>JAJPGS010000001.1:935000-3335000 GCA_028654335.1 Alnus rubra | reverse complement strand
TATATATATATATATATATATATATATATATATATATATATATATTAAAAAAAAAATTAAGCTAAACGGGTCAAACGGGTCGTGTCGGGTCGTGTTGACCCGATTCGACCCATTATGGTAAACGGGTCTCACGGGTGACCCGTGAAATTATCGTGTCGTGTCGTGTCTGGAGCCCCGACCCGTTAACATAAACGGGTCGTGTCTGGGTCTAGGCTAAACGGGTCGTGTCGGGTGACCCGTTTTGCCAGCCCTACATGAATCCCACCTTACTCCACATCTGTGTCTGCATTGAGTGCAAAGTCTCAAAAGCGACAAGAATGTTGTCTGTGATTAGTCTACCAGGGATGAAGGCACTCTGAATGGGGGAAATTATATCTGGCAGCACTCCTTCCAATCTGTTAGCCAACACTTTAGAAATCAACTTGCAATTGACATTACATAGACTAATGTGGCGGAATTCAGTAACACTCCTTGGCTGGGCAGTTTTTGGAATAAGGGCTATGTGGGTTCTATTAATACTGTTATCCATCCTACCAATATTTAGGAAATGAAGGGTGGTAGAGCATACCTCAGGATACACTATGGCCCAGTTCTGTTGATAGAAGCATGAAGAGAAGCCATCCGGACCCGGAAACTTAAGCGGAGGCATCTATTGGAGAGCAAGAGATATCTCATCCACTGTAAATTCAACCAGTAGCTTGGCATTCATTGTGGTAGAGACCCTATTGTCCAGGCCTGCAATGAAATTGTCCACATTCAGACTTTCCCCACCCTTGAACAACTCGTTGAAATAATCCACAAAAGCACCTTTGATCTCCTCCTTTGTAGAACAAAGTCGGCCCTCCTTATCTCTAATAGTTGATACCCTACTGCGTCTATGTTTTTGGTTTGTACAGGCATGGAAATATCTTGAATTACGATCCCCAGATTTTAGCCAATCCTCCTTAGCTCGTTGCCTCCATTTGAGATCTTCTTGCTCCAACAAATCATTAAGTTCCTCCTTAATAAGGTTCTCTTGGCTAGAGGTGTCCTTATTTTCTTGCATTTGTATAGACTGGAGCTCTTGTTCCTTCTGATCAATCTGCTCTTTCACTGTATTTGCCTGTTTCCTCACCCAAATCTTCATGGATTTTCTACATCCGCTGAGTTTGTCTTTAAAATTTTTCCAGGGCTTATTAGTCTTCTGCTTGACCCTCCATACTTGTTTAATGACTGCCTAAGGTTCCTTCATCTTGGACCAACTAGCTTCATACTTAAAGAATCTGCTTTTGTTCCACTTTATGTCTCTAGTGTTAGAGAAGCTCACTAGAAGAGGATTGTGATTTGAAATGCATCTAGCCAACACCCGTACCTTTACCACATCAAATAAGTTTGTCCACCCCACATTGGCTACTACCCTGTCTAGCCGTTCCATTGTGAAATCATCCCCACTTCGACCATTACACCAAGTAAATTTAGGTTCGAAAAAACCCGAATCATAAAGATTTCCATCTGCCAGGGCCTGCTTAAACTCCTGCATTTGACTAGGAGGTCTAAAAGAGGAATTCGATTTCTCCGATAGAGAGATAATCTCGTTGAAATCTCCTGCACAGAGCCACGGGTCAGGTTCCATTCCAAAAAGAAGGCGAAGAAGACTCCAGGAGGCTGGCCTCTGGATTACATCTGAATGGCCATAAAAGCCAGTGAATTTCCATTCCTTCCCCCACCATGCCAGAGTCAATAACAACAGTTATGTGCCTCCTACTATAATTCTAGATATGAACTTGAGCGTCTAACTTCCAAAATAAAGCCAATCCACCACTTCGTCTTATGCAGTCCACCTCAAAAAGGCCATCAAAGCCCAGTTTTATTCTTTCAGATTTCACCTTCCTTCCTAACTGTTTGGTCTCCATAAAGAAGACCAAACTAGGTTTCTTCACTCGCACCAACGGTGGAGTGTACAACTGTCCATGGGTTCCCAAGCCCCCGGCAGTTCCAACTCAAAACCTTCATTGGATTTGGCGGGCCTGGCTCCCAGCCTCCGCCTGATCATTTTGCTGCTAGTGTGAAATTGACCCAGATTTTTTACCTTTCTTATTTTGTTTGGCTGCCTCCACTTTCCTCTTCCCCTCCATTGGTCCAACTGGGTCATGCTGCTCCTAAGAAGCCCCAACTCGGCGAGCCCTTTTCTTCCAAGTAGTTACTGAGCCCGAATGATCACGAGAGTGATCAGTGTGGAGGAGTGAAGAATCTATAACAGGGGTCTTCACCCACTCTCCCTTGGGAACACTGTTTTCCTCTCTGGAATTCAGTTCATGAACTATGTTGGAGATTTTACATCCAAACTCAACACGTGGCTGATATATGTTTGTAATGGGGTCTTTTGCCAGTAAAGCATCACTAGAATCATCTTCCAGTAGCTCATAAGTCATGCGACCCAGAGCTGAGTTCCATTGGCCCAAGAATTTTTGTTTGGGCCCACTGGAAGGCCTACCCAATTCCCGAAACACGCCTTCAGCTATATACTCCTCCTCTTCAGCATTTCCTTCATTAGGCCCCAGCTCTTGCCTTTTCTGGCCTTCCGTTGACTCGCCTAATGCATCCTTAGACATTATGGAATTTCCACCAGCCGTTTTAGAGAGCGCCAACTTTCCTTCTTTGGCCACCCAAACTTTTCTTTTCTTTTCTTTTTCCAATCACCGTATCACTAGGTTCCATGTCTTCATTCCTTAACAGATCTTTTGCCGTAATACCCGCCTTCCCAAAATTGTCACTTTCCATTCCAGTCGCCACCATGATGGAGCTAGGGTTTTCAAAGAATCCCCCGTTGTCATCGGTGTCCATTGGATTCGGCTTCCGAGTCGCCTCATCCCGATTTTTCCAGAAAAATTATAATTCTGTCCTCCCTTTGGATCACCATCGAAACGATTTCTACCTTATCTATTCTCTCCTCCCATACCCCTTCTGGTCGAGTATTGGACCTAAAGCCATGGTCCATACGGCTGCGCCTCCTCCGCTTTGGCCTTCGATTTGTTTTCGGACTTATGACATCTCTGGTGATCATTTTGATAATGCCGCAGTCAAAACAGAACTTAAGGAGTTTTTCATACCGGAAAACCACCCAGGGTGAGCGGCCTTGAATGTGTAGCATCCTTCCCCTGGCCAAAGGTTTGGTCAAATCAATTACAACCTTTGCCAGTAAGTATTCCCCCTAACCTGCGTCGCCATCGTACACCTCCACTTCCTCCACAAGACCAACAGATGAGCCAATTTTTTCTCCAGTGACTTTACCCATGCAAGCAAGAGGTAAATTATACATTCGAATCCAAAAAGCCGCATGATCAAAATTCAGATTTGCCGGCGGTGTAAGGTCGTCAAACTCTACAAGAGCCACCAAGTTACCATCGAAAAGCCATGGTCTACCTTCCATGATTCTTGACTTGTCCTAGTAATACTCAAACTCCACAATAAACATATTTTCACCAATCACATTAAAAGTTATCTCTCCGTCGGTCGCCAGACGAGAGTCAAATGAGCCTTATAGAACTCCTTTGAAATTATGCGGTCCATCACCAGTTTATCTACTAAGCATGTTTTTCCCCGGATCACCAAATGATCAATCTCTAGAATGTCCAAAGAGACCCCCCACGTTTTCTTCTTCACCAAGGGTAAACTTACCCCACAATATCCTCTCCGCAATCAGCACCACGGAGCCCTTCCCACCAATTCAACTCTACGTTCGTGATGAACTAGAGAACAACTTCACCCCTTTGTTTGGAGCAACTTGTAATTTGTTATCGATCTGTTATTTATAATGGTGGATTGGGAACTAAGATTCCTTTATTTGACAAAAAAACTAAAAAAAGAAAAAAGCAAAATGAGAAAGAAAATAAAGAAAGAAAACCTAGTTAATGTATTATTTTGTAACAGTCTTAACAAATCCTAATGAACTTATTCACTGAATTTCTTAGAGTGAATTTATTTTTTTATTTTTTTGGGTTGCTGAAAATAAAATCAATCTATTGTTTGTCACATTTTGTGAATAACAACAGCTCCCAATACCTTGGATGCTCAACTTCATCATATGCAAAAGAGTAATGCTAAAAACTGTGCTTTTATTCCACTATTATTCAATTTTGTTGATGTGGCAGTACAAATCAGACATTCGATTAATTATTGTTTAAAAAAAAAAAAAAAACTGAATTGTACTGTGATGTCAGCAAAATGGAATAATGGTGATATAAAAATATGGTTTCTAGTATTAATAGTTTTGACAATCTCGCTACACCAATATTTTTTTAAAAATTGGGATAATTGCACCATTAGTCCATGTGGTATGCCATAATTACAAATCACTCCTTATGGTTTAAAAAGTTCATGGAATGTCCTCGTTGTAAGCAATAATTACAAATCGATCCCTGAAGTCAAATTCTGTTAAATAATTTGACAGATTCTGTTAAGTGCCACGTCAGCGCCATGTCAAACCAATAAGATGGCGACACGTGTCCATCTGAATAAAAAAATATAAATTTATTAAAAAATAAATAAATAAACTTAATTTTTTTAAAAAAAATTAAAAATTAAAAAAAAAAAATCAAAGGGGTGGCCGCCCGCCGGGGGTGGTGCACCCCTGGACCTTCTAGGGGTGGCCTAGCCACCCCTTTGATTTTTTTTTTCTTTTTTTTAATTTTTAATTTTTTTTTAAAAAAATAAGTTTATTTATTTATTTTTTAATAAATTTATATTTTTTTTATTCAGATGGATACGTGTCGCCATCTTATTGGTTTGACGTGACCCTTAACGGAATCTGTCAAATTTTTTAACAGAATTTGACTTTATAGATCGATTTGTAATTATTGTTTACCACGAGAATCTCTCATGAACTTTTTAAACTATAGGAAGTAAAAAATAATTATGACAAACCATAGGAACCAACGATACATTTATCTCTAAAAAATTTGTCCCCTACAAATTAGCTGGGAAAAAAATAAATTTTGACCATTTAGTTAGAAGTCCCATTGATTTGCTTTGATGCATAATTGGTGATCGTGATGGATGATAATAATAATAAATTTTTTTTTTTTACAAAAATGCATGATAAACGATTGTGTATTTGAACCCCTTGATTTGCACTAGTTAGACCTTTAGCCATGTTATTTTTCTAATGTTTTGGTTAGTTTTTGTGTTTTCTGTTTCTGTAGGACAATAAGAGAGGAATGACAAATTTCATAAGGAAATAGCTGGAAATTCGGAGATCCTAAAAAGTCGATCGATCGAACTTAAAATTCGATCGATCGAATATTTGCCCGAAGTCGATCGATTGAAATAAAAGTCGATTGATCGAATTTTCCCAGAAACTGCTTTTGCAGAGCGCGCCAGAACACCCAATCAGAAGCCAAAAAGCAGTCCTCCCTCTGATTTCCACTGCAGAACACGCTGGTTTCGTGTTTGGGGTTGTCTCTAGCTGCAGAGGAAGGGTAGAAGAGTCATTTCTTGCCATGGCTTCCTTCTATAAAAGCCATGGCCATCCCCTTGTTGTAGGAGTAGTAGAGAGAGTAGGAGAGGAGATAATAGACCAGAAACTCTGTAGTTAGTTTTAATTTCGTGCTTATTGTAGTGTAATTTAGTAGTTTATTTTCATAATACTTTCTCTTTGTAGAGCTTTTCTTTCATTTCCATGGTTGTTCATCATTTTCTTGTGGTGTTCTTAGTCATGGAAGGCTAGTAACCTCAACTAGGGTTGAGGATGAAACCTTTCCATTGATGACACTCACAACCTTGCTGTACCACTTGCACATTTAATGATATATCATTTTAGTTGTTCAAGTTCCATTCATTTAATGCTTCATCTTTTGCAATGAATGTGGTTAGTGGTGGTTAGAGGACATTTTATGTGTTTCAACCGACCAATACATTGTTTTATCGGTTCGAATGATGATATCCATTGTGATTGAATGATACATTGGATGTTTTGATTTCAATCGGTACTCTTTGTGATTTGTCAATGAGTTGGATTCATTTAATGGTTCTTGGGTTTATGGTTAAGATACTTGAATAACACCCTAAGCTTAATGTTCTTTGGGTGTTAAAGTGGAAACCAAGAGTGTGAGTTGTAGGATTTGGTTTGGTGGATTCCTTAACCTTAGTTCCTTTTATTTTACATATTTCATTACATCTCTTTCATTTAGTCTTTTGTTCTTGAATCAAGTCTCAAACCTTTGGAACTAGGTTAAAATGAGGTTGATTAAGCAAGATACCAATATTTGACCATTTCCCTGTGGGATCGACCTCGCACTTGCATAACACTATATTGCAAAATGATTCGTGCACTTGCGAGTACTATTTAAAACACATCAGATCTCTCATGAACTTTTTAAACTATAGGAAGTAAAAAATAATTATGACAAACCATAGGAACCAACGATAATTATGATAAACATGCATGGGAAAGATTTCAAGATATGCTGATCAAGTGCCCTCCACATGGATACGAGAAATGGAGACTGGTGCAATTTTTCTATCAAGGATTAACTCAATCAAATCGTATCATGATCGAGTCGATGAACGGAGGCGCATTTCTGAGTTTGACGGGAGAGGAAGCGTATAGGACCTTAGATCAGTTATCCGACAATTCCCAACAGTGGGATTTTTCTAGCTGTCGAGATAGAGCTGCTCGCATTCAGAAGAAGGGAGGCATCTATGAGGTTAAGGAGGATATAGAATTAAAAATGAAGATAGATGCCCTTACCAAAAAGGTCGAAGCCCTAGTTGTTAGCAAATCCATAAATGCTGCCAACTCATTCCATGTTGACTGCTGTTCCATCTGTGCTAGTCCCTTGCACTTAGCACAGACTTGCCCATCATTGCCAACTTTTGTCGAATCACCAATGGAGCAAGTGAACGCTTTCAACGATTATCGAAAGCAAGCTAGTGGACCTTTCTCCGAATCGTACAATCCAGGGTGGCGGAACCACCCTAACTTTTCTTGGAAGCAGAACCAGCCTATGGCTCAAGGGGGAGCTCCTCACCAATCTCATACTCAATACCCCCCTGGATTTCATCAGCCGGTTCATCATCAAAGCCGTCCATCCCAGCCAGCATCATCATACCAATCCCCCACTCAAGCCCCTGCCTCTTCTTCACAATCATCGTTGGAAGACACTCTTAAGGCCTTCATCCAGATTACCGGCCAATCAATCAGTGACGTGAAGAATGCTACCATGGTGAACACTCAAGCTATTGCCAAGATGGAGACCCAGATCGGGCAAATTGCTAGTCACCTGGGGGAGAGAGAGAAGGGAAAGCTCCCTAGTCAGCCTGTGCCGAATCCAAAGTTGCAGTTTCATGAGGGAGGATCATCAAATGCAGTGCATGGGCAGGAGCATGTGCAAGCCGTTGTCACCCTTAGATCAGGAAAACAAGTGGACAACCAAGTGGTTCAACCAGAAGAGAACCCTGCTGCACAAGGAGAACAAGGAAGCAGGAGCGTCGAGAAGAAAGATGCCGAACCATCTACATTAGCTCCGACCGTAGAGACTCCTCCTCCTAGGCCGTTTATACCTAGGGCGCCTTACCCTGATAGACTTCTCGCGCCCAAGAAAGGAGGAACATTCGAGGACATTCGGGAGGTATTCAAACAAGTACAGATCAACATTCCATTCTTGGATGCCATCCAGCAAGTGCCGTCTTACGCCAAGTTCTTGAAGGACTTAATCACCGTCAAGCGGAAGAACAATGTCCCGAGAAAAGTTTCTTTGACCGAGCAAGTCAGCTCAATCCTCCAATACAGGCTGCCCATCAAGTACAAGGACCCTGGATGTCCTACCATCTCTTGCACAATAGGAGTCAGCCACATTGAGAAGGCCCTGCTTGACCTTGGAGCCAGCGTCAATCTCCTACCCTATTCAGTTTACCTGCAATTAGGTTTAGGAGAATTGAAGCCCACCTCCATGACATTGCAATTGGCTGATCGGTCAGTTAAGATACCACGGGGAATAGTAGAGGATGTTTTGATTAAGGTGGATAAATTTTACTTCCCCGTAGACTTCATAGTGCTTGACACCGAGCCGGTACAGAACGTTGGAGTTCAAATACCGGTAATCCTAGGGCGACCATTCTTAGCTACTACTAACGCCCTGATCAACTGTAGGACGGGGGTAATGAAGATCTCATTTGGCAACATGACGGTAGAGCTGAACATTTTCACCATCAGCAAACAGCCGAGGGAGTGCGATGAGGTCAACAATGTCTGCTTGATAGAGGAAATCCTGGAGGAGAGCATTGAAGAATCAAGCATACAAGACCCCCTGAAAGCATGCCTTGCTCAATTTGGAGAGGATCTGGACTTGGATGTCCTACTTGAGCAAGCAAATGCTGTTTTGGAGTTTGCTCCTCTGGAGAGCAAGAAGGAAGAGGAGGCAGTAGTACCTGAGCCTCCAAAGAAGGAACTTAAGCCCCTACCGGACAATCTCAAGTATAAGTTCCTCGGTCCAGCAGAGACTTTGCCTGTAATCATAGCTTCAGATCTTCAAACCGCTCAGGAGGAGAGGTTGTTAGATGTCTTGAGGGAGCATAAGGAAGCTATAGGCTGGACCATTGAAGACATCAAAGGAATCAGCCCCTCGGTGGTGATGCATAGGATACACTTGGAGGAAGACACCAAACCATCGAGGGAGCCACAGAGAAGGCTCAACCCAACCATGCAAGAAGTCGTCAGAGGAGAAGTCATCAAGTTGTTAGATGCTGGCATCATCTACCCCATCTCTGACAGCAAATGGGTGAGCCCCATTCATGTCGTGCCCAAGCGAGCTGGAGTTACAGTCGTGCAGAACAAGGAAGGCGAGTTGGTTCCAACTCGAGTACAGTCTGGATGGAGAGTCTGCATTGACTACCGCAAGCTAAACACCGCCACCAGGAAAGATCACTTTCCTCTTCCATTCATTGATCAAATGGTGGAGCGGTTGGCCGGGCACGAGTATTATTGCTTTTTGGACGGTTATTCTGGATATAACCAGGTCCCTGTGGACCCTGAAGACCAAGAGAAGACGACCTTCACTTGTCCGTTCGGAACGTTCGCCTACCGACGCATGCCCTTTGGCTTATGCAATGCACCCGCTACTTTTCAGCGGTGCATGATCAGCATCTTTTCTGATATGGTAGAGCGTTTCCTGGAGGTGTTTATGGACGACTTTTCGGTTTTCGGGTCATCTTTTGAGGAGTGTTTGCACCACCTCACGTTAGTTTTGGAGAGGTGTAAAGAGAAGAACCTAGTGCTTAATTGGGAGAAGTGCCATTTCATGGTGCAACAAGGGATCGTGCTCGGGCACGTCATCTCTCGTCGGGGGATCGAAGTCGACAAGGCGAAGGTAGATCTGATATCCAACCTTCCTCCCCCACGGACGGTGAAAGAGGTTCGCTCTTTTCTAGGCCATGCAGGATTCTATCGGCGATTCATTCAGGATTTCAGCAAGATCGCCCGGCCCTTGTGCAAACTGTTGGTGAAGGAGGCCCCTTTCATTTTTGATGAAGATTGTAAGAAGGCATTTGGGGCCTTGAAGGCAATTCTGACGTCCACACCCGTCATTCGGCCCCCAAGCTGGGGTACACCTTTCGAGATCATGTGTGACGCGTCAGATTACGCCGTTGGAGCTGTGTTGGGGCAGCGCATTGACAAACTTCCCCACGTCATTTATTATGCAAGTCGAACTCTGAACGACGCCCAGCTGAATTATTCGACCACTGAGAAGGAGCTGCTGGCAGTCGTGTTTGCTTTGGATAAGTTTCGATCCTACCTTCTAGGATCGAAAGTCATCATCTACTCGGATCACGCGGCATTAAAGTATCTTTTTTCCAAAAAGGATGCTAAATCTCGCCTCATCCGGTGGATTTTGCTCTTACAAGAGTTCGACATTGAGATTCGGGACAAGAAGGGTTCCGAAAACGTGGTGGCTGATCATCTCTCGAGGATTACCGTGGACTTCACGGAAGAAGCCGCTCCCATTTCTGAGACCTTCCCCGATGAGCAGTTGATGCATATTGCTCATACTCACTCACCATGGTTTGCTGACATAGTAAACTATCTTGTCACCGGTCAAATGCCTTTGCATTGGGGACGGCAAGATAAGTCCAAATTTATGTCCATGGTGAAGAATTTTTTCTGGGACGATCCTTACTTGTTCAAGTATTGTCCCGACCAGATCATCAGGAGATGCATTCCCGAGCCTGACCAATCCAGTGTCATCTCCTTCTGTCATGATCATGCCTGTGGAGGCCACTTCAGTGCAAAGAAGACCGCTGCAAAGATTTTGCAGTGCGGTTTTTACTGGCCCACCATCTTTCAAGACGCTCACACTTATTGTGTTGCATGCGAGCGCTGTCAGAAGCTAGGGAGTATTTCACGTCGAAATATGATGCCCCTCAACCCGATTCTTATTGTTGAGATTTTCGATGTATGGGGTATTGATTTCATGGGACCTTTCCCAAACTCCTTCGGCTATCTGTACATTTTGGTTGCTGTGGACTACGTGTCCAAATGGGTGGAAGCAGTTGCTTGCAAGACCAACGACCACCGAGTTGTGGTCCAGTTTTTAAAAGACACTATATTTGCTCGTTTTGGTACTCCCCGAGCAATTATTAGTGATGGTGGAAAGCACTTCTGCAACCGGGTCTTCGAACAGCTGATGAAGAAATATTGCATCACGCACAAGGTTGCCACTCCTTATCACCCTCAGACGAGTGGACAAGTGGAGGTTTCAAACAGAGAGATCAAGAGGATTTTGGAGAAGACGGTGAACCCGTCAAGAAAAGATTGGTCTCTCCGGTTGAACGATGCATTATGGGCATACCGGACAGCGTTCAAGACACCGATTGGCATGTCACCTTACCGTATCGTATACGGAAAAGCATGCCATCTGCCTGTGGAGTTGGAGCACAGAGCCTACTGGACCATTAAGCAGCTGAATTTCGATCTCACAAAGGCTGGCTCACAGAGGAAGCTCCAACTCAATGAATTGGAAGAACTGAGGAACGATGCCTATGACTGTGCTAGGATGTACAAAGCACGGATGAAGAAGGCCCACGACCAGAACATTTTGAGACGATCTTTTGAGCCTGGTCAGAAAGTCCTTCTTTACAATTCACGTCTACATCTGTTCTCAGGGAAGCTCCGATCTCGATGGACAGGCCCTTTCATAGTTCGATCAGTGTTTTCTTATGGGGCCATTGAGATTGAGGATCCAAAAAATGGCAGCACGTTCAAGGTGAACGGGCAACGACTGAAGCCATTTTTGGAGTTACAGAGCTCAGAGGTTGAGACGACCCTTTTAGAGGACCCGAGTTATTCGGAGTGATTGTCGTCATGATGGACAGTCTGGCTAAAGACTAAAAACTTAGCGCTTGTGGGAGGCAACCCTCATCATTTCTTTTCCCTATCATTTGATTTTCTTTCTTGTGTTTTAGTTGTGATTTTCAGGACAGTGTCCGCCATTCAAGTTTGGGGGAGCGCTTCTCTTACAGTGTGCCCAACTTGCATCACCCTTCGGTATTGTATCTCTAGCCACATTGAGGACAATGTGTTATTCTAGTTTGGGGGTGGGGTAGACATTTCTGTCTGTTTTCATTTAATTCTTGTTTTGTTGCCTTGTTAATACTCATTCAAAAAAAAAAAAAATGCTTTATTGTTAGTTGAGCATGGTTACATCTTACTATGGTTTGCATCTCATTGGTTTGTTTAAAATGTTGAATTTTGCATATCATTAAATCTGAGATCTTTTGACTCATCTTTGGATTAGAGAGACTTGACATGTTTAAACTGTTCATCACAAGCACATTAGCATTTGTTTCTGTGGGGTATGAGATTTGAATTAAAATTTATGTGTCTTGAGATTTGTAGGATGACTTATTGATGAAACCTTGGCTTATATATATATATATATATATATATATAAATGTTTAGAATAATATCACCAATTTGACTTTTCATTGAGTAACCGGGCCCCTTGCCTCATTAAGCATTGGGTGTTCGCGTCAAAAGATGAGAATTTCAGTTTGGATGATTGTTTGGCTAGTTTGACTTCGTAGCCTTTTTGACTTGAGTAAGTAAGCCCTTAGGGATGTTTTTACATCTAGTGCCCTAAAACCATCTGGTTTGGGAGTCACTGGCCCAACACTCGTTACATAGGTCAACTAGAAAGCTTAAAGGAGTCAAACATTGCACAGCCGACACAAAGTAATAATAAATGATAATAAATATATGATGAGCCTTGGTTATTTGACGGAAGTCCTGCGAATTTTTGGATATATGTGCTTTGAGGAAAATCGAAACCCCATGATTCTATGTTATTCACACCTTACACTTTTGAACATGTGTTGTCTCAATTTTCCATCTATGAGTTGATCGATTTTTGATAACATGATAATATGATATTCATTTTGTTAAACATACTCATGATGTGTGAACCATATGTTTGAATGATGATTTTTGCTCAAATGATAATACGGCATTTCAATGTTTGTGGGTACCATTTCTGGCAAACCCTCACGAGACTTCACTCGTCCACTAGGGAGTCCTAGGGGTTTAAAAGGCTTATTGCATATGCTAAATGCAATCGTTTCTCCCACGAAAGAGGACTTATGTTTCATGCTTTGATTTTTTTTTTCATTTTTTTTTGCTAAGGGACTAGCAAAATGTAAGTTTGGGGGTATTTGATGAGTGCCAAATATTGTGTATTTGAACCCCTTGATTTGCACTAGTTAGACCTTTAGCCTTGTTATTTTTCTAATGTTTTGATTAGTTTTTGTGTTTTCTGTTTCTGTAGGACAATAAGAGAGGAATGACAAATTTCATAAGGAAATAGCTGGAAATTCGGAGATCCTAAAAAGTCGATCGATCGAACTTAAAATTCGATCGATCGAATATTTGCCCGAAGTCAATCGATCGAAATAAAAGTCGATCGATCGAATTTTCCCAGAAACTACTTTTGCAGAGCGCGCCAGAACACCCAATCAGAAGCCAAAAAGCAGTCCTCCCTCTGATTTCCACTGCAGAACACGCTGGTTTCGTGTTTGGGGTTGTCTCTAGCTGCAGAGGAAGGGTAGAAGAGTCATTTCTTGCCATGGCTTCCTTCTATAAAAGCCATGGCCATCCCCTTGTTGTAGGAGTAGTAGAGAGAGTAGGAGAGGAGATAATAGACCAGAAACTCTGTAGTTAGTTTTAATTTCGTGCTTATTGTAGTGTAATTTAGTAGTTTATTTTCATAATACTTTCTCTTTGTAGAGCTTTTCTTTCATTTCCATGGTTGTTCATCATTTTCTTGTGGTGTTCTTAGTCATGGAAGGCTAGTAACCTCAACTAGGGTTGAGGATGAAACCTTTCCATTGATGACACTCACAACCTTGCTGTACCACTTGCACATTTAATGATATATCATTTTAGTTGTTCAAGTTCCATTCATTTAATGCTTCATCTTTTGCAATGAATGTGGTTAGTGGTGGTTAGAGGACATTTTATGTGTTTCAACCGACCAATACATTGTTTTATCGGTTCGAATGATGATATCCATTGTGATTGAATGATACATTGGATGTTTTGATTTCAATCGGTACTCTTTGTGATTTGTCAATGAGTTGGATTCATTTAATGGTTCTTGGGTTTATGGTTAAGATACTTGAATAACACCCTAAGCTTAATGTTCTTTGGGTGTTAAAGTGGAAACCAAGAGTGTGAGTTGTAGGATTTGGTTTGGTGGATTCCTTAACCTTAGTTCCTTTTATTTTACATATTTCATTACATCTCTTTCATTTAGTCTTTTGTTCTTGAATCAAGTCTCAAACCTTTGGAACTAGGTTAAAATGAGGTTGATTAAGCAAGATACCAATATTTGACCATTTCCCTGTGGGATCGACCTCGCACTTGCATAACACTATATTGCAAAATGATTCGTGCACTTGCGAGTACTATTTAAAACACATCAGATCTCTCATGAACTTTTTAAACTATAGGAAGTAAAAAATAATTATGACAAACCATAGGAACCAACGATACATTTATCTCTAAAAAATTTGTCCCCTACAAATTAGCTGGGAAAAAAATAAATTTTGACCATTTAGTTAGAAGTCCCATTGATTTGCTTTGATGCATAATTGGTGATCGTGATGGATGATAATAATAATAAAAAAAAACTTTTTACAAAAATGCATGATAAACGATTGATGGAGGCTTTTTAACTTTGGTGGATGTGAATCATGTGATAGTATTAACTTTGTGACTAGTCTTCGAGGGGACGGGGGACCATTTAGGTAGCTAGGGAGGATAATTTGTGACTCTCACAACTTTGGATGTTTGATAGGGACCTAAAGATGAAATGGCGTTGTGAATTTATTATTCCACTTCCTAGTCAACATGCATAATTGCTGCATTAATTCATGGAAGTCCACAGTATTGAAAAGGTTCACATCCAACATGCAAGGGACATCTTTGTCTACAATCAATGATTTTTTTTTTTTTTTTAAAAAAATAGTCTTAGAAGTCTCTATTGTATCTATTCAAAAATGAGGTAGCTTTTAAAGGATTAGGATCCTTTTCAAGTACTTTCAACTGGAGATGAGTCGGTCCTTTATATATAAGGGTAGAATTGTAATTTTATACTTTATATACAATGACCGACTCCTCTCCAGTTATTTTCAAATGTAGAGGTTCATGATGTACTTTTAAAATTACCGTTGAGTTTGTGATTGATTACTATTAAATTTTGATCAAATAGTAATTTTAAAAGTCACCTCATTTTTAGAGTAACGTACACAATTAAGAATAACACCTAGCTGCCATGATCCAAATGCTTCTTTCATATTAGGCTTAATTAGCAGCTAACTCAACCAACCGAATTACTACGCCATGTAGCCTTTTCCAACTGCCAGAACCAAAAAATAAATAAATTGGAGACATTTACCGCAGTCAAATCAGAATAGGTTTTGAACAAAATGCAGAAGTTAAACACAAAAAGCTAGGTAGCAAATGGCATGTATTTTTCAGTTGCATGAAGCCGGACATGCATTGACCATTTGATCCTCCCTACGTTTCTATCTCTATCTCTGTCTCTACCTCTCTACCACGTACATTTTCAGTTTCCAACAAAAAAAACAAGACCAAAGGTTTGCCCTTATATCCCGCAACACTTCATGCATGTCATGTCTGCAAACTTTAAGGAGTTTCTTTGTGGACATGTCCGGATTGATGAAATTGATAATACACTTATCAGTCTTTCTGTCGTTACCACCTTTTCTACTTGGAATCCTTCCTGGCAATTTGTTGAAAGCATCTGTTTGTATGCAAGCTTGAGAGGAATCTCTACAAGCTCACTCACTGCTGAATCAAAAAGTCAAGCTTCTTTATGTCTACACCCCATGGCAACAACAGTTCTTCAAACTTTTTCCTCTTTTTTTTCTTAAAAAAATAAAATAAAATAACATCAGCGAAGCATAATGGGCAATCCATACTTCACTGCCATTTTATTATTTTTATTATTATTATTTTATAGAAATTTAGAGATTTTCAAGAAACCTATTGTTCAGAAAGTACAATCTCACAGATTAATTAAACTAGAATATTTTTCCATCCAAACTTAATCTAAGGACAGAGAAATAGCAAAATATCTTTGCTATTTCTTTTAACATGTCCCGCTAACCATAACTAAAAGGCTATTCAAAGGAATTTTTTTCATCATTCATCAAATGCCCGTATTGGCTCTAGCTCGCTCCAGCAGCTAGCTCTTGTATCTTCGCAATGCAAGAACTATTTCTATTGACTTCTTAGACCCCATTATGTCGTCTGGTTTCTGGGTTAATTAAGCATGAAATGTAGAGGTGTCCATAAACATAATGCCCAACCGACAGCCACATATTTGTTATTTTTTAAAAAAATAAAAACTTTAAGGAAAATGTTGCTTGTGAACCATCTTCTTTTGTGGTCAGTTATATTGTTTTGGTTGCATTAAGATTAAGTTGTATTTGCTAAATTGCTACTTAGAGAATAGTATAAGATAAATATAAAATTAGTTTCTAGAAAATTTCAGGAGACATAAGTATAAAGAAAAAAGTTGAGAAGTAATACTAGATACTATATTTTTGTTCCACAGTGATGATGTGACATCTTCAACCAACCCTTTAATATATGTATTTTTTAATATGGATTGATCCGATGATTAATTTATTATATGATTTATTCCATGATTAGTTCCATTTATACTATTATATATATGTTTGTTTCTATTCTATAATTGTTCATTTGTTGTGTATAAACCCTGATTATCTCTTATGGGATTGTAATTTAATTTAGGGTTAGGGGAGTGATCCTTACACTCACACTATACAACAATGACACAACACCAAGGCACAATAGAGTGGGGTCCATGTGTGGGTCCCACTCTATTGTGCCTTGGTGTTGTGTCATTGTTGTGTAGTGTGAGTGTTTTAATCATTTCTCTTAAGGTTAAATACGTTTTTGCCCAATGAGGTTTAAAGACTTTAATTTTTGTCTCATGTGGTTTATTTCGTATCGTAGATGATACCTCGTTTATGGCTAAAGAGAAGATGATACATCCGTCCAACTTCCGTAAAAAAAAATTGTCAAAAATTTACATCAACACCTTTAAGAAGCTGACACGTGTCATATGCCTAACTATTTTTTTAAAAAAATAATAATAATAATAAACTTTTTAAAAAATTTAAAACTAAAATTGAAGAAAAAATAAAAAAGTGGGGTGGCTCCATGGTCGATCTGGGCTGGCTGAACCACTCTCATGGCCTTTGGGAGTAATTTGGCCACCCCCAAAGAACAAAATGGGAGTGGTTTCAAGAGCCTTGGGGTTCAACCACCCCATATCGGCTGGCTTGGGGGTGGCCGAACCACACCCATGGCCCTTGTGGGTTGTTCGGCCACCCCAATGATCAAACCCTAAACATTTTTTTTTCTTGTTCTTTTTGGCCTTGTAGGGGTGGCCGG
Organism: Alnus rubra; assembly: GCA_028654335.1. NCBI lineage: Eukaryota > Viridiplantae > Streptophyta > Magnoliopsida > Fagales > Betulaceae > Alnus > Alnus rubra. Next base: position 3,318,025 of record JAJPGS010000001.1, on the reverse strand, counting down.
TATAGGGTGGCTGAAACCACCTTAGGGCAAATAGGGATGGTCGAGCTCCGTCCAAAGCTCTTGGGAATGGTTTTGGCCACCCCCCCCCCACCCCCCCCCCCCCCCCTCCTTTTTTGCTCTTTGGGAGTGGTTCATGGCCATGCTTATTTTGCTCTTTGGGGGTAGCCGAACCACCTAGGCTACCCACTCCCAAGGGCCATGGGGTGGTTCGACCACCCCATATCAGCCATAGAGGTAGTTTGGTCACCCCTATTTTGCCAAAGGAAAAGGATCGAGCCACCCCTCCTTTTTTTCTTTTTTCTTTTTTGAAAAGTTTTGTTTTAAAAACATTTTTAAATCTTTTAATTTTTTATATTATTTTTAATTTTTAATTAGGCATAGGACATGTGTCAACTTCATAGAAGTGTAGACGTGGACTTTCGTCAATTTTTAAACGGAGATACCATCTCTGTCTTTAACTATAAAATATGTATTATCTATGATACGAAATGAATCATAGGGGGCAAAAGCAAAATCTTTAAACCACGTGGAGGTCAAACATATTTAACCCTTTAATTTAAAATTTTAAGTTCATGAATTATGTCAAAATTAAAAACTATCGATTTAAAAGAAAATAAGTTGACAATCTAGAAAATAATAAATCTTTGAATTCTAATAACGAAACTTCAAATCTTTTAAAGAGCGTCCTCTTAAATCTCTAAAGGTTTAAGTTCAAGAACATCATTGTAAAACTCTAATATTTGTGAAATCTCAAAGGCTAAAATTGACGAACATTCATTTTTTTTAAAAAAAAAAAATTACGTGTATTATGTTTTTAACCGACTCCTACAGCAATAAATTTTTAGCTCTGCAAGTGTCTTTTAGGTTAGAAAAGTCTTTTATTCTTATAAGTTTTGTATCCATAGCGGATAGGAAAATGATTTTTACACAACAAAAGTATGTATAATATGGGCACAACAAAACACATGGGTAGAACTCATGCATGCGAGTTTTATTGCGCATGTATCACTCTTCTAACGGATATAGTCGCAACTTCTTTTTTTAAAAATAAAATTAGAAAAAAAATAATAATAATAAAGATTAGTATAATATATAATCTCAGTATCAAATCTAACATTAACTTAAGATTGAAGCGTCTTTGATTGGTCTGCAGTACCTAGAACGTCAAAATAAGGCAATTGATAGTAAATGGTATGACAATCTAAGGGCTTCAGATGTATCAAACCATTCGCATCTCTGGCATTTTCTCAACAACAAGTCAGCTGGACCCCCAAAGAGAGATTGTGACGTGTCAACATCAAGGACGGTGGCAGATTATAATATGACATTATTGGTGTAGGGCAGACGATTATTGTAATCAGGGGCTATGATAGGTGGGCGTACTGCGCACCAGAGCGTTAAGCAAGGAGCCAGCCGTGGTGGCCCTGGCCCAAAAGAAAAAAATCCAACCAAGGGAGTGACCCGCACTACAATGCGCCGTAGGTGGAGGGCGGCGGAGGTGACCTAAGATTGTCGTCACGCGCGATCCGCAATGCCGACGCGATCTCTCTCGATCCACGCGCTCCTCCTTTTCTTTTCTTTTTTTTCTTTTTTAATTTAAACTGCTAAGTGCTAACCATAAAAGAAGGTTTTTGGGGAAAATAAAAAGGTCTAATCTGAAAATGATGGTGGGCTTGTTTGGTAAGTGATTGGGTTGTGGAATATTTGTGTGTTTTGTAGTAAAAAGTGATTGATGTGATATAAAATTTGGGAATGTTTTATAGAAAAGTGAAAAAGTTTTGTTTTGTAGTGAATTTATTTATTTGAATAATAATAAAAAATGATTGATGTGATATAAAAAGTGTAAAAAAATTAGAATGTTTTTGATTTGATATTTTTGAAAGAAGTGAAAAAAAATAAGGGGAGAATGACAATGGGTTGCCAAACTAGCCCGGTGTTTTTTTTGCTTTAAAAGTCAACTGCCTCCTGGTTGCATGCTACTCAAACTAGCACACATCGTGTTTAGTTTGATTCCTAACTGAACCGGCCGAGTCAGTCCGGTTCACTTATTTCCTCGTGGGTCCAAGCTTAAATATAACGACTTGTTTGAGTGATAGTACTTCAATAAATTTTTTATTCTATTTAACTATGGATGTAATGTCAAAATTATAAAATAATTCAATTTCATGTTATATTTGGAAGAACATTCTCGATGCTTAGCCATTTTCACCTTCTTCTTTTTTCCTTTTTTTTTTTTTTTTTTGCCATTTTCACCTTTTAAGTTTAAATGGTTAACCACTTTAATAAAAAGTCTTTTCATCACCTTCTTCTTTTTTCCTTTTTTTTTTTTTTTTTTTGCCATTTTCACCTTTTAAGTTTAAATGGTTAACCACTTTAATAAAAAGTCTTTTCATTTTATTATGCAAATCAAATATAAAATGTATTTACGATGTATTTGTGAATATGCAAGTGGAGTTGTATTATTCACACATACATCACTCTTTTTGTACTTGTTTTTCTTTTTCTCTTTTTCACCAAAACTTATTTACGCCATAACAATATTGTAATATATATTCGAATCTAAAAAATTGCATTTCAGAGCATTTTTATATGACAAAATCTATGTTTGACATTTCAATATTACACTCATACGAACAAAAATTTTGCTGACTTTATAGCAAATAATTATCTAAAAAAAAAAACTTATCATTGAAAATATATCTTAGAATTAAAATAAAGAAAGAATATTTAAATAATATTTAAATAATATTTAAATAATATAGTGAAATAATAGATAATCGGATGTATGGTACCTTTTGAAATCCACTAATTAAAATAGATAAAGTAGATTTTGATTAGTCATTTTGTATATAAAAATGCATAAACCATTAGGAATACGCTTAGGTGATTTTTAGTTTCTTAATACTAGAAATAAATTTGTTTATAATTATTTTATAATTTTCTTTTGAAACATTTGCAAATTATATAATATAGTTGTATAGTAGTTGTAAGTCTTTTTCTTTTCTTTTTTTCCCCTACAAGTGAGAATAATTTTAAAGTGTATAATTCATATTTATATTTTTCATATATATATATATATATATATATATATATATATATATATATTTGAAATAATATGTATCATTATTTTATTAGCGCTGATATGATATTTAACAAAATTGTTTGATATTTAAGAAAATTTGATTTAAGTGCCTAAATTGTTTTGTTGTATACCTTATACCTGGACATCTCAATTCACTTTAGAACGAGATAAAAGAGATTTGTAATTTCAATTCACTACTATAATTAAATATCATGTAACGATTTTATAATATAAAAACTGAATGAGAAGCAAAATAGGAGAAGATCGTGGGGGGATTTTATTTGGCTATTTTTGGGAAAGTGGTGGGTTGAGAAGGCATAGAAAGGACAGAGTAGTAGGGAAATGGGCAACAAAAGGATAGTCCCAGTGAGAGACAAGAGAGATAGCATGCAGATTGAAGAGATGATTTGATGTAAAGCCTGAGAGGGTGGTGCTGCTGTGTCTCAAAATCCGAGCATGATGTGTCAAAATCCCATTGCATCAATCCCCCCCACCCCCCAACCCCCCTCTCATTGATTGTGATGGATTTAATCGATTGGATGGATGGGATTGCTGAATTGAAACTTGCATGCTTATTTAATCATTTCCTTCCATTTTCACACTCCAACACCACCCACGTCGCCCACGATCCAATTTCACCCTCTTCTTTCTTTTCTGTTTCTTTTTTTTACTTTGTTTTGAGAATTCACGATGGGTGATGGGTGTAAAATCAATAGGGCAATTCCAACTACTTCCCAGCCTTTTCACCTTTTCTTTATGATGAGCTTATTTTACTTTTTATTTCTTGTTCTGAGAAATAGAGCATAATATGGCTGTTGGCCAATATATAGTTGTCCTTGTATTAGGAATTCAGCAGATCTTTCATCTGCAGCTGGTTATGATTGGACAGAATAGATCAATCAATGAGTAATACCTTTTTCTTCCCTGAGTAAAAGATTGTTATATAAAGATCATAACAAGGGCAGTAAAGCAATATTTTAGATCAGTTTGATACATCTTTCAACGGTGCATGTTGTTGTTCATTAGTGCATGCAGAATATATATATTAAATAAACAAAAAAAAATGAAAACTATTCACAGATCCAACCATTCCAATACAACAACGCCACAAAAAGTGAGGGGGGAGTAAACTTTTATTTCCACCTAGCTTTTAGCTGCTTCATGGGGAAACTTATTTGTCTTATTTGTCAAACTGTTGTTGTCATGTATAACTAGTAAAAGGAACTCTTGGAACAGTGATATGAAAAAGAAAAAAAGAAAAGTGAAATCATTTCATTTTAGATAGGTGCAGCTACCATATATGCTCTTTTAAACTTTGGGTTAAGGACACCAATATCAAAACAAAGAAGATGATAATCAGTGAATCTGAAAGAGAAACAGTAATTGGAGGGGGGAGGGAGGGAGAAGATTGGCAGAGAGGAAAGTACCAAAAGAAAAGAGGAGAAAGAAAGATGGCGTGTAATAACCACTGCTTCCTTCTGCTTGGGGTCTGTCTATTTGATTATTTAATATTTGCACTGTGCTGACAGGGGAGAGATATGAAACAGCTTTATTGATATAGATGGTGAAATCTCTTTTATCTCTCTCTCCCACAAAAGGACCTCCCTCATAAAAACTACTTTCTGTTCCCTCCCTTTCATTTTCTTCACTGACAGAGGAATACCTGCACACTTTCTCACGCACGCACGCATACTCAAAGCAGAGCCCATCAGACACATACATCACCCTCCCCCCCTTCTCTCTGCCTCTCTCTACTCTCTAGCTTATGGATATGATCAGAGAGAGAACAGAAGAGGACAGGGCAGAGAAAACACAGAGATTTTTCCAGCCATCTCCTCTGCCATCCGATTCATCAAATCCCTCTGAACCCCATATAAGACTCATCTTTGCCAACTAGCTAGAGCAAACCAAACCAAACCAAACCAAACCCCTCTTCTTATCTTTGTTTCTATGGAGTCGTACAGCTATTTTGACAGCAATGAAGCCCACTTACCTCCTGGATTTCGCTTCCACCCCACTGATGAAGAGCTCATAACATATTATCTCCTCAAGAAGGTCTTGGACAGCAACTTCACAGGCAGAGCCATTGCTGAAGTTGACCTCAACAAGTGCGAGCCATGGGAGTTACCTGGTATGTAATATAACTTTGTCTCTCTTCTTCGCAGCTCAAGAAAAGATTCACTAGTTTGATAAATTTGTTATTGTTTTCGGTAGAGAAAGCGAAGATGGGGGAGAAAGAGTGGTACTTCTTCAGCCTGCGTGACCGAAAGTACCCAACTGGGCTTAGAACAAACAGGGCTACTGAGGCTGGATACTGGAAGGCTACCGGGAAAGATAGGGAGATTTACAGCTCCAAGACTGGTTCTCTTGTTGGTATGAAGAAGACGCTGGTTTTTTACAGAGGGAGAGCTCCCAAGGGAGAGAAGAGCAACTGGGTCATGCATGAATACCGCCTTGAAGGCAAATTTGCTTATCATTACCTGTCTAGGAGCTCCAAGGTACATATTCTCTCTGTTTGTTTTCACTTTCTATCAAAAAGGTTGATGGAACCAGGTGATCAGAGGCTTATTAGTTAAGGGTTTTCTCTAAGTAATGTTTGATAGGTTAGATTTTTCCGTTGATGGGGTCGACAGTTACTGTTTCTAAGTTAATGGAGCTGGAGTAGTTATGTCACCCATTAATGTACCGTACTGTATTCTTCAGCAATAAGCTGAAAAGTAGATTTATAGCATCATTTCCAGTCAGAAAAGTTTTAAAAGCATCCGTGGCTAGATTGATGATCGAATTTAGAACGTCTCAGGCATTTTTAAATGCATGAAGATTTCTGTATGTAATGAGGAATCTAGAGTAGCAAATTTACTAAAGCAGGAACCTTAACGTAAGCTCAAGGTAGCCTGAACATCATATGATTAGCTCACTTAATGCCAGCTTAGCCTGAGCCTTACAGAAGAGGGCCTGAGCCTTACAGAAGAGCTAGCCACCTGAAAGTAGCCACAGTAGGCCACTAACCAGCTTTTGCTGTTATTGCGTGTCCTTATTATGCATCAAAAATGCTTGTCTTGTCACTACATGTACGTTTTGTTCGCTGCATGGTGTTTAATTACTGAGTTAACGTGTTTCAAATAGGACGAGTGGGTCATATCCCGGGTGTTCCAGAAGAGCTGCGCCGGCGGTACAGCCACCAGCAGCGGCGGTGGATCGAAGAAGACCCGCCTGATCAGCTCCGCCGTAACCCATTATCCAGAGCCTAGCTCACCCTCCTCGGTGTCACTCCCACCGCTCCTCGAGTTCTCACCCTATGCCAACGCCGGCAGTGGCTCCTCCGTCACCCTCACCGACCGTGAAGGCTGCTCGTACGACAGTCCAATTGCCAGGGAGCACGTGTCCTGTTTCTCCACCATTGCCGCAGCCGCAGCCTCCGCTGCCGCCACCAGCTTCAACCTCGCTCCGCAACCGCCGCATATAGCCGCCGTAGACCCCTATGCGCGCTTCCCTAGAAACGTCGGCGTCTCTGCTTTCCCGAGCCTGAGGTCCTTGCAGGAGAACCTTCAGCTGCCTTTCTTTTTCCCTCAGGCTGCGCCGCATCAGCCAGCTCTTCACGCTGGCTCAGCCGAGCTGGGTGGGTGCAGCTCATCCGGAGCCTGGCCTATGCCGGAGGATCCAAAGGTGGAAGGCGGTGGCGGTGTGCGGATGGGTATGGCCGGTCCCACTGAGCTTGACTGCATGTGGACCTTCTAAGAGCTTGCTTTTCATTTGTATTAGGGTTGTTTTCCTAAAAGCCTATGTTTTTCTAACGTTAATCGTGTCTTATCTGTATGAACGAGCTCTTATCTAGCGGTTTATTATTTGTTTCTGATAATTTTAGGGTTTCTTTGGTAATTAATGAAGTACTATTTTTAGGGTTGTGCAGTAAAATGGCAGTTGTTTATTGGGTGCTTTGATAGTGAAGTGTGACTGATCCCTTGGAACTTTGTGTTGACTTTTATTGGAAAATTCAGGTATATATTTGCTTGCTTCTTGGGGGGTTTAGAAAAGGACTTCACCGTTGATGATCTTGCTCTCCCATGTGATATTATTTTAGTTGTCGGAATAAAAAACTAATAGTAGCTTTGGATTAATCTTGACTCTTGAGCAATGAGTGCCAATAGTTATTTTTGAGAACTTAATGATCCATTCAAATATGTTAATCACCTATGATTTTTGCATGGATCTGAAACGGGTAAAATGTAATGTGAATTTGAAGTGCTAATTTGTGTGTAAAGTTGGGTTTAGGTTACGTCGAGACATAAGAATAAGATCTTATGGATTAATCTTAATATGACATATTTAATTAAACGGACGAAACATTTTAACTTAAATTTGTTAATTTTGTGTTTGATTTAAATTGTGCTTCGTAGGTGTCAAGAATTAGGTTTATTGAAATACGTTTATAAAACTATATAGATCAATTTGAATCTAATTTTTTAATTAAACTTGTCAAACTATTTAATCTTAATCTCCTAAGACTAGTATTGGGGAGGGCCCGTGAATGATGAGAATTAAGTTGGATACGGAATTCATTGATTAATTCATGTTCGTGCAATGGCCGGAATTGATCGAACTGGTAACGGTTTATAACATTCCAACACAAAACAAACTGATTTGGATTAAGGTTGAATATTTCTTCATGTTCCTGAGGATTTCGGAGGTTCCAAACACAGTGCAGAGCACATTTATTAAAATCGATGGAGGGTCTGGAGCACAGTTCGGTTCCACAGCACATGGGGGGAGGGGTCTGCAGGGAAGAGCTTTTGAAAGGACTATGTGTCTACTCCCCCTACTTATGGAAGGGACAAATTTAATGCTCTTCCAGTGACATTTCTTTTCTCTCTCTCTTTTATATGCGCAACATACAGCAAATAGACCAAGGACCAGCTACGCCGGAACATTGACTACCTCTGCAAGCAACAAAAATGAACCACCGAAAACGAATCCCTCGTACTTGATGGGAATTCAAAGCTACGTACGTACCCTCGGTGATCAAAGCACCCTAAGAACCCTAAGAGCATCTCCGGCATACATTATCATATATATATATATATATATATATATATATTACGTTATTACCAGTTATTTTACTCCTTCAATATATACTTCAATATAAAGTGTTTTCACTTGTAAAAAAAAAAAAGAAGCTATTTTTTAGCGCCGTTTAAATAATGTCGTTTGCTAAATGGCGTTAAATACAGGCTCAAAATCTGAAAGTGTTGTTAATTGTTTAAATGGCGCTAATTAAAGTTATTTAAGCTCAAACAACACTAATAGTTCACTATTTAAACGATACTAAACTATACTTTTAAAAAATATAAAATTTCTAAAATTTTCAGCTCCTTTCTTTCTTTCTTTTCTTCATCTTCTTCTCCACGCTTGGCCTCCTTTCTTTTTTGTACAAATGATACTATCTCAAATGACACTAAATCCCATTTTTTTAGTGTTTCATCAATTTTGATACATTGGATTTTCATATACCTTTTAATCTTTTTTCTCCCTCTCTAGTTTCTTTCCCTCTCTCTCCATCTCCCTTAACTTTCACAACAACAAAAAAAAACACTGAAAAATAATATTTAAAAAAAGTAAAGAGTGCTATAGATAATATATTTGAGTTTGTATTGAAAAATTAGTAACTAAAATTAAAATAAAAAATATGTATTTTTAATAGCTAAAATAACCATTATTATTCGAGATGCTCTTATGCCCAGGATCGTTTTCAGTACAATATACAAAACCCTATCAATACAATATATATATATATATATATATTTTATGAATCAATGCCTTTATAAACCAAATTTAATAGAAAACATCACTCCAATAAACACCGGATACACCTTACAAACAAGAGAACAAACTCTTTACACATCATACTAACAACCAAAACAAATTACTGCAAAGCCAATATCAACGGAACAACTAAAAGCATAAACAAAACAACAACATTTTACAAACGCAACAATATTACATCTTGTATAATACCCTAATTACTAGAAAGACTTGTGTTTACATCATACTTTTTGTGTTTCCTCTCCCTCTAAAGTCTAATCCTATTCTTCCCATCTCAAACTAGTAAACAACCTCTTGAAGCATTTTTCCATGTCTAAGATCATTTTTATGCCTCCTTAACGGATAGATTGATGCACTCCAAGGCAAGATGCATACACTAGCCTTTAAGCTCTTGTTTCTCCATTCTTTATTCACTTTCTTTTTCTTTTCTTTTTTTAATTCAAACATGGAAAAAGGGGGAAAGGGCCCACTTGTCAATTGTTGTTGCATCATTCATTGCCTCGTCCAGTTTATGGCATTTTCATTGGGGTAATGTCTCTCTACCGCTTGTGAATTTAATTATTTAATTAATATTTTAATATTGTCTCTCATGTGTCGATTCAAACTCATTTTTTAATAAGTGAAGCCCAATACGTATAATATTTAGAGCCTGTTTAAGATTGTGTTGAAAATATAACTTTTGTATATATATATATATATATATATACATTAAAAATAAAATATTTTTTTTTTTTTAAAAAAAAAAAAGGGGCCTAAAAGAGCTTTTTAGAAAAAGCCTTCTTTTAAACTTTCCCCAAACACACAATTTTGAGCTTTTCTAGAGAAAAAAAAATTAAAGAAGTTTTTTTAAAAGTTTTTACCAAACGAACCTATTTTTGCTTGGCACAACTGTTTATATATTAAAAACACTTTTTAAGCTTATTAACGCAATCCAAAACATACTCTTAACTGAAATGAGATATAAATGACAGAGTCAAGGTTAAATTATCATAGATAAATTAATTTAATCATTTATTCAGTACTTTAACACTTATAACTATTGATCATTCAATGGGACGATCAATAACCAATCATATGCTCATGAGAAATGATTGTTCTATAACTCTTAATACAACTTTTGTATTACTCTACAATTTTTTTTCTTCACATTAACTATTAAATATGTTTCTCTACATGTGAGTCCTACATATTCAACATTTAATTTTTTTTAAAAAAAAATTATTAGAATTGTGCAAAAAATTATATGAAAGTTGTACAACTCTATGCTCATAAGCTCCTCCACAATCTTCTACTGTAGCCCCACTCGAAAAATAGATGTTCCCTAGCTTCTCCAATTTTAATTTCATAATCTTCCTCCAACACGAAAAACAAGTTTGAGGGACTTTTACTATAGCCACGTTAACAAGTTCCAAATGTGTTTCTTTCTTTCTTTTGGTTATTTTTTTGTTTTTTTTTGTTTTTTTGTTCTTCTCCTTTCAAAGAAACATATATATGAATGAATGTACCCCATTTATTGTATATGGTCCATGTTATGTACAGCACATAGGAGACCTCAGACCTGCATACGGGGGCGGCGGGAAGGGGGCGCTGGCAGCGGCGGTGGCCCCTCCCTGACCAGTTGAAAATGTTATTCAGAATTGGTCAGAGACTGGGTATAAATTCATAATAATTAATAATAATAATGGGATTGCTGTCCCCAAGATATATATATAGTACCTGCATTTAATACGATTATTAAATATAACCCCAAGTCATAGATGCGAATCAAACATTATTATAGTACTGTTCAACAGATTAATTTCAGACTTCGTTACTGCTGCATTTTTTTTCTTTTTTCTTTTTTATTTCAAAAAATTGAATGTAAATAATGCAGGTACGATTCTTTTTGGGTTTTTCAATACCGGCTTGACATAAAAAGAAAGAGAAATAGAGAGAAAATCAAGCACATAAAAACTCAAAAAAGACAACAATAAATACTCTTAACATTTCTTAATAGAAAATATATTTTTATCCGAGACAATTATATAACACTTATACCAGGGACGGATCTAAGGGGAGCTGGCAGGGTCATAGCCCCTCCTCAATTTCAATAAAACAACAAAAAAATATTAGATAAAAATAAAATTTATAAAGTAAAAAATAAAATTTAGTCTACTGACTCTAACCAATAATATTTTTTGACTCTTGAACCCTGTTTATAAGTGTTTCCGACTCTACCTCGTACTTAAACAACACAAAATAAATATATGAGATGAGATCGATACAAAAGAACTCCATCACATAAATCCTATCTCATATATGTAATGGTACACAATTGTATAGTACAATAGTGACAACTCCTCTCAATAATGCAACCCCATGGGCCGTGACTTTTCGACGAACGAAAAAAAGCTCCATGTGTTCCATCACTGCATGCATAGACGACCAAGATGCCGGGTTCTGCAACGTGGTAAGCATCTATTGGTGGAGGTATGCAATGATTGGGAGGGGGGAGATTGGTCAACATGTTTTGACACGTAGGTTGGTCCCCTTAAGGCTTAATTTTTTATTTTTTATTTTTGTCATTTTCTTCTATTCTTTGCTATATTTTTCCTTGCATATATGGATAGTATACCCAAGTGGGTATTGTTTTTCACATAATCATAATCCTTTTCCACCTTCTTGAGATGGAAATTCAAATTCAATGGTGGCAATATTAATGCTTTTTTTTTTTTTTTTTTTTTCTTTTCAAAATGACAAAATCAGCTACTCAAAAGCAGTTCAAAATTAGTCGTTTAGATCCACGTGTCATGCGATTAAAATGTGTTAAAAAAATTTAAATAGTTAATGTGGTTATATTCACATGCCGACGCATGCAGCAAGCTGTAGAAAGAATTGTATATATGTGTGAGTAATATTACTCTAAATTTAAATTTCGAGCTTTCTTAATTCTATTATGTAATTGGTTAATGTTATGTATATACCACATTTTTATCTTATGATTATTTCATGATATTGACGTGACAATCTCAACCAATCTTTAAATTAATCATTGTAAAAAAAAAAAGAAAAAAAGAGTTGATTGTGATTGTCACGTCAACATTATTATATAGTTATGGGATAAAAATATGGCTTATAACATTACTCTATGTAATTATTTGAGTAATACTATTCTACACACCCATTTGCACAAGTTGATGTGACACCCATTTGCACAAGTTGATGTGACATGTTTTAAGTGGCTTTATTTTCTTTAATTTATCACATCCGTTTACACTAGCTAATGTTGCGTGTTTTAAGTGGCTTTTATTTTTTTAAAATAAATTGACATAAGAAATCACTTAAAACATGTCAGGTCACGTCAACCGATGTAAAATGACTATGCAAAGTAGAATTAATCTTTGTTTCATGTTTAAAAATTTGAGGTTCTTTTTTATTCTGAAGCATATAAAGATGAAAATAGTTTTGAATGCATTCGTGTTTTGAGTTGTTTATTAATAATATTTTTTTATTAAAAAAAAAAAAAAAAAAAAAACCCTAAAAAGCATGGGGAGCTAGCATGTATTGGGGGAGGTCCGCATGCATTGATTAAGGGTTGAAGATAGTCAACATGTTTTGGTTCATGAAAGGTCTAAAAATGGGTCATATATTATGCGTATAGTGTTAACGTTGCAACACGTACGGCTAGATCGAGCTACTCCACTTTTTGTCTTTGAGTGTGTATTTATTTGTAAGAACAGTTTGGGTAGGTTGCAGCTGCTGCATGGGGTATGGAAGAGCACGCGGATGTACCTTATCGATGCAAGCCTCTTCATCAAATGGTGATCGATGGGCCACACTTTTTTGTTTTGCTGACAAAGAGCTATCAAAAATAGGATAAGGTCAAGAACAACATTCATGCACGCAAGAGCTCGATCGGGGATTGCTTTTGCATTTCAATAATTGCTCCAATTTTTCTTTTCTTCATTTTTCGTTTTTGTTTGTTTTCTTTCTTTGGGTTGCCTAGGTTTGCAAATTGCAACTACAATAAGGTCAAAAATTAAACAATAAAGTTAAGAAGAACATTTAAGAGTCCATTTGACGGTGCGATGCCGATTTGAAAACGTAACAAAATTTATATTTTTAATCACAGGTAAAGGGTACATTTTTAAAAGTCAAACCGTAATTTTACCAAAACACTTAATCGTGTTTTTAAAAATCGTATGTTTTGCAACCGTAAAATTAGGGTGAAAATCCGGTTACAGTTACTGGTTATTGACTAAAATCGGTAACCTTAACCAGGGTAGCCGGTTAACCGTTTATTTAATAACCGGCGGTTACCGGTTGGTACCCGGTTATCCGAAGAGGTAATCAAAATTTTAAAAAATTGCGTCTTTTTGGCCTAATTTGGGTATTGGGCCTACTTTTTGGGCTTAACTCACACTTTGTTTTAGCCCTGTAAAAAAATATTTCAACATTTTTTTGTCCAATATGTTGGCATAAGTTGGAATGGAAGTAAAAGTGTAAAATCCTAAATTTTATTATTTTAGTTTTTTAAATAAATAAACACATTTAAATATATATTTTATATATATACCCGATTTCAAATTTTTTAAAACTGGTAATCATTCTGGTAGAGCCGATTATCGGTTATTTTCAACCAGGTACCAAACCGGTTGGCTAGTTATCCGGTTACCAGTTGGTACTCTGTTACCAGTTATCGGCCGATTATAACCAGCCGACTTTACACCCCTACCGTAAAATTGATCCCCTAAGCACCGAAAACTGATAGGTGAAATGAAGAGAATTTGTTTCATAGTCAAGACTAAATTTTATAAATTTGACGGTGTATATGTTTTCACATGATGAATATGTCATCACGTTATAAAAATGTTAAATAACGTGACACCATGTAAACCATTAGATACAACAAAATAAAATTTTAATAATGAAGTTGAGCTTCTTCATGTCACTTAAAAATGAAGAGGACCCTATTCCCTGAACTCGATGTTTTTGCATTTCAATTGCATCAATTATGTTGCTATGCCAATTTTTTATTTTCTTCATTAATTTTTAGTTTTTGTTTGTTTTGTTCCTTTGGGATGCCTGAGTTAGCAAACATGCTACCCACATTGTTGGTGATCGAGGTTCGAATGTGCCAAATGCCTCATATAGTTAACATACGTGATTTCTTCTCATTATAAATATTTTTTTTTTTAAAAAAAAATGTTTCTATTTTGTTTTGTTCTGTTTTGTTTTATTTGGATCTTTAATCCTTTGGTGGTGGAGAAGTGAACCTGGTTCACATTACTTTAGTACAATACAATGCATTGGCTAGCTAAACGGTTCAACTCATCATTTCGTGAGCCAGAATGGAGTTCAATGCTTTTTTCTTTTCTTCTTTAAGAGCATCTATAATGAAGTAAGCAAATTCCTTGTAATAATCAAATTTGGCTATTAATAACCTTTTTTTTTTTTTCTTATTTCCAGTAGGCTTCTATTCATTGTTCACACTAGGAGAAATTTCTAATAATTTTTGTCTCTCTCTCTCCCCTCCTTCACCCAAACAAAAACAAACGTTCCACACCCAACCAAGCAACCGCGTAGGAGGAAGTGTGTTACGTGTGTAGTTTTTGTTAGATATTGGGTCTGTTAAGAAATATTATCTATTAGGTTATTCAGGTCAGTAGTGTTTTATTGCTTTACTAGTTATTTTATTAGTTTACTAGTAGATGTCTAATATTTATCTTTTTAAGTTGTTATTTGAATATGATTAGGTTTATCTCTTTTATCTTTATCTTTTTTGGGAGTCTTATTGACAGCAGGTTAGGTTGCTGAGTTATGAGTCAAATGGAAGTTTTATTTTATGAGTCAAATGGCATAATGTATCTTCATTATATAATATAAATTATGTAATAAACATATGATTCATCATTCATATCAACAAGGCCAAAACACTTATTTTGTATGACTAGTGACTAAGTATCATCTAATCATGTAAATTATGTAATATAATTTAACAATTCCTATGAATATGATATAAAGATTCATATTTGATATAATTAAGTGTATATATATAACCCCCTATAATGCTATAACTATAAATTATAGTCATATAATGTCACATAATTTCTAAATTATAACTCATAAGTATACAATTCATAGTAATATAAATTATAAAGATTGGGAACTAGTGGTAACTAGATCACTTTACCACAAAAGATTGGTATTTCTTTTTTGCGAGCCGAGCCGAGCTTAATTTTTAAAACTCGTTATAAGCTCGAGCTCGTGATAAATTTAAATGAGCCGAACTTGGACATGCACTACTCGCCCAAGTTCGACTCGTTTACATCCCTAAGAGCACTTCAAATTGCTCATAGTAAGTCTAGGATTCCTTAAAAATCCTATCATATCTATCGTTCCTATTAAGTTCTCATCCTACATTATGTATGCACTTAACAAAGTGGCATCAAAGCCAGGTTTCCATAACCCACAACTTCAAGCTATGGATGATCATACCTTTCAAGAGATTTGAAAAAAAAAAATTGGAAAAATTGGATAAGGCATTTGCTAGAGTGAAGAGCTGTTTTGCAGAATATAAATATGAAATCTAGCATGAGCGGCAACAAATAACGCAATATTCCTTGCAACCACCACATATCAACTTTCAACCCCACCACCACGTCAAAGTTCTACCACCAAAAATCCATTCGCAACGTTTATATTTACCGAACACCCACAACAACGACAACAACTCTATCGACCCCCATGATCCAATGACTACAAAACCCGTTAGTTCGGAAAACTCAATAGCACAACCATCACCCAAAACCAATCCCATCACATTACCAGAAGCTCCACCACCAACACAAACACCCAAAATTCAATCGCTCCAATCACAGAACATGCAAGCTCTTAACCAAAACCACAAGCCACCAATCATAACCCAAAAAATTCATCAGACCCACCCGTTACAGAACCTTTATCCCGCAACCCAAAAAACAATTATCGTCTCCAACCCACACATAATTACCAAAGACCACCGACTGGTGTTGTAACGCCCCGCCTTTTTCAAAAATGCGTAAGTGGTTATATCTAATAAGCCACGTGACATTACTACATAAGAGACGATAAATCTCGTAGCAGAAAATATGTATATCTTCTTTTTTCTTTTTCTTTTTTTTCTTTTTTTTTTTTCGAATGAGAGGGATAATTCCCCAATAATACTTTAGAGCTTGTCTAAAATATATCAAGATACATTAATATAAACAAAGTGTTTTCACATAATAAATACACACTAAAACGGTAACATATGTGCCATATGCAGCACTGACACTACTTAATCATTGTTTTAACCTAATACAAACAATTATGTAAAATATTAGATATCAAAAGAAATACGTAAACGATAAGTCTGGCATATATGCAAAAGATAGACTAAGCAGGGTAGTCTATCACGTAATAAAGGCAATAGATAGCCTTATCCACATGTATCAGGATCGGTATGAGGATCCTGAGAGTCCTGGTACTCCTCTTCTTCTATACTTGCACATTCATCTACAAGATTGTGGATAATACCACAATCCCATATACACATAAGTGAATCAACTGTTTTCAATAATATAATGAATACTGATTTATGTAGAAGCACTTAATGAAATGTTGTAATGACATTTTTATATGTACGTCTTATTTATTTTCTTCTTGCACTCCTCTTGTTATAGCCTTAGCTCGGTTAACGCGTTTCCTTAGAGCCTACGCTCCTTCAACTAAAAAGCTTATTTGTTTCTGCTGGAGACCTATGAATTTAGTTTCATTATTATTAAATCTTTCATGGGGCCTTTGCTCCCACTAGTGGCCTATGCTCGCCAGGTTCATATTTAATCAAATTAATCACAACAGCAAAATATGCAAAGTTTCATTCACACACATGCAATTAAATAAACCTGTAATGTGATATTATAGAAATCAGCATCACTCTCAGTAAGCATTTTATACTTACAGCTTCTTGCTTCCAAGGAGTTCCCACACACACACGTGTTTACTGTAATACAATTTTATTCATGCGATAATAAATTAACACATAATGCTAAGAATATTATTTTATTATCTTTGTCATTTCCGGCCTATTAGTTTGGTGGGAGGCATCTACAAGATTATTGCTAAAGTTCTAGCAAACTAATTGAAGTCAGTCTTGGAGAAGGTCATTTCCAAATCTCAAAGCGCTTTTATCAAAGGGAGGCAGATTCTTGATCCGATTCTTATTGCTAATGAATGCATTGATTGTAGGCTTAGATCGGGGGTACCAGGCATCATTTGCAAAATGGACTTGGAGAAAACATACAATCATGTTAACTGGGATTTTCTTTTGTATATGTTGAGGAGGTGTGGCTTTGGGGAAAAATGGTGTAGGTGGATAGCTCATTGTATATCAACTATGCGGTTTTCGGTGTTAATCAATGGCTCCCCTTTTGGTTTTTTCAGTAGGTCTCAAGGTCTGAGACAATGGGATCCTTTTTCACCCCTTTTGTTTGTTTTTGTGATGGAAGCCTTGAGCCGTATGATCTCAGCTGCAGTTAGTGGGGGTTTGTTGGAAGGTTTTAAAATAGGTGACGCAGATTTTTCGCATCTTCTGTTTGTAGATGATACTCTAATTTTTTGTAGTGCTCTTGATTTTCAGTTACGTAATTTGCGAAGTCTCTTCCTCCTGTTTGAAGCAGCTTCGGGGTTGAAGGTTAATTTGGCGAAGTCAAATTTAATTCCAGTGGGGCATGTTGATCAAGCGGAAAGGCCAGCCGACATTTTAGGGTGTGGGTTTGCCACTTTGCCGGTTAAGTATCTTGGTCTCCCTTTGGGGGCTTCCTATAAGTCCACTCATATTTGGGACAGGGTTGTTGAGAAGATTGAACATCGTTTAGCTAGTTGGAAAAGGATGTATCTCTCTAAGGGTGGTAGAGTAACCCTTATTAAGAGTACCCTTGCCAATGTACCTACTTACTTTTTGTCTCTGTTCCATCTCCCGAGGAGTGTTGCCGCTCGCTTAAAGAAGCTACAACAGGATTTTCTGTGGGGTGGTTTGGGTGAAGAATCTAAATTTCTCTTGGTGAGGTTGTCGAAAGTCTGTTCCCCAATTTCAGATGGGAGGTTGGGTATTCAGAATTTGTTGTTGTTCAACCATGCTTTGTTAGATAAATGTTTGTGGCGGTATGGAATAGAGAGAGAAGCTTGGTGGAGATTTGCGATGAATGTCAAGTATGGTAGTTTGTGGGGTGGGTGGTGCTCCTGCGAGCCTATAGGTGCTCATGGGGTGGGGCTGTGGAAGAATATCAGGAAAAGGTGAGGGATTTTCTCTGGTTTCTTTGGATTTGAGGTGGGGGATGGGGTTAGGACAAAATTTTGGCATGATCTGTGGTGCGGGGATAGGGTGTTGAAGGAAGCTTTTCTTGTTCTTTTTGGTATTGCTCGAATGAAGGATGCTTCCGTTGCGGATAATATGGAGGTTTTGGGCGGCTCTATCCAATGGAATGTGAGCTTTGTTAGAGAGGCACATGACTGGGTAGTGGATGTCTTTGCATCCTTCTTTCATGTGTTACATTTAGCCATGGTGAGTAGAGATCGTGCTGACAGGCTTAGGTGGGTCCCTTCCAAGAAAGGGGTGTTCAAGGTTAAGTCCTATTTCAGCTCCTTGGCCGGCGGTAAGGGTAGTCGTTTCCCTTGGAAGAGAGTGTGGAGGACTCAGGCTCCTTCAAGGGCGACGTTCTTTGCGTGGTCGGCAGCCCTTGGAAAGATTCTTACAGCGGATAATCTCATAAAGCAAAAGATCATCATTGTGGATAGATGCTACTTGTGCAAAAGAGACGGGGAAACTGTGGACCACATTCTTCTTCATTGTGATGTGGCTTCTACTTTGTGGAATCATGTCTTTTCTCGGTTTGGTATGTCATGGGTTATGCCTAGGAGAGTTGTCGATTTATTTTCATGTTGGTGGAAGGCGGGTAGGTCAAGGAGTGCTGCAGTTTGGAAGATGGTGCCTATTTGCATTCTTTGGTGTGTTTGGAAGGAGAGAAATCTTAGGTGTTTTGAAGGCTTGGAGAATTCCATGGAGAATATTGTTGCATCGTTTTTACATTTGTTGTATCTTTGGACATAGGCTTTTTTGTCACCCGTGTCTATTAGCTTTTCTGATTTTCTTGTTCGCTTTTCTTTGCCTCCTTAGGCGTTTCCTTGTGTATACTTCTAGTGTACTTAGAGGGGCGCCTTACGCTTTTTTTTTATAAAATTTCATTTACTTATCAAAAAAAATAATTTACTATAACTAATCTAATGTTATTTTAAATATTAAATTACCATATAAAAAAAATATGAAATATTACTACCTATTTTAACACGAGTATTACCACGATATTTATTTTGAATACTTTTAATTAAAGTGGACTTCATATATATATATATATATAGTACAAAGTAAAATGAGCATTATTATGGCATCTATTTAATTAATATCTAAAACACATTTAAAGGCATTATCATTAAAAAAGCGCGCGCACACACACACACACACATATATATATAACAGATATAATGACCTCATAATGCAAATAATGAGTTTTACATTTTAAAAATAGAATGAACGGCACAACGATATAAATATTAATAATCCTTATTTTAACTTTATAAAATTTGGGCAGAGTGACAACATTAGTATAACTTATACAAAAAATACTTTGAAATTTTGGGCAGCATAACGACGCTTTAAAAATATTTTCATTATCACAAATATATATTTCTTTTAAAAACATATCTTAAGCACATATATTTAAACCTAATAATTTAAAACTGTGAAAACTCTAAATAGAGTTATAGAGGCTTTACCAAGAGTTTCTAGAAACTAAAAG
This sequence comes from Alnus rubra, assembly GCA_028654335.1. Taxonomy (NCBI): domain Eukaryota; kingdom Viridiplantae; phylum Streptophyta; class Magnoliopsida; order Fagales; family Betulaceae; genus Alnus; species Alnus rubra. The sequence goes on along the minus strand of JAJPGS010000001.1, from coordinate 3,298,270 downwards.
GAAAACTGCACCCTTGTTGTCCACAACCAACCGAGAGTGAGATCCTTTTCTAATTGGACTGGCCGAGTGTGAGAGAGAGATAGAGTAATAATTTTTCTTCTTTAAAAAGAAAGCAAATTGAACAAGGGAGAAGCAGTGGCTTACCGAGAGAGAAAATCCTTCTCTGTTCTAGGAGCTACTGCATTGAGGTAAAGGATCCTTTTCCAGATTTTTTTTTTCTCTTTTCCCTTCTACTGACCGAACACATAGAGAGAGAAAATGAGAGAGAGCATTCCTTTTTGGTTTAAACAGACCCGAGAGTGCAGAGGTGCAGAGTTTCTACTCTGTTTTAGATCGAGTGAGGAAAACTGAACTGAGAAGAAGGAAGGGTTGCAGAGAGTTTTTTTGCGAGAGAGAGAGAGAGAGAGAGAGAGAGTTTCAGTTTTCCTCAAAAGAGTGAAGAATGATCGATGCAAGCCTTCTCTTTATAGAGACTTGAAGGGTTTGGATCATCTGGACATAAATGATCGAGGGTCAGGGAGCTTGTAGATGGTCGATGCTCGTTTAACAGATGAGAAATGATCATTAGCTTTCTTAATATCTATAAACTCTAAGTGACGAGAGATTTGTTTTTGACTAAACGAACATTAATTTAGTAACTAAGTTACGTTTAGTTGTTTTTAGCCTTCTAGTGTTTAAAAGATGAATCGGGTTCTTGCATAACTAAAAATCATCGACAGGTGTTACGTGTATGTTGCATTCTGCAATGCTATGTCGATCGATTGCCATTTCTGGGGGATCGATCTCCAGGTGGATCGATCACCAACTGGGGGATCGATCGCCGATGTGGATCGATCACCAACATTGAAGATCGATTGCCATTTAAACTGATTATTTCTATTTTTGTACTCTCTCTCTCTTTCTTGAGTTTCAAGATTTATTAGACCTTGAGGACAAAGTCTATTCAAAGAGGGGTGGTGGGTCTATAAGGAAGTATTATCTATTAGATTTTTCAGTTCGGTAATGTTTTATTGTTTTACTAGTAGATGTCTAATGTTTATCTTTAGTAGATGTCTAATGTTTATCTTTAGGTTGTTATTTGGATATGATTAGGTTTATCTCTTTCATCTTCATCTTTATCTTTTTTAGGAGTATTGTTGACAGCAAGTTAAGTTGCTGAGTTATGAGTAAAATGGAAGTTCTATTCTATGTGGGACTCTATTTTCTATTGCATTCCTTCTTTTAAATACTGTTTTGTTATTGAATAAAAGTAATCAATTAAGTAAATTATCAAATCTTGTGTTTGTGAGTTCAGAGTACATCTAATTGCTCATAGGAGGTCTATAATTTCTTGAAGATCCTACCATATCTATCGTTCTTGTTAAGTTCTCTTCATACGTTATGTATGCACATAACAAAGTGAATATGAGAATGAGTAGAAATCGCGGCACCATCCTCAACCCCAACCTCGTAAACAGCACAAGCCGCCGCAACTTTCACCCCAAATATGCCACAATTTAGCGAAATCAAAAATAATTTCGTTGAGGAAAAAGTTGGTTTTTGTTCTTTTGGGATTGTATTAACATAAGAAAAATACGATTTGGTGTTTTTGCCATTTGGTTTTTGGTGATGAAAACTTGAACCTTTTGGTTGTCAAGGAAGGTGGGGTTAAGCGTTTTAAGACATTATGGGGTTGTCAAGGGAGGTGGACGGCGGTACGTTTTCGGTGAGAGGGAGAGGGGGAGAGAGAGAGTGACCATTTTCGAGAGGGTTGCTGAGCTCAGAAATATGATTATTATTATTATTTTTATAAAGGGGAAGAAGATTAGAAGAAGATAAACCAGAAGATGGGGGGCTAGTAGCTCGTGGTGAGAGGGAGAGGGAGAGAAAGGAAGAGAGTGAAGAGTTTTAGGTATCTGCATCCGCATCCGTACAGTTGTTGTTGTTCTTAAATGCGGTTTTTATCCACTATTCGCATACGTGGTAATGAGCGTTTTGAGCCATAAAATTGTAATTTATTTTTCTAGTAAATACAAAAATGCATTATATATAGTTGAACACTATTATTCAGACATTTACTAATCATTTTGTCATGAAATTTCTATCTCGTACATTATTTAGCTTCATACATCATCTATTTATAGTGAGTAAAGAGAAAAGATATTGAAAAATCCCTATTCGCATATGAGGTAACACCAAATCAACGTCGTTTTAGTGAGGTTTAATTATATATATATATATATAAGAAAACACAAAACTAGACCTGACCCTTTTACATGGTTTTTTGATTTTTTGTTTAATAAAAAAATAAATATAAAAGTCAATAATTGTGTCAATAGTTGTGTAATAGGGTGGCAACATATTACATCTAGTTTCAGTTTCTCTCTCAAGTTATGTAACTTTAATTCAAGATTTTTTTTTTTTTTTTATGGGTAAGTGTTTAATAAATCCATGAGTCGGAGCGCCATTTGAATTTGATCTATCACTTTTTAAAAGTAAGTATTCGGTGCTTAACTTTTTCACGAATTTGAAAATGATAATTCCTTCATTTTTCCATCCATTTTTCTATCTTCTGTTAGTGCCACGTCACCCTTTTCGCCACTTCATCTTAAAATATTATTTTTTTATTATATTATAAAATTATTATTATTTTTTTTTAATTTTCAAAATTTTTTTTTTTGAAAAATGCTAGTTTGGGGTGGCTTCCACCGGTAGCGACCCTTGGGGAGGGGGGTGGCCCCAGCCCTAGGGTTAAGGTTCATAAGCCATGAGGGATCGGCAAAGCATAGGATTGTTTGGGTTCTTGTTATTGTTATTGTTCAAGTCATTGGGTGGAACATTTATGGGTTTCAAAGAACTAGAATTGACAGGCAAAACCCTAGTGAGCGATCAATGCTTTGGCCAATTTGTCGCTATTTTCGTGGGTCGTTGCCTGACAATTTGAGAGGGTTGAGCAATCCTGATGTTCTGTATCCATATAAGATGAAATTTCCCTTGCCTAATCACTGCTATCATCCTCATGGCTTGAAAAAATTCCAGCTCTAGCATTTTTGAATTCCCGCTCTCATTGTCTTGACATTTAGTATCCAAGTTATCACCCTTCAGTTCCTCACCATTACCATCTTCATTTGGAATCTCCCTACGCAATTCAAACAACTGCTCCTGCAAAAGCTTTGGGGTACTCATTGCCTCCTCAAAAACCTCTTCACCATCCAAATCCTTCGATTCATCAGAGCCCACTACAACCCTAACTTCTATTCTCTCCTCAGAAACCTCAACTTCCACACTCTCCTCTCTCGCTTCAGACCCATCAACAATCTCAACCCTATTTTCCATCACAAAAACCTCAATTGTTGCTTCAAAACCCTAGATTCACCAAAACCTAGAAAATCCATTTAACCAAACAGATAAAATAATCAAGAAAAAGCCAATATAACCATCAGATTTAATAGTTGCTATAGTTCCCATTCAACCCTGTGGAACTCCTAGTTTCTTAGAGATTGGATGTTTTTGGTTGTTCCTAATACTATGAGGAGGTAGGAGAACTGTTGACGGCTGTCCTTGGAAATATTTATATTCAAGAGTTTTTTGTTTCTTGGTAACAACCTGAAGTTGGTTGAGAAAGGTAGAAGGAGATGTTGTGTAGGCTGAGTCGGTAAATTCGTAGTGCAGACATAAACTTTTTTCTCCATTTTCTCTAGTCCAAACATGAACTTCCATGGCCTTATTCATTGCTAAAACTGCAAATATAAGTGGGGTTATTGTAATTGAATTTGAAATAGAACTCAAAAGCACAATTATTACTCCCGCCTTCAACAAGTTTACCAACACAGTTTCAAGAATTTAGAAGCTTTACAGCTATGAAAACCCTAGAGCAGCTAATTTTCCTAGTGAAATAAAACAAAAACCCTAATCGAAAACAAAAATGAAATTGAAATTGAAATTGAGTTGGATTAATGAGAACTGAAATTTAGTGGAACATCTCCTCTGTCCTTTGATTTAGGAACCCAACAACAGAGAATCAAAGACCACGTCTGAAATAGAAGAGGACCTTTAATATTGGCTCAGATTCATAGTTTCTAGCTAGGACCCAAGGGAGTGGCCGCGGCCACCCCAGAGGTGGTATCGGCCGCCTCTGGGGGTGGCTCCCAGGCCACCCTCTCTCCAAGGACCCCCAAACCCCCTACTTTTCTTTTTCCTTTTTTTTTTTTTTTAATAAATAAATAAATTTTAAGTTTTTAAATTAATAATATAAGAAAAAAAAAATATTTTAAGATGATGTGACGAAAAGGGTGACGTGGCACTAACGAAAGATAGAAAAATGGATAGAAAAATGACACAATGATCATTTTCAAATTCGCAAAAAAGTTAAGCACCGAATACTTACTTTCAAAAAGTGAGGAATCGAATTCAAATGACGCTCCGACTCAGGGATTTATTAAACATTTATCCATTTTTTATATGACAAAAACATATTATGTATTCAAACTTTTCTCTTCCTTTTCTTATAATTATTTCGTTAAGCCTAATTAAATAGTTGGGAATTCTTCAAGAAATAAATCATTCTAATTTCTTAAGTTTGAATTTAACTTATACTTTTATGTCCAAAAACAATATAAAATGAACAAGAACGCCTTAATATGAGTAATTGCACAAATTTATCATCTTCAATATTTTCGACACGTCTACTTACCCTTTTTTTTTTTTAATCTTATTTCTCTTGGATATTAGTGTTCTAATATGACATAAAAGTGAAAATAATTTTGAATATTTTTGTGAGTGGTTAGTATTTTAGGTTGTTTGTTAATGTTTTTATTTTGAAAAGAGAAAACAAAAGTAAGAATAATAATGGTTTAACAAACAATATTATTTTCTATTTTTTTACTCGTAGATATAAAGTACTGTAAAATAACAAGTATGTATTTACTCGTAGAGATATAAAGTAATATAAAATAACAACAAACATACATACATACATACATATTAAAAATTGCATGGGAAGTTTTCTAAAAGCTTAATACGTTTTTGAATTTCTACTTATACTTTTGTGGCAATAGTTGTAAACATAAATCCAAGAGAATCTCCAATAGTATTGGTTATTTTAACTACTAGTTGTTCAATACAATTCTAATAGAATATCTATCTCATTCTCTACTTTCTTTAAATATTATTTGTCAATGTATTTTTTATTGTGAAAGTTGAGGGAGAGGGACAGAGAGGGAGTGAGAGGGGAGAGAAAATAATAAAAAAAAGGATATAAGGTGCTACAGTGGACTTTCATATATGAAAATTCACGGTAGCAAAATGGATGAAGATGCTCTATTTTAAAGCATATGATGGAGGGATAAAGTGGTTGAATAAAATACCTAGTAAAGAAATGCACATCTATATTTTAGCTACTGTTTTTTCTATACTCTTTTTAACATATTATCTATTCTCATATCTACTTGCTTTAAAATATTATTTATCACTCTTTTTTTTTTTTAATACTATATTTTCATGAAAAAGAGAGAAACAATACAACTAAAAAGTAACTTGAAGAAACAATAAAACATATATCTAGAGCCTGTTTGGCAATCAATTGCACTTAAATTCATTGCCTTTTTGCCCATCACCAACAGTAGACACGCGTGACAATTCTGAAAAAAACACTGCCTCTACTACCACACTCAGTCCTTTTCTTTGAATTTTCTTTTCGTTGAAAGCTCGGTCCTCCCACCCAGCTCCATATTTCCTCAGCTTTCTAATGTGCGCCTCATGCCTTCATCTCTTCTCACGACTTTGAGCCTTTCGTTCTTCAGTCCTCACGCCATTAACCCACCGACACGGCCAGTCCCTTCAGATCTCCAGCTCCTCTCTCTCAGAATCGCTTCTGAAGATTGATCTTCTAAAAATTGATCTCCTCTTTCCATATCTGCTCTCTCCATATCCCCGCCGACATGCCATTATAGACGGAATCGTTCTTCAAGCCATCAACCAAAATCCTCACCGACACGGCATCAACTGATCTCTCTTCAGATCTCCATCTCCTCTCTCTCACGAATCTGCCCAAACATTTGGTCCATTCGCCTGTGGTTTCTGCCTAGACATATTTCGTTTTGGCCCGGTTTGGGACTGGTGGAAGTAGGAGGTACCAACGGCGAGGACAGGTTCCCAGTGAAAACAGTTTAGGTACATCTAGGGAATGGGTACGGGAATTTGGAGCTTGACTTGAAGCTGGGTGTATCTATGCTTGTTTAGTGTTAAATGTATCTGTGTGTGTTCATTTAGCATGCCTTCTTCGTGGTTTTTTTTTCTTTCTCTTTTTGTGCGTCTTTCTTGCTGATGGGCTGGATGTATGATGTATCTATATAACGCATATGCATGAAATTAAGCAGATAGTTTTAGTGTTGTACTTGGACGAAGATTCCAGCCCATGCTTTTGGAGATCTAGGGCAACATAGATTAATATATAAATATACTTAAAAGTACTGACTGTAACTGTGAACATAGTTCGAGATCGTATATTACCATGTTAATACAGATTGCAATCTTTTTAGTAGTTGGTTATAACCAAACATATTATTATGATATGTTTTGACAATCGGTCTAGAGAACTTGCTGATTATTGTGATAGGGATTTGACTTGGGTGCTCTAGAAAAAATTATAGGAGATCTCCTGTAAAAAGACCAACGGTCCGGATTTAATCCCTATCTCTTTTTCATGGAAAACCGATTCAAACAAAACCCTGTATATCTCTTTACCTTAAAAGGGAAAGCACAAAGATCACTAGTTTCTACGATGAATTGATCAAGATCAATTAATAGCAGATGGGTATGGTACATTTAGGTACATATTGAAGAAACAAAGGAAACTCTTCAATTTGCTAGCAGAGCCAAGCGCATCACTAATTGTGCTCAAGTGAATGAAGTATATTCCTTGTTCTGTCTAGTCTATTTACCATTTTGTCTCATTCATGAATCTGTATTTAGCTGGTATTTATTTCTTACGTTCATTGCAATGGTGGATTTTGATGTATGTTTTATGGTCTCAGAAAAACTTATAATCCCTTCCCCATATTTTCCAGGGCTTGGTAAATATGATGTTATTCGAATTTAATAGTCTTTTTTTTTTCTCTGTCTGGTCATATTATGTATATTTTTCAGCATTATCAGTTTCTAATATTAGGTTAATCTTTAAGTTTCAATAAATTGAACAAAAGGATATAGTCCAAATGTATCTTAGTCTACAAAAATATTATAAATCTAATTGAGCATTTGCTTATGTTGAATATAGTTACATATATGTGCCAAAAAAGTAGCCTTCTGCACTCCGATTTAAAAGGGTAGCCTTAAACGTGGACGGCATAAAACTAAAATTGATGTTCCCAAGATCAATGTCCTACTCAGTAAACATTATTGTATCTAATTTTTGGACCAACAGAAGAAATAAATTAAATTTGTAAATATCCAAATGTACTATTGATATTATGCATAGGAATTTTAAAATTGATTCGTGTTTGTATGATGAACATGTTCTAGCAACTTTCATGGAGTGAGGTGCCAACGTTTTAAGATTATTCTCTGCAGTAGTGTAAGTGCATACAATTTATGGGATTCCACATTTTCTCCAATGGTCGACGTTAAATAGGAATATTTGAGTTGGACCCATTAGGGTAAGGGTAACTCTTTTGGGCAGGTAAAAAAAGTTGTTTGCTATGCTAATAAAAAAGTTTAATTTATTTTGAGAAAGAAGAAGAAGATCGAGGTAGGTTACAGGTAAACTATTCCAATCCAACTATTTTCTTGTATGGAGCGGTGAAAATGAGATGGACCCCAATTGGTCAACCTTTTCCAATTGGATTTTTTGTAAATTAAATCTTATGCAACCGCATTTTTTGGTAATGGTATAGAATTCAATTATAATTATGAATAATGTTATAAGATTCTTATGTTATGTGCTTTCCAATGTAGGCATGTGTAAATGTCTACAACAAATGATTTGTCAAGTGGTCCCCCGTTATGTCGCTGTGGAATTCCTACACATCTAAGGAACTCTAGGACCGAGACCAATCCCGGTAAAAAGTGGTATGGATGTATTAACTACAAGGTAATTCCCCTTTTAACGTTGAGTGTTTATATTTCGTCGTTAGTAGCCTATGACAATTTTACCTTATTTTTATCATCTAGAAACCCGATGATTGTGATTTTTTTGAGTGGGCTGATAAGGAAATTACTGGTTGCGAGAAGATATTAATGAAATATCTGCAACAAATGGAGGATAGAATGCATGCTGATAACGTAAGAGTTGAGGAACTCATTGAGCGAAAGTGTCGTGAACATTGTGATAAACTACGACGGGAGTTAGTGTCCAGTCAAAATAATGGCAATATGTTAAGGGCTGCGTTGTTAGTTGTAATTTTGGTTTTAGTCTTTTATTTTAGTGGTTTTAGTGGACCTAGAAGTACCAAGTTGATGTTAAAATGACCATTATTGAAGAAGTTTGGTTGTACTAGTTTTTGTGATTTTGAACTAGTCCGTTTTGAATGTTCTATTTTCTTGCTTGTATCTTCTCCATTCCCTTACTATGCTGCCAGAAGGACATGCATTGAAATTGGCAGAAAGAAAGGCTATGCAAAAAGTGGCAGAAAACATATGTAAGATATATGAGATTAGTCATTGTATCCTATCAAGTTGCAAAGAAGTTACACTTGTCCCTTATCTGTTCTCTAACTAATTTATACAAGTTAACTTCAAATATAAAAAGCTCAGCAAACCCGGATTATGCATCTGAATGCCCTTTAAGGTATAAATATTTGATTTACAAACCCCACTATACAATACAATCTTTTGGGTATATAAACGGGTTAACCATAATGAACCATAAATCTTAACGAGAAAAAAATCAATTAAATTTCTTTTTTCAAGACTTCTTTTTTTTTTAAAAAAAAAAAAATAGGCAGAGTAGTCAAATAGATAAATGATATTTGTAACCCCCATTTGAAACTTCATAATATTTATATTTCTACATGCTCATGGTCTAGATTTTTTTTTTTACCTTTAACTAGCTATTGTCTGAATAATATAAAAACCAATTCTTATCAGAGCATAAAGGGATGAGAAGCCATGGACTGAATTTTGGTGCATACTTATGGTCTGAAATGAGCATACTCTTCATTGGAAACTTAAAAGTGAATTCAAAAAGCATGAGATTTTTAGAAACATTATCCCTCCAAATACAAATCAATAATGGTTTCCCAAAAACCACATACATAAAACAACTGCATACTATTTTGGCAGCCCTCCTTAAAGGTGACTCCACATACTTAAGGCCATTACATCCATTACTTTCCCCATATAGACGGAACTAGCATCTGATTGGTCCGGTCGTTCCCCGGGTGTAACGTTTTGCGCCAATCCTAATTCCTGCCGATCATCAACATCAACCCAGGAGTTTAGTCTGCGCAAAGCCGCTCGAAATAGTGGATTAGTCATCCCGTTATATTTCCTAATAAAGTTATGTAAAGTACAACACGCAATTACAAATAGGTGCTGGTATCGTAGCGGGTATGGGGGCATTTTTTCTAAAATTGGAAACCGGTTCTTCAACACCGCAAAAGCTCGTTCCACGACGGTCCGTAGAGATGAATGCCTATAGTTGAATAGCTCCCTCAAATTCCTGGGAAGTTTTTGGCCATTTTGAAATGTCGCCAAATGATACCGCTCACGTTGATACGGTGGTAAGAACCCCCGATAGCAACCATATCCGGAATCCACCAGGTAGAATGAACCTACACCTCATGTACAAATATAAATTTGTAATTAACCAAAGTACAATAACAAGGATGCTTAAATGTTACATATGAAATATTTGTGTGGTATATTACCTTCTTTAGGGGTTGGGAAGTGTAGTGTCAGATAATTCAACACATCGTAAAAATGCGAGCGTCGTGCCCACTCCCCTCCCAACCAGCGTACACAAAGGTGAAGCAAAGATCTAGGTCTACAACACACATGATGTTTTGAGTGGTTGTATGCTTTCTACTTCGGTACGTCGTGTTATCCGCACCGGTCACTTTCACATGGATGTGTGTGCCATCAATAGCACCTATACATTCCTGCAGTGAACATATTGCCTGTTAGTATAGTGCGATATGTAATAGCAATAATCTTAAAAATATTTGCTGGACTTAGATAAAAAGGACAAACATTACTCACTGAAAACGATGGGTAGAAGTTCCTATTTCGGGCAACGACAGGGTGTGGCTTCATTGTCTGCGTGGGTTGGATGATTGTTTTACCTAGCCTACAAGTGGCTTTGCATGTCCTTCTGCAGTATACGTTCACGGTATGCAACGATCGTTCGACCAATTGTGTGCCATTAGGAGGCAAAATACAGTCACCTGCTCCGTGATCTTCACATAGTGTGCCATTAGGAGGCAAAATACAGTCACCTGCTCCGTGATCTTCACATATCGACTGCTACGCAAGAAGCCATTCTGTTTTAAGGTGTTACAAAGCTCAAGATATGTATCAGGCTACATTCTAAAGCGCTCGTAGCATGTTCTCGGGTTGAGATTTGTTAACACCCAATAAACCCACATAGTGTCCGTTAACTCAGATGTTCTTTGAGGTATAGGACGTCTTTGTCTTTCTTCAAGTTGTTCCTTCCACTCAGCTATCCTGATGAACATTTGCCCAAGCTGTAACTCAACTTCTATGGTCTCCGAATCGCTGAAAAAAGCGTCATCAGAGCTTCCAAGTGATGATGCTCTTGATTCTATGTCTAAATCATCCTCATCACCCCATGATGCATCAAAATCGGAACATGCGTCCAATTCCTCCTCCCAATTTGGATTTTCAAGACTTGAAGGTTCACCAGCATCCATTTTGTCACCTATGTACTAATCATTAGACAATAGTTGGAAAATATTCAAATCCAATAATTGAACATAAAGTATATGTTGTGTCAAATATTTTGCAAAAAAAAAAAAAAGAAATATATAAATATGAAGAAGATAAAAACAACTAAAATATATAAGTAGTGCCAATTAAAATGTCGATGGAATTAAAATAAGGACAATGTTTGAAATTTAGATGCAATAGTTTTCAAATTTCTAGAGGATTAGCACAACAACTAGATAACGAAACTGCGAAACCAGAGGTCCTTAATATTAATCTCTCGCATGACCCATCCCACTCTCTTCATTGGCTCCATGCCAATGAATACGCTTGCCTTTGTCCTGTCGGTGAAGGAATTGGCAGCCCTCCAATAATTTTCCTCTGTCACCGGGTGCTCAGCCACCACATCGTTCAAGACCGCCATCGCCTCTGCGATTACATCTGGTCTACTAGCAGCCGATGACCCTTTGGTTGCTCTTAAGTTGCAATGCAGCAGGTCAAATTCTCTCTTCATTTCCAACCATTCACCATACATTTTCCCGGCTTCCAAGTCCTCAATGGTTGTGTTAGTACGCTTGCTGCTCCGGGAGGATTTGAGGGTTGTTGCATGTCGCTTACCCTTGTTTGGTGGCATCCTTATGCCAACGCGGGGCATATCAAGCTTTTCCAAGTCGATTACGGCACGCAGGTTGTTTAGGTCAATCAACGGGTCGACAAAGCCGCGTTCATCATCAGTGTCGGGCGGCTCCTGTGTGCTAGCGTAGGCAAACTCCCCCGTGGCATATGATCCCGAAAATATGATGGTTAACAATGGGAAGAGGTGCAGCGGATTGTTCTTGAATTTTTAGTATTTATCCGCACCATACTCCTTCAAAACAAAGAGAACATGAAGCAATTCGTTAGTTTGCAATGGAATATTTAATATGAAATTTATAAGAAAAAAACTTTGTTGATGCTTACAAATTTTAGTTGCTCCCACTTGTCCTCGCTATTGGTGACCGTGTTTGTCGTGTGGTCCCAACCGAAGCCTGTACCCACCTTGCTGCTTAGGAGCATAGTGAAATCTTTGTGATTTTGTTTTAAGCTTCCTATTTTATTCTTCACTTGGCCGGTGCTGTAATGACAATTGTCAGTACGATCGTTGAGGTCCTCGGTGGTTTTATTCGCATGGCTACCGAATGAAGGCCTTACTCATTTTTGGGTAAACCCTAGCAGAATAAAGATCAAGAGTTCTTCATTTTCCTGAGACTATACAGCGGAAGGGGGCTTGGGCTGACCCCTACCCCTAACCTGGTGCTTCCTTGGAGATTTTCGGGGGGTACCGATATTGTACATCTATATGAGTGGAAATAACACATTTTTCTATATATAAAGAAGGTATAGATATAAAATTCAGGGGGACCAAGAAATTAATGTGAAAATCCTAAGCTTAAATAATAGGGGTAATTACCTTTTCCCCCCATGAACAACAAAAAAATGCGCGATGCCTCCATGAACTACCAACTCGACCAAAATAGAGCATTCAACTACCAAAGACAACCATTTTCCTCCATTCCATCAGTTAGAGGGGTTAAAAGAAACAGTCAACGGGTCATGTTCTGTTTTACATAGGGGCATATTAAAAGATGGTGGTAGTTCATGGGGGGAAAAGAGGAAGAAAATGAGGGTAAAACGGCGTGTGACGGTTACGTGGCCTGTTGACCGTTTGTTTTAACCCCTTTGACTGACGGAAGGGGGGAAAATGGTTGTCTTTGGTAGTTGAATGCTCTATTTTGGTCGAGTTGGTAGTTTGTGGGGGCATCGCTCATTTTTTGATAGTTCATGGGGGGAAAAGGTAATTACCCCATAATATGATAGGAACTTGCACAAAATAAATATGCTAGGACTAGTTCTTCTTTAGGTTCATGTTCTGTTGTTTTCTTCTTTTTCTTTTTTAGTCGTAATAGGAACTTACATGTTGATAACCAATACAAATTTTCAGTGTTGATAACCAATACAAATCTGAACTCTAATATTGAGATATATCATACAGTCGTGGGTATCAAATATGCTGCATGTCCAACTAAAATGCTTACATACCCAGAAAGCAAACAAGGCGACAGTTGCTACTGATAGCATCCTGAAATCTGATTTTCTTATGGATTTTTTTTTTTTGGGGGGGGGGGGGGGGGGGTGGGGTGGGTGGGGGGAGAGGGAGAGAGAGTAATGAGCTGGTAGGTAGGGACAGTTCTGGGACCTAATTCTGGTGTCTAAATCTTGCAGTCTGCAACAAAGAGAACCAAGTTCACTTCAACTAGGGTTAAAAGGGAGGGAGGGACAATTTAGACCCTGAATTTTGCATCTAAATTATGCAGTCTGTAACATGAAGAAATAAAGTCTCTTCGACTAGGGTTACTCAATTGTCTGGCCGAGAACTTGTCTGATGATGTAATGTAAACTTTTAGATTTTTCTTTTCTTTTCTTCATTTCTGGATGTCTTGTTTTAATTGACCTTTTTATTATTTTGCTAGGTGAAAGTGATGATACTATTGTCAAATCTTTACGCTCTCGTCAAATGAAAAACTTCCATTTGGCATTAATGATATCTCAGGTAAATGCACTTGAGCAATGTCATGTATCATCTACTTGTACTATCTATTTCTTTATTTAACTCGTTAAAAATAAGTTTCAAAACTTGTTGACCCTGGATAAATGGTTTTCCCAATTCATATTTTGATTAAATTATTTCCCACATTCTGGCTATTTATCTGATAATTCTTTCTTATGACGACTGTTAGGTAGTGTCTAGGTTATCAAAACCTCCTCAAAACAATTTTTTCTCACTCAATTATCATGTTTTGGAATTTAGCCCTGTCAACTGTCAGTTGTGACTTGCAAGATTTAAATTGTTTGTTTCATGCTACCTATAAACTTGCAGTAACGATGCAATTTTATCAATGCATATAAACAAGGAACTCCAATGATGCTATTGGGGGATGAATATGGGCATACTCGCTATGGAAATAACAACAGTTATGGACATGATACTATTATTAACCATTTCCAGTGAGAATAAGTGATTCTCTATTTTACATTCTTTCTTTCTGATAGTTTCAATTCAGATAATGATTAATTATTTCAACTATTTGGGAAGACAGTTGCACGGAGGAGCAATCATTTTAGATTCTTCTTAGAGGTCATAAAATTTCGGCGAACACATCACCTATTTTGTCAGGAAAATTTTCTCAACAAAGTAATCTCTTTGTCGGTTCTTACTTAAATGAATTAAGATAATATTTTACATGTATCTCTAAGTTCCTAGCTAAATGAAATAAAATTTTCAAGTAAATATGTCGTTAAAGCTAAGTATGTTTGAGATCAAAATCAATGATGAGTGATGCACAAGAATCCATCTTGAGGGCAATATAGCCCGGTAACCTAATTTGTCTCATAAGAAGCACTACCATTCAACTATAATCAAGCTTTGGGTGCTCATTGAAATGCACCACAAATAGAAATGTTTGTATGTTTGTTATAATCTCAGTCTACAAATATCATCAAAACATATGCGATACACAACTACAGATGGTAGCATAAATCTAGGAAGACAAACCCTACATAATAGGGAAACTAACCTTGCTATGCGATCTAGTGACAGGACTTGTGAATATGAGTCTTGCATAACGACGTTTCCCCTTCGTCCCGTTGGTGGCCCTCCCCGGATGGCAGCTTCTTAGTGCAGCCTCCCTATTACTGCCGGAAATTGATTTCGTGACCCTTTGCTTGCCCATGCTTCAAATGAGGGCAAGGGGCTCTAGTTTTGTAGAGGCTTTCCTGGTACGGAGGTTAGAGAAGGATGAAGCGATCGTTGACACCTCTGGTTCAGAGAGCGCAAGAACAAAAATCCTGGGAGGTGATGGAGAGATCCTGTAAATAGATTTCCGTCGACTTAAGTGTAGAGGGGAATTAAGTCGGTGGTTGGGGTAATAATGGAGAGAGGTGAGGAAGGATAGGGGAAAAATTGATGGGGAAACGGTCACAAATCTCTACCATCGTCTGAATCACAGAGCATGGCCCTGAGATGGCGTTTGGCTCAAAAATGGGGAATCTCACAGGCTTTTCCTTTATTCACCTGTGACTGAGGGGATATGGAGAGAGGAGATCAATCTTTAGAAGCGATTATGAGAGAGAGGAGCTGGAGATCTGAAGGGACTGGCCGTGTCGGTGGGTTGATGGCGTGAGGACTAAAGAACGAAAGGCTCAAAGTCGTGAGAAGAGATGAGGGCATGAGGAGCACATTAGAAAGTTGAGGAAATATGGAGCTGGGCGGGAGGACCGAGCTTTCAACGGAAAGAAAATTCAAAGAAAATGATTGAGTGTGGCAGTAGAGGTAGTGTTTTTTTTTTTTTTTTTTTTTTTTTTTTTTTTTTTTTCAGAATTGTCACGCGTGTCTACTGTTGGTGATGGGCAAAAAGGCAATTGGTTGCCAAACAGGTTCCTAGTGTGGTTCATTGTAGCACTTTATGCATTTTATAGTCTCTAGCTAATCTGCTAGAGGAGAAAGTTGTCATATTAACTAAAGAGATGTGCTATACATCCTCATCATGCCTTTCTTCCAACATGGACACCATCGATCTGTGTGGGCCATATAAGAGATCAACATGAATCCCATCGATCTAGTGGTAATTTTAAAAAGTGGAAGGATGAGAGAAGCACATAAGAAAAAATAATTCATTTATCTTAGCTAAATATAGCTAATATTAAACATTTAACTAAGAAAAATGATTTATTTATTTCTATTATCTTTTTTTTATCCTTTCATTTTTCAAAATTACTATTAAATTTGTGGAGCTTATATTATTCCACACATGGAATTTACAAATGCAACAATGATTTAGAAAATTGAGAGAAAGGAAGAAAGAAAAAAAGAAAGAAAAGTGTAAGAGCACTCACACCGGCTTATGGGAATTTTGAGCCAAAATAGATAACCAAAGCCTCTTTTTGCTATCTTAGCTAACCGGTTTCCAAAACACCCTCCATCAGCTTATCTAAAATTTTCTCTACCTTATTAAAATAATCACTTTAGACATTTTTTATTAACCCAAAACCCAGAACATACGTTCTTTTTCTTCACCTAAAAATAAACTTCTTCTTCATCCTTTCAAATGAAAACCATAACAAACATAACTAGAAATCCTCTTCTTCTTCAAACTTTTTCCAGTTTCTCATTCTCTATCAAAAATATTATCAGACAAAAATCATACTGTGATGAAGGGGAGGATGAAGAAGGGGAATAGGCTGGGAAATCAATGCAGAAGAACCAAATCAGGGTGAAGAATAATCTCTGGGACTTGTATAATATTGGGTGATTTGGTTCTGGGAAATAAAATTGGGTGATTTTGCCGGTTATTTGAAGGACAATGTCTTCCTTTTCGTTCATGGCTTTAGGGTAAAGAAGATGAGAAATTGGTTTGGTGGTATATGGGTGCTGCTGGCCTTCCTTTCGTCCATGGCTTTAGGGTGGAGAAGATGAGAAATTGGTTTGGTGGTATATGAGTGTCCACTTGCCTTCATTTCGTCCATGGCTTTTCGGTGGAGAAGATGAGAAAGCTAGACTTCTTTCGTCCACGGTAGAAGGGGCAAGGAAAGAGGTGAGAGAAAAGATTAAAAAAGAGAGAGAGAGAGAGAGAAGATAAATAATAAAAAAATGATACTGTACACAAACCCATTTTAGATTTCTTTTTACATAAGCTGATGAAGGATGTTTTTAAACTTTTTTCTATCTAATTTAGCTTAGAATGAAGTATAGCGAACCCGATGTGAGTGCTTTAACATGTCTCTAACTAACGTGCTGAGTATCTCTCGGCACGTGTTGATGTGGGACAGTACCACCAAAATAGTGACTTACCAGTATAAAAAAAAAATCTAACAAATAAATAGTCACAACCTTTATTAAAGTCGACAAATATCCCAGTTGCAACTTGCAAACTGACAAAAGTACAAAAACCAGGATCCGAGAACCGAGAGTGGTTTTGGATACGAATCCAAGCCCACCCACCCGAAATGTTTTGGTCGTTCTGTCCCACATCGACACGTTACCGAAACCATTGCCATTTGCCACTACCCAGTACCCACGGCTCTCTCTCTCTCTCTCCGTCTCACCGTTTCACAAATCACAGTGATATTTTGGAAAAGCAGCTATGGCGGAAGAGTTCTCGTTGGACGATCCCACTCAACTACTAGAAGCAGCTTCAGATTTCGCACTTTATCCTGGTACTTATTCTCCATTGCCTCTCTTTTCTTTTTTCTCCGCTTTATTCTATTTTCCCATTAAACAATCTAATAAAGTTTGCTAATTTCAGGTGCTCAAAACGACGCTTCCGCGAAGAACTTCCTTGACCGCTTCCCTCTTCCAGTCGTTATAAAGTAAAATTCTTCTTCTATGTCTCTTCACTTGCCCCATTGATTTTTGTTGGTTTTACAACCCATTGTAACTCTAATACTATATTTTTTGTTTTAAGGTTTTTCCTTCTTCCTGGGTTCTAAATGATAAAGTATTAAGTAAATGATTAAATTCATCATTTTTATTTTATTTTAGCTTAAGTTTTTGGATAGTGGTATTTAACATGGATAAGCTTGACTTTAGAGTTTACGTGTTGGGTTTGTTGTAGGGCTGACAATTTTTGATACGACTCACGAATTCAATACGAACCCATACAAAATTAAAAAGTTATGGTCGAGGAGTCTGACCCGTTTTATTAAATGAGTCGGGTTATGGTTAACTTACATAGTTTTTATATCTATGCTTCATCACAACTTGAATCTGGCATACGACATAATGACGGGCAATTTTTGACATGACCCGCGAATTCGACATGAACTTAATACAAAATTAGTGGGTTATGGTTGAGGAGTTTGACCCGTTTAATTAAATGGGTCGGGTTAGAGTACATCATCGATTATTCGAAAAGTTTATGAATTTAATCATTTTAATTAATAGTTTAACACCCTCCTTTCCCTTCTCTCAACAAACTATGGGTGACAGTTTTCGTGTTCTTGTGTCGGTCAGGCCGGGACATGTATATAAGACTATATAGGTCAACCCTAAAGTATCTAAAGTATAATGTCACCTGTTGTGTTGTTGCAAGGAAAATTATGCAGATTAAAGTTCTCTACGTTGGGATTCCCTTTGACATTGTTTTGGGTTCTAAAACATCTTTTGGAGTAGTGTGTTCATGTTTATATTTTTACCTAGTGCAGCGCATTACAGACCAAAGGAGATGTGCCTGGTATTGAGAATGCTTTAGTTTCTTGTCTGGAAAGGATATTCCAAACAAATTATGGTGCTTCTCTGATCCCACATTATATGGTACGTATGCTTTTTCATGTTAACTCTTAATGCAACTTGCTTCTTTAGGCAGTGCAAGATTTTGGCGTAGAATGTTTGGTTTGAGTTTGATTAGCATTATTCTACTCTTTTGCTCTTTCTTCAGCCCTTTGTGCAAGTTGGTCTGAAGGCTGATTCCCAAAGAGTGAGGTATTTAGCATGTAAAACGGTATGTACGCCCATTTCTTATGCATCTGTGACTGACTTTCTTTAATGTTTCTGAAAAGTTAAATATTTGAGAATGGGACAAGCTTATGTATTTAAATTTGCTATGTATGTTTGCAGCTAAATTTCTTTTGTTGTTCAGAAACGTTTTTTTTAATCATTGAATGTGTAAGCAACTATTTTAAAATCACATATCTGCCTTAGGTTTCTGCTACAGTGGGAAATAGCTTTTCCCCTCCTTCGCACCTGTTATTGTATCAGCCAGCATTCTGGCATTTTATAGTTATTGCGGTTTTGACTGTTCAATGAACTCTTTTGACGTAGCCCATGAGCAAGGCTGTGATGCTACTTGAATGTTGGGTTCCCTAACTGAAGTGCAAGAGCCCTACGGACTTCTTTCTGCTATCTTCCAGTAGGGGCCCAAATGGCTTAGAGACCAATGGATGCCAATGGTGGCATGAGCATAACTAAGTAAACCTTTTCTTCTTTTCCTTTTCAATTATCCCTTTGAAGGGTTGAAGCTTGGACCCCACTTTATACAAGCCAAGAGGTACCACTTGGCTTCAAAGACTAGTATTACTTGTAGTAAACTACTTTGCAACTGCATAAAATATTTACTGGAAAGGAAGACGGGCAACATTAGAACCAGTTTCTAAGAACAATTTCTAAGAACAATTTTTTTTTTTTTTAGCCTACTAGCCCCCAGCAACAAAATATTTTTGGCCTCTGGCCCCTGACCACTACTCATAATAGTTTATGGCTCCGTCCCTGATTAGTACTATTGGCTTTTGATAATGTTTGTGGATGTGGACACTGTTAATAGTGCCAAATTTGACAACCTTCTAGTTTCACTAAAGGCGATAAGTATCATAGAATTATAAGTCATCTCCTTTATGAGCGATTAAAAAAGTCACCTGGTTGGGGTTCCTATATATATATATATTTGTATGTGCTTGTATCATTATACTAGTTCATGTTGGTAAAGCGCAATTTATTTTAAAGATAACATGGAAGGTGTCATCTCCTCTTAATTCAATAAAATTTCATATATATATATATGCACACACACACACACTCATGTATTTAAGACACTGCTCTTGTATTTTCAGTTTGTATTGGCCCTTGGATGTATGGTATACCATTGCTAATCTATATTGAGTGTGGTTTGAACTTCTGACCCCCAGGATTGATCACTTTCTTTTTAAAACAGATTTAACAACAATGAGGAACTTTAAGTCATTGAAGCAAAGTTTTATGAGGTATCTTAGGATTTTAGGGACCGACGGTTCATAGACATTATAGAGGTGGGGAGTCATCTGATCAGTCTACCTGGACCTGGTTACCTTTTTTCTGAGGGGCTCTTAGAGAAGAAACAGAACTGTCACATATCGTTAGTAATTGTGAATATGTAGCTGGAAAGAAGGTGAAAAATAATCTCTACAGGGAGATCTCTCAATTGGATTAGAAAGAAGTGAGATTATCTTAGTTGAGAACAAAAGGCAAACATGAATGTGGATGTTAGGACAAATTACAGGGCGGTGGATGACTTAATAGAAATGTTGTTGTACATAATATGCAATGGTTAAAAAAATTGTGAACTATATTTGATTTTTGAAGCAGTTGGAAGGTCTTGATGAGTTTAGTTGGCTTAAAAATATAGGATTTGAGAAGTAAATAAGAGAGTGAGAGGATAGGTAGATGTCGTGCCCTTTGTGTGTTCTTTTCCTTGTTCACTTCACCTTTATACCCACCTTGCTAGTTTCTCTCCATGCTTGTTTCTGATTATGCATTTGAGAGATTGCTTAATCCTATCATAGTGCCGTACATGTCTATTGTTCAGAAACTGTTTGGTTGCCATTTGTTAGCCATGTTTAGTTAAATTTAATGTACATACTTTGGGAAATTATAACTAACACAAGTGGAAAAACTTCTGTACTATGCCATTTACTATGACATTGTAATAAATCTGCAGGTTACTTACTTTTTGGAGCATTCTGATGAAAATACTGTTTCTCCGGCAAGGATAATAATTGACCATGATTTATATCCTCTTTTGCTTGATTGCCTCCTTTCTGGGTAAGAAATACTGCTCTATGCAATTTTGGTGCACACTAAGTGTTGGATATACTTGAAATACCTGCTTGATTGCCTCCTTTACGATATAGATACTGCTTTTAGCTATTGTGGTGCACACGACAAGGCTGAATATTTTCTCCTGTTTGTATTTAGTCTCTTTGATTATTTCTTGATTGACTTTATATTAGTGATGGTACTTGCTGAGTTATTATGTCGTGTCATTACATTTTCTTTTGTTTCTGCTTACTGCTCAGTCTCTCAATTTTTTTTCTCTTTAAATTTTGTGTTTTCAGTAACATGAGATATCACTAGATAAGAAAGGTGATGCACAAGACAAAATCAAGGAGTATAATTCATCCAAAAAAATAAAATAAAATCAAGGAATATAATCACTATGAGGAAAGAGAAGACTACTAGAAACAAAGTACAAAAATGCTTGGAACGCAGAAATGAAAGAAAACCAAATCCTTGTCATTCATAGCAAGGTTTCCAAAGTTATTGGAGCACTCATAGTTTGCCTCTAAATTGGCTGATCTTAGTATACAGTTCAATGTGTTAGATCAAAATACTTAGAAAGATATGTTGAGTCTTTCTACAACTTTGAGCTACTTTAGCCCCTGCCCACTTCTCCTTTCTGTTCTAGCCCATTTCATTGTGTTACGATTACCAGCTTTAAAGTATATCAGAGAAAGGTTTAAGGCCTTCCATCTTAAGTAGAACGTCACTGACTTCAGCCCTATTGCTGCACTACGTCCAAAAGCGTTAGTAGAATAGGTAAAATAATATTGGCCATTCTCGACTGTTAAAATATATCTGCCCCCAGTTGACCCAGATTGCCAATATTGGACCACTAAAGATTTCTTCTGCTGAATTATGATTAGTAGACTTTGTATGTCCTCAATGTTGTACTTAAAAAAAAAAGGTATGTCTTCAATGTTGTCATCGGAATTCATCCAAGCACAGGCTAGTACTACCATTTATTGCACCTGATAAGTGAAAGAGTTGACTACAAAATTTCTCTCTAGCATTGAAGGGCTTGTTTGGTAAGGGAAGGGGAAGGGAAGGGGAATTGGTAGTGGGAGTTAGAATTGATAGATGTGATATAAAGTAAAAAGAATTTGTATAGAAAAGTGAAATTTTTTTGTATTGTAGTGAATTTTTTTATTTAAATAATAATAAAAAATTATTGATGTGATATAAAGTTGGAATGTTTTGAAGTTAGTTATTTTTGGGATAAGTGAGGAAGGGGAATGAGAATTCCCCTTCCTTTACCAAACAGACCCGAATATCTTTGAGTACTGGGGGCATATCTCGGAGATAGTTTTGTGGTGTGAAATGTAGACCATCTCTTCTCAAAGGACTCCACTTTTAATATTTTGTTATATATTTGCTGTCTGCATTCAAACGAAACATCCTCAAGTTACAACTTTCAGTTTACTCTTTTAAGTTATATCCTGCATATGGATAAGTTTGACATGTATTTCTCTTTGTTATGGTCTGTAGTGATGAACAAGTCGCAACTGCATCAATGGATGCAATCAAGAAATTAGCTGGTTCTTCTGAAGGCATGGTAGGACAAAGCTATTATTGATCTGCTCTATAGGGTCAAAATTCCTTTCATCTTGCATTATGTTATAATTAGCCAAACTGTTAAGTGCCTTTTGTTATCCAAATTTATTCAGGACGTCATCTTCCCAGCTAATAACAATGAAGCTACACATCTTGGAAATATAGCAGCCCAATGTTCATCACTGGTATGCTAGTTGGTGCTTTGGGATTTAGATATAGTCATTGGATTCTAAGCAGCAGAAAGTTCCATGTTGAGCAAAAATTTTCAAGTAGTTTATCTTCATTTTGGGTATACCCACACACACCCACCTACCCACCTACCCACGCCCACGCGCACACACCCCATACCAAGGGGTTTGACAGTGTCTTAGCTATCTAATACTGTTTTGACATTAACAAGTATGTATGGCAGGAATATGCCATGGAAGTTTGTTAAATGGCACCTATTGTTTTGTTTTTGTAACCTATTATTTCTGTCGAAAACAAGCACTTGTTTTCGCCCCCCTTTTTTTAGAGAGAATTTGGGGGGGGGGGGGGGGGGGAGGTGGAAGGGGGTTTGAGGTCACAAAAAATTTTGTTGCCGTCTTCACCCATTTATTTTAGCTGCACAATTCTCTCACCAGTTACTTAAGTTTAGTTTCTACCAGGTGCCATATCCTGAGTATTTAAATGTCAATGAGCTATGCTTACCATAGTCATATCTGTGGTATCTGAATCATGATTATTTGCTTAATATTTGTATTCTTCCTTCTGACTATGAATAGTTTTTAGGGACGGGTTCGGGTTTTGGCTTTAATAGTGAAGCTATTCTCTGTTTCCAACTCTGTGGCATCAGTTATTTACAATTCAAATCTACTCAGTCCATTTGAGGCGGCAATCAACAATTCAGATGATACCCTTGAAACATTAAGTGTTTTGGAGCTGTTGTATGAGGTTGGCTGTTGATTATCATTTCATATGATCTCTATCTCTCTGCACTTATTGACGTTTGCTATGCAGGGCATTTTTCATTGGAATATTGGCTGGAAATATCATGTGTCTTAACTTTTTTGTTACCAGTATTGATGCTTAATTGCAATGATTATGATGGTCTGCAAATTGTAATATCATCCATGGCAGTATAATATTGCATATCAAAAAAAAAAAAAAGTATTGCATATGAGCACAAAATATATTAATATGATAAAGATTGTGGAAGGTAGCTTCATTGTCCTAGATGCAGCCTTTAAGAAATTAGATTGAAAAGTGTAGTAGTTTAATGTACATGTTAAAATAACTTAAGAAATTAGGGCTTTGAATTATGGAACACATGGCAGAAGCTGTCTGACTGACAAGGATGTGTATCATACAAGACATGTCAGAGCAGTTTGTGTTACCACATATTTCTCTACATTGAAATACAATACATAGCAACTGGACTTTATGTTTTCCTTGAAGAATCTCCTTCTGGTATCTTAATGATTTAAGTTTTATTTGTTTCAAGTGCCAGTACAATTCAATTCTCTGTTATATTTGTTATTTTATTACGTAAGATTAAATATAAAGGTAGTATGATCTTGGTATGAATTGATTTATAACCGATTTTCACTCCACTCTTCACTTAATGGACATCTCTGTTCCTTGATTTGTTAACTTATGGATTGAAATGCATTCTTATTATATGTGCCCAATGGATGAAGTTGGCAAACATTCAGCATGGAACAGAGTTCTTGTCAAGGACCACCCTTCTTCATTTACTTGGTTCTAAAATCAGGTACATGCTTGACTGAATGGTATTTGTTGGTAATGTTTTTTTTGTACCCTTACATACTTATGCATGTGTTCACAAAAACTTTTCATTGTAGCCACACATCTACGGAATCTATTTTAAGATCAAGACCAATGATGATAAGTGGAAGGCTTCTATCCAAGGAGAATATTTATATGTTTGTTGATGAATCCAGTAAGACTTCTAGCATACTTGATACCTTTGAAATATGTTCTCTTTTTTTTTTTCCTTTTTTTCTTTCTTTCAAGAATCCGACCTTTCAGGATATGTGAAGAGGTATGGAATAACTGCTATTTCTTTTTTCCTCCTGATTATTAGATATACTGCAGCCTGGTTGTTATAGATTGCCATTGTTGTGTATGACCTATTCACTCTATGTATTGCAGCTTCTAGAAAAACAAAAAGTTGTTGAGCATTACATTTTTTTTTTAATAAGTACTTGAAATATTATTAAAAGCGTAAGGCGCCCTTGATACATATGAAGGAAGTATACAAGAGAAAACACTTAGTTAGAAAGAAAAAAGAGAGTAAGGAAATCATGATAACTAATCATCAAAGGAGAAACAAAAGCAGTTGTCCAAAGATATAGAGTATAGAAAAATAAAGCCTTAATTTCCTCCAAAGTCCTCTCCCGGTCTTCAAAACTTCTCTCATTCATTTCCTTCTATAGACATGAAGACACCATATCCCACGTAGCAGCACCCGAGTGCTACTAGCAGTCCACCAACACGCATATAAGTCGACTGCTCATTTAGGCATAACCCAAGACAGCCTGAATCGATTGAAGAAACCATCCCATAAGGCCCCGACAATCTCATAATGGAGAAGAAGGTGGTCTATAGACTCCTCATTCGTTTTACACATACAATACATATCAACCACGATGACATGTTGTTTCCTTAGATTGTCCATGATAAGGATTATGTTTAGGGTCGCCGACCAAGCAAAAGAGGCTACCCTCAAAGGAACCTCAGTCCGCCACACACTTTTCCAAGGAAAATGAGAGCAATCACTGAGAACTGAGACACTGTAGTAGGATCTAATAGTGAACAAATCTCTGTTAGAAGGAACCTTCCAAAGCTTGTCTTCACCTACTTGTCTCATTCTAGCTGAATACAACACCCTGAAGAACGAGGCAAAGACATCCACCTCCCAGTCATGAGCTACTCTAGCAAAGTTCACATTCCATTAATTGGAACCACCCGAAATCTCCAAGTGAGCCGCAACAAAAGCATTCTTTTGCACAAGAGATGCCATATAAATCTGGAAAGGCTTCTTCCTTACGGGCCAATTTGCCACACCACGGATCATGCTAGAAGTTAAACTTGGAGTCATCTCCCACCTCAAATCTAGCATGGCTTGAGAACTTCCTCCAACCCCCCCTTTTTTTTGATAAGTAGAACTTCCTACAACCCCTCCTAATATTCTTCTATAATCACACTCCGTACGTCGTAGGAGGCTTATTAGAACACCACCCACCCCACGAACTACCAAATTTAGAGTCCCCACAACTCTCCACCAAGCCTCTCTCATGCACATACCGCCAAAGCCATTTTTCTAAGAGAGTGTGATTAAACAGTAGCAAGTTTCAGACCCCCAACCCTCCCTTCGAGACCGGAGAGAAAACCTTGGATCGGCTTACTATGTGATATTGAACTCTTCGCCTAGTTCACCCCATAAGAAATTATGCTGAAGCTTTCAATACGGTTAGCAACACCTGCAGGGATAGGAAAGAGGGACATGAAGTACATAGGTAAATTGGAAAGTGTACTCTTAATAAAGGTGACCCTACCACCCGTAGACAAGTACATCGTTTTCCAACTAGCCAACCGATGCTCAATCTTTTCAATAACGCCATTCCAAATAGACTTAGCCTTGTAGGAGGCCCCCAACAGAAGACCGGGATACTTCAAAGGCAAAGGGGAGACCCCACAACCCATAATGCCAGCCAACAACCATCCACATCAGCAACGTTACCCACAAGAACCAATTAGGACTTAGCCAAATTGACCTTCAAGCCCGAGACGGCTTCAAAACATAAAAAAAAAAAGCACCGTAGATGACGAAGGTGATTTGGGTCAGCTCCACTAAAAATCAAAGTATCATCTGCAAACAAAAGTTGATATATATCAAACCTTGTCCCCATAGACAAGCCAGATAACAATCCCCCAGTCACTGCAGTGGAAATCATTATACCCAAAGCTTCCATTACAATAACAAGCAACGGAGGAGACATAGGGTCCCCTTGTCTTAAGCCACGGGAGCTACTAAAAAAACCGGTGGGAGTGCCATTAACCAAAACCGATAACTGCACTGTGGAAATACAATGAGCAATCCAAGAACACCACTCCCTCCAAAACCACACATTCTCAGCATGTACAACATAAAATCCTAATTAACATGATCATAGGCTTTTTCTAGGTCTAGCTTGCAAAGAACGCCCACTCCCTCGATCTTAATCTACTATCAAGGTATTCATTGGCAATAAGAATAGGATCTAGGATTTGCCTACACTTGATTAAAATATT
Organism: Alnus rubra; assembly: GCA_028654335.1. NCBI lineage: Eukaryota > Viridiplantae > Streptophyta > Magnoliopsida > Fagales > Betulaceae > Alnus > Alnus rubra. The sequence goes on along the minus strand of JAJPGS010000001.1, from coordinate 3,271,938 downwards.
TTGCGACTTTGAGACAATCTTTTCCAATACCATCTTAAGTCTGTTTGCGAAAATGTTAGCAATAATTTTGTAATGTCACTCACAAGACTAATTGGGCGAAAGTTGTTGGGATCAACAACCCCTGGAATCTTCGGGATGAGGGCGATAAAAGTAGCATTAAGGCTCCTTTCGAACTTACCTCTAGCATGAAATTCACGAAAACCCTTCATAATGTCTTCTTTTAACACTTGCCAACAAGCTTGGAAGAACGCTAGAGTAGTTGTTAGGGCCCGACGCCTTGTCGCCATTCATTGCTTTCACTACCTCAAACACCTCCCTTTCCTAAATTCTCTCTCAACCAATTAGCCTCGGCCTTACCAATAGAATCAAAGGAAATGCCATCCACCAAAGGCCGGCAACTAAATTGCTCAGTATACAACTTTTTATAAAACTGGACAATGTGCTCTCTGATCTCCACCCGGTTGGTAGAAAGTGTGCCATCAATCAACAAGGAGTCTATGGAGTTCTTCCTCCTGTTTGATTTGGCCACTTTGTGAAAAAACTTCGTGCACTTATCACCCTCCCTTAGCCACAAATTCCTAAATTTTTGCCTCCAACTCACATTCTCCATGAGAGTGGATCTCTCTAACTTGCTTACTACTACTTCCTTCCTCCTCTCCTCATCGCCTAATGTTCTCTCTTCTTCAATGGTATCAAAAGCACATACCTCTTCCAAAAGGATTTTTTTCTTTCTCCCTACATCGCCAAACACCTCCTCATTCCATCTCTTTAGATCAACTTTCAAAGCCTTGAGCTTGCTGGCCACAAAAAAGCTCGGAGAGCCTTGGAAGTGATAAGAGTCACACCACTATTTCACCCTATTCACAAAACCTTCTGACTTCAGCCACATATTCTCAAATTTGAAGTACCTACTACTCCTATGAAAGTCACAACGTTCAAGGAGAATCGGTACATGATCCGAGCAAAGTCTAGGAAGTCTTCTCTGGGACAAGCCCGGAAACTGAGTTTCCCAAGCTGGAGATACAAGGAATTTGTCAATCTTGGACCAAGAGGAAGACTCCCGGTTATTCGACCAAGTATAAGAACCACTAACAAGAGGGAGGTCCATCAAGCCCTGATAAAAAATAAAGTTAAGAGAACTCCATCATTGTTGGGTATAAGCGAGTTGCTCCCGATGTCTCACTAGGGAAATAGGTGACGTTGAAATCACCCCTAATGCACAAAGGTAAATTTCACCGATTGGGCATGCTAGCCAACTCATCCCACATAATTCTGATAGGGCCATAGACACCCGCAAAGGCCCAGGTGAAATGATCTTCAACGTTTTTGAAGGAAACAACCTGGGTAAACTCCCGCACATACTCGTCGATCTTTTCCACCACCCTCCTATCACACATAATCAAAATGCCACCTGAAGCACCTTCGAAGTCCAAACAACACCAATCCACATGATGGCAACCCTACAAACTATGCACTACACTTCGAGAAATAACTTCCAGCTTAGTTTCTTAAACACAAATAATGTTAGCTTTCGTTTCTCACCGTTAAGCATTTGTTCCCTTCGTTCAATCCTCTCACATTCCAAGATAAGGGGTGTGTTTAGTAAAGCTTTTTGAGGTGAGTTTTTTTTTTAATAGTAATAAGAAGTGATTGATGTGATATAATATAATATAATATCAGAGCAAATGTCTTGAGTTTGAATATCACCCGTATTAAGCTTTATTTGTTGAAAGGGACTTTAAGTCCATTGAGGATCAATTTAGGAAAATCAGAAATTGTTCCTGTTGGCGAGGTGAAAGATGTTGATAATATGACCCATATTCTTGGGTGTCGAGTTGTCTCTCTGCTGATGACTTGTTTGGGTTTGCCGTTGGGAGTGTCTTTTAAAGCTACTTCTATTTGGAATGGAGTAATTGAGAAAGTGGAACGTTGGTTAGCTGGTTGGAAGAAATTATATTTGTCTAAGGGTGGTCGGTTGACTCTGATTAAAAGTACTCTATCCAACATTCCTACGTATTATTTGTCGTTTGTTCCCCATTCCTGTGAGCGTGGCTCAGAGACTTGAGAGACTGCAACGGGATTTCTTATGGAGTGGCATTGGGGATGAGGTAAAATTTCATTTAGTAAACTAGCACACTATTTGTACTCCAATTAAGGAAGGCGGTTTGGTTGTTCGAAATTTGATTCAATTTAATCGAGCTTTATTGGGGAAGTGGATGTGGAGATTTGTTAAGGAGCGATGGGCTTTATGGAGATCGGTGATTGAAGTTAAGTATGGGAGTTTGAGGAATGGCTAGTGTTCATTAGCGATTATGGGGTCTTACGGAGTGAGTGTCTGGAAGTATATTCGAAGGGGGTAGGATAATTTTTGTAAGTTTGTGCGCTTGGAGGTGGGAGATGGGTATAATGTACGGTTTTGGCATGATCTTTGGTGTGGAGATAGGCCGCTAAAGCTTTGTTATCTAGTTTTGTTCAGTATTGCTCGTTTTAAAGACGCCTGGGTGGTAGATATTTTGTCTATGGTAGATGGAGTTGCACATTGGAATGTTGTCTTTACGCGCCTTGCACAAGATTGGGAGGTGGAGATGGTAATTTCCTTATATGAGCGGTTGTATTCTCATCGGATTCAGCATGGAGCGGTTGACAGGTTAGTGTGGAGTCTCTCTAAGAGGGGGCATTTTGAAGTGATGTCTTTCTATAAAGTCTTAGCTAGTCAACCTTGGAAGAGTATTTGACGTGTTAAGGCCCCATCGTGAGTGTCATTTTTTGTGTGGGCAGCAGCATCAGGAAAGATCTTGACGCATGACAATCTGCGTAGGCGTCATATAGTGGTGGTTGAGTGATGCTGTATGTGTAAGAAGAGTGGGGAATCCATTAAACACCTCTTACTTCACTGTGATGTTGCGAGGGATATTTGGTGTTTTTTCTATAGTTTGTTTGGGGTGGAGTGGGTCATGCCGCAACGGGTGCTGGATTTGTTGAGTAGTTGGGGCAATTCGTTAGGTCGTGGTCAAGTGCAACAAATTTGGAAGCAGGTTCCTTTATGTGTTATGTGGGGTCTTTGGCGTGAGAGAAATGATCGGCATTTTGAAGATGTAGAAATGTCGGTGTTGGAGTTGTGTCGAAATGTGCTTAATACGTTATTTGTATGGGTTTCGGCTCATCATAGCCCGACTCGTGTTACGTTTGCAAAGTTTTTAAGTTCCTGCTCTTTTGTTTCCTCTTTTTAGGGGCACTTTTGTATACTTTCTGTATACTAGGGTTGCACCCCTCTATGATTTTTAATGATATGACATTATTTATCCAAAAAAAAAAAAAAAGAGTTTAAGTCCACAAGTGAGGAAGAATGTTAAAGTATTAATTAAAAATTCACTATTTTCTATCAGCTTAAGCTTTTGGGATAATTGTTAATTTAACACAGGTGTTAGAACCTCTATAGATTATTACTGTTAATTTATTTTTTCTTTGGTCAGGATGCTTGTACAGTGTTCGCTTTTTTTTTTTTTTTTAAAAAAAAATTATATATTTTGGTACTTAGATTGGGTTGTAGTTTTAATGTCAAGCATTTGGAAAGAAAGGAATCGGCACCTCTTTGAGGATTGTGAGTCCAATGTGCTCCGTTTAAAATCCACTTTTTTGAGATCTCTATTAGATTGGGCTGTAGTCTATGTTCCTAATTTCTTTTTTTTGAAAAGTGTCTATGTTTTTAATTTCTCCGCTTCAAGTCTTCTAGATCTTGTCAACTTTTTAGATTTTAGACACCTTTAGGGTAGTTGTATCTCGTGTACTTTTCGTGTACGAGGACTTTGCCTTTTTCTTGTAATAAAATATTGTTCATTAAAAAAAGATTGGTGTACTTAGTTTGGAGATAGCTTATAGATATAAGTACGTTTCATAATATTTTAAATTTGGGGCACCAATTGCACCTATTTAGGATCATTGTTAACTTGCACTGCATACAGATGCTTCTCTTTGTCGACCTGGTGTAGGATATGGGATTTATTAACGATTAGACAAATACTTTGTTCCATTAAAGTATATTGGATTACTGGAAACTTATGTTTGGGATTTCTTATTGTGCTAAGTTTTCTTCTGAATTCAGGTGTTAAAACTGTCATATCAGCCATTGATAAAATACTTGAGTCGTCAGAAAGCCGAGATACAGACGAAATTGAATCGGCACTTGACGCATTGGGTCAAATAGGGTCATGTAAGTATGTCACTCACTGCTGTAGGCATCGGTAGCTGTGTCATTTGTGTCTGATCTTTTTTTTTTTTTTTTGATATTTAAGAAAATGGGCTCCTGTATTTTGTAAAAATTGCGTGGGAGAAGTGAAGGGTATTATGTCATATTGTTTGATGGTTTAATTCATTGAATGTTAGTCACCATATCCATATATCCATTTCTCTCTTGGCCACAAACTCAATTATGTAGCAGAAGTTTTTCTGTGTTTTCCTTTTTATTTTGGGTTGCATTGGTCACATATTTGCCATCTGTTCCTCTCCTCATAACTAAGGGTTGGAGGATAAGATCACAGGTTCAATCTTGTATTGGTGCTTGAGTTGTATATACCTTGAATGTTCAACGTAAATTCACCAACAGAAGTTACATACTCATCTCTTTGTTTTATTCTAGGGAAAAGTTTGTCTCCATGTTAGAACGTGATTAAGGTGCAACATTTGCTCCCATGTCTATAGATCATGGGGGTTGAAATTCCACAATCCTGCCTGGTTATAAACTGCCTTTCCCACCCATTTGACATTTATATTGAAACTTTTGATCCTTTCTCATAACTGGTTGGGTTTCTCCAAGTAAATATTCAGGCATACAAATTGGTATTAAGCATTATTTATTTAGGTACAGGAAGCATGACAAATACAATTGTGCTAAACACTTCAGAGATGAGAACTATTCACTGTAAAAGTTGCAGTTCTGGCATTTTTTTCTTGAAAGAGGTCGATGGTTTGTTAGTTTATCTTGATCTTTTTTCTTCTTCTAGTTAGGTGCATCTCTTGTATACTTGCTATGTACTTGGGTTGTGCCTTTGAGCTTGTTTATTGAATTTGTGTTTTACTATAAAAAAACAGGTTTTGTTATGTCTTTTATGGACAATGTTGCCTATTTTCTGAGAGTTTAAACTTTGAGGACAGATGGATACTAGCATAATATCGAAGTCTTATTTCTTTTACGCTTTGTGTTCCAATACTGGGAGCCCCCCTTTGTTTCTTTTCTTTTCTTTTCTTTTTTGTTATTTCTTTCTAATTCTGTTTCTGTTTTGGGATTCATGTGCATTTTCAGGACTACTTGTTAGGTGATGTGTTAGTTTGATAAGTAATAAAATCAATCTCACTAAAAGCGTGGGGCGCTCCTAAATACACAGAAAGTATACAAAATGAACAACCTAAATAGAAAGAGCAAAACGAAAAAGAAAATCACTAAACCTAATCGACAAAGGAGACACATACGCCGCTGTCCAAAGATACGAAGTTTCAAAGAAGAAAGAAATAATATCCCTCATAGACCTCTCCTTATCCTCAAAATTTCTATCATTCATTTCCTTCCATAAACACCAAAAGAGGCACGTAGCACCATTTTTCATAGCGCAACACTCCTTGGCCTACCAAAGGACCACCGACAATCATATAAATCAATGACACATCTAGGTATAATCCAGGACATCCCAAAACGATTGAAAAAAACACTCAAAAAAGCAGAAGCCACATCACAATGAAGAAGGTGGTCCACAGATTTCTCATTCCTCTTGCACATGCAACATTTGTCCTTCACAATGACGTGCCGCCTCCTAAGATTATTCAAAGTGAGGATCTTTTCTAGAGTCGCTGACCAAGCATAAAAGGCTGCCCTCGAAGGAGCCTGAGTCTTTCCAAACACTCTTCCAAGGGAAGTTGCTACCTTCTGAACAAGCCAAAGAGCTATATAAGGATTTAACCCTGAATAAACCTCTTTTTGGAAGGATACCACCACAGCTTATCTACACACCCTCTTCTCACTTTACTGGAATGCAATACCTGAAAAAAAGAGGCAAAGCCATCAACCTCCCAATCCTGTGGCGCTCTTGTGAAGCTCACATTCCACTGGTTTAAACCTTCCAAAACTCTGAATTATACGCAATAGAGGTGTCCTTCTCAGGTTCAAGACCATATAAAACCGGAACTGCTACCTTTAGAGTTATTTCCCCACACCACTGGTCACGCCAAAAGCTAATCTTCGACCCATCCCCCACCTCAAAACTAATAAAGCTGGAAAGTTTATACCACCCTTTCCTGATATTCTTCCACAACCCCACCCCAAAGACTTATGCAGGCTCTAGAGAACGCCACCCTCAAGGTGATGTGTCACTATGCGTTTCAATACATTTTGGCCCACTTCTTGTCAGCGCTTTAGGGATAGATGGTCACTAACATGGTTACTTGAGTGTAATATGGCCATATGGCAAGCTTTGAAAAGGGTTCTACAATCTGTATCCTTTGAATTTATTTCATGCATGAAATGGTGCAGCTGCCTTTGATGTTAGCATCTGAATTTACTTTTGACATTGTTTTCATTCCTCAACAAAATTTACTTGTGTGGATCTGATTTTATTTTTTTAAACTCTTTTTTTTAATGACATAAATGGCTGGAATTTGATTAAAGTAATGTTTGAAACCATCTGAAACCGCCTAATTCCCCCAAGAAGAAACGAGGTTGAGAGTGTGTGTTTGTCTGCCAGATAAGTTTAGGAGTCTGAACTTCTGCAAGAAATTATTAACTTTAGAGGTTGTGTTGGTTTATTACTTATGATTGACTTTCACCAGTTTTTGTATTAATTGTTGTGGCAATTTAGGTTTTCCCTTCTGACTTCACAGATTTATGATGACTATTTGCTCACACCTTGAATTAAGTTTGCATTGAAAAAAAATTCCTGTGATGACTGACTAGTTAAATATCCCAAGTTTCATACTGTTGATGTTGGGATGAAGGATATCGTCCTCCTTGCTCGTTATCTTAAGTGCGCACTTTTAACAATTTGCTTAACTTCTAGTTTGCTTGCTTTTTTCTCAGATGCATATCTGCCATCTCTTACTATGCAAAATTAATATTTGGTCCTTTATGACGCTTTTAGTGATCCAAGGAGCTGCATTACTACTCTCAAGTTCGCCACCGGCTGCAAGACATGTTATTCATTCTGCTTTTGATAGGCAAGGGCATGGCAAACAGCTGGTGAACATGCTGTTCCTTTCACATGATCTTCGTATTTGTGCTTTTTTTTTTTTGCCTGTTTTGAAAGTTGGTTATCACATACTCATTTGGTTCTAGAAATAGAATATTTTAAGATAAATAGGCTGCAGGCTATTACAGTGATTCATGTGTCTGTAAAAGTAGGAGTAGATAGAAGCTAATTTATGCCATGATTTATGGAAAAAAACGATTGTTTCCTGTATCTTGGTGAGACAAAAAAAGCATGGCCTGTAAAAGGGAGAGAAGAGTTAACTCAGAATGTGCATTTGGATTGCCTTTATAACAAACTTGAAAAGGTAGATATGGATTACAAGATTATGGCATGGGATAAATGGACATGATTGTAAACTTTTGAATCTAGATCGAGGTTGTGAAGAGATCAGGGGGATATGATAATCTATCTAGCTCATCCAATCTTCTTGTATACTCATTAAACTGAGGAATGTTTTCCTAACAATGACCACTTCTGTCACAGCATTATTCATGACTGCTATTGTTCGCTTGGTTCATGAAAACGTTTATAGACCTTCCCATTATCATTGCCTCTACAATGTATTTATTGAGCTATATGGCCTCATCTGTGCCAATACGGAAATGGGTCCAGCTTTTACGGTTACAACTTCCTTACAAGCAATAAAGAGATGAGAGGAGGAGACATGATGGAAGTAGAATTTTTTATTTTTCTGCTTCTATGTCAACTCAAAAGCAGATATGACCTTCACATGTCTCCCAGGTGTGACAATGATTTAAATCTGATGGGACTTGAGGAAACTAGAATTCTCAAATTAAATTTTCTTCAATGTTTATGTTAAATGGAATCCACTTCTGGGATGACCCCAAGTACTTCTCTATTTTGTTGTTTGTTTGTCCATGCTTAATTCGTGTAATTTTGTTAGATAGTTGTACCTATCAGAAAACAAGATAGACCAAACAAGAAAAAAGAAAAGAAAAGATATATATATATATTTTTTTGAAACCAGGGTACAATATCTAGCTATTGAATTATCCATTTCAAATTTGGTCAAAGAGCATAAAATGGGATATAGCATGTGTCCCCAGCATTATGAGATTTTTTTTTTGAGGTCCAGGATTATGACTGAAAGCTTTCAATTTTGTTGCAAGAAATCTTCTATTTAGAATTTTGAGCAAAAATGTTTTATTTACCATATCCTAGGCTTTTTGTATATTTCTGAAACATTCTTAAATGGCAAACATTATTAATCACAAAAAAAAAAAAAAAAATTCTTAAATGGCAAACACAGTCTGCACTGCATGCTCTTGGAAACATAGCAGGAGAATCAAGGCCGGAGAATAAAATTATACTAAGTGGAGATGCAGAAGAAAGCTTCCGACGCTTAATCTATGAAACAGCATCCAAGAGTTCAAAGCTGACACTGTCTGTAAGTAGTTGCTTGTTAATATGCTTTTCATTTTTTAATTATTCTTCTGCTCATGTCATTTCAATCATTGGAAAATTCACCTTCTTCAGATGAGCATTTGGCTATCAGACTCCATATTTAGTCAAGGGTGCTAATTGTGTGTCTGTGTGTCTGCAGTTTGTGGGTTTCAGTCCTTTTGCATGAATTTAATAAAGTTTTTTTTGGTCTTATACTCACTTTGACTGCACATTCTTCTATTTTGTTTAGGAACACGTTCATTTGGGTTCCCTTTCACTTTTCATTTGCCTGCTCTTTAAAAAGTTAAGAAGTCTTACCAAGTTCTTGGTGCAATTGGCAGGGCCTTTTTTTGTCAATTCTTCAACAAGATCCGGAAATACGTTTGGCGGTGAGAATTTCATTCATGAGCTATGGATTTTCTTTTTCCTTGCAGTAGCCATAGATTGAGATTTTTGGGAGCTGATGTATAATAAGGGTTTTCTTTTCATACTAGTTAATTGTAGTAACTCCATTAGGCGTCAGGGCACCATTTCATATATTGTTAGTACTGGAAACAAAAACTTCTTGGATCTTAATTTTAGTAAATCTTTTTAGTTTATTTCTCTTTCATTTAATTGACTATTGGCATGGTTTGTAGTTCGGGATTGAAGGTTCTCTTATTTGTGTTTCTTGAACACATTATGTATCATTAGTTTTACTATTTCTTTCCTTGTGTTATACCTAAGAATTTCCCCTTTAGGACACAGTGCAATTTTGTATGGGTGGGGATGGTAGGTAAACAACATTAGGTGAACTGAAAAAAGAGTTCCATGAATTGTTGTTGATACTCCATTTGCTGCCAAAGGACAGAAGCAAAACCCAAAAAGAGAAAAATGTTGAACTTTATTGCAACAAACTGACCCTCATATTTGAAGACCTTTACTTGGCGTTTGCAGTTGTAAGTGACCCTTTATCAAGAAATATGCTGTAAGCTTTTATATATGAAATTTTCAGGGTTATAGAGTGGTAACTGGAATGGTGGCTCGGCCATGGTTTCTGATGGAGATTTGCTCAAAACAAGAGATAATAAATATAGTGACTGATGCAAATACGGAAACCACAAAAATAGGTCTGTTTTCTTGTCTCTATGTGTATAATTATTATTAATCATCACATTGCCTGTCTATGAATATTGTCTTTTGTATGCTGCTGTAATCAATTATAAGAGCTTTTCTATGATGGTTTGCTCAAGTGTGGTATTATAAGAATTAAGCAAAACCAATAATCTGTCATTGTTCCATTGTTGAAACCCATCCACTGAATGAAAACCAGTATTTATTGGGCTCTTGCCTGCATCGATACTTAAATCATTTTTCTTATTTATTTTAATTATTATAAGTTCATCAATACTTTCTGAATTTCTTAAACTCTAATCATGTTCAGTTATTTAATTTCTGGTTTCTTTTTGAGGAGGTGAGACAAAATGATCACTCTTCTTTTAGAATCTTCGTGCCAAATACTTTTCCAGTTTTAATTTCTATTAATCAAATCAGTAGTATATTTTTCAGGTATGGAAGCTAGATATAAATGTTGCCAGTCAATCCACAAGGCCTTTGTGTCCTCAAGTAAACTTATCAATGATCCTGCTCTTGCTGGATCAGTGGCCAAGGTTAGAGCTATTTTTTTTTTTTTTCCTTAATTGTTATGCCCGTGGTTAGATCTACAATACATGGATGTTTTGGTTGGATTCCCTAACGACTCTAGGAGTAGTCACACCAGAATCTTACTTCTTTCTACATGATCGGCATGCCCAAATACATATTTTATGTAGAAGATTGGTCTATATTTAACCATGACCATGCTTCCGTCATGCTGCCTTCACATGTACAGCCAGGCATAGAGTAATGTAACTCTTCACACCTATTTATCACACCCATTTTACATCGGTTGATATAGGAAGCCAGTTAAAACACGTCACGTCAACCGGTGTAAAATGAGTGTGATAAATAAGTACGAAGAGTAGCATTACTCACTAGGCATATGTGGTTGTATGCATTAAATTGTTCAAGACAGAGTGAAATGAAAAACTTTGCCTATATAGCAAAGAAGGAACAAGTAATCATTTAAAAGGCGAATGAAGGAAAACCACTTAATTGTTAGTGAAAATTGTTGGGGAAGGGGTCTGGAATCACCAACCAGTTGAAATTTTAAAAGGCAAGAAAGAAATTGAGTTCATCAACTCTGGTGTTTTTGTTTACTTATCAAAAAAAACTCTGGTGTTTTTGTTTGTTTTTTCCCTTTTTTTCTTTTTCAATGACACGATACTTTTTCTCCCTTTGCAGTTGCAGGATGCAGTAAGAGATGGTCCATATCTTTCTAGAAAGCAACTTGATGCTCAACCCATCGTGAAGACAGCTGAGAGATTTTAGATATTTAGCCTGCTGGAGTAAAAAGCCAATTCCTTGCAAATTGGTATACAAGGTGAGGCGGCAAAGTGGTAGAAGATACCAGGAGTCTTCTTTGTAGACATTCATTTGCCAACAATATTATCTATATCTCATCAGTTTTGAGGATGACATAAACATTGTAAATATATATACCTGTGACACAAGATTTGTTCCTTTTGGTTGTCATGGGGCTATAGCTTCATAGATCTTCCTGTCAGACGAATTGCAAAGCTACCTTTATGTGAAAGTAAACTGGAAGTTTTGAGGCATATAAAGAGTAGGAGCTCGGCTATCATTTCTTCTGATTATTCAATGAAATAATACTAGGACGACTGGACTAAAAGAAATGTGAAACTACTACATGACTTCTTTGATGCTTCACAAGGCATCAAGGACTCAAAAAGGAGTGAGACCACAAGGGTCCAGATTGTAACAATAAATAAAGAAAAAGAAATGTTGTTAGGATGGCCCAACTACTCCTGGAAAGAGCATTCTCATCAAATTAGGCTCTTATTTATTTTTATTTATTTTTTATTTATTTATTGTGAGAGAGAGAGAGAGAGAGAGCTAATATACTGAAATGGTCTAAAATGAGTTCTAGCAGCCTCATCAATTTGGTGAAAAAAAAATTGATGAGTGAACAGTATTCACCGACAATAGTGAGCATTGCTCATTTACCAAAACAATAAGACTTAGTTTTTTTTTTTTTTGTCTTTCTAACTTCTATCATGCATCACACATCTTTTTTGAAAAAGATTATTTAAATGAAATAGTGATAGTGGATAGCTAAAATTGTGAGGTTATTGCGGTGCTTTAAAAAAGTGAATGGCTAAAATAGAGAAAAATAATTTTTGGCTAATAAAATTTGGTGGGGCTATTGAAAAAGCCCAATTCTTTACTTTAGCAACTGATTTTTCTATTATTCTCTCTAACATATTCTTTATTCTACTATTTATTTAAATGTTATTTTGTATGGAAGAGAGTGTCAAAGAAAAAGGAAGATAGTATGAAAGAAGAAAAGGACGAGAGAAAATAATTTTTTGTAGAAAGAGAAATTATATTCTGTCTATTCTGCTAGAGAAGAAAAATTGCTCATAATAGTTAAATTTGACTATTATGAGTAATTTGCCTATTCTGTTGGAGATGCTCTAAGAATGCTCTTAGATTGGGTGATTTGGTTATACTTCAAATCAGCTGTTGGGGTTATCTAGATAAAATGTATTGCATCCGATGCAATATCCGGATCTCAATCTGCATGTTGCATCCAAATGGAGCATGAGACTCATCTCGACCTAAACTCAGTGTTTTTCCTATCTTCCCATCTCAACCTCCACTGAGTTTTAAAATGTAACTAAGAAATTGTTGGGAGGGCAAAACTAAAAAACTAAAAAAATTAAGCATAAAATTTTAATTTTAATTTTTCTTTTAGATTTTTTTTTTTTGTTTGGAAAAAAACCTTGGGGCTTGGTAGCTCCGCCTATAGGAGTATGCTCTCTAATCGTTCAAGGATGAGTATTATGAGAAATGATAGAGGGGGGGGGGGGGGGGGTGGGCCTTTAACCGCCCCTCTCCCCTTCTTTTCAATAAAAAATACAATTTTATTTACTGACGTTTACTTTTATTGAAAAGAGGGAGAGGGGCCAGTTAAAGTCCCCCTCTATCATTTCTCGAGTATTATACATACTTTCAAGCGTTATTTTCTGACGTGACAGTAAAAATCAATATAGTTGTTGTATTCGGCGACTCCCTATTTAATGAATGAAATAACACATAAAAGTAGGTGTAAAATAAGCACTTGAAAATATGTAGCATTCCTCTCGTTCAAGACATACTCACAAGTCAAAAGCCATTACCATTTCAAAAAAGGCCTGTCCAGAAAACAAATTTCTTTTAGGCGGAGAGCCCACTTTTGAGGTGCTTATTGCTTACACAACAAAAAAGCCCAAAAGGGTGAAAGGGGAATTGCGTCCACTTTCACCGAGTCTACTTCCCAGTGGCTGTGGATAAAGGAAGAGCCGAAGAGAGGAAGGGAGAGAGAGAGAGATGGCAAGCCTATCATTATCTTGTTTGGCCCTCCCTTCAAAGCTGAGAAACTCTCTTACACTTGGTGTCCCTTCTTCTTGTTCTTCTTCTTCTTCTTCTTCTTCAGCTTCTTCTTCTTCTTTAAGTCAGTCGAGGTCGACTAGTACATTCAGGTCACTCTGCTTCTCGACTAGCCTCTCACACAATGCCTTCTCCAAAGGTAAATGAAGTATTCAGACTCTCTCTGAAAGTGCATTATATCCATTTTCTTTTTTAATTTATTCTCGCTTCAAAGTACGATTTTTCCTTTCCTTAATGAACTCCCCCGTTTGGTTGCTGAGAAAAATAAGAAAGAAATCCACAATACCGAAAAGTACAGAAAAAAATAATTAGAATTTTACGTTAACTGTTGTTAAACTTTCGATAATCGAAAAAAAAAAAAACCCGGATGAACCAAGCATAGTTGATTACAGTTTTTTTTTGTGTGTTTCAATGAATTGCAATTCCTTGTTCATGCTTTTTCTCAAAGCCCCAACTTGGCGGAATGAAATTTAAGAAGATTTTGGATATTGGGTTTTGTGAATTTCAGGGCATTTGTCTATGAGCACGACGCAAAGGCCAAGTCGCCATTTTGTTGTGTGCGAGGCGGCTCCGAAGAAAAAAGCGGATTCCGCTGCGAAGAGGACGCGTCAAGCTGAGAAAAGGCGCGTCTACAACAGAGCCCGGAAATCTGAAATCAAGACCCGGATGAAGAAGGTATACACATAACTTTAAATTTGTGTAGAAACTATGTTTGGTTCTGTTTATATTGTAGGATTTCGCAGTTTGTCTGATTTTAGGATGGTTTTTGTGTTCAGTAGAGGCTTGATGCTACCAGTAGTGGTATAATTATATAGGGGAAACTTCACTTACATCTTGAAGTATCAGCGTTGTTACAATCATAACCTCGAATTTTTAATTTTTGCAATGCCGGTATCCCAAGAATTTTTCCCTTTTAATTTCACCTTGTTTTTGTTAAAATGCCCACTTTTTTTTTTTTGAAAGGGGCATTTTAACAAAAACAATGTGAAATTATAGGGGAAAATTTTTTGGGATACCGACATTGCAAAAATTAAAAGTTCGATGTTCTGATTGCAAAAATGCTGATAATTTTTTTTTGATAAGTAATTGTAATTTAATTCATTAAAAGCGCAGAGGGGCGCAAACCTTATACACGAGAAGTATATAAGAGAGCCCCTAAATGGAACAAGAAGAGAATAAATTTTAGAAGTCTACATAAGTAAAATCATTCAAGTAATGATGGGACGCTATTCAACTATATAACATATTAAGCAAATACTTTCGTAGTTCCACCATTGATGTCTCTACATCTTTAAAGAGCCGCGCATTCCAATGATGATAATTAGGGAAGGTAAGTGAAGTTTTCCCAATTATTTACTATATGTCATATTCCGAACTGAACTTTTTTTTTTTGGACATGTCCACGCACGAGGGGGAAGGGGAGAATCGAACTAGTGACCTCTGCTTCATGAGGCGTGGTCCCCAGCCGATTGAGATACCCTTTGGGGACATATTCCGAACTGAACTTGCCTTTGTGATTCATCCAAATAAAAAAGAAAAAAAAAAAGAACTTTGCCTTTGTTTTTCTGAAGCTATGTATGAAAGCTATTTGAAATGGAACTTTTCTGTTGTATAAGAATCTTTAAGAGGTACTGGTAAAGAAGATTAAATTTTTTCTTCAAAATCAGTGTAACTTGTCTGGACGCTGCTATAATGTGAAGGACATTTCTTCCTATTAGTATTGGTTTGTCGGATCATTCTCAGCACAATTGGAGACCTAAACTCTTATGATTTGTTGTTTCTATTTTTCTTCGTGCATACTTAACCAAAACAAGTTTAAACTTCTACTTTGTGTATAGGTTGCTATTAAATGCACATGGCACTTTTTGAGGAGTTACCATGTTTGATGCCCTCAGTCTGCATCTGAATGGAACACCCATGTCCATGTCCAGATTGTTATCATGTGTATAGTTGTTATGCTATAGATAATTATATGGTACCACAATGGTATCGGAAGAACAAACATATGTACAGTGTCTTGAAATATGTAAGAACCCTCTTGGGTTGGTTTTGTTCCCTACAATAGAGTATGAGAGGGTGTGAGCTGGCTCAATTTTTATCCAAGAACCTTCCCTTCTTTCAAAAGACTCTCAGGTTTCTCTGATTGCCTTAGAGTGGTATTTGATGTGCAATCATCATTGTAGTCTCTTGATGTATGTATCAGTACTCTTTTTAGTCTATAGCTATTCAATTGGAGAGCTACCAGCTAGCCTCTTACTAGGAATATGCCCCCTGTATGCATGATGTTTGACCTCTTAACAATAGTATATCCTTTATGAGATCCATAAACATCCAGGTAAAAGTGTGAAGCAGCCACTTATATGCCAGGCTTGCCCTTTGCTGTAGGATTAGAATTAAGAAACCATTTGGCATTAAAAAAGTTAGGGGAAAAGAAACATAATTTGCCTTCTAATGATTGTTGATCTTTAGCTTCCTATGTATTTAAGTCATTAGAAAAATTCAATGTAATTAAATGACCAAATACACGTCCATGAAGCAAGTACAGGACATTACCGTTTTGAGTGATACTGGGAACAAGAAAAAAATGTGTATGAGATCTCCTATTTGGTCTCCTACAGAGTTGGGGATGGGTTCTGCATTCATTTTTGGCAGGATATTTGGTGCGGAGAAGCAACTCTCAAGCCCTTATTCCTGGAACTCTATTTCATAGCTTCTGAAAAAAAGGCTTTAGTGTTGGATTACCTGTACTCCAGCACTTATGTCCACTGGAATCCGAGTTTCTTCGGGGCAGTCAAGGATTGGGAGCTAGAGTCCATTGTTGCTTTCCTCGATATATAGTACTCTTCACAAACCTATCCGGGAGAGATGGATAAAAATGTTGTGGACCAGAATGTAATCATGGCTTTGAAGTGAAGAGCTATTACAAATCATTATGGTCTGGAGGGTCTTGTCTATTTCCTTGGAAGAGTGTCTGGAAGGTGAAGGCTTCACCTTGAATTGCTTTCTTCAATTGGACGATAGCTTTGGACAAAATCCTCACAATTGATAACCTTAGGAGGTGGGGTCTTACCCTTGTCAATTGATGTTGTCTTTGCAAAAAGAGCAAGGAGACCGTAAACCACCTTCTCATCCTCATAAAAATCTATCAACAACTTATGATAAAGGTGATAAATTGTTTCTGAGGAGTTCCTGATGTTTATATATTTCAACTTTTCCAGGTTTTGGAAGCTCTGGATGTGCTCAAGAAGAAACCTGATGCACAAGCTGAAGAAGTCCTTTCAGTTGAGAAACTAATTGCAGAGGCATATTCAGTTATAGACAAGGCAGTGAAAGTGGGAACACTGCACAGGAACACGGGAGCACGCAGGAAGTCTCGGCTTGCCCGGAGAAAGAAGACCGTGGAGATTCATCATGGCTGGTATACTCCAACCCCAGCACCTGCTGTAAATGCAGCGTAGAACACCCTGCACCCATGTGAAAATTTATTTACTCGTGTTGAAGTTCCTTATGAAGAGTTCTATGAAACCATCATCAATCATAATTTTAGGATTCTGAGTACTCTTATGTAGATTGGTTACAGTTCTGCTTTAATGTTTCTGTTGCTAAAGCTGATATGTTGTAATCTAGAACGTCATTGCTGGGCATGTCATTTTCTTCTCCAAATCATAGAATTTGAGTCAATGAAATTTGCTTCATACTGATTGTAACTTTCCATAAAATTGAGACTTTTAAAGCTTAATTTGTTTTTATAAAAGTATAAAGTATCTGTGTTCAAACTATAAGGCTTTAAATCCATGGTTTTAAAACTGTGAATATAATTTCTGAACAAGACTGGCAGATGGTACTCATGAATACCCCCTTCCCCCCACAACCCCAAGAAAGGATACAATAATTTGAAAAAAAAAAAGAAAAAAAAAAGATGGAACATTTTGATACTTGTTTCTTCACATGTAAGATGTCTGCATGAAATTAAAAAAAAAAAAAAAAAAAAAAAAAAAAAAAAAAGGATGTAAACCAATCCTTCCATAGTAAATCCAATAAATTATTAAATTTATACTAAATTTTATGTGAACCATTTAGTAATTTTTTTGTATTTTTTTTTTTCCTTTCTTTCTTAGTTTTTTTGAAAAGATTGACATGCTATCTCTTGTGATGTAATTATATTTTGCATTAAATTAATTGCGGAATCAACAGGCAAATAGTAGCGGTAAGATTTCGAGGTCGTTTGGCCCTACATGTCAAACACATGTTTTAAAATAAAATTGCAAAAAATGTTTCGTTCAAAAGTTGTTTAAATAAAATGACTCGTGTAGTAGGTAGATAGGTGCGATTACTCAAAGCACTATTCAAAAAGAAGGAGGTGGGGGTTATTTGTTAGGTAGAGGTGAGTTGCCATAATCAGCCGGATGTCATGATTTGGAGGGGGTCCTCTACAAGAGTTTTCACAGTTTGAAGCGCAAACCATATGGAAAAAGAAGGATTGGATCTATGGCGAGGTGATGGGTCCACTTAATCGGAACGTAACGGTATTTGGCGATTGATATGGAAGCTAAAATTACCAAATGCAGCCAAGATGTTTACGTGGCGAGCATGTCAAAATATCTTACCTATTAAAGACAATTTGATGAAACGAGGTATTGTCTATGAACCTTCTTGCTCTATATGTGGTATGGATAGAGAAACAATAGTGCATATTTTGTGCAAATTGGAGCAGGTATGGACAATTCATAAATGATACACAAGGGATTCTTCATAAATTCTCTGATTGGCAAATTGTTCACATGTGAAGAGAGGCTAATTCAGTAATTCAGTTACTTACGAACTAGCAAAAGTGGCCGTGAAACAAAACATAGATCAGATTTGGATAGAAATTTTTTTTATGATATGCATGAAGAAGAGATATGTTTAAAAAAAAAAAAATTTAAAAAAATGGTTAAATATATTTTAGCCCCCTAAACTACCACCCTTTCTCCGGATGGCCCCCCAAACTACCAATGCTTAGATTATGGCTCCCCAAACTACTATTTTCTGATTTTTTGACCCCATCCGTCTATTTATGCCGTCAATTCCAACAGAAATTGGCCAAAAACCCAAAAATACCCCTCCCTTAACCATGGGAATTTCAAAGTGTATGAGGGGTATTTTCGGATTTCTGTTTAGAATTGACGGCATAAATGAACGGATGAGGCCAAAAAATCAGAAAGTGGTAGTTTGGGGGGCCTTAATCTAAGCATTAGTAGTTTGGGGGACCATCCGGAGAAATGGTGGTGGTGGTAGTTTGGGGGACCATCCGGAGAAATGGTGGTGGTGGTAGTTTGGAGGACCATCCGGAGAAATGGTGGTAGTTTGGAGGGCTAAAATATATTTTTCCCAAAAAAAAAAAAAAAAAAAAAAAAAAAACCCTTTTTCGTATTCGTAAAGAGTAATGATTCAATGCCACCTAAAAATACAACTTTTCACCACTTTGCCTCTGGTCCCCCACTACTTTTTGAGTTTTATTATTTTTTAAAAATAAATTAAGGTGGTGAAAAGTTGTATATTTAAGTGGTAGTGAATCATTACTCATTCGTAAATATCTCGGGGCATAAAAAGACAAAGTTCAGATTTCCACATGCTTTTCCTCTCTTCTCTCGCGAACTAAACAGTAAACAGAATTCCATCAAGAATTCTAAAGAAAGAGACAGTTGGAGAGGGGGAGAGAGAGAGAGAGGAATTTCAATGATTGAGGTGCTTTCTTCATGCTTGGTTCTTCCTTGGGAGAAAAGAAATGTAGTTGTCAGAGGCCCTTGTTCTTTTTCTTCTCAGTCAAATTTCGTCACTTTCAGGTCCCTCAGCTTCTCTTCTACCCTCTCTGACAGTGTCTTCTCCAAAGGTAATGTAAACCCACTAACCCATCTCTCTCTCAACAACGCACCCTCCCCTGCCTTTTACCATATATATGGGTTTCTCTTCTTCATAATCTCTGTGCAAAACGATAACCCTGTTCCATTAACATTTTTGTTTGGCTGTTGAGAAACTTGAAAGGAAAGAGGACCTATAGGATATAAAACTTAAAATTTAATTTAATCCTTTTGTGCCATGCTTGCTGACGGTTCTCATATAAAAAGTCTTGTATTTCTACCTTTTTCTCCGCAATCAAACAAAGCCTAATGCTTTACTGAATTTTGAGTACCTGGTTTGTCAAATTTTAGGTTGTTTGTCAATGAGCACTCTTCAGAGGCCAAATCGTCATTCTGTTGTCTGCATGGCGAAGAAATATGCTTCAAACACTGATAAGAGAAAGGTAACACTTTGGCAAATTGATTTTCAAATGTTGTTTGTTGTATCATATATATATATATATGACTGGACTTTTTTTTTAAAAGAAAAAAAAAAAAAAAAAAAAAAAATCTCAAAAAAGAAGAATCCTCTCTTTTCTTTTTTCGCCCCGCCACAAAAGGGGACATGTGGGGGGACGTAAAAAAGGGGATCCTATCAACTTGTTCCGACCTAAAAAAATAATCTCATGAGCTTAGTCTTACTTCACTGTCAAGAAACGAAATAAGACTTTAATCTCCAAGTTTAACCCATACGTAGCTCGCTTCTTTTTGGGTGTGAAGTAGTGTCAAACCAAAATACTCAACAAACGTTAGCTCTCCCTGAAAAGGAGGTGATCTAGCTGAACCTTCCAGTACGGCTACCTTGTTGTTATGAATTCACTCCAGTCTCTAGCCCTGCCTTCGGCATCCCCCTCCTTCTGGTTAAGGTAACGACTCTGGACATAGCCAGCTCCCATAATGTGACAGACGGTCTGTACAAGGCCCGGGAACGAATTCACCGCCATTTGGCGGCTGGCAGGCGATTATATATATATATAGACATCGTTTGAGTTGTGGAGGTTAAATATCAAATGATTTCAACTGCAGAAGCTGAGTAGAAAAAAGGGTGGGAACTCGAATAGGAAGAAAAAGAGCAGGAGGAAGGGTAAATAAAAGGGTGGGAACTCGGATAGGAAGAAAAAGAGGAGGATGAAGTGGGGAAAGAAGAAGGTTTTTAAAATTGTCAGGCTTGTCTCAACTGCTGCCACCGGGTTTGTCTATACCAAGAAGAAGAGCAGTAAGATTACCGACAAGCTTCAGCAACTAAAATATGATCCTCGTGTAAAGCGCCATGTCCTGTTTGAAGAAGTGAATTGAAGTGAGTGAACCTTCCTTTGTTATATAGCGTTTGGTGGATCAATGTCATGCTGTTACTGGTACTGCATTGATTAATATGACAGATCTACCCGCTCTAATCAAGTTTCATGGGTAAATATGTTTTTCTACGGAGACCTGCTACTTCTCTAACTACTGTCCACCTCTCATTCAACCTTTTGTCAAACTAATTATTAGATTTGTTTTCTTACATATGGGTTCTACATATTCAATGGTTGATTTAAAAATAAAATAAAATATTGGAGTTAGATAAGAGTTAGACATGAGTAGGAGAAATAGAATTTGTCATTTAAATATAAGTAAGGCTGAATGCACACAATTATCTTATGTTCTACATAAGTCAGTGCATTGATTTCTCAGGCTTGGAAGGAAAAAAAACGATCACATTTTCCACCAAATTTTTTTCTCTAATTTCTACTGACCAAACACTTGTATCCTAAGTTCTCCATTTTCAACGAATACCAGAAGAATTCGGGAACAATTTCAATGATGATCAACTGTTTTCCATTAACAATGGGAATTAATGGGATATCGAACATAGTGAAGATTGGCTAAAGCTAGCTCCTTTTTTCTATGAAGAAAGGATTCGGTATCATAGCAAGCTCCTTTTCCAAATCCTTTCTTCTGATAAACATTGGCTAAAGCTACAAGCACTAGTTAGTCCTCTTTCAATTACACTCAAAGCCTCATTCCCAGCTTTGATGTTGAAAGAACTGTGGTTTCTGGAGCATGCAAATGAAGACACTTTTCACCTCTCAATACTTGTGAGATCTAGTTGAAGGAGGAGGGTGTCATGAAACTGCTAGTCTGCAGCAAAGAAGAGTTTCGGACGACAATTCAAGTTATATAAAACTAAATAAAATTTATGTGAACAAAGTAAACTCTTATGCTCTTTTTTGGGGGTATAAGAAACCTTTTGCTTTTGGTTTATTTTTCTTATAATCAATTAGAAGTTTGTACTTCTTCATTAACATAAGTGAACCACCTAAGTGTGCCAACTCATCCAATTGACTTCAAGAATAGGGACCCATATATCAGTATTTAAGGACTTAATACTATGTTCATAAATAGTATCAAGACATTTTAATGTAGCCTATAGGTCATCCCCTTCGTAACTCGACCACAAAATCGCAACCCATTCGATTCTATACTCAACAAACTATGTCCGATCCTATACTTGTCGTAGTGGCTGATTCTGATATCAAATTATACAAATCTTAGGTAGAACTCGCCTTTGAAAACCGGCTTACAAGAGAAGAGTGCCCAAGAGCTTACATACACATGGTTAAGATTGCATATAAGTCATGTAGAACACTTAGGATTGTAACAGGGTCAACGTCAAAATGTCGATCCAAATTCAACCAATTACACTCTTTCCCATCTTCATAAGCTCAATGACATATATATATATATATATAAGAACTACATAGAACCAGAGCTCCCTTAAATAACTTGTTCAGTAAATTCTAAAGGTCATCTGATCCTTAATGTTGTTATATTTTCAATATCATTTAGAATCTTCACTTAATCTGTGTTAATAAAATGCTAAGAGAGTAAAATTCCTGCATAGCTTCCAAATGCAAATACATGATCAATTGACAATGAAGCTTTTCAAGCAATAATCTTATCTCTGTCATTTCTTAAGCATTAACCACTCAAGAATGTCTCACAAAGAGAGAGTTCACCAGATTCCAGACTTCAGAATATCCATAATGCTTGTAATCATTTTCTTCGTTTTGACTCGAGGGACAAAGGATTTACCAGCTCAGGTGAACTTACTTTCAAAGTTGGAGGAAGCATTACTTGCTCTCCTCTTTTTTTCCCCTTGTTCGCCTGCTTTCCTTCAACTTAATGTTCATGTCAATCACCAATATCTTGGTTCTTGGCTCTGGCACCATACCCTTCGATGTCATCTCACTGAAATAACGCAAAGCATCTTGTATTCTTCCGTTGTCATATAACCCATGAATCATAATGGTATAAGATCGCCGGTCATGCCCCAACCCATTTCTCTCCATCTCCTCCCATGTATATCTTACTCTTTCCTGATCATCCCAATCCATATACAACTTCAAGATCAAATTGTATGTGTCAGAAGTAATCTCGCACCCATTTCTCTGCATCCTCTTCAATAACACGGGAACTTCCTCTGGTTTCTTCAGGGTCTTGAGCAGGTAATTACAAGTTATATCATTTGGCAAACAACTTCCCTTCTTCTGTTCCATTTCATCTAAAAACTCGTAAACCTTTTCCATCCTCTGGATCTTGCAGAGGTGCTTGATTAGCGAGTTGTAAGTCGTCGCATTTGGGGGACAACCTCGCTCCTTCATCTCCTTAAAAACTTCCAAAGCTTCAGGAATCCTCTTCTTGAAACAAAGTGCATCAATGATACAATTGCAGATCACCGCATCCGGGTTCAAACCATTATCCCACATGGCTCGGAACAACTTGACTGCCTTTCCCAATTTCCCCTTCTTTGTCAGAGCGTTTATAAAAGTTCCATACGTAAACATGTCCGGCTTATATTTAGATGCAATTATTTCTTTCCAAAACCTTTTTGCCTCATATACATTTCCTAAAATGCACCAACCGTTGAGAATGATATTCCACATCTTGACATCGCAACCAAACTCATTTCGCTTTGAATGAAATAAAGTTTCCGCAGCTTCCACATGCTTATACCTACATAACCACATCAAAAGCCTCTGAAACGCAACCAAATCACTCTCTACTCCAAACTGTTTCCTCTTACTGAATATATCAATTGCTTCCTCTACTCTATGAGCAGCCGCAAATCTATTAAGCAAAATCCCATATGTCTCGTTATTGACAAGTCCCTTTCTCTTCGACATTTTGTCGAGCACTTGGTTCATCTCCTCGAAACGCTGTAATTTCCCAAGAATATCGAGAATCTCATTGTAAACACCAGACCCAGGTGAGTATGCCCTTCCTTCTTCTCCTTTTCTACAAAACCAGTTGAAAAATAAATAAGCTGGTCTCCAATCCGAACGATGCCGCTGAAGCACACTCAGCACCAAGTCCTCGGTCAGCGTGAGCCCGCAGAGATCGAGAGCTCGCTCAATCTCCCCCGCGGGCTTGTCCCTCCGAAACTTGAGGAGGTTTTGAACAAAAATAGCTGATTGGTCATCTGGGTCTTGTCGAAACTCGGTGGTTTCATCAGAATTCGCAACTGAGTGCACAAATCGAGTTGTTTCGGTTCTTCCTGGGAAATGAAATTGGGATCGTTTGGTGAAAGTTGCAGGTTTTGGGGGGCTATGAGAATTAAGAATGTTGGCAAGGCAAGAGAGGGCTTTGTGTGAAATGGGATGGTGAGAACGGTCGTTTCTGGCTTGGGTATGGAATTTGAGTTTGAATTTCCGTTGGATGTTTTCCCGGGAAAATGTTATACACCGTCGTGTGGAAAGCATGCTGGGCCAGTTCGAATGTGTGGTAATCATAGTCCTCTAATATCAAAAACATTTTGTGAAAGTACATATTTACCCCTCCAACAATAAAAAAAAATAAAAAAATAAATTATAATGTCCCTCCCATTTTTAAAATTTTTGCAATGTCCCCATCTAAGCCCAAAATGACAAATATCTCTTATGATAAGATTTAGAAAGAAAATGAAAGAACAAAAAATTCAGAAAAACGAAAGCAAAAAACTCAAAAAATAAAAAGACAATCATATATATTTTTGTCTAAATGTTTTATAAGAGATATTAATCATTTTGGATCATTAGAAGAAGGTACATTGCAAAAATTGAAACCTGCATTATGAGAGACATTGTAAATTTGTTAGTAATTAGTGAGATAAATGTAATTTTTCCAAAATCTTTTGATTGTGACCATGAGTAAGTTATTACATCCAACGTCATGTCCTAACTTTGTGCCCCGGGGGAGGGGGGGCTTACTCTCTCTAAAAATGCTCTCCCTTCTTTTCAGAATATTCCTCCCACCGACTCTCCTTTGTTGGTTCTCTAGCCATGAGAGGTAAAGCTTTCCTCTCATGGATCATTAGAAGAAGGTACATTGCAAAAATTGAAACCTGCATTATGAGAGACATTGTAAATTTGTTAGTAATTAGTGAGATAAATGTAATTTTTCCAAAATCTTTTGATTGTGACCATGAGTAAGTTATTACATCCAACGTCATGTCCTAACTTTGTGCCCCGGGGGGAGGGGGGGGCTTACTCTCTCTAAAAATGCTCTCCCTTCTTTTCAGAATATTCCTCCCACCGACTCTCCTTTGTTGGTTCTCTAGCCATGAGAGGTAAAGCTTTCCTCTTTCCACCCCACCACCCCCACCAACAACATTTATTGGGAGTTTTCTCCCATATAAACCATTTTGCCAAACTATTTCTCTTGCTAGCATCTTAGCAACTATTTGCCCTCTACATACCTGCGACGGCCTCTCCCTCGTTGGACCTCCTCCTCTAAGCCATGATTCTCCCAGTATCTTAAAGTTTTTAAATTTGATTTTTTTTTTCCAAATTAGATATACTAACTTCAGGAGGCCTTTCCGCCCAAACCTCTACTCTACCAGGTTTCATGGCCATCCAAATTTGGTCCATCGGCAGCAGCTTCATCAACGGATCTTCACGCACCGGAGTGTGCACCCCACACGCCGCCGCAAGTTCACTTTGTTGCTACTGCTCTCCACCAGCCTCTTCCGCTTTGGCCGATTTTTGATACTGGTTTGGCGGCCATCGATGGTTTATTTTAGGATTCTTTTCTGCTTCTCTATATTTTATTTTTGTGTTTGTTTATGAACTTTTCTATTACATCTTCTCCCCTTGTTCACCCTTGTAATGATGATAGAGTCCTTGTGATTTAATACACATCATAAATCACCTTCACTAGTGACCCTAATTATGTGGCATCTGTACCTCAAACTATTGGCCCCGCATCTCCGAAAGCATTACCCTTAAGTACTCTCGTTCTCAGTTTCAATTTTGAGTTTGCCAGCCCTCCTTGTGTATTTTCTTTCCTATTGTAATCTGTTCATGTGTCTATTAAAAAGAGAAAAAAGAAAAAATCCCCTTCGTGCGGGTATTAGGCTCATCCAACCTTTGTCCTCGCTGTTTTGGACGTTCTGGACTCTACTCTCACTTGATAGGGAAGAATAGCGTCAAGACACGTGGTGGTTAAGTTTTCTTGTGAAACCTAATAAATGATGTCAGTAACGCTCAAGCACATAGGAGTAAGTGAAACTGAGTAAAGGAAAACAACAGTTATAAAAGTTGAAATATATCTGCAAAAATGGTTGGGAGGAGAAATAAGCACAAAATTTTACAAGGAAGAACATGGGAATACAGATAGCTTGTCGATACAGGGAACTCGGGAAAGATTTAATGGGGATCCCTCTGCAACTTAAATAATGCAATGCAAAAAGCATGAGAGACACGACGACATAATTCTCGAAACATAGCCACCCGTCTTCACATCGCAACATCCGGGTCCAATCTTCTCTGAATAGCAGCTGCGGCCTATAATAATAATAATAATATAGTGGGGGATAAGTGAATAGCTTGATTCAAAATTATTGGAAATTACACAGCAGGAACATATCATGTTCACTATACTGACCTCAAAGTTTCCAATTTTATACTGGTAGGCCATCTCCTCCCTCAGCTGAGCTTGCTCTTTCATTGCTTGTGCCTGGGAATTCAAATTGACATGGAAGTTTGAAAGCATTGCCATAAGTTGAGGGGTTCGATCAATTAATTGAAATTTGGTTGATTAATTGGAAACTAACCATTCCACCCTGCATAGACCGTTTTAAAGCTTCCACTTCTTCTTCCTTTTGCTTTTCACGTACACGCAGAAGTTCTTGCCTGAAAAGCAGAACAAATTAGTGAGTAAAACCAAGAATATAATGGCCACAAATCTTCACTTTAAATTTTAAAAAACCAATCCAAGCACCAGCGGCCTTATATATATATATATATATATGTAACTTCGAGCAAAACAGCCACATGTCCAAATCCCATTAATTAAATTATGCCAACTGAAATATCCAAATGGCTGCAATCAGACACTGAATGAAGTCTATAACTTCTCATTTAAAATTCTCTTAGTTTAAATCACCGAGTAAACTTTGTAAATGGTTAACAAGTGTGGCTCCTTTCACAAATACCAAGAGAACCCTCCACCTTCTATCTTCAAGCTAACTAATCTGCCCATTAGTCTTAGCCGCAGTTGCCACTTAAGACTATCAATACAAGGGTCCAAATCTTTGCAAATTCAAGATAAATAAATAAAAAATGTGATTTTGAATAGTAAAGTCTTGATTCACTCAAAACTATCCTTACATGGGACAACAAACATTTTCCATCCGTATGCACACAATGAATTCTTGCATGTATATATCCAATAAAAGGGACTCTGGTATCTTCCAACTAGTTGAGATATATAACTGGGGATTAGATATAACTATATATATAGTATTACATATGTTCTTGTCCTTGAACAGGTAGGATGTAACCATGTAAGCCTCAAAGCACAAAATAGTATGAGGAAGTTACATAATTCCCCCACATAGTTTGGGGTTGGTAACAAATTGAACCCTGAGTTTCTAATAATTTCAATTAAAACCTTGAACATCCACAAAACAATGTCGTTTAACACCATTCGCTAAAACCCCCAGCACCAACCGCCACTGTACCACAACCTAGAACATCCTAAACCTGTCAATTTCCTCAAACACACCACCACTCCCCCATCCCCAAACAACCAAACAAGACCCACGCCAACACTGACCGGCATAAAGAAAACTAAAATGTTGCCAAAACATCACAAACAAAGCAAATACGCCCAAAACAACCATCCAAATCTAACGATTCTATGATAAGCGCCAGACTGATCAAAGGATTCTACGATCTTGAACCAATGCTCTAGGCCTCAATTTGATCAAACCCAACACTTTTTTATTCCTTCACAGCCTTTTCAACAAAACCAAATACCATATCTTTTTTTTTTTTTGATAAGAGAAATATCATTAAAAAGCGCAATGCGCAATCAAGTACAGAGGAAGTATACAAGAAAGGCATCTAAGAGGAAGAAGAAAACAAAACAAGGAAATCGTTAAAACTAAACACTAAAGGTGCGAGGAACGAGCCGACCAAGAGTACAAAGAATGGAAGAAAAAGGAAATGAGTTCCTCAATAGTTCTTTCTTTGTCCTTGAACTGTCTATCATTGCGTTCCCTCCACAGGCACCACAAAAGGCAACAAGGGACCATCTTCCACACGACCGCACTCCGAGAGCGACCACCCGTCCACCAGCAACCGTATAAATCTACCACCCAAAGAGGCATAACCCAAGACAGATTGAAGCGACTGAAGATAGCGTTCCATAGAGCGCGTGCAACCTCGTAATGGAGAAGAAGATGGTCCACAGACTCCCCATTCATTTAGCACATACAACATCTATCAATCACAATGACACGCTTCTTTCTGAGATTGTCAAAGTTGAGGATCTTTCATTGCGCTGCCATCCAAGCGAAGAAAGCCACTTTCAAAGGAACCTTGGTCCGCCATATACTTTTCCAGGGAAAATGAATATCCTCTTTGCAAGCAAGAACCTTATAGAAAGATCTAACATCAAATTTCCCTTTATGAGAAGGAGACCAGCAGAGCCGGTCTTCCCCATCACCATCCACTCTAGTCGAGTACAGCAAAGAGAAAAAGGAGGCCAAAATATCAACCTCCCAGTCGTGGGCCGCTCGAAAGAATCTAACATCCCACTGATAGGATCTGCTCCCCACAACCAAATGGTCTGCAACAAGTGCATCCTTGTCACGCACTATGTCATACAAAACTGGGAAAGCTACCTTAAGGGGCCACCTCGCCACACCACACATCATCCCAGAAACGGATCCTAAATCCATTTCCCAAAATGAGTCCGGTATGGCTACAAAGCAAACTCCACCCCTTCCTAATATTCTTCCAAAGCCCCACTCCGTGTGACCCAGGGGGGTCTAAAGAACACCAACCAGCCCTAGTAGAACCATACTTTGCATCCACAACAGCTTTCCACCAAATCATATCTCTATCCACATTGTCGTAAATGTTGCAAAAATTGGCATTGAGGATACAAAAAAAGTACATGGAGATGTTACTAGGAATGGTCGGAATAAATGTGTGCGCATTCCGACCAAGAACCAACTCCAACGCCATAAGAAGACCTCCTGAACCACTTGATCTTGGAAACACAGATCATTAAACGTGAGAAAAACACAAGGGGCTTGCCATTTAGATATCAGTTTGGCATAAGGCTAGTTATTGAGGCTCAAAATGTACTTTCCACATGAAAACAAAAATTTTAGGAAGCATGGGTGTCAAATCGTGTGTGGTTTGTGGCCTAGTATTTGGTTGGTAGTGATGCGTGGTTGGTGGTGGACAGCATTAAAATGGACGAGTATGGGGCTTTTCGGGTGAAGGCTCTGAAAATGGGGTTGAATTTAAGTTAGGGATTTGGTCAGATAGTGGTGGGAGACATAAAAGGTTTTTGGGAAGAGAAATTTTGGGGGATTTTGGAGAGGTGGTAGAGAAATAAAAAACTGCCACCCTCAATTAATTTTTTCAAGTTTCTTTCTGGTTCTCGGGATATCCCAGGTTTTGGAGATTGAATATTAGGACTGCTAAATGATCCTCAGATGGTGAAGAAGAATTCGTTGTCTGTTTTGGTTTGGAAATTTTTAACCATGGAGAAGGCTGGCCAGAGGTGGTGTATGGTGGTTTTGTGATATTTTGGGAGGCAGATGTGGGTTTGTGGAGGCGCTGTGTCGTCAATTTGGTGAACATTAGCTGTGGTTTGAGCAGCGACTGGGCGGTGGGAGGTTAGGGTTGAGGAGTAATCTGAGGTGCAAAAGGTGGGGCATGTGGTGGTGTCAGTTTGGGTGGCGCCCTCTCTCTCCCTTCTGCACTTAGCCCTTCAAAGTACCACACATTTGTAATTCATGCAAAATGAGGTCATTTGTTGGGGGTTATAAAGCACAGGCACTTGCACTTTCACAGCCAAGTTAACTGATATGGATGTATTCGATGAATTAAAATGTTTGTCGAGGTTTAGGGTTTTAATTTAAAGAATTTGAAAGTTAGGATCAATTTGTTACCTCCAACTCTAGAGGGTATGTAATTTTCCCAAATATTTAACATCAGAAATAAATCTTAAATAGTCAACCAGATAATTAGAAATAAAAGAACACTTATATATTGATGTAACTTCCCAAATGCATAAATAACTAAAAGAAAATTTTAACAGGGGTAGGGATTTTCCTAACTCCAGTGCCTCTGCAGGGTCCTTCACATCCTAATCAATGGGTGATTTCATGATTATAATTTTCTTTTCATCAGATAAGACTTTAAACTAATTATATCCACCTTTTTCTTTTTTTGGAAAGTAACTAATTATATCCCAAACAAGGAGCAAGTACCAAATAATACCTCTAAGAATAAAAGAAAGAAATCTCTCAGTAAAGGCCTTGAAAATTCAAATTTAACCCTATATTCCACAGTACAACAATAAATGATCAAAGAAAAAGGCAAAAACCAAAATATATACAAATTACCCAGCAATTAATTACGAAAAAGATCTTATTTCACAGAAATCCGAGAGAAGATTGATAACAGAGTAACAAAGTAGCATTTGGAGTAACAATTCACTCTAAAAACAGATGTATATCAATGAAAAGAACTGTATCAATCAACAAGGAAACTGAGAAATGGGAAAAAAAACTGTTCCTTTCATCAAATCTAATGACAAAAACAATTGTCAATGCAAATCACAACACTACTAGAGCTGCAAAGTTATTGGCATCTTCATGATAAATACTAATAATGCAGCATGCACTGAAACATACCGACGCTGTTCTTCATCATTGAATACAGTACGTTCTTTTTGCACAATCTTCTTGAAACCATTTTTCTGTTCTTTCTCCATTTGACGTCTGTAATAAGCATCCAGGTTATAATACCTGCAACACAAACAATGAAGTAATTAATTGCTACTCATTACATTGGATGGATTAATCTATAATGCAAAACTGTCTATGCATTGTACGATAATGCTACCAAGATGAGTGTCAACTATACTAAGGTAAAACTTATAACATCAACCAAATAAATGAAATTAAATCCTTGAATCTTCATTTCGTCTCATTCTCACAATAAAATTAAATTTACAGTCTTTCTTCATCAGCTTCGTATGCATTGTTTGTTTTAGATAAAGAAATGACTTCATCAAGTTATTCATCACTGTGTTGGGCCAGTTTGTGCCTATGTAAATAAAGCAGCATAATCTACCTGAAACAATGGAAGACAAGAAACCTATACAACTAAAGGCAAATAAGCTTACTTTTTGGAAGGAAAGGTAGCTGTATTGTGGTCCTCCATGAATCTGTAAAAATAATGAGGATTACACATTTTGATAGCACTCAAAAAGTTTTGACACAATTCATAAGAAAGGGAACATAAGAAGAAGAAAAAAACAATTCATTTTCCATTGTATTGAACAAAAGGTTTCTCTGAAGGTCAACTACATCCAATCAACAAGTTTGAGAAATTACTGTTTAAACATCTGCTTCTCTTCCCAATTAGGTAAACTTTCCATGTTCACCTGCAAAGAAGTATCCAAACAATTATCACATTGGGAAATTCTCCAAGCCATAAGTGCAATTTGAAAACCAATAGAAGTAAAGTTTTTCTTGCAGCTACATTAATATGAAAATAATCATGTGCATTACACACATATTAGTGAAAATATAATTTGTTAAGTAGCAGTCAGCTCTTAAAATACAGGAAAATAATAATAATAATAATAACAATACTGCTAAGGAAAAACATGTCTTCAACATGCCATAGGATTGTGAAATAGTGAGAAATGGAACACCTCTTTTACTTCTGCCAACCATGCAGTGAACTCTGGCCGTTTAGTCCTACAAAGTATAAAATATCATATAAGAGAAGGGTTAAAAAAAAAACAGAGAGACAATTATTCACAAGAAATTAACAAATTCAAGTGAATAATAACAGACTCTCATCCTGCTCAACAGGAAACAGAGCACATTTTTTTTCTAGATTTTCCCAGGAACCAAACACAAACCCTAACCAAAAAAAAAAAAAAAAACTTACCACATATCGGTTTCTCTGATAATCCCATACTTTCCCCACGAATTCGTGACCGCTCCTTTCTTCCCTTTCTCTTTCTGCTCCTTCTTCTTCTTCTTCTTCTTCAGCTTCTCTTTCCTCTTTCTCTCTTCTTCTTGTCTCTCTTTCCTCTTCCTCTCCTTCTCCTTCCTCCTCCTCTTCCTCTCCCTTTCCTCCTCCCCTCTATCCTTCCGCTTCCTCTCCTTCCTCTTCCTCCTCCTCCTCTCTCCCTCGCTCTCACTCTCCGAATCCGAGCCACTCTCCTCCGATTCCGAATCAGAGGACTCGGACTCGGAATCCGAGTCCTCTTCGCTACTATACCGCCTTCGAGATTTCCTTTTTCTCCTCTCGCTTTTCCGGTGCTGCCTTTTCCCGTCCTCTTCCTCTTCCGAATCGGGACTTTCCCGCGCTTTCCTCCGAGACTTACTCCTGTCTTCTCCCGAACCGGAACCGGAACCGGAACCGGAATGGTTTCTCTTAGACGGGGCTTCGGTTTGTTCCACTTCTCCTTCTTCTTCGTCGACTGGTTTTCTTGGGAGCGCAACGTTTCGATCTGTGCCCATTTTCGTTTTCTGTGTTGAGGATTTTTTGTACGGTGAGAGGAGCGAGGGATTGGAAATGATCGAGAAAAAACGAAAAATAGGGGGGTGGAGAGCTGTTTATAGTGGTTTCTGATTAGATGGACTTGGGCTGAAGCCTAAAATTAAATTAAATATAAAGTTGTAGAGCCAGCTAGGCCCAAAGGAGAATCATGGATCAACATACCGGATTTCCTCTTCAAAAAGTTTGAAAGAGCTTTTCCTCAAATGTAGTTTTGAATTTTTTTAGAGCAAAAAAATTGTTTTTTAAAGTTTTTTTACAAAATAGATTCATTTTCGCTTGATGCGGCTTTTTATGTATTAAAAGTACTTCTTAAATTTCTTAACATAATCTCAATCATGCTCTAGTTCAAATTGATATTATAGTGGATCGCTCTTGTTTTTGGTCAATAAACACTAGAGAGAGAGAGAGCAAGATCAGTGACTTGTAGAGTATTGGTAAGGAATGATTCATATGCTTAAAACAAGAAGGGTGGTTAAGAAATCTCCTTGAGAGAGATTGTGAAAAGAGTTTTATCACACAAAGATGGAGGAGTATGGTTATCATCTTACCAACAAGGGTTGCATGTCTCTTCTTGTACATGTTTAGGGCATGTGAACAACATATGAGGTTGGTCAGGGGTCATCGGGTGATGGGATGTGATCTTGGCCGGGCGTGGGCTGTAATTCGTGTTCCTTAGTGAGACTTGCCTTTGATCAAGTGTCCCATGCTAAAGGAAGTAGAAATATGATTGGTGCATAACAGTTGTGTAACTGTTGTGCACCTTTGTAAAGATATTGGGTGGGACTCATGTGATGGGTCCAACTACATGAGTCCCTTAATGAGACATCATCTATGATTCCCTCTAGTAGTTATTTGAGTAACAGGTCAAGGCACGTGGCCCGAGCTTGCCCTCTCAGGCTTGGGCCTTGTATTTCTTCCTCTTCGGCCCCTTGGGCAGATGCCCAATATATTAGAGTTTATCTACTACTTGCATAACATGATACCACATTTAATTAGTTGATCGTGTGTATAAGGCTTTCATCGTTACAACAACCAAAAAAAAAAAAAAAAAAGAAGAAGAAAAAAAAGAAAAAAAGAAAAAGAAAAAGAAGAATATAATTGCTTTTTAATTCCTTATGCCTCGTTTGATTTGCAAAATAGACCCTTAGAATAAAACCATTATTCCTATGAAATAGTTATTCTTTTGTTTGGTAAGAGGTCTATTCTTTAGAATAGCTATTCTCATTGGAATTACCATTTATTTACGAAAGGAATAACGATTCATTTAAAAAATGAAAGAAATAGTTATTCCAATGGAAATTGACTACAATTTCAAGAAGAAGAAGAAAAAACACTTTATTTTTTATTTTCTGCCAATTAGTTTTTCAAAAAAAAATGAAAAATGAAAAAACGAAACCCTGACAATGGATGGTCGGCCAGCCACATAGGATGCCAGGGGTGGTGTGGCCACCCCCGGAGCAATGGGGGGTGGCCAGCCACCTTCGATGGACTTTCGGGGGTGGCCGACCACCCCTGATGGGCTTCGGGGGTGGCCACGGCCACCCCTTGCTCTTTGGTGGGTGGCCGACCACCCACCTACTATTTTTCAAATTTTTATTAAGTGTATGAGTTGTTACCAAACTAAATATTAAGAATAATCATTTCATTCCACTCTTTTTTATTCTTGGGAATAACTATTCATTTTCCCAATAGAATACTCATTCCGCGAACCAAACGAGGCCTTAAGCTTTCTAGAAGTCACTAACCCTAATCATAATAAGTCCAAATAAAAGCATGTGATTATATGATGTATTACATGACCAAGAGTATGTAGAGCTTCAATCTGTTTGGCTAAAGTTGCTACACGGCACACGTGAGGAAGCGTGTTAAAGTGTTCCACATCACTAAGAGATATATGACCTGAGCACTTTATAAGCCATGGTGTCCCATCTTTTCTTAAGGCGTTTTTTGAGAATGAGTTAGGCACATTAACATTTTCATAGTATCAAAGCACCAGGGCCTTGGATGATATTGGGCCTTCCCCCCCTTTGTACACATGTTTTGACAATAGTGCCACACGTGAGGGGGCGTGTTAAGAATCCCACATTATCAAGATTTTCCTAGGTTGTGGACTTTATAAGCCAAAGTATCTCCTCCTTTCTCAAGACGTCTTTTGAAAGTGAGTAACAGCCATGAATTTTTACACATTAGTGTAATAAATAGATGTAAAGAGTAACATTATTCTAACCTATATATTTGGCATATTACATTATTTCACCCATATTAATCTACCCTCCTATTTGGTGTTCCTAGTAGGTAATCAGAGGAGCACCAAATTGTAATGGCCTGGCTATACAAACGTGAAATATTTAATCAAGTATTATTCTTAAACTTAATTATAATGGAAATGAAATTACACGCATCACTAGCTCCTAATTTTGGAGCTATACATATACGAAATATTTCAAGCAACTTAATATATATATATATAATTGTCATATATATTGACCTACATTTCGCAAAAAGAATATTGTAATAAAAATGTCCTTGAACTATCAAAAGGGACTTTGTTCTAATTAAGAGAACTGATTTTGGGAAGAAAATGTCTGGCCAAACCTCCAGGTGGAAGGAACAACATTGAAAAATTCAGTGGTTTTTCCATCGACCAAAGTGATCTTAAAAGACAGGATTTGGCCTCGAACGTCAAGGCTGCTTTGCCAGTTTGCCCCCCAATTCCTATGCATGGGAACCCATGTTCTTGTCGTGGAGCCCCTTATCCATACAGCCTTCGCGTCACCACTACCACCGACGTTAGAGATCATCACCATATTAAAATTCGATTGCCCCTTCAAAGTGAAACGGACTCCTCCTCTCCTTTTGCATGACACCCTTCAACCCATAAACATAACAACAATATCATCATCCCAATATTCTCTTTTATATATACATACATACACAAAGACAGAGCCAGAAGCTCTTATGGGCAAGGGTCAAGGGTCAAAAAAATTTGTTAGTAGGAATCAGTAGATTAATTTTTTTATTTTTTTTTTACCTTATAATATTTTCTTTTTATATACCTTTTTTTTTTTTTTTTGGAATTGATCGAGGGGCCGGGGGTCATGGCCTATACCGGCCTCCCTAAATCCACCCCTACATACACACGTAAACACTAAATTTTGTTTGGTAGATATAATGTCGATCTCTTAAAGCATTCTTAATGAGGTCTTTACTTTAGCTATTCTCCAAAAATTTGAGAAAATTCATAAAAAAAAAATGTCATTTAACAAGCTCTATTCCCTATTTCGATCAATTTTAACTCTTATATCATGAGATGCTCCCAAATAGCAAGAGCCAAAAATTGAAAGAAATTTAGTTTTTTTTTTTTTTTTTTTTTAATATTATTTCGTTTGAAAGCCAATCAATTTCCCTCAAAAGTGAAAAAACGTGAGAGAAAAAATAAAAAATAAATATTTAACTAAAGTATTGAAAGATATAAAGAGTTTGATCTTTTGGTTCCTTCGGCCATTCAAAATAGAAAAAGTAGGGTTTTTCTCATCAAATTTAGAGAAACTTTTATAAGCTCGTTAGGAATGCTCTTATAATAACATTTTTGGTAGATGCTCTAAAACTTTTATATAATGTATATTTAGCTAATATGAGTCAAAAATCAAGTCGAGCATCTTGTCTTCTCCTTATCTAAAACACATTTTGCTTTTTTATTAGCTATTTTTAATTAGGCAATCACTATATATATATATATATATATATATAGCTAATTAGGGAAAAATTCACTTCGAACTCCTGATCTTTCACCACTTTTGAAAAAATGTCCCCAAACTTTAAAAAGTGTTAATTTAAGGTATCCATATTTCATTTTTTTTTTCAATTTCAATATTCCATTAGAATTTTCCGTTAAAAAATCATATCAAAATTTTCAAAATACCATTGTATTTATTTTTTTTTAAAAAAATTATAAAATTTTTCAAAGATTCAGGCATGAGCATTTTTGCAAATTCTATTAAATTCTAACCAATTCCTAAATCCTAGCAATTTTTTTCTTCTTTTTTTTTCCCTTAAAAAATTATGGGTATTTTAAAAATTTTGATATGATTTAATAGAAAATTGTAACGGATAGTTGAAATTGAAAAAAAATTAAAAGATAGATACCTTCAATTGACACTTTTTAAAGTTTGGATACATTTTTTCAAAGTGATGAAAGATCATGGATTATAAATGAAGTTCTTCCTTTATCTTATATATTTTCTTTTCAATCATTTGTCTTTTCTTTCTCTCTCAATCTTTTTGCTCAAATTAAATCTCTAACTCTTCTCTCTTGGTGGTTTAAGAAAACAATATATATATATATATATATATAAAAGAGAATCTCCAGAAATGTTTTGTATATATATATCATTCTTGATGAATATGAAGCTTAATTAATTAGCTGTACGTTGTTTTTACCTTCTGTATAGTACAGGAACAACGCCTTCGTTGCCTTGTCGAGCAAGGCGTAAGAAAGCAGGCTGAGACATGTCAAAGTGGTAGCGAGGGGGATCGCACCACCCTCCAACATTGTTAGGAGGGCAGAAATTTGTGGCCGTGATGGTTATGACGCGGCGCGGAAGGCACCACTTTGGGTCAAGCCTGTAGTTGCACATCACTTGGTAGCAACCACCACATGCCTCACCGCCTCTGAAAAGCGTACCGCTCACAGCTGCTGTGTTCTCGCCAAACCCAGCGTCGTAGGTGCTATCATAACCACAAGCTCCACCTGATAATATAAAACCAATTATTCCTTAATTATATATATATATATATATCAATGTCGAAAAAGATATTCGTACATGAAGAAAATGATAAACTATTATATAAATTGAGGAACAAACTAAGGGTGACAATTCATGTTTGCATGTCGGGTTTAGGTTGTGTCGTGACAGGAGTATAAGGCTGTATATGTCAACCTAATTACCTATTTAATCAAATGTGCCAGACGTACCCCTTAATCATAATTCGCTAATTTTGTGTTGGGTTTGTAGGTTGTGTCAAAAACTAACAGTCCTAAATGTAGCTTATCAGGTTTGGGTAGTGTCGAAGCATGCATATAAAACTAAATAGGCTAACCACAACACGAGCCATCTAATTAAACGATTCAGACTATCAACCATATATAATCCGTTAATTTAGTGTTGGGTTAAACAAAATAAAAAATTAGTGTAGAGTTTGCGAGTTGTGTAAAAAATTACGAACCCTACTAAATACCCACCATAAAATTGCAAAAAACGAAATTTATCAAGTTCAAAGAAGTTGAACTTAATTAATTGAGATGTCTCATCTCTTTTTTTTTGTCATTTTTTTTTTCTCAAAGTTTCAAACAACTCTCATTATTCATGCAAGTTAATTTATAATATATCAAGATAAAAGTTTGAGACAAATATAATATAAAGTGATAGTAATGTGGCATCCAAGATCGAACATCATGTGACTTACCAAGAGTGGTCGGGCTTTGATTGGCTCCATAAAAGGTTGCATGGGCGTTAAGCCAGCCGTTAACTTGACCGTTGATGCCTTCCAAAACCACACAAGCAAGGAAGAAAAAATGCCATAGAGAAAAAGACCCCATTTTTTTCTCTACAAACAAACACTAGCTAATAGAATTCTTGAAGAAAGAGCCTCCATTTATAGAGAAACAAAGCGCATGCCGGTGATTATAATAGGACCTACCTACGTACTATACTTTATCTAAAAAGAAAATTAATTGGTTAAATAAGAGTAAAATCAGATTTTCTTAAGAACGCGTTATTCTTCACGTCCTCGCATGTGATGATTTGAAACTGACAATGAGAGAGCAAGTACATGTGATTGTTTGTTTATGTGTTTGAAGCTATCCCGTCGGTGCATGATTTGAATGTCAATGCTCCATGCCAAATTTGAAACTAAATGTTTGGGCGGTTAATTTTTGACACGATCTCAAAATTTGAAATGAGAATTGATGAGTCAGTCTGACTCGTTTAATTAAATTGGTCAAGTTAAAAATGATCTATATAGTCTGATACTCATAATTCGACATAATCCAAATTCGACACAAACCCAATACAAAATTAAAAGATTAGGGTCGTGAGTTTTAACCCGTATAATTAAATGGGTTGATTTAGAGATGACCTATATATATATATATATATATATATATATATAATCTTATACCCATACATCGATATGACTCGAATCCGACACGCGAACGCGAATTACCACCCTTACGAATTACCACATTCAATATCTTACTTTCTTTTCATACTATATATAGTAACATAATAAACGTGTACCGAAAAATTATGAGCTCATTTGGCAACGCTTTTTAAGGGTTTTTTTTTTTTTTTAACAAAAAAAACAAAAACATTTAACAAAATACTCAAAACTATTTACATTTTTATATCATCACATCGCAGCAAAAAATAAATAAATAAATTACCATCTAAAAAGTTTTGTTAACGAACTTATACATGCATCATGTTGCTGATTTTATACTCATGCATCAATATGATCCGAATCCAACACGCAAATGCAAATTACCACTCCTACGAAATACCACATTCAATACCTTGCTTTCTTTTCATACTATAGTAACATATAATAACGTGTACTGAAAAATTATGAGCTCATTTAGCAACGCTTTTTAAAGTTTTTTAACAAAAAAGTAAAAACATTAACAAATTACTCAAAACTATTTACGTCTTTATATCATCACATCATAGCCAAAAAAAAAAAAAAAATTATCATCTAAAAAGTTTTGTTAACGAGCCTTATACATCATGTTGCTGATTTTATTGCCATGTTATAACAATGTAGTTATGTTGACTCAAACTTCCAACCGTAGCTATCCGTAGCTATGGCAATATCAGTAGTATATATATATATTTTTACTATGAAGAGTAAAAAAATAATAATAATTAAGCTATCTTGATTGGTGTTAATATCTCATCTTGATTTAATTAAAATTAACAATAAAAATAATAAATGTGTAAAAAATATTTCCCTATTTTCTATGTTGCGGTAGAGTCCAATTTAATTATGGAGATATGAGAGGATCGGAATTGTACATTAGAATTTCAAATATATTTTAAATCTTTTTTTAGCATTAAAATTCATGTTGATTTTTCTATATATAAAAAAAAAATGGTTTAAGATATTAGAGCATTGAACCTAAAAATTATTAGAATATAAAAATCTAATTAATTAAGTTATTATAACATAATTACCATTGCATGGAAGTTTCGGTGCTTTCAATGTGGTGTACAATTTATGTCAGACCGACAGAAAGGCCGGGGCAAATATCACCGACAAGTGACTTTGTAGAGATCGCACAAGCCATCACGTGCATTTGCTCTCTCGTTGTTTGTTTTTGCCATTAATTGTCATCCTCAAACAACACAATTTCTTTCCGTACTTCTTTTTCCTTAATTGAAGGTTCTTTCCGTACGTCAGAAAACGCGTTTTGTTTTGTTTTTATTTTATTTTATTTTATCAAAATCGCCAATACCACGTAGACGGAATTTTTTTTGCAATATGATAATGTTTTTTTATGAAAATGGTTGAGAAGTAGCGTACAACTAATTTTAATTTGTTTAAGAAAAAAATATTATATGAATAAGCCTTCATTCTGTTGAGTAGTAACTTTAAAATTTTTATGTTTGGTGTTGAATTTTTTGAATAAAAATAATATCCTAAATTTGTTTGTAAATTTCGAGACAATGAAAATGTGTTTGAATGTTGAATAGAATTCAGATTCTTTTTTTTTTTGTATTTAGGTGTTGAATTTTTGAAACTGAAAAAAAGTGTTTTTCAATCGTAGGAAATGATTGGAAATTATTGGATTATATAAAAAGTTGTGTATTGATTGGTGTTAAATTTATTAAAAAAATAAAAAATTAACTTTTTTTTAATAAAAAAAAAAAGAAAAAAAAGAGAGAGGAAGGGATGGCCACCCCCAGTGGTCGCGAGCCACCCCCTGCCACCTCTGGGGGTGGTGGCCCGAAGGCCACCCCCAGGCCATTGAGGGTGGCGTAGGTCACTGGGGGTGGTTGGCCTTTTTTTTTTTGAATTTTTTTTTTTTTAAAAAAATAAGTTTATTTATTTATTTTTTAATAAATTAATGACTAATAATCATGATATTTGAATATTTAAATTCAAGTTTTATTCGGGTTTTTATTCGAGTTGGATGTAGGTTTTCGGGTTTTTGAATAAAACCCGATTAGAATATTGAATAAAATTCGAACCAAACAGTCCATTAAACTCACGAAAAATTTGAAGAAATTCAAAATGAGTTTAGGAAATCTATGAACTATGAGCGATGAAGTTAATGACCATGTCAAAGTTAATTACAGCTTCATAAAAGAAGTAAGATATGGTGTTTACTTCAATGACAAACAATGAGGGGTGAAATGCACTTTATATTGTAAGGAATCTTGTGCAAATATCCTTTTATTGTAACTCTATAATGAAGAAGGTTGACCAATTACCTTATAAGTATATTCTTGATCGATTGAGTAAGGACTTGAAACGAAAATGTCTTTGTTAAGAATTGTTACGATGATTTGAGTAACAACTGTCCCCGAAGCACAAAGATATGATGAGTTGTACAATGATTTTTATGAAGTGGCATCAATTTCATCAAAACAATAATGAAGCTTACATATTGGTGAAGAGTCGTGGATAAATTAATGGTTGAATTGCTTCACAAGTGATCTTATCAAGTTTTATGCAATTGCTCGCCCCTCTCGATTTATTTTGGTGTCTTGGAGCCTTATTGTGGACCGTTGACGCGTTTACTAAATAGCCCGAGCAAAATGTCAACAATTCGTCCGCAAAGTAACCCTTTGCAATAGACCCTTCTGGTCCAGCCTTATTACAAACGGTACGTTTATATCTACCAAGGCACCTACATTAAAGCTGAATCGTGAGACCGTAATATAAATTTGATATATAGTAATAGTCATTCGATTGAATATATAATAAGTGAACATAATTTTAACATTACCTCTCAACGGGATACATCCATCTGTAGTGTACCGGTCCGCCCAGTTTGCATTCATGTACTAAATGTATGATTACGTGCACCATAGATGTAAAAAAAAAACGGAGGGAATATTCATTCCAATTTGCACAAAATTATGGGTATCTGATTCTCTAAACGATCAAGATCTTCCACCCGTAGTGTTTTTGAACAAATGTCCCTAAAGAACCCACATAGCTCGATTAAAGCCTTTAAAGGCCTCACAACATCATCCGATAAGGTTCCTCGAAGTGCAATTGGCATGAGTTGTTGCATGATTATGTGATTGTCATGACTTTTCAAACTCTCAATAGTACATTCCTTGAGCTTGACACAACGCGACACATTTGAAGAATATCCATCTGGCACTCCAACATCATGTAACACTTGCAGGAAGTCAGTCTTCTCTTTTTTTGTCATTGTGAAACAAGCTGCGGGCAAAAGTGTTTTGCCGTTTTCCACGGTAAATGGATGAAGTTCTGGTCTCAAATTCATCTTACGCAAGTCTTGACGTGCTTCGAGGTTGTCTTTGGTTTTACCATTCATGTTCAATACGTGCCAAGTATGTTATCAACAACATTTTTTTTCTGTGTGCATCACATCAATGTTGTAGCGTAGTAATTGATCTTTCCAATAAGGCAAATCGTATAATACACTTCGCCTCTTCCAACCAACTTCCCCATGGGGCAGATTCTGTCTGGTCTTTGCCCGATTCACAACACCGTCTAATTGTCTTATGATCTCATCGCCATCTGGCACTTCGGGAGGACCACTCAGTTCCTGCGCACCTTTGAATCGTCTCTTGTTTCTTCTCCATGGATGATCTGGAGGCAACCATCGCCTATGCCCCATAAAGCACCATTTTCTACCATACGTTAGCCACGTTGATTGCGTTTCATGCCTACAACAAGAACATGCTTTTCGTCCATGTGTACTCCAGCCTGACAAATTACCATATGCCGGAAAGTCATTTATCGTCCACATCAATGCCGAACGCATTCTGAAATATTTTTTTGAGGTTACATCAAAAGTTTGTACCCCTACTTCCCATAGTTTCTTCAACTCACTTACAAGTAGCTCTAGGTACACATCTATATTCTGTCTGGGTGCACTCGGACCAGGGATAATCAAGCTTAACATAAAATGCGGTTGTTTCATGCACATCTAATGAGACAAATTGTAGGGTACTAACATTACCGGCCAAGTACTGTGATTAGATGACATGTTCCTAAAATGATTGAAGTCATCTGACGCTAAACCTAACCTCACATTTCACGGGTCTGATGCGAAATCTGGGTAACGTGAATCGAATGCCTTCCAGGCTTCTCCATAAGCCGGATGTCTCAACACACCGTCTTTTGTACGGCCTTGAGCGTGCCACTTCATATGTGGCGATGTATGATGTACCAACTTATATATCTTGGTACATACCAATCATATACATTATATTATTACCACATTTTTTTTCCCATCAATATTATCTCAATTAGGGCCTAGAAATCATGATTTAAAGTTGAATTTTAATCCCTTTGGCATCGTGCCCAAAGTTGTAGGATTCTGCTCTTCTTTTTCTACAAAAGGAGAAGGGTGTTCCCCACCATCATCATCTTAATTTTTATTTTTTTTTATTTTCTTGTTGTCATCTCAGGTGGATCAAACCAGTCACTATCTAAATTCCCTTTCCACTCAAGAGCCTACCATGGCCATTTTCTAGGTCCTCTGGTTTTGGTTGATGGGTGTTCCTCTTTCCGTCCCTTGAAGAAATTCACAATCGGTTGGCTAGTCAAATTTTGCCTTAATGAATTTTATGAATGGTGGGATCTTTATGTTTTGGAATCATGATATTAGTGATTAATATATGAAAGTAACAAAAACGGGGCCTTTTCCCTTTTACTGTACTGTAGAACC
The DNA here is from genome assembly GCA_028654335.1 of Alnus rubra. NCBI lineage: Eukaryota > Viridiplantae > Streptophyta > Magnoliopsida > Fagales > Betulaceae > Alnus > Alnus rubra. The sequence goes on along the minus strand of JAJPGS010000001.1, from coordinate 3,228,893 downwards.
TTCCAATATAATTACAAATTACTCCAAATTTTCTTTGAATTTAATCCATCATAGTAGTTACCCCAGATTCAATGTAAGCTAGATCTTTCAACTTCAGAAACAACAGCAAAAAGATGGCAAAAAAAATAAAATCAGGCCAAGTACGAGTAAAAATTAAAACTTCAAAAAAAAAAAAAAAAAGGTCAAAGAAATACACACAAATTAAAGTCCATAATAAGCACAAATCGTGAACCGAATTAGAAATTTAAAAGGTAAAAAAAAAATTGCAAAAATTGAGCAAAAAATTAAAAAAAGACCTTTAAACCAGGCGTCGAGAAAACGGAGGCTATGTTTGGCTCCCAGGCTAGCTGAGACACTTGGGGGCGTCGCCGGAGAAGATGAGGAAGATAGGCCAGCCGGGTTTGATTTCCAGAGGGAGGGGCCAGATGGATCGAGTACAAGCTAGCGAGAGAGAGAGCCGGCGGAGGGAGAGATAGCACCGGAGAAGGGGGGAGGAAGAGAGCCGGCGGCCGATTGTGAGAGACTTTGAGAGAGAGAGAGATAGAGAGCTGAGTGCCGAATGAGCTGAACTTTCTGGAGATCGAGACTTTGGGAGCTCACGGGTTTTTTTTTTTCTTCTAATTTTAGATCTAGGGTTTCGACGGTTTTAAGAAAACCGTCTGGAATTAGAAATTGGGGACCGTTTTTTTTAAACTGTCTATAAATAGTATAGACGGTTTTAAAAAAAACCGTCCGGAATTAGAAAATTCCATACGGTTTTTTTGAAACCGTCTATAAGTAGATAGATGGTTTAAAAATAACCGTCCGGAATTTCTAATTACGGACGGTTTTTTTAAAACCGTCAATATATTTTTAAGGACGGTTTTAGTAAACCGTCCGTATTTTTTTTCCCGACGATTTAACCAAAAAACGTACATAATTTTTTTTATAGACGGTTTTAAAAACCGTCTATAAAAAAATCGTCAATAATTCCTTTTTTTTTGGTAGCGAGGGAATAAGGAGTGAAAGCTCTTAACACATTCCATGGTACATATGCCATGTGGCCCATATTATCTTTAGCTCCCCGACTTTATATACAAGTCGTAAGTGAAAAATATTTACATTTTCTGCCTTACACTATTATTTAATAAAATTCTCACAGCGGAAACTACAATTATAAAAAATTTCTTTATTCTTTTCACACCACAAACTCACTCACAAAACATTTTACAGCTTCTATTAAATAATACAATATCATTACATTAATTGAAATTACTACCAGCAGAATACCAGCCACATGCGCTTAAGTCTGCTCATCAAAAGCTTGAGGTCTTCTATCAATCTCTTAGATAATAATAATCTAAGCAAGCATATTGTAAAGCCCCGACTTTATACACGTCGCAAGTTGAAAATATATGAATTTTTCATGTGACGCTATTGCATGAATAATAATAATAACTGTTATAGTAAAAAGTAATCATGTACAAATTATTATTATTATTATTTTTTTTTTTGACACTACAAACTCATCTCAAAATAAATATAGTAGAGCTTCTAAATAAAACTCAACTTATATAAAGATTAACATTGTTATTACATACTTAATATACATATCAAAAATTGTTCTCAAAAGGCACCACATGCGGTGCAATCAAAATATAAATAAATTAAAAAAAAAAAGCAAAAAGAAAGTTGACTAGTATGAGTACTTAGCCCTTCTCAAAAGATTAAGGCTATGTGCCACCCTCAAGCATAAAAGTTAAGACACATATGGTTTTGTCATCTTCCTCTTCACCTGCAGTAATAATTACTACAATTTTACAGGTGGATGTATGAGTTAACAACTCAACAAGTTTAAACTTTAAACAATCTGGCCAGCCATTTATAATATGAGCCATTTTTTGAAAATACCTCTAATTAGTGTTTATAATAACAGCTATTAATTCACAAAATTTTCAAAATAGAGTTTGCCATCAAAATGTCTTAGTTGTTAATTATAGCTTCGAGATGGTAAATGTATTCTCCCACTTAATTGTTGGGGTTTTCTTGTGCGCGCATTCGTTTCTCATACAATATTACCATTCCTTTTACACAAAATAACATAAATTTACGTTTTTTTGCAAAACTAGTTTTCCTTCCAAAACTCAACCTCTTTTCACAAATTATTTTCCTTGAAAACACATTTTCTTACTTAACATATATGTAAACCATTTGAAACTATAGCCATTCTCATAAGCAAATAGTAGGGTTTAATGAAGGCCTTTATAGCCACAGGCGGAGCTACACTTCATGCCCCCCCAAGCCACAGGTTTCCTCCAAAAATAATAATAATAATAATAATAATAATAATTAATTTTTACCCAAAATTTGTTTAATTTTGCCCCCTCCCCCAAAGTTTTTGTTTTTTTTGTTTTTCAATTCCCCCCTCCCCAAAGTCTAAAAGCTGGCTCCACCCCTATTTATAGCTTATCAGGCTGGCTATTGTTCAACCTCGCCGGGATGAAAATGCCGGCACGTTTAAAGCGTTGCTTTGATGAATTTACAACTGTAAGATCTTGGTTAAATTTTGCAAAGGGTAGGCTTGCAGCCTGTGAGGGCCAAAATCCATGAGGAAATGAGTCTTAATATGGGCAGAAGATTGAATGAATAACCACTTCCTCTAATTGCCTATTTATAGGGGTTGATGCTCTTGTTCACAAGGGATTACAACCCTGTAAATGGTTGTCTTTCTTCTAAATAGTTGCACCTCTCCATGCTAGTAATTTTCATAGAAGTTATCACTGTCCATGAAGATTATAGGATGTAGGGGTGTCCATCATTGTTATGGTGCGATCACCCAATATACTATGAGAGTGCAACATGTATTGTAATGTGAAATTTTAGCAAAAATAAAAAATAAAAAATTATAAGCAGTTTTCAGGCCCTCATTGCTTGAAACCCTAGCATATATGGTTGATCTACCCTTCTGACTTGCAGCAGCAAACTTGAAACTTGAGACTTGAGAGAAAGTTGAAACGTGTGTCCTACATCTCGACAGAACTATCTAACATGCGATGACAAATAATTAGAAGAAATTATTTGGCATGTGATTGAACCTAGTTGAAGCAAAGATATATATATATATATAGATATATAAAGAAGCATGCACTAGTTGTACATAGGGTTGACAATTTTTGACACGATTCGCGAATCCGACACGAACACGACACGAGAAAATAGGGTTTGGGCTAACCGGGTTTGAGTCATAATCGGGTCAAACCGATTACAATCGTGTCTGGCGGGTCAACCCGATTCTGACCCAATTAATTATTTTTTTTAAAAAGAAAAAAAAAAAGAAAAAGAAGTAAAGAACTGAGAACAACTATTGAACTAAGTTACTAACCCGAAACCGAAACGACCAGTGCTCCTGCGATTTTGCGAACTAACCCTAGCCCAGACTGCCCAGTAGCCCGTTTCGTGTCAGACCCGTTTATGCAATCAGATCGGTCGGGTTGACACGAACCCGATTCGTGAATCCGAATTGTCAACCCTAATTGTACATGGTCGCACGTCACTTACCTCATTGAATAGCACCTAAACTTTTCCGTACGTACAGTAGTGTACATCTGTCTGTTGCCCTTGTAAATTTACAGGTTTCAAACAACAGAGAGGAAAAAAAAGGCACTCAAAGGCAACACAAAGAAAAAGGCACTAAAAGATAAGATACCATTGTCGGCAGCCTTTATTCCATGCACGACTTGTCACCTTATTGGCTCTCTCCTCTGGTGTAATATCGACGGGAAGACCTTTTAACTTAAAAGGAGACATTTATACAATTAATATATATATAGGGAAATAAAAAATTGAAGCATACTAAAGTTTCTATATATATATATATATATAGCGGTAACAGTATAGGAGTATTCTATGCTCCGTTTGTTTCAACATAAAATAATTTTAAGGAAGTCATTTTTTAGGAAAATGTTTTTTGACGAAAGCATTTTCTTGTGTTTGACGCATACGAAAAATCACAAATAATTTTTATATTTTCATTCAAACATATTAATTTATAAAAATTAATTTTAATTCAGAACATATAAATATTAATGTAAAATAATAATAAAAATCACAGGTGATGAGATTATGTCACTGACCGGCAGGATTCCGACACTATTGTCGGAATCCGAGATAAAGGCCGAAATCCAAATAGTTTAGTCGAAATATGGGTTGGCCGAAATCTGGTCATTTGTGCTGAAATCCGGCCAGAACGGCTAGATCCTGGCCAATAGGCCAAAATCCGACCATTCTGATTGCCAAAATCTGGGCTGACCGAATTCCGGCGAAGGTGACTGGAATTCAACGAAGGTAGCTAGAAATCTGACGACAGTGACCTGACGTTGTCGGATTCCGACACCAGCCAATTTTCGGTGGTGGTCAACTGCTTGAACGTAAAGGTCAACTGTATCGTTTAAAATAGCGTCGAATGCGTCTACCATCTGGAAAAAATAATTTACGTTTTTAAAAAGCATAATTCATTTTCTAAAATTTACTCAGCATTTTTTATCAAACATAAATCATTTTCCGGTTGACTATTATTTTCGTCCTTACCAAACATCGAAAAATGTTGAAATCATTTTTCAGAAATCATTTTATGCCAAAACAAACAGAACATAAGGATCACGTCCATATCAAGAAGCTATCATAAATCAAACCAAAAAATTTAACATTATGTATACACAAAAAGGTATTTCAAGAGTCGTTGTGCAAAATGTATAGCAGATACAGCACATAATCTCATATCTTCCCACAACTATACAAAAGGAAAGACACAAAGGAACATGATCAGAAAACGATAAGACACAAGATAATGCAACAAAGAAGAAAAATGGAGAGTCTATTAAGAGACTTGTCAAGCTGCATTTCCTGCCTTCTCATTCTACGAGTACTGCTAATCCCTGTGGGGGGTAGGAAGCTGGATAAGGGTACAAACTTGTATATGAGCTCCCAAACATCCTCGCATAGACCATCTCCCCAAACATCCCAATTGTTGGACTAAAGTAACCAGTCATCGCAGTACCCCCAAGATAAGTTGATGCATTTGCAGCATGACCTTCATATGGGTGAGGGAAGTATTGCTGGTGATGAAATGACTGTGACTGTGCCTGTGACTGAAAATAATTTGGATGAAGTCGCTGACTGGAATGCGAAGTAGAGGTTGTGGTAGAGATTAGAGTGTTCAACCCCCCACAAGGAGATGGTCTATTGGGTATGACAAGACCCAAATGGGGTTTCTTGCCTTTTGAATCTGAAGGGGATGCGCCACGGCCGTAGAGTGGAACCAACGAAGCCTGCGAGATGTTAGCTTTACAAACAGGGCACGTCTGCTCCGGGTTCTGCTCCGGGTCTGATTCATCTGCAGAGATTTGTACCTGAAGCCACTCGTAAATGCACGGCCAGCAGTACAAGTGACCACATAAGGTGACCACAGGTTCATGTGCTGATTCTAAGCATATGTTACAATCAAAGCAGCCATCCTCCTTGTCTGAGATTGTTGTTGGGGCTGAAATGGCTTTCCATTTCTGCTGGATAGAAACATCTCCAGCAGATTCAAAGTGTAACTCAGGCTCAAAGAAATTATGTTCCATAGCTATGTGCTCTGTTACAGAAGTAAGGTCTTATTAGGATAATACCATATATAGAAATATGAATAAAAACACATCTTTACAAAGTGAAATATGTTATTAGGTACATGCGTGCCTGTGCGTCTAAGAAAAAGAAAAGGCAAAGCATTCACTACAGAGCCAGAATTAGTGTTGTATGAATAACCTCTAAGAAAATGTCTGTAATGAATAAACCTGACACGCAACCAATAACCCTCCTAAACAAGAGTTTTAAACATAAGGGGCCAACGATCAAGTAATCTAGGAAGTTAAATTAGGGAAATTAACCACCGGAGACAAGAAAAAAGAAATGCCAAATAGGCAGACTGGTTCCAAACAAATCAAAGTATGAGCACAAAGCAAGTTTCCACAACCCACCAATCGCTGCCAAAGAATATGAGCCATGGGTCCTACCTATCACCATCACAAGGTAAGAGAGGAGAAAGATCAGTGTCTTTTGGATGCCAGCTGCTTAATTAAAGTTGTCGTCCCTGAAATTCAGGGTCAGATCGATAAATTTTGAGACCTAGGCGACAAATTTAAGTGAGGGCTTTTTATATATATATAGATATTAATTAAATAATTTTAATATTAAATTTTAGTTTATATTTTTTATTTAAAATTCGTTTTTATTGCTTCTCACTCAATTTTTTTTTTCCCAAAAAACATGTATAATTAGTGAGATATGATATTTAGCATTCTCCAACATTCCCAGCTACGTGGCATATTCACCTTTGATTTTTTATTTTTTTATTTTTTTAATTAAGATTGATCTAAAGGTGGATTGAGCATGCCACAGCAGCTGGAAATGCTAGAAGAATGCTAAATATCATATCTCATAATTCATCTATGCGTTAAGACAATGTCATACTTTTGTTTTGAGCTACGTATAATTCCTTTTATGTACCGTAAAATGAAATTTAGTTTATATCCTAAACATTATTTTAATAAACGAATTTAATCAATATGTTAGTTTAACATTCAGCCAAAATAACTTATACTTTTGGGTGCCAGTAATGTAACTTTTCATTTTTCTCTTTCTTTCCCTCTAAGTCTCAATATCTTGAGATTCAACTTTTTTGTAATATTTGTTTACCATAATTGAGCTTTAATTAAAAAGCATTAACTAACCATTTTATCATAATTGGGGCCTTCAAATATTTTTTTTATTAAACAAAACTTAATTATACTACTATTATTATAATTAAGTATAATTATAGTTATCAATTATTAATTGGGGCCTCACCTAATTGGCCAAACCAATCAGTCGGCCATGCCTGAAAACCTACAAAATTACAGATTTTCATAAAACTCAAAGTGATCCTCTGATGTTAGGGGTTCTGGATAGGAAAGTAATTGTAAATATCCAGTATCATGCGTGCATCAAATCCAGAAATCTGCTAGTGAACAATTATAAAAGTTTCTTTCGTTAAAAAGATCCTGTTTCTACATTATTACACCTATGATGGTTTTCTAAAACATCACAAAATCCTCAATATATGAATTTATGAGATTTTATATACCCGATCAAAGGCCAAAGAAGGGTGAATCAAACAGATTATTTGAAATTGAAATGACAGCAAATACATTTCAGCCAAGAAAATTACAGATTCAAACTATGATGGCCTATATTCACCACACCATCTACTCAAACAGAGAAAGAAATTAGAGAAAATGTAATGCCCCATTTTTGTGCTAAGAAAATTTCAAACCCCAAAAAGAGAAATTGAAAAGTCGACACCTCAATGTTTCCACTTCACTGAGCATAACATATACTATCATCGTGGGAAACATTTTACCTTCTTCTCTATCCCTCGATTTCACCTCAGCCTAGTGACAACGAGAGAAAAATCTAGTCAAAAATAAGAATATCGCTCTAATCCGGTGTAAATCTTGAAGGCTCGGCTTGTTTCAACGGATAAATTTTCCCACCATAAACATAAAATCAAGATCCAAAGAATAACGTGTCAGACAAAACCAAAGAAAACCCATCATTATTCAAAACCCGAAAAGCAAAGAAAATCCACAACCAAAATTAAGCCGCAAGCGAACAGCAAACCAAGAACAGTCTTTTTCCTCACAATATATTAAAGACCCAACATAGAGCAGCAAGCATACCTTGTATAGAAAAAGCTTTCTAAATCAAAACCTTGAATGGAACGCTGATCAACAGGCAACTCTTGAGAGAGAAAAGAGAGACAGAGGGTTGAACTTCGATTTCTTCCTTTTGGGTTTTTGGGTCGTGAAGAAACGAAGTGGTTGAGATCCAAATATGGCGATGGGTGAGTTAATATAGAGGCGCTACATTATATTACCGTGTGCGCCATTCCCTGTTTCTTTTTTTTTTTTTCTTTTCTTTTTCTTTTTCTTTTTCTTTTTCTTTTTCTTTTTCTTTTTGCAGAAAGGTCAATGCTTGTCTTTATGAAGTTTACAAAATATCTTGGTACCTACGATCGGCCTGCTAACACGTGTTAAACGAGGTTAGGTTGCACGTGGGAAGACAATTAGATGAATTATGTTAGTATTCATCGAGTCATTGACTTTTCAAATTCTACTATTAAATTTTAATTTAATGGTAATTTTAAAAGTCGCATTAATTTTAGGATGACATGAGTCTTCCTTTTAGTATTACTCCTATTTGAGTATGGAGTAATGCTATAAAGAGGGCTTTGTGTCCTCCCTTCGGTTAAAAATTTCTTACAAATCGGTGCAGAAAATTTCATACAACTCACATATAAGAGTGATATGTGTCATTTAAATATGTGAGAAATACATATTTTTCTATTGATGTTATTAAAATAGCATGTGAGAAATACATTCTATTAAAATAACATGTGTTTCTCACATGTCAAGGGACTCATGTCAATCTTATATGTGGATTGTATGAAATTTCCTATAAACCGGTTTGTAGGAAATTTCTATCCCCTCCCAAATGTCATGTGACTTTTAAAGTCACTGTTGAATTTGAGATGATTATTATTGAATTTTAATTTAATAGTGATTTTAAAAACACATGACAATTAGGAGGACTCCTCGAATCCAACGCCCGACGATAAGAATGAAATTATTTTACACGGCATATAATCGTAACAAAAATTAACGAATTAGAATTGAAAATAACCGGAGCGACGTAGAAGTTGAAAAACCGGGTGGTCCCTCAATAGGGGTGAGTACCATACTACCATGGACATAGTCGTGGAGGAAAATTTCTGTCCTTGTATTTCGTTATCTTTTGTTTCGTTTTCACGTGGCTCCTCGTCACGAAGTTGAGACTCGGACAGTGACATGTTATGTTCTACACACCGAATAAATTAAGTAAACATTAACAAACAAAATAAGTCTTCCTCAAACAGTGGAAAATTTATTTAAATAATTAGTTTAATAAGAAAACTCTTCTTACCTATTCAAATTGTTAATAATTCAAACGGATAAATGGCGTACATCGTAATCCCAAAGAAGCGGTCCTAAATGGGTAGCTGAAATGAGTACTTCTACATGTACATTAAGTATTGACCAGTAATGCTACATATCAGAAATCATCACTGAATTTATGATAGATCATTATTGGATTTTGATCCAATAGTGATTTTAAGAGCCACATCAATTTTAAGGGGACAAATGGATGATATGTAACATTACTCTTAAGTATTTATAAGTGTCCATTAAAAAATGAGATGGCTTTTAAAATCATCATTTGATCAATCACACGTTCAATTGTGATTTTAAAAGTCACTTCATCTTTTGACGGACACTTGATAGACATTTAATGTACGTATAGAATTATTTAGCTAAAATTCTGTCAAAAGCTTCGGTCTTCTGGAGTAATTCTACATGTCATATAAATGTCAATTAAGTATCCATCAAATAATAAGATGACTTTTAAATTTATTATTTAATCAATTACATGCTTAATGATGATTTCAAAAGCTACCTTATTATTTGATAGACACTTAATAAACATTTATATGTCGCGTAGGGTTACGCAATCGAGCTTCTGGCCGGCAAATAGGACCGGACTTTTATAAAGTTGACATGATGATATCCCTCCTCCGGTCTATGTTCCCTTCTCATTAGGAAGTGGTCCAACGGAGGGGTCCTCCTGCTATTGGCCAGCAATAAATCTTCACAAATTAAATAAATAAATAAATTTAAAGAAAGAAAAGAGAATGAACTTGAAAGTTGAGTTATTTATTGATTGTTTACTTCTGTTTTGTTTCTTCAAAATAACTCTTAGTCTCAAATTTGAATTTGGAACAATGATATCTTACATTTCTAAATAACTACACAAGTATATAGTAATTAAATTTCTTTTGTATAGAAGAAAACAGCCACAAATTTTCTACAAATAAGGCTGTAAGAAAAGAGAAATGTTACAAATACTCGTATATACTCCCGCACTTTCAATTTCAAATACACATTTCTTGACGTGACGCTAAAAATTACTATTAAATCAAGAGGTGAAAAGTGTTAATGTATTTATTGTTTAAAGAACACAGGACACTTTTAAAGACTGAATTAAAAGTATTTCTACAACCCAATGAATTTTATATTAGAAGAATAACGAAAATAATTTTTTTTTTTTTTTTTTTTTTATTTTAACTCCAGAATAATTGCTTCTGCACATGTATCTCACATGGTGGAACACTCATTTGATAAGTGAGAATATCGCATAAAAAATATTATATTATATGGGTCATCTTCTTCTTCTTCTTTCTTTCTTTCTTTCTTTCTTTTTCTTTATTTTTTCTTTATTATTATTATTATTATTATTATTTTTGGTTGAACATATACACACACATCAAGATCAATTAAATTGGTTGATGGTCCTTGCCTTGGAATCTTATACCCTCTCTTTAAGTACAAACAGTTCTTTAGAATCATTTACTTGAAGCTTACTCAAACGCGGTGCGATTCAAGTTCATATACTCAAATTTAGGTTCCATTATCTTATCTTAGTGAGCAACACTCTAAGCTAACCCTGGCCTATCATACATTCTATTCTTTTTGCATAAAGTAAGCCTACAATGGATTCATTGACATAATATTTCGGAAAAAAATTACAATATCCCCTCAAACTACCATTTAATTAATAATATCCATTTCAAACTTTAGATTGGGATAATATCACTTTCAAATTACTAAAACATTGTTAATGTTCCACCCAGAATCCAACAAGAAGACAAAAATAACCCTTCTGCCTTGCGTATATGAGTATTAGGGTTTCAATGCGTGTACTTGGCATTGATGCTTCCCATTTTTATGTGGAGTGTTTCCTCCTATACATCCTTTGCCAGATGTCACCCGTGGGTAGAGTACGGTCCTGACAAGATAGTGATGCTCAATCTTTGCCTATGAGTAGGTTGAAGTCATTGTCTAACACCGTATGGTACTACATTCCCTTTGGTGAGGCAACGACGTTGCTTGATTCTTTGTTGAGAATCGCGGGACAATTAGGATGAGGCGGACAGGTAGTTATCCACTTCGACATGTCCCCAATTACCCTCTAAACAGTTGGATGGCTAACTCACTCGGCCCATCAAGTTTCATGGTTTGGGCCCAATATAAAATATAAAATATAAACTATAATTAAATAATTATATAAGTATCTATATAATATATAATTTAATGATAAAAGTTAATCATATGTCATATCTTAAATAATCTAACAATTAAGTATCTAATGGTAGTTGAATCAGATATGATATAAGCTATATAACAATTTATATGATACTAAATCTTAGAAGTTATGTGATATATTGATACGGCACAATGTATCTTCATTATATAATGTGAATTATGTAATCATATGATTCATATCAACAAGTTAACAACACTTATTTTATATGATTAATGATTAAGTATGATCTAATCATGTAAAATGTGTAATATAATCTAACAATCCATATGCTAACAATTCATATATATATATAAAAGCTTATAAGGCTATAACTATAAATTATAGTAACATCATGTCACATAATTCCTAAATTTTAAGTTTCCTAACTCATTAGTATACAATTCATACTAATATAAACCATAAAAATCAGCTTATCAATTATAACTAATATAACAATTTTTATGATATTAAATCTTAGAAGTTAGGCAATATACTGATATGGGCCAATGGCAATATGGCACAATATATCTTATGTAATAACCACATGATTCATATCAACAACATTTATTTTATATGACTATTGACTAAGTATGATCCAATAATATAAATTATGTAATATGATTTAACAATTCATATGTGTGTGTGTGTATATATATATATATATATATATATATATATAAGGCTATAAGGGAAAGATGTAGCTATTGGAAACCACTGGTTCCGTAATTTTCTCTCCATCTCTCTATGTTTCTCTGGATCCTTTCTTTTAATTGTAGAAATTTATTTTGTAAGTGTATTTAGAATTCAATTAATAAAATTTGTAAATTCCGTTCATTTAGATTTTTATTTTATTTTACTTTTACTTAAATCCAAAATTTATTAAAAAATTAAAAAAAAAACTTATAGAGTTGAGCCAAGCCGAGTGTCCAATAAGACACTAAGCTCGGCTAATGGACGAGCTCGAGCTCGAGTTCAGACAAGGTTCTTCCATACAAATGGTATTTTGGCATTGAAAATATTACGAAATAATACGTAAAAAAATTGTAACATATGAAAACAATTTAATAAGCATGTTATATTGCCTTTTCTTTTGCATCAAAATGGTCATTAAAACCTTTTAGTATTCAATTAGATCTTAAGAAGGTTTATATTATAAATATTTTAAAATTATTGGATAAGCATTAGTAGTTAGTACAATTTAAACCAATTAAACTTCCTTCACTTTGGATGTGGAATGTACCTCACCTCCTCTTTCTAGGGTTATTTATTTAATTTCCCAAAAAAAAAAGAAGAAGAAGAAGTTATAATCAAATCTAATTCGTGGAACTTAAGGGAGTTTAATAGACATAATTAAGTCTCTATCTAAAGGACAGCCACGTGTCCTCAGCGTTGCCTGTCCAATTTATGTGTTGTCACATGGGAATTGGATCACATACAACTCGGGAAAGAAAATTAAATCTATAACAAATTGGCACATTCTATTTTCTTTAACAAATATTTGGAAAGTTTATAGCTTCTAATGTGTAGATAATATTTTAAGAGTAATTCTATTTAGTATACTTATTAGATGATGTGGCAGTAAAAATCTATTTTTCGACCAGTATTTGATTTTTTTTTTTTTTTTTTTAACAAGCGCTTGTATCGTCAAATGTTTTTTTGTTTCGCCTCCACGGATGATCCATGGGCAAGTATCGTCTATGTCCCATATAACAATGTTTTTTACCGTGTTTTAACCGTTTAGACCGTATTGAATGCATACAGCAAGGACATGCATACTCACCCTTGTTAGGCCATCCGGACAAATCTGCGTACACCGAGAAGTCATTTATTGTCTACATCAACTGCGCTCGCATCACAAAATTATTTTTCTTCGAGACATCAAATGTACGTACCCCTACATTCCATAGTTCTTGTAACTCCTCAATCAATGGCTGAATGTAGACATCTATATCCATTCCAGGTGAACTTGGGCCCGGGATAATCAGAGATAATATGAATGATGTTTGTTTCATGCACATCCAAGGAGGCAAGTTGTATGGAACAAGCAGTACTGGCCAAGTGCTATGAGAAGTGCTCATGTTCCCAAATGGATTAAATCCATCTGAGGTTAGACCAAGTCTGATGTTCCTGCTGTCGGCCAAAAATTCTGGATGTAAGAGATCGAATGATTTCCATGCTTCACCGTCAGCCGGATGCCTCAGCACGCCATCTTTAGTGCGGCCTTCTACATGCCATCTCATGTGGGGCGTTGTATGTTCCGACATAAAAAGCCGTTGTAGCCGGGGGATGAGTGGAAACCACCGCAATACTTTCACCGGACGTTTCTTTCTCGACGATATGGGTTGACCATCCTCGTCCAAATGAATTTCATCCTTCCACTTAGATTCTCCACAAACGATGCATGATTCTAATTTTTGATTGTTCTTCTAGAATAACATACAATCATTACGACATGCAGGAATCTTCTCATAACCAAGCCCTATGTCACTAAGAAATTTTTTCGCCTCATATGTATTAGCTGGCAAAGTGTCATCACATGCATGCAGCAACTGGATGATGAACTCAAAGAAATCTGAGAAAATCTTGTTGCTAAGTCCACCAACGCATTTCAAGTTGTACAAATGTACAGTAGCACTCAGCTTGCTATGTTTAGTACCCCCATGAAGTGGTTTCTCCGACTTTTTGAGCATGTCGTAGTACTTCTGAGCGTTTCCTTCAGCTGATTCTCCATTCCACCCAATTTCTTCACCTCCCTGAGCCACGACCTCAGGCTCACAATTTTTTTCTCTAACTTCGTGCATGCCGAATACATCACGCAACATTGAGTGCATGTCACCACCCTGTTCTGTGCTTCCACTAGCCACATCTGCGGTTGGGCGATTCAAGTAAGAACCTGCAACAGGACCCCGAACATGCTTCTCACCGTGCCAAAATCATGTAGTGTATGTAGTCATTATTCCCTTACCCCTTGTCAAGTGGGCAAGTACGACATCGGGCTGGTGACACTGGTTATTTCGACACGACTTACAAGGGCAGTGTATATTTCCACTGGAGATTCTACAGTTACTAACTGCGAAGTTAACAAACAATCTACACCCATCTCTATATTCCCTCGTACCCCTAGACTTTGTCATCCAAGTCTTGTCCATCTTCTTCTCTACGTACAATACAAAATAGTAACAAAATAAAGTAAACAACATATAAATTTTCAAATGGTAATTTTGAAGATAATAATTAACTTTTCTAAAATTTTACATATAAATTTTGATAAAAATAAAAATTTCAACAAAAAAGCTATTTAAAATAGAAATTATTTACCCACTAAAATGTGAATTTCTATTTAAGAGGTCGCACTATTGCACTCTACAATTTTAAATAAAAAATTTGTTTTTGTTATTATATCTAACTACTTTTCACAAGCACCAAATATTTGTCCAAATATCAAGCTCTTTAACTAAATTTTATTTTATTTTTTTATTGGTTTTAGTTGGTTGAAACTAACTCCATGAAAGAGTTAGATAGGTTTAATAGTTGAGTTGGAATGGAAATCCAACTTATTAGGATTAGCTTATTTAATATTTACGATTATAGCATATTTGAATTTGAATATTCAAACTTACCTATGTTATCATTTTAGGTATTATCTATTTGTATTTCTATTTAAAAGACCATTTGATCATTTAATGAAAGGCGAATTAGAGAAATTGCAGTGTTTTCCTACCCTATGTTGTAGGGAGAATTGTGGTGTTCTTACCTAAGTGAAGAATTGTATTTTCTCCTACCCAAAAAAAAACCTAAGAGATGTCTTTTTTCCCATAAATCCTAAACAATTTTCTGCTTCTTTTTCCTCAAACTTTCCATTTTGCTCCCAAAAACTAAATCTTAATTTTTTTAGCCACTCGTCACTCGAAACGAAGACAACTCAGAAAGAGAACCAAAATAAACACACATTGACATATAATCAAATAACTTGAATTTATTTATTCCCAAGGCAGAAGCAACGCAATTACTTCCAAAGCATATACATATATATATTTATGCTGATGCATGTGCTATAAAAGTAGCAGAAATATTGATGATATTTGAAATTCACAAATTCAAAAATATTGATGATATTAATTTGCTATAAAAGTAGCAAAAATATTGATAATATTTCTGTCTTATTGAAATTTTTAGGCAGCCTCAAATCGAAATTCTACACAAATTTGTCTATTTCATTTCTCAAGTTCAATTATTTATTTATTTTTAAATTTTATCAATAAATAAATAATTGTGGAAAAAATATAGGAAAATGATTTTACCTTACACGGCGTCGGAGGTCGGGGGCGGCAGGGGTTGCTGGTGGCCGACATCTGAGCTGGCCGGAGAGCTACAGATGAGAGAGAGAGCTTGAGAGAGAGCTAGAGAGAGAGAGCTAAAGAGAGAGCTATAGAGAGAGAGAGAGAGAGAGAGAGAGAGAGAGAGAGAGAAGGAGATGCATACCGTGGTCGGAGCTGAAGTGGCCGGCGTCCGGCGATAGAGAGACGGAGACACAGAGAGAGAGAGAGAGTAGAGTGAGAGAGGGACACAGGAGAGAGAGAGAGAGAGAGAGTACAGTGAGAGAGGGAAGAAACAAAGGAGAAGGGAAGAACCGCGCGGGACTGCGCGGTTCTAGGAAACTTAGTGGCATGTCATTTACGACACGCCACTATTTTACTGGCGTGCTAAATCAAACACGCCACTAATAATTTTAGTGATGTGTTTTAATTCAACACGCCACTAATTAGTGAGGTGTCAAAAAATAATTTACCGCAGATACGCCATTAAATGTCCTATTTTTTGTAGTGAGCGGTGATGAATTAATTCAATGACTGATTTTGACTGTTTCGTCATTCAGTTGTATAGCAGTTGCATAAGAGTCTACTACTTAGCATTATTCATATTTTAAAGGACAAAAATTTCATCCAAATTGGTTTAGAGGAACTTCTTTTAACCCAATCTATAAAAACGCTATTTTACATATGAGAAGCACATACATATATTTTAATAAAAAATAAAAAATAAATAAATAAACAATTTCATTAACCAGGGATGGGAATATTCTCTAAATTTTTTTATTTTATTTTTTTTTGTCCAAATTCTTAAAATTCAGGGAGAGAATAAGAGAGAAAATCTCAAGTTCCAAGACATTGGGACAGCCTGAAGTGCAGAGCTAAGGACTTAGAGAAATTTGGAAAATAAATAAATTAAATTAAATCCATTAACCAATCAACACGATCATCAAGAAGAAATTTCTCCGGTGGACTGGTTAAGCATAGGCGTTTACATCTTCGTGCTGACTAGACCATTATCTCAACGTCTCTTTCTTATCGTCCAGTTGAGCTTTAGACGCAAGAAATGGCGGGACAGCGACGTGTTCCCAACGTTTTGATATCCAATTCAAATTAAGGCCATGAATGATTCTTTTTTTGCATTTCAAATTTTCTAAAGAGATTTCCCTTCTTTTTCTTTTTCTTTTTCTTTTTCTTTTCTTCTTTGGAATTAATGCTACCATCCAAGAATAAAATTGTGCTTCGATGAGCTTGATTTATTAGCTAATGGGTGTTTAATCTTGACTCTCTCTTTTCCCGAGATACATCACATGTCATATTATATTGTTGGAAAAAATAAAAAATAAAAAATAAAAAAACTTCCGTTCAAGGCAATCACATAAATTAAGAAATTTCATACAAACCATATCTAAGATTAATATATGTTCCTTAACATATAAGAAACACACGTTTTTTTAATATAACGAATAACATTTCTCTAATAAAGGTGAAAAAGGAGATAATATAAACTAAATTTAACTAATATTGACATTTTACCAACTCTGCTGCAAATGCAATTATCAAAACTTATTTCTTTTGGTATTGTCACCGACATTCTACACAACCGTACACCTTGACATTCTCTCTTCAATTCATAACAAAATTCTTGGGATTAAATTGTTCCGAGAAAGAAATGTATAGAAGTTTAGTGCTCCAATCATATCATTGATCCTTACCATATCGGTGTAGACAACGAGTAATGTTAAGAACCATATATTGGTGCAGACAATAATGGATAAGGGTGGACCACGTAGAGATGATATGAATTTGCTACCTTCAACGAACGTGGGATGGAGTGAGACACTTATCCTTGGTATTGATGGTTTGATCCACTAGCTGGAGTTTGAAAACAACTAATCCAATTTGTTATTTGTCCATTTACACTAAACACTAGATCGAGTTTCAACCTATCACTATAGATAGGGTAATGCCATTAAAACTTATCGGAAAACATTAATAAAAAAATAAAGAAAGACTTGGTATCAAAACTTGTAGAGAAATTATCTCATACCCAATAAGCTTCATCTGGAGTGCCACCTCAGCTGACACGTACGCCACAAATTCAATCCTATCCGAAACAATTTAGCCATAATGCCATGCATTAACCCTCAAATTAACTGGAGATAAACTAAGAGCCCCTTTGATTTGCAGAATAGACTATTGAAATAAAATGAATATTGTTATGGAATAACCATTCTTTTATTTAGTTTGGTAGATGTATATTCCTAAAAATAGCTCTTATGAGAATAATTATTCTCTTACGAAAAAAAATAACCATTCCTTTAAAAAATGAAACGAATAGCTGTTTCTCAAGGAATAGACTATGTTTTTTTTTTAAAAAAAAAAAAAACCTGGAATGTGAATAGTATGGGTGACCAAACACCCCAATAGCAAAAGCTAGGGGTGGTCACACCACTTCAGTGCATTTAGGGTGGCCAAGGCCACCTCTAATTGGCCTGGGGAGGGGACCACCCCCAGATCACGGCACCTCCAAGCGTTGTCAAGGGTGGCCTACAGTATTCATGTTCCAGTTTTTATTTTTTTATTTTTAATTTGAGTTCAAAATAATAATAATAATTTGAGTTTATTTATTAATTTTGATTCAATTCCAATTAGAGCATGTGTTCTTACCATAGTAAAGAGTAATAATAACTATTTTATTTTACCCTCCTTTATTCTCAGTAATAACTATTCATTTTTCTAATAAAACTCCTGTTCCACATAATATACCAGGCCTAAAAATTCAATCACATGGGCTCATAAAGATGCGAAGGACCTCAACCGCTAAAAATGAACCAACCTAGCCCACTCGCCTGCCTCAATAGGTACTAATAATAGCCCACTGGAAACACAGTGAGGAAGACACACCTTCACACTTGCATGGCTTTAGTGTTAAAAATATTAATATACACATTCATAGACAAACTGTAAATATCAAGAAAGCCCATTTCCAGTTCTCCTATTTTATGGTAGTAATGCTTCATGTTGTTACCCAATGTCTTTTTTATATCCTCTCAAAATTGATATGACCTTTAAATTCATCATTAAATTTGTGATAAACCATTATTAAATTTTGATCCAATAGTTATTTTAAAGAAAAAGTACACATTTCATAGTGACATTTAGAGGAATACAATAGGGGAATGATTTGACATTTAAAATTACTTATTTCACAGTTCAAATTAAATTTCACATACCAAATGATAAATATGTGAGTAATGCTAGACAGTAGACATCACCTTCATGTCCCCCAAAAATTGATGGGACTTTTAAAATTATCATTGAATTAAAATTCAATAGTAGTTTATTATAAATCTAATTGTGATTTTAAAAACTACATCAATTTTGAGAGGACAAAAGAAGCTTACATTTAGCATTATTAAATTTGTTACCACATTCTTTAAAATTTTTAAATGACGTGGCACCATATATACCATTAAATGCAATGAAACAAAACTTGGACCGTGAAATGGTGAAGATCCTATTCCAATTCAAGTAGTACAAAATTCATGCAAAATATATTAGACATGAAGCATCTAAGAGAATTCACAGCAAACACTCTATAACTTGTTCTCTCAAATAAATTTTAAAAAAAAGTCACAAAAAACCACCTAAAGCAAATACTTTATATGTTCCCTAAACCTTGGGAATGCTACAATACAATCCAGTGCACTAGGTTGCATTGTAGCTTGACTTTCTATGCATGCAGTAGCCCCCTGTCCTTGCTTCTTTGTTCAAGTAAGCAGATTTCAACTTCTTGAGAGAGGGAGATGGTGTGAGGGGGAAATAGAGAGAGAGAGAGAGGGAGAGAGGGAGAAAGCTGGGCTGGGTGGTGGTGCCAATCGCAAACAAAAACGAAGACGACAAGGTTGAATCAACACCCAAAACCTCACTCACACGCCTTTGCGAGAGAGAGAGAGAGAAGAAAATAGTTTTCTGGAATAAAGAAAAAAAAATTATTTAATAATATAGGAAAAGGTTAAAAGAATCTATTGTATTGTGTATTTGGATAGGAAAGCAAAAAATAATTTAATTTTCTAAATTTTAAAAAAATAAAATAAAATAAAACCCGTTTGAGTATCTGCTGAGAATACTCTAAGGATGCAGTCAAGGGGTGAGAGTACAGGCGCATTAGCTGCTCTAGCTGAAATTCCCTTCCGATCTGTACCTCAGCACTAACCTTCATATTTCCTTTTACCTTCTCCTCGTTGTTCTTGAAGAGGCAGCAAATATATACATATTCTTCTTACAATTTGTGGGACTCTAAAGAGAGATTCAGATAGAGGAGGTTAGTTTAGGTCCACAAAGAACCTTATTTTCTGCTTGTGCTTCATTTGCTGATGGAAACCCACAAAGACAACGGTTAAATTGATAGAAAATATGCTCCGCTTAGGGCAACAGACAACTGAAATACCACTCAACTAGCTTATTAGAATTCAAATAATAACAGCTGACTAGATAATCCACTCAACAACCTAATGCTTATCAAAGAATTGGATTAGCCCTTATCCAGTGTTGCTATTATCACCCTTTTACCAAGAGCATGTTTGAGACTGCGTTAAGGAGCTTAAAAAGTCCTTTTAGTACATAAAAAACTATGACAAACAAAAATGGGTTCATCTGGTAAAAAACTTAAAAAACATTTTTTATTTTTTACTCTAAAAAAGCTTAAAACTGCATTTTGGAGGAAGCTTGAAAATGAAGCTCTTTCTAAAAGGCTTTTTTGTGTTATTGCTATAGACAAAAGCTATATTTCTCTTGGTGTGGGGATATAGCCTTGAAGAATGCATTTTCGAATTTATACGATATTGCTCGTGCAAAAGATGCTCATGTTAAGGATCACATGGAAATTTATTTTTTGATAAGGATCACATGGAAATTTATGGAAGTGTCATTCAGTAGAATGTAAGCTTTGCTAGAGCAGCTCAGGATTGGGAGGTGGATGTTTTTGCCTCGTTCTACAAGTTGTTGTATTTGGTAAGAATGAGATAGGAAGACAAGTTATGGCGGATCTCTTCCAAAAGAGGATCGTTTGGTGTTAAATCCTTCTACAGTGTCATGAGTTGTCATGATTGTTTTTGTTTCTTTTGGAAGAGTGTTTGGAGGTCTAAGGTTCCATTGAAAGTGGCCTTTTTTTGGGTGGTCAGCGGCCCTAAGGAAGATCCTTAGCATAGACAATTTCTAAAAGCGGCAACGGTTGATTTGTTTGTTATGTACAAAAAGAATAGGGAGTCTGTAGACCTTTTTTTTTTTTTTTTTTTCTTCATTGTGAGGTTGCTTGTGCCATTTGGAATGTCTTCGTCAAACGTTTCCGGTTGTCTTAGGTTATGCCTAGACGAGTAGTCGATTAGTTTGCATGTTGGTAGATTGCCGACAGTACTCGGAGTGTTGTTGTATGGAAGATGGTGTCTTTGTGCCTTTCATAGTATCTTTGGAGGGAAATGAATGATAGGTGTTTTAAGAACTCTATGAGGACCATTGAGGAGTTAGAAATCTTTCTTCTTCAACACTTTGTACATTTGGATAGCTGTTTATGTTTCTCCTTTAGTGATTAGTTATAACGATTTTCTCGCTCTTTTTGCCCCTACTTTCTAAATGGCTTCTCGTGTACACTCCCTATCTACATTCTTTTTTTCTTTTTTCTTTTTTTAAGAGAAATATCATTAAAAATGCAAAACGCAGTCAAGTACACATGGAGTATATAAGAGTAGCGCCTAAGACAGAGAAGGAAAAAGAAGAAAAATCATGAAAGCTAATCACTGGGAGCTAGGAACAAAGCAGTCCAAGCGTACAAAGAATAAAAAAAAAAAAAAAAAAAAAAAAAGAAGAAGAAAGTTATGAGCTCCTCAAACGTCATTTCTTTGTTCTCGAAGTTTCTATCATTTCATTCCCGCCACAATATAAGGCAAGAAAGAATCATCTTCCACACAAAAGCACTCCGAGAGCGGCCACCCATCTACATAAGGCAAGAAGGAACCATCTTCCACACACCAGCACTCCGAGAGTGGCCACCAATAGAACTCCCTATCTACTTGATGGCACCTTACGCTTTAAATGATATTTCGGTTAATTAAAATAAAAATATCTATTTCTCAACTCAAACTCCTAGGATTAGGGATCACCTAGTCCTTCAGCTTCTAACATCTACCCAAACCCTCTCTCTACTCATTTTGGCAATTATCCATACTACTCTCATCTCTCTATTTACAACTGAGTTCTCATTCTTATTTTTTGTCCCTACCATTCTCCTTTCAGCCTAAACAAGGCAATTTCCTAAATGAAGCCAAAATTTAGATGGCTTAAGTATACTGTAAATGTAAAAATGGCCTCATCCCTAAAGATACGCTTAGGGCTACTAAATGAAGAATTTTAAAAACTCGAGAAGTAGAAAAACCAGGATCCTTTAGCATCCAGAAAAGACTATAACAGAAGTCAGACTTACTCCCCCACAATGGTGCCTCATTCCCCTCAAGAGCATGTCTATTTCTTCTTTTTTTTTGTAAGTAAGAAAATTTCTTTAAAAAAGCGTAAGGCGCCCCAAGTATACAGGAAGTATACACATGAGCAACTCAGCTAACCCACATAGAAACCCAAGAAAACCCACAAGGAACTACAAACCCACAACACCCAAAGCATGTCTATTTCAAAACAAACCTCTTCAAAAACAGCAGTGCAGTTTTCTAGGCTAGGCATCTATAGAGTTTAGCACTCATGAACCAATCTCAGACAACTAGCGCAGTTTATACAACGATCATTTTTTTTTGATAAGTCGTTTATGCAATGATTCTTTAGGGGATCCCTGGACCCAGTATTTGCCAATCAATTGTCTAGGCAATTCTATACACCCACAGACCCACATAACCACTCACAATGATCTTTAAACCAATATGGTCCAAATTAACTCATATACAGAAGAACATTGCAAAGAAAAAATTCAAATAACAAGTATATCTATAAGTACATTTTCTACGGGTATCAAAATCCAGCTGCATCTGATAATATACAGTAGAGCAAATATGAGTTTATTATGGGAGCAAAGTATCCAAACTTGAGACATCAAAAGCTAAGAAGAAAATAAATAAATACTATAAAACAGCTTAAATCCAGTGAAGGCATTTTTACTTACCACCTTCACAAGAATTTCTCTATGCTGGTAGTCAATGTGGATTTGGGAACAGCACCTATAACTGCATCTTTTTTTTCACCACTCTTGAAGATTATGACAGTTGGGATGCTTCTAATCCCATAACGGGTTGCGATTGAAGGGCTCTCATCAGTATTAACTTTGTAGCATTTGAGCTTCCCAGCATATTGCTTTGCCAGTTCATCAATGATAGGATGGATCATACGGCACGGCCCACACCAAGGGGCCCAGAACTCAACCAGGACAGGGGATTCAGATTCAAGAACAAGTGACTCCCAATTTGAGTCTGTAACACCAGACACTGCAATTTCCCAAAGAATTCATCATTTAATTTTGATATGACTTTTCTCAATCTGTAAAAAGAGACACTGACCAGCCATTGATCCAAACTGCAAAAGAACTTAACAACATTACACAGTTCAAAGTGCACTACACCAACACAGAAGGGAATTTTTTTCAATAATTCCAAAACTGTATGAAACCCCAAAATTTATTTCTTAAATAACCCATCATCCCCCACCCCCATATTGAAAAGCAACAAGAAAGAGAAAAAGGAATTTAGATTGTATTCAATAATATTGTAATGCCAAGGCCTAGAGATGGAGCAAACTTGGACAAAATTGAGCAACATACTACTACGGATATATCCAGCCATTATATCCATAGAGTAAGAAGAATTTTAAAATAATGAAGCTCGAATTTAAATAAGTTTTACATGATGCAACAAATCATCCATAGTAAGACTCACTGTGTAAAGGTGGTTGTTTTGTTGTTGTCGTCGTTGTTATTTTTTTTTAATAAGTAATCAAGATATCATTAAAAGCAGGTAGTCAGGTACATAGGAAGTATATAAGAGAAACACCTAACTAGAATGAGAGAAAAGAACAAGAAAATTATGAAAACTAAGCAACAAAGGAGATATAAATGCAGTTGCCCAATGATAAAGAGCATTGAAGAAAAAAGACTTGAGCTTCTCCAACATTCTCTCGCGGTCCTAAAAAAAATTCTATCATTTATTTCCTTCCAAAGATACCACAAAATACAAGAAAACATCATCTTCCACGTGGCAGCACTCCAAGTGCTATCAATAGACCACCAACAAGCAAACAATTCAAAGTGCACTACACCAACACAGAAGGGAATTTTTTTCAATAATTCCAAAACTGTATGAAACCCCAAAATTTATTTCTTAAATAACCCATCATCCCCCACCCCCATGTTGAAAAGCAACAAGAAAGAGAAAAAGGAATTTAGATTGTATTCAATAATATTGTAATGCCAAGGCCTAGAGATGGAGCAAACTTGGACAAAATTGAGCAACATACAACTAAGGATATATCTAGTCATTATATCCATAGAGTAAGAAGAATTTTAAAATAATGAAGCTCGAATTTAAATAAGTTTTACATGATGCAACCAAATCATCCATAGTAAGACTCACTGTGTAAAGGTGGTTGTTTTTTTGTTGTTGTTGTTGTCATCGTTGTTACTTTTTTTTAATAAGTAATCCAGATATCATTAAAAGCACAAAGCACAACCAGGTAGTCAGATACATAGGAAGTATATAAGAGAAACACCTAACTAGAAGGAGAGAAAAGAACAAGAAAATCATAAAAACTAAGCAAGAAAGGAGATACAAATGCAGTTGCCCAATGATAAAGAGCATTGAAGAAAAAAGACTTAAGCTTCTCCAACATTCTCTTGTGGTCCTAAAAAAAATTCTATCATTTATTTCCTTCCAAAGATACCACAAAATACAAGAAAACATCATCTTCCACATGGCAGCACTCCAAGTGCTATCAATAGACCACCAACAAGCAAACAAGTCAACTACTCGTCTAGACATAACCCAAGACAACTCAAAGCAACTGGAAGATAAATAAACAAAACAAAAATACCGACACAAGAAACCTCAAAATATAAAAGAAGATGGTCCACAAACTCCCAATTCCTCTTACACATACAACACATTTTGACCACATGACATGCCGCTTCTTAAAATTGTCCATGGTAAAGATCTTTCCTAAGGCTGTCGATCAAGCAAAAAAGCCGCACTCAAGGAACCATAGTCTGCCAAATACTCTTCTAAGGGAAAATAATGCTATCATTACAAACAATGACATTGTAGAAGGATCAAACATCAAATAACTCTTTTTTGGATGGACCCCATCAAAGCTTGTCTTCACCTTCCCGTCTCACTATAACTGAATATAACATATTGAAGAATGAGGCAAAAACATCCACTTCCCGCTTACGTTCCACTGCTTAGATCCATCATAAAGCTCGCTCTAACTGAGTCACTATAGAAGCATCATTCGCACAAGCAATACCATATAAATTAGAAAGGCTTCCTTAAGGGCCTTGACCCCACACCACAGATCATACTAGAATCTAACCTTGGAACCATCTCCCACCTCATATATGGTATGACTTGAAAACTTCCCCCAACCCCTCTTTATATTCTTCCATAACCCAACACCATACGATCCAAGAGGCTCATTAGAACACCACACCCCATGAATTGCCAAATTTAGAGTCTACCATAACTCTCCACCAAGCCTCTCTCTCATGCACATAGCGCCATAACCATTTTTCTAAGAGAACACGATTAAACATTAGCAAGTTCCGAACCCCAAACCCGTCTTTAGAGATAAGAGAACAAACCCTTTTTTTATATAAGTAATAAAACGATCTCATTAAAGGCATGAGGCGCCCCTTAGTACACTCCCCTTAGTACACTGGGAGTATACGGAGGAAACACCTAAGTAGAAGAAGAAAAATGAGTGAGAAATTTGAACTCTTCGCCTAGCCCACCCAAAAAGAAATCTCGTTGAAACTTCTCTATACAGTTTGCAATACTCGCAGAGAAAGGGAAGAGGGACATGAAATACGTAAGCAAATTGGAAAGTGTGCTCTTAATAAAGGTAACCCTACCACCCTTAGACAAGGGCTACATTTTCAACTAGCCAACCGATGTTCTATCCTTTCAATAACATCATCCCAAATAGACTCGGCCTTATAAGAGGCCCTTAATGAAAGATCAAGATATTTCAAAGGCAAACAAGAAATCCCACAGCACAGAACATCAGCCAACCCATCCACATTGTCAAAATTGCCCACATGAACCAATTCTTTTTAATAAGTAAGTCGAAATTTTTATTAGAAAAACGCAAAGCGCAATCAAGTATACAGGGGGTATACAAGAGAGACAATTAGGAAGAAGAAGAAGAAAGCAATACAAGGAAATCGTTATAACTAATCTCTAGAGGAGCTAAATACGCAGCCGTCCAGGAGTACAAAGAATGAAGAAAAAAGGAAATGAGCTCCTCTATGGTTCTTTCTTTGTCCTCAAACTGTCTATCGTTACGTTCCGTCCACAAGCACCACATAAGACAGCAAGGAGCCATCTTCCACACGACCGCACTACGGGATCGTCCCCCCGACCACCAACATGCAAATAAGTCTATCACCCGAGAAGGCATCACCCAATACAGACCGAACCGGCTAAGGATGACATACCAAAGAGCGCGTGCAACCTCGCAATGAAGGAGAAGATGATCCACCGTCTCCCCGGTCATTTTACACATGCAGCATCTATCAATCACAATGACACGCTTCTTTCTGAGATTGTCCAAGGTGAGGATTTTTCCTAACGCTGCCGTCCAAGCGAAGAAGGCCACTTTCAATGGGGCCTTGGTCCGCCAAATACTTTTCCAGGGGAAAAAAGGAGTTTCTTTGCAGGCAAGAGCCTTATAGTATGATCTAACATCAAAAGACCCTTTGCGAGAGAGGGTCCACCAAAGCCGGTCCCCCCCATCTTGAGCCACCTTGGATGAATACAGTAAGGAGAAAAAGGAAGCCATAACGTCCACCTCCCAATCGTGAACATCACGGAAAAATCTGACATCCCACTGATAGAAACCACTTACCACTGCCAAATGGTCTTCTACCAAAGAATCCTTGACACAGGCTATATCATATAGAACTGGAAAGGCTTCCTTGAGGGACGTCTCTCCACACCAAACATCATCCCAAAATCGAATCCTCGAACCATTGCCCAAGATAAGTCTGGTATATCTACCAAACCAGCTCCACCCCTTCCTAATGTTCTTCCAAATCCCCACACCGTGAGACCCAAGGGGATCTAAGGAACACCAACCAGCCCTAGTAGAGCCATACTTCGCATCTACCACTGATTTCCACAGAGCTTCTCTCTCATAAGCATAACGCCACAACCACTTCCCTAACAGCGCCTTGTTGAAAATTCTCAAGTTTCGTATGCCCAAACCACCTTCAGAAATAGGATGGCAAACCTTGGACCAACTGACCAAGTGATATTTGAATTCGTCACCTATGCCACCCCACAAAAAGTCACGATGCAGCTTCTCAATACGACTAGCAACACTTGAGGGAATAGGGAATAGAGAGAGAAAATATGTAGGAAGGTTGGAGAGAGTACTCTTTATAAGGGTAACCCTACCCCCCTTCGACAAATACACCCGCTTCCAACTAGCCAACCGCCTCTCAATCTTCCCTACAACTTCATCCCAACAAGACTTAGCCTTGAAAGGAGCTCCCAACGGAAGACCAAGATACTTTATAGGAAGAGAGGACACTCCACAGCCCAATATGTTAGCCAGACCGTCCATATTATCCACCTCACCCACAGGAACCATAACAGATTTGGCCAGATTAATCTTCAATCCTGACACAGCTTCAAAAGAAATAAGAAGCATACGAAGATAATGCAGATGATCAGAATTAGCCCCACAAAAGACTAAAGTATCGTCTGCGAACAATAGGTGAGAAATGTTGATAGCTTCGCTGTTGCCAAAACCCACAGAAAACCCTGAAAGGTAGCCCTTTTGAACAGTAGCGGAGAAGAACTTACTAAGAGCCTCCATCACAATGACGAACAATAGTGGTGACAGTGGGTCACCCTGTCTAAGGCCACGAGAGCTACTGAAAAAACCGGTTGGGGAACCATTCACCACACAGAGAACCGCACCGTAGATATACAGTGCGCTATCCAGGAGCACCATCTCTCCCCAAAGCCACATCTTCTCAACATATACAATAAGAAATCCCAGTTAACGTGGTCGTAGGCCTTCTCAACATCCAACTTACAAAGTAACCCTGGTTCGCCGGATTTGATTCGGCTATCCAAGCACTCATTGGCAATAAGAACTGAATCAAGAATTTGCCTGCCTTTCACAAAAGCATTTTGAGGGGATGATATAATCTTCTCCACCACCTTTTTAAGTCTATTTGCAAGGACTTTTGCAATGATCTTGAACACACTGCTAACAAGACTGATAGGACGAAAGTCCTTTAGATCCACAGCCCCAGCCTTCTTCGGAATTAAGGCAATAAAAGTGGCGTTAACACTTTTGACAAACTTGCTATGAGAGTGAAAGTCCGAGAAAACTCTCATAAGATCTGTCTTGATCACATCCCAGCAGTCTTGGAAAAACGCAAGAGAAAACCCATCTGGACCAGGTGCCTTGTCTCGATTCATGCTTTTCACCACCTCTAAGACCTCCATCTCCTCGAAAGGAAGTTCTAAAGAAGAGGCCTCAGCTGCATCCAAGGTGTCAAAAGCAATATTATCCATTCTAGGTCTCCATGGGAAAGGTTCTGTAAAGAGAGACTCATAGAATTGAGCCACATGATCTCTGATAACCTGCTGGTCGGAAGAAACAGAGCCATTGATAGAGAGCGACTCTATGGAATTAGACCTCCTGTTCGAGTTAGCAATTCGGTGAAAGAATTTAGTGCATTTATCACCCTCTTTCAGCCACAGAACCCTAGACTTCTGTCTCCAACTAATCTCTTCCTGCAAGATAGAGTTCTCCAGGTCTCTGATGACCGCACATTTCCTCTCCTTTTCTTCAGAAGATAGACCTTGTTGTTCCTCCAGCCTATCAAGAGTACATAACTCTTCCATGTGCAATTTTTTGCGAAACTCCACATTGCCAAACTCCTGTTCATTCCATCTCTTGAGATCAACCTTTAAGGCCTTAAGTTTTTGAGTGAAGATGAAGCTAGGAGAACCCTGGAAGCTATAAGACTCCCACCAAAGCCGAACCCTATCCACAAACCCTTCAGCCTTTAGCCACATATTCTCAAACTTGAACGGTCTGGAACCCCATTGAATGCCACCACAATCCAGGAGGATAGGGAAATGATCAGAACACAATCTAGGAAGCCTTTTCTGAATAGATCCTGGAAACTTGACCTCCCAATCTGGAGAGACAAGAAATCTGTCAATACGAGACCAGGATGGGTTCTCCTGATTATTGGACCACGTGAAAGTCCCTCCAGCGAGAGGAAAGTCCATGAGGCCCTGCTCGAAAATAAAGTCTGAGAACTCCATCATAGCAGCGTTAAGGCGACCTTCCCTAGACCTTTCAGCAGGAAAACGAATGACATTGAAATCGCCCCCAATACACCAAGGCATCTCCCACCAAGAAGCAAGGCCAGCCAGCTCGTCCCAGAGCAATCTTCTTAAAGAGTCAAGGTTGGGACCATATACCCCCGCGAAGGCCCAAGTAAAGTCATCGGCAACGCTCCTAAAAGAACAAGCAACAACAAACTCCCCCACATACACATCTAACTTCTCAACAACCCTTCTATCCCACATGATAAGGATACCACTAGAGGCCCCACAAGAGGGTAAGTAACACCAATCAACGAAGTGACATCCCCAAAGGCTCCTCACTATGCTGTTGGAGATGAACTCCAATTTGGTTTCTTGCAAGCAAATAATGTCTGCCTTCCATTGTCTAAATAGGTTTTTAACTTTCAACCGCTTGCTACCCTCATTTAAGCCCCTGACATTCCACGAGAGAATTTTTGGCTTCATAAAATACCTCCAATCGCCCTCCCTTTACACCTACTCTGAGAACTGCTTCCGCTTCTCGCATCATAATTAATAGAACAAGATAATCTATTAAGTTCTCTATTGAACTTGTTGCCCGCTTTCAGAGAAGAACCCGTGTCCTTCTTGTCATTTTCAGCAAGGATAGCCTCAAACACGGCTGAAAGCTGACCTTCATAGCCTTCACACGTGACCCCCACCGACTGACTATACTCCAAAATCGCCTTCAAGAAGTCCAATGGAGATTTTTTACCGGAAAAACCCCTGAAATTATCACCCGGACAGCAACACAGAGGAGCCGGCTCTTCCTCCGGGGGCTCTATAAGCTTCATTCCATTCGTGGACCCCAAACCAGAAGGGGAGAAGAGAGTAATAGAGGCATCTTCAACTTCTAACTCCGAGGGAAAAGAGCCCGAAGAGATCAAAGGATCCAACGAACTCCGACCAGCCCAGACAACCATCACTGAGTCTGAACCCATTCGAACTGTGGCAGGGGCTTCCGGAATTTTGGTTACAACCTCCCATCTAGAACCGGGTAGCTCAGACCCATTACTAGGAGCCGGCTGGGAAGTTAAATTTTCCAAGGCAGGGACAACAGTTTGCCCTCCGGCGCAGAGCAGAGGTTAGCCGGATTAATCTTCAAATCGAAGACAGCTTCAAAGCATAAAAATAAAGCATGTGGATAGTAAAGGTGGTCAAGCTTGGCCCCACAGCAAACCAAAGTGTCATACGCAACAGGAGTGAAATGTTACCCACACCAGAGTGCCTAGACCCCACAGAAAATCCTGTGAGAAAACCCCAACCAACAGGTGTAGAAAGCATTCTACTTAAGGCCTCCACAACAATAACAAAGAGAATGACAAAGCCCATTTGTCTATTTTCCGTGCATCTATTAGAAGATACCTTCTCGAGTCCATACAGCATAAAATCATAAAACGTGCTCTATGCTTTCTATATCGAACTTAACGCTTTCTATCTCATGCCAAAGACTTAGGATCAGACACATCAATTATTATGAACTATAGGTCCGCCGTATTGGCATGTGGGTTTGTATCATACTCCCATGCTGCAAAGACAAATGGGTTACTATGTGTTTTCATTGAATCATAGGTTCAACAGATATTTTCCAATACATGGGCCACGTCCAAACAATTGAGCTTATATATAAGACGCAGTCGTTCCACCCTGTGGGCCTGGGTCTAGTTTTACTCCAGTCTGCTCTTCCAGATCATCACTTGAGCTAACTTTCTCTCCTTCTCTGCCTAGAAAGCTATGCATTTGAATTTATATCAAATTGTGGAAGGGATGAACCAGGTCAATTTCTTTCCTTCCATGATAAAGGAAGTAAATCATCAAGAAGCCCCAGACATCCTGGTTATCAAAAAAAAAGAAGGTGGAAGCAAATCACCAAAATCAGAAGAAGCCTGTCTCCTTGCTAGAAGTTCTCCAAAAGACAATCTCTATCACTTTTGATCGTTTTAATCGATTATTCTTCAGGTGAACTTATCTTTATTGACAAGTATTTCTGCACCATTACAAAAAATATTTTCCAACAACCCACGACATAAAACTGCATCCCCATTTCCAGACAAAGTCACACCTCAAGTCCTAACACAGCACCAGGTCCACACTGAGTGCAAGAGCATAGATATTACAGTCTCTAGGACCCCATATATTTGATTTGATAAAATAAGAAAGACTAGACTCTATCAACGACAGTGCATTAATCTGTACTGTTAGTTACTCTTTACAAACAAGTCCGACAATTCAATCATCTGAGAATCACCCCAAAGCACCACTACATGATATTTGATTAACCTAATCCCACACAATACAGAACAGAGCATTCAGTCCTTACTAAAATGCAATTCTTGTCCACTTCTAAGCTTTCTTCTATTCAATTCTATTTCGTCATCTAAAACAATACTAACATAAATCAAAGCAGCAAAACAAATGGGAAAAGGGAAAGCTATGAGAGAAAATAAAAGCTCAAAAAAGAACATGAATTCTGTTTGGTCGCTCACAAAACAATGAAACATAGGCTAAGAAAACAAAATCTGAAATTCCAAATCTAACCAACTAAGTCGTCCAGTTCACAAAAATCCCAAACTTTCCCTAATTTTACTTTCCATATTTTTTCAAACAAACCAAACACAACTACGATCCTCACCTTCAACGGCGGTGTCCTGAGCCTCGCACACGACTAGTCCACCGCGATTTGCTCGTC
The DNA here is from genome assembly GCA_028654335.1 of Alnus rubra. NCBI lineage: Eukaryota > Viridiplantae > Streptophyta > Magnoliopsida > Fagales > Betulaceae > Alnus > Alnus rubra. Next base: position 3,197,058 of record JAJPGS010000001.1, on the reverse strand, counting down.
GTGAGCTTAAACTCACCGAGCCACAAGAGCGAATGGCGGAACTCGGTCCGGCCCTGAGGCCTCTGAAGCGGGGCAGTCTACGAGCGGAAATTGAAGAGGCCGAGGACGCTGCGATCGGAGAGAGAGTAGGGGATGGCAGAGCGGAGGCGCGTGGGACGGCGAGGGACTCGAGCACGGTGGCCATCGAAGCAGAGGATTGGAGCTCTAACGAGAGAGAGAGAGAGAGAGAGAGTCGGTAGGATGTATCGGGATGGGGATCTGAGAGGATGAGTTGAGAGAGAGAGTTTTGTCTGGTGTTTAGTTAGCGAATGGCCGACGAGGCCAGTGGCGTGGATGAGGCTGGGTAAATGGGTTACTGTCCGGTTAGTTCTGCTGCTGTGTGGTCCCGTGACCAATACAATAAGGTCACGTGGACTTTCAATTCTGGGTCGGTGAAGGAGGGTAGGTTGTAGAGACAGTGGATTTGACGAGTCAAGGAAAAACTGGTGTTTTTTACTTTGAGTTGAAAAAAATTCAGTGCTTTCGTCCTGCTTTCTTTTTTTTTTCTTTTTTTTTTTTTTTTTTTTTTAACTATTGACATGTGCTATTATAAATTCTGAAAGTCCACAAGTTACATCATGAGAAATGAGGGACATACCCCCCACTCTCTTAAGCCAGAAGAATCTGGCTTAAAAAACAGTTACCTATGCAGAATCTCAAATTTTACTAAAATTACAAATCAGCCCCCCTAACAAAGAAAATTCCAGTAAAACTTGAGCCACACATAAGCAAATTGTACATAACAACTAGAGAATACACAAATACATCTAACAGAAATTCAACCCAAGTTGTCGGAAGAGGGCACTGTCATCGCCGGAGACCGGCGCGTGTACAACACGCGCCTCCCCCGGAGCTGCCAAACAACAGATCAGCCACCCTGTGCCCAGGCCCCGCCTTTGCACGGCGAAAAACGGCGGAGCGAGACCTCCACGCGCTGCTCAAAGAGAAGACTTCCCTGGCGCGTGACGATCACGCGCCGGTCACCGATGACCCCACGGCCGAAACAAAACAACGACGGAACCAGAAAACACCAGTGGACCCATCTGAGTGGCGCGTGTCTCTCAGAAGCCGATGGATAAGCGTAGATCTAGCATCAAATAACAAAACAGATTAGGCCCAAAACGCTCCACCGACGAGACGAACGATAACAAAACACCCCACCGAACTCCTCGAGATGAACTTCCTGCCAGAGAAAACGAGAAGAAAGAAAACGAAAAACCAACTAAAACTAACACAAAACTCCAGAGCCCAGAAAGACTCGAAGAACTAAAACTCCACAGCCAAAAAGCTGGGAGAACAAAAAACTCCATCGCCTAAAAGGCTAGGAGGCACCACCACCGGGGAAGGGAGACGTAGAAGCCTCCCTTCCCGGCGAACATCAAACTGATAAAGAGCTTTCTCTCTTAAGGCAAAGTTTTCTCTCTCTGCCGGCTTCTTCTTCTTAAAGTGGCATCGTCCTACTCTCTTTTGTTGCTTCATGCTGACATGTATGTGTAACAACCTAGGTAGAGGTGTAAATGAGTTTAGTTACTCGTAAGCTTACTCGAGATCGACTCGAATAAATTCGACTCGTGTTTGAATCGATTATTACATGAACTATTCGTGAACACGGAACTAGGCTCGATTATTAAATGATGCAAACTCGTATAAACTCGGTTCAACTCGATTAAAGCTCGTGTGTGTGTGTGTGTGTCTATATATATAGTAACAAATAACAATTGTCATTAGTCAGTATGTATTAATTGATTATAATTTATTGGTTATATGTATATAAAATAGTAAAAATGAATAATATCAATACTTAATAGATAGTCATATGATATAATGACAATCCAAATATTTAATCATATTATTCATGTAATATATTAGGATTGTATGATTATATAATAATATAACATTGTGACATATAACATATAATCACTTTATTATGTGATATAAGTATTATCATTAGATATTTAGTAATCATTAATTACATCACGTGATCCAAAATCTAAGATCATATGGATTGTTAGATCATGTTAATATGTTATCATATGATAACACTTAGATCGTATGATCATATAATATTAGTATTAATTATTAGTAGATAGTTATAAGTTATAATTTATGACTCATAATGATCATACTTATCATAGACTCATAGCCGATGCATAGGATCATATTATTATATAATAATTGTCATTGTTAATGTTATTAACTTAATATATATTGGTTAATATTTATATTGTCTATTGTTACAATTTTCTATCATTAGCTATTTAGGAATCGTTAGATCACATTATTTAGGATATAAGATCAAATTTGTACTCTTTTTGTTCGAAATCATATGATATGATCATTAATTCATTATATCTGTATTAAGTATATAAGTATATAGATTAAGTATCTAAGTATCTAGATTATGAATTGTTATATCATAATTCATAAATATATAATTAGAAAATTAGATATAAGTTTGACTTCATATAATCACATTATTATAAATATGAATTCAGATAATTACAAATTAAGCTATAAATATTAAACAATTAAACTATAAGTATACTTACATAATCATATTTATATTTCTGTATTTTCATAGTTCACACAACAGTCTTATTCAAGTGACTATTTGGGAAAAATTTTATCTGACAAAATTCTCTTCTTTTTGTTAATTGTTATTATTGCAAAATATAATAAAGAGAAATGCAAGGGTGTACAGAGTGTACACCCCTCATCCCACCTCTATATGTATTTATCTATTTTATTTGTTTAAAAAATAAAAATACATGTAAGAATGGGACGAGAGGTGTACAAGAGTGTACACTCCAGTATTTATCTATAATAAATGGTTCATGTACTTTTTTATTTAAGAAGTACCAAATGTAAAGTTGTAAATTGGTGAATGTATTTTATTATTATTATTATTATTATTTTGGTTAATTGTCATTATTATAAACTATAAATGAGGTATCTACTTGCCTCTTAATTTTGATAGCTTGACAATTTTACTTGCCTTTTGTTCTATACAAGGGTTTTTTGTTTTTGTTTTTTTGTTTTTTCCAGTGATGAAGAGGTGAGACTTGAATTCAAGTTATTAGTTCTCATTCAATCACAAAAGGGAAATGATAGACAGAGGACGGTTGTCTGTTCCATGTCCATCATTTAATATTAAATTAATATATTCTATATTTTATTTTCATTTATCCTTTCTGATTTTTTCATTTTTTATTTATATAATATATCATTTTTAATAATAAAAGATGGGCAGGGGACGGACAACCGTCCCCTGTCTGTCATTTCCCATCACAAAAACCGAGAATTTTTACAATTCCTCAAACAAACTAGTTTCGAGATTTCCTTCCACGTTTTTATGAGGGGGTGCTACACATGCACCCCTCATCCACCATTTACAATAAAAAAAAAATAATTTTAAGCAAAAGAGGTGGACAAAGGAGAGATGAGGGGAGGATTTTTAGCATTTCTCCGTTTTTATTTTAAAAAGAAATTCTTATATGACCGTTGAGTTATGAGGCAATTGCCCTCCACTCGCAGGCCGTAGCACATCCCAAGACACACTGCCCCATGTCCACCTTTTGCTACCCACTAATCCCCATGAGGCTTATGAACCGTTAGATCATCGATGAGTTATCTTAACCATCCAACTCTCTCAACCCTAAATCCTAATATTTGCTATCCAACCTTTAGACTTCTCAAAGTTTCTGCACAACTCCAACTCCACGCTCACCATGTAACCCAGAGTCCATGCCGCTCCATTCCACTACCCATCTTCAATGTTTTAGCACTTGGAAGACTTCTTTAGCGAGGACTTGTCCATGGGAACGCTAGTTCTGGTCTCGTATGAGAGTGAGTCATAGCATGTTGAGGGTTAGCGAGAACTTGTCCACGGGAACGCTGGTCCTGGTCTCGTCTATTAATGAGTCATGTCATGTACTGGGGTTTTCTGGGATGGCGTTGGTGGCAACCGTTTTCATTACTTGAATCGAGCTCAAACTGAGTACTCAAGCTCGGACTCGGCTAATAGTGCAAGCCGAGCTCAAGCCAAATTTTTTAGCTCATCACGAGCTCAAGCTTGTGACAAAAGTAAACTAGCCAAGCTCAAACAAGGGGTACTCACTCAAGGTCAGCTCGTTTACACTCTTAACATAGGGAAAAAGCTAGCCACATCTGTGTTACCAGCCTACCACCCTAAAATGACTAGTCAATTTAGAGTTTTTTTAGAATTTTTTATAAAGCCTAGTTTCACCTAGTACCTAGGTAATGTGAGACTTACAACCCATGAGTATCTTTATAAACTACTCACTCTATGTAAACTATTCATCTCTTCCCAATATGGGACCAGGGTGTTACAAGCTCCATCATTAAACTCTTGACGTCATTGTTAGGCGATACTTTAGTACCACATGACCTGGCATTACAATGTGACTTTTGATACCATTTGTAACGACCCAGGGAAAAGCGTTAGCCACATCTGCGCTATGATCACTCCAAAAAGACTAGTCAATTTGGAGCTTTCATAGAATTCCTTATAAAGCCCAGTTTCACCTATTAATTAGGCAATGTGGGACTTAACACTCATGAGTATTTTTATAAACTACTCACTCTATGTGAAATATTCATCTCTTCTCAATATGGAACTAGTGTGTTACAATATGTCTCTTATTAGAAGGCACAAATGCTTGGGTTTGTGCCAAGTTCTTATAGAAATTATACTCCTGTGTCAAATGCTTTGATAGACTACTAAACAAATTTAGAACAAATTTTTTATTATTTTTTTAAAAAAAAATTAGAACAATTATATCATTCAAGGTTGACCAATTCTAAATCGTTTGCTAAACGATTTTAAAATGACTGATAACTTTTTATATTTTTGCTTCCTCACAAAATCAACAAAATAATAATTATGTTCACGATCTACATAAACTATTTCAAAGCTATCACCTTATTGAAATGTATATAGCTAATCACATCAGCTACAAAAAAAAATGGACCAAGAATTAAAAAGGAAGTAAAAAAAAAAGACAGAAGAAAAATAAGAAAACTTGATGAAAAATTAAGCAGAAATCCTTCTTTATGTTTAGCTGTTTCCGTCAAACTTTTATACATTTTTGTCCCATCAAACTTTAAATAACCACGACAAAACAAATTGAAATAGCCATATTTTCTCTTGAGATCATAACATTTGGTGCATAAAAATTGATCAAGTTTTTGGGTTAAATTAAAAAATGGTACATGTGGGTTTCATGTTTATCAAAATACTCTTTGGGTTTTAGGAAGTAATAAAATTTGTCCTTAGATTTTATCTTAGTCATTCTATTCATCTACCATTAGGCTCGTTTGCTATCTGTACATAGGACTGTGCAAAAACCTGCACCCCTGCCCCTCCCAAGCCGATTTCCAGTGTTTATTTTGCATGTATGGGTTGGATTTTGATTAACCTGTGCTGGGTGGGGCGGAGCGTGGGTTGGGCTTTTAAAAAACCTCGGAGCCTTGCCCCACAAGAAACCAAACAAAAGAAAAAAAAACCCTAGGTTCTAGACTCTTCTTCATTTTTCTTCACATGTTCTAGCGCCACAAACTCCTTTTCATTTTTCTTTTCTCTTTAGCCTCCTGCCTCTCCATGTTCTTCACCCCGCACGGCCATTGTTCCAGACTCTTCTTCATTTTTCTTTTCTTTTCTTCTCTCTCTCTCTCTCTTTTCAATGACTCATTTAGAACCTAGGATTTTTTGATTTGAGGTGAAAGAAAGTTCGGTGGGAAGAAGTTTTCTGTTTCAAATCCACCGAAGCTGAAGAGAGTTTGACGACTTGCAATCGCACTACATCAACGAGGTCGACAATAATCCGATACATTTGTAATCTTTTTATCTTTCTTTCTCTATTTTTGTCTTCAATTTGGGATTCTGGATATATATTTTTGTCTATTCATCTTCTTCGCCCAAACTCGCCCCGCCCCACACAACCCGCACCCCTCGTCCCACATCAATCCGCCCCGCACCAACCCGTCCTACACGGATGTAACTCATTTTTTGCAGTTTACGGGTGGAATTTTCTAAACCCCTAGGGTTGCAAGGCGGTGGCAAAAATGGCAGAAATCTACCTTGCCCGTGCCCACCCCTATCTGTTAAAAAACAAAAAGCCATGTAAGTAAGACCTATCAAACGTTGTCATGTGTACATCTTTGTCATATCAGTATATCTACTAAAAAATAAAATAAAATAAAAAAATGAAGGCGTGATGGTGAGGAAAATTCCCCCGTGGGACCCCACCCTTTTGATCCACCCTCCACCTCGTGAAGGGTGGTTTGCGGGAGTCCCCTATCTCGGCCCCGCCTAGTCGCGCCACAGCTTGATCCTCATCAACTTGGCCAACCGAGTCATGGTGCTCATGGATCTCACTACCTTGTACTTCTCCAGCTCAAACCAGTAGCTTCAGTTCTCTCATCCAACTTGCCCTCGAAAGCCACAAAGCCCAATCCTGGTCTCAAACTCGGTGTAAGCGCTGTGCAACATGGGTTCGCCTTGGTTGAGCCAGTGGAAATTGTTCTCTTGCCTCATCAGGAGGTGAGGAGTTCCCACATGTGGATTCATCTGGAGTGGCAGGAGTGGGGAGACGAGTAGGAAATATTGAAATGGTCATGTTTGGTGTGAGGGAATGGGAACCAATTGCTAATGATCCTAGGGTTAAAGTCGACATTTTCATTGAACGCATCATGCTTAATTGATGAAAACTTGTGAAATTTTTTGGGTGAGAAACTAAAAGGGCCGAGGTACTTACTACTTAGCCATAAGGTGGATTTTATTTTTATTTTTTTTCCAAAAAAAATAATTAAAAATAAAATCAGTTTAGAGAACAAAATAGGCTAAAATTCTAATTTTTAATTTTTTTTTGGCAAATTAACCTAGACAATTTCCCTTGGGTAGTCGGCTAGGGCTTAGGGACCTCTTAAAAATATTTTTCAACATTATTTTAAATCATGCTAAAAATATTGCCTAACTAAAACTAAATTAATAGACATGACAAAGTTTTTTATGAAAAATATACGCACGTGGCTAATTATGCACTAAAAATGTCATGAAATTTTATTTTACTGCTAACATCATTAAATTATTTCAATATTATATGATCCATTTAATTAGGTTAGTCTAACTAGGGTTGGGATGTTACACTTGGACTCCTACAACCCACATCATCATTGGAAATGGTTGGTCAAGAGGGACCCCCCAATATTCCGCGACCATCTTCACGAGGTGGGTCGCCAAAGAATCCCACCACTACCCGCGAAGGGATATTTTCACTGCCATCCTTTCTTTCTTTTAGGGGATATGTTGATATGACAAATATGCACATGACAACGTTTAATATAATAATATGGAGACAAAAGAACTAATCTTATAAGCCGATAAAGTTCAGGGACCAATTTTATCACTTTTTTCTAATACCTAATGAGTGTTTTGATAAACATGATAATCATATAAACTATTTTTGGATTTAACCACAGCCTGCTTTACAATGTTCTCAATATATTTGTTCAGAGAATTGTTGAGACACTTTTCTTTTTTTTTTTTTTTTTTTTTTTTTTTTTTTTTTTTATATAGATACGTTAAGAAGAAATTACATTAAACTAGGGCTGGGCAACCCATAACGTAAAAAAAAACATTAAAACCTATGAATAAAAGTACGCGGATGTAATGCTTCCGAAGATGCGGGCCTATTGAGCCTTGACACGGATGCCAAGAACCTGGGCCACCAGTAAAGGTGGTAAAGGGTGGTTGCAGAATCCGGAGGATCCAAACACCACTTGGGTAACCATTACAGAGATCACAACAGAATATACAAGAGAAAATCTTAAGTAACAAAGAAATACAACAAAAAGCCCAGAAAATACAAGAAAAAACAAATAACATAATGGTGCAACGGCGGCATGGCCCTTTGACGACGGCGCGTGAACACCACGCGCCGATGGAAGGTGCCTTAAATTCCACAGGAGGTCGACGGCAGCTGGAGGAGGCGGAAGAAGCCGAAACACGCCGATCAGCAGCAGCCACGCGTTGGTGCGTGAAGCACACGCGCCCGCGAGTAAGATCTACTCGCAGGTGCGTGATGGGCACTCGCCGGCGCGTGGAGGTTGGCTTGACAGATGGCGGGCGGCAAATCGAAGCGGAGGAAACTCGGAGCACGATGGTGTGGAACGTGAGATGGTGGAGCTTTCGAAAGTGGATAGATCTGACTTTGAAGAAATCAAATATAAGAACTTGTGGAAGTGATCGGATCTGAGGATGGAGACGATGGATGGGAGCTGCAATCAGACCAGAGGTGGAGGAGAAGCCAAGAGACCCATTGAACCAGGATAAGTCGCCTAGGGCGAAGGATAAAGCCTATGAAGAGGTGAGTAGGGCCTCAGAAGATGCAAAAAAGGGAGGGGGAAGGAGGAAGAGGGAAAAAAGAGGGAAAGGAGAGGAGGAGGCAGTGAAAATCACTACCTCCCCCTCATCAGCTGGACGTTTTAGGGAGGGAGATTTCAGGAGAGAGAACGGAGAGTTTTACCGGTACAGGAATTGGAATTGTTAATCATCTAAATTCAATACTGTTTGAGACACTTTTGGATTGGGCTCGAATTCGTCGTAAGTAAAGAGAGTCAAGCTCGACGCTCATACTAACCTAGTAGATTGACGACTAGTACTAGGGTACTAATGCCTTGCAATCAAATAATTTTGGGCACAAAATCTCACAAGATGGACGATAGGACATAGTCAGCAATCATTAATTTGTTAGTGAGTCCATGAGTTACACTAGCAATAATTCTACCGACGAAGATAATATGGTCAACAATGATATGCATGGTTTAACAGTGACATGGTTCAATAGTGATTTGGTTTAGAAATGATATGGGTGAAGAAGAATGATTGCATGAATTTCATCAACATGATTTTTCAAATCCTATAATATTCAACAACATGGTTACAACAATTACATGCAAAATGAGGGAAATAAGGAGCGAGTAAGAGAGAGAGGATGAGACCCGGTGGTTATGCAACATGACAACGATATTCTTCCCTTGTTTAATTAGCGGCAAAATGACTACCAAGCGATGTTGGTGATTTTGGTTAAGGAGCTTTAGCACTTACTTGGCCTATTTTGGGGTTGTCTCGGCCTAGCTTCCCCGGCCCTCTCAAAATTGGGTTATATGTGAGTGTTCAGGCTATTTTTATTGGTGAGGTTATTTTTGTTTTGGCTATCAGTACCTATTAATTACTTGCTCCCATTGGCATCCTTTTATGTTGTTGAGGACTTGGGTGTTCTCGCCCTTATACAGGTGAACAATCCACCCATTCATCAGTAGACCGCATGATAGGTAAGTGAATAAAAGATTAGATTTGCTCAAGATGGTAATGCTTGGTGGCTAATCCTCTTTGGTCTTCCTTCCTAAAACATACAAGGTTGCAGGAATGTGATTTAGACTCGTTAGGAGGCATTAATTACCGAAAGGCACTTGAGATGAGGGATTAATTAAACTTAAGCTAGGAATTAGTTGTATGCTTTGTTGTGTCCACCTCTGTAAGAATGATCACCATGCCAAGCCACACAGTGTGTGGTCACCATGAGTGATTCGACAGTCTTGTTTGGTCACATTCTTACCTATGAAAACACTTTGTCCCATGGGTACATGACCAATTGTCCAATATGATATGATTTATAGGATACATGATTATATTCTGGCCAATTGTCCAATATAATATGACGTGGGGTACATGACAGATTGATTGTAGTCATATGCCTAACCGCGTACAACACATCACGGATGCTTCTTGTGAAATTAGGGATGTAGCAAATTTGCTAATTTTTTTTTATTTTTTATTTTTAAATAATACTGTAACACTTTTATAACTTAATAAGAGAATATCACAAATACATTCAGGAATTTCTTCCATCCAAACCTGATCTATGAACTGTTTAACGGTAACATGAGATAAGCCATGCACTGTCATATTAACGATTTTACTGATATGGTAGATCTGTCAATTAGAAAGAGAATTTAACATGATACGAGTGTTATCCACTAGTTGTCCAAATCTACTCCCATTGTGTACATTGGAACTCACCACCTTAACCACTTGGAGTGCATTACCTTCCAAAATAATGTTATGTAGGCCTAATTCTTTGCAGACGAGAGGCCTGGAAAGCTATTAAGGCTTACGCGGCTACTGTTTTTAAGTGACACAATATTGCCATACTTTTGACCGTGTGCACATATCCCTTATGATCTTGCATCACAATATCAATTTTCAGATGCCCACTGATCTCATCTATAGCATTATTTCAAGTGCCTTCCACTTGAGAGGTTGTACATATATACAGGATTTGGAATGTGATTTTTCAGTTAAAATATAATTTTTGGAATGGAATTTCGAATATTAATAGGTCAATGATGAGATTGCAAATGAAAATAGAGGAATATTCAATGTCCCACGTTTGTTGGCATAAAAGGTGGAGTTGCGTAACTTGCGTGGCCTTATTGTCATGTAATTTGCTGAATAATTTTTGTCATATTCTGGACTCACAAATTTATCCGTGATTTAGTTGTTCTTTTTAATTAGCTTGAAATTAAAGCAAATATTAGCAATTAAATTTGAATATTTTATCCATTCATGCCTCAATTTTTGTTTTTGTTTTTTTCCTTCCAATGATTGATTATTCTTACTCAAAATTGAATTCAAGTAAATTCTAATCTGGCTTTAATTTAAAATACTAACACATTTTGCATTTGGACCCTTTCAAGTTTAAATGAACCGGAGAGGAACCGGTTAATTTAAGTGAAGGGATAAAATTATTTAAAAATATATAAAATGATAATTTTACCTTTATTTTTATACTAATTAGAACTTGAGAAGATCCTTGTCCTAATAATTTTACGCCTTTTGTTGGGAATTGGGCAAACAGGAAAGTCTAGCCCATTGTGATGTGCCTCCATCTTTCAGTAGAAGGCCCAAAAAGAATATAAAGCCCCGGACCAAGCCCGATAACCCGGACTTAACAGGATGTGTGAATAAAAAGGTGAAACTTCTATGATCCGATTAATAATTGATGTATTTTTTTTATAAAAAAAAAAAAAAAAAATTTACACAAATTTATTTATTATTATTATTATTATTTTTTGTACTTGACTTAATTCTAATCAGATGCTAATTAAACATGTATAGCATGTTGTAAAGAAGGCAAAAGAATTACAGAGATCAAAGAATAGCACAAGAGATGAGAGAGTAATCAGGTCAACAAAATCGCACACCTTCTGTCTTACTATTTCCATGCTTCCCTCGTGTCAGAACACGTAACCAGGCTCAAACGGCAAGCCGTGCTACAACCACATTCATGCAGTGTACGTGAAAGCCACACTCCCTCCCCAATTGCCATTTGGCATTTGCCATATCAAAGCGCGTGAGATGAAAATCTTCCAGACCCGCACGGTACGAAAATTCCCTCACAGTCACCGGTCACCCTCCTCCTCAAGCATAATGTCAGTCAACATTCAAACCCTCACCAACTCTCTCTCTGTCTCCCTGCTAAAGAGTCGTCTCACTCTCAAACCGGGGTCTATTTTCTCTTTGACATCTCTCTAATTCTCTCTCATGGAGAACCCACGCCCGGAGGAATTGATCAGAGACAAGCAAGCGAGGCAAAAGCTCTCTCGCCTGAGTCTAGAAAGGCGTCCAACAGAGGAAGTGAAATTAGCTGCCACCGCAATCAGCCTCAACGTGCGGCTGAGACCGTCCGACATGCCCCTCCACATGCAAGACCGTGCCCTTCGCTACACCAGATCGCTCCTCGACTCTTCCCTGATCAAATCACGTCCCAACCCCACCCACCTGGCTCGAGCTCTCAAAAAGGTCTATATATATATATATTGATATGCTTCTCAATAGCGAATTCAGTATACTAAATAGTAATTTTTTTTTTTTTAACAGGAATTTGACTCGTTGTACGGACCGGCGTGGCACTGCGTGGTGGGGACGAGTTTCGGGTCGTTCGTGACTCACTCACCGGGTGCGTTCGTCTACTTCTCCATTGACTCGTTCTCGGTTCTGCTTTTCAAGACAGAGGTTCAGTTGGTCACAGAACCAGGTGCCTAGAATATTACAAAATCCCTACATATATGGTACACACAAAAATGAGAGCTTTTCGATTTATCGTCTCCCTGTATGCCTACTAAATTGTCTATTGAGTTTGATTTTTTTTTTTCTTCTTCTTTTGAAAAAAATTGTTATCCTCTTTTTGTTCTTTCCTTTTTCTGAGCAAATGTGGAAATGCAACCACTCCTGAATGGGTCAAAGAGAAGTAAGGAAAGTTTTGAAGAGAGAAAATTATTAGCTATATCAATATATAATGGCGCTGGTCTTCTAGCTTTTGTGGACGAGTTCAAAATTATTAAGGTTAAATACCTTTACACACACCATGTCGTTTAAAACTTTTATTTTTTATCTTCGGTTTTCAATTTTTTTTTATAGGTGGTACTTGTGTTATGGAAAAATATGAAGATAGTACTTACGTCCATTTTTTCGTTCAAAACTGATGAATTTTTACGTCAGTGATATGTGACACCATTAAAATTAAAATTGCGACACGTGACTACCATAAATATATATAATTTTAAGGCTTTTTTTTTTTTACAAAAAAAATAAAATGTAGGGGTGGCTGAAACCACCCCCATTTGGCCTGGGGGTGGTCGAATCACCAACAAAACTGGCCTTAAAGCCACCCCCTTGGCCAAAATGGGGGTGGCCGGCCACCCCCTACATGTTTTTTTTTTGGTAAAAAAAAAAATGGTAGCCACGTGTCACAATTTTAATGATGCCACGTGTCGGCGTGTCGCTGATGTGAAAATTTATCAATTTTGAACGGAAAAATGGATAGAAGTACTATCTTCGTCTTTTTTCATAGCACATGTACCACCTATGAAAAAAAATAAAAACTGAAGAGACAAAAATAAAAGTTTTAAACCACATAAGACAAAAAAGTATATAACCCAAATTATTATTGAATTCCACACTTATGTGAATCCTACTATGAACTCCACAAATTCAATAGTAATTTTAAAAAGTTAAAAAAAAAAGAAAAGAAAAAGAAAAATAAGCATATAAGAAAATGAGTTGGATGACTTCTATGGACTTTAACTTCAAATACATGATTATGATTATCTTTTGCTTTCTTTGGTGTAATAATAAGAAGAGAAAGAGGATCGTACTTTGTGAGCTTTCTCTGTGCTATATATATATATATATATAGAGAGAGAGAGAGAGAGAGAGAGAGGTAATTATATATATTTGGTTTCCAGTGAAAGGGCTGGTCAGAGTCTTTTCAAAGACAAATGGGTAGGAGAAAATGACAAAGGTGTTGTGGTGGATCCGCTGCTAAACCAGCATTTCTATCCGGGGGGTGTTCCATTAGTACACGCAAACCATCAACTATCAGAGCTTAAGAATATTGAGGCTTGTCTTTTGTGAGATTGATTGTTTATTTTGGTCAGCTACGTATGTTTGGTGCATGACTACTCTTTTCAACTGTCTCCCTTTTGTCTCACGCTATCTTTCTGGGAGTTGTTTTTTTGGGCCCCGTACCTCGGATCCGGCTCCATTAATTTTCTTCTATTATTTTAATCCTAGACTTTGGCATTTGAAAAGTGATTAGGCTATCTCCAGCAGTTGGAGTTAAAATAGCTACTTAAAAAGTATTAATCTCTACTTTAACTATTATTTTTCCTATATTCTCTCCAACAGATTTACTATTCAACTCTCTACTTACATTTAAATATTATTTCCTATTCTTTTTTTATTATATTCTTCTCCTTATTTTCCCTTCCGTCCGATCACTCTTTCTTGTTCTTCTTCCTTTTTCTTTTGGTCTGAAACACACCGAGAGAGAGATCGAGGGATTTAGGGAGAGACCCATGAGAGGAGAGCCAGAGATGAAGAGACCCGAGAGGCCGAGTTTGATCCGAGAGAGAACCTATGAACTCGACGAACCCAGACGAAACCCATCAGATCTTCCATGAGTTGAGCTTCGGTGGCCTGAGACGAGTTCCGGTTGAGTTAGGCGCGGATCCAGCAGAGTCAGAGGTGATTTCCGGTGATTATGAGCGATTTTCTGGTGACTGGTAAAATAGGCTGATTTTGGTTGATGATTTTTAGTTGAACCCATCTGATTTTGAAGCTTGAATGTGTCTCCCCTGTTTCGATTATTTGTATCACGGCTAAAGCTATATTTATGGTTGATTTTGATGATTTTGGTTGGTTGTTCATGGTTGATTTTGGTTGGTTGTTCATGGCCGGCATAGAGGGATGGAGAGGGAAAGAGAAAAAAATATTAATAAAAAAAGTGTAAATAGATGAATAGTGAATAGCCAGTGTTGGCTATTCACTGTTAAGGAAAAAAAAGTTAAATAAGCTAATTTGCTGGATTGAAAAAAAAAAGAGCAAAAAAAGTCAAATTTGACTATTTTGGCTAAAGTAGCAACTCTGTTGAAGATGCTTTTAGGGTGTCTTTGGTAAATAGTTTTGAGAGGAGAAATGATAAAAGAATGAGATATGATTATGCATTTTGGGATTTTTTTATTTTTAAAAAAACAATATTATAGAATTAGGCGTATGTGAGTAAGCTTGGCAATTTTTGACACGACCTGTAAACCGACATGAACACGACACGAAAATACAGGGTTTGAGTTTGGGGTAATCGGGTTCAGGTTATAATCGGGTTGACCCGCTAGACAAGATTATTACCCGTTTATTAAAAAAAAAAAAATCCTAAACAAACTACCAACCCTAGCCGCACCCGCATCCATTTTCTCCTCAGTTTTTTTCACTTTCTTTCACCATTTCACCGTTTCATGCCTCTAGATCGGAACTACGAGTTTGGGGCTTGGAATCACTTTCGCAAAGTAATCCTCGAGCTCCTCATGAGTCCATGTCCCGCACGCGGCACACACCCATTGCCACAACAATCCCCTAGTAAGCGCTTTTCCAATGGCGGAGGTAATTTCTGCTTCGATTTTTCTTCCGATTCCTTCTTGTTCTTGACAGCGTCTAGGTCTGGTGGAGTCTTGCTTGTTACCTCGTCGGCCATGGACTTGTGGGCGTGAGCGCAAAAGGGTCGTCGTGGATCTTGGAGCTGATTGTTGAAGATGTTGTCAGAGAGTCATTGCAGGGTTAGATCAGAGGGCCAGAGGCTCGTCTCATGAGCAAGCCAACATGGGCTCGAACGATTTCGGAGTCTCAGACCGTCAGACGAAGCTTCTTGCCTTCTTTAGTTGATCAGTTCTTCTTCTTCACAAGAATCACGAGTTACTCGGGTCGTGTTCAGGTAACTCGTTTGCCAATAAGGTCGTGTTCGGGTTTAATAACTCAACCCGATTAATAATCGGGTCAGGTTCATGTTGAACCTGATTGTATAATCGGATCGATTGGATTGACACAAACCCAACCCGTAAACCCGAATTGCCAAGTCTATATGTAAGGTGTTGCTGAATCATATTTCTAAAAGAATTGATTGATGTGATTAGGTACAAAGAAGTTTTGAATTTTTTGTAAGAGAAAAATGAAGAAAGTTGTTTGGTAATAAAAAAAAAATGAAGTTGACTTTTAATAAGAGAAAGTGGAAGAGTTATTTGCCAAACATAACCGAATCTAATTAGAACATTTCCAGCTGTAGCAGCCAAAATAATTATTGAAAAAGTATAAATCTCTATTTTAACTATTGTTTTTTTTTTTTTTACTCCCTCTCACTGCAAGCTACCAGCCCCCATCGCAGCAGTCTTCTATTGCCATCCAATCGCACCACCATCCACATCCCAACACCCAGTCGTTCAGCCGCACCCAATCGTTGTCTTCAAACGGTGCTACAACTTCAACCCAGAAACCACTGCGTCGTGGCGATATATCAGCCACTCTCTTACTCAATCAAAGAACTCAGAGATTGAGATATAAAAACGAAACTTAGAGAGAGAGAGAGAGAGAGAGAGAGAGAGAGAGAGATGGGTATCTACTAATAGTTAAAACCAATTCAAGAAACTCAGTCACGGGACAGGAAAAAATTTTAAAAAAGGAAGAAAAAAGTAGAACTAAACAGACACCTAATTGACATAGAAGTTCAAAGTTTGAAACAATCTAAGACAAGTTCCTCTCACGCATGTAAGATTCTATCTTTTCAACATCTTCTGGAGTGTCGACACCATGAGCCTCATGGTCTACTTTTATCACCTGCAAAAACAGCTATACTTTGAGATATTCATATTTCGTCAGGGAAATAGCATGAACCTCAGTGTTAGTACTTGAAAAGACCCATTTCTCCCACGCCAAGTAATTTTAGAAAATGAAATAGCTGCACTATGAAAAGAAAAAAGATCACTATACAAAAAGTAGAGAGAAAGGGGCGTTCCATTAAGATTAGTTCAGTCCATTGAAAAGAGATCACTACCCTAATTGGTGTTATCATGGACATGATACTCGATGCGCCTCTAGTGTGGCTGCCTGCTAGATTTGCCGCCAACTTTCGTATTCTGTATTGGCCTTTTCAGTTCTGTGGTTTCTCTCTTTGGATGAAATTTTGATTCATCCCGAAAAACTTTAAGAGGAAAAATCACTACACAGAAAAGGGTTACCATAATTTCAAATTACAGCATTGTTTCAATTCTGAAGGCTGCTCCATTTCCATAAGCTGTCCAGAAACACCCCCTCCATTCACTTTCATTGCTACAAAACCCCTATATTTAATGAAGCAAAGACCGTATAGAAAAAAGATGCTTTTGCTAGAAAAAGCTCCAAAGTCTCCAATCAACAATTTAGAATTTATACCAGCTGGAAAATGACAGTTCAATTTCAAAATTTCTGCACCAAATTAACGCAATATCACCTTTAAAATGCAGTAAGCAGAAATATCTCCAATTTGGTGATGAAGAAAATAACAAGAAGATCAACAACCCTGCATTAATTTCTTTTAAAGTAACTTTACATATTTTTTTTTATAAGATTGCAATCAAAAGGAGAACAAAATGGTTTCATTTCCAAAATGAGTCTCAACACCAAGATAACATCAAGAAAGTAGTTAAGTGGGATATAGAATAAGCCAGTCGATAGAATAAAGGATGATCGAATTTTTAATACCTTCATCTTATACCCATTCTCGAGGACTTTAAGCTGTTCCAGATCCTCTTCTAGTTGCAGTGGAGTAGATTGAAGCTCTGGATATATCTTCAAAAACTTCGAATCATAGCTCTGGCCAGACATATAGAACACAGGACTATCAACTCACATAGTAAAAAATACCGCAGGTAACACCGAATAGTATACAATTGTAGAACCTTGCAACCGCTAACATCTCTATTGTGAAACGAGCATGTCAATTTGATACCTGAATTCCAAGATGAAGCAAATAGGGAAATTGTGGATTGACCTTTCCTGACCTGTACCAGGTAGGTATACACATTCATCAAGTCTTACTAAGCACTCAATAGCATGTGATATTACAATGTTTGATTTTCGTCCTGAAATGTAAAAAGTTTCAGTATTGTCCTGAACAATTTTAAAGGATAATAACATCTGCCTTAATTCCTTTTATCAACTATGCAGGCTACATCAGATTATAACCATGACATATTAGTCTTCTGTTAGCCACGTGCATTGTTCAATTCAAGACTGATGGATGGAAGGTCAACATTGCTATCTTTTAAATTGATGAAGGACAAAATAGAAACTGTAATATTTCAAGACAAAAATCAAATAAGTGCCAACTTTCAGGGACCAAAAATGTATTTCAGCCAGGTACGAGAAAGAAGAAAGAAGCCCAGATATACATAAAGCCATAAACTCACTTGTTATACGGAATCAACCCCCTTGAAAAATAAATGGCATAACCTCGATTATCTACCACACATTTAACTCTATTTGGATCAAATGCATCTTCAGGTTTCAAAGATGTAACTGCGGTGCTAAACACTGCATCTGGGGCTGCCTGCAGCACAGAAAAAATTCCACCATGACCTCAAAGAAAAAACTGGATAATGAGATATATCGGAAGACATAGAAACAACAATTTTACTCAACGTTACTTAGTAGCTATACAAAATGAGACCAGGCATCATCAATTTTGGACTTTATCTTCAAAAGAAACTTACTGTAAAAATTTGAAGTTATGGGAGAATTCTTTGTTCATGAGGTGGCAGAAATAATTTATGAGCCATAAGCTGTGCTAGGGAAACAAATTTACCTGCAAAGCTCTAACAACCCCATCTATTATCTCAGGTTCAATAAGAGGCTCATCCCCCTGAATATTAACAACAATATCATACTTTTTTTCAAGCTTTTGAAGTGCTTCATTGCAACGCTCGGTACCTTTAAGTTTGACAGAAAAAAATAGACTTTCAGAAATCCGATTATGGTAAAATTTGTAAGAAAGTAAAAACCAAGGAGCTACCATTTTGGCATGATTCTGATGTCATTATGACATAGGCACCAAATCCTCGACAACATTCTGCAATCTTTTCATCATCCGTTGCCACAACTAGACCAAGAAGCCATAAATGAGACATTAGAAAACCATACAGCACGCGTGCACAGACAAGGAGGGGGAGTCTTGGGGTTGGGGTTGGGGATGGGGGAAGGATGTTCATAATAAAATAAAAAGAACAAATCCTCTCTGAAGATGATGTTCCAAACATTTTCATATAAACAGATTTATGCATACTGGTTTACCACCTATACTACCCCAGGTTTGATGCTCTCAACTTGGTAGAATCTACAGTCCAGTAAGAAAGGTAACAGCAGCTGTTCAAACATAGAAACGTTAAGCAACTGCTCACCTTAGGAATCCATTGAGTGAATTGGAACACATCAACAAGAGAGAGGAAATGGTGCACTCATAGTTTATCCTTTATTGATCCAGTTCATGACCCTAATTACAGGAAGGTTGTAATTCAATCGCAATTCTAAGCACTAAGCAAAAATATAATGTCACCCACAACTAGGCAAAGTTTGATGCCAGGACTGTGACATGAGATATGGAAGATGGAACAACTGAAATGCTTAAGATATATCATCAACATATTATAGAGCCGTTAAGCATACACCTCTACAAGTCACAATATATATATATATAAAGCTGATAAATGCAAAGTGGCATTTCAGTTTCACTATACAGCATGCAGTTCTGAGTCACCTTCCTCAGGGATATTCTCCATGACAATGTCACACAAAGCCAAGACTCTATAAGCAATAACATCATATCAAATTTAACTCCAGTGACTAGACATACCAATATGGTCCAATGTAGATGCCAGTTTCGCCCTTTCCCATGTTCTCTGTAGAAAGCCAACACAACAGAAGGGGTTGAAATATTAGAGTATGATAGCCTCAGTCCAGAAGAGATGATATTATCAATTGGTATTGAGATGAGCAAATATAATAAAAACTCTCAAACGAACATAAGACTGATTCCTAAGCAACTATATAATGTAGAACAGAAGCTGTAGTGGGCTATAATGACAACAAAAGATGTGGGATTCGACACCAATAAGATGCAGGATCTTTAGGAAATTACTCTTCGAAAGCCACAATACATGGTTATTGATTCTCTCTCAGTCTCTCTCTCATGCACCAAGAGCTCATAGAACACTCAAAAAGCTTCTTGACAACCAAGAAGTTTATGGAACTTGGCATGTTTCATTACACGTTTCTTTCCTTTTTCTCTTTATTCATCAGGTTATGTATTTTGAAGCGGATAACACTGCCTCTTCTAATGGGAAAGCAGTTCTACAATGTTTTACCTATAAATCTTCCCATCCTAATACTTCAATGAGAAAACCTTTCTTTCTACATCACAAAATATTCTAAACCCCACCCTTGAACTGACACACACTCGTGCACACACCAAAAAAAAAAGTCTATACGAAGATGGCGATTCTTGAAAGCTAATATGTTTCATAGAGATTTGAGGCTCTATTAAAACATCTTTATAATTATGCCAAAAGATTTACCCTCTTTTAAACATTTCCAGATTTGCCTTGTTGTGGTCTTTTGCTTCTATGCCAAAAAACCAGGACTATTTTGATAAATTGTTACGTAGCATTAGAGGCACCTACAACAAATGTTTTGTAGGTCAGCTCCTAAAATGGCAGTCCATCCAATATTTGTGAAGGGTCTTACTGGAGAAATTCTAAAATCTAGAAAACTTTGATGTGACCCCTTTATCATTCGAAAAAAAAATTTTGTAGCCGCTGAATTTCCTCTGATGGTACATTACTAGTTTGCAAAAGACCTCAATATCATCGCAGTTCAAGCAAACACACTTCGTTTCCACATTAAATTCCCACTTTAGTCATCCTTGCCAAATAAATTCTCAAACAAAGTTCTCTATCAATTTTATTTTTATCCAAAAGCTTAATTCAGATTGTGAAGGATCCAACTCACAACAGTAATGACAGTAACACTTTTAGAATGGCTCTGATACCAAGTTAAATTTGAGAATTACATATTTCTCTCCATGAATCTTATGAGATCATTAATTAAATATTTCTCCCCATGAATCTTATGGGATCATTGCTTTGATATTTATAACTACTATACAACTTCTACCACAATTATGAATGGTTACAACTATCCACCTTCTATCTCACTATATATCTTCCAACGTTTTGTAATTATTGTGAGTACTCTTCGTTGTCTAGAGATGCTTGTCATTACTACTGTGAATTGGATCTTTAACACAGACAAAAAAGAAAAAGAAAAAAAAGAGTAAATTAAATAAAAAATATTTTGCCTTAAATTAACAAATTAAATTAAAACTATAGAAATCAAATCAGATCTTGTATTCAACGAAACTCAATAAAAAAAATGATAAAAAGAAATGAATTTTAGAGTTAGATAAAGAGAAATGAAGCAAGTGGGTACCTGAATCATGGGCTTTCCGAGGATATGAAAGAGAGGCTTGCCCTGGAACCTTGAGGAGGCGAAACGGGCTGGTATAATTCCGACCACCCGGCTCCGGAACTTCCCGGATCGACCAAGATAGGCGCGAGCGCCGACGGCCACCGCAATTGCTACTCCGGCGACGATGCCGTGAACGATCCACGCTTTGGCGTTGTTCGAAGACCCAGAAGAAGAAGAAGATGATGATGATGAACAAACTGACATGGGGTTCATGTCGTTGATCTCTTTCTGTCTCACTCTCTACTCTGCTCTGTAGGTAAGAAGGGGAAACGAGTTTCCGTGTCGTGTTATTGTGCGAATGTTTTTTCGGCTGCCTATTCTTGTTGTGATTCTAAATGAATAAACTATGATGGTAACTTCCTTATTAGTAAACCTTATACTTTTTGATTTTGTCCATGATTTGCTACACATGTCCTCTTCCTACTTCCTACTTCCTACTTCCTACTTCCTTCTGTCTTCGTCACTCTCTTTCCCTCTGTCCATGGAATTAACACATTCTTGAGAAATTACACATTTACGTAACCAATGGATTCTTTTTCTTGTAATAATGGCCAAATTTTTTTTATAAATAAATAAAATATATTGTAAAAATCTTCCAATTAACTTTATTTGCTTAATTAGTTCTTGAGATTAGGAAATTCGTTTGTTAAAATTTCTTATTTTCTCTGTTCTTAAACAAAAATATTAACAAATAGTTTAAACACAACACATTGCTAAAACCACAAAAACAGTTTTCATAGATTAAAAAATTTGTCACATGATTGCTTATATACATACTTCTTTCCAAACATGAGCTCTGATTAGCTCAAAAAGATAGTAGAAGTACCAAGCATCATATGCTTAACAAGATATGTATTTGCCCAAAAAAAAGATAAAAAAGTGGTTGCGGGTATTACTAGCCAACCCATGGGGCCGGAAATAGGATTTTCTATATTTCAAGTAAAACGAAAATAAGTCATTTCACTGATATTATTTTATTACAAATAACGGTATATACTACTTCATTTTACACAAATGTCACATAATTTTTTTTGTTATTAGGACTTAAAAATTATCTTGCTACCACCACAATCATGGTTTGGTAAAAGGTGGTTGTGAGTACAGGGGAGAACCCAGTGGCACGCTGGGATTGGGCATCACCAGTTGATTTGCATGAGGGGAATAATTCCCCCATCCGAGAGTTTTTGATCCATGATTTTTGTATGGCTACCCAACCGTGATGGGTGGGAGATCCCCTGTGACCCCAGGGGCAAGGGGCGTGCGACTCCAGACTTCACACCGGTGGCGGTGAACAAATCAACGGTCACCAATCCCTGACAGAGAAACCCAAGCAACGTCCAACCACCTCAGAGTCCCACTTGGTTACAAGCCCACGTTACCGAGCTCGACAATTAGAGTTGTTAGTGCAGGAAGTTATAAGAAAGACAAATTTGTCGCATCTTCTCAGTGTGGGACAATAATGAACGCTCAAGTTTTAATTATTTCTTTTGGTCGACTACGTGGCATGACATCCAGCATCGCAAGAGGATTTTCATGCATTCTATCAGCTATAGCTCAAATATGTACGTTTGAGTCTTTGACATAGGCACATATATATAGAATTATCAAAGATGTTTTATATATGTTTATAAAACATATCAGCTACTATATAACCCTTCAACCGTCCAATGGAATCTCTCCGTTTAACTCATCTTCAACATCATATGAGACCTTTGAGATTTTGGCTGAAGGGATATATGATGCTGAAACAGGGAGCTTGTGTGTGGTAGGCTGCAGCCTGCAGAAATCTTGGCTATGACGATCAAATACCAAGAAATAATTCTTGGGATTGTGAGATTCTTGTTAAATTTCAATTCCCTTCATTAAATTCAAGGCGTGGAGGTTACATCAAGGGAAGCATTAATAGCATGCGGGACAAATCTGATCCACTTTTCTTTGAACGTTTAGACTTGTCTGCAACTTACGAGGATGGATATTCCATATGGAGGATGGATGTGGAGATTGTCATGGTACTTATCTCCACCACATAATTGTCATGTGTTTTTGTGGTACTGCAGATCTTTAATGTGAAAAAACACCCTGATGTGCTTCCCTTCATCTCCCTTGTCATGCTATCAGTTCTCACTTTAGGCCACTTGTCGCCTCTTGTGCTGAACTTTGAAGCCTTGTTCTTGAAAAGTTCTTGGAGTCGGCGGAGCATATTGCGTGAAAGTGCCGGGTGGCTTGAAGCAAACGAGGTAATGTTTTTTTTTTTTTTTTTTGACATGTCTACACAAGAGGGGAAGGGGGGATTCGAACTAGTGATCTCCAATTCATGAGGCGTGGTCCCCAGCCGATTGAACTATCTCTTGGAGATCGAGGTAATATTAAATCGTCACTTATTTTAAAAGTTTGCTTTAATACCTTGTTTAATCTCCACTTTTGCTATTATACAATGTTAAATCATTATTTATTCAAAAAGCTTAGGCCGATAAGAAAGAGTAAATTTATTCATTTAATCAATATTCTAACAGGTAATTGTTAAGAGCGACTAGAATGGTAGCTTTCTTGCTGCAATTCCGTCTTCTGCAAAAAAGTGGTCAGCAAGATGGAGAGATGGAAATCAAAAGAGCTTGTGGTCTTCTGAGAGGAAGGTTCTCTTTGCGGCTTTACTGTTATATCTAGCGGGGGGGGCTTTAGTTCCTGTGGCGGTATACTTGTGGAACAGCGAAAATGATCATTATGGGATGGTCTCAGCTTCCTTTACTAGTTACCAACCACGTTCTCTTTGGGGGGACTTGAAATCTTATGCTGGTTTGGTCTTGGATGGTTTTTTGTTGCCTCAAATACTGCTCAACATGTTCTGGAACTCAAGAAAGAGTAGTCTTTCTCGTTCATTCTACAGGGGGAACACTTTTGTCCGATTGCTCCCACATGCATATGATCTTTACAGGGCTCACAGGTATGCTCCCCACCATGATGGGTCATACATATATGCGAATCCTGGTCCAGATTTTTACTCCTCTACTTGGGATGTTGTTATTCCTCTTGGGGGTTTGCTTTTTGCCTTGATCATTTACTTGCAGCAGAGGTTTGGTGGTCGCTGTATCTTTCCTCGGAGGTTTAGAGAGTTGGGAGTATATGAAAGGGTGCCCGTGTCTGTTGATCCATAATTGCCTGAGAAATATTACACTTAAAAGGTGCCCATGTGTTATTTAGGACTGTTTGCTCGATGCCGATTATATAGAGAAAATGGCATCACTCCCTATTAATTAGTGGCTTTTTACATCGTTTTTAGCATGTTGTAAGTTTGTATGTTAGCAGTATGACCTATGTGAATTATCATGCTTGTAATTAGTAGATTCTGAAGCAACAGTAGAAATAGGAATACTCAAAATATCACGAGCCATGACAGCTACTTCAGGATAGCGAAATTCATTTCCTTTCCAAAATGAAAGGATGTCAAATGTTGTACTCTTATCCAAATATTTGGGTTCATCCAAATAAAGTTCTAATTGAGTCTTTTGTGCATCAGCATCGACTCTATCAAATGCTAGAAAATCTTATATGAAAACAGATAATATAAACATAAAATTACTAAGTGATTATGAGTATATATACTAAGTTACTAACAAGTTAAGAAACTTGTGATATTATTCACCTGGTCCCAATCTGAGTCTTCTTGGGGCTGAACAACTATGGCGCTTGAAGTCGTAGGAGCACTATACTCCATAAAAAGGTTTGGTTAACGTTTTCGTCATATTCTCATACTCTTGAGATTCAGCTCCATAAATCTTTGTATAGTAGTAATTTACAAGGCGCAGCTTGTAACGAGGATCTAAGACAACTGCAATGGCCAACACTAAACTGAATTCTGACCAATATTTCTCAAATTTAGAGATTATTTGACTTGCCATTAATCTCCTATACCCATCTTCGCTCACAAGTTCTTACTTCAAGTTTAGATAAATCAATGCAACTACGGGAAAATATAGATTGGTTGTGGGATATTTGGTACCAGAAAAAGCGCATGTAGCACGATAAAAGCAACCTAAGAAACTACTGATATCATTCACCTTTTCCCACTCAAATGTATTAGGACAAAATGTATAATTTTTATCAGTCATCTCCAAATAAGCAAAAGCACGCCTATAATGAATTGCACTCTCAAGCATAAAATATTTCGAATTCCATCTAGTTGGCACATCTTGTCTTAACCCTTTGTTACTGTCCAATGACATTTGACTGACAGCATGTAGAAAACTTTGTTTTCTCATTTGTAATCCTCTAAAATACTTAACACTATCTCAAATCTTTTGGATAGCATTAGTGACCTCTTTCAATCCATCTTGCACTATCAAATTAAGAATATAGACACAACAACGCATATGAAACAACTCACATTCACAAAGAATAGCTTTCTTCATGTTTAATTTTGGTTTGAGATTCACAACACATAAATCATTCGTAGAAACATTATCTAATGTTATAGAGAAAACTTTTTTATCAATCTCACACTCTTTTAGCACACTATATATCTTTTCAATCAAAGATGCATCATTATGTGACGGAGGCATGAATGAAAAGCTTAAAACCCTTTTAGATAATACCCAATTTTTGTCAATAAAATATCCAGTGAGGCAAATACACCCATCAGTTGTCAAAGAAGTCCACAAATCAGATGTCAAACTAATCCTCCCAGGACAAATATTTAACAAAGACTTAACCTTTTGTTTCTCCAACATATGCATCTTAATCAAATCAGCTTTAGCAATATTTCTACTAATTAATGGTATATCATTACGCAAGTATCTATGCATTTTTCTTACACCATCATATTCAACATATGAAAAAGACAAGTCATGCTTAATAATCGTATCAACCAACAATTCTCTATATCTTTTAGGACAAAATTTTGAGGTACTTATTGACAGAGTTCCTTGATCTCTAGATAGGAGCATTTGCTGAATATCATGATCATTTTTTCCCCCCACAAACCTTCATATGCTTCTGTAGATTTTCAATTCCACGTGAACTGTTAGCTATATATTTATGATAAAAAAAACTTGCATTTTGCCCACATCCTTGTGTCATTTAGATCTGTATAAGGAATTTAATCAAAATGGGTCCAAACTGTTGAGGTCTTCCTAAGCTTCTTCTGGACCTTTTTTTTTTGTCATCGGACTCGTATGAACAGAAGGATCTTCCATTGTATTTATTTCAACCACATCGTCATCGAATACAACCGAATCTTCGTTAATCACCTACACACATAATCGTCAGTAAGTTATAATTTCTGCACCTAATTTCTTATACCTAAATCTGAACATAATTTCCTCTAATCCTACAAAAGAAATTCTGCACTCTCAAAGAATGAAGAAGTATATCACATAATTAGTTAATGACACCAACATATAATAAGAACAAGAAACACAAATAGGCAGAAGATACGACAGAATGAATTCACACATTGTTTCATATTTGAAAACACATCTATACATAGACTAAGAAAACATATATATACATAGACTAAGAAATCAGCAGAAAGCAAGGGGCTGAGACTTGCCGGAATAACAAATGTCATCAAAATCTTTTATTTTTCAAATCTTAACTCATGAATTCATGATTAACTGATTAGGTTTGGTACTAATGTTATAAACAAATACACAAAGATGAACATATTAGATTTGGAAGGTTATAAACAATTTTTTCAAAGATTAACAAATAAACCAAGATTAACATACCGGTACCGGATGCGAGAGAGAGAGAGAGAGAGCGGCAGAGCGACATTGGCAATGCAATAGAGAGAGGGGGAGAGTGGCTGCGATGTTGGCAGCGAGCGGAGAGTAGAGAGAGAGAGAGAGCGTCGAGCGGGAGAGAGTGGAAAAATGAAAATCAATGGAGGAAGAAGAAGGGGCTAATTGGAAGACTGAGTGAAGAGTGAACTTTGAAGGGTGGTGCTAAAGAGTGAAGCCTGAAGGAAAAAAAAAAAAAAAAAAAGTTATATTTTTTTTCCCCTCTCTTCTGTCCAGTCTTAAACTCCTATGGTCCTACCTAATCCCATTTCCTTTAAAAATAAAAAAATAAAAACATAACCGTGTTTGGCAAGTCACCCACAGGTGACCAGTGACACGACCCACCAAATCAAAATAAATGGGTCGATCGTTTATGACCTAAACTAGTTTAAGTTAAATTCAAACCCGCTAATTTCGTGTCATGTTCGTGTCGGGTCATGTCAAAATTGCCAGCCCTAATCATGGGGGTGGCTGTCAGTGGGAAGCCACCCTTTTAGTATTTTTTTTTAAACAAAATAAAGAAGCAAATATATATATATTTTTATTAGATTTTATATTTTTTTTTATTGTAATGAACACGTGTCGGCTTCCTATTATGTATGACGTTGCTAACTAACAGAATCTGTTAACTTGGTAGATGAAAAATGTGTTCATGGACTGATTTGTAATTATAGTTTACCACAATGACCCTCCATAAACTTTTTGAACCACATGGAGTGATTTATAATTTAGGCCAACCCTAAGGACCAATGGTACAATTATCCATTATTTTTAAAATTTGTTTATTTGAGTTAATTAGATGAATTAATTCAAATCTTAAACAATCTAATCTTTAGTCTATATGTTTCTCTTATAGTATATATAGATGTACATTACACACAAACCCTCCCATATCCACACATACACAAATAACTATATCAAGACTCACAATTTCAATATTATTTTTTGGTAAGTACAATTAGAGCATTCCTAATAGCCTCATCAAAGTAGCTAAAAATCATTTTTCTCTATTTTGGTGAGCCACTTTTTTAAAACTCTCACAGTAAACTCACCATTTTAATTATTTACTATTACTATTCTATTTAAATAATTTTTTTTAAAATTTCTTTATTCTTTCTCTATATAATATTTTTAATCTTTTTACAAAGAATCCTTCATGTCCATAAAATAAGGATATTATCGTGTGAGAGAGATAAGAGATGGGAGAAGAAAATGAGAGAAAAAAAATGAAAAAAGTGTGCTGATCATGTGAGAGAGAAATGTAAAACAAAATTGGTGAGTTGGTTGGTGAGTGAATATTACTCATCAGAATTGGTGAGTAATTTCACTCATCAAAACTTTTTTGTTAAAATAGTGAGGCTGCTGAAAGTGATTTTTTTTAGTCTTTTCATCAAATTAGCTCACCAAAATAACTAAAAGCTATTTTGATGAGACTATTAGAAATGCACTAAGAATGCTCTTACAATAATTTAAGTAGATCTATTACATTGCGAAGAGAATATATTTTTGTCCTTTTAAATACTTCAAATGCTCTTGTTACAAAATTAAAAATAATACTAAAAAAAATAATAAAAGTAAAATTATACAAATTTATACAACTCAAGTCAATTTTATACGAGTTCGGTTCATTAAATAAACAAGCTTGAAAATTTGTTCGAACTCTAAAAATTAATATATAAACTAATCCCGAACCAAGCTAATCCAAAACAAGCCAGAGCTTGTTTGCAAGAAGCTCTGTTCATTTACAGCCCTACTTATTATTAATTTAACAAGAGTTCTCACACTTTAAAAAGTTATATTAAGACTGATAAAAGCAAATTAAGAAAAGCCACTCCCCTAGATTTTTCATTTGAGTAATGCTATACATATTACCCCTTTACGACTGTTATACAATTTGTTGAAAAATGTTAGCATGTAAATGGAACGTTAGCCAATTTTAAAAAATTTAACATCCTCTAATTACATACTAACACATATGCATTAACTAGTTGTAAAAGAGTTGTCCGTCTAAAATTTTTCTTTTCCGTTCATTTGGAAAGCCAAAGCCAAAACCATATTTTTAGGTCCCACTGCCACATCACTTACACTTTTACCCAAATAAAAACAGAAAACTGAAAATAAAAATAATAAGAACCATAATCACCACTTTGGCAACCTAATTGGAAACTAAGGTTTGTTTGTCTAGCAACATTACATAACAATACTGTTCATGTACCTTTTTTTTCATTTTTTTTTTATATTTTTCACTACTAATCAACATCAAAACATTCACACTTTTTTCACTTTTTATATCACATCAATAATTTTTTATTATTATCCAAATTAAAAAATTCACTACAATACAAGACTTTTTCACTTTTTTATACAAATTCTTTTTATTTTATATCACATCATCATTTTTTACTAATTTAAAACTAACAACCCCACTACTCTGTTCTGTACATGTCTTTGCCAAACAAGCCTTAGGTTACTAGGTTTCCAGGCAACCTGCAAGATTAAATTATGAAAGAATAAAGGGGCACCACAATTCTTAAGAAAAATAATTTCACATAAAATTCTTTCTCCATTACGCAGGTCACATTAAAAAAAAAGAAAAAAAAGAAAAGAAAAGAATAAATAAATGAAAAAGGGCAATATAACCAAATTGCAGGAAGAGAATAATAATTTAACAGCATATATTAGATTAAATGTAGCCATGTCCACTTCGAGACTGCTCCATCTCAAATTCCATAGCTGGCATTTATTTGGTCTAGGAGACTGGAGGGGCTCAAATTTCAAAACAGCCGTAGGCGTAACTTAAGCCTTCGATGGGGGGTTTGAATTCATCAGTGAGTTCTTACCCCAGTAGTATTCTGTTCTACACAGTCATTGCGAAAGTCAACTGTTCGACAATCACAGCTCATCACACAAGAATGAGAGAGCATCGCAATGCTAGTAGAAAACCCCACTTGCCATGGATGAGAAACCAGATCTTGCAGGAATTTCCAAAGATAAAGCATGGAAAGATTCTATCTAGTCCATGAAGACTCACCTCTATAATGGCCATAACCATTGGCATCAGGGTTATACCTACCAAAACCAACGGCAGCACGATTATGCCTACCAAAACCATTGGCATCACGGTTAAACCTCCCATGTTTCTTCTTCATCCCCTTCTCTCCTATTGAGCCATTTTCTTCATATCTGACCTTCCCTGCCTCCTGATTATCTTTCACCTTCTTACCAGACTTCTCTTTCGAAGAAGCTTTCCTCTTCTTTCCTGAGGAATGTGAACTTTCTCCAGCCATACCGTTTCCCCGTGGCAGTAGCTCTTCTTCATCTACTTGCCAATTGCACAAAATCTCCTGCTGATCTCCATACTGATGTTGTAATGGCTCACCGGCTCCTGGAAGTAGGCTGTTAAAGGTCATCTCTCCATTAGACCCTCCTTTGCGCTCCAGCAAGACAGGATCTGGTCTAATTATTGTACCAAGAATGCTTCGGCCGGGGCCAAGGTCCATTATTATCTTAGGATTTGTCAATGTTCTGAAAGCAATTGCAAAAGCTGATCTTATCTGCAAGAGAAAAGAGTTCTCAATCAGATTCTTAATACACCAAAGGCGACTGAATTTTTTTTTTTTTTTTCTTTTCCTATATAAATGTATGTATATGTCTGCGTGTGTCCTCTCACTGAAAGCTCAGGGCATAATTACAAAAACAGATAAAAGAATAGGATATATAAGCTGTCAGAAACAAAAGGGTTGGATGGATTGTTGCTATATCCTATATAGTGGGCTAAGCTCTAACATTTAAGATTACTACAAGAGATTTAAAAGTAAAATTGCTGACTTAAACTTGACATTATACTTCCACGCGTGAACCAAAAAAGCTAACTTAAAATTAACATTATATGTCCACGTGTGAACCAAAAAAAGGCAACTTAATCCTCAAATCTGATAAAGACCCCATCTTTGAGGCTTACAAGTTTCCTATAACTACAGATCTGCTCATTGAAATGTGGTGGTAGAAAGGGGTGATGAGTTTGGATTGGCTAAGATCATTTGTGGGGATTATAATAATGCCATCCTACCAAATCATTTGAATTTTCTGCAGCCTGACTGATATCAAGACAATAAAACCCTAAACCCTGAAACATGCACTTCCTTGTCTGACGCCTCAAGTGGTGTTAAACAACACATCTATTCATAGCTTACGGGATTGTGTGGCAAAGAGAAATATACATGAAAAAGAAAGTTCACGGTTGGTCAAGAGAACACACAGGAAATATTTCTATCACTATCTCCAAAATATTGAAAATGCGGCTTATCACCAATCACACCCTGCCAAATAAGTCACAGGAGAACTGCCATCCCAACAGAAAGGTGGTGCATTATCTCACCAATCTGCAATTATTGGAGAAATGATGAAAGTTCATGTGCAACAAGGAGACCGATTGCAGGCTAACATTGACATAGTTGAATTGAATCCAGTGAGAACTTGATCTCTGTCGTATTTTTTCTCCTTCATACACATTCAACTTTTTAGATTGCCTGAAATATTTCTGGTAAGAATACTAGAGTCCTACCCTGAAATTATAACATACAACAATACAATTCCTAAAACAAGCCATAGAACCAACAAATATTGTATTTCATGCACTCAGCTAGAAAAGCAAAAGGACCAATAACAGTCAAAAAAAGACACGAAAACCATTGAACAAACCTGGAAATAATTGAAGGAGTTCTTCCCAATGTCATTCTCGGATGCCTAAATTTTATAAAAGATAGAAACACAGTCAATTAAACTACAGATGAAAGAAATGGACCGTATAGGACAAGGGCCACATCCAGTTTTTTAGTTTATAGTTGTTCTGATCCAGTCACAGTACTCTGCAACCCATTGCAGAAATGCAAGACTTTCATTTTACGGAAGAAGCAAAATGACTTGTCTCAGAAATCATTCTTCGCTAGTCAAACAAACTCCAAAACTTTGGAGCCAAAAAAAAAAAAAAAAAAACAAAAAATGGCAAACTAGGGTGGAGGTGAACCTAATCTTTCCTCGTGCCAATTTAGGAATTTCAGACAAGCATTAGGACAGACCCATGCGATCAGCCAAAAGCAGTGAAAGGTACTATGAAGAAAATCACAACAATTTCCATTCCAACCAAGAGTGTCCACTTTCTGGCTATTGCAACGATTCATTCCCAACGACATAATATTGTTCGCTTTTGGCTCCTCCGAACCAGATTTCCCAAGAGGTCACTCATCCGAGTACTACTCTCGCAGAAGCACGATTAACTGCGAAATTCTGATAGGTTCATAAACATCACAGCTTTAAAACACGTTGTGTCATATATATATATATATATATATAAGCATATCATCATTCCCATACTCAGGTGATGTGAGACGTCATAATCACCTCTTGGGACCCAGCGTCCCCGCTAGCGATTCTCATGGGATCACCCCATTCTTGAGCGTCTCAGTGAGTGTCCACCGACGACTTTCATGGGCTTGTGCATGCTCCCCCCGATTCAGGCTGGGTAATGGCTCTGATATCATTTGTAATAGACCCACTCACAACGACATAATATTGTCCGCTTTTGACTCCCTCCAAACCAGACTATCCAGGAGGTCACCCATTTTGGTACTACTCTCGCAGAAACGTGCTTAACTGCAGAGTTTTGATAGGTTTATGGTCATCACTACTTTAAAATGTGTTTTATCAAGAAGAGTGCAAATATACATATCAGCATATTCTCATTCTCATTCTCATACCCAGCTGATGTATATATATATATATATATATATATATATATATATATATATATATTCACTCTTCTTGACACAACGCGTTTTAAAGCCGTGATGATCATGAACCTATTAGAACTCCGCAGTTAAGCGTACTTTTGCGAGAGTAGTACCAGCCTATCAGGATGCGTAATCTCCTGAAAAGTCTGATTCAGGAGAGCCAAAAGCGGACAATATTGTGTTGTTGGGGTGGGTCGTTACAAATGGGTATCAGTGTCATTGTTCAGCTTGAAATGAGAGGAGCGTGCACAAAGCCCACGAGGGTCGCTTGCGGGCACTCGTTGAGACGCCAAGAATGGGGGGATCTCATGAGAGTCAAGAGCGAGAATGCTGGGTCCTAAGAGGATGATTATGACGTCCCACATCACCTGTGTATGCGTATGAGGATGTGCTTATATGTATATTCGCACATTTCTTGACACAACGCGTTTTAAAGCCATGATGGCCATGAACCTATCATAACCCTACAGTTAAGCGTGCTTTCGTCATAGTAATATCAGAATGGGTGACCTCTTGAGAAGTATGATTCGGGAGAGCCAAAGGCAGACAATGTTGTGTCGTTGGGGTAGGTCGTTACAGCTATGCTCTATGAATTCCCAAACAGCCCCTTAAATTTATAACATAAAAAAAATCAAAATCTGCATTACAACCTGTGGGTCCTCAATTGAGATAAGAAATGGTCGTCCTTTATTTGCAAACCTAATCAGGGGGAGAGGGGGGAAGTCAAAACACAACTTAATCAACTGCCATTGTAACTTACGAAGGAATAGAAAAAGATCTCTTCACCATGAAGGCACAGAATTGAGATTTTACCCTTTGCTACTCTTCAAGAAAAAGGTGCCTGCCCCTTTACAAGATACACCAACATCTGAAGTGTTCAATTTGCGTCCATAGAAATCAAAAAAGTGTACCTAAATTCCAAGAGAAAAGCATTAATGAGAAACTAGAAATGCATGAGGGTTTTCTTTTGGTGATTGGAGACAACTCTCTTCAATTATTCCTGGGATGGGAGGGAGTAGGTCTTGCTTCATATTTGTTAATTAATTTCTGGTTTACATGACTTCTCTCATTATTATTTTGTTTTTCCTGATGTCTCTTAAATGATTAAATGAAGGTCCAGACCCTACAATAAAAACCACGGGCATGATATAAAAATGCAATGGTCTATGGATTTATACTACATTCTTCTTTTTTAACATTTCTCATACAAGTAACTGCAGCAGACCTATACTAGATGGGATAAAGGGTATGCTAAGCAGACTTGAGCATACAACAAAAGAACAGGAACCCAAAACAATATATATATATATATATATATATATATATATATGTTTCTTTGTATATACATACCAAAAGGACTCCCAAGTTTTCTTCTGGAGATGCTCGGCAATCGGGGAGACTCTATAGCACAAAATGTGGATATAGTCAAAACAAAAAAATTGTTTAGGGGAAGAAAAAGGAACAGAAAACCACAAAAAGCCATTTAATAAAACTGCATAATGCTGTGCACTAGATAGGAGTTACGGGGGAACAGTGTATATAAATGATTTCCCTGTGGAATAAAATTCATTATATGGTCGACAGAAACAACATAGTTAATTGGGTAAAAGAGAGACAACAGACACATAAAAAGACATGATCAAAATGCATAATGCCACTTACCCCAAATGCTTACTATGAGATTATAAAAAGAGTAATAAAATGGAATGAAATAAAAGATAATGAAGGGAATAAGCAAAAAGTTGAGGGCTAATGCTAGAATAGTGGTTTTACTTTTTCTTTTTATTTTGTTTTTGCGTCCAAGTTGATCGTTTGCTTGATTAGCATATCTACCCTTTCTTTTTCTCCAATTGACAGGTTTGGTAAATTAAATAGTAGTTAGGAATATATAAAAATAGAAAAGTGATAGCTATGGTGGGTGTAGATTTATTTGTCCAGACATGATTTGAATACAGAAAGAGCGAAGGTGATTGGATGATTTACCTTGGTAGTGCGTCCCACTCACCATGCTTTCCTTTTGGTGTAATTGCAATTGCAAAGGCTAGTCTAATATTTCTAATCTAGCAAACTTGTAAACCGGAGAAAAAGAAGGGGTAGCTCTGCTAATCTAGCAAACGATCAACTTGGACAAAAAAAAAAAGAGTAAAAAAGCACTATTCTAGCATCTTTAATACATTTATTAGCCCTAAACTTTTTGCTTATTATTAACGCATCTAACTTATCCCCTAAAGCCTTGCACTCTACACGTGAGTCTAGGGATCCTAGAGATAATCTACACAACCGGAACTCTAGTGATACAGATATATCCTAGAGTTCCTAGAGTTATATTAGAATTGCAACTACTTGTAAACGCATGCTGTGATGATAAGGTCCAGCATGCGGTTGTAGTTAGATAGGAATGTATTCAAACCTAGAGATAGAGTTGTAGCTATCCTGAACTTCTGTACATCTATATATATCAATACATGCTCACCTTGATGAGCACGGTGGAAAATATTCAGCATAGGTTTGGTTTCTGTGGGTGTTCAATTATGGTATCAGAGCCGCATATAAACCAACTTCTGGATCCACGTGTCTTACTCTGAATCAGCTGCTGCCATAGCCACTGCTTCGCCCTCTTCTACTACTTCCATCGCATCCGTTTCTGACATGGCTTCACCGCCCCACCCAACCAACTCTACCTCAATCGTTTTTCCCGTCCCCAACATGACTCATTCCCTCCATATCAAGCTGTCCAAAGGGAATTTCATGGTTTGGAGGACTCAAATCCTTGCCTACATCAAAGGGCAAGATGCTTACAGCTTTCTAGATGGTTCTTCTCAACCTCCGACCCAGCATATTCCGAACTCCAGCACTGTTGCTGGAGCTCCAGCTACCATTATCAATCCTGATTTTCTTGCGTGCTGTCAACGGGATCAAATGATCCTCAGCGTTCTCATTTCAACCCTCACTAAACCATATGTGGTTCATGCAGTTGGCTATGCTACAGCCAGCACCTTGTGGACCACCTTGATTCCCATGTTCGCATCTCAAGCTAAGGCTCGTGTCATGCAAATTTACTTCCAACTTGCCACGGTCCAGAAGGGAAATAACTCCATCACTGAGTATTTCCAGACAATCAAAACCTTGCGCAACACCTTGGCCGTTGTTGGACAGCCTATCAATGCATTTGAGGCTGTTTCCTTTCTTCTCAAAGGCCTTGGCACCGAGTTCGATCCATTTGTTACGTTTGTAACAACCCAAGTGGACCCTTTATCCTTTGATGAGTTGTATGGACATCTCTTGGCTCATGAGATGCAGATGGAGCAGCAACTTCCAGCCCTAGATCTCGCCCAGCCGTTTGCCAACTACACCACTCGTGCTGCCATGCTGAGAGGAAGAGGATACTGTGGTGGCAGAAGCTCCTCACGTGTGGCAACTAATGGCCAAACACA
Organism: Alnus rubra; assembly: GCA_028654335.1. Lineage (NCBI taxonomy): Eukaryota > Viridiplantae > Streptophyta > Magnoliopsida > Fagales > Betulaceae > Alnus > Alnus rubra. Next base: position 3,161,054 of record JAJPGS010000001.1, on the reverse strand, counting down.
TGGACAACAACGGGAGGAAAAGCCCCATCATCGCGAGAAACCTAGTTCTGATACCATAATAGAATACCCACAGAAACCAAACCTATGCTGAATATTTTCCACCGTGCTCATCAAGGGGAGCGTGTATTGATATATATAGATGTACAAAAGTTTAGGATAGCGGTGTTCTATTACTTATTCCCTTCAGTATCTTTTATTTCAATTCATTTTATTACTTTTTCTAGCCTTATAGTAAGGGCAAACTTCATCGGGATGTACAAAAGTTTAGGATAGCGGTGTTCTATAACTTATTCCCTTCAGTATCTTTTATTTCAATTCATTTTATTACTTTTTCTAGCCTTATAGTAAGGGCAAACTTCATCGGGATGTACAAAAGTTTAGGATAGCGGTGTTCTATTACTTATTCCCTTCAGTATCTTTTATTTCAATTCATTTTATTACTTTTTCTAGCCTTATAGTAAGGGCAAACTTCACCGATAAGGGAACAGTTAAATCATACTTAGAGTGACTTAGCATCAGCAAGAGAACATTAAAGTAGAATTTTATCCACTAGCCACAGCAAAACTGGAGTGGATACCAAAAGCCTCTGCCTTGCCCTCACTACTCCTTTTCTAGAAGATGTGAAGATCTCATGGACAGTTATGTAGAGTAGCAATAATGGTTATTATTAAATTACCACTTACCTCAAATGCTTAAACTAATAAAAAATAATAAATTTAATCATAAAATAATAATTTAACACCCCTTCACAAGTAGGATCAAACTCCCCCTCAATAAGTGAGGCCTAACATGTGGAATATTTTAGTTGAAAATGAGGTAAACAGGTTTTAACTCAATATTTTTGCTCTGATACTATGTTAAATCACCATTTATCCCAAAAGCTTAAGTTGATAAAAAGTGGTAACTTTAATTAGTTAATTAATACTTTAACACTATGAATTATGATACTCAAGCGGTTGCATCAAGCATACATGTTACAGGACTCAAACTACTGGTAACCTGATTCAATTTTTCAATTTCGTGGACTAAACCGCCAACAAATGGTCTCCAATACCATCTCAACACATTGGTCGGCACAAGACAGTAGAAAAATAGTACGGCACTAATCCCAAAATTTAAGAAAATGAATCCCTATATTAGATTTTGATCCATTTAAACTTGATCGTGGTAAACCGTTGAATGACGACAGAGCAGCTAAAGATGAACAGGAAAGTGATGTTATTAACCTTTTCATCCTAATTGTCTCCTACCAAGACCTTTTGTGAGATAAAACCTTGTAAAAGCTACACACATAATGAAATCTTTGTCATAATATCTTTAGGACTATTGGTCCACAAAGTTAATCTACAGGCAGTTATAGCATGGATTCTTAATAACAACCCTATATGCTTATTTATTGTCCATGCATCACACAAATAAACCATAAGTTGTACAGGGATCATCCAGCTGCAAACATCTGTGTGTGCTTTCAAAGCTGGAATATTATTGAAAACCAGATTTTATATTAACTCACCTGCAACATTGCCATGAGCATAGTAAGGAGCGCATAAGAACCTATTCCACCAGAATATACCTGCATACTTTAGACAAGTCCGAATCAGGCAGACTGGAATGAAAATTAACGACGACAATAAAAATTCACACCTCATTCAGTTCCCTTTGTTGTAAAAATACTTTCAAGATCAAACACAATGGCCTTAATGGAGGCCACTTTGACACTGCATCCTGAAAAACAGAACCGCATATAACACCATCAATTATGAAAAAGCCTCGAGCATGAAAAGCCTTGTTCAAAAAGCTGAAGCACACTTGATGTGGTCTGCCTTCCATCAAGAAATTTAGAATGACCTCATTATAAAAATAGCATCACTAGTGGCAATTAATAAATGGATGTTAGGACCAAAGACATTACATATAATGCAACCAACCTGAATAAACTCAGCAGCTTTGGGTCCATTTTGTGCATCAAAACTGCAAACCAAGAGAGAAAAATTAATTTACAATGATCGTGATCGCAAATGATAGTATCAATTAGTCACGTAAAATTTGTCATTGTAGTATGAACACAATGAGAGAGATAGTGACTGTGCCACAATCTGAATTATAAAGATAAGCACATCATGCCACATTCTCATGTAATTCAATATCAATATGAATCAAATAGATGCTTACTATTGGAACTAATGAAATTTAACTGTAAATTACCCCACTTAAGAGTTCATAACAGTTAAGAAATCTCGTCTCTTCCAACAAAATGTTAAAAACTTATTTTCTCTACTACTTTATATTTACCTTTCAACATTGAGAAGTTTATCATTACCAAACATCCATAATACTTATTCACGAAATTCTAAGTACTAATACGGGCGTTGTTCGATTTCAAGATCAGACAGTTCTTCCCAATTTGTAAGACTGCCTGTTGAATGCCAGATAACAGTGTGGAATTCATGTATCTTCTAATTGTCAGGATATTTAAATAATCTATGATTACCTTCAAAGGGTCCCCAAAACAAAATCCTATGATTTAAAGTATATTGAAGAAAATTCAGCAATACGTCAAAACACCCTTAATAGCTACAATTTGGTCGAACCAAAAAACATTTAATTTGTGTCAAGCAGAATATAAAGTATATTAACCAAATGACAGTCTCACTTTTATTAACAAAGTAATGCTCCAATAAATGGTTCACCATTGGTTATGCAACAAATTGCAAAGGCTTCGCATTCTAACAACTCAAACATTGGATAAATCCAATTCATTTACCTAAACACACAAACCTCAGCTGGAAAGAATACAACATAGAGGATGTTAAAATTTTGGAAAAAGTGCCCTCCTATCCTTCCTTGTCTCTTTTTTTATGTAGTTACAATATGGAAAAAAAACAAATAAATATAGAATAAGCTCTAACTAGAGCTAAAACACTTTATTAAACTAAAACGAAACTTTATTTGCAATCAACACTAGTATAAAACCCTACTTAATAGCCAAACCCATATATGAAGCAATTATAAATTTATAAGGTGTAACAAAGTTATAACTTCAACTCCAGCACAAAGAATAGACAGGAAAACCTTATATCAAATGCAATGCCACTTCGCTTTTCAACAAATTTGACAATTGGCACACGAGCCTTCCCAATCACCTGAGATATTAACAAACATTTTAGACAACAAATGTTCGTATTAAACATACGTCATCCATGATAGAACCATAAAGCATACCTAGAGTAATTTTACATGTCATATAAATGTCCATCAAGTGTCTATCAAATAATAAGGTGGCTTTTAAAATCAACATTTGATCAAATTCACCAATAGTGATTTTAAAAGCCACCTCATTATTTGATGGACATTTCTATGACATGTAGAATTACTCGCATACCTGTATGTTTTTTGCCATGCCCCTCCGTGACAATGCCCTAGAAAGAGCCACCAAACCCTTTTGTGGGTTTTCCAGACCTGACCCCAGAATCACAACCTAAAATCGATAGCAGTTAGGCAAATTTCTAAATTTGGTTGACCAGGTATCAGACTTCCTTTATCCATATATAGTTTCCAAAACATAGAATAGCTCAGCTTGTGAGCCAGCAAAAGATAATTTATGAACATGTGCCATCTAATTTAAACATTAATAGCATGACCATTCTCACTTTTAGGGTTGTACATGCGAATGCGGATGCAATTATTGACAATAACTGCATCCGCATTTTGTGGTTATCACTTTTAAGTAACCACATCCACATCATGCGGTTATTGAATGTGGTTATTAACCGTTATCCAAATATCGGGTAATGAACCTTTTGAGCCTTCCTTGGGCCTCTACTATAACCTATTTTAAATGATTTTGAAAATGTTGTGTGCCTGTTTTTAGTGTTTCAGGCATGTTTTTAGTGTTTTTTTTAAGCCCTAGTATTTTAGATAAAATTTCTATCTTGATTTCACCTTCTAGCTTTAAAATAACAAAGAAAATATAAACACCCTATGATGGGTATTAAACTCGTTTTGGAGAATTTGTTTATAGAGAAATGATGCACATACACCCTTACACATTTCCATACAACCAAGTTTCAAATCCACTATTGAAATTGTGGGACCCAATGTCGGTCCCTAAATCCAATGGTAGATTTGAAAATTTGAAAATGAGATGTATAAGAGATGTATTTATATCATTTCTCTTGTTTTTATATATATATATATATATATATATATATATATATATATAAGGCTATCCGCATCCGTTAGTAGCGGTTAATAATCGCCCGTTTGTACAACAATTACTTTCAACTTGTGAGCTTCCAAAGACAATCTAGTATTATTTTATTTTTATTTTTTGAGAAGTAAAGAAAACTCATTAAAAGCGCAAGGGGCGCCACCCAAGTACACAGGATGTATACAAGAGAAAAACACCCATCAAGATCTAGAACGAGGAAATAGAGCAAAAAAAATCTACAAAGCGAGAGATATTGAGAAGGGCACGAACAAAGATCCACTCAAAGAGTGATTTAAGAAAACAACAATCTAGTAAAATTATTTTAAGCTAAAGTCTAATGTACAAGTACCCAAATCGGGAATTTGAAATTGAGGAAAAATACAAATGATGTCAAATTAGCTGGATCTAGGCTTGGTTGAGTTCAATTAGGTTAAGTAAAAAGGCGTGCCTGAATAGAAGGGGAAATGCTAAACATCCTCCACTCATCCCCCCTTCATCACCCTCTTTTCCTTAAAAAATTGATTTTTATTATAAAAGGGTGATGAAGGGGGGATGAGTGGAGGATGTGTAGAAGGGCTCGAATAGAAGATTATATACCACAAGCATGGGACTTAAGAATTCTATGAAGGAACTTGTTTTTAACTCTGTAAGATAATAGGGAGCAATATACTTACATCAATGTCACTAGTTGGAAGATAGAGCCCTGTCTTGAATGATCCAAAAACTTCTACCTAGAGAGCAGCAATCAAAACACAACCTCAACACATTTCATGTGTCTATATAATTTTTTGTGTGTGTGTGTGTGTGTGTGTGTGTGTGAGAGAGAGAGAGAGAGAGAGAGAGAGAGAGAGAGAGAGAGCACACCAAACACACCTTGGAGTGGGGCCAAATATGTTTGATAACATCAAAAACGCCTTCTACTGCTGTATTACGAGCAGCTTGCTCTTCTGGAGTTGGGGATAGAAAGTTGCAAAAATCCACAATCTCTGTAATATCTCACAGCAATCGACAAGTTACAGAACTATTTATTATCTAAAAACATAAGCAAATTTAGCTCTAAATGTTCAGGAGAGGATGCCAAGCACCCAATACACGTGATGTTTCTACCCCCCCACCCCCCTCCTCTTAGAAGCATATATTCCAAAACAGAAACTGAAAAGTTTAATAGCTTATACCGTTTCGTTCAATCTATTGTTATACCTAGCTCACATTTTAATGTAACATTAGTGATGGGCCTTCCAAGTACCTCTCTCTCTCTTCCCCTCCTTTTGGGTCTGAGGGCTCCACGACTCCGATGGAAAATACTGAAGATATCCAGTTTCCCATAGGACCGGATTCCATTTAACCAAAGCTGAAAGAGCACATATATGCATATGGGAGAGTGACCAATCCTTTTTTTTTTTTTAATAAGTAATCAAGATATCATTAAAAGCGTAAGGTGCCCTCAAGTGCGCAAGAAGTATACAATAGAAGCCACCTAACTAGAAGGAGCAAAAATAATAAAAAAAATTATGATAAACTGTTTCTAGACCCGGGTTGCTCTCAGGACTTGAGTTACTCCTAGGACCTGAGTATACACCCTGCTTAGGAGCCCTCCTTGAGTTGGGCTTGCACGGCTGAAAAGGGGCTTGCCCAGCCCAAAATCCTTACAACTCTCTTAGACATGGGCTTACGCGTCTTCTTAAGAAAGAATCTCTTATAGGTTTGCTTCTGGATAGAACGCTTGGGCTTGGGATCCTAAAGCCTTCCAGTCTCTTATTCACACACATAAGTGCTCTGTCCACCTCCACTTTAATATTTTGCTGTTGACTTTTCCAAGCCTTCAGCTTCCCGCAATTAGCCACGTCAACATTCAACTTTTCTTCCTCAAAAGGTCTCATTACCTTCTAAAACATGAAAGGGAAAAGAAACCGAACCTCGAACCTCGAACCTCGAACCTCGATCCTTGAAACCATACTTCTAACCCAACATTACTTCTGCTACGAACTGATCCTTACCCACCGGTCCATGGGTTCACATTGCCTTCCCCTTTGTCGTCGTTGGTATGCGCCCTGCCGTGTGCACCACCTCAGAAAAAAAGGCATCCCTCCACGTTGGATCCTTTCCTGGCACGATCCCTACCACCACCATCACTAGTGGGCTTTGGATTCACCAAAAGATATGACCGCTCCTTGTCTGTGGACATTGCAATAGAGCCACTTGAGTCTTCGAGATGTTGCCGCAGAAGCACAACATTGTTCTTGCCAAGAGAGGAATCGAAGAGGGCCGCCACCTTCCCCAGCTCAGCAGCGAAAATCTTCCACCCCCACCTTCCACACCCCTCCAGAACTACAATGAGGCCATGATGACCACCGACTGTGTACTCCGCCACGTCCAAGAATCGGTATGCTCTGTTAGAATCGACTTTCTGGGCAATGAAAGCCCTATTTCCTTCCCTAGGTGAATCGACGAATTCTGTTTCCTCGGGTAGACGAACCAGTTTCTCAACCAATTTTTTTAGCCAAGCAACGCTAAATATTCCAAACATCACCACGCGACACAACCCATGTCTTCCCTCAACCAAACACAGGACTAACCCCCCTTCCGACATCGATAGCTCAAACACTTTAGATTCTACGCAAAACCAGCTCACATATCCCATCTTCTAGCTCCAAACCAGAGGAAAGACCCAAAGGAAACAAACGAAAGAAATGTGTCGACACACGCTGACGAGGGGGAACAGAAGGAAAAAGTGTCTAACTAATCACAAAGATAAAGTAAAATCAATCCTCTAACCACCTTCTCACATACAATTTCTTCAAACAAAGACAATAATATATCCATCCCTATAATAAGTGCGAAGGAATCCACTTAGAACAATAATCACAAACACCTCAAAAGAGCAAAGAGGCAACAATCATGAGTTTGAATACAAGCGAAATACCAACAATTCAGCATTGAAACTTAACTTCATTCTTCTTACCAAAAAAAAAAACCTTAACGTCATTCTACTCTTTATGACAGTTTCCGGAACCAAATATCAGCTACAAATTCCAGCAGATAATTATGCAATTTTAGAGGATTTGACTCAAATAAGAATTTCGTGGGGGAAAAGAACACTAAGAGAAACGTCCATAAATGCCTTGCTTGCAGAGGCAGAATTAGACAGTCAATGAAAAACTGCTCAGAACTGACCAACAAAGCTTATAACTAATTGGGCTTCACACCAAACTAGTGTATTGCTAATGAGTTTCAGAGAACAATATACTAAAACTATGACTTTATTACAAATTACGCAAAACCAGAATCCTATAAAGTACATAAAACATCGAAAACAAGCTTATTTCTTTACTTTGAACTTGAATCAAAATCTTGAACATAACAAAACCCAAATTCAGTACCTTTATGGAGCTGAAGCATAGGGCTTTTGAACCTACAATTCCCACGAAACCACCCCCTCTCGAGCGTCGGCGTCGCGGCTTCGCGAGCCGGAGTCTTCGGCTCCGGCTCCGGCGCAGCCGCAATTCGCTCGGAGTCCTCGCCGCCCACGTCGAGAGAGAAGTAATCGGGTGCGGCGGTCTCACGGGAGTCGGGATTAAGAACGGCGAGAGAGATCTCGTTGCGGAATACGGAGTAGGGCTTCAGGTCATCGGATAGTGGGGAATGGCCGGAGATGGAGAGAGAGAGGGGACTTAGGGTTTCGTAGAGAACGGTTTGGGTGTTCTCCTCTTCCATTGGAAGCAATCTGGGGAGTGAGGGTGAGTTTCCACCGAAATTAGGGTTTTGGTTTGGGCGTTTTCTTATTGCAGCGATTAATATTGTTTAGCTTGGGAATTTACACTTCTTTTTTGTTTTGTTTTTTTTTCTTTTCTTTGGTAAGCTCTTATTTATTTAAAAAAATAAGGGAATATATATATATATATATATATATATTTTGGGGGGGCTTTTAATTCATGATGTGCATCAGACAACGAATTAAATTTAAATTGAACTTTTAGGTCTCGTTTGTTTTGTAGAATAAGTATTTCATTAGAAAACAGAATAGTTATTACTTTGAATAAATAATTATTTATATTCTTTAATTTGGTGACAACACTTATATTTTAATTGGAATCGAAAAGTTCCCTATATTATTTATTTTATTTTATTTTTTTTATAAAAAAAGAAAAAAAAAAAAAAGACCCCTAATGGGTGGTAGGCCACCCACAGAAGAACCGGCGGTGGCTGCATCCATCGCCGAAGTGGTCTCCGGGGGTGGTTGAGGCCACCCCCAAATGCGTCGGGGGTGGACGACCACCCATTGGGATGGTCGGTCAGCTATAGATGTGTTTTTTATTTTTTATTTTTTATATAAAAGAAATTGAAATAAAATAAAATATAATATGAGTGGCTTTTTCCATAAAATGTAGTATATTTCCTTAAGAATAGTTATTCCTCTTATTTTCAAGAGGAATATGTATTCCTCTCCGTATGGAAATAATTATTTCAATGGGAATAACTATTCGAAGAAATAGACTACTACCAAATAAATAAATGAATAGTCATTCCATTCTGGGGTCTATTTCACAAACCAAACGAAGTCTTAGTTTATAAATATTCACATAATGATTGATTTTTAATTTATGGAATTCTTAAAAATTCTTCTTAATGAAAAAGTTTTAAATTCATCTATGTATTTTATGGATGCAATGAAAGTAGAAACACTCTTAATTTTTTAAAGAATAAAAAGAAAAGAGAGAAAAAGAAAAAAGAAGAGAATATGTTTTTATGGCATATCACATGGAGATATGACAATGAGTGGTTTGTAATTTAGGACAATCACAAATATTGATTTTGAGTTTATCCCTATTTTTAATATATTTATTTATTTTTATTAAGAGTGACACATGTTATCATTTTATTCGTACTGACATGGACAGTAACGTAATTCGTCAAATGTTTTGATGGAATTTGGGTGCAGAGACTAAATTGTTATTATAGCATACCTTGAGGACTTCTGAATTATTTTTTATACCGTATGAAGCGATTTGTAATTTAGGCCAACTACAATGACTGATTTTGCAATTATCCAAAAAAAAAAATGTGTATTAACCCAACCCCTTGGGTTATTCTTTTTCTTTTTTTTTTTGTTTGTCTATACAAATAGTTTAGTTTAAATTAGTTTTTTATTTTATTAATTTTTTATTTTAGTTTTTAAGAGAATAAAGGTATTACAGATATATAATAAAAAAAAAAAAAAAAATTTGACACACTTTGATAGTTTGATGTATCACTTTAAAATACTTGTCACTTCATAGAGTCATTTCAAAAACAATTGTTAGGTCACAATGTTTATATATATATATAACTTCCATTCAAGTAAATTCTTTTCGATCACCTAAAGAAAAGACCAACAAACTCTTAGAAGTGTTTTTAGAGTCCAACAAAAGGTCCAAAAAGGCATTTAGGATAATCATTTAATTTGATCTTGAAAACAACATTTTTTTTAATGGAAAAAGGGTTACCAGGAATCAATCAACTATGAGGGGATAGGCTCCCTAACAACATACCAAAACAGAAGAAACAATGCCAAAAAAAAAAAGAAAAAAGAAAATAGGAAATAAGAAATAGGTTCATAAATTATCCCATCATAAAGGACTTGATCATTTATAAGGACCGCATAAAGCGGAAACAATAAGCAAATGGCCGGGCACGAATTTTTAAAGGTCCTTCAATCCATCTCAAACTCTCATTTGAAAACTACAACAACCATCAAAAGAAAATTGTCAAGGGGAGGCATTGTGGAAAATCTTTAATAATGATAGTAATAATATATACATTTTTAAATTGCACAATTTTTTTTTTTATTTTAAAAAAAAGAAATTAACCTTTAATCTACCGTGTAAAGTTATGACCTTTCAAAGATTTGTACCATTCAATTATATTTTTCCTCTAATTTTTTTATGCATCTTTATTGTATTTCTAATCTTAGAAATTAATTAATTTTTTCTTAAAAAAAAAAAAAAACGACTTGAACAAGCACTAAATTTTGATATTTTATCCTAGTAGAATTGTCAATTTTTAACACGATCCACAAATCTGAAACGAACACAACTTAAAATTAGTGAATTAGGGTTAAAGTGTCGTACCTGTTTTATTAAATAGATTGAGTTGGAATTTACATATATAATTTTGTATCCATATCTCGACGCCACTCAAACTTGACACCTTAAATAGATTGAATAGATTGAGTTGGAATTCACATATATTACCCAACACCCCCCCCCCCCCCCCCCCCCCCCAACTAGTAGATAACCAAGCACAAAGATAAGATTACTTTCGTGCTGTCATTCATATATAAAACCCTACCTTTCGTGCTGTCATTCATATATAAAACCCTAGCCTTTTTAAGAGATGATAAAGACACCACCTCACAGGGTTTCCACGTTGATAACAGACAATTTGATTACCCAATTGTTGTTGTAGGATTATGGATGTGATGGTTTGACATCGTCCAACTAAATCTGCCAGCCTCCCTTGACAAATATTTCCCATAATGTTGGAATTTTCTGAAGGCTAAACCAACACCAATAATAGGAATATTCACAACACTTTTCCTTAACCTCCTGTGTCGTGTTCCACTTTGTTCTAATAAAAGCCCAAGATATGGAGATTACCACGTTGTCTTTCTCCATCTCCATATCCAATATTCAAAGAAGACACTCATACAACATGGCAAATCTTCCCTTCTCACAGTTGTTTCCCATGTATGGCAAGGTTCCAGCCGATCAATCCTTTGTCGTTTCGGCAAGTTCTTCTGATCACTATACTCTACCTCTTGATCTCCCAACTTCCATCACTGTGTGCATCATTTTGATGTTCTTCTTCATCCTTCTTTGTCAAATTCTCAGTAGGCTTTTTCAATGGCTGCTAGACGTGAGACCGGCCGGCTACGATCTTGAACAAGGAGAAGGAATTCATCGACCAGATATTGTTTCGAATCCATCTCATCAAGCTGCCTTTTATCAAGCTATAATCCAGAACAATATCCTCACGTTAGAAACATTAGAGACCTTCATGCGGGACGTAGGGGAAAAACGAGGGCAAAGGCTGAGGGCCTCAGAGAAATTGCCGCCATTGGTAAATTATGGAAGCCATGAAATAATATGGAGTTCTAGTGATTGTGCCATATGCTTGGAGGATTTTGCTGTTGGCGACAAATGTCAAGTTTTTCCAAGTTGCAATCACGTTTTTCATTCCAATTGCATTGACCTCTGGTTGAAGAATAAGCTAACTTGTCCGATTTGTCGTTATATATTAGATGTATAATCACCTACCATTTTTTCACAAGATCACTACACACATGAATGAAAAAAAAAAAAAAAAAAACCCGTCCGTAGTTGTCATTTGATTTCGAGTCTTTCGTTGTAAATGACGCAAAATAATGATATTGCATGTCTACGTTGTTTACATATAAACGACATAAGTAAAACGTCGTTTATATGTAAACGACGTTCAATGAAAAAAATTTACTGTTTAAACGACATTACTTTTGAAATGAACATAAATTAATGACGTTTACTGTTTAAACGTCATTAATTTTAACGATGTTTACCGTGCAACGATGCCACTTTTGAAATATATTAATGATTCGATTGCATCCGGCAACCATTCAACCCATATATGGTTTTTTACCCTATTTGTGTTGATAGAGCATGAAAATCATGTGATTGGTTTGAGTTTTATGTTAAAATGTGAATGTTCAAATTTATTATGCTTGAAATTAGCTTTCCATTAGCTTTTCCACATAATTAAAGTTATGATTTTTTATGAAGGACTGGTTTTTACCATTTAGTGTCATTGCCGTGTACCCAGCGTAACAACTCGTTTTTTCACCATTTTCTCAATTTTTTTTAATTATTTTATTCACATTTGAGTCGTTTTACTGTTTAAACGACTCTAAATAATTGGAGTCGTTTTACTGTTCAAACGACTCCAAATTATTGGAGTCGTTTATAAGTTAAAGCGACTCTAACCATTTGAAGTCGTTTATTGTTGATCAAACTACTCCAAACGATTAGAGTCGTTTTTACCAAAACAACTCTAATTGGAATCGTTTGAATAGTAAAACGACTCTAACCTGGAATCCAAATTGTATGTGTTAAGTCGCTTTCCAACCAACACTATTCAAACGACTCAAAATGAATAGTATCACTTCTTTTTTTCCCCCCAAAAAATGACTCCAAACAAACAACTCAAAACAGTAATTTTTTCGTAGCGACATAATTGGCTGAGAAGGCCACCTCATCGGTGGGTTCATTTTCATCCCTTCAGTTTGAGGAAGCCAATGCAGTAGAAAATATCACCATACAAATGGGTCAAAACTCATAGATAAGACTACGATAAAGATGAGTTTATTGTTATTTACACATTGAGTTGAGGAAGGCAATGAGCTAGAGAGAGGTGCATACATAGTACGCCGTCACATTTGCTAAAGTCTCGGAAGTCTAGCTATGCGATAGAAGTCCAGTAAGATTGTTCTGGGGTATTATTATTAAGATCTTGATCATGTCAAGATAATAACATCATAATAAAATATATCTAGCAAGAAAACTACGCTAACAAAAGTTTATGTAGAAATTCCCTGTACTTCCAGGCAGGGGTATGTGGCTGTATTTAATAGGAACATATTACTAGCTTGTAATTTCGGTACTATATATCTTGACCCTACAACAAAGGCTAGTCTCTAAAGTCTCAAACCTTTATACAAAGTTTAGGTTTTTATCTTTAAAAAACCTAACTTTCTACATTTTCTTAAGTGACTAAAAGCCAACATCGTACTATGTCTTAACTTTCTATGTTCGGACGGTTCATAGATCGGCCAGATGTTTTTGCCGATTTCTAATTTTGGGACGATGGTGAGTGAGGTGGCAACATAAGAGCTTGATGGTGGTAAGGAAGTGGTGGAGGAGCAGAGGGAGAGACGACGACAAACTGAAAGGTGATTGAAAATGAGATGCAATTTTTTTTACCTAATAAATGACTTATCAAATTTTGGGTCGTTATTCATTTTAAATGAACGCCCCAGATTACAACTATTGCATCTCGTACAAAAGTATTGTACGAAATCTCAATCTATAATTTTAGTAGAGAGCTAACAAATTGCATATGATATAACTAAATGATAAGGGTCCTCTTCCATATTTGCTTACACAAAGAAAGAAAAGTCATCCTTTATTCCACCAAAAATACGTATCACATATATATTGTTTCATCAAATTGGACGGTAAACTTTATGAGCAAGTTTTTCCCGATGTATGGATATTTTCACTATCATCATAACTTGCCCTTAGCAGATCTTCTCAACCTTCAAACCTGTGTATCATAAACATAAATAGCAACTAATGAATGATATTGTCTACATACTATGTGCACCATATGTCCTAGAATGTTAATGTTGAGTGTTTGAGCTTAACTTACTCATAATATTCAATCTTAATTCTTCCAACAGTGGGATCGACAATTATGGAGAAAGTATCTTTAGAAAGATTGATGGTTCTGTGACATCTTGGACAATAATCGACAATTTTAACCATAATGAAGTCTACCTTACAAGGTTGTGGTGCTAGGTTTGTGGCACCAATACACTTTACAACGTAATATTTCCCACATGCTCCCCTATTCTCCCATATTTCATCACTTGCTCCGGCTATAAGATCACCATCATCTTCGTATCCATTACACGTGGAGGCTGACAAAAGACATTGAAAATTAATCTTAGGCGATTTAATTCTCAAATTAGGACCTAGATTTATTTAACTAGTAGCTAATACCATTTTTTAGGTTATACTTGAGATCTAAACTTGAGTTTATGTAGACAAATCAAACCCAAAAGAGGTACAAGTTATGTTATTAGTGATTTTAAATTTTACAGGCAAATCCCTATAAACAAAAAAGAAATTAAGAACAAAAGAACAACTACATTATGAAACACAAGCATATAGAGTTTCCACCATGCAAATCAAGCAAGTAATTCAACATATACAGTAGCATAAGGTAAAATACAAGTATTAAATTAAACACACATGTAAGAATTATGTTCCAATGTGTGTGTAAGATTTCCAGGCTTTGTCCCGTTTATCTATAAAAATATTGTATACCTATTTTATATTTGAAAGTCATTGTATAAATATAGAAAAAATTACACTTGTTCTCTCAAACCAGTACTCAATTTTTAATGTCCCTCAAAATGTTAAAAATTGTGAGTAACTCTTAAAACTACCGAACCCTTTTACTTAACCCCACTCCGTTAGTTTTTTTTTTTTTTTTTTTTTTAAATTATTATTAAATTCTTCAAATAATGGGTCACCTGCGATACACATGATTGAAAATGGAAATAATATACATGCATCAGATAAAAAAATTCAAAAAAATTCAAAAAACAAGTGGGAGGATACCCATAACTTAGCCATGGGTCTTCACAGATTCATCAGAGACTCACTACCTGGCCATGGGTCCCTATGGAAGAAGAACCATAGCCAAAGACCCACGACCTAGTTGCGGGTCTCTTCTTCTAATTACTTCTCTTAATTTTCTGCTAAAGTATAGGCCAAAAAAGCTATAAATCATTTGGTATTAGTCTGGATTCAATAATCACTACAAAAAACTCTGCATTTAGTGGCGTGTCTACAGTAATATACTTTTTAACACTTCGCTAATTAGTGGCGTGTCAAAAGTAACACCTCACTAAAATAATTAGTGGCGTGTTGGATTGACACGCCACTAAATTTGTGACGTGTCTGGCAGCCACGCCACAAATTTAGTGGCGTGTCAATACAACACGCCACAAATTTAGTGGCGTGTCAATACAACACGCCACAAATTTAGTGGCGTGTCTGACTGACACGCCACAAATTTAGTGACGTGTCTGACTGACACGCCACTAATTAGTGGCGTGTCTCTCTGACACGCCACTAATTAGTGGCGTGGTAAATTCAGCACGCCACTAATTTTTTCGTTTTCCCTCCTTTTTTTCCTACTCACCCCCTATTTATTTCTTTTTCCCCCCATTTTCTCCTTCTATCTTCTCTCTTCTCTCCTACGCAGGTACTCCTTTCTTCATTTCTTTTTTCTTGTCTTCCTTCTTCCTTTCTTCTTTTTTGTCTTCCTATTATATGTGTTTAGAGAGAAACAAATTTTCTATAAACACATAATTTTCACGATGGGAACTATATAAGCCTGTGAAAGCTAACGATTGCTTTTGGAGTTTGGAGGATCAGTAATCAATCTCCATTCTTATGAGCAAGAGAGACCGGACAGACTGGTGGAGGTCTTTGTTAAAGGGAGGCCAAGAGATTGATGCCCAGAAAGTGGAACCGGCGCCAAGCGAGTTGTCTGACTTGGACTCAGAAACGCGTTCTGCTGTGGAGAAGATGACGTTTGATCAGAGGTAGAAGATGTTTAATTTGCAGATTTATTTCTGATTTTTCTCGTCAAATGGGTGAATGTAACAATGAGGATAATTATATCTCTAAGGAAGAGTCAGAAAAATGTTTTTATTTGAGGAAAAGTTTGACTGAATGATGGCTTAGGACGGCTAATGTCAGTTTGAAAGAAGCAAAGCATACGTTGTTTTTGGTTTTTCCAGAACAATTTTGGCTTCAGTGACTCAGTACAAAGCATATCCACACAATTGTACAAATCCAAATCTTTTGTTTCTCAGCACTTTTAACTCATCGATAATAATAATTTTTTTTTTTTTTGCCACGCCACATTAGTGGCGTGGCTGTATAACACACAAGCCACTAAATAGTGGCGTGTTTTTTTGACACGCCACTAAACATATAGTGGCGTGTTGTTCTGACACGCCACTAATAATTAGTGGCGTGCCAAAACGATACGCCACTAATTAGTGGCGTGCCAACCAGTGACACGTCACTAAATCTGAATTACTGACCTCCTGATTACTGACCTTCTAGAAAGGCCACTAATCAAAGGTCACTATTGTTTAGTGACCTTTTAGACATCTTGAAAGGCCACTAAAACTCTGTCACAAAACTCATGTATTTTTGTAGTGAATTAAATTGAGAATCATAAAAAACAATGCGATAAACTCCTCAACTACATTTTCATTAATTAATTATGATTGAATCTTTACATTAATATAGTCTACATTTTCAATACTTAAATTGGGAGAGCAATATTTGAACTTCAATCTCAATTTCATTTATAGCATGAACGGAATTCATATATAGAAGTACATATTCTTTGTTCTAATATTGTTCATGGATAGATATACATGATCCCCTTCATTAGAAAAATTAAATTTGAGCATGTTGAAAATAACTTTTTATTCGATCATCAAATGATATAATAGTTATGACCCGTTAATTAAAAAAATTTAATCTAATTGTGAATGTTTTATCTCTCTTCCCCACCCTCCCCTCCCCCTCAATAATTGTTCCTCTTTTTCTTATACTTCTCAAAAAACATTATTAAATAAAATAGTATAAATATTTAAGGTCGCAATCCAAATCCCTTCCATTATACCAATAAATCCAAATAAAAAAGGAAAAAGATAAACATTTTCACTTTTACAAACTGAAATTGTTCTAACTTGATATGTGATACAAACCCCTTAACTAACAATCTAAATATACAATGATACATGGTGTATATATATATACACTTACGAACATAAGGACGTTTGTAGAAGGTGGCAGTCCCATTTTTCCAATCGCCAGGCCTAGCATACGAAATCGAGGAAAAACATATGATGGTGCCAACTATATATAATCAAAACTTGAATATTTGGTCCCATTCTTTTTCCCTTACAATTTCCTAAAGATATTTAGTTTCATAAAATGAAAGGTTTAATCCATTTTGTAGTGGCGTTTTAACTAGTCCCACTCATGCATCCCTTTCAAAATTACTCGTCACCATATGTATATATAACCTAATGCTCACATGAAGGGGTTTTCTAACACTATCATGTTGTATTATACTTCTTATTATTGGACATTTTCAAGATAAACGCTACCATAATTTGAAATTTAATTTAGTATTATTGAGGAATATTATATAAACAATATCTTAAGACTAAAAAATATTGGACCTAGATGCAAGCTAATTAGTCCCCATATTGTTTATATGAAATTTATATGGGACAAATGTGATATTGAACTATTAAAATGATTGGAGAATTCTGAATAGAATACTTTATTTTTGTGTGTCTTAAACTGGGATCCGGCTTGCATGCTGTAGTTTTAATTACAGCATGCATGCTGTACTTTAAACAGCGGTCGAGATTTAATCTTCCAAAATCTGAAAAGTTACCTCACTTTTAAAAGCTTTTACCAGTTATGTTTTTTAACCATGGTTCAAAATAACTCTACCCCCTATCTCACCTTCTTCCTCTTCTTCGTCGAAAACCAACTTGGAAGAACAACACCCACTTGCGCCAAGCGCAGCTGTCTAGATTCAGGCTCGGGATTTTTATCCGGATGACTGAATTTCAAGAACAAACAAACAAATAAATAAATTTTGAGAAATCCAAAAAGAACCTGAGATCATAACATCACGAAGCCGGTCCTGTGCCTCCTTCTCCGGCTTCCCACCGAGCCTGTTCGAGAGTTGAAAAGAAAAACTTTTGACCTGAAAATTTTTGTGCTTCGATCTACTCCTTTTTTCTTCCTCCTTCCTCAGTTTTTCTTTTTCTTCTTTCTTCCTCCTCAGTAGCCGGCCGCCCAACCTCATCCTTAACGCCACCTTTTGCAGCGGCCCTTCGGCATCCACGGCAACCCCCGTCTCCGTCCGGCATCCCTTCTTTAGCAGCAACGGTGACCCACGTGGCCGTTCGTCAATGCGGGCCGCCAGTCCTGGTGACGGAACGGCGCCGGCCACGAAGAAGGCCGGCGCCTACTCTAACTGTGAGACTTGGCTTCCATTCCTCTTTAACTTCCACTTTCACAAGCTGGTGAACCTTTCTCTGTTCGAGAACAAGTTGACCGGTCCTCTGCCTTATAAGCTTGGGTCTCTTGGGGTGAATTCAATTTCATCGACGTGTCCAATAACTTCTTGACCGATCCAATACCGCCAGATATGTGCAAGGTACAGAAGAGGGTTCTTGGGTTTCAATGGCAGCATTCTTGGGGAGAAGATCGCTTGCAAGTGGGTGTTGTTCTTGCAAGTGGGTTTTCGAAGAAAAGCCAAAATTCGAGAAGATTCATCAAAGATGGAGCAGAAATTTGGGAATAATAGTGAATTGTCAGGGCAAGAAGACGAAGAAGAGGAAGAAGGTGAGATAGGGGGTAGATTTATTTTGAACCATGGTTAAAAAACATAACTGGTAAAAGCTTTTAAAAGTGAGGTAACTTTTCAGATTTTGGAAGATTAAATCTCGGCTGTTGTTTAAAGTACAGCATGCATGCTGTTATTAAAACTACAGCATGCAAGCCGGATAGGGGTGGACAAATTATCCGCCTACCGCCTACCGACCGCTTACCGAACCGAACCGAACCGAACCGCCATCGACCGCCTACCTACTTTAACCGACTAATTTCGGTTCGGTAGTCGGTATAAAATTTTATTCCGAAAGCCGGATCGGCAGCAGAACTGAACCGCCTTTTAAGCGGCAGCCGAACCGAACCGAACCGCATTTTAAGCGGTAACCGAATCGAATGCTATTCCGACCGATTAACCGAACTGACATAAAACGAAACGACGTCGTTTTAGTAAGAACGAAACGTATGATCATTTTTTTTTTCCTTTAAAAAAATCAAAACAACGTCGTTTCATTACCCATTTTAACCGAATGTTAACCGATTTAACCAACTTAACCGACCGCCTATTAACCGCTTAACCGAAATAAATTCACCGACTACATTTCGACAAAAGTCGGTTAACAGACCGAATTAACCGCCTATCGAACCGACGCCCACCCCTAAAGTCGGATCCCTTAAACTGTGTACAAGAGAGGCCTATTTATAGTTGAATAAGTCGACTTATATAAGTAAATCTAAATCGACTTATACAAGGAAACATAAATTGACCTATACTAGGAAATATAAAACAGAGAATTAATGTACAAAATAAATCAAATACGGTAAATTAGATATATACGGTAAATGCCAAAATATATTCTAACATCCCCCACAAACTCAAGGTGGTAATGTTGAAGCCAACTTGAGTTTGGAAACAAGATCATGGAAACGTCCAGGTGGATGTGCTTTGCTGAACACATCAGCCAACTTATCAGCAGAAGCAATAAGACAAAGGTGGAGAGTTCCCTGCAAAAGATGATGATGCACAAAATAACAGTCGATCTCAATATGTTTAGTGCGCTTGTGAAATACATCATTGTGCGCAAGTTGAATCGCACTCTGACTGTCACAAAATATAAGAGAATTGGATGTCTAAGTTGCACCCATATCTTGTAGGAGTCAACGAAGCCAGAGGATTTCAAAGGTGGTGTCAACAAGAGCACGATACTCAGCCTCAGTATTGGAGCTGGCAACAACAGATTGTTTCTTGCTACGCCAAGAGATGAGAGAATCACCAAGTAAAAAATAATAACTTGTGGTGGAACGACGGTCAGTGGGATCACTTGCCCAATCAGCATCTGAATACACATGTAGGTTGAATGATGAGAGAAGAAAAATGCAAACCATGAAATAATGTGCTCTTCACATAGTGAAGGATGCGAAGAACGGCAGCATAGTGAACTAAGCGTGGTACTGTCATAAACTGACTGACAAGATGAATAGCATAAGAAAGATCTGGTCGTGCGACAATAAGATAGATGAGGCTCCCAACTAACTATCTGTAGACAGTGGCATCGAGAAGTAACTCAGCATCAGTGGCTCGAAGCTTGACATTCGTCTCTAAAGGACTATCAATTGTTTTACAATCAACAATGCTAGCTCGAGAAAGGAGATCAGAAGCATATTTAGCCTGAGAGAGATAATAGTCATTTGAAAAAAATGGTCCATGGGATTCCAAAAAAGAAAAAGAAAAAAGGAATGAGCCTTAGGGTTTTTAGCCTTTAAAAAATAGTCCTTCTGCCAACACTAATGGCATTCCAATATAGAAGATTTGGTTTGCTAATTTGACTCTTTGATGAGACTCGTTGAATAAATTATACCAAGAGAATTCCATCTCTTCCAAGAAGATGGATATAATGTTGTAAAAGGTCTCCTTTGGGTAGCATATGAAATTGAGGCAAAATATATGATGGCACAAACTAAAATCATTAAAAGTTGAATATTTGCTCCAATTATTTTTCCATTTGAATTGCCTAATTAAGATATATGTAGTATCATAAAAACAAAAACTTAAATCCATTTTATAGATGCATCCCTTAGAAATGCCTAAAGATGTATATATACAACCCAATTCACACATGAAGGGGTTATTTAGTACTATCATATTATATTATACTTCCTTATAAGTTGAACACCATTATTGGACTGTTTCAAAGATAAACATTATCATGATTTAAAAATTTCATATATTGTTATTGAAGAATATTATATGTACAATATATCCTAAGATAAAAAATTTGTGATTTCATGCAATACGTTGGCTTAAAGGGTGAAGTGACACTTTTAATTGTTTATTTGGTATAGGAAATGACATATCACATATGTTTTCATTTGTTTTAATTGGAAATATTCAAACCAAACACCTATTTGATGAGTGAAGTTTGACCCCATTAAAAAGGTAAGAGAAGATTCTAACCCTGATACTGGTTATATAGTGAGATCATTTGTAACGACCTACTCAAACGATACAATATTGTCCGCTTTTTGGCTCACCCGAGCAAGACTTCCCAGAAAGTCACACATCCTACTACTACTCTCGCAGAAACTCTACTTAACTGCGGAATTCTGATAGGTTTATAGCCATCACGGATTTAAAACGTGTTGTGTCAAGAAAGGTGGGAATATACATATAAGCACATCCTAGATCATTTTTATACTCAGGCGATGTGAGACATCACATCATTCTTAAAAAATCGTCTTAAGTAGGCAAATATATATATATATATATATATATTTAATGTAAATCATGTTTAACTATATTAATTTTTTATTTAATGTAGTTAAATAAGCTACATTAATGTGGACGGTTATTTATTTTAATGAGCTAGCTGGCCTCATAGGAGTAGGGTTGTACAAGCTGACGATTATTAACCGTAACTAACCGCTACTAACTACTATCCTCTTATGTGAATAGCAATATTAGGGTAAGCAGATGCGGTTAAAAACATTCACATATTCCTATATATATATCATCTAAAACACTAGGGCTTAAAAAAAAAAAAACAATAAAAATAGGCCCAAAACATTCTCAATATCGTTTAAAATAGGTCCTAATAGAAGCCCAAAAAATGCGCATTACCTAATTTGGGAATAGGGGTTAGTAACCGCATTCAATAACTGCAATAACCGGACGGATAGCGGTTAGTAACCACATGATACAAATACGGATGCGATTATCACATAATGTGGATGCATTTATCGCTTTGGTCGAGAACTGCATCCGCATATACAACCCTACATAAAAGTATTATTTATCTTTTGGCCATAATCCTAAGGGCCTGTTTGGTACGTGAAATGACTATTTCATTAGGAAAATGAATAGCTATTATTAGGAACGAAAGCAAGTGGAATGGAATAGCTATTCTTATTCCTTAATTTGGTGATAACACATATGGTCTCACTAGCATGGAACCAAAATTACTAATAAAAATAAAATAGATTGAAAATTTGTGGGTGGCCGACTACCTAGAACAGAACCCCGAGGGTGGTGCGACAACCCCTAATGGCACTGGGGGTGAAAAATATTATGCTCGATGAGCATCGGGGGTGGCTGCAACCACTCCGAGCTCATTAGGTTTCCTATCGATTCGGGATTAGTGATTGTTCCTTTGAAAGTAATGAGTATATCTCTTTCTCCCAATCTTTCTAACGAAGTTGTTAGAGGATATCGCAACATAGCCAATCCAACAACCACAAGAAGCAATAGTTTGGATCAGAAAATTGATGTTGTGGGTGGCGTAGATGTACTTGGGGACGTCGTATCCGGAGCTCTCCAACCTGACTTCCCTAAAAACATTTGTTTTGTCATGTTTACAATTCAAGTTGCAATTTAAGGTGGGATCGAGATCGAAAGCCATGTGATGTGCAAATTTTAATACTCGCAAGCGCACGAATCGTTTGCAATATAGTGTATGTGCAAGTGCGAGGTCGAATCCACAGGGAATTGTGTTGTGAAAATTAATTTCTATTTAAACTAATTCTATCTTAACCTAGTTCCGAATTTTGGGGTTTGTAAAATAAAGAAATAAAATAAAATAAAATAAAAGAAAATAATTAACAAAAAAAAAAATGTACTAAGGTTTTAGAATCCACACCCACCTAATCGCAACAACATATTCTCATGTTCGTCAATACACATCCAAAGTTTTCACCGTACAAATAATTTGTATATTCTACTATGCTTCAAAAATTAATTGAATCATTCACTGAATCCATTCTTTGCACAAATCACAAAAGATATCCGGTATAACCCGAATCATCAAATGTATCCGTAGAACGAAACACAATGAATATCCAATGTTTTGATAAATAAGAAATTCAAGCAATCAATTAAATGAGACTATTCTCAAATCATCACATGTATCCGAAAATCACAATAGATATCTAAGAATTCATCTCAACAATTGAAAAGAAATAGAATATTGGAAATATTAAACCAAATAAAATCGAATGGTATACACTCTCATAAAAATATAGTTGCTCTTCAAAGATAAGGCTTCATCCTCCACCGTAATTGAAAAATTAGCTACTCATGGATAAAAATAAAATGCTAAATTTTATTAAAAACATAAAGAAAATAGAAGACTTACAAAAGAGAAAATTGCATGAGAACAAAAGCCAAAGACTATGTACAAAGAGGCTCACGCCTCCACCCCACCCCACACAAGCAGGGGCGGAGCCAGGGGGGGTCGAGAGGGGGCACATGCCCCCTCTCGACCCTCAAAATTTTCCCTCACCCCTAGCAGGTTTTTTCTCAATACCTTGGTTGCCCACCCTCAACCACTCGCCAGGGGCATCTTCATTACGTGGACAAAACATTTCTAACACTAAGAGGATTGAGATTCGGTCTCTTAAGCTTTCACCATTTTTAGGTTTTTAAGTTTTTAAGTTTCTGAAACTTTTAGGTTTAACATTTGACTCTTCCAAGAAGATGAACAAAACGCACCGTT
Source organism: Alnus rubra (assembly GCA_028654335.1). Taxonomy (NCBI): domain Eukaryota; kingdom Viridiplantae; phylum Streptophyta; class Magnoliopsida; order Fagales; family Betulaceae; genus Alnus; species Alnus rubra. The sequence continues at coordinate 3,137,616 of JAJPGS010000001.1, read as the reverse complement.
TCATTAATTTTTTTAACAAAACGTGTTGGGCTGTTGGTGCTTTAGCGTGTTGCCTCTCCTTGAGGTATTGCCGTATTGGGAACTGCTGCATGTGTTTGCTGTTGGCGTGGTAAACGTTTAGCCGACATATTGGAGAGTTGGGAAACTAAAAAAATTTACAGACTTACAGTTGTCCATCACCCATCAGAATTTTCTTTTTCTTTTTTTTTTTTAAAAAAATTATTCAATTGGGAAAGATAACAAGTCAACAAATCAAATATCTCTCTTCAAACTTGCTGAAGAATTTAACAGATCATCAAATGACAAAAAGTAGCATTTTTTTCTTTTTTTCCTGTGTACGGTAAAAAGAAAGAGTGAAAAGTTTACCTTTTTTTTTTTTTTTTTTTTTTTTTTTTTTTTCTTTTTTCAAGATTTCTTTCAATGAATAGTTTTAGGTATGTAGTGAGATTTACGGACTGATTTATTTTTAATTTTATTATTAAATAGTAATAGATTTTCTAATTAAGTTTTATGTGTAAATTGTTCTTTTAAATAAGTTGTTTATATATATATATATGAAATATATAATTGTAATTACTTGAAATTATGGAGAACAACAATAATTTTAGTGAGCTTCAATCAATTTTAAATGAGCTCGTGTTAAGGTAAATTTAACAAATTTTAAATATGAAAACTCTTGGAGAATAGGCGTGACAAAATAATGTAATCATGAAACTTTTTATATTTATTTAGATTTTGTATTTAACATTTTCTTTTAAAATAATTGTTTATGGATATATATAATTTTTGTTACATATTTTAATTATATGAAATATATAATTGTAGTTAGCTGAGATTATAGATAAAAGTAATGTTTTTATTGAGCTCCAATCAAATCTTAAACGAGCTCATATTGAGACAAATTTAGCAAATTTACATGTAAATCCTTGTCTAAGGAAAAAAAAATTTGACTACCATTCTAGTAATATTGACAAAATTCAAAAAGCATATCTACAAAAAAGACTTTGTCAACCAATTAACCATGGTTTAATACAAACACAATCTAGAAAAATTTGGCATCATTTTGTTGAATTTTTTTTATCTATTTCGTTTGTTATATTTTTTAATATTTTTAATTAATTTCTATTCAATTTTTTTTTCAATCATAAAAAAAAAAACTTGACCTCCCTAAATAAAATTCCTGGCTCCGCCACTGCACACAAGAGAATAATAAGGTATATATAAGCTGCTAGGTCTTCTCGTGTGTGTCCTAGGTCTGACTTGCTATGGAAAGAAATTGGTGTTGCCAAGCTTGGAAATTCACGCGTGAAGAGAGATCCTTTTCTTGGTAAGAAATCGAGTCCTGCTGGTTTGGTGCTGCACCCTAATTCCTGGAGAGATTCACGTGCTGCCCAGTTATAGAAAGAAATGAGTCGGTGCTCTCTTGTCTTCACGTCTTTACATTCCACGTGATTTGTGCTGCACATTTTGGAAAGAGTCAAGTCTCTTTATTTGCTGCCAGGTATTGCATGGATTCGGCTGCTCTTTAAGGAAGGATGTGGTGCTGCCAGGTATGGAAAGAATTTGTGCATGTCTTTTGAAAACCGTGCGCTGCCCAGTTATGCGTGGATTTGGTCTCTAATTATGGAAAGATGTGTGTCGTTTCTTTGGTTTTCACTCATGATTCGGTGCTTGCCCATTACGTGTAGAGTTGCTGCCAACTTAGGAGAATATCGTGCAATACTGCAATTCCTCTTTAATTCGGTGCTGGCTGTCTTTGGAGATACTTTTCCAAATCTGGTTCAGTGCTTTAGTTCACGGGCAAGTCTCCACGTGCTGTCTTGGTCTTCATGTGCTTGCATGGAAAGAATCGGTGCCTTGCAAATTTGGAGAGAAATCTGTCTTAATATCCTTCTCATGTGCCGCACGGACAGAATATATCACTCGGTGCTGCCTTGTGGAAATATATGAGACGGTGCATTTATTTGTTGTCCTTCATGTGCATGCATATCCTGGTACACTCTTGTTATGGAAAGAAAATAAAAACATGTAAAGGGCTGCTGCCAAGATGGAAAGAACGTGTGTTCAGCTTTCCATGTGTCTCTAAATCTTCTATTTGGCCAAAATAACAATGCTCTAGAATTTTCCTTCCATGTTTTTCCTTCATCTTCACGTGATTTCTAATCTCAAGGACAAATGTGTGTGTCGGTGCTGACTTTCCTTTTCAATTGGTTTTCCCATTTAATTGCAATTCCACGTAAAAGCCATCATTTCCTCTCGATCACCTGCAAAACACTTAAATACCAAAACTAACTAAAAATATCAGAAAATAACAAAACTAAAGGTCTAGTAAATGCAAATTGAAGGGTCTAAATACACAATATTTGACACTCATCACCATGTGTTGGCAAACTCCCTGTACCAGACAATCTTTTGCTGAAGAAGAGGGTGCAATAGTTGAACAAGATCTTCCTAGTCGTCAGAACCTTGAGTCTCTCACCAAAGATGAGTCAAAGTCGAGCTAGTTTTGATCAACCTAGCTGCTACCAATGCTGTTAATATGAGAGAAACAAAAATTGATAGTCTTGCCGAAGATTTTTGATCAGTTTTCTTTGGGCAACAGAACTTGCCCAAAGGAACATGGTACATATTGGTTTTGATGTAAAATTTGTGGAATCCATTGAAGGTTTATGTGGAGAGAGAGAGAGAGAGAGGAGATTATGATGGATGGTGGAGGCAGTGCTACATATTTCTTCTGTTTTTTTTTTTTTTTAATATTTGGGTTTAGAAAAAAAATAATGTGATTTTTTTGTTGTTGCAAAATATAGTTTTTTCTAAAGGAATGCCTATTCCTCTCCTTTTTGGTATCTCTCTTCGTATGTGAATAGTTCTCCCATCATAAGAATGGTACACAACCAAATAAAATAATAGCTATTCCATATGAATAGCTATTTTATTCCAAGGACCTATTCCGCGAACCAAATGAGTTATAAACGTTTTGATGTTTATGTTAGTATACTTAGCTTTGATGGGCTCATAAGACCTGTTTACCTCAAGGGTTCCCCTGGCCCATACATAGCCCAATGTACAACCAAAGTCATTAATTAATCGAGTGCTCATAAGGCTCGTCTATAACACCAAAGAGATTAAAATGCGTGTTTTAAATGTTAATGAAATAATGAAATGCATAAAATACACACTAATGTCAAAATAAGATAAAGTACGTAACAAAATGGACTTTTGGAGATTAGAATGACAAATTTGAAGCTCGAAAATGCACTTATCAAGCATGACCATGAGGTGCGCATGGAAAAAGCTTTCTGAAAGGGGGTCGTATGTGCAGTTCCAGTACTTATAGCCTAAGTTATGACCAAATTACTACCAAGTGCACGATATCGCCCTATCAACTAAGTATGGAAGGATCAGGGAGAGATAGTACGAAATGGAACAAAAAAGGGGATTGAAAAGACTTAGAAAAATCTCTATCAAACCGTATTGATCGATAGCCGATCGAAATCCATTCGATCGGAGATCTACAACACGTAGCAACGATAGCGAAAAGCAAAGCCAAGTGACCACGTTCAAACAGAGAATGTGTTGTTCGAATGTGAGGAATCTCCATTGTCCCTTTCTATCTCTTGCTTCTGCTTATTCTTTTTATACTTTATATTTTGTCATAAAATTTTACATGGTATCAGAGTCACTTCCTGTAAACTTTGTCTTTCTCGTGCTTATGTCGCCATCACCCGCTGTTACACACTGCCACATGCGCCCCTTCTAGATTTTAATTTCGATTTCACGCATTCCAAATAGAGATATACTATCGACATGCTCACAAGTTCTTGATTACTAGAAGACACGGTTTGTGAATCGGGTGGTTGCCTCAATGTTCAACATAGTATTTGGTAAAAAGATTGCAATTCTTGGGTTTGATTTTAATAAGAGTTGTTAATTAAATGTCACTAAAAGTCATGGTATTTTTTTTAGTAGAATTGCATGTAAATACGACTACCGAAATAAGAAACGAACTGTAAATACCCATACTTAATCTTTAGGCGTTTTTCAACTATTTTTATGTTTTTGGTTAGTTTTTGCTTTATCTTGCAATTTATTGGAGCATTATTTTTGCAAGTTTGGTAATACAACAACCATTATCATAGTCCTTATAGGTAGAGATTTTGGCCTTTTATTTTTTCTATTGCTGTTTTTTGTTTTTAAAACTTTCTAAAAAAAAATAAATTATTTTTCTCAAAACTATTAATAAACATTTAACACTATTCAAAACATAAGGCTTCATTTGTTTAATTTTTCTTCTTCCGCTTTTTGTTTTATGTTCTCAAGACAAAAAAAATTAAAATAAAAAATAAAAAATTAACAAACACAAAACACTCAAAAAACTGTGTTCGCCTTCATATCACATCAGAATACTTTTCAAACAAAAAACCAACAAATATCCCCTAAAAACGTTAGCAAACATATTGTTACGATCCTAAATGGCTCACTTGGCTTAAATATAATCTTAACCATGTGTATATTAGCTCTTAAACACCTCATCTTCCAAGCCGGTTTTCAATGTGAATTTTACCTAAAGTTTGTACGATTTGGTATCAGAGTTAGCTAAGAGATTGAGTATGTGATTGATCGCAATTAGTTGAGTATGAGATCAAATGGGTTGCGGCTTTGAGGTTGAGTCACGGAGGGGGCGACCTATAAGATAGATTAAAATGGCTTGGTACTATGTATGAGCATTCTATTAAATCATTGAATATGGATAGATGAGTGGAACTACAAAAAAAAAAAAGAAGAAGAAGAAGAAGAAGCTATCATCGGATCAATGTCGATAGAGTGGGCTGTTGTGAACGTTGGCTACGAAGCGTGAGTGTGATCGTATGTTACGATCCTAATTAAGTGTCTCACATAGAATATTAAATCTAATATTAGCCATGTGTATATGAATTATTGGGCACCCTCCCCTTGCAAGTCATTTTTTAATGGTGTGCTCTACCTGAGATTTGTATCACATACCCAAAACACTTTATGAATGTGGATTCTACCAAAAAACATTTAGGGAAAAGTACACAAAAAAATTGCAATGTACTCCTTTTGTTCCTAAAAAGACAAAAATGCCCTTAAAAAATTTTCAATTAGAAAAAAATATCCTTAGAAATTTAGGAAAAAAAAAAAAATCGCCAAGATGCCATGAGTTTGGAGGGAGACTGTTAGATTCTTCTCTTATCTCGTATTCACTTTCATGGAGGAAAAACTAAATAAGAGAACATGTAAATTAAACCCGGGAAATTAACAAAGAACGAAAAAACGTAAGAAACAAAAGACAAACACAAGAACATGATTCTCTTTAGTAGTTAGATTGAGGAACTTCCCAGATGGTTTAATAACTTTGGCTAGCCAAGCAAGATCAGATGCCATTACGTTTTTATAAATAATACCTTGCTTAATTAAATAAACTAGTGAAGACCCATGGTAGCTACAATGGGTTTGGTGATTTTTTTTTTTTTTTTTTATTATTTATTTTTTGTAAGGTTATTTTTGTCATTTGAGGGACATTACAATTTTTTTTTTTTGGTAATTTAACTTCTCTTACCCCAAAGATTGAAACTTTAGCCCTGCAGCTTCCAAAGCAAAGCAAATTCCTTATCCTTCTCTCTCTACTTCTTTCTCACACTTTAATGTGAGTGGGTGACGAGCTGGGGGTCTACTAGGATTTCCCTGCCTTTAAATAAGGCATTCCCTAGCATTTCTAAGCTTTGTGACGTACTATTGTCACATGCAACACTTCGACCATTCAGACGATTATCCCAAACTATTAGGACAACTTTCCTCAAATTCCATTGCCTTCTTTGTGGCATCATCTGATCTTTTTCAGTGTTAACGTGACATCGTTCAGACGGTTCATAGATCGGCCGGACATTTCTGTTGAGTTCTAAATTCTAGGAGTCTTCGAAGTCCAAATATTTTATGTCTTAATTTCGGGTGTTCATGTGCAAATTATTAAAACTGTTTTGGGTGTTTTCGAAAATCAAACAATATTAATCTATATTGGCTTTATCATTTTGTTTATTAGCTAATAATTCAAAAGATTTTTGCCACGTATTTTTTGGAGAGGTATTGTATATTGCCCGGGGTGCGATAACTTTAGTGAACGGTCTAAAACCTACAACATATATATCATCATCTATTAGGTTGAAAAAAAATTGCATCTAATTTTTAGCTACCTCTTCGCCCACTACGCCTCTCCCTCTGCTCCTCCACCACCTCCACCACTGTATCCTATTCCGCCACCTCCCTCATTAGGCAAAAGACTGGTTTGGCCAATGATAAGTCTTGAATTATTCGATTCAAGACCCCTTAATTTGCATTTGTTAGACCTAGTTCTTATTGTATATATAACGTATTGTTGTAGTTTTTGTGTTTTGTCTTATTTTCAGGTCTTAATTGAAATCTAGTTCAAAATACCTGAATTAGACCTGAAAATACATCAAGGGCGATTTGGTCATTTCCAGAGTTCAAAGTTGCTCCTTCCAAGTCAAGAATTGGCTAAGGCAAATCGATCGATCGACTTTATAATCGATCGATCGAATCATCATTCGAAGAAGAATGCGATCGATCGACTTTATAATCGATCGATCAAATTTGGATATTTTCGGAACAATATGAAACAATGTTAACATATCACTTTTCCTTGATATTTTAAATATCTTAGATATTTTCTAGATATTTTCTAGATATTTGTTAGATATTTTCTAAATATTTTTAGATATTTTCAGATATTTCCAAAATATCTTAGATATTTCCAAAATATCTTAGATATTTCCAAATATCTTAGATATTTCCAAATATCTCTTATCTTATCTCTTCTTTAGATATTATTTTGTAAATCTCTTCCTCTATAAATAGACAGCAACATGAGAGGTAGAAGTATGCATTTTTGGGAGCTTCGATTGTCTCAGGTGTATCTTAGTTAATTTTAATGCTTTTCATTTCCTTTTGTAATCCGAATTCTCTTTGATTAATATAGTGTTCTTAATTTATTTAAATCTTGTTTTCTTTACTGTTTTCCTTTTAATTTCATGCTTAAATTAGTTTACTTCATGTCTAGCTAATTTAGTTCTTAGGGTTTGATCAAAATCCAATCCAAAAATCATGAAGTGTTCTTGAGGTTCTTAGGATTTTCTTTAGATGTTTGATGATTGTTAAGGGTTAGAGGATCTCAAAACCGATGCTAAAAGGTTTTGTTTTCAAGATTCCAATCTAATTATTCATGAAAAAGAGTTAAGCTTGTCTATGAGTTTTCTTAGATTTCTTGAGTAAAACCAACGTTCTTGGAAACAAGAACGATGTCTTTTGCAATGATGCTATTTGACATGACGTGTGATTTCTCATTAGAGTCACCTTATAGGGTATGCTAGGGAACACCAATCATTTCACACCTTTGGTAGTCTAAAATGTTTTTCAATTGTAGTTTAAACTTTATGTGAAATGGTTTGGTGTGAAACTAGATATTTTATCATTGTGGCTTAATTAGGGTTTTCATGTATTGTGTATACTTATTAGGATGTGTTGTAGAGTAGTAAGCTAGGGAGCATTAATCACTCCACACCTTTCGTAGTGTAAACGTTTTTCAATTATAGACTAATCTTTACGTTGAGTAGATTAATGTAAAACTAGGTGCTTTATAACTACGTCTTAACGAAAGTGTTTTCACGTCGAGGTCGTCGTAATGGTTGACGCCCATTACGCGCTCATATCATGCATGTTAGGAAGAACCATATAGACTTTAAGCATTTCATTGGTTGAGGATTGGATAAAGATCAACACCCTAAGTTTCTTTTAAGTTTGTTTTCAATTTTCGCTTTCCTTCACCTTATTGTTGTAGCTTCAATTCTACAACCCTTTACTTTTATTTTTATCTTTAAGTTAAGTTAGATACGCTCTTTAATATTCCATTACGCAAAACAACCAATAATCTCTGTGGTTCGATCACCCTTACTATAGTACAGTTGATACGTACTATTGCGAGTGGTAAACTTATAAATTTAAAATCCACGTAGCCGCTTGGCGCGCTACCAGCCAACCTACACCATGGGACAATGGTGAGTGAGGTGGCATCATAAGAGCTTGATGGTGGTAAGGAAGTGGTGGAGGAACAGAGGGAGAGACGACGATAGATTGAAAGGTGGTTGAAATTGAGATGCAATTTTTTTTTTACCTAATAAATGACTTATCAAATTTTGGGTTGTTATTCATTTTAAATGAATGCCCCAGATTACAACTATTGCATCACGTACAAAAAATTTGTACGCAATCTCAATCTATAGTTTTAGTAGAGAACTAACAAATTGCATACGATATAACTAAATGATAAGGGTCCTCCTTCCATATTTGCTTACACAAAGAAAGAAAGAAAGAAAGAAAGAAAAAAAGAAAAGCCTACTTTATTCCACCAATCAATACGTATCACATATATATTGTTTCATCAAATTGGACGGTAACCTTTATGAGCAAGTTTTTCCTGATGTACGTATATCTTCACTATCATCATAACTTGCCCTTGGTAGACCTTCTTAACCTTTAAACCTGTGTATCATAAGCATAAATAGCAACTAATGAATGATATTGTCTACAAACTTTGTGCACCATATGTCCTAGAATGTTAATTTTGAGTGTTCAAGCTTAACTTACTCATAATATTTAATCTTAATTCTTCCAGCATTAGGAAGGGCAATTTTAGAGAAAGTATCTTCCGAAAGATTGATGGTTCCGCGGCATCCTGGTGGAGAATAATCGACAATTTTAACCGTAACTAAGTCTGCCTTACAAGGTTGTGGTGCTAGGTTTGTGGCACCAATACACTTTACAAGGTAATATTTCCCACGTGCTCCCCTATTCTCCCACACTTCATCACTTGCTCCTGCTATAAAGTCACCATCATCTTTATATCCATTACACGCAGAGGCTGACAAAAAAGTTATTGAAAATTAATCTTTGGCAGTTTAATTCTTAAATTAGGACCTAGATTTATTTAACTAGTAGCTAATACCATTCTTTAGGTTATACATGAGATCTAAACTTGAGTTTATGTAGACAAATCAAACCCAAGAGAGGTACAAGTTATGTTATTAGTGATTTTAAATTTTACAGGTAAATCCCTAAAAACAGAAAAGAAATTTAGGAAAAAAAGAACAACTACATGCATTATGAAACACAAGAATATATAGTGTTTCCACCATGCAAATCAAGCAAATAATTCAACGCGCGTTTACCATGGCACAAAGTAAAATAAAATTATTAAATTAAACTTACACATAAGAATTATGTTCCAATATGTGTTTAATATTTCCAAGCTTTGTCCGGTTTATATGTAAAACGATTGTATATCTATTTTGTATTTGAAAGTCAATATTGTATATATATAGAAAAAAATTACACTTGTTCTCTTAGACTAGTACTCAATTTTCAATGATCCCCAAAATTTTAAAAGTTGGGATTAACTCTTAAAACGACCTAACCCTTTTACTTAACCCCCTATTCTTTAGGGTTTTTTTATTTTTTAAAAAGTTTTTGTCATATGTGATACACATGATTGAAAATGAAAATAATATACATGCATTGGATAAAATGAAATTCAAAAAACACGTGGGAGTATACCCATAGCTTGGCCATGGGTCTTCACGGATTCATGGCCAGAGACGCATGACCCGGCCATGGATCTCTATGGAAGGAGACCCATAGCCAAAGACCCACGACCTAGCTGGGGGTCTCTTTTTCTAATTACTTTTATGCTTAAGTATAAGCCAAAAAAGATATGAATCATTTGATATTGGTCTGGATTCAATAATTAAATTGAGAATCATAAAAAACAATGTGATAAACTCCTCGACTACATTTTCATTAATTGTGATTCAATCCTTTATATTAATATAGTCTAAGATTGGTTTTGGATTTAATAATTAAAGGAAAAATATAAAAAAGCCCACTGAACTAACAGTTGATTTAGAATAGCCCATTGAATTTCTAAGTGCATTAATGTGACCCATCAAACTACCAAAGTATGTAAAAAATGATACTTTTGTTCAAATATTTTTTAATAAGATTTTTTTTTTTAAAAAAACTATTAATATAAAACTAAAAAGTTAAAGAAATTAAAAAAAGGGGTGGCTCGGCAGCTATCCTTAGTTTTTTAATTTCATTAAATTTGTAGTTTATATATATATACGGAGTAATTTAGTTTTATCTATGTATATTTTTACTATATTGATATTTTGTTTAGTAAGAGTGATACATGTCATTATTTTATTATTGTTAACGTCGACACTAACAGAATCCGTTAAGTATTTTGACAGAATTTGACTACAATAACTAAATTTTTGTTTTTTTGCCTATATTGAAGACCTTTAAATTATTTTTTATTCCAACAATTTGTAATTTAGGCCAACTATATGGATTGATTTTGTATTTTTTTTTAAAAAAAAAAACAAAAACAAAAATAGTTTTGTTTAGTTTAGTCTTTTTTTTTTTTTTTTTTTTTTTTAAATTTTTAGTTTTTAAAGGAATAGGTGTATTATAAGAATATTTTGATAAAAGTGGCATTTTTTAACACTTTGATAGTTTGATGAGTCACATTAGTATACTTAAAAATTCGGGGCCTTTTAGAAAATCGGCTGTTAGTTTAGTGGGCATTTTTATATTTTTCTCAATAATTAAATTGGGAGAACAATATTAATTTGAACTTCAATCTCAATTTCATTTATAGCATGAATGAAATTCATATATAGAAGTACATATTCTTAGTTCTAATGTTGTTCATTGATAGATATACATGATCATCTTAATTAGAAAAATTAAAATTGATCATGTTAGCAATAACTTTATATTCGATCATCAAATGATATAATAGTTATGATCGGTTAATTAAAAAAATTTAATCTAATTGTGAATGTTTTATCTCTCTCCGCCAATAATTGTGCCTTTTTTTTCTTATAATTCTCATAAAACATTATTAATTAAAATAGTATAAATATTTAAGGTTGAAATCCAAATCCCTTCCATTATACCTATAGATCCAAATAGAAAAGGAAAAAGATAAACATTTTCACTTTTACAAACTGAAATTGTTCTAACTTGATATGTAAAAAGAATGTGTTTGAATTTATACCACAAAACCAGCACAAATCCTTTTATTATTATCAAATATACAATAATACATGGAATATAAGCATATATATACTTACGAACATAAGGACGTTTGTAGAAGGTGGCAGTCCCATTTTTCCATTTGCTAGACTCAGCATACGAAATGGAGGAAAAACATATTTTGGTGCTAACTATAATCAAAACTTGAATATTTGATCCCATTCTTTTTCCCTTACAAATTCCTAAACATATTTAGTTTCATAAAATGAAAGGTTTAATCCATTTTATAGTGGCGTCCTAACATGTCCCACTCATGCATCTCTTTCAAAATTACTCGTCGCCATATGCATGTATATACAACCTAATACTTACATGAAGGGGTTTTTTTTTACTATGATCATGTTGTATTATACTTCCTTATTATTGGATCATTTTCAAGATAAAGACTACCATAATTTGAAAAAATTTAATATAATATTATTGAGGAATATTGTATAAACAATATCTTAAGACTAAAAACACTTGGATTTGCATGCAATCTAATTAGTCCCCATATTGTTTATATGAAATTCATATGGGACCAATGTGATATTGGAAAATTGTTAGAAAGAAAAAAAAAAGTGATCTTTTAGTTTTTATTTGTTTAAAAAATGGTCCAAGGGATTCTAGCAAAAAAAATAGAAAAAAGAAAAGAAAAAAAGGAATGAGTCTCTGGGTTTTCAGTCTTTATAAAATAGTCCTTCCACCAGCACCAATGGCATTCCAATACAGAAGATTTGGTGTGCTAATTTGACACTTTAATGAGACTCGTTAAAGAAATTGTACCAATTAAGAGTATTCGATCTCGTCCAAGGATATGGATATAATGTTGTAAAAGGTCGCCCTTATGTAGCATATGAAACCGAGGCAAAACATATGATGGTACAAACTATAATCATGAGAATTTGAATATTTGCTCTAATTATTTTTCCATTTGAAATGCCTAATTAAGATATATGTAGTATCATAAAACAAAAACTTAAATCCATTTTATAGCATCCCTTACAAATGCCTAAAAAGGTATATATACAACCCAATTCTCACCTCAAGGGGTTATTTAATACTATCATGTTATATTATACTTCCTTATAATTAGTTTAACACCATTATTGGACTGTTTCCAAGATAAGCATTATCATGATTTAAAATTTCATATATTGTTAATATTGAAGAATATTATATAAACAATATATCTTAAGATACAAAATTTGTGATTTTGTGCAATACGATGGCTTCAAGGGTGAAGCGACTTTTGATTAAAGTCATTCACGAAGTTTATTTGGTATGGGCAATGGCGTATCACATAAGTTTTCATTTGTTTTAATCAGAAATATTCAAACCAAATACCTCTTTGATGAGTGAAGTTTGACCCCATCAGAAAGGTAAGCGAAGATTCTAACCCTGATACTTGTTATATAGTGAGATCATCCTTCAACAATCGTCTTAAGTAGGCAATTTTTTTTTTTTTTTTTTTTTTTTTTTTTTTTTTTTTTTTTATACTGTAAATCATGTTTAACTACATTAATAATTGGTGGTGAATTATTTATTTATCTAATTATTTTAATTAGTTAGCTGGCCTCATAGGAGTAGGGTTGTACACGCGAGCGTTTATTAACCGTAACTAATCGCTACTAACTGCTATCCTCTTATGTGAATATCGATTTTAGGGTAAGCAGATACAATTAAGAACAACATCCACATATTCCTACATTTTCAAAAACACTAGGGCTAAAAAAAATGCTTAAAATAGGCGCAAAACATTTTCAAAATCGTTTAAAATATGTTCTAATAGAGGCCCAAAGAAGGCCCATTTCTTGATTTGCGAATAGCTATTAGTAACCGCATTCAATAACCGCAATCAATAACCGCAATAACTGTGCGGGTAGCGGTTAGTAACCACATGATGCAGATGCAAATGTGGTTATTACATAATGTGGATGCAGTTATCACTTTGGTCAAGAACTGCATCCGCATGTACAACCCTACATAGAAGTATTATTTCTCTTTTGGCCATAATCCCAAGGGCCCGTTTGGTACGCAAAATGACTATTTCATTAGGAAAATGAATAGCTATTACTAGGAACAGAAGCAAGTGGAGTGGAATAGCTATTCTTATTCCTTAGTTTGGTGACAATACATATGATCTCACTAGAATGGAGCCAAAATTACTAAAAAACCCTTTTTTTTTTAAAAAAATAAAAAAATAAAAAATAAAACATAATGAAAATCTGTGGGTGATTGACCACCCATAACAGAACCTCGAGGGTGGTGCGACAACCCCCAATGGCACCGAGGGTGGAAAAGATTATGCTCGATGAGCATTGGGGGTGGTTGCAACCACTTCGAGCTCATTAGGTTTCCTAACGATTTGGAATTAGTGATTGTTCCTTTGAAAGTAATGAGTATATCTCTTTCTCCCAAGCTTTCTAACGGAGCCATTAGAGGATATTGTAAGATATCCAATCCAACAGCCACAAGAAGCAACAGTTTGGATCGAAAAATTGATGTCATGGGTGGCGTAGATGTACTTGGTGACATCGTAACCAGAGCTCTCCATCCCGACTTCCCTGAAAACATTTGTTTTGCCGTATTTATTATTCATGTAGCATTTAAAGGTGGGATCGAGATTAAAAGCCTTGCAACATGCGTTGGTAAACTCCCTGTACCAGACAATCTCTTGCCGAAGAAGAGGGTGCAATGGTTGAACAACATCTTCCTAGTCGTCTGAAGCTTGAGACTCTCTCCAAAGATGTGTCAAACTCGAGCTAGTTTTGATTGGCTAGGCTGCTACCAATGCTGTTGATATGAGAGAAACAACAATTGACAGTTTACCCGAAAATGTTTGTTCAATTTTTTTAGGCAACCAAACTTGCCCAAAGGAACATGGATTCTTTTGGTTTTGATATAAAATTTGTGGAAGCCATTGAAAGTTTATGTTGAGAGAGAGAGAGAGGAGATTATGGTGGACGGTGGAGGTAGTACCACATATTTCTTCTGTTTTATTTTTATTTTTTTAATATTTGGGTTTTAAAAAATAATGCGATTTTTTTTATTGTTGCACAATATAGTTTATTTCTAAAGGAATATCTATTCCTCTCCTTTTAAGTATCTCTCTTTGTATATGAATAGTTATTTCCTCCTAAGAATGGTACGCAACCAAACACAATATTTCAAGGACCTATTCCGCGAGCTAAATGAGTCATAATGTTTTAATTTTTATGTTGGTGTACCTAGCTTTGATGGGCTCATAAGGCCTGTTGACCTCAAGGGTTCCCAAGCCCAAACATAACCCAATGTACAACCAAAGTCATTTATTAATTCAGAGTTCATTGGGCCTGTCTGTAACACCCAAGATATTAAAATGAGTGTTTTTAATGTTAATGAAATAACGAAATGCATAAAATACACATTAAGGTCAAAATAAGATAAAGTGCGTAACAAAATGGAATTTTGGAGGTTAGAATAATGAATTTTGAGCTTGAAAGTGCATATCAAGCATGACTGCGAGGTGTGTACGGAAAAGAGCTTTCCAGAATGGAGTCGTACGCCTAGTTCCAGTACTCATAGCCTAAGTTACAACCAAATTACTACGAAGTGCATAGCTTGATCAACTAAGTATGGAATGATTAAGGAGAGATAGTATGAAATGGAATTCAAAACGGGATTGAAAAGACTTAGAAAAATCTTGATCAAACCGTATCTATCGATAGCCGGTCGAAATCCATTCGATCGGAGATCTACTACACGTAGCAGGGATAGGGAAAAGCAAAGCCAAGTGACCACATTTGAATAGAGAATGTGCCGTTTGAATGGGAGGAATCTCTATTGTCCCTTTCTCTCTCTTGCTTCCACTTATTCTTTCTAAACTTTATATTTTGTCACAAAATTCTACATGGTATCAGAGTCACTTCCTATGAACTTTGTCTTTCTTATGCTTCTGCCGCCATCACCTGCTGTCACACACTGCCACACACGCCCCTTCTATATTCTAATTTCGATTTCATGCATTCCAAATAAAGATATACTATCCACATGCTCACAAGTTCTTGATTACCAGAAGGCATAGTTGGTGAACCGGGTGGTTGCCTCAATCTTCAACATAGTATAAAAAAGATTGCAATTCTTGGGTTTGATTTTAATAAGCGTCGTTAATTAAACGTCACTAAATGTCGTGTTTTTGTTTTTCTATTTTTTTAATAGGACTACATGTAAATACAGTTACCAAAATAAGAAATGAACTGTAAATACCCATACTTATTCTTTAGGCTTTTTTCCACTATTTTTATGTTTTCGGTTAGTTTTTGCTTTATCTTGCAACTCATTGGAGCATTATTTTTGCAAGTTTGGTAGTACAACAACCACTACCATAGTCCTTATAGGCAGAGATTTTGGCCTTTTTTATTTCTGTTTTCTATTTTCAAAACTTTCTAAAAAAAATTATTTTTCTTAAAACTATTAATAAACAATTCAAAACATTAAACACTTTTCAAAACATACTGCTTTGTTTCTTTAAATTTTCTTCTTCCGCTTTTTGATTTGTGTTCTCAAGACAAAAAAAAAATAAAAAATTAACTAACATAAAACACTCAAAACTGTGTTTGCCTTTTTGTCACATCAGAATACTTTTCAAACAAAAAGCAAACAAATATCCCCCCAAAACATTAACAAACATATTGTTACGATCCTAAATGGCTCACTTGACTTAAGTATAATCTTAACCATGTGTATATAAGTTCTTGGACACGTCTTCTTGCAAACCGGTTTTCAATATGAATTTTACTTAAGGTTTGTATGATTTGGTATTAGAGTGAGCTACCATATCGAGTATGGGATTGATCGCAATTAGTTGAGTATGGGATCAAAATGGGTTGCGGCTTTGAGGTTGAGTCACGGAGGAGGCGACCTATAAGGGAAATTAAAATGGCTTGGTACTATGTATAAGCATTTTATTAAATCATTGAATATATATGGATAGATGAGTGGAACCACGAAAAGAAAAAGAGCTATCATTAGGTCAATGTCGATAGAGTGGCTGTCGTGAATGTTGGCTACGAAGCGTGAGTATTATCGTATGTTACGATCCTAAGTGTCTTACATGGAATATTAAATCTAATCTTAGCCATGTGTATATGAATTTTTGGGCACCCTCCCATTGCAAGCCATTTTTTAATGGTGACCTCTACCTGAGATTTGTATCACGTGCCCAAAACACTTTATGAATGTGGACTCTACCAAAAAATATTTAGGGAAAAGTATACAAAAATTGCAATGTTCTCCTCCTTTTGTCCCTAAAAAGACAAAAAAGCCCTTAAAAGTTTTTCAATAAGACATAAATATCCTTAGAAAATCAAGGGTAAAAAAAAAAAAAGGCCCCAAGATGTCGTGGGTTTGGTGGGAGAGTGTTAGATTCTTCTCTAATCTTTTATTCACTTTCATGGGGGAAAAACTGAATAAGAGAAAATGTAAATTAAGCCCGGGAAAGAAAGAACAAAAAAGTAAAATGAACAATAAGGGAAGAGCAACACGTAAGAAACGAAAGACAAACACAAAAACATGCCTCAGCAACAAAATTTCATTTTTGTCTCACATGATTCTCTTTAGTAGTTAGATTGAGGAACTTGCTAGATGGTTTAATAACTTGGGCTAGCCTTGCAAGATCAGGTGTCATTACATTTTTATAAATAATACGATGGCAGCTGCAGTGGGTTTGGTGATTCTTTTTATTATTATTATTTATTTTTAGTAAGGATAAGTTTTGTCATTTGAGGGACATTATAATTTTTCTTTTGTAATTTAACTTCTCTTACCCCAAAGATTGAAACTATAGCCCTGTAGCTTTCAAAGCCAAGCAAATTCCTTATCCTTCTCTGTCTACTACTTTCTCACACATTAATGTGGGTGGGTGATGAGCTGGGAGGTCTACTAGGATCTCCCTACCTTTAAATAAGGCATTCCCTAACATTTCTAAGCTTTGTGATGTACTATTGTCACATGCAACACTCCGACCGTTCAGATGATTATCCCAAACTGTTAGGACGGCTTTCGTAAAATTCTAAGATTTTTCAAAGTCCAAATCTTCTATGTCGATCTTAATTTTGGGCATTCTTGTGCAAATTATTAAAACTATTTTGTGTGTTTTAGAAACCAAACAATATTAATCTATATTGGCTTTATCATTTTGTTTCTTAGCTAATAATTCAAAAGATTTTTGCCACGTATTTTGGCGAGGTATTGTATATTGCCCGGGGTGCAATAACTTTAGTGAATGGTCTAAAACCTACAACATATCATCATCAATTAGGTTGAAAAAAAAAATAGCATCTAATTTTTAGCTACCTCTCCGCCCACTGTGCCTCTCCCTCTCCTCCTCCACTACCTCCACCACAGTATCCTATTTCGCCACCTCCCTCATTGTTATCCTATCATATGAGGTTTGTTAGACCACCGTTGCGTGGCCAAACCACCTCATTAGGAAAAAGACTGGTTCGGCCAATGTACGTTATGGGACGATGGTGAGTGAAGTGGTAGCATAAGAGATTGATGGTGGTAAGGAAGTGGTGGGAAGCAAAGGGAGAGACGATGACAGATTGAAAGGTGGTTGAAACTGAGATGCAATTTTTTTTTTTTTTACCTAATAAATGACTTATCAAATTTTTGGTCGTTATTCATTTTAAATGAACACCCCAGATTACAACTATTGCATCTCGTACAAAAGTTTTATACGCAATCTCAATCTATAGTTTTAGTAGAGAACTAACAAATTGCATATGAAATAACTAAATGATAAGGGTCCTCCTTCCATATTTGCTTACACAGAGAAAGAAAGAAAGAATAAAAAAGAAAAAAAGAAGAAGCCCTCCTTTATTCCACCAATCAATACGTATCACATATATATTGTTTCATCAAATTGGTAACTTTTATGAACAAGTTTTTCCTGATGTACTTATATCTTCACTATCATCATAACTTGCCCTTAGTAGATCTTCTCACCTTCAAACTTGTGTATCATAAGCATAAATAGCAACTAATGAATAATATTGTCTACATACTTCGTGTACCATATGTCGTAGAATGTTAATTTTGAGTGTTCGAGCTTAATTTACTCATAATATTCAATCTTAATTCTTCCAGCAGTGGGATGGGAAATTATAGAGAAAGTATCTTCAGAAAGATTGATGGTTCCGCGGCATCTTGGTGGACAATAATTGACAATTTTAACCGTAACGAAGTCTACCTTACAAGGTTGTGGTGCTAGGTTTGTGGCACCAATACACTTTACAAGGTCCCCTATTCTCCCATATTTCATCACTTGCTCCGGCTATAAAGTGACCATCATCTTTATATCCATTTCACGCAGAGGCTGACAAGAGTTATTGAAAATTAATCTTCAGTGGTTTAATTCTCAAATTAGGACCTAGATTTATTTAACTAGTGGCTAATACCATTCTTTAGGTTATACTTGAGATCTAAACTTGAGTTTATGTAGACAAATCAAAGCCACGAGAGGTACAAGTTATGTTATTAGTGATTTTAAATTTTACAGGCAAATCCCTATAAACAGAAAATAAATTTAATAACAAAGGAACAACTACATTATGAAACACAAGAATATATAGTGTTTCTACCTTGCAAATCAAGCAAGTAATTCAACATATACAGTAGCATAAGGTAAAATACAAGTATTAAATTAAACATACACAAAAGAATTATGTTCCAACGTGTGTGTTTAACATTTCCAGGCTTTGTCCCGTTTATTTGTAAAAGGATTGTATACCTATTTTGTATTTGAAAGTCATTGTATCTTTATAGAAAAAATTACACTTGTTCTCTCAAACTACTACCAAATTTTCAATGTCCCCCAAAATTTTAGAAGTTGTGATTAACTTTAAAAATGAACAAACCCTTTTACTTTATCCCCCCCCCCCCCCCCTTCTTTAGGGTTTTTTTTGTTAAATTTTGTCACTTGCAATACACATGATTGAAATAACATGTAGAAGGATACCCATAGCTTGGCCATGGGTCTTCACGGATTCATGGCCAGAGACTCATGACCCGGCCATGGGTCTCTATGGAAGGAGGCCTACAACCAAAGACCCACGACCTAGGTGTGGGTCTCTTTTTCTAATTACTTTTCTGCATAAGTATAAGCCAAAAAAGATATGAATCATTTGATATTGGTCTGGATTCAATAATTAAAAATTGAGAATCATTAAAAAAAACGTGATAAACTCCTCGACTACATTTTCATTAATTGTGATTGAATCCTTTATATTAATATAGTCTAAGATTGGTCTGGATTCAATAATTAAGGGAAAATATAAAAAAAGCCCACTGAACTGACAGCCGATTTTAGAATAGCCCCATAAATTTCATAGTGCACTAATGTGAGTCATGTGACCCATCAAATTACTAAAATGTGTCTAAAAGGCCATTTTTGTTGAAATATTTCTACAATACCCTTATTCTCTTAAAACCAAAAATAAAAAATTAATAAAAAAAAAATATGTTTTTTGAACAATATTTGAACTTCAATCTCAATTTCATTTATAGCATGAACGGAATTCATATATAGAAGTACATATTCTTAGTTCTAATGTTGTTCATTGATGGATATACATAATCCTCTTGATTAGAAAAATTAAAATTGATCATGTTAGAAATAACTTTATATTCGATCATCAAATGATATAATAGTTATGACCGGTTAATTAGAAAAATTTAATCTAATTGTGAATGATTTATCTCTCTCCCCCACCCTTTCCCCTCCCCACAATAATTGTTCCTCTTTTTCTTACATTTCTCATAAAACATTATTAATTAAAATAGTATAAATATTTAAGGTCGAAATCCAAATCCCTTCCACTATACCAATAAATCCAAATAAAAAAGGAACAAGATAAACATTTTCCCTTTTACAAACTGAAATTGTTCTAACTTGATATTTGAAAAGAATGTATTTCAATTTATACCACAAAACCAACACAAATCCTTTTAGAATTATCAAACCCCATAATTAACAATCTTAATCTCATGAAGAGTACAAAATCTGCAACTTGAATGAAGAAAAAGCTATACTGCCAGTGAGGGAAACAACAACAGAAGGACAAATTTTGTGGCAACCTCCACCTTAATTTAGGAGTGATCAAAATCAATTGTGATGCTATGGTCAACAAGAAGATGGGTTGTATTGGCATTGGTATCATAGCTCGTGACTGCTAGGGTTTTTTTTTTGGGAGCCCGTAGTTTTTCCCGACAGCTAATGGTGGATCCAAAAGGGGCGGAGGCAATTGTAGCACTCAATGCATTATTGTTCAAAAAGGAGGTGGGTTTTATTTATTTATTTATTTATTATTATATATAATCTTAGAAGGTGATGATTAACACATTGTTAAAGAGGTAACTTCGAATAGTTCTTCTATGCACAGCTCGGGCCATTTCATAGAAGGTATTAAAGAAGAGCTGGGTACATTTAGATCCTATTCAGTTGTTCACGTACGGAGGGAAGCAAATTTTGCAGCTCACACTCTTACAAGGGATGTAGCCACTACTGGCAATGATCATAGTTGGTTGGAAGACATTCCTATAAGTATTTGTGATATTGTAATTAGTTAACAAGTTGTCCCTAGATCTTGATTCTTTGGATCATCTCTTTTTCTATCCTCATTTATAAGATTGAATGAATTGTTTCAAAAAAATAAATAATATATATATATACACACACATACTTATGAACATAAGGACGTTTGTAGAATGTGGCAGTCCCATTTTTCCATTCGCCAGGCCTAGCATATGAAATGGAGGAAAAACATATTATGGTGCCAACTATAATCAAAACTTGAATATTTGGTCCCATTCTTTTTCTCTTAAAAATTCCTAAAGATATTTAATTTCATAAAATGAAAGGTTTAATCCATTTTATAGTGGCATCCTAACAAGTCCCACTCATGAAGGGGTTTACAACCTAATGCTCACATGAAGGGGTTTTTTAACACCATGATCATGTTGCATTATACTTCCTTATTATTGGATCATTTTCAAGATAAAGACTATCATAATTTGAAATTTAATTTAATATTATTGAGGAATATTATATAAACATTATCTTGAGACTAAAAAATATCAGATCTGGATCAAGCTAATTAGTCCCCATATTGTTTATAGGAAATTTATATGGGACCAATGTGATATTGAACTGTTAAAATAACTAGAGAATTCTGAATAGAATACTATATTTCTGTGTCTTAAACAATCTACAAGAGGGGCCAATTTATAGTTGAATAAGTCGATCTATACAAGTAAACCTAAATTGACTTATACATGGAAACATAAATTGACCTAAACTATGAAATATAAGCCAGGGAATTAATGTACAAAATAAATCAAATAAGGTAAATCAAGCATATACAATAAATGCCAGAATATATTCAGAATATATTCTAACATCCCCCTGCAAACTCAAGGTGGTAGTGTTGAAGCTAACTTGAGTTTGGAAACATGATCACGGAAACGTCTAGATGGATGTGCTTTGGTGAACAGATCAGCCAACTGATCAACATAAGCAATAGGACAAAGGTGGAGAGTTCCCTGCAAGAGATGATGATGCACAAAATAACAGTCGATCTCAATGTGTTTAGTGCGCTCGTGAAATTCATCATTGTGCGCAATCTTAATCACACTCAGACTATCACAAAATTTAGGAGAACTTGATGTCTGAGTTGTACCCATATCCTATAGGAGCCAACGGAGTCAAAGGAGCTCAGAGGTGGTGTTAGCAAGAGCACATTACTCGGCCTCAGTACTGAAGCGGGCAACAACAAATTGTTTCTTGCTACACCAAAAGATGAGAGAATCACCAAGTAAAAAACAATAACCTGTGGTGGAACGACAGGTAGTGGGATCACCTGCCCAATCAGCATAAGAATACACTTGTAAGTGTAATGATGTGTGAGAATAAAAATGGAAACTATGAAATAATGTGCCCTTCACATAGCAAAGGATGTGAATAACGGCAGCATAGTGAAATGGGCGTGGTGCCGTCATAAACTAACTGACAAGATGAACTGCATAGGCAAGATCTGGGCGTGTGACAGTAAGATAGATGAGGCTCCCAACTAACTGTCTGTAGAGAGTGGCATCGGGAAGTAACTCACCATCAGTGGCTCAAAGCTTGACATTCGTCTCTAAAGGACTATCAACAGTTTTACAATCAGTAAAGCCAGCTCGAGAGAGGAGATTAGAAGCATATTTAGCCCGAGAGAGATAATAACCATCTGAATCAAAAGAAACTTCCAAGCCATGGAAATAGTTGAGGGAATCCAGATCCTTCATCTCAAATTGTTGACACAAATTTTTTTGAAGATTACGAATATCAACAGTATCATCTCCGATAATAATCATATCATCAACATATAGTAGGAGAAGAATAAGCCCAGAATCAGACCGCCGAATGAACAATGTAGAATCATATGAGCTAGAAACAAATCCAATCTGAGCAATAATAAAGTTGAATTTAGCAAACAAAGCACGTGCCTATTTCAACCCGTACAATGCTCGATGAAGATGACAAACTTTGTGTGATGGATGAATGTATTTAGGGGAGTGTAACACCCCGGTCTCATATTGGGATGATGAGTTGCTTACATAGAGTAGGTGATTTATAAAGATAGTCATGAGTGCTAAGTCCCACATTTTCTAGTTATTAGATGAAACTAGGCTTTGTAAGGAATTCTAGGGAAGCTTTAAATTGACTAGTCATTTTGGGGTGATAGCACAACTGTGGCTAACTCTTTTTCCTGGGTCGTTACAAATGATATCAAAACCACCTAGTAATGCCAGACGATGTGGCATTAGTGTGTTGCATGATGTGGTCCTAACGAGGATGTCAAGAGTTTAAAAGAGGGAATTTGTAACACTCCGGTCCCATATTGGGAAGATAAATAGCTCACATAAAGTGGGTGGTTTATAAAAATAGTCATGAGTGCTAAGTCCCACATTGCCTAATCATTAAGTGAAACTAAGCTTTATAAGAGATTCTAGGGAAGCATCAAATTTACTAGTCTTTTTAGGGTGATAGCGCAGATGTGGCTAGCACTTATCTTTGGATTGTTATAAGGAGGCTGCATATAAACTTCATCAATGAGATCACCATTGAGAAATGCATTTTTCACATCCATCTGAAAAAGATCCCAACGATGCATAAAGGCAACTACAAGAATGGATCAGACAGAGGTAAGTTGAGCTATTGGTGCAAACGTCTCTTCATAATCAATACCATACTCATGATTAAACCCCTTAGCTACAAGATGTGCCTTGTATCGCTCAACAGACCGATTAGATTTTGTCTTAATCTTGTATACCCACTTACACCCCATCGTAGTTTTCCCCGGAGGTAAATCAACTAAGTCTCAAGTGTGAGTTTTGGAGAGAGCAGAGAGTTCTTCAGACATAGCTTTCTGCTAAAGAAGGTCAGTACGAGCCTCACAAAAAGAGTGAGGTTCGTGAAGAGTAGCAATAACAAAAAAAATGATGATAATCAAGAAGATGAGTTGTCCATATTGTTTATATGAAATTTATAAGGGACCAATGTAATATTGAACAATTATTAGAATTTAAATTCTAAGAAAAAAAAGGTGATCCTTTAGTTTTTATTTGTTTAAAAAATGGACCATGGGATTCCAAAGAATAAAAGGAAAAAAGGAATGAGTCTCTATGTTTTCAACCTTTAAAAAATCAGACGTCCTTCCACCAGCACTAATGACATTCAAATACAGAAGATTTGGTGTGCTAAGTTGACTCTTTGATGAGACTCGTTAAAGAAATAGTACCAAGAGTATTCCATCTCTTCCAAGAATATGGATATAATGTTGTAAAAGGTCGCCTTTGGGCAATATATGAAATTGAGGCAAAACATATGATGGTACAAACTATAATCATGAGAAGTTGAATATTTGCTCCAATTATTTTTCCATTTGAAATTCCTAAGATATATGTAGTATCATAAAACAAAAACTTCAATCCATTTTATAGACGCGTCCCTTAGAAATGCCTAAAGATGTATATATACAACCCAATTCTCACATGAAGGGGTTATCTAATACTATCATGTTATATTATACTTCCTTATAATTAGTTGAACACCATTAATTATTGGACCGTTTCCAAGAAAAATATTATCATGATTTAAAATTTCATATATTGTTAATATTAAAGAATATTATATGAACAATATATCTTAAGAAAAAAATTTGTGATTTCGTGCAATACGTTGGCTTAAAGGTTGAAGCGACTTTTGATTAAAGTCATTCACCAAGTTTATTTGGTATGGGCAATGACGTATCACATAAATTTTCATTTGTTTTAATCGGAAATATTCAAATCAAACACCTATTATTTGATGAGTGAAGTTTGACCCCATTAGAAAGGTAAGAGAAGATTCTAACCCTTATACTTGTTATATAGTGAGATCATTTGTAATGACATACTCAAACGATACAATATTGTCTACTTTTTAGGCTCCTCCGAACCTGACCTCCCAGGAAGTCACCCATCATCATACTACTCTTGCAGAAGCACGCTTAATTGCGGAGTTCTAATAGGTTCATGGATATCACGGCTTTAAAATGCGTTGTGCTAAGAATGGTGCAAATATATATATAAGCACATCCTCATTCCTATACCCAAGCGATGTGGGACGTCACATCATCCTTCAACAATTGTCTTAAGCAGACAGATTCATTTTTATTGTAAATCATGTTTAACTCCATTAATAATTGGTGGTGAATTTTTAATTTATTTATTTTTAGTGAGCTAGCTGGCCTCATAGGAGTAGGGTTGTACAAGCAGACAATTATTAACCGTAACCAACCGCTATCCTCTTATGCGAATAGCAATTTAGGGTAAGCAAATGTAGTTAATAACAACATTTGCATATTCTATATCATCTAAAACACTAGGGCATAAAAAAATAATACTAAAAACAAGCCTAAAATATTTTCAAAATCATTTAAAATAGGTCCTAATAGAGGCCCAAAGGCCCATTACCTGATTTGCGAATAACAATTAGTAACTGTATTCAATAACAACAATAACTGCGATGATAGCAGTTAATAAATGCATGTTGCAGATGCTGATGCTGTTATCACATAATGCGGATGCAGTTTAGTAGTCGACTCGACTACGTGGATTTTAAATTTATAAGTTTACCATTCGCAATAGTACGAATCAATTGTACTATAGTAAGGGTGATCGAACCATAGAGATTATTGGTTGTTTTGCGTAACGGGATATCTAAAGAGTGTATTTAACTTAACTTAAGAGTAAAAATAAAAGAAAATGTTGTATAATTGAAGCTACAACAATAAAGGTAAGAAAAGAGCGAAAAATGAAAGCAAACTTAAAAGAAACTTAGGGTATTGATCTCATCTAATCCTCAACCAATGAAATGCTTAAAGTCTATATGGATTCTCCTAACATGCATGATATGAGTGCGTAATGGGCGTCAACCATTACGACGACCTCGACGTGAAAATACTTTAGTTAAGACATAATCATAAAGCACCTAGTTTTACATTAAACAACTCCACGTAAAGATTTAAACTACAATTGAAAAACGTTTACTCTACTAAAGGTGTGGAGTGATTAATGCTCCCTAGCTTACTACTCTATAACACATCCTAATAAGCATTCAAAATATACGAAAACCCTAATTAGGCCACAATGATAAGGCATCTAGTTTCACACCGATCGGTTCACGTAAAAGTTACACAATAATTGAAAAACGGTTTAAACTATCAAATGTGTGAAACGATCGGTATTCCCTAGTATACCCTATAAGGTAACTCTAATAGGTAAACATTTATTATGTCAATTAATACCATTGCAAAAGACATCGTTCTTGTTTCCAAGAACGTTGGTTTTACTCAAGAATCCAAGAAAACTTATAGACAAACAAATCCATTTTTCATGAATAATTAGATTAGAATGTTGATAACAAAACCTTTTAGCATGAGTTTTGATATCCTCGAGCCTTTTAACAATCATCAAACACATCTAGAAAATCCTAAAAACCTCAAGAACATCCCATGGTTTTGGAAGAGATTTTGTTCAAACCCTAAGATAGAATTTAGCTAGACATGAATTTAATCTAGTCTAAGAATGAAAATGAATCAAAAAAGTAAAGAAATAAGAAAGAAATGAAGAACAACAACTATATTTAACTTCTAAAATTCGGATTACAAGGAAATGAAGAAAAAGAAAAACAAACTAAACTAAGAACTTGAAATTTAACAAAGGAAGTTGTTCTCTGGAACTAAGCCCAGAAAACGTGCATCAAAGAAAGCTAGAAATACAAGAAATGAAGTGATACACCTGATAAACTAACCTAAAACCCTAATCTCATATATATAGAGATTTAATTTACAAAGGGAACATCAAAGATCAGTTTTTGGCCGCACAAAATAGTGTCGACATCCTCTGAGAACCGCCCAAATTGGATTAATTTCATCCATACAAATCATGTTGACATCCTAAGATTTTCTCGGAAAATATCCAGGTTCGATCGATCGACTTCGCGGCCACATAAATAATCGATCAATCGAATTTGGATCGATCGATTTTCTTCGACTGATAATGCGATCGATTGATTTCTTTACTGAACGAAATAATCGATCGATCGATCGATTTGCCTTGGCCAATTCTTTTCAATAACAACCTTGAACACTGGAAATTACCAAATTGCCCTTGATGTATTTTCAGGTCTAATTCAAATGTTTTGAATTAGATTTCAACTAAGACCTGAAAATAAGACATAACACAAAACTACAACAAAACGTTATATATACAACACAAACTAGGTCTAACAAATGCAAATTAAGGGGTCTTGAATCAAATAATTCAAGACTTATCACAGTTATCACTTTGGCCAAGAACTGCATCCGCATGTACAACCCTACATAGAAGTACTGTTTCTCTTTTGGCTATAATCCTAAGGACCTGTTTATTATGCGAAATGACTATTTCATTAGCAAAATGAATAGCTATTACTAGGAATGGAAACAAGTGGAATGGAATAGCTATTCTTATTCCTTAGTTTTGTGATAACACATATGCACTCACTAGAATGGAACCAAAATTACTAAGAATCCTCTTTCTTTGTTTCTTTGTTTCTTTTTTTTTTTCCTAAAAAAAAAAACAATAAAAAACTAAACAAAATGAAAATCTGTGGGTGACTGATCACCCATAACAAAACCCCAAGGGTCGTGCGACAACCCCCAATGGCACTGGGGGTGGAAAAGATTATGCTCAATGAGCATCGGGGGTGGCTGCAACCACTCCGAGCTCATTAGGTTTCCAATCGATTTGGGATTAATGATTGTTCTTTGAAAGTAATGAGTATATCTCTTTCTACCAAGCTTTCTAACGAAGTTGTTAGAGGATATTGCAAGATATCCAATCCAACGGCCATAAGAAGAAACAATTTGGTTCAAAAAATTGATGTCATGGGTGGTGTAGATGTACTTGGTGACGTCATAACCAGAGATCTCCATCCCTACTTTATTGAAAACGTTCGTTTTGTCGTGTTTACAACTCATGTAGCATTTTAAGATGGGATCAAGATCAAAAGCCTTGCAACATGCATTGGCAAACTCCCTGTACTAGACAATCTCTTGCCGGAGAAAAGGGTTCAATGGTTGAACAAGATCTTCCTAGTCGTTTGAACCTTGAGTCTCTCTCCAAAGATGAGTCATACTTGAGCTAGTTTTGATCAGCCTGGCTGCTACCAATTCTATTGATATGAGAGAAACAACAATTGACCGTCTAGCCGAAGATCTTTGATCAGTTTTTTTGGGCAACGAAACTTGTCCAAAGGAACATGGTTCCTATTAGTTTTGATGTAAAATTTGTGGGAGCCATTGAAGGTTTATGTTGAGAGAGAGAGAGAGAGAGAGAAGGAGAGAGAGAGAGAGAGAGAGAGAGAGAGAGAGAGGAGATTATGATGGATGGTGGAGGTAGTGCCACATATTTCTTCTGTTTTATTTTTTATTTTTTTAATATTTAGGTTTTAAAAAAAATAATGTAATTTTTGTTTTTGTTGTAAAATATAGTTTATTTCTAAAGGAATAGCTATTCCTCTCCCTTTAGGTATCTCTCTTTGTCTGTGAATAATTATTTCCTCCTAAGAATGGTACGCAACCAAATAAAACAGTATCTATTCCACATGAATAGCTATTCTATTCCAATGACACATTCTGCGAACCAAATGAGTCATAAAAGTTTTAATGTTTATGTTGGTGCACCTAGCTTTGATGGGCTCATAAGGACTATCTACGTCAAAGGTTCCCCATGCCCAAACATAGCCCAATGTACAACCAAAGTCATTCATTAATCGAGAGCTCATAGGGCTCATCTGGAACATCCAAGAGATTAAAATGCATGTTTGAAATGTTAATGAAATAACGAAATGCATAAAATAAACACTAAGGTCAAAGTAAGATAAACTACATAACAAAATTGACTTTTGGAGGTTAGGATGACGAATTTTGAGCTCGAAAATGCACTTATCTAGCATGACCACGAGGTGCGCATAGAAAAGAGCTTTCCGGAATGGGGTCGTTTGCACAGTTCCGGTACCCATAGCCTAAGTTACAACCAAATTACTACGAAGTTCGCGATAGCCGGTCAAAATCCATTCAATCGGAGATCTACAACACGTAGCAGCGATTGGGAAAAGCAAAGCCAAGTGACCATGTTTGAATAGAGAATGTGTTGTTCGAATGGGAGGAATATCTATTGTCCCTTTCTCTCTCTCTTGCTTCCACTTATTCTTTCTAAACTTTATATTTTGTCACAAAATTCTATATGGTATCAGAGTCAATTCCTGTTAACTTTTTCTTTCTCGTGCTTATGCTTCCATCACCAACTGTCACACACTGCCACTTGCTCCCCTTCTAGATTCTAATTTCAATTTCACGCATTCCAAATAGAGATATTCTATCCACATGCTGACAAGTTCTTGATTACCAAAAGACGTGGTTTGTGAATGAGGTGTTTGCCTCAATGTTCAACAAAGTATTTGGTAAAAAGATTGCAATTCTTGAGTTTGATTTTAATAAGAGTCATTAATTAAATGTCACTAAAAGTCATGGTATTTTTTATTTTTTTAGTAGAATTGCATGTAAATACGGTTACCCAAATAAGAAATGAACTATAAATACCTATACTTATTCTTTAGGCGTTTTCCCACTATTTTTATGTTTTTGGTTAGTTTTTGTTTTGTCTTGCAACTCATTGGAGCATTATTTTTGCAAGTTTGGTAGTACAACAACCACTATCATAGTCCTTATAGGCAGAGATTTTGGCCTTTTTTATTTATTTATTTTTTTTATTACTGATTTCTGTTTTCAAAACTTTCTAATATATATATATATATATATATATATATATATATATATATATATATATATATTTTCTCAAAACTATTAATAAACATTTAACACTATTCAAAACATAAGGCCTCGTTTGTTTAACTTTTCTTCTTCTGCTTTTTGTTTTATGTTCTCCAGACAAAAAAATTAAAAAAAATTAAAATTAAAGTTAACAAACACGAAACACTCAAAACTGTGTTCGCCTTTATGTCACATCAGAATACTTTTCAAACAAAAAACAAACAAATATCCCCCAAAAACATTAACAAACATATTGTTACGACCCTAAATGGCTCACTTGGCTTAAGTATAATCTTAACCATGTATATATAAGCTCTTGAACACCTCATCTTCCAAGCCGGTTTTCAATTTGAATTTTACCTAAGGTTTGTACGATTTGGTATCAAAGTTAGCTAACAGATCGAGTATGTGATTGATCACAATTAGTTGAGTATGAGATCAAATGGGTTGCGGCTTTGAGGTCGAGTCACGGAGGGGGCGACCTATAAGGTAGATTAAAATGGCTTGGTATTATGTATGGGCATTCTATTAAATCATTGAATATGGATAGATGAGTGGAACCACACAAAAGAAGAAGAAGAAGAAGAAGAAGAAGAAGAAGCTATCATCGGATCAATGTCGATAGAGTTGGCTGTCGTGAACGTTGGCTACGAAGCGTGAGTGTGATCGTATGTTACGATCTTAATTAAGTGTCTCACATGGAATATTAAATCTAATCTTAGCCATGTGTATATGAATTATTGGGCACCCTCCCCTTGCAAGCCATTTTTTAATGGTGTGCTTTACCTGAGATTTGTATCACATACCCAAAACACTTTATGAATGTGGATTCTACCAAAAAACATTTGGGGAAAAGTGCACAAAATTACAATGTACTCCTTTTGCTCCTAAAAAGACAAAAATGCCTTTAAAAAATTTTCAATAAGAAAAAAATATCCTTAGAAATTTAGGAAAAAAAAAATCGCCAAGATGCCGTGAGTTTGGTGGGAGATTGTTAGATTCTTCTCTTATCTTGTATTCACTTTCATGGAGGAAAAACTAAATAAGAGAACATGTAAATTAAACTCGGGAAATTAAAAAAGAACAAAAAAGTAAGAAATGAAAGACAAACACAAGAACATGATTCTCGTTAGTAGTTAGATTGAGGAACTTGCCAGATGGTTTAATAACTTTGGCTAGCCATGCAAGATCAGATGCCATTACATTTTTATAAATAGTACCTTGCTTAATTAAATAAGTTGGTGAAGACCCATGGCAGCTACAGTGGGTTTGGTGATTCTTTTTATTATTATTATTTATTTCTAGTAAGGTTATTTTTGTCATTTGAGGGACATTACAAATTTTTTTTTTTTAATTTTTTGTAATTTAACTTCTCTTACCCCAAAGATTGAAACTTTAGCCCTGTAGCTTCCAAAGCCAAGCAAATTACTTATCCTTCTCTCTTTACTTCTTTCTCACACTTTAATGTGGGTGGGTGACGAGCTGGGGGTCTGCTAGGATTTCCCTGCCTTTAAATAAGGCATTCCTTAACATTTCTAAGCTTTGTGACGTACTATTGTCACATGCAACACTCCGACTGTTCAGACGATTATCCCAAACTGTTAGGACGACTTTCCTCAAATTCCATTACCTTCTTTGTGGCATTGTCTGATCTTTTTCAGTGTTAACGTGACATTGTTTGGACGGTTCATAGATCGGCTGGACATTTATGCGGATTTCTAAATTCTAGGAGTTTTCGAAGTCCAAATCTTTTATGTCTTAATTTTGGGTGTTCATGTGCAAATTATTAAAACTATTTGGGGTGTTTTAGAAAATCAAACAATATTAATCTATATTGGCTTTATCATTTTGTTTATTAGCTAATAATTCAAAAGATTTTTGCCACGTATTTTTTGGCGAGGTATTGTATATTGCCCAGGGTGCGATAACTTTAGTGAACGGTCTAGAACATACAACATATATATCATCATCTACTAGGTTGAAAAAAAAATTGCATCTAATTTTTAGCTAACTCTTTGCCCACTACGCCTCTCCCTCTGCTCCTTCACCACTTCCACCACTGTATCCTATTCCGCCACCTCCCTCATCGTTGTCCTATCATATAAGGTTTGTTGGATCACCTTTGGGTGGCCAAACCACCTCATTAGGCAAAAGACTAGTTCAGCCAACCTACACCAATGGACAATGGTGAGTGAGGTGGCAGCATAAGAGCTTGACGGTGATAAGGAAGTGGTGGAGGAACAGAGGGAGAGATGACGACAGATTGAAAGGTGGTTGAAATTGAGATGCAATTTTTTTTTTTTGTTACCCTAATAAATGACTTATCAAATTTTGGGTTGTTCTTTATTTTAATTGAACGCCCCAGATTACAACTATTGCATCTCGTACAAAAATTTTGTACGCAATCTCAATCTATAGTTTTAGTAGAGAACTAACAAATTGCATATGATATAACTAAATGATAAGGGTCCTCCTTCCATATTTGCTTACACAAAGAAAGAAAGAAAGAAAAAAAGAAAAGTCCTACTTTATTCCACCAATCAATACATATCACATATATATTGTTTCATCAAATTGGACAATAACCTTTATGAGCAAGTTCTTCCTGATGTATGGATATCTTCACTATCATCATAACTTGCCCTTAGTAGATCTTCTCATTCTTCAAACCTGTGTATCATAAGCATAAATAGCAACTAATGAATGATATTGTCAACATACTTTGTGCACCATATGTCCTAGAATGTTAATTTTGAGTGTTCGAGGTTAACTTACTCATAATATTCAATCTTAATTCTTCCAGCACTGGGATGGGCAATTTTAGAGAAAGTCTCTTCAGAAAGATTGATGGTTCCGCGGCATCCCGGTGGACAATAATCGACAATTTTAACCGTAACGAATTCTACCTTACAAGGTTGTGGTGCTAGGTTTGTGGCACCAATGCACTTTACAAGGTAATATTTCCCACATGCTCCCCTATTCTCCCATATTTCATCACTTGCTCCGGCTATAAAGTCACCATCATCTTTATATCCATTACACGCAGAGGCTGACAAAAGTTATTGAAAATTAATCTTTAGCAGTTTAATTCTCAAATTAGGACCTAGATTTATTTAACTAGTAGCTTATACCATTTTATGGTTATACTTGAGTTTATGTAGACCAATCAAACCCAAGAGAGGTACAAGTTAAGTTATTAGTGATTTTAAATTTTACAGGCAAATCCCTATAAACAGAAAATAAATTTAATAACAAAAGAACATCTACATGCATTATGAAACACAAGCATATATAGTGTTTCCACTGTGCAAATCAAGCAAATAATTCAACACACGTTTACAGTGGCATAAGGTAAAATACAATTATTAAATTAAACATACACATAAGAATTATATTCCAATGTGTGTGTTTAAGATTTCCAGACTTTGTCCGGTTTATCTGTAAAATGATTGTATACCTATTTTATATTTGAAAGTCAATATTGTATATATATAGAAAAAAAAAATTACACTTGTTCTCTCAGACTTCTACCCAATTTTCAATGTCCCCCAAAATTTTAAAAGTTGTGATTAACTCTTAAAACGACCTAACCCTTTTACTTAACCCCCCCCCCCCCTCTTTAGGGTTTTTTTTTTTTGTTAAATTTTGTCATATGCGATACACATGATTGAAAATGAAAATAATATACACGCATCGGATAAAAAAAAAAAAAATCAAAAAACACGTGGGAGTATACCCATAGCTTGGCCATGGGTCTTCACAGATTCATGGCCAGAGACGCACGACTCATACATGGGTTTCTATGGAAGGAGACCCATAGCCAAAGACCCACGACCTAGTTGGGGGTCTCTTTTTCTAATTACTTTTCTGCTTAATTATAAGCCAAAAAATATATGAATCATTAGATATTGGTCTGGATTCAATAATTAAATTGAGAATCATAAAAAACAATATGATAAACTCCTCGACTACATTTTCATTAATTGTGATTCAATCCTTTAAATTAAGAGTAATGATTCACTACCACATAAATATACAACTTTTCACCATCTTGCCTATGTGGTAAGGTGGTCCCTCACCTTAATTTATTTTAAAACATAAAAAAACTCAAAAAATAGTGGGGGACCACCTTGCCACATAGGCAAGGTGGTAAAAAGTTGTATCTTTGGGTGGCATTGAATCATTACTCTTAAATTAATATAGTCTAAGATTGGTCTGGATTTAATAATTAAGGGAAAAATATAAAAAAGCCCACTGAACTAATAGTCCATTTTAGAATTGTCCATTGAATTTCCAAGTGCATTAATGTGACTTATCATACTACCAAAGTGTGTCAAAACTGACACTTTTGTTCAAATATTTTTTAAGAAGAATTTTTTTTTTTTTTAAAAAACTATTAATATAAAACTAAAAAGTTAAAGAAATTAAAAAATTAAAAAAAAAAAAGAAGAAGAAAAGGGGTGGCTTGGCAGCCCCCCTTAATTTTATTTTATTTTATTTTTTTCATTTTATTGATGCTAACATGACATACTAATGGAATCTGTCAAGTGTTTTGATGGAATTTTACTGCACGGAGTAATTTAGTTTTCTCAATGTATATTTTTAATATATTGATATTTTTTTTTTGTAAGAGTGATACATGTCAATATTTTATTATTGTTGACGTTGATACTAACAGAATCCGTTAAGTATTTTGACAGAATTTGACTAAAATAACTAAATTGTTATTTTTTTGCCTATATTGAAGACCTTTGAATTATTTTTTAGGAAAAAAAATCATATTTAGTCAGGTTTACAATTTCAAAAATAAAGTCCTTAGGTTTTACCCAAGTTTCAAATTGATACCTTTATTATTTTACCGTCAAAGTTAACAATTTTTCATTTGTCACATGTGTTTCATTTGACACGTTAGGGTTCATGTTAGCACCCAATACAATGTAAATGTCCATGTGAGCATCAAAGTTAATGGTTTTCTTTCTAATGTTATGAATCTAGAAGATTAGGATGACGAAGAAGATAATTTTTGTTTCGGTCTTTGTTTTTTATTTTATTTTTTTGAATGACTTGTCGCTTAATGACATGTCATTTTGTATTAGATCCTGATATGAACGCTAATGTGTCAATTGAGATACACATAAAATATGCCAAACTATTAATTTTGAGGAAAAAAATGACAGAGTGACCTATTTAAAATTTGTGCAAAATCTAATGATCATATTCTTGAAATTAGAAACTCAATGACTAAATTCAAACAAGATAAAAACCTAAGGGGTAAATATGATTTTTCCCTATTTTTTATTTCCCAGTGAATAATTTGTAATTTAGGCTAATCACATGGATTGATTTTGTATTTTTTTTTTAAAAAAAAGGAAAAATATTTTTGTTTAGTTTAGTCTTTTTTTTTTTTTTTTTTAGTTTTTAAAAGAATAGGTGTTATAGGAATATTCTGATAAAAGTAGCATTTTTTTTTAACACTTTGATAGTTTGATGAGTCACATTAGTACACTTGAAAATTCCGGGCCTATTAGAAAATCGGTTGTTAGTTCAATGGGTTTTTTTTATATTTTTCTCAATAATTAAATTGGGAGAACAATATTAATTTCAACTTCAATCTTAATTTCATTTATAGCATGAACAAAGTTCATATATAGAAGTACATATTCTTAGTTCTAATGTTGTTCATGGATTGATATACATGATCCTCTTAATTAGAAAAATTAAAATTGATCATGTTAGAAATAACTTTATATTCGATCATCAAATGATATAATAGTTATGACCGGTTAATTAAAAAATTTAATCTAATTGTGAATATTTTATCTCTCTCCCCCAATAATTGTTCCTCTTTTTCTTATAATTCTTATAAAACATTATTAATTAAAATAGTATAAATATTTAAGGTTGAAATCCAAATCTCTTCAATTATACCCATAAATCCAAATAGAAAAGGAAAAAGATAAACATTTTCACTTTTACAAACTAAAATTGTTCTACCTTGATATGTGAAAAGAATGTGTTTGAATTTATACCACAAAACCAGCACAAATCCTTTTCAAATTATCAAATCCCTTAATTAACAATCTAAATATACATGGTATATAATACAATAATACATGGTATATAAGCATATATATACTTACGAACATAAGGACGTTTGTAGAATGTGGCAGTCCCATTTTTCCATTTGCCAGGCTCAGCATACGAAATGGATGAAAAACGTATTATGGTGCCAACTATAATCAAAACTTGAATATTTGGTCCCATTCTTTTTCCCATACAAATTCCTAAACAGATTTAGTTTCATAAAATGAAAGGTTTAATCCATTTTATAGTGGCGTCCTAACAAGTCCCACTCATGCATCTCTTTCAAAGTTACTTGTCACCATATGCATGTATATACAACCTAATGCTTACATGAAAGGGTTTTTTAACACTATGATCATGTTGTATTATATTTTCTTATTATTGGATCATTTTCAAGATAAAGACTACCATAATTTGAAATTTAATATAATATTATTGAGGAATATTATATAAACAGTATCTTAAGACTAAAAAAAATTGGATCTAGATGCAATCTAATTAGTCCCCATATTGTTTATATGAAATTTATATGGGACCAATGTGATATTGAACAATTATTAGAAAGAAAAAAGAAAAAAAGTGATCCTTTAGTTTTTATTTGTTTAAAAAATGGTCCAAGGGATTCCAACAAAAAAAAAATAGAAAAAAGAAAAGAAAAAAGGAATGAGTCTCTGGGTTTTCAGCCTTTAAAAAATAGTCATTCCACCAGCACTAATGGTATTCCAATACAGAAGATTTGGTGTGCTAACTTGACTCTTTAATAAGACTCGGTAAAGAAATAGTACCAATTAAGAGTATTCAATCTTGTCCAAGGATATGGATATAATGTTGTAAAAGGTTGCCCTTGTGCACCATATGAAACCAAGGCAAAAAATATGATGGTACAAACTATAATCATGAGAAGTTGAATATTTGCTCCAATTGTTTTTCCATTTGAAATGCCTAATTAAGATATATGTAGTATCATAAAACAAAAACTTAAATCCATTTTATAGCATCCCTAAGAAATGCCTAAAGATGTATATATACAACCCAATTCTCACCTCAAAGGGTTATTTAATACTATCATGTTATATTATACTTCCTTACAATTAGTTTAACATTATATATTGTTAATATTGAAGAATATTGTTAATATTGGCCTGTTTCCAAGATAAACATTATCATGATTTAAAACTTCATATATTGTTAATATTGAAGAATATTATATGAACAATATATCTTAAGATAAAAAATTTGTGATTTCGTGCAATACGATGGCTTCAAGGGTGAAGCGACTTTTGATTAAAGTCATTCACCAAGTTTATTTGGTATGGGCAATGGCATATCACAAAAGTTTTCATTTGTTTTAATCGGAAATATTCAGACCAAATACCTCTTTGATGTGTGACGTTTAACCCCATTAGAAAGGTAAGAGAAGATTCTAACCCTGATACTTGTTATATAGTGAGATCATCCTTCAACAATCGTCTTAAGTAGGCAAATTTTTTTTTTTACTGTAAATCATGTTTAACTACATTAATAATTGGTGGTGAATCATTTATTTTCATCAATTAGCTGGCCTCATAGAAGTAGGGTTGTACAACCAAGCGGTTATTAACCGTAACTAACCGCTACTAACCTCTATCCTCTTATGCGGATATTGATTTTAGGGTAAGCAGATACAGTTAATAACAACATCCACATATTACTACATTTTCAAAACACTAGGGCTTAAAAAAATACTTAAAATAGGTTCAAAACATTTTCAAAATCGTTTAAAATATGTTCTAATAGAGGCCCAAAGAAGGCCCATTTCTTGATTTGCGAATAGCTATTAGTAACTACATTCAATAACCGCAATAACTGCGCAGATAGCGGTTAGTAACCACATGATGCAGATGCGAATGCGGTTATCACATAATGTGGATGCAGTTATCACTTTGGTCAAGAACTGCATACGCATGTACATTCCTACATAGAAGTATTATTTCTCTTTTGGCCATAATCCCATGGGCCCGTTTGGTACACAAAATGACTATTTCAGTAGGAAAATGAATAGCTATTACTAGGAACAGAAGCAAGTGGAATGGAATAGCTATTCTTATTCCTTAGTTTGGTCACAACACGTATGGTCTCACTTGAATGGAACCAAAATTACAAAAAAAAAAACCACTCATTTTTTAAAAATAATAATAATAATAAAAAAAAACATAATGAAAATCTGTGGGTGGCCAACCACCCATAACAGAACCCCGAGGGTGGTGCGACAACACCCAATGGCACCGGTGATGGAAAAGATTATGCTTGATGAGCATCGAGGGCGGTTGCAACCACTTTGAGCTCATTAGGTTTCCTAACGATTCGAGATTAGTGATTGTTCCTTTGAAAGTAATGAGTATATCTCTTTCTCCCAAGCTTTCTAACGGAGCCATTAGAGGATATCGCAAGATATCCAATCCAAAAACCACAAGAAGCAACAGTTTGGATCGAAAAATTGATGTCATGGGTGGCGTAGATGTACTTGGTGACATCGTAACCAGAGCTTTCCATCCCGACTTCCCTAAAAACATTTGTTTTGCTGTATTTACAATTCATGTAGCATTTTAAGGTGGGATCAGGATTAAAAGCCTTGGAACATGCATTGGCAAACTCCCTATAACTGACAATCTCTTGCTGGAGAAGAGGGTGCAATGGTTGAACAACATCTTCCTATTCGTCTGAACCTTGAGACTCTCTCCAAAGATGAGTCAAACTCAAGCTAGTTTTGATATGTGAAAAGAATGTGTTTGAATTTATACCACAAAACCAGCACAAATCCTTTTAGAATTATCAAACCCCTAAATTAACAATCTAAATCTCATGAAGAATACAAAATCTACAACTTGAATGAAGAACAGGCTATACTACCAGTGAGGGAAACAACAACAGTGGGACAGATTTTGTGGCAACCTCCACCTTTAGGAGTGATCAAAATCAATTGGGATGATGTGGTCAACAAGAAGATGGGTTGTATTGGCATTGGTATCATAGCTCGTGATTGCTATGTTTTTTTTTTTTTTTTTTTTCCTGGGAGCCCATAGTTTTTCCCAACAGCTAGTGGTGGATCCAAAAAGGGCGGAGGCAATTGCAGCACTAAATGCATTATTGTTCAGAAATGAGGTGGGGTTTTTTTTTTCTTTTATATATATATATATATATAATCTTAGAAGGTGATGCTTTACAGATTGTTAAAGAGGTAAATTTGAATAGTTCTTCAATGCACAACTTAGGCCATTTCCTAGAAGGTATTAAATAAGAGCTGGGTACATTTAGATCCTATTCAGTTGTCCACGACAGGGGGAAGCAAATTTTGCGGCTCACACTCTTGCAAGGGATGTAGCCACTACTGGAAATGATCTTAGTTGGTTGGAAGACATTCCTATTAGTATTTGTGATATTGTAATTAGGAAACAAGTTGTCCCTAGATCTTGATTCTTTGGATCATCTCTTTTTCTATCCTCATTTATAAGATCGAATGAATTGTTCATAAAAAACAAAAAAATAACAATCTAAATATACAATAATACATGGTATATAAGCATATTAATACTTACGAACATAAGGACGTTTGTAGAAGGTGGCAGTCCCATTTTTCCATTCACCAGGCCTAGCATACAAAATGGAGGAAAAACATATTATGGTGCCAACTATAATTAAAACTTGAATATTTGGTCCCATTCTTTTTCTCTTACAAATTCCTAAAGATATTTAGTTTCATAAAATGAAAGGTT
This sequence comes from Alnus rubra, assembly GCA_028654335.1. Taxonomy (NCBI): domain Eukaryota; kingdom Viridiplantae; phylum Streptophyta; class Magnoliopsida; order Fagales; family Betulaceae; genus Alnus; species Alnus rubra. The sequence goes on along the minus strand of JAJPGS010000001.1, from coordinate 3,098,168 downwards.
TAATCCATTTTATAGTGGCGTCCTAACAAGTCCCACTCATGAAGGGGTTTACAACCTAATGCGCACATGAAGGGGTTTTTTAACACCATGATCGTGTTGCATTATTCTTCCTTATTATTGGATCATTTTCGATAAAGACTACCATAATTTGAAATTTAAATTAATATTATTGAGGAATATTATATAAACAATATCTTAAGACTAAAAAATATTGGATCTGGATCAAGCTAATTAGTCCCCATATTGTCTATATGAAATTTATATGGGACCAATGTGATATTGAACTGTTAAAATAACTAGAGAATTCTAAATAGAATACTATATTTCTGTGTCTTAAACAGTCTACAAGAGGGGCTTATTTATAATTGAATAAGTCGATCTATACAAGTAAACCAAAATTGACTTATACAAGGAATCATAAATTGACCTAGACTAGGAAATATATGCTAGGGAATTAATGTACAAAATAAATCAAATACGGTAAATGCCAGAATATATTCTAACATCCCCCTGCGAACTCAAGGTGGTAATGTTGAAGCTAACTTGAATTTGGAAACAAGATCACGGAAAAGTCCAGATGGATGTGCTTTGGTGAACACATCAGCCAACTGATCAACATAAGCAATAGGACAAAGGTGGAGAGTTCCCTGCAAGAGATGATGATGCACAAAATAACAGTCGATGTGCGCTCGTGAAATTCATCGCTGTATGCAATCTTAATCACACTCTGACTATCACAAAATTTAGGAGAACTTGATATCTGAGTTGCACCCATATCCTACAGGAGCCAACGAAGCCAGAGGAGCTCAGAGGTGGTGTCAACAAGAGCATGACACTCAGCCTCATTACTGGAACGGGCAACAACAAATTGTTTCTTGCTAGGCCAAGAGATGAAAGAATCACCAAGTAAAAAACAATAACCCGTGGTGGAATGACGATCAGTGGGATCACCTGCCCAATTAGCATCTGAATACACTTGTAAGTCTAATGATGAGTTTGAAGAAAAATGGAAACTATTAAATAATGTGCCCTTCACATAGCAAAGGATGTGAAGAACGGCAGCATAGTGAACTGAGCGTGGTGCAGTCATAAACTGACTGACAAGACGAACTGCATAGGCAAGATCTGGTCATGTGACAGTAAGATAAATGAGTCTTCCAACCAAATGTCTGTAAAGAGTGGCATCGGGAATTGGTAACTCACCATTAGTGGCTCAAAGCTTGACATTCGTCTCTAAAGGACTATCAACAGTTTTACAATCAGTAATGCCTACTCGAGAGAGAAGATCAGAAGCATATTTAGCCTGAGAGAGATAATAGCCATCTAAATCAAAAGAGACTTCCAAGCCAAGGAAATAAATGAGGGATTCCAGATCCTTCATCTCAAATTGCTGACACAATTTTTTTTGAAGATTACGAATACCAACAGTATCATCTCCGGTAATAATCATATCATCAAAATATAGTAGGAGAAGAATAAGCCTAGAATCAAATGGCCGAAAAACAATGCAGAATGAAACGAGCTAGAAACAAACCTAATCTGAGCAATAATAAAGGAATTTAGCAAACAAAGCACGAGGAGCCTATTTCAACTCGTACAATGCCCGACGAAGACGACAAACTTTGTGCAGCGGATGAATGTATTTAGGGGACTGTAACACCCTGGTCCCATATTGGGATGATGAGTTTCCCATATAGAGTAAATGATTTATAAAGATAGTCACGAGTGCTAAGTCCCACATTGCCTAGTTATTAGGTGAAACTGGGCTTTATAAGGAATTCTAATGAAGCTTCAAATTGACTAGTCATTTTGGGGTGATAGCACAAATGTGGCAAGCGCTTTTTCCTGGGTCGTTACAAATGGTATCAGAGCCACCTAGTAATGCCAGGCCATGTGGTATTGGTGCCCTGCATGATGTGGTCCAGACGAGGACATCAGGAGTTTAAAATGGGGAGTTTGTAACACATCGGTTCCATATTGGAAAGATGAGTAGCCCACATAAAGTGGGTGATTTATATAGATAGTCATGAGTGCTAAGTCCAACATTGCCTAATTATTAGGTGAGACTGAGCTTTATAAGAGACTGTAGGGAAGCTTCAAATTGACTAGTCCTTTTGGGTGATAGAGCAGATGTGGCTAGCGCTTTTCCTTGGATCGTTATAAGGAGGATGCATATAAACTTCCTTAATGAGATCACTATTGAGAAATGCATTTTTCACGTCCATCTGAAAAAGATCCTAACAACGCACAGAGGCAACTGCAAGAAGGGATCAGACAGAGGTAAGTCGAGCTACTGGTGCAATCATCTCTTCATAATCAATACCATACTCCTGATTGAACCCCTTAGCCAAAAGATGTGCCATGTATCGCTCAATAGACTTATCAGATTTTGTCTTAATCTTGTATACCCACTTGCACCACATCATAGTTTTCCCCAGAGTTAAATCAACTAAGTCCCAAGTGTGAGTTTTGGAGAGAGTAGAGAGTTCTTCAGACATAGTTTTCTGCTAAAGAGGGTCAGTATGATCCTCATGAAAAGAGTGAGGTTCGTGAAGAGTAATAATGACAAAAAAACGATGATAATCAAGAAGATGAGTTTTCCATATTGTTATATGAAATTTATAAGGGACCAATGTAATATTGAACAATTATTAGAATTTAAATTCTAATAAAAAAAAGGTGATCCTTTAGTTTTTATTTCTTTAAAAAATGGTCCATGGGATTCCAAAGAAGAAAAGGAAAATAGGAATGAGTCTCTTTGTTTTCAACCTTTAAAAAATCAGACATCCTTCCACCAACACTAATGACATTCCAATACAGAAGATTTGGTGTGCTAATTTTACTCTTTGGTGAGACTCGTTAAAGAACTAGTACCAAGAGTATTCCATCTCTTCCAAGAATATGGATATAATGTTGTAAAAGGTCGCCTTTGGGCAACATATGAAATTGAGGCAAAACATATGATGGTACAAATTATAATCATGAGAAGTTGAATATTTACTCCAATTATTTTTCCATTTAAAATTCCTAAGATATATGTAGTATCATAAAACAAAAACTTCAATCCATTTTATAGACACGTCCCTTAGAAATGCCTAAAGATGTATATATACAACCCAATTCTCACATGAAGGGGTTGTCTAATACTATCATGTTATATTATACTTCCTTATAATTAGTTGAACACCATTAATTATTGGACTGTTTCCAAGAAAAATATTATCATGATTTAAAATTTCATATATTGTTAATATTGAAGAATATTATATGAACAATATATCTTAAGAGAAAAAATTTGTGATTTCGTGCAATAAGTTGGCTTAAAGGTTGAAGCGACTTTTGATTAAAGTCATTCACCAAGTTTATTTGGTATGGGAAATGACGTATCACATAAGTTTTCATTTGTTTTAATCGGAAATATTCAAAACAAACACCTATTATTTGATGAGTGAAGTTTGACCCCATTAGAAAGGTAAGAGAAGATTCTAACCCTTGTACTTGTTATATAGTGAGATCATTTGTAACAACCCGCTCAAAAGATCATTTGTCCACTTTTTAGGCTCATCCAAACTAGACCTCCCAAGAAGTTACCCATCCTCATACTACTCTTACAGAAGTACGCTTAATTGCGGAGTTCTAATAGGTTCATGTACATCACGGCTTTAAAACGCGTTGTGCTAAGAAGGGTGCAAATATACATATAAGCACATTCTCATTCCCATACCCAGTCGATATGGAATGTCACATCATCCTTCAACAATTGTCTTAAGTAGACAATTTTTTTTTTTTTACTATAAATCATGTTTAACTACATTCATAACTAGTGAGCTAGCTAGCCTTATAAGAGTACGGTTGTACAAGCGGACGGTTATTAACCATAACTAACCGCTACTAACTGCTATCCTCTTATGCAGATAGCAATTTTAGGGTAAGCAAATGCAGTTAATACCAACATTTGCATATTCTATATCATCTAAAACACTAGGGTATAAAAAAAAATACTAAAAACAGGCCCAAAACATTTTCAAAATCGTTTAAAATAGATCCTAATAGAGGCCCAAAGAAGACCCATTACCTAATTTGCGAATAACAGTTAGTAACAGTATTCAATAACCACAATAACTGCGCGGATAGCAGTTAGTAATTGCATGTTACAGATACGGATGTGGTTATCACATAATGCGGATGCAGTTATCACTTTGGCCAAGAATTGCATCCGCATGTACAACCCTACTTAGAAATATTATTTCTCTTTTGGCCATAATCCTAAGGGCCCGTTTGTTACGTGAAATGACTATTTCATTAGGAAAACGAATAGCTATTACTAGAAATGGAAGCAAGTGGAATGGAATAGCTATTCTTATTCCTTAGTTTTGTGATAACTTATATGCACTCACTAGAATGGAACCAAAATTACTAAAAAAACCTCATTCTTTCATTCTTTTTTTCTTTTTTTTGGAAAAAAAAATAAAACATAATGAAAATCTAGTGGTGACTGACCACCCATAACAAAACCCCGAGGGTGGTACGACAACCCCCAATGGCACCGGGGGTGGAAAAGATTATGCTCAATGAGCATCGAGGGTGGCTGCAACAACTTCGAGCTCATTAGGTTTCTTATCGATTCCGGATTAGTGATTGTTCCTTTGAAAGTAATGAGTATATCTCTTTTTACCAGCTTTTTAATGGAGTCGTTAGAGGATATCACAAGATATCCAATCCAACGGCCACAAGAAGGAACAGTTTGGATAAAAAAATTGATGTCATGGGCGGTGTAGATGTACTTGGTGACGTCATAACCAAAGATCTCCATCCCGACTTCCCTAAAAACGTTTGTTTTGCGGTATTTACAATTCAGGTAGCATTTTAAGGTGGAATCAAGATCAAAAGCCTTGCAACATGCGTTGGCAAACTCCCTGTACCAGACAATCTTTTGCCAGAGAAGAGGGTGCAATGGTTGAACAAGATCTTCCTAGTCGTCTAAACCTCAAATCTCTCTCCAAAGATGAGTCAAACTCGAGCTAGTTTTGACCGACTTGGCTGCTACCAATGTTGTTGATATGAGAGAAACAACAATTGACTGTCTAGCCGAAGATCGTTGATCAGTTTTTTTGGGCAACGAAACTTGCCCAAAGGAACATGGTTCCTATTGGTTTTGATGTAAAATTTATGGAAGCCATTGAAGGTTTTTGTTGAGAGAGAGAGAGAGAGAGAGAGAGAGAGAGGAGATTATGATGGATGGTGGAGGCAGTGCCACATATTTCTTCTGTTTTATTTTAATTTTTTTTAATTTTTAGGTTTAAAAAAAATAATGTAATTTTTGTTGTTGTTGCAAAATATAGTTTATTTCTAAAGGAATTGCCATTCCTCTCCTTTTAGGTATCGCTCTTCGTATGTGAATAATTATTTCCTTCTAAGAGTGGTACGCAACCAAATAAAATAGTATCTATTCCACATGAATAGCTATTCTATTCCAATGACACATTCTGCGAACCAAATGAGTCATAAAAGTTTTATTGTTTATGTTAGTGTACCTAGCTTTGATGGGCTCATAAGGCCTGTCTACGTCAAAGGTTCCCCCATGCCCAAACATAGTCCAATGTACAACCAAAGTCATTCATTAATCGAGAGCTCATAGGGCCCATCTGTAACACCTAAGAGACTAAAATACGTGTTTGAAATGTTAATGAAATAATGAAATGCATAAAATACACACTAAGGTCAAAATAAGATAAACTATGTAACAAAATTGACTTTTGGAGGTTAGGATGACGAATTTTGAGCTCAAAAATGCACTTATCAAGCATGACCACGAGGTGCGCATGGAAAAGAGATTTCTGGAAAGGGGTCGTTTGCGCAGTTCCTATACTCATAGCCTAAGTTACGACCAAATTACTACGAAGTTCATGATAGCCGGTCAAAATCCATTCAATCGGAGATCTACAACACGTAGTAGCGATAGGGAAAAGCAAAGCCAAGTGACCATGTTTTGAACAATGAATGTGCCGGTCGAATGGGAGGAATCTCCATTGTCCTTTTCTCTCTCTTGCTTCCGCTTATTCTTTGTATACTTTAATACTTTGTCACTAAATTCTACATGGTATCAGAGTCACTTCCTGTGAGCTTTTTCTTTCTCATGCTTATGCCCCCATCACCCGATGTCACACACTACCACACGCGCCCCTTCTAGATTCTAATTTCGATTTCATGCATTCCAAATAGAGATATACTATCCACATGCTCACACCGCTATCCAATCAGTTCGCAAAACCCTCTCACAAACACCAAACATCACCGCTAGATCTGGAACACCACAACAGGTTTCTCCACCAACTAACCTCATTACTAGGCTCAAAGTATATGATTTATCCAAATCCAGTCTTCTCTGCCACCAAAACTAGATCATGTGTTGTCATGTGCCCTATATGCATCACCTTTTCTGTCGTCTTAGGCGCCTCTAGTTGCAGACATTTACTGAGGACGATTTTGTTGGGCTCAGCTCGATTAAGGAGTGTCAACCCCACCTTCTGTGCATTCCAACACGGCCCAATTCAAGAGGTACCCTAGGTTCCCTTCAATGGGTCAACGAAAAGGCCTCACCACGTCACTGTCGATCAACAAATATGGTCGATGCTAAACTGATATACATTATTCTGAAAGGTTTGTTGAATCCTATTGAATGCATTTGTTGGTGGAGACTTGCAACCCATCCGTAGTGCCGGTGCTAAGGGTCCATGACAATAAGAACTATGCCATTCATGTGGAGGAAACCGTTGTTCAACATGGCACCACCGTTGGAGGCCGATCAAGCATTGTTGGGAAATTTACTAGAGCGAGCATGGTTATGTACCCCAAATCACATCTTGATGGGCAATTGGCTAGAACATGGACATGTACATTGTACCCCACATGATCATATCTCATTCGGCAATTGCCCAGAGCATCACCATGTATCCTATATTATATCTTCATTGAGCAATTGCCTAAAGTACAGTCATGTACCATTTACCATATATACTTCATTGAGAAATTGGTTAGAGCATGACCGTGTACCTCACATTGTATCTTACTGGACAATTGGCTAGAACACAGTTATGTACCTCGTACCATACTACATTGGGCAATTGGGCGAAGCACTATCATGTACACTAGATTACATCTTTTTGGGCAATTAGTGAGAGTGCATGCAATCCATGTACCCCAATTCGTATTCTATTGGAAAATTGGTCAGAGCATGGTCATATACCCTAAATTATATCTCATTATTGGACAATTGGTCAAAGCAAGACAATGTACCCAAGATTACATCTCCTTGAGCAGTATCATGTACCCTAGATTCTATCTTATAGGCAGCTAATCAGAGCCACGCAGAGCAGTTGTTGGTCGTTCTGCAGTTTGTCTTGCACAACCTCACTGAAACAAGATGTTTATTGTCCTTCAATTTTTCCATCTTAATTAGCTGGAAAAGTGACGTCTACTTGAAAAAGAAAAGAGAGTATTGTTTAGTAAAAGAAATGACACAGTTTTATGTACGTTAAAAAGTCCTAGTTAAATCTAGGCCCTTTCTTTTTCTACAACAGTCCAGATCCTATATCAATAAATGGAACAATCATTAGGAGGCCCCTAATGCATTCATCTTGGGAGAAAGGATGCAACATGATTTTCAACAATCCAATGAGCGTGGTGCCGTCATAAACTGACTGACAAGATGAACCGCATATACAAGATCTAGTCGTGTGATAGTAAGATAGATGAGGCTCCCAACTAACTGTCTGTAGAGAGTGGCATCGGGAAGTAACTCACCATCAGTTGCTCAAAGCTTGACATTCGTTTCTAAAGGACTATCAACAGTTTTATTATTAGTAATGCCAGCTTGAAAGAGAAGATCAAAAGCATATTTAACCTGAGAGAGATAATAGCCATTTGAATCAAAAGAGACTTCCAAGCTAAGGAAATAGCTGAGGAATCCAGATCCATCATCTCAAATTGTTGACACAATTTTTTTTTGAAGATTACGAATATCAATAGTATCATCTCCAGTAATACTCATATCATCAACATATAGTAAGAGAACAATAAGCCCAAAATGAAATCGCCGAATGAACAATGTAGAATCATAGGAGCTAGAAACAGACCCAATCTGAGCAATAATAAAGCTGAATTTAGCAAACAAAGCACGAGAAGCCTATTTCAACTCATACAATGCTCGATGAAGACGACAAACTTTGTGCAGTGGATGAATGTATTTAGGGGAGTGTAACACCCTGGTCCCATAATGGGATGATGAGTTGCCCACATAGAGTGGGTGATTTATAAAGATAGTCATGAGTGCTAAGTCCCATATTGCCTAGTTATTAGGTGAAATTTGGCTTTATAAAGAATTCTAGGGAATCATCAAATTGACTAGTCCTTTTGGGGTCATAGCACAAATATGGCTAGCGTTGTACCTTGGGTAGTTACAAATGGTATCAGAGCCACCTAGTAATGCCAGGCCATGTGGAATTGGTGTGCTACATGATGTGGTCCAGACAAGGACGTCAGGAGTTTAAGAAGAGGAATTTGTAACACTCTAGTCCCAATTGGGAAGATGAATAGCCTACATAAAGTGGGTGGTTTATAAAGATAGTGATGAGTGCTAAGTCCCACATTACCTAATTATTAGGTGAAATTGAGCTTTATAAGAGATTCTAGGGAAGCTTTAAATTGACTAGTCCTTTTAGGCTGAAAGCGCAGATGTTGTTAGCACTTTTCTTTGGATCGTTATAGGGAGGCTACATATAAACTTAATCAATGAGATCACCATTGAGAAACGCATTTTTCACGTCCATCTAAAAAGACCCCAACGACGCACAAAGGCAACTACAAGAAGGGATCAAATAGAGGTAAGTCAAGCTACTAGTTCAAACGTCCCTTCATAATCAATACCATACTCCTGATTGAACCCCTTAGCCACAAGATGTGCCTTGTATAGTTGAATAGACCCATCAGATTTTGTCTTAATCTTGTATACCCACTTTCACCCTATCATAGTTTTCCCCGGAGGTAAATCAACTAAGTCCAAGTGTGAGTTTTGGAGAGAGTAGAGAGTTCTTCAGACATAGCTTTCTGCTAAAGAGGGTCAGTGCGAGCCTCATGAAAAGAGTGAGGTTCGTGAAGAGTTGTAATGACAAGAAAACGATGATAATCAAGAAGATGAGTTGTCCATATTGTTTATATGAAATTTATAAGGGACCAATGTAATATTGAACAATTATTAGAATTTAAATTCTAAGAAAAAAAAGGTGATCCTTTAGTTTTTATTTGTTTAAAAAATGGTCCATGGGACTCCAAAGAAGAAAAGGAAAAAAGGAATGAGTCGATATCTGGGTTTTCAGCCTTCAAAAATCAGATGTCCTTCCACCAGCACTAATGACATTCCAATACAGAAGATTTGGTGTGCTAATTTGACTATTTGATGAGACTCGTTAAAGAAATTGTACCAAGAGTATTCCATCTCTTCCAAGAATATGGATATAATGTTGTAAAAGGTCGCCCTTGGGCAACATATGAAATTGAGGAAAAAAATATGATGGTACAAACTATAATCATGAGAAGTTGAATATTTGCTCCAATTATTTTTCCATTTGAAATTCCTAAGATATATGTAGTATCATAAAACAAAAACTTCAATCCATTTTATAGACGCGTCCCTTAGAAATGCCTAAAGATGTATATATACAACCCAATTCTCACATGAAGGGGTTCTCTAATACTATCATGTTATATTATACTTCCTTATAATTAGTTGAACACCATTAATTATTGGACTATTTCCTAGAAAAATGTTATCATGATGTAAAATTTCATATATTGTTAATATTGAAGAATATTATATGAACAATATATCTTAAGATAAAAAAAATGTGTGATTTCGTGCAATACGTTGGCTTGAAGGTTGAAAAGACTTTAGATTAAAGTCACACCAAGTTTATTTGGTATGGGAAATGACGTATCACTTAAGTTTTCATTTGTTTTAATTGGAAATATTCAAATCAAACACCTATTATTTGATGAGTGAAGTTTGACCCCATTAGAAAGGTAAGAGAAGATTCTAACCCTTATACTTGTTATATAGTGAGATCATTTGTAACGACCTACTCAAACGATACAATACTGTCCGCTTTTTAGGCTCCTCCAAACCTGACTTCACAGGAAGTCACCCATCCCCATACTACTCATGCAGAAGTACGCTTAACTGCTGAGTTCTAATGGGTTCATGTACATCACGACTTTAAAATACGTTGTGCTAAGAAGGGTGCAAATGTACATATAAGCACATCCTCATCCCTATACCTAGGCGATGTGGGACGTCACATACTCCTTAGACAATTGTCTTAAGTAGACAAATTCCTTTTTACTGTAAATCATGTTTAACTACATTAATAATTGGTGTTGAATTTTTAATATATTTATTTTTAGTGAGCTAGCTGGCCTCATTGGAGTAGGGTTGTACAAGCGGACGGTTATTAACCGTAACTAACCGTTATCCTCTTATGCGGATAGCAATTTTAAGGTAAGCAAATGCAGTTAATACCAACATTTGCATATTCTATATCATTTAAAACACTGGGGCATAAAAAAATAATACTAAAAACAGGTCCAAAACATTTTCAAAATCATTTAAAATAGGTCTTAATAGAGGCCCAGAGAAGGCCCATTACCTGATTTGTGAATAACAATTAGTAACCGTATTCAATAACCACAATAACTGGGAAGATAGAAGTTAATAACTGCATGTTGCAAATGCGGATGCAGTTATCACATAATGCGGATGCAGTTATCACTTTGGCCAAGAACTGCATCCGCATGTACAACCCTACATAGAAGTATTGTTTCTCTTTTGGCCATAATCCTAAGGATTCGTTTGTTACGCGAAATGAATATTTCATTAGAAAAATGAATAGCTATTACTAGGAATGGAAGTGGAATGGAATAGCTATTCTTATTCCTTAGTTTTGTGATAACACATATGCACTCACTAGAATGGAACCAAAATTACTAAAAATCCTCTTTCTTTCTTTCTTTTTTTTTTTCCAAAAAAAAAAAACACTAAAAAACTAAAACAAAATGAAAATATGTGGGTGACCGATCACCCATAACAGAACCCTGAGGGTGGTGCGACAACGGAAAAGATTATGCTCAATGAGCATCGAGGGTGGCTGCAACCACTCCGAGCTCATTAGGTTTCCAATCGATTTGGGATTAATGATTGTACCATTGAAAGTAATGAGTATATCTCTTTCTCTTTCTACCAAGCTTTCTAACAGAGTCGTTAGAGGATATTGCAAGATATCCAATCCAATGGCCACAAGAAGCAATAGTTTGGATCGAAAAATTGATGTCATGGGTGGTGTAGATGTATTTGGTGATGTCATAACCAGAGATCTCCATCCCGACTTCCGTGAATACGTTCGTTTTGCCGTATTTACAATTCAGGTAGCATTTTAAGGTGGGATCAAGATCAAAAGCCTTGCAACATGCATTGGCAAACTACATGTACTAGACAATCTCTTGCCAGAGAAGAGGGTCCAATGGTTGAACAAGATCTTCCTAGTCATCTGAACCTTGAGTCAAACTCAAGCTAGTTTTGATCAGCCTGGCTACTACCAATTCTGTATATATGAGAGAAACAACAATTCACAGTCGAGCCGAAGATCTTTGATCAGTTTTTTCGGCAACGAAACTTGCCTAAAGGAACATGATTCCTATTGGTTTTGATGTAAAATTTGTGGAAGCCATTGAAGGTTTATGTTGAGAGAGAGAGAGAGAGAGAGAGGAGATTATGATGGATGGTGGAGGCAGTGCCACATATTTCTTCTGTTTTATTTTTATATTTTTAATATTTAGGTTTAAAAAAATAATGTAATTTTTGTTGTTGTTGTAAAATATAGTTTATTTCTAAAGGAATAGCTATTCATCTCCCTTTAGGTATATCTCTTCGTATGTGAATAATTATTTCCTCCTAAGAATGGTGCACAACCAAATAAAATAGTATCTATTCCACATGAATAGCTATTCTATTCCAATGACACATTCTGGGAACCAAATGAGTCATAAAAGTTTTAATGTTTATGTTGGTGTACCTAGCTTTGATGGGCTCATAAGGCCTGTCTACATCAAATGTTCCCCATGCCCAAACATAGCCCAATGTACAACCAAAGTCATTCATTAATTGAGAGCTCATAGGGCCCATTTGTAACACCCAAGAGATTAAAATGCCTGTTTGAAATGTTAATGAAATAACGAAATGCATAAAATACACACTAAGGTCAAAATAAGATAAAGTACGTAACAAAATTGACTTTTGGAGGTTAGGATGATGAATTTTGATCTCAAAAATGCACTTATCAAGCATGACCACGAGGTGTACATGGAAAAGAGCTTTTTGGAATAGGGTCGTTTGCATAGTTCTAGTACTCATAGCCTAAGTTACGACCAAATTACTATGAAGTTCACGATAGCTGGTCAAAATCCATTCAATCGAAGATCTACAACACGTAGTAGTGATAGGGAAAATCAAAGCCAAGTGACCACGTTTGAATAGAGAATGTGTCGTTCGAATGGGAGGAATCTTTATTGTCCCTTTCTCTCTCTTGCTTCTGCTTATTCTTTCTAAACTTTATATTTTGTCACAAAATTCTATATGGTATCAGAGTCACTTCCTGTAAACTTTTTCTTTCTCGTGCTTATGCCGCCATCACCCACTGTCACACACTGCCACATGCACCCCATCTAGATTCTAATTTCGATTTCACGCATTCCAAATAGAGATATATTATCCACATGCTCACAAGTTCTTGATTACTAGAAGACACAGTTTGTGAATTGAGTGGTTGCCTCAATGTTCAACATAGTATTTGGTAAAAAGATTGCAATTCTTGGGTTTGATTTTAATAAGAGTCGTTAATTAAATGTCACTAAAAGTCATGGTATTTTTTTTAGTAGAATTGCATGTAAATACAGTTACTGAAATAAGATATGAATTGTAAATACCCATACTTATTCTTTAGGCGTTTTTCCACTATTTTTATGTTTTTGGTTAGTTTTTGCTTTATCTTGCAACTCATTGGAGCATTATTTTTGCAAGTTTCGTAGTACAACAACCACTATCATAGTCTTTATAGGCAGAGATTTTGGCCTTTTTTTTTATTTTTTATTACTGCTTTCTGTTTTCAAAACTTTCTAAAATAATATATATATATATATATATTTTCTCAAAACTATGAATAAACATTTAACACTATTCATAACATAAGGCTTTGTTTGTTTAAATTTTCTTCTTCCGCCTTTTGTTTTATGTTCTCAAGACAAAAAAAAAAAAAAAAAAAAAAAATTAACTAACACAAATCACTCAAAACTGTATTCACCTTCTTGAACACCTTATCTTCCAAGCTTGTTTTCAATGTGAATTTTACCTAAGGTTTGTACGATTTGGTATTAGAGTTAGCTAACAGATCGAGTATGTGATTGATAGCAATTAGTTGAGTATGGGATCAAATGGGTTGTGGCTTTGAGGTCGAGTCATGGAGGGGGCGACTTATAAGGTAGATTAAAATGGCTTGGTATTATGTATGAGCATTCTATTAAATCATTAAATATGAATAGATGAGTGGAACCACAAAAAAAAAAAAAGAAAAAAAAAAAAAGGAAGAAGAAGCTATCATTGGATCAATGTCGATAGAGTGGGCTGTCATGAACGTTGGCTACGAAGCATGAGTGTGATCTTATGTTACGAGTCTAAGTATCTCACATGGAATATGAAATCTAATCTTAGCCATGTGTATATGAATTATTGGGCACCCTCCCCTCGCAAGCCATTTTTTAATGGTATGCTCCGCCTGAGATTTGTATCACATACCCAAAACACTTTATGAATGTGGATTCTACCAAAAAACATTTAGGGAAAAGTACACAAAAAAAATTGCAATGTACTCCTTTTGTTCCTAAAATGACAAAAATGCCTTCAAAAATTTTCAACAAGAAATATCCTTAGAAATTTAGGGAAAAAAAAAAAAAAGCGCCAAGATGCCATGAGTTTGGTGGGAGACTGTTAGATTCTTCTCTTATCTTGTATTCACTTTCATGGGGGAAAAACTAAATAAGATCGAGAACTTGTAAATTAAACTCAAGAAATTAACAAAGAACAAAAAAGTAAGAAATGAAAGACAAACAAAAGAACATGATTCTCTTTAGTAGTTAGACTAAGGAACTTGCCAAATGGTTTAATAACTTGGGCTAGCCATGCAAGATCAGATGCCATTACATTTGTATTAATAATACTTTGCTTAATTAAATAAACTGGTGAAGACCCATAGTAGCTACAGTGGGTTTGGTGATTCTTTTTATTATTGTTATTATTATTATTTATTTTTAGTAATGTTATCATTTGAGGGACATTCCCTTTTTTTTTTCTTTTTTTTTTTTGTAATTTAACTTCTCTTACCCCAAAGATTGAAACTTTAGCCCTGTAGCTTCCAAAGCCAAGCAAATTCCTTATCCTTCTCTCTTTACTTCTTTCTCACACTTTAATGTGGGTGGGTGACGAGCTGGGGGTCTGCTAGGATTTCCCAGCCTTTAAATAAGGCATTCCCTAACATTTCTAAGCTTTGTGACGTACTATTGTCACATGCAAAACTTCGATCGTTCAGACGATTATCCCAAACAGTTAGGACGACTTTCCTCAAATTCCATTACCTTCTTTATGGCATCGTCTGATCTTTCTCAGTGTTAATGTGACATTGTTTGGACGGTTCATAGATCGGAAGGACATTTCTACCAATTTCTAACTTCTAGGAGTTTTCGAAGTCCAAATCTTTTATGTCTTAATTTTGGGTGCTCAAGTGCAAATTATTAAAACTATTTTGGGTGTTTTAGAAAATCAAACAATATTAATCTATATTGGCTTTATCATTTTGTTTATTAGCTAATAATTCAAAAGATTTTTGCTACTTATTTTTTGGCGAGGCATTGTATATTGCCCGGTGTGCGATAACTTTAGAGAACGGTCTAAAACCTACAACATATATATCATCATCTATTAGGTTGAAAAAAAATTGCATCTAATTTTTCGCTACCTCTCTGCCCACTACGCCTCTCCCTCTACTCCTCCACCACCTCCACCATTGTATCCTATTCTGCCACCTCCCCCATCGTTGTCCTATCATATGAGGTTTGTTGGACCACCTTTGGGTGGCCAAACCACTTCATTAGGCAAAAGACTAGTCCGGCCAACCTACACCATAGGACGATGGTGAGTGAGGTGGCAGCATAAGAGCTTAACGGTGGTAAGGAAGTGGTGGAAGAATAGAGGGAGAGACGACGACAGATTGAAAGGTGGTTGAAATTGAGATGCAATTTTTTTTTTACCTAATAAATGACTTATCAAATGAACGCCTCAGTTCAAAACTATTGCATCTCGTACAAAAGTTTTGTACGCAATCTCAATCTATACTTTTAGTAGAGAACTAAAAAATTGCATATGATATAACTAAATGAGAAGGGTCCTCCTTCCATATTAACTTACACAAAAAAAAGAAAGAAAGAAAAGCCCTACTTTATTCTGCCAATCAATACGTATCACATATATATTGTTTCATCAAATTGGATGGTAACCTTTATGAGCAAGTTTTTCCTGATGTACGGATATCTTCACAATCATCATAACTTGCCCTTAGTAGATCTTCTCAACCTTCAAACATGTGTATCATAATCATAAATAACAACTAATGAATGATATTGTCTACATACTTTGTGCACCTTATGTCCTGAATGTTAATTTTGAGTGTTCGAGCTTAACATACTCATTGATGAGTGCCAAATATTGTGTATTTGGACCCCTTGATTTGCACTAGTTAGACCTTTAGCCTTGTTATTTTCTAATGTTTTGGTTAGTTTTTGTGTTTTCTGTTTTTGTAGGACAATAAGAGAAGAATGGCAAATTTCATAAGGAAATGACTGGAAATTCGGAGATCCTGAAAAGTCGATCGATCAAACTTAAAATTCGATCGATCGAAACTTTGCCCGAAGTCGATCGATCGAAATTTCCCAGAAACTGCTTTTGCAAAGCGCGCCAGAACGCCCAATCAGAAGCCAAAAAGCAGTCCTCCCTCTGATTTTCGCTGCAGAACACGCTGGTTTCGTGTTTGTGGTTGTCTCTAGCAGTAGAGGAACCCTAGAGGAGGGTAGAGAAGTCATTTCTTTCCCTAGCTCTCTTCTATAAAAGCCATAGCCATGCCACCTTGTTGAAGAGTAGTAGAGAGAGTAGGAGAGGAGAGAATAGAGCAGAAACTCTGTAGATAGGTTTAATTTCGTGCTTCTTGTAGTGTAATTCAGTAGTTTATTTTCAAATACTTTCTCTTTGTAGAGCTTTTCTTTCATTTCCATGGTTGTTCATCATTTTCTTGTGGTGTTCTTAGTCATGGAAGGCTAGTAACCTCAACTAGGGTTGAGGATGAAACCTTTCCATTGATGACACTCACAATCTTGATGTACCACTTGCACATTTAATGATATAACCTTTTAGTTGTTCAAGTTCCATTCATTTAAAGCTTTATCTTTTGCAATGAATGTGGTTAGTGGTGGATAGAGGACATTTTATGTGTTTCAACCGACTAATACATTGTTTTATCGGTTTGAATGATGATATCCATTGTGATTGAATGATACATTGGATGTTTTGATTTCAATCGGTACTCTTTTTGATTTGTCAATGAGTAGGATTCATTTAATGGTTCTTGGGTTTATGGTTTAAAAACTTGAATAACACCCTAAGCTTGATGTTCTTTGGGTGTTCAAGTGGAAACCAAGAGTGTGAGTTATAGGATTTGGTTTGGTGGATTCCTTAACCTTAGTCCCTTTTAATTTACATATTTCATTATATCTCTTTCCATTAGTCTTTTGTTCTTCAATCATTTCTCAAACCTTTGGAACTAGGTTAAAATGAGGTTGATTAAACAAGACACCAATATTTGACCATTTCCCTGTGGATTCGACCTCGCACTTGCACACACTATATTGCAAACGATTCGTGCGCTTGCGAGTACTATTTAAAACACACATCACTCATAATATTCAATCTTAATTCTTCCAGCACTAGGATGGGCAATTTTAGAGAAAGTATCTTCAGAAAGATTAATGGTTCCGCGGCATCCTAGTGGACAATAATCAACAATTTTAACCGTAACTAAGTCTACCTTACAAGGTTGTGGTGCTAGATTTGTGGCACCAATACACTTTACAAAGTAATATTTCCCACAAGTTCCCCTATTCTCCCATATTTCATCACTTGCTCCGGCTATAAAGTCACCATCATCTTCATATCCATTACACGCAGAGGCTGAAAAAAGTTATTGAAAAATAATCTTTGACAGTTTAATTCTCAAATTAGGACCTAGATATATTTAACTTGTAGCTAATACCATTCTTTAGGTTATACTTGAGATCTAAACTTGAGTTTATGCAGACAAATCAAACTCAAGAGAGGTACAAGTTATGTTATTAGTGATTTTATATTTTACAAGAGAGGTACAAGTTATGTTATTAGTGATTTTAAATTTTACAGGCAAATCCCTATAAACAGAAAAGAAATTTAAGAACAAAAGAACAACTACATGCATTATGAAACACAAGCATATATAGTGTTTCCACCGTGCAAATCAAGCAAATAATTCAACGCGCTTTTACAATGGCATAAGGTAAAATACAATTATTCAATTAAACATACACATAAGAATTATGTTCCAATGTTTGTGTTTAAGATTTCCAGGCTTTATCCGATTTATCTATAAAAAGATTGTATACCTATTTTATATTTGAAAGTCAATATTGTATATATATATATAGAAAAAAAAAAAAATTACACGCGTTCCCTCATACTACTACCCAATTTTCAATGTTCCCCAAAATTTTAAAAGTTGTAATTAACTCTTAAAACGACCTAACCCTTTTACTTAACCCCCCCTTCTTTAGGGTTTTTCTTTTTTTTTTTTGTTAAATTTTGTCATATGTGATACACATGATTGAAAATGAAAATAATATACATGCATAGGATAAAAAAAAAAAAAAAAATCAAAAAACACGTGGGAGTATACCCATAGCTTGGCCATGGGTCTTCACGGATTCATGGCCAGAGATGCACGACCCAACCATGGGTTTCTATGGAAGGAGACCCATAGCCAAAGACCCATGACCTAGTTGGGGGTCTCTTTTTCTAATTACTTTTCTGCTTAAGTATAAGCCAAAAAGATATTAATCATTTGATATTGGTCTGGATTCAATAATTAAATTGAGAATCATAAAAAACAATGTGATAAATTCATCGACTACATTTTCATTAATTGTAATTCAATCCTTTATATTAATATAGTCTAAGATTGGTCTGGATTTAATAATTAAGGGGAAAATATAAAAAAGCCCACTGAACTAACAGTAGATTTTAGAATAGTCCAATGAATTTCTAAGTGCATTAATGTGACCCATCAAACTACCAAAGTGTGTCAAAACTAAAACTTTTGTTCAAATATTTTTTAAGAAGAATTTTTTTAAAAAAAAAAAAAAACTATTAATATAAAACTAAAAAGTTAGAGAAATTAAAAAATTAAAAAAAAGAAAAAGAAAAAGAAGAAAAGGGGTGGCTACCAAATTTTTTAATTTCTTTAATTTTAGTTTTATATATATGTGTGGGGGGGGGGGGGTCATTTTATTAATGCTAACGTGACACACTAACGAAATACGTCAAGTGTTTTGACAGAATTTTACTGCACAGAGTAATTTAGTTTTATCTATGTATATTTTTAATATATTAATATTTTTTTTAGTAAGAGTGATATATGTCATCATTTTATTATTGTTGTCGTTGACACTAACAAAATCTGTTAAGTATTTTGACAGAATTTGACTAAAATAACTAAATTGTTATTTTTTTTACCTATAATGAAGACCTTTGAATTATTTTTTATTCCTCAGTGAACAATTTATAATTTAGGCCAACCACATGGATTGATTTTTAATTTTTTTTTTTTTTTTTAAAAAAAGGAAAAATAGTTTTGTTTAGTATAGTCTCTTTTTTTTTTAGTAGTTTTTAGTTTTCAAAAGAATAGGTGTATTATAGGAATATTTTGATAAAAGTGTCATTTTTAAAAACTTTGATAGATTGATGAGTCACATTAGTACACTTGAAAATTCGGGGCCTACTAGAAAATCGACTGTTAGTTCAGTAGGCTTTTTTTATATTTTTCTCAATAATTAAATTGGGAGAACAATAGTTGAACTTCAATCTCAATTTCATTTATAGCATGAACGAAATTCATATATAAAAGTACATATTCTTAGTTCTAATGTTGTTCATGGATAGATATACATGATCCTCTTGATTAGAAAAATTAAAATTGATCATGTTAGAAATAACTTTATATTCGATCATCAAATGATATAATAGTTATAGCCGGTTAATTAAAAAATTTAATCTAATTGTGAATGTTTTTTCTCTCTCCCCCAATAATTGTTCCTCTTTTTCTTGTAATTCTCATAAAACAGTATTAATTAAAATAGCATAAATATTTAAGGTTAAAATCCAAATCCCATCCATTATACCCATAAATCCAAATAGAAAAGGAAAAAGATAAACATTTTCACTTTTACAAACTAGAATTGTTCTAACTTGATATGAGAAAAGAATGTGTTTGAATTTATCCCACAAAACCAGCACAAATCCTTTTAGAATTATCAAACCCCTTAATTAACAATCTAAATATACAATAATACATGGTATACAAGCATATATATACTCACGAACATAAGGACGTTTGTAGAAGGTGGCTCCCATTTTTCCATTTGCTAGGCTCAGCATACGAAATGGAGGAAAAACATATTATGGTGCCAACTATAATCAAAACTTGAATATTCGGCCCCATTCTTTTTCCCTTACAAATTCCTAAACATATTTAGTTTCATAAAATGATAGGTTTAATCCATCTTATAGTGGCGTCCTAACAAGTCCTACTCATGCATCTCTTTCAAAATTACTCGTCACCATATGCATGTATATACAACCTAATGCTTACATGAAGGGGTTTTTTTAACACTATGATCATGTTGTATTATACTTTCTTATTATTGGATCATTTTCAAGATAAAGACTACCGTAATTTGAATTTTAATGTAATATTATTGACGAATATTCTATAAACAATATCTTAAGACTAAATAAAATTGGATCTGGATGCAATCTAACTAGTCCCCATATTGTTTATATGAAATTTATATAGGACCAATGTGATACTGAGCAATTATTAGAAAGAAAAAAAAAAGAAAAAAAAAGTGATCCTTTAGTTTTTATTTGTTTAAAAAATGGTCCAAGGGATTCCAACAAAAAAAAAAATAGAAAAAAGAAAAGAAAAAAGGAATGAGTCTCTGGGTTTTCAGCCTTTAAAAAATAGTCATTCCACTAGGACTAATGGCATTCCAATACAGAAGATTTGGTGTGCTAATTTGACTCTTTAATGAGACTCGTTAAAGAAATTGTACCAATTACAAGTATTCGATCTCGTCCAATGATATGGATATAATGTTGTAAAAGGTCGCCCTTGCGCAGCATATGAAACTGAGGCAAAACAAATGATGGTACAAACTATAATCATGAGAAGATGAATATTTGCTCCAATTATTTTTCCATTTGAAATGCCTAATTAAGATATATGTAGTATCATAAAACAAAAACTTAAATCCATTTTATAGCATCCCTTAGAAATGCCTAAAGATGTATATATACAACCCAATTCTCACCTCAAGGGGTTATTTAATACTATCATGTTATATTATACTTCCTTATAATTTGTTTAACACCATTATTGGACTGTTTCCAAGATATACATTATCATGATTTAAAATTTCATATATTGTTAATATTGATGAATATTATATGAACAATATATCTTAAGATACAAAATTTGTGATTTCGTGCAATACGATGGCTTCAAGGGTGAAGCGACTTTTGATTAAAGTCATTAACCAAGTTTATTTGGTATGGGTAATGGCATATCACATAAGTTTTCATTTGTTTTAATCGAAAATATTCAAACCAAATACCTATTTGATGAGTGATGTTTGTCCCCATTAGAAAGGTAAGAGAAGATTCTAACCCTGATACTTGTTATATAGTGAGATCATCCTTCAACAATGGTCTTAAGTAGGCAAATTCTTTTTCTACTTTTAATCATGTTTAACTACATTAATAATTGGTGGTGAATTATTTATTTATCTATTTATTTTAATCAATTAGATGGCCTCATAGGAGTAGGTTTGTTTCAGGCAAGCGGTTATTAACCATAACTAATCGCTACTAACCGCTATCCTCTTATGCGGATATCGATTTTAGGGTAAGCAAATACAGTTAATAACAACATCCACATATTCCTACATTTTCAAAACACTAGGGCTTAAAAAAATACTTAAAATAGGCCCAAAACATTTTCAAAATCATTTAAAATATGTTCTAATAGAGGCCCAAAGAAGGCCCATTTCCTGATTTACGAATAGCTGTTAGTAACCGCAGTCAATAACCGCAATAACTACGCGGATAGCGGTTAGTAACCACATGATGTAGATGCGAATGCAGTTATCACATAATGCGGATGCAGTTATCACTTTGGTCAAGAACAGCATCTGCATGTTCAACCCTACAAAGAAGAATTATTTCTCTTTTGGCCATAATCCCAAGGGCCCGTTTGGTATGCAAAATGACTATTTCATTACGAAAATGAATAGTTATTACTAGGAACAGAAGCAAGTGGAATGGAATAACTATTCTTATTCCTTAGTTTGGTGACAACACATATGGTCTGACTTGAGTGGAACCAAAATTACTAAAAAAAACCTTCCTTTTTTTTTAAATAAAAAATAAAAATAAATAAAACATAATGAAAATCTGTGGGTGGCCGACCACTCATAATAGAACCCCAAGGGTGGTGTGACAACCCCCAATGGCATCGGGGGTGGAAAAGATTATGCTCGATGAGCATCAAGGGCGGCTGCAACCACTTCGAGCTCATTAGGTTTCCTAACGATTCGGGATTAGTGATTGTTGCTTTGAAAGTAATGAGTATATCTCTTTCTCCCAAGCTTTCTAATAGAGTCATTAGAGGATATCACAAGATATCCGATCCAACGGCCATAAGAAGCAACAATTTGGATCGAAAAATTGATGTCATGGGTGGCGTAGATGTACTTGGTGACATCGTAACCAGAGCTCTCCATCCCGACTTCCCTGAAAACATTCGTTTTTCCGTATTTACAATTCATGTAGCATTTTAAGGTGGGATCGAGATTGAAAGCCATGCAACATGCATTGGCAAACTCCTTGTGCCAGACAATCTCTTGCCAGAGAAGAGGATGCAATGGTTGAACAACATCTTCCTAGTCGTCTGAACCTCGAGACTCTCTCAAAAGATGAGTCAAACTCGAGCTAGTTTTGATTGGCCAGGCTGTTGCCAATGCTGTTGATATTAGAGAAACAACAATTGACTGTTTACCCAAAGATGTTTGATCAATTTTTTTGGGCAACCAAACTTGCCCAATGAAACATGGTTTCTTTAGGTTTTGATGTAAAATTTGTGGAAGCCATTGAAGGTTTATGTTGAGAGAGAGAGAGAGAGAGAGAGAGAGAGAGGAGATTATGGTGGACGGTGGAGGCAATACCACATATTTCTTCTGTTTTCTTTTTATTTTTTTTAATATTTGGGTTTTAAAAAATACTGCGATTTTTTTATTTTTGCACAATATAGTTTATTTCTAAAGGAATATCTATTCCTCTCCTTTGAGGTATCTCTCTTCGTATATGAATAGTTATTTCCTCCTAAGAATGGTACGCAACCAAATACAATAATAGCTATTCCACTTGAATTGCTATTCTATTCTAAGGACCTATTCCACGAACTAAATGAGTCATAAACGTTTTAATTTTATGTTGGTGTACCTAGCTTTGATGGGCTCATCAGGCATGTTGACCTCATGGGTTCCCCAGGCCCAAACATAACCCAATGTACAACCAAAGTCATTTATTAATCCAGAGCTCATAGGGCCCATCTATAACACCCAAGATATTAAAATGCATGTTTTTAATGTTAATGAAATAACGAAATGCATAAAATACACACTAAGGTCAAAATAAGATAAAGTGCGTAACAAAATAGACTTTTGGAGGTTAGAATAACGAATTTTGAGCTTGAAAGTGCACATCAAGCATGACTGGAGGTGCGTACGGTAAAGAGCTTTCTGGAATGGGGTCGTACGCCTAGTTTCTGTACTCATAGCCTAAGTTACGACCAAATTACTACGAAGTGCATTGCTTGATCAACTAAGTATAGAAGGATTAGGGAGAGATAGTACGAAATGGAACAAAAAACGGGATTGAAAAAGACTTAGAAAAATCTTGATCAAGCCGTATCTATCGATAGCCAGTCAAAATCCATTCGATCGGAGATCTACAACACGTAGCACCAATAGGGAAAAGCAAAGCCAAGTGACCACGTTTGAATAGAGAATGTGCCGTTTGAATGGGAGGAATCTCTATTGTCCCTTTCTCTCTCTTCTTCCGCTTATTCTTTCTAAACTTTATATTTTGTCACAAAAAATTCTACATGGTATCAAAGTCACTTCATATGAACTTTGTCTTTCTCGTGCTTCTGCCGCCATCACTCGCTGTCATACACTGCCACACACGCCCCTTCTATATTCTAATTTCGATTTCACGCATTCCAAATAGAGATATACTATCCACATGCTCAAAAGTTCTTGACTACCAGAAGACACAGTTTGTGAATCGGGTGGTTGCCTCAATCTTCAACATAGTATCTGGTAAAAAGATTGCAATTCTTGGGTTTGATTTTAATAAGCGTCGTTAATTAAACGTCACTAAATGTCGTGTTTTCTTTTTCTATTTTTTTAGTAGAACTACATGTAAATATAGTTACCAAAACAAGAAATGAACTATAAATACCCATACTTATTCTTTTGGTGTTTTTCCACTATTTTTTTTGTTTTTGCTCAGTTTTTGCTTTATCTTGCAACTCATTGGAGCATTATTTTTCCAAGTTTGGTAGTACAATAACCACTACCATAGTCCTTATAGGTAGAGATTTTGGCCTTTTTTATTATTGTTTTCTGTTTTCAAAACTTTCTAAAATAAAATTATTTTTCTCAAAACTATTAATAAACAATTCATCACATTAAACACTTTTCAAAACATAAGGCTTTGTTTATTTAAATTTTCTTCTTCCATTTTCTGTTTTGTGTTCTCAAGACAAAAATTAAAATAAAAAAATAAAATATTAACAAACACAAAACACTCAAAACTATGTTCGCCTTTATGTCACATCAGAATACTTTTCAAACAAAAAACAAACAAATACCCCCCAAAAATATTAACAAACATATTGTTACAATCCTAAATGGCTCACTTGGCTTAAGTATAATCTTAACCATGTGTATATAAGCTCTTGGACACGTCCTCTTGCAAACCGGTTTTCAATACAAATTTTTCGTAAGGTTTGTATGATTTGGTATTAGAGTGAGTTACCATATGGACTATGGGATTGATCGCAATTAGTTGAGTATAGAATCAAATGGGTTGTGGCTTTGAGGTCAAGTCACGGAGGAGGCGACCTATAAGGTAAATTAAAATGGCTTGGTACTATGTATAAGCATTCTATTAAATCATTGAATATATATGGATAGATGAGTGGAACCACGAAAAGAAAAAGAAAAAAAAAAGCTATCATCGGGTCAATGTCGAAAGAGTGGCTGTCGTGAACGATTGAAACTTTAGCCCTGTAGCTTTCAAAGCCAAGCAAATTCCTTATCCTTCTCTCTCTACTTCTTTCTCACACTTTAATGTGTGTGGGTGACGAGCTGGGGGTCTACTAGGATTTTCCAGTCTTTATATAAGGCATTCCCTAAAATTTCTAAGCTTTGTGACATACTATTGTCACATGCAATACTGTGACCGTTCAGATGAATCTCCCAAATTGTTAGAACAACTTTCGTAAAATTCTAAGAGTTTTCAAAGTCCAAATCTACCATGTCGATCTTAATTTTGGGTGTTCTTGTGCAAATTATTAAAACTGTTTTGTGTGTTTAGAAAATCAAACAATATTAATCTATATTGGCTTTATCATTTTGTTTCTTAGCTAATAATTCAAAACATTTTTGCCACGTATTTTGGCGAGGTATTGTATATTGCCCGGGGTCCAATAACTTTAGTGGTGGAGGAGCAGAGGGAGAGACGATGACAGACTGAAAGGTGGTTGAAAATGAGATGCAATTTTTTTTTACCTAATAAATTACTTATCAAATTTTCGGTCGTTATTCATTTTAAATGAATGCCCCAGATTACAACTATTGCATCTCGTACAAAAGTTTTCTACGCAATCTCAATCTATAGTTTTAGTAGAGAACTAACAAATTGCATATGATATAACTAAATGATAAGGGTCCTCCTTCCACATTTACTTACACAGAGAAAGAAAAAAAGAAAGAAAAAAAAAACCCTCCTTTATTCCACCAATCAATACGTATCACATATATATTGTTTCATCAAATTGGTCACTTTTATGAACAAGTTTTTCCTGATGTACGTGTATCTTTGCTATCATCATAACTTGCCCTTAGTAGATCTTCTCACCTTCAAACCTGTGTATCATAAGCATAAATAGCAACTAATGAATAATATTGTCTACATACTTTGTACACCATATGTCGTAGAATGTTAATTTTGAGTGTTCGAGCTTAACTTACTCATAATATTCAATCTTAATTCTTCCAGCAGTGGGATGGGCAATTATGGAGAAAGTATCTTCAGAAAGATTGATGGTTCCACGGCATCCTGGTGGACAATAATCGACAATTTTAACCGTAACGAAGTCTACCTTACAAGGTTGTGGTGCTAGGTTTGTGGCACCAATACACTTTACAAGGTAATATTTCCCACATGCTCCCCTATTCTGCCATATTTCATCACTTGCTCCGGCTATAAAATGACCATCATCTTTATATCCATTACACGCAGAGGCTGACAAAAGTTATTGAAAATTAATCTTTGGTGGTTTAATTCTCAAATTAGGACCTAGATTTATTTAACTAGTAGCTAATACCATTCTTTAGGTTATACTTGAGATCTAAACTTGAGTTTTTGTAGACAAATCAAACCCACGAGAGGTACAAGTTATGTTATTAGTGATTTTAAATTTTACAGGCAAATCCCTATAAACAAAAAATAAATTTAACAACAAAAGAACAACTACATTATGAAACAAAAGCATATATAGTGTTTCCACTGTGCAAATCAAGCAAGTAATTCAACATATACAGCAGCATAAGGTAAAATACAAGTATTAAATTAAACATACACATAAGAATTATGTTCCAACGTGTGTGTTTAAGATTTCCAGGCTTTGTCCCGTTTATGTGTAAAAAGATTGTATACCTATTTTATATTTGAAAATCATTGTATATATATAGAAAAAATTACACTTGTTCTCTCAAACTACTACCAAATTTTCAATGTCTCCCAAAATTTTAAAAGTTGTAATTAACTCTTAAAACGACCAAACTTTTTTACTTAACCCCCCTTCTTTAGGGGTTTTTTGTTAAATTTTGTCACGTGCGATACACATGATTGAAAATGAAAATAAAATACACACATCAGATGCCAAAATAATTTTTTTTTAAAAAAAACAAACAAACAAACAAATAACACGTAGAAGGATACCCATAGCTTGGCCATGGGTCTTCACGGATTCATGGCCAAAGACGCATGACCCGGCCATTGGTCTCTATGGAAGGAGACTCACAGCCAAAGACCCACGACCTAGTTGGGGGTCTCTTTTTCTAATTACTTTTCTGCTCAAGTATAAGCCAAAAAAGATATGAATCATTTGATAAACTCCTCGACTACATTTTCATTAATTGTGATTGAATCCTTTACATTAATATAGTCTAAGATTGGCCTGGATTGAATAATTAAGGGAAAATATAAAAAAGCCCACTGAACTGACAGCCAATTTTAGAATGGCCCCCTGAATTTCATAGTGTATTAATGTGACCCATCAAACTACCAAAATGTGTCTAAAAGGCTATTTTTGTTGAAATATTTCTATAATACCCTTATTCTCTTAAAACCAAAAATTAAAAATTAAAAAAAAAAATGTGTTTTTCGAAGTAGAAATTTTTAAAAAACTATTAATATAAAACTAAAAAGTTAAAGAAATTAAAAACTTAAAAATTAATTAATAATAAGAAAATGGGTGGCTCAGCAGTCGCGCCATTTAAAAAAAAATTATTTTTTAATTTCTTTAAATTTTTTGTTATATTATATGTTATTAACATTGACATGTTTGTCATTTTATTGATGCTAACGTGGCAAACTAACGGAATCTGTCAAGTGTTTTGATGGAATCCATAAAAGTGGCATTTTTTTTTTCACTTTGGTAGTTTTTTTGAGTTACATTAGTACACTTGAAAATTCGGAACCTATTTTAAAATCGGTTGTTAGTTCAATGGGATTTTTTATATTTTTCCCAATAATTAAATTGGGAGAACAATATTTGAACTTCAATCTCAATTTCATTTATAGCATGAACGGAATTCATATATAGAAGTACATATTCTTAGTTCTAATGTTGTTCATGGATAGATATACATGATCCTCTTGATTAGAAAAATTAAAATTGATCATGGTAGAAATAACTTTATATTCAATCATCAAATGATATAATAGTTATGACCGGTTAATTAAAAAAATAATCTAATTATGAATGTTTTATCTCGCTCCCCCAACCCCTCCCCTCCCCTCAATAATTGTTCCTTTTTTCTTACAATTTTCATAAAAACATCATTAATTAAAATAGTATAAATATTTAAGGTCAAAATCCAAATCCCTTCCATTATACCAATAAATCCAAATAAAAAAGGAACAAGATAAACATTTTCACTTTTACAAACAGAACTTGTTCTAACTTGATACGTGAAAAGAATGTGTTTGAATTTATACCACAAAACCAGCACAAATCCTTTTAGAATTATCAAACCCCTTAATTAACAATCTAAATCTCATGAAGATCGAATACAAAATCTGCAACTTGAATGAAGAACAAGCTATACTGCCAATGAGGGAAACAACAACAATGGGACAGATTTTGTGGCAACCTCCACCTTTAAGAGTGCTCAAAATCAATTGGGATGCTGTGGTCAACAAGAAGATGGTTTGTATTGGCATTGGTATCATAGCTCATGACTGCTATGTTTTTTTTTTCTAGGAGCCCGTAGTTTTTCCCAACAGCTAGTGGTGGATCCAAAAGGGGCAGAGGCAATTGTGGCACTCAATGCATTATTGTTCAGAAAGGAGGTGGGTTTTTTTTTTTTTTTTTTTATATATATAATCTTAGAAGGTGATGCTTTACAGATTGTTAAAGAGGTAAATTCAAATAGTTCTTCTATGCACAGCTCTGGCCATTTCATAGAAGGTATTAAAGAAGAGCTGGATACATTTAGATCCTATTTAGTTATCCACGTACGAAAGGAAGCAAATTTTGCGGCTCACACTCTTGCAAAGGATGCAGCCACTACCGGCAATGATCTTAGTTGGTTGGAAGACATTCCTATTAGTATTTGTGATATTGTAATTAGGAAACAAGTTGTCCGTAGATCTTGATTCTTTGGATCATCTCTTTTTCTATCCTCATTTATAAGATTGAATGAATTGTTTAAAAAAAAAATTAATAATCTAAATATACAATAATACATGGTATATAAGCATACATATACTTACGAACATAAGGACGTTTGTAGAAGGTGGCAGTCCCATTTTTCCATTCGCCAGGCCTAGCATACGAAATGGAGGAAAAACATATTATGGTGCCAACCATAATCAAAACTTGAATATTTGGTTCCATTCTTTTTCTCTTACGAATTCCTAATGATATTTAGTTTCATAAAATGAAAGGTTTAATCCATTTTATAGTGGCGTCCTAACAAGTCCCACTCATGAAGGGGTTTACAACCTAATGCTCACATGAAGGGGTTTTTTAACACCATGATCATGTTGCATTATACTTCCTTATTATTGGATCATTTTCAAGATAAAGACTACCATAATTTGAAATTTAATTTAATATTATTGAGGAATATTATATAAACAATATCTTAAGACTAAAAAATATCGGATCTGGATCAAGCTAATTAGTCCCCATATTGTTTATATGAAATTTATATGGGACAAATGTGATATTGAACTGTTAGAATAACTAGAGAATTTTGAATAAAATACTATGTTTCTGTGTCTTAAACTGTCTACAAGAGGGGCCTATTTATAGTTGAATAAGTCGATCTATACAAGTAAACTTAAATTGACTTATACAAGGAAACATAAATTGACCTAGACTAGGAAATATAAACCAGGGAATTAATGTCCAATATTAATCAAATACGGTAAATCAGGCATATACGGTAAATGCCAGAATATATTCTGAATATATTCTAACATCCCCCGCAAACTCAAGGTGGTAATGTTGAAGCCAACTTGAGTTTGGAAACAAGATCACGGAAACGTTCAGATGGATGTGCTTTGGTGAACACATCAGCCAACTGATCAACATAAGCAATAGGACAAAGGTGCATAGTTCCCTACAAGAGATGATGATGCACAAAATGATAGTCGATCTCAATGTGTTTAGTGCGCTCGTGAAATTCATCATTGTGCGCAATCTTAATCACACTCTGACTATCACAAAATTTAGGAGAACTTGATGTCTGAGTTGCACCAATATCCTATAGGAGCCAACGGAGATAGAGCTCAGAGGTGGTGTCAGCAAGAGCATGATACTCAGCTTCAATACTGGAGCGGGCAACAACAAATTGTTTCTTACTACGCCAAGAGATGAAAGAATCACCAAGTAAAAAGCTATAACCCGTGGTGGAACGACGGTCAATGGGATCAACTGCCTAATCAGCATCTGAATACACTTGTAAATCTAATGATGAGTGAGAAGAAAAATGAAAACTATGAAATAATGTGCCCTTCACATAGCGAAGGATGCGAAGAACGGCAGCATAGTGAACTAAGCGTGGTGTTGTCATAAACTGACTGACAAGATGAATTGCATAGACAAGATCAGGTTGTGTGGCAGTAAGATAGATGAGGCTCCCAACTAACTGTCTATAGAGAGTGGCATCGGGAATTAGTAACTCACCATCAGTGGCTCAAAGCTTGACATTCGTCTCTAAAGGACTATCAATAGTTTTACAATCAGTAATGCCAGCCCGAGAGAGGAGATCAGAAGCATATTTAGCTTGAGAGAGATAATAGCCATTTGAATCAAAAGAGACTTCCAAGCCAAGGAAATAAATGAGGGAATCCAGATCTTTCATCTCAAATTGCTGACACAAATTTTTTTGAAGATTACAAATACCAACAGTATCATCTCCGGTAATAATCATATCAGCAACATATAGTAGGAGAAGAATAAGCCAAGAATCAAATCGCCGAATGAACAATGCAGAATCATAGAAGCTAGAAACAAACCCAATCTGAGCAATAATAAAGCTGAATTTAACAAACAAAGCACGGGGAGCCTATTTCAACATGTACAATGCCCGACGAAGACGACAAACTTTGTGCGACAGATGAATGTATTTAGGGGAGTGTAACACCCCGGTACCATATTAGGATGATGAGTTGCCCACATAGAGTAGATGGTTTATAAAGATAGTCACGAATGCTAAGTCCCACATTGCCTAATTATTATGTGAAACTGGGCTTTATAAGGAATTCTAGGGAACCTTCAAATTAACTAGTCATTTTGGGGTGATAGCACAAATATGACTAGCCCTTTTCTATGGGTCGTTACAAATGGTATCAGAACCACCTAGTAACGCCAAGCCATGTGGTATTGGTGCGCTGTATGATGTGGTCCAGACAAGGACGCCAGGAGTTTATGGGGGGAGTTTGTAACACCCTGGTCCCATATTGGGAAAATGAGTAGCCCACATAAAGTGGGTGATTTATAAAGATAATCATGAGTACTAACTCCCACATTGCCTAATTATTAGGTGAAACTGAACTTTATAAGAGACTCTAGGGAAGCTTCAAATTGACTAGTCCTTTTGGGTGATAGCGCAGATGTGGGTAGCGATTTTCCTTGGATCGTTATAGGGAGGCTGCATATAAACTTCATCAACGAGATCATTATTGAGAAATGCATTTTTCATGTCCATCTGAAAAAGATCCCAACGACGCACAAAGGCAACTGCAAGAAGGGATCAGACAGAGGTAAGTCGAGCTACTGGTGCAATCGTCTCTTCATAATCAATACCATACTCCTAATTGAACCCCTTAGCCACAAGATGTGCCTTATATCGCTCAACAAACCCATTAGATTTTGTCTTAATCTTGTATACCCACTTGCACCCCATTGTAGTTTTCCCCAGAGGTAAATCAACTAAGTCCCAAGTGTGAGTTTTGGAGAGAGCAGAGAGTTCTTCAGACATAGCTTTCTACTAAAGATGGTCAGTACGAGCCTCACGAAAAGAGTGAGGTTCGTGAAGAGTAGCAATGACAAAAAAATGATGATAATCAAGAAGATGAGTAGTCTATATTGTTCATGTGAAATTTACAAGGAACTAATGTAATATTGAACAATTATTAGAATTTAAATTCTAAATAAAAAAAAAAGGTGATCCTTTAGTTTTCATTTGGTTAAAAAATGGTCCATGGGATTGCAAAGAAGAAAAGGAAAAAAGGAATGAGTCGATCTCTGGGTTTTCAGCCTTTAAAAAATCAGACGTCCTTCCACCAGCACTAATGACATTCCAATACAGAAGATTTGGTGTGCTAATTTGACTCTTTGATGAGACTAGTTAAAGAAATTGTACCAAGAGTATTCCATCTCTTCCAAGAATATGGATATAATGTTGTAAAAGGTCGCCCTTGGGCAACATATGAAATTGAGGCAAAACATATGATGGTACAAACTATAATCATGAGAAGTTGAATATTTGCTCCAATTATTTTTCCATTTGAAATTCCCAAGATATATGTAGTATCATAAAACAAAAACTTCAATCCATTTTATAGACATGTCCCTTAGAAATGCCTAAAGATGTATATATACAACCCAATTCTCACATGAAGGGGTTATCTAATACTATCATGTTATATTATACTTCCTTATATTAGTTGAACACCATTAATTATTGGACTGTTTCCAAGAAAAATATTATCATGATTTAAAATTTTATATATTGTTAATATTGAAGAATATTATATGAACAATATATCTTAAGATAAAAAATTTGTGATTTTGTGCAATACGTTGGCTTAAAGGTTGAAGCGACTTTTGATTAAAGTCATTCACCAAGTTTATTTGGTATGGGCAATGACGTATCACATAAGTTTTCATTTGTTTTAATCAGAAATATTCAAATCAAACACCTATTATTTAATGAGTGAAGATTGACCCCATTAGAAATGTAAGAGAAGATTCTAACCCTTATAGTTGTTATATAATGAGATCATTTGTAATGACCCGCTCAAACGATACAATGTTGTCAGCTTTTTAGGCTCATCTGAACCAGACCTCCTAAGAAGTCACCCATCCTCATACTACTCTTGTAGAAACACGCTTAATTGCGGAATTCTAATAGGTTTATGGACATCACGGCTTTCAAACGCATTGTGCTAAGAAGGGTGCAAATATACATATAAGCACATCCTCATTCCCATACCCAAGTGATGTGGGACGTCACACCATCCTTCAACAATTGTCTTAAGTAGACAAATTCCTTTTTTTCTATAAATTATGTTTAACTACATTAATAATTGGGGGTGAATTTTTAATTTATTTATTTTTAGTGAGCTAGTTGGCTTCATAGGAGTAGAGTTGTACAAGCGGACGATTATTAACCATAACTAACCGCTATCCTCTTATACAGATAGCAATTTTAGAGTAAGCAAATGCAGTTAATACCAACATTTGCATATTCTATACCATCTAAAAACACTAGGGCATAAAAAAATAATACTAAAAACAGGCCCAAAACATTTTCAAAATTGTTTAAAATTGGTCCTAATAAAGGCCCATTACCTGATTTGTGAATAACAGTTAATAACCGTATTTAATAACAACAATAACTGTGCGGATAGTGTAGTGTAGCGCCCCGCCTTTACTTAATGAAAGATGAAAGATGAAAGATGAAAGTGAAAATCTCCAATCTCCACTAAGCACTACTAACTCAACCTCAATATCATCAGAGTTCATATATCTCACAGCGGTTTTTTTTTTTTTTTTTTTTTTTTTTTTTTAAAGATAACCTCCATAGAACACATCAGAGCTGAAATGATGACTTCTATATTATACAGATTCATACATTGTACTTTACATAATAGAACAATACTAGTCAAAAGTGCCACAAACAGCACATAAGTAGCTATACATCAAAAGTACTTAGAACATGTCTAACTATAGATACACTCCAAAAGATAGACATTTTGTAGATATTTACAACAACAAAAGCACAAGAAAACTTTATCCATAATACCCTAGACAGGCATATGGATCCTCTTCACCCACTTTTATACCTGCATCAACATCTATGTAATTGTGGTGTTGCCACATTTACATAGGCGGATTAATGAGTCCACGGTCTCAATGAGTATAAGGAATTATTGAGCATTTTCAAATATGAGCCATCTTTTTAGAAAATGTCTCCAACATGGTGATTATAATAACAGCTACATTAGGTTTACCAAAAAGAATCATTTTATATAATTCATAGCTGGTAAGATAAGCACTGTAGAGCTGTTTAATAATACATAATAAAATTCACTTATCTTTTTAGTGACATTTCTTTAATATGTATGGCTTTATACATATATCAATATACATGGTACTTGCATCTCATAAAATGTATATAAATATAAATTAATGAAACAATTCAATAATCTCAAAACATATAAATCACATTATTCATTTTATAAAATGCATTCTTCTCTCATTTTTCTCTAAGAGCCTCTTCTGGCTCATTCGGCTTTCTAAAGGACTTTAACCTTTCGTTTACGGCTATCAGGAAGCACCTTCGGCTCCTCGGTTAACGTCTGTAGGAGACACCTTCGGCTCCTCGTTTAAACTCTGTTCATGAAAAACTTTATGATTTATAATTTAATCTAGAAGACCCCTTCGGCTTCCACAATTAACCTAAGAACACCTTCAAACTTCTAGCTTCTTATTTAACCTGGAAGAACCCTTCGGCTTCCACAGTTAACTTTGGAAAACCTCATAGTTTCATATTTAACCTGGAAGGCCCCTTTGTCTTACACAGTTAACAGAGGAAACCTTCTAGTTTCTTATTTATCTTTTATTCTCATTAATCAAATATGTGCAATAACATGTCTCTTTTAAAGTCATTCTTTTTGTTCTCATAATCATCATTTTTTTCATTTCACAAATTATTTCAATACATGTAAAAATAATTAAAAACATATAATCATGTTATTCATAATATACTCAGGCTCATGTAAATTATATAATCATATCTCAAAAACTTTATCAAATACTTCAATAAGTAAACACAGTATTAATTCTCAGTAAGTAGTTATACTTACCACTTCGCAGACTATCTAAAAGCTCTTCTTGCCTTTAATAATTCACTGCAATTTATTGCGCACACGCGCGACAGTAGATTAGTCTAATATTAATTTTAAAAGGCTAATATCTAGACCATTGATTATTTCCCTTATTTTCTGTCTAAATACAGACAGCATAACGACATATATCTAAAATGTCATAATGTCATTCAGACATTATAATAACTATGTAGCTTTACCACGTATTTTCACACGGGTATTACTATGGCACTGGTATAATATTTATCTAAAATTTCTAACAGTACTTGGACATTACAACGGCGCTATTGTAAAATACCTAATAATATTTAGGCAGCATAACAATGCATTTGTAATATTTAAAAGAATGATTGAATATAATATCCTTCCCTGAGATATTCAATCACACTTTCCCAAACAATTTAGGCACTATATTGACATAATTTAAATTCTAATAACTAGAATTGACATAAGCTAAGGATAAAATAATTATACCTAGCACTTCCACTTAGCTAGAGTAGCTCCAAAGCTTATTATAATTCTAAATATTTAGGGGTAATTACCTTTTCCCCCCATGAACTACCGGCCTGTGTCATTTTGCCCCCACGAACTACCACTTCGACCAAAAGAGAGCATCAAACTACCATTTTTACACATTTTTCCCCCTTCCGTCAGGAATCCCGTTAACTTGGATGGAATATGCCATTTTTGTTCCGTTAATTTTGATTTAAAGACCAAAATGTCATCTACAGTAATTAATAAAAAATATTAAAATTAATATTTTTTAAAAAAAAAAACACCTGAAGGAAAAGGGGTGGCGGCAGCCACCCCTGAGGTGGCCGGGTGGCCTGCGAGCCACCCCCAGAGGTGGCTCCAGCCACCTCTGGGGTGGCTCACGGCCCACCCCGGCCTAAGGGGTGGCTCACGGCCCACCCCGGCCTAAGGGGTGGCTCACGGCCCACCCCGGCCTAAGGGGTGGCCGCGCAGCCACCCTAGGTCATTTCTAGGGTGGCCGCGCGGCCACCCAGCTTCCGGGGTGGCCTCAAGCCACCCTCAAAGGTGTCTCTGGCCACCTCTGGGGTGGCTCGCGGCCCACCCCAGCCTAAGGGGTGGCCGCGCGGCCACCCTAGGTCATTTTCTAGGGTGGCCACGAGCCACCCTAGAGGTGGTCGGAGCCACCTTTAGGGGTGGCTCGCGGGCCACCCATGGCCTCTGGGGTGGCCGCGCGGCCACCCCTTAGGGCGGGGTGGGCTGCGAGCCACCCGGCCACCTCAAGGGGTGGCTGCCGCCACCCCTTTTTCTTCATTTTTTTTTAAGATTAGGGTATTTAGGTCATTTTTGAAATTGAATTAGGGCATTTAAATCTTTACATGAATTAGATTGACGGAAGAGGGCAAAGTGTGTAAAAATTGTAGTTTGATGCTCTCTTTTGGTCGAAGTGGTAGTTCGTGGGGGCAAAATGACACAGGCCGATAATTCATGAGAGAAAAGGTAATTACCCCAAATATTTATCTCTCTTTTTCTATTCTCTTTTTTTTTTCACTATTGCACTGCACTTCACTGCACCGCGTAAGTTATAGAGAGAGAGTAAATTTTGGTGTGAAAAATACTGATGGGTTTGGCCTATTTATAGGCATAATTTTAGGACACAACTGGAATTTTTGTAAAAGTTAAATGGTGAAACAGTTTCTGTGATTGACACGTAGTTACAGCAAATTCACCAGCCTGTCTTGGATCATGTCGTCATATCGCACTACGGACTATTTGTTTTACGAAATGAATAAGTCTGGAACACTCTTGAACATGCTGCTAAGTTCACGCACACACTCAAGTTTTACAATTTTTATTTTTTTTTATCTCAAATCCTGGATAGCCATTAATGTCTCAGCTTATCTAACTTTGAAAATTCAAAGTTTTGAAAAGTCAATAAATTTCCAAAGTTGAAAAGTCAATAACTCATTCTTTATTTCTTTTTCTTTTTTGTCTTGTCCTATTTCAAAGTTTTCTTATTGATTTATTATTTTATTTATTTATTTTTATTAAAGATCCATTAATTAAACTTTGTATAATTCACATACAAATTTCACACTATTTTAGCCAATTTATTATAAATCAAAGTATTTAAATCTTAATTGTTAAATTATCCATAATGCGTATTAAAGTATAGTTCAAACTGAAGATATAAAATTAGACATAAAATATATTTTTCAAATATATTTGATCTAATTTAATACCAATATTAATACCAAAGTATTCTTAGTCATCCTAGGAAATTTCTTGGGTATTACAGATAGCAGTTAATGACTGCATGTTGCAGATGCGGATGCAGTTATCACTTTGGCCAAGAATTGCATCCGCATGTACAACCCTACATAGAAGTATTATTTCTCTTTTGGCCATAATCCTAAGGGCCCGTTTGTTATGTGAAATGACTATTTCATTTGGAAAATGAATAGCTATTACGAGTAATGGAAGCAAGTGGAATGGAATAGCTATTCTTATTCCTTAGTTTTGTGATAACACATATGCACTCACTATAATGGAACCAAAATTACTAAAAAAACCTCTTTCTTTCTTTTCTTTTTTTTTTCCCAAAAAAGTAAATAAATAAATAAAAAACTAAAACATAATGAAAATTTGTGGGTGACTGACCACCCATAACAAAACCCTGAGAGTGGTATGAAAACCCCCAATGGCACCGGGGGGTAGAAAAGATTATGCTCAATGAGCATCGGGGGTGGCTGCAACCACTCCGAGCTCATTAGGTTTCCTATCGATTCAGGATTAGTGATTGTTCCTTTGAAAGTAATAAGTATATCTCTTTCTACCAAGCTTTCTAACATAGTCGTTAGAGGATATCGCAAGATATCCAATCCAACGGCCACAAGAAGCAACAGTTTAGGCTTGGTGATATCATAACCAGAGATCTCTATCCCGACTTCCCTGGAAAACGTTCGTTTTGCCGTATTTACAATTCAAGTAGCATTTTAAGGTGGGATAAAGATCAAAAGCCTTGCAACATGCCTTGGCAAACTCCCTGTACCAGACAATTTCTTGCCGAAGAAAAGGGTGCAATGGTTGAACAAGATCTTCCTAGTCGTCTGAACCTTGAATCTCTCTCCAAAGTTGAGTCAAACTCGAGCTAGTTTCAGCCTGGCTGCTACCAATACTGTTGATTTGAGAGAAACAACAATTGACAGTCTAGCCAAAGATCGTTGATCAGATTTTTTGGGCAATGAAACTTGCCCAAAGGAACATGGTTCCTATTGGTTTTGATGTAAAATTTGTGGAAGCCATTGAAGGTTTATGTTGAGAGAGAGAGAGAGAGAGAGGAGATTATAATGGATGGTGGAGGCAGTGCCACATATTTCTTCTGTTTTATTTTTATTTTTTAAATATTTAGGTTTTAAAAAAATAATGTAATTTTTGTTGTAAAATATAGTTTATTTCTAAAGGAATAGTTATTCCTCTCCTTTTAGGTATCTCTCTTCGTATGTGAATAATTATTTCCTCCTAAGAATGGTACGCAACCAAATAAAATAGTATCTATTCCACATGAATAGCTATGCTATTCCAATGACACATTCTGCGAACCAAATGAGTCATAAAAGTTTTATTGTTTATGTTGGTGTACCTAGCTTTGATGGGCTCATAAGGCATGTCTACGTCAAAGGTTCCCCATGCCCAAGCATAGCCCAATGTACAACCAAAGTCATTAATTAATCGAGAGCTCATAGGGCCCATCTGTAACACCCAAGAGACTAAAATGCGTGTTTGAAATATGAATGAAATAACGAAATGCATAAAATACACACTAAGGTCAAAATATGATAAACTACGTAACAAAATTGACTTTTGGAGGTTAGGATGACAAATTTTGAGCTCGAAAATGCACTTATCAAGCATGACCACGAGGTGTGCATGGAAAAGAGCTTTCCGGAATGTGGTTGTTTGCGCAGTTCCTATACTTATAGCCTAAGTTACGAACTTACGACCAAATTACTACGAAGTTCACGATAACCGGTCAAAATCCTTTCAATCGGAGATCTATAACACGTAGCAGCAATAGGGAAAAGCAAAGCCAAGTGACCACGTTTGAACGAAGAGTATGCCGGTCGAATGGGAGGAATCTCCATTGTCCTTTTCTCTCTCTTGCTTCCGCTTATTCTTTGTATACTTTAATACTTTGTCACTAAATTCTACATGGTATTAGAGTCACTTCTTGTGAGCTTTTTCTTTCTCGTGCTTTTGCCGCCATCACCCGCGTCACACATTGCCACATGCGCTGCTTCTAGATTCTAATTTCGATTTCATGGATTCCAAATAGAGATATACTATCCACATGCTCACACCGCTATCCAATCAGTTCGCAAAACCGTACCCTCTCACCAACACCAAACATCACCGCTAAATCTGGAACACCACAACAGGTTTATCCACTAACTAACCTCATTACTAGGCTCAAAGTATATATTTATCCAAATTCAGTTTTCTCTGCCACCAAAACTAGATCATGTGTTGCCATGTGCCCTATATGCATCACCTTTTTTGTCTTCTTAGGCGCCTCTAGTTGCAAACATTTACTGAGGACTATTTTTTTGGGCTCATGAGCTCGATCAAGGAGTGTCGACCCCACATTCTGTGCATTCCAACACGGCCCAATTCAAGAGGTACCCCAGGTTCCCTTCAATGGGTCAACAAAAAGGCCTCACCACGTCACTGTCGATCAACAAATATGGTCGATGCTAAACTGAAAGTTTGTTGAATCCCGTTGAATGCATTTGTTGGAGACTTGCAACCCA
Source organism: Alnus rubra (assembly GCA_028654335.1). Taxonomy (NCBI): domain Eukaryota; kingdom Viridiplantae; phylum Streptophyta; class Magnoliopsida; order Fagales; family Betulaceae; genus Alnus; species Alnus rubra. The sequence goes on along the minus strand of JAJPGS010000001.1, from coordinate 3,058,679 downwards.
TCCGCAGTGCCAGTGCTAAGGGTCTGTGACAATAACAACTATGCCATTGCGGAGGAAACCGTTGTTCAACATGGCACCACCGTTGGAGGTCGATCAAGCATTGTTGGGAAATTTACCAGAGCAAGCATGGTTATGTACCCCAAATCACATCTCGATGGGCAATTGGCTAGAACATGGTCATGTACATTGTACCCCACATGATCATATCTCATTCTCAGAGCATCACCATGTATCCTATATTATATCTTCATTGAGCAATTGCCCAGAGTACAGTCATGTACCATGTATAGAGCACGACCGTGTGCCTCACAATATTGTATCTTAGTGGACAATTGGCCTGGACACAGTTATGTACCCCGTACCATACTACATTGGGCAATTGGGCAAAGCACAGTCATGTACAGTAGATTACATCTTTTTGGGCAATTAGTAAGAGTGCATGCAATCCATTATCCATGTACCCCAATTCGTATTCTATTGGAAAATTGGTCAGAGCATGGTCATATACCCTAAATTATATCTCATTGGACAACTGGTCAAAGCAAGACAATGTACCCAAGATTACATCTCCCTGAGCAGTATCATATACCCTAGATTCTATCTTATCGGCAGCTAATCAGAGCCCACGCAGAGCAGTGGTTGGTCGTTCTGCAGTTTGTCTTGCGCAACCTCACTGAAACAAAATGCTTATTGTCCTTCAATTTTTCCATCTTAATTAGCTGGAAAAGCGACGTCTGCTTAAAAAAGAAAAGAGAGTACTGTTTGGTAAAAGAAATGACACAGTTTTACGTACGTTAAAAAGACCTAGTTAAATCTAGGCCCTTTCTTTTTCTACAACAGTGTAGATCCTATATCAATATATGGAACAATCATTAGAAGGCCCCTAATGCATTCATCTTGGGAGAAAGGATGCAACATGATTTTCAACAATCCAATGAATGTGCGGATGCTCTGGCTAGGAAAGATATATATATATATATATGCTTAGCATGCACAATGACATCGATCCTAATATGCTACGTACAACCCATTCCATTTTCATTTTTTTCTACTCTTGTGATAGGAGAGAATATTTCTATACAAGCAAGGCTAGCTAGGGCAATATATATTTGCACTTTCCATTGAACCCACTCAATGAAGGCATTTTGATAGCACATATATACAAACGAGACACACACGTGATCCCACGTATCCGATAGTAATTTTGAAAAATAAAAGAATGGAAGAAAAACTATAGAAAGAAAATGAATCATTAATTTCTCTATACAAATTGCATCCAGTTAAACTACTAGAATATATACAAGAACATGCAAACAAGAATAAAGAGATACAACGAGAATGAAACTACTAGAATTGAAGCATGACAGAAGGTAAAATAATAAAAAATAAAAATAATTCTTACGTTAATTTAGAGTATCACCAAAATAATGATAAGAATATGTTGAATTAGAGTTTCACTGGCCTTGACAGCCTCAACACCAATAGAAAGGAGAAATCACATATCAAACAAAAAATCTGTCTTTTCAATAATCATAATCTGTCTATTATAATAGAACATTATGCTTAAATAGCCTAAGAGACTAAACTCTAACCATAACCATAATGTGACTGACTTTGGATCAAACACATTATTAAATTAAAAATAACTTAAAACTTTACGTCAAGCCATTATTGAATTTCAAATAAAATTAATAATCTAAACAAAACTGCATCAAGAATATTCAAATTAAGTTACACCAAATAGAAACCATATCAGCAATATTCTTAAACCCTGTACTCCAGAAAAGCACGAAGAAAAAGAATTCCACATGCACTCACTTTTCATCACTGAGGATGCAGATTCGATTGTGAAAACTTATACAAGGCAAGAAGGTCGTCGAAACTGGGCTCCGGCTCCGGCTTATTTCCAGGACGAAGGCCGTCATCGTCGCCATCAAGGCCAAAACTCCAGCCGCCTGCAGAATCACTGTCATCAACGCCACTGCCGTCGTCAGAATCGCCGTCAACAAGGTCATGATCATCAACTCCGGGCTCGCCCTCAGCAACACGGCGCTTGTGTTCAGAATTACCGCGGACTAGTTGATTGAAACGGGGCTCGGACGCAGCATAATAGTCATCAGAATGACTTCCTTCGAGATGTTTTTCTTGAAGGTAGCGACAGTCCAAATCTCGTCGGTTCCTGTGCGTAGTATCTTCAGAAGGGCTGTAGAGAAAATCGGTTGAGAGAGATTTGGGAGTGACGCGTTGAGCCGCACGAGCCGAATGAGCAGCGAGTGATTGATAACGTGGAGAAGCGTGGAAATGATAGGAGCTGCGATTCTTTGGTGCCGAAGCCGAGCCGGAACGAGGATGGAAAATTGGGTGTTGAAAGGAAACCACTCCTTGCGTTGTCATCATCGATGGTTTGACTACGGCGGAGAAGTTCAACATGTCGCCTTATGTCTCTCACGACTGCATCTGCAAGAGAGGCAATGGAGGGTTTAGGTTTATTTGTTAAGTGTCGTATTTTTTTTATTTTTTATTTTAATATATATATTTTTAACAAAATGTTATTTTGGTAGGTGTGTTTAATTTGGAACATTATAAAATAGTCACTTTTGGTATAATTAGATTCCTCTCAAATTATTTCTCCAAATTTAAAAGAATTTGGACAAATAATTTTGGTAGGTGTATGTGTTTTGAAAGAGTTAGTCCCTCCGCTATATTTTTCCTTTAAAAAACTTCACTTTTGGTAGGTGTGTTTTGAAATAGAGTTAGGGTACGCGCGTTAGTGATTGCGATTTCATAGACAAAAAATGTGATTTTAAATCAAATCGTATAAAATAAATCGTTTAAGAATTGAGTTTTTAAAAAACTAAGATTTGAAAGCTCAAAAACCTGCTTTTTAAAATCACAGGCAATAGGATGTTTTTTCAAAAACACAAAATTTTAAATGTTAACCTGTAATTTTGTTAAATATTTAATTGCATTTATAAAAAAAAAATCACTTCTTCAAATCGCACATTTTAAAATCACTATTTTTAAATCACTTTTTGAAATCACAAACCTAAACAAACCCTAATCCCTCCGCTCTATTTTTTTCTTTAAAAAACTTAACATCGGCACGTCAAAATTATTAGTAATTGTTACCGTCTTATATATATATATATATACCTTTAAAAAACTTAATGTCGTCACGTCAAAACTATTAGTACTGGTTACGTGTCTTTATATATATTGTGTATTACAAAATAAATAAATGAAAAAGATAATTTGGGGGTAGGGAAGAACCACCCCGACACCCACCAGGGGGCGAATTCCAACGCCCATGGGTGGCGTTCTCTTTTTTATTTCCAATTTTTATTTTTAAATCATGCTAATTTGGTATATGGAACATGTAACGGTCACAGATTTGATGTGGCGGGTCATTAAGTTATTAGATTGAAAATTGACGAAGGAACTAACTCTGATAATTAGACAATTTCAAGTACAACATGTGATAATTTTTTGAAACCGAAATAGTTATTTGATAATGGTCCAAAGCATAGGTGCCAAAATAGCATTTAACTCTTTTTATTTTTTCTTATGCCCCTTCGACCTTCTATGATTTAAAAAATAGTAATAATAATATAAAAAATAAAAAATAAAAAAAATAAAAAAAAAAAGGTAAATACAAGTCCGTATATGAAAATAATTATCTAATAGAAGAATTTTAAAGGCCACACAAGATTCAGACTAGGAGCATTCCAAGTGAGCTCTCTAAATTTTCTCTAAATTTTAACTAAACAATCTATTTTTATTATTTTATTTAGAAAAAGATTTGGTTGTACACTATCATCACACTCTTATCACACCATTGTCTAGATAGACAAATAATGTTAAAAAAATCAGGGTCTCACTACACTCTCTATAAATATTTTTCTATTTTAACTAAATATTATTTATTATTGGTTTTGAGAGTGTGTTAAAAAGCACAACCCATCACACACACTAGATCAAGCTCAATCACAAACTCTCTAATAATGATGTTCTCTCAGTTTCACTTCATGGTGGGTCTCAGAAAAAACGTCTGGTTTTGAGCTTCTGATCTGCTGAATCCTTTTCCGTCACTTGTGGAAATCAGTTTTTGGGTTTTCAGATTCAGTGGAAGTGTCAGCCGGGTTATTTCTGCACATCAAAAATCTAGGAGTGCTACAATGGAGATTTTCTGGTAAGTTCAGTGGAATTTTGCGGGTGATCATGGAGAAACAGAGCAGCTTTAGGGGTGCTACAATGGAGAAACAACAGATTTTTCACGGGGTTGATGAAAAGCAGGGGAGAGAGAGAGAGAGAGAGAGAATTGAAAGTGAAAATAATAAAAAATTGAATAGCTCATGGAATTTGTGAGCTAAATTTGAGGAGATATTCTAACAAAAATTAAAATAAAGAAATTATAGAGAGTTTGTTGGAATGGGCTTTTTTGAGATATTCACTAAATTTTGGTGAAAATTTTGAAATGGAGAGCTCACTAGAGATGCTATTAGAAGTAAGGTCTTTGCTGCTGTTTAAAGGGAGATCCAAAAGCGGGAATATGGAGTTGGGAATGCTGCTACAGAATTTGGTGGTAGCGGCCCATTGTGCTAAGCTGTGAGTGTTCTATCAATCTAGGTCGCTGTTGAGGAGACCAAGAGTGTTAGAGATGGGTTTGGATAATTCTCCAATCTGCTGTGTGAAGTGATTATGTTGAGTACTAAGGATACAAAGAGGAATCCCCTTGAACTTTAGAGCTCATCAGCTCCTTTTTGTTAATACTAAACCATTTGGGGAAACATATAATTGACCCAAACCTAACAAAAATCCAAATAGCACAGTGCACAAAAAAACCACTTCACCTCTACTCTTTAATTAAGTGTAGAAATTTAGAGATTGGCAATAATCTGACAAGACTGTAGAGATCTCAAGATCCACCCAATTGAACAATCTCCGATGCAAGCATTAGCCCAAAGAAATCCATAGTGTTCAAGAGCCATGAAGCAACACATAATCTACTCTACTTCCCATAGCGTTCTAAGCTATGCCAGACTCTCGAGGGCATTAACTACACCAGCATACCCAACATCATATTCTTCCAAAATCATAGTCTAGTTGTAATCCAATTGAGAAAGCACCAATAGGTAAATTGTTTCAAAATGGTTAGTATCATCAACAGAACTCAACACCTCCAAAAACTAACACTGGCTAAATTGGTAAGATTTTAGTACCCAAATTCTCAACCTTGTTTAGCTTAATATCAGGTGCAACGCTAAAAATGTTTACCTTCTTACAAGTAATTGGAACCAGAGACAACCATGCAAAGCTCATAGTAGTAATTTAAACAGAACCCTTGAAGTTGGAAACTCAATGATCCATTCAAGAGTTCTGAGGTGACAACAGCATGAAAATCAGATGTGAACCATGCAAAGCCTCCCAAGGAACCATGCAAGGTACCATAGTTCCGCTTCAGTGTAGACCTATATATACACTGTACAATTGCTTAAGGAGATTCTCAGATTCCTGAACCAACAGCAACTTGAAAGACTTTCTCTAGGTTTTCATTAAGAAAAGAAAGTTACAATCTTTCAAATTCACACTGCTGCTTTAACTTCTTGATTCATAATAGTAATCAGAGAACAACAGACATATAACATGATAACATTAATTAGGAAACTTTGGATGAAGTTGTGATTTAAGACTTTCAAACCAAATGAGAAACAATTTATGAAGAAACAGGCTTGGGAAGTTAGCTTGTATCTAATCTAACCATGCAAATAAGATCATAAAACATGCTAATCCATCATATATTTCTGCATTGTACCAATGAGCTATATTTCAAATGGCAGTTCCTTCCCCATAAAAATGGAGGTAGAGCGTGAGGTTGGAGATCCAAAACCCATTGACTGCAAGTATAATATATTAATAATAAAACATTTTAAAAAAAAAAAATTGTTGGCATTGAAAGCAAAATCAAAACCAGTCAGAATAAAAAAAACTGACAAGAATTATAAGGTCACTCAAATTGGTTACATTGTATTAGTTGCATCAATCCTAGTTCAACAAACTTTCCGGCAACTCTCTAGCTTTTGGATATCGATCTCAACACCCCTCAATTTCTTAAAAAAATAAAGATTTTGGCTAGCTAGACAAGAGTTGATGTCGCATCTGTATACCTTATACACAAGCTAAGATTCAGTCTACGCTATTTCATCACCGAGAACATTATCCACCTACTTTTTTCAATGCTTAAAACATCAAATATGTACCAATAAGATGGTGGTTCTTCATTTCTCTCGTCAAATTCAAGCATTTTACTAAAATGGAGATGCACAGGACAGAGTAAACTAAGGAGGCAAATGACCAAAATTTAGGTAAACCACCAATGGGCAACAAAACAAAAAGAACGCAATAGCAATGCAGACACACATATATTCATAAATTCCAACACCATTAATCATTTTCCAATTTCCAAATTCCAAATTTGGCCTTCACGCATTTTTCACAAGAAACAATCCCCTAACAGAAGAAAATTCATGTCACATCTATATATCTCAAACAAAAGCAAACATTCTGCCTATTCTCAGACAACTTTGTCCCAAGTCACCAAAAATGTTACCCAACTAATTTTTTCAAAGCTCAAATTATCAGGTTGAATTTTGAGATAGTGGGTCGGCATTTTTTTCATCAAGTTGAAGTGTTTTATTAAAATCTACACTCATGGAACCGGGAACTATGCACAATACCTATGCAATACACTCTCCATTTCCAGCTTACTGCTTATACTAGAAAAATTCAGATGGGTACATATATTTATATGAAATTAGAGACCCAGCAATAACCAGCAAGAGAATAATTGACAGAATTGATAAAAGCGCTAACATAACGAAGTGAGGAATCCACGCATGTAAATAAATACAAACCAAAGAGAATACAAAAACCCCCAAAAAAGGAAGACCTTTTAATCTTTGGTGTTGCGGAGTCTGTAGGTTATGCGGCCTCGGGACGAGTCGTAGCGACTGACCTCGACCCTGACTCTATCACCAGGGAGTATACGAATGTAATTCTTTCGGATAGCACCGGAAATGTAACCGATAAGCGTGTCTTGGTTGTCCAAGCGAACCCGAAACATGCCGTTGGGGAGCGACTCGGTGACTGACCCTTCGTGGGTCAGTTTCTCTTCCTCTGTTTTCCGGGGGGAGCGGTCCGAATTGGGAGATTTGGCTAAGAGGAGACGCGGGTGAATGGGCACGCGCTTGTTGGTTAAGAGTGGCTTTGGGAATTTGTGGCTTTGCGGGAGTGAAAGAGGGAAATGGGTGTGGTGTAGTGGCAGAAGATGAGGATGGAGAGTGGTGGGTTTGAGAGACATCATGGTGCGTTTCTCTTTTGAGTGTTTCAGTTCAAAGGTTAGTTTTTCTGTGGATGGAGAGGCAACGAAGAGGGTTGCAGGCTTTTATATGGTTTTGGGATTTTTTTTTTTTTTTTTTCTTCGCTTAATGAGTTTATTTTTAAAGGATAAATACAAAATCAATATATTTAGTTGGCTTAAATTATAAATCGTTTTATATCGTATTAAAGTGAATTCAGAGGCCAGGTATACCAAAAAAAGAATTTGTTCCTAGAGTCAAATTCTGTTGAAATATTTAACGGATTCCGATAGATGCCATACTAACACCACTAAAATGACAACGCGTATCACTCTTAATAAAAAAAATATATAAATGTATTAAACTAAAAAAATAATTTATATTTTTATATTTTTTTTAAAGAGTGACATGAGTCGTCATTTTATTGGTGTTGATGTGACATACTGACATCTAACGAAACCCGTCAAATGCTTTAACAAAATTCTCTTTAATACGACATTGAACGATTTATAATTTAAGTCAACCACAAAGACTGATTTTATATTTATTTATTAGGTAAATATAAAACAAATCCCTGAGTTTTTGCGCATATTTTGAAAAATACCACACATTTTTTTTTCAACATTGGATCCTTTAGTTTTCAGCGAATTTGAAACTAATCCTTCCGTGAGTTTTCCATCTATTTTTGCAACTTCCGTTAGGTTGAGTCACCGTTTGTCCTCGTAGGCATCGACACTTCAGCTTAAAAACGATGCCGTTTTATTTTTTTATTATATTATTTTTCATATTTTAATTTTTATTATTTAAAAAAAATTAAAAAGAAGGTACCACCTTTGGGGTGGCTTGTGGCACCCTCCAGGGCGGGCTGGGGATGGAAATTCTGACCATCCCCAGCTGACTCCAAGAAATCAAGGATGCGCACCAGTTGTTCGATGAAATTCCTGATGTATCTTCAGCCAAGAATGACAAGAACATCGGAAGGATCTTGTGGGCTGGTTATCCCGGCCAAGCTGGAGGAAGTGCGATGGCGGGTAAGCATTCGGTATTGCTGTTAAACTCGTTAAAATCAGATTGGGTAATTGGTGGCCTTCTACTTACAGCTGAATATATTTTGCTTCCACTAATGGCGGGTAAGCATTCTCAGTCTCAAAGGTCTCTCTCTCTCTCTCTACTATTATTATTACAAATTTCAACTAATTAAACAACTAAATTAGTTGTTCATATATGCCTTTGCTGATCAAGAGTGCTTCCTCCACTTACTTTTTCCATACTGTCCAAAATTGGCCTTCTTGGGCTCATAGGGTTCAGTTTTTTAAACTCATGCAGCTCTGATGGTATACAGAACAAACCCATGATTTTTGTAGGATCAGTCAAGCTTTAATCTTCGTTATATATGTCAGTGTAAAAGCCCAAGAATTTTCTCATTCTTGTTTGTTTCTTTCCTGGTTTCTATTTTCAATCTGAATTTTTTTGTTGGGTTGGGAGCAGGAGGAGTTCATCTCAGATCATGGGGTATACAGGCATCAATTTCAGCTCTCCAACACTTGCTTCAGCCATCAGCAACCTGGTGCCAGCTTTCACCTTCATACTTGCCATCCTTTTCAGGTTCTTCCCGGCCACTCTCTCAAGTAGTTACCAAAAATACCCTCATATGTTAAAAGATCAAATGGCCTATATAGGCCAATATTAAAATACCCCCGTTTGCCTTTGATAAAGTTGAAGGGAGTTGCTTTTTGTATCTCGAATTTCAGGGAAGAATGAGAGGGCGGGGTGACCTTGGTTCCCAATTACAACACAGCCCCTAAAACAAAAATTACAGTGCTCAAAAACGGAACTTAAACTGCAGTCATCTCCTATTTCAAGTGTCGACAAAATCATGTAGGAGACCAAATCTGAACAAAAGTAACTATTTCACAAATGCATGCAGCAACTATTTCCACTGAACGAAACTAAGCCTTTGATGTGATTTCTTTGTTCTCCATTGGTTCATTTTGTGCCAGGTTAGTCCGCCCGAATCAACCACTGACCTGATGGTTGCATAAGAGATGTCAGCAGAGCAATTTACACTGTGATTTGCTCTTCCTTTAGCTGTAGAAGTACTGGTTAAAATCAGGTGACCCTCTACAGAGGCCCGCCGATCGTCATCGCTCAACCATCATCTGCTTCACTTCATCAACCTCTAAACTCGTTAAAATCAGATTGGGTAATTGGTGGCCTTCTACTTACAGCTGAATATATTTTGCTTCCACTATGGAGCTTCCTGGAAAGCAACAGGAGCTGATCAATCGTGTAGCAAGTGTAGCTAAGAAACCAGTTGTTCTGGTTCTTCTTTCTGGTGGGCTGGTTATCCCAGCCAAGCTGGAGGAAGTGCGATGGCGGGTAAGCATTCGGTATTGCTGTTTGGGTTCACCTGCATCGACGTACCCCGCCATAAGCGAAGATAGCGACACTACATTGGGTTCAGGAATTTCATCGAACAACTGGTGCGCCTCCTTGATTTCTTGGAGCCGGCTGGGGTGGTCAGAATTTCCAACCCCCAGCCCTAGAGGCTGGCCTGCAAGCCACCCCAGAGGTGGCCGGCGCGACCTTGGGGTGGCTTGCAGCCACCCCCTCCCAAGGGGGGTGGTTGTCCCCCAAACCCCTATCTTTTTTATTTTTTATTTTTTTAAAAAAATAAAAAAATATGAAAAATAATATAATAAAAAAATAAAACGGCGTCGTTTTGAAGCTCAAGTGTCAATGCCTACGTGGACAAATGGTGAGTTAGCCTAACGGAAGTTAGAAAAATAGACGAAAAACTCACGGAGGGACCGGTTTCAAATTCGCGAAAAACTAAAGGATTCAATGTTTTAAAAAAAAAAAAAAAAAAAAAAAGAAAAAAGAAAAAAAAGATGAGGGGTTTTTCAAAATAAGCATGAAAACTTATGTTTCATTTGTTTCGACGCAAAATGTTTTCCGTTATAAAATATTTTCCGCGAAATTATTTTTTTAAAAAAAAATAATTTTTCTAAAAATATTTTCCGCCGTTTGGCTCATACGAAAAAATCATTAATTATGAAAAATCATCTGTGACGAGATTTCGTCACTGGCCGGCAATATTCCGGCCACTTTCACTAGATTCCAGCAAATTGGCTTTCTTCCGGCGACCTTCGGCGAAATCCGCCCATTTGTGTCGAATTTCGGCCAATTTTGCAAGAATCCGATCATTTTTATCGAATTCCGGCCAAATTGGCCGGAATTCGGTTGCCGGATTCCAACAGATCAGTGTCAGATTCCAGCCTGTCTTGCAAACAAGCTCTGGCTCGTTTCGGATTAGATCGATTCGAGATTAGTTCATATATTAATTGAATAGAGTTTGAACAAATTTTTAGGCTTGTTTATTTGATGAACAGAACTTGTAAAAAATTGTTTCGACTTGTATAAGTTTGTATAATTTCACTTTTATTAATTTTTTAGCATTATTTTTAATTTTGTAACGAAAACATTTGAAGTATTTAAAAGGACAAAAAGATATTCTCTTCATAATGTAATAGATATACTTCAATTATTGTAATTGTACTTACCAAAAAAAAAAATTACTGAAATTGTGAGTCTTGATATAGTTATTTGTGTATGTGTCTATATGAGTGGGTTATGTATATATGTGTGTAATGTATATCTTTACACAGGGATGGAGCCAGACATTTTAATGGGAGGGGGCCAAATAATTTATTTATTTAAGTATGAGTTAAAGTATATATATATTTATAAAGGCAAATTTTAAGTAAATTAAACATAACCCAATTTTGATATTTTTATTATTCCCTTCAAATTAAAAATCAATAAGAAAAATTGAAACGAGTTTTTTTGGAAAAAATAAATAAAAAATAAAAAAGAGTAAAGAAAACTGTTGTTCAAAGATTCAGAAAATAAAAATAAAAAGTCGAGAAGTTTTAGTTGGATGAATTGTATGCTTCACGGCATTATCGTAAGGATTTACCTGGATGACATGGCTTTTGAAGATAACATTTTCTTGCTCTTTTTGTTATAACAGCCCACTCTAACAGTCTAACTCATACAGTAGCCCACTAACTGTTATACAAAACACACTCTATTCTACACAAAACACATTGTAACACCTCGATCCCATATTGGGAAGATAAGTAGCCTACATAGAGTGAGTGGTTTATAAAGATAGTCATGAGTACTAAGTCTCACATCACCTAATTATTAGGTGAAATTGGGCTTTATAATGAATTTTAAGGGAACTCAAAATTGACTAGTCATTTTGGGGTGATAGCTCAAATATGGCTAGCGTTTTTCTTGGGTCATTACAAATAGTATCCGAGCTACCTAGTAATGGCAGGCCATGTGGTATTGGAGTACTGCATGACGTGACCTTGGAGATGACGTCAAGAGTTTAAGAGGGGGAGTTTATAACACCACAGTTCCATATTGGGAAGATAAGTAGCCAACATAGAGTGGGTGGTTTATAAAGATAGTCATGAATACTACGTCCTACATCGCCTAATTATTAGGTGAAATTGGCTTTATAAGGAATTATAAGGGAACTCTAAATTAACTAATCCTTTTGGGGTGTAGCGCAGATGTACCTAGCGCTCTTCCTTAAGTCGTTACACACATTCTGTTAAACACAACACAAAACAAATGAAACACATATCTTTTAGACTTTTCTAATGTCATCTGGCTATATTGAAATGAATCCTCATTTTACATATTTTTGCCATGCATCCTTAGGAAATCGAGCTTTGCTAGGCATGTGACTTATCAAGTCCACACCTGTCTTTTTTCAATACACTGCTTTACTGAAGTACCCATTTCATTTAGTTTGAACAAAACCTCTATAATTTTGTAAAGCTCCTTCCATTGTTACCATTCTTAGACATGTTTGTTGCTACCCGTAAAATATTAAAGGAAAAAGTTTTGACAATAAAACTATCATTCCAAATAAGATGAAACCAGTTGAAAATATGATAAAAGGGAAGGGCCAAAAATATTTCTTGGCTGAAATTGGGTAAGGCCAAAAATATTTAGTGAATAGAGCCAAAAAATTTGTTAGTAGGGCTAGCATAATTTGTTGAGTAGGGCCAACGGGTTAAAATTATTATTATTATTACTTTTTTTTTAGACTTTTTTAAGAAATTCATTTCAGCTATTATCTTCTTTAGTATAAATTACGTATGGCAGTCTATCCCAAATATTCTATAGCAGCAACTACAGGTTGCCCAAATCCAAACAAAACTTCTCCACAAATTAGTCTATTCTATTCTTTTTTTCTTTTTCTTTTGTATATATATATATAAAATTTGGGCAACCTTATAATTTTTTTTTTTTGGGGGGGGGGGGCATGGCCCTTTCCTCAGTCATTGTCTATACATACTATCAAATAAACATATATACTAGAGATTAGATCGTTTAAGATTTGAATTAATTCATCTAATTGCCACAAATAAAAATTCTTAAAAATAATTAATTAATTAATAATTTGTTGTTGTAAAATTAATGAAAATAACAAAACAAGATAAAGAGATTGTAAATATGAAACTAGTTCTTCAGGAACTATGTATGATTCTTCTCTATAATTGTGTGTTTTACAAAGTACCCAATACTCTCTTTTATAGACATAGAATCATAGTGGGAGGTTAAGGAATAGGACATGAATAAAAAGGCTACATCAATGTATTACATGAATGTTATGGAATTCTAAAAGATGACATGAATGTGTAGAATTCCAATAGATGAAACTAAATGGTCATCCACCAAATGCATGAATGCATTCATAACACTCCCCCTTGGATGACCATACACTAAGAATATGCCTCATTAAAACCTTGCCATGAAAAACTCAGTGAGAAAAACCTGTGGCGAAGGAAAAAGAGTACATTATTCTTGTGTGTCGTCATATGCTTTAGGATTGCCTCATTAAAACCTTGCAAAGGAAAACCCAGTGGGAAAAACCTTAGCGAAGGAAAAAGAGTACAATCAGCATAATCATTTTACTCCCCCTCATTAGCATGAATAGCTTCAATTGTTTATGATGAAAGATCCTTGAGTCGGCGCATTCCAATGTTATTCACCAACTTCTTAAATGTTGCAGTTGGTAATGTTTTGGTAAATAAATCTGCTAAATTGTCACTTGATCGTATCTGCTTCACATCAATATCACCACTCTTCTGGAGCTCATGTGTATAAAAAAATTTTGGTGAAATATGTTTTGTTCTATCACCTTTAATGTATCCTCCTCTGATCTGTGTGATACAAGCAGCATTATCTTCATATAATATTGTCGGGCTATCTTTGATTGTGGATAAACCACACTTTTCTTGAATGTGTTGAATTAGTGATCTTAGCCATATGCATTCCCGACTTGCTTCATGAATTACAATAATTTCTGAGTGATTTGAAGAAGTAGCAACAAGTGTTTGCTTGACAGATCTCCATGAAATAGTAGTACTTCCATATGTAAATAGATATCCTGTTTGAGATCTACCTTTATGCGGATCAGAAAGAAAACCCGCATCTGCATATCCAACTAACTGTGAATTTGAACCTCTTGGATAAAATAATCTCATGTCAGTTGTTCCACGAAGATAACGTAGAACATGTTTGACCCCATTCCAATGCCTTCGAGTTGGTGCAGAACTGTATCTTGCTAGTAAATTAACTGAAAATGCTATATCAGGTCGTGTGCAATTTGCAAGATACATGAGTGCGCCAATTGCACTAAGATATGGTACTTCAGGACCAAGAATTTCTTCGTCATCTTCTCGAGGACGAAAATGGTCATTTTTCACATCAAGTGAACGAACAACCATTGGAGTGCTCAAAGGATGAGCTTTCTCCATGTAAAAGTGCTTCAGGACTTTTTCTGTGTATGTTGATTGATGAACAAGAATTCCATTTTGAAAATGTTCAATCTGTAAGCCAAGACAAAATTTTGTCTTCCCAAGATCTTTCATCTCAAACTCATTTTTTAGATAAGTGGCAGTTTTTGTAAGCTCCTTCAGAGATTTTCATGTATATATCATTATCAAGTAATCCATATAAATATGCTGTAACCACATCCATTAAACGCATATCCAAACTTTCTGTAACTACCAAGCTAATCAAAAATCTAAATGTAATTGCATCCACTACAGGGGAATATGTTTCTTCATAATCAATACCTGGTTTCTGCAGGAAACCTTGTGCAACAAGTCTTGCTTTGTATCTCACAATTTCATTTTTCTCATTACGTTTTCGTACAAATACTCACTTGTATCCAACAGGTGACACACCTTCTGGTGTTTGGACTACAGGTCCAAATACTTCACGTTTTGCTAGTGAGTTCAATTTTGTCTGAATTGCTTCCTTCCACATTGGCCAATCATTTCTACGTCGACATTCTTCGACGGATTGTGGTTCAATATCATCATTACTTCTGGTAATGTCAAATGCAACTTTAAATGAGAATATGTTGTCGACAACAATTTTGTTTCTATCCAATATTTCTCCTGTACTTATATAATGTATTGAGATCTCATTATTTTCAGGTACCTGTTCCTCTTCAGGGGGTAACTCTTCAGGAGATTCCTCTTCAAGAGGTTCCTCTTTAGGGGATTTCTTTCCAGGAGAATTTTGTATAGAAAGTTTGGATGGGTCAATTTTCGTTGCCTGTTTTGTGGGTAAGGCCTCTTCAGGAGCGCCGATTTCATTTCCTTGTGCTTTTCTCTTCCGGGGAATCTTATCCTTTGCACCAATAGGTCTTCCACGCTTCAGGTGTGCCTTAGACTCATTTGCTGTTGTATTAGTTAATTGTCCTATAGGGACTTCTATCTTTCCTGGAGTATTAGCAGCTGGAATGTGAGACTTAATTATTTTCTTGTTGTCAGTAAATGCATCCGGCAATTGATTTGCAATACTCTGCAAATGAATGATCCTCTGAACTTCTAGTTCACACTGATTTGTACGATGATCAAAATGAGATAACGTCGAATTATTCCAAGTGATTTCTTGTCGTGGTTCTGGCAACGACTTTTCTTTCCCTAGTGATGGAAATATATTTTCATCAAAATGACAATATTCAAAACGTGCTTTAAAAATATCACCAGTTAAAGGTTCAAGATATCTAATAATAGATGGAGAATCAAAACCAATATAAATCCCAAGTCTACGTTGAGGTCCCATCTTAGTGCGCTGAGGTGGAGCAATTGGAACATATACAGCACAACCAAAAATGCGAAAAAATGAAAAATATTTGGTGGTTGACCAAATGTAAGTTGTAAAGGGGAATATTTTTGGTAAGATGTTTGTCTGATCCGAACTAATGATGCAGCATGTAGTATTGCATGTCCCCAAGCAGAAACAGACAGTTTTGATTTCATAAGCAAAGGTCGAGCAATTAACTGAAGTCGTTTAATAAACGATTCAGCTAAACCATTTTGAGTATGTGTATGAGCAACAGGATGCTCAACATTAATACCGATTGACATGCAATAATCATAAAATGCTTGAGATGTAAATTCATTCGCATTATCCATCCGAATAGATTGAATTGGATAATCAGGGAATTGTGCCCGTAATCTAATTATTTGGGCAAGAAGTCTAGCAAATGCAACATTACGAGTAGAAAATAGGCAAACATGTGACCATCTAGTTGATGCATCTATTAAAACCATAAAATATCTAAATGGCACACATGGATGGTGAATTGGCCCACATATATCCCCTTGAATTCTTTGTAAAAATGATGGAGATTCAAGAATTACCTTAGAAGATGATGGTTTTATTACAAGTTTACCTTGAGAACATGCAGCACAAAGATAATCACTTTGTAAAAGAATCTTCTAGTTCTTTAAGGGATGCCCATGAGAGTTCTCAATTATTCGACGCATCATAATTGTTCCCGGATGTCCAAGACGATCATGCCAAATCATAAACATCTTTGGATTAGAGCACTTCTGGTGCATCACAACATGTGATTCAATTATTCTTATTGTTGTATAATACAACCTGGAAGAGAAAGCATGCAGTTTTTCCAATATGAGCTTCTGGCCCGAAATTATTGAAGTAATATAAAGATATTCGTCACTACCTTCATTAGTGGTTTCAACATGATAACCATTTAGACAAATATCTTTAAAACTGATTAAATTTCTTCTAGATTTAGAAGAATACAAAGCATCATCAATACAAAATTTTGTTCCTTTTGGCAATATAATATTTGCTCTTCCAGAGCCTTCAATTAGGTTTGATGAACCTGATATTGTATTGACACTAACTTTGTTTAATATTAAGTATTGAAAATATTTCTTATCTCTAAGAATTGTGTGCGTTGTACAACTGTCTGCTAGACACAAATCTTCACCAATCATTTTGGAATTAATCATTCCATCAGTATGACCCATACCTCCATACATAATAAAATAAATATTAAATTTCATTAATCAAAATAAAATAATAAAATTAAAATTGACAACATAATAAAAACATATATATATTACTACAAGATTACTGTGATTAACAAAATTCATTTTAATCCACTTTTCTTTCTCTTTTATGGATGCTTGATATAGGTCGATCAGATGTTTAGGCGTACGACAGGTACGCGACAAATGTCTTTTCATATTACACCTGTAACAATTATCGATCTTCATAGTTCTTTGTAGGTTTATTCTGTAAACCTTTGTTTTTATATTCTTTCGCCTCAGTGTGGTTCCACTTCTGGTGGAAATGAACATTTCTTTTGTAAGAATTATGAGTACGTTCCCATTGACCTCTATATATATATATTTTCTACCACGTCCACGTCCACGATAATGGTTTCCTTTATTACCACAAAATGAGGTTTCATTTGCTTTAGGAAATGGTGTAGAACTCGTTGGACGAGATTGGTGATTTTTCATTAATAGCTCGTTGTTTTGCTCAGCCACTAGAAGACAAGATATTAGTTCAGAATATCTTGTGAATTTATGCTCTCGATATTGCTGCTGCAGGAGCACATTCGAGGCATGAAATGTGGTCTACGTTTTTTCTAACATATCCACATCAGTAACTTTTTCTCCACACAATTTTAATTGTGAGCTGATTTTAAAGAGTGCAACTTCAGGTGCATCCAACAATAATGAGCTTTTTGGGAGGATAACTATCTTCTGGTACTTGTATCTCTCCCTCAAATTATTCCACAAGGTCAATGGATCTTTTATTATAAGGTACTCATTTTTATTTAATTCATCATGTAGATGATGGCGAAGAAAAATTATTGCTTTAGTGCGATCCTGCTGGGATGCTTGATTTTCATTCATTGCTTTATCACGATCCTGCTAGGATGCTTGATTTTCATTCTTAATAGTGTATTTACAAGATTCATAACATTAATATTCATAGCATTATAAAATGATAACATTTTAGTTCATATTAATCGCACATGGATCATAAGATTCATATGTTTTAATATGATTCTTAAAACAATAAAAATTTCTAAGCATATGTTAGAATGTTAATTAACAAAATAGATAGTAAGATTACTAAATCTTAAAGAGACTTATAATGATTGAAGAATACCCCACGGATAGCTTTTGGTGTTGAAGATCAAAAGAACACAACAACTGCCTAGAGCTTCGTGCTGATAACGTGTTGTAAGATTAATGAATTAACAAAACAAGATAAAGAGATTGTAAATATGAAACTAGTTCTTCAGGAATTATGTATGATTCTTCTCTATAATTGTGTGTTTTACAAAGTACCCAATACTCCCTTTTATAGACATAGAATCATAGTGGGAGGTTAAGGAATAGGAAATGATAGGACATGAATTAAAAGGCTACATCAATGTATTACATGAATGTTATGGAATTCTAAAAGATGACATGAATGTGTAGAATTTCAATAGATGAAACTAAATGGTCATCCACCAAATGCATGAATGCATTCATAACATTTGTATGAATTTATGATCAAATATTAAACAATTACAAATGAACTAATAGTTGGCATGTCCTTTTACAATTGCATGTCCAAAATGCATGCAATATGGCCATGCAATTGCATTGGATTTCAATCACACTCTCGAATTAAGCCATTTTATTATCACACACACTCTCTCTCCTTCCGTAACTTCTCTTCGTCGTCTTTTGTTTCTCGTAACTCCTTAGATTATATAAAAATATAAGAAATATTTGGCGATTTTTCATTCGAGTTAAACACCAAAAAATATTTTTCAAACCACAAACCCTAAACAACAAACTCTAAGCTTGCTCAAGATTTTTTTTTGCTCTTGATAATTTTCCCTTAACATCTAGATAGTCCTCATCTATATTGCACATATATACAAATATACATGCATATAGAATAACAATCTAACACAAGCAATATTTTTGGTCAATTAACATGTGAAATTTCTACAACATGCATGCATGCATTTTACATACTATATGCATGCACAACAATACATTGTTCAAAAACATAAATATAATTAAAATGCAAATACACCTAAAATAGCAATTTAAACTTTTTAACTAGCTAGATGGAAATACTGTGGTGGCAAGAACGTGGAGGAGTGTTGGTGGTAATGGTGGTGGAAGCGAAACCAACAGGGGAGGAAGCTGGCCAAATAGAGAGAGAGAGAGAGAGAGAGAGAGAGGCATACCGTACGTTGTGGGTGGCCGAAGGAGAGGAAGCAGCAGTGCCCGACCGTGAGCTAGTAAAAAAAAATGAGTGGGCATGAGACACCACTGCACTTCGACCGTGCCCTTCCATGAAACCCCTTGTTCCTTTAAGTCACATATTTTTTTAATTGTATTAACAAATAAATAAAAACATATATTTCTTATATATTTAAAAGACAAATGATACTTTTAAATATTGAATTAAAGAAATTCATATAACCCAAATTATGCGAAAATGATATATGTGACTGTGTTTCATGATAAACCCTTTCCCTTTTTCTTTCTTTTTTAAATTGTCCACAAAGATCTTATTAATTATAATTATAAACATAAAACATCTTCATAATGCTATATATATATATATATGTGTGTGTGTGTGAGATACTATATTTGAGCTATAGCATATCATATATATATATAATAGAGGAATCAGTAGGAGAAATGCATAATATTAAGACAAGTGGCATCTTAAAATGCAGACAAATGTCCATTAAATAACTGAAGCGGTTATTTCTTACAATATTTAAAGGCAAAAAGGCTCATAGCAGTTACATAACCACTCTATACAACAACATAGCAGTTACAAAACCACTCTATACAACGAAAAACTGTTTGCTTCCTATTGCTATCTTACTATCTGATCTATCAAAAGGTACTCTCTCTGTTTCTACATCGTGAGTTTTCTTTGTTTGTAGATTATGAGTATCATATGTAAATGATTATATGATTATTTATTTTTATTAACTTAATTTGTAATTTGTTGTGTTCTTGCATATGATTTTTGGTAAAAACTATTCGATCATCTTCTTCCTACTGTCTTCTTTGAAAACACACTGTAGAACGACAGAAAAATGTTGTAGAGGTTTAATTGCAATTCTTATTTCAGAACAAAATATCAAAATTACCTAATAAAAAAATAAGCATCTACAACCGGAGAAAAAAAAGAAAAAAAGAAAAGGAAAACAAAAAAAAGAGACTAGAGACTAAGACAAATGATATTCACTTACTGTCGTCTTAATCAATTTCCTCAACGAAAGTTGCCGGGTCTTAATCAGTAGAACAATTTCCGTTTAAAACTCTATCTTAGCAGTTACAAAATCACACTGTACACTGTACACTGTCGTTTCAGTCCATTTTCTCAAAGAAGGTTGCCGGGTCAGCCGTTGTTTTTACAGATAGAAGAGAATCCTCGCCTTCCCGTCGAACTGAAATTCAAAACCAACCGTAACAGAAAGAGCTCTTTCTCTCCTTCCTGCCAATACCATGTGCACCGTTGGTCTTTCTATTTTTATTTGCTTTTCATCATTTTATTTTTGGCCTTGAGACGTGCGCATGTCAGTGACGTAGACAGCAGATAATCAGCCCAACGTCTCTATGCACCATAAAAAAAATTGAGTAAAATTCATATTTTCCATTTTGCCCTTCTCCCATGTAAGAGAGGTTGGAATTCGTTTGTTGGATGAAATTTTGGAGAGAAAGGGTATTTTTAGGATGAAATTTTGGCTTACGATTCTCGACTTTTGAAAACACTCAAAGCTTAGCACGATGAGGTCTTATCACTGCCTCTCGCCCAGTTATTCATTTTTATATGAATAAAAAAAAGTCTTGCTTTTCGAGGTGACTACTGGAGTATTCTTTAAATCAATTGATACAAAGGGAAGGTTCTTTTACTTTGTTCGACTCCATGGCAAACTCAAGAAGAATCTAGACGTACCTTTTATTATTTTTTAATTATTTTTTTGGATTACAAGAAATGGCATCTTAAATTTGTTTTTGTTTTGGTTTTAAGATATTTTTGTCAAAAGCTTTTATTATACGTAGTTGCTGCATCTGCAAGACCAACTCCAACGCCTAACAACTTCTGCTATTCCTTTTGTGTATATATATATATAATAATAATAATCCTAACTATAATCATTCATGTTCTACCTAATATTAATACATGCTTAAAGCACTACAAATAACAAAAAATATTTCAATCACAAAATCAAACACATTTTTTATCCCACAAATTGCACAATGTTCTCTGTTTGTTTCATCACGATAGAGAGACCGAGAAATTATGTTTAGATTTTTTAAAGTTAATTCCTGAAATTATGCTTAGAATACTCGGAATTTATGTTTAGGTTTTTTGAGGTTTGTAATCAGGTTTTAAAGTTTGGTAATTTCATCATATTTAGAAGTACAATTTTCTTTAAACAAAAGAAAAATTACGTAAATTTGTTAATTCGTTGGAAAAGTTCAATGACTTAAGGCTCTTCAAAATTGTCTACTGAGTCACTCACTGCATGGTTTGGACAACGGTGTAGGCAATGTGTTCTCATATAATAGAAATTATGGTATTAGGGGAAAAAAAAAATTAATTTATTTGTAGCATTTATTTTAAAATTTTCACTTAGCTGTTATTTTTCCTTTATCCTGTGATTCATTTTTAGACAAACCACCATATTATGTATAATGACTTTTGAATTAATGTTTAAAATTATTAAATATAGGTGATCTCTCCGATTCTCTCTAAAAATAGTTTGCAAGAAACGTGAAGCTGGCCACATTCTCTTTCTTCAAATTAAAGTAAGTTCCTCTTCAAACTATTTTATTTGACTTCACAAAGGAAGAGTCTAAATACTCTATTTCTTTCTCTTCTACTTGAACATGCTATTGGTATAAATATCGTCACATTTTTAAATTTTTGCTAAACTGCTATTTCTTCCTTCTCCTGTACTTAATTTTTAGTCAATTCACCATATTATTTATAATGTCTTTTGAATTAATGTTTAAAAATACTTAATATAGGTGATCTCTCCAATTCTCTCTCAAAATAGGCATTTAAACTTTTTATTTTTGAATTCAATATTGTAATCAGAATTACACTATTTAGTTTTTAAACTAATTGAATGTTTAAACACCGCTTAAAATGGATAATTATTTGTTTGTTAGTCTTTATCCAGTTCTTTTTGTTTTACACTATTTTGTGCATTACAATATTATGTAATTGTTCTCTTGAATTAAATTTAGTAAATGTAAATATTCAATACATGTGATTTCTTTTGCTTAATTTGAAAATAATTTGCAATAATCGTGCATATTCTTAAATAATTTAAAGTCGTGTGTCTATATTTTTTTTAGTTTACGTCATTCAATTTTCATATCACAATTTAAGCAGAATATGTACGTTGATAATTATATAATTTAGTAATATATATAATGTTTTGTGAGTTACAGTTACCTTGATATTGCCCTTCATTTTGAAGGTACAATTTATATGATAATAAGAAAACAATATTCATAATATTTCGCTTCATGTTTGGTAGTTTATAAATTGTTAATATTAATTATTTGATTACGGTTAGTGTGCGATTTTCTTTAATTGAAATGATTTTCTATTGGGTTCCTTTAATCTATATTTTGGACTGCAGCATGACAGACAAACATCATAAGAAAGATGAACGAGATCCCAACGGACGCTTACTCAGTCTGGTACGCTGGGCGTGTCGCGAGAAATATGAAGTCCTCCGTTTGCGTCCTTTCATGGTGAGGACTCCCAGCGTCAGTCGTGGGAGGGGACGACGTGTTCAGGTACATCGAGAGGGGATATCAGATAGGGGACTCGCTCATGCGTGCGCGTCTGATCCTAAGAGGGCAACATCACTAAGTCGCTACCAACACTTGCATCAAACTCTTGAAGTTATTAATTTTTACCACATAATTGATTTGGAGTGTCAGGAAGAGACAAATGCACCACCGCCTGAGTCCTCCGACAATGAGGACGATCATGCTTGACATATTTCAATTTCTCTATTATAAATTCTCAAACTTCATGTTTATAGACTTGATAAATTTTATGTAGCATTTTAATACAGGTTATCCAATTTGTAAATATTGAATACAAGTTATTCTAATGATGTGAGTGTACTATTTTGTTCTTTGTTTTTGTGAATTCCTACATATGTGTAAAATATTTCTTGAATTAACATCTATATATGTTGATGTTTACGTATTTTCATTCTTATTCTTAAATTTTTATTTAGTTTTTAAAATTAAATGTAGCATTCTAAATTTTTTTTTTTAAAGCTACTTCGAATATTATTTATTACTTTCAAATTTTATTCTTATACAATTTTAAGTAGTTAAAACCCGCGCATGACGCGGGTTACATGCTAGTATATAGAATGCATGAAAATCCTCTTGCGATGCTGGATGTCATGCCGCGTAGTCGACCAAAAGAAATAATTAAAACTCGAGCGTTCATTATTGTCCCACACTGAGAAGATGCGACAAATTTGTCTTTCTTATAACTTCCTGCACCCACAACACCCATTGTCGAGCTCGGTAACGTGGGCTTGTAACCAAGGGGGACTCTGAGGTGGTTAGACATTGCTTGGGTCTCTCTGTCGGAGATTGGTGACCGTTGATTTGTTCACCGCCACCGGTGTGAAGTCTGGAGTCGCACGCCCCTTGACCCTGGGGTCACAGGGGATCTCCCACCCATCACGGGTGGGTAGTCATACAAATCAAGGATCAAAAACTCTCGGATGGGGGAATTATTTCCCCTCATGCAAATCAACTGATGATGATGCCCAATCGCCCAATCCCAGAGTGCCACTGGTTTCCCCTGTACTCACAACCACCTTTTTCCAAACCCCAATAATAATTATTATTATTAAATTTTAATTTTAAAAGTTACATCGCATATGTATCATTTAAAAATTAGTATACACATTAGATGTAATTAAATAATTTCAGTGAAATGACTCTTCTTCGTTTTACTTGAAATATTGAAAATCCTATTTCCAGCCTCATGGGCTGGCCAGTAAGAATAATGATTGTTGTACACCAACTGTACAACAATCATACAACACCCCTTCACAAGGGGTGAGCCCCACAGTATATGGGACCCACCCCTTGTGAAGGGGTGTTGTAAGATTGTTGTAAACTTGGTGTACAACAATCACTCCCCGGCCAGTAATACCCCCAACCACTTTTTTTTTTAATTTTTAATTTTTATTTTTATTTTTAGATGAGCAAATACATATCTTGTTAAGCATGTGAGCTGTTAGTACTTCTACGATCTTTTCGAGATCATGTTTGGCAAGAAGTCTGTATACGAGTAATGTTTGGTGCATAACAAATGTACACACTTTGTACAACAAAGTCAACATGGAAATTAAAAAAAAAAAAAAAAAATCTGGACAAATCAGATGGGTAGGGGAAATTATATTTTTTTTAAAATTAAAAAAAAATATTGAAAAAAAAATTTAGAGTCAGTTTTGTTGTACAAAGTATGTATATTTGTTGTGCAGCAAACATTACTCGTCTATATATAAGCAATCATGTGGTAAATTTTCCAATATGTGAAAACTGTTATTGTGTTTTTAGCAATGTTTTGTGTTTGAATTATTTGTTAATATTTTTTTTTTTTGAAAATAAAAAATAAGAATTTTAATAAACGAACCTCCTAATCTCAAGAACTAAGCAAATTAAAAAAGATCCGGTGCAAGACCTCTGCTCTATAGCATCGGATCTTAATGCCAAGAAGGTTGTGCACCCAAAAATTCAGCTTGACCCTTCAAAGGAGGCAGTTTATAAATTTAATTACATTTAAACATTTATCTTCTCATTGTCATAGACAAGTAAAATTATTATAGTTGTTTGGTCTTTGAACTTTTTCAAGTTCATGAATTTTTATTTGGGGTAGAAAGGATATATATGTAATATTTTACAAACTAGTAAGGGTAAAAATGCAGCCAGATAATAACCGCCCGCATATATATACTATTCGTACGTAACCGCTATCGGCACATGCGGATATCAAAACCCATTATCCCCGTAAAGGGGTTAGACTCTATATATATATATACCTTTGAAGATTTTCAAGATTGGTAGGCGGGACACAATCAACTGCAATCAGCAAAGAATGCCAACAGAGTCTTGGATTGGCTTTGGTTAAATTAATACACCACTAAGTGAGATGCCAATAGCGTTTCAAAAGGAATATCAGCAATTGTTCGAGAAAATAATCCCAACTATCCTAATTCGTTTGCCAAAGTCAACTTTTTCAACATTTTATTTATTCATGGGGCCTGTTATGCTAATTGTTTTTTCATGCTGAAGTATCCTAATTGGATCACAAATGCAAGTAAAAGGAGCAAGGTAGAGAGACTGGGTGTCTTGATTCTTCATAGAGACCAAAGGGTAAATATAAAAACTAATAGTTATGCACTCAGATATATATATATATATATACACACAACACTTCAGGACAAACCTGCAACAAGTAAAGATACAGTTAACAGTAGAGGCAACTGCAACTAGCCACCAACAGACAGGCAGCAAACGGCACTACAATTCAACATATGAAAACACAATGCAACAATATAACACTAACTACATACATACTAATAACATAAGTTGTTATCCCCCAATTACAAAACAACACTCTGTTTAGCAAAGACTTGGTAATTCTATGTTTAACGCCGGCTGTTATGACGTGTTTTGAGTGAATTTTCCTTTCTTTTTTGAAGTTGCTGACTTAAGACGTGACTTTAAACATGTCACGTGCGCGGATGTAAAATGGGTGTGAAGAATAAAACACCGGCCAAATAGAGATAAATAACATCAGTTAAATATCAACTAGTACATGTATTAAGAGAGGGACAAATTACAAGCATGATAATTCATAGAGATCATACTGCTAACATACAAAACTTACAACATTCTAAAAACGATGTAAAAAGCCACTAATAGGGAGTGATGCCATTTTCTCTATATAATCAGCATCGAGCAAACAGTCTTAAATAACATATGGGCACCTTTTAAGTGTAATATTTATCAGGCAATTATGGATCAACTGACACAGGCACCTTTTCATATACTCCCAACTCTCTAAACCTCCGAGGAAAGATGCAGCGACCACCAAACCTCTGCTGCAAGTAAATGATCAAGGCAAAAAGCAAACCCCCAAGAGGAATAACAACATCCCAAGTAGAGGAGTAAAAATCTGCACCAGGATTCGCATATATGTATGACCCATCATAGTGGTGAGCATACCTGTGAGCCCTGTAAAGATCATATGCATGTGGTAGCAATCGGACAAAAGTGTTCCCCATGTAGAATGAACGAGAAAGACTACTCTTTTTTGAGTTCCAGAACATGTTGAGCAGTATTTGAGGCAACAAAAAACCATCCAAGACCAAACCAGCATAAGATTTCAAGTCCCCCCAAAGAGAACGTGGTTGGTAACTAGTAAAGGAAGCCGAAACCATCCCATAATCATCATTTTCGCTGTTCCACAAGTTTACCACCACAGGAACTAAAGCCCCCGCTAGATATAATGGTAAAGCCACAAAGAGAACCTTCCTCTCAGAAGACCACAAGCTCTTTTGATTTCCATCTCTCCATCTTGCTGACCACGTTTTTTGCAGAAGGCGGAATTGCAGCAAGAAAGCTACCATTCCAGTCACTCTAACAATTACCTGTTATAATATTTGATTAAATGAATAAATTTACTCTTTCTTGTCAGCTTAAGCTTTTTGAATAAGTAGTAATTTAACATAGTATCATAACAAGAGTATAGATTAAACATGGTATTAAAGCAAACTTTTGAAATAAGTGACAATTTAACATTACCTCGTTTGCTTCAAGCCATCCGGCACTTTCACGCAATATGCTCGCCCGACTCCAAGAACTTCTCAAGAACAAGGCTTCAAAGTTCAGCACAAGAGGCACCAACTGGCCTAAAGTGAGAACTAATAGCATGACAAGGGAGATGAAGGGAAGCACATCAGGGTGTTTTTTCACATGAAAGATCTGCAGTACCACAAAAACACATGACAATGTGGTGGAGATAAGTACCATGACAATCTCCACATCCATCCTCCATATGGAATATCCATCCTCTGGAGAAAAGTCTAAACGTTCAAAGAAAAGTGGATGAGAATTGTCCCGTGTGCTATTAATGCTTCCCTTGATGCCTCCACGCCTTGAATTTAATGAAGGGAATTGAAATTTAACAAGAATCTCACAATCCCAAGAATTATTTCTTGGTATTTGATCGTCAGAGCCAAGATTTCTGCAGCCTACCATGCACAAGCTCCCTGTTTCAGCATCATATATCCCTTCAGCCAAAATCTCAAAGGCCTCATATGATGTTGAAGATGCGTTAAACGGAGAGATCCCATTGTACGACTGAAGGCTTATACGGTAGCTGATATTGACTGGTCCACTATTGCTGAAATTTGGTGGCGCCGCTTCAGAGTCTTGGGAGCTTAAGTACTCATAAAACTTATCACCAACAGAGATGGGAACTGAATAACCCCATGCGATTCTTCCTTTAGAATTTTTCACTACGGAATTAAATTGCATGACAGAAATAGAAGACCCATTTGGGTATCTTTCCCCATTTTTCCTAGCAGGCTTCTCAGACTTGGGGCATAACTTCATTGCAGTATCAATTTTTGTATACTCATACTTCAAGTCAGGAACTCCAGCCATACGATTCCAAGAACTTCGAAACATGATTCTGTCGAAATAACCAGACTCTTGCATGGTTTTGTCAGTCCAAATTTTCCCCACAGTGTCACTAACATCTTTGATTGACCAGATTGCAGGAAACCTCAAGCTCAATTTTGTTGAACAATCACCCACACGAGCATTATCCCAAGATACTGCCACGCCCGAAATTCGGCAAGCAACGATGCAGAGCTGATGCTTTGTCTCATCCCATGATCCTTCCCCGACCAGAGTCGTTTGAGGATTGAAACTCCGGTAAAAACCAACGTAGCTAGTGTTAGGAAACTCCAAGAAAACCCGCATCTTTTCTTTCTCCTCAGAACACCCAATCATATACATGGACATGATACGAGGAACAAATCCGATGTCTGCATCAAACAGACTGCAGTTCTTTGCAGAATCGCAGTCTCTGGAATATCTCAAGTTGAACTGATTGACTGCCCTTGAGGCTACTGAGCATAATGTGTTTTTTGGAAAAGAACTAAGTGATAAACCTTGTGGAAGATCATCATTTCCATTATTAAAATCTCCCAAAACTGATGTGTATTTATACTTCAATTGAGGAAGCATAATTACAGAAATTGGCTCAAAGTAGTTTGGATCATCGGTAGAAGTACCAGTCAAGCTCTCTAAAGTTCCAGTAATCAAACTAGTAATATTATTTGAATTTTTGAGATTATGGAGTTTAAGAACAACAGCAAGATTAAGCGAAGTACCTTCTTTAGTGTAAGCAGAACCTGATCCAACCATACAAAGTTTTCCCTTTGATTCTGACCAGAACCCCTCCAGTTTAAAACTTACCGAACTTCTTTGCGGACTAGCATACATGACAGTAGAATAGTACGACTGTCGGCCATACGAGTAATCTTTCATCTCGTTGTACTTGTTCCCGTTTGGAAATGTTAGACGCCCTTCAAGCCTGAACAAGCCTGGAACATCAGTGCCATAGACAGACAAGGTGCGAAGTAAGATGGTGTTTAGGAAAGTCGACGAGTACGCAAAGGGGTTTGGTTCCAGAACTGGCTCGCCGCCGACATAGTAACCGTCATGGGATCGCGGAAGAGGAAAGCTTGTGGGGGGACCCTTGTCTGGGGTTGATGAAGGGACGGTTGAAGAACATTGGTCGTAGTAATAAGGGGGTAGAGTTGCTAAGGATGAGACCCAGTTCAAATGGAAGGTGATGAAAATGAGGGAAAACATGAAAAGCCATGTTTGTGAAGAGGTGGTCATTGCAGAAGAGTTCAGAACTGCCTTAGCCATAGCTTCTTTCATGTTCCTAAGACCTGTGAAGAAGACCAAGGGGCACCTGTCACACCCCAATTTCAAATAGGATTCTGTAATATTTTCAAATATATAGTATAAAATTTATAAAATTGTCTTTAATTAAATCCAGAGAAATAAACATTCCATTAATTACTTAATATGCCATCAAGCACTTTTTAATTTCTTGTCGTGGCTCATCTTGACTACTGATTACTCTGGCCTTCTATAATCTGATTAGTAATATCAGGAAAAGAAAAAAGAAAAGAAAAAAAAAAATTTGGAAAAATTCAGTAAAGTGTGGTTGTCATGCTATCAATTCATACTTATAAAAAAAAAATTCATCATAAACATCATATAATTGACTCATAACATATCCGGTACCAATCATAACATCATCATAACGGTGCTGTGGGAAAACACAATGCGCATACATATTTTATAAACATAAAATCATTGAGTCCAAGGTCGGCTCTATATATTTTGGGGTTTAAAGACGATAATTTTGAATGAAACATTTTATATATTTAAATATTAAGTAAATATAAATACATTTTATTTTAGTTTTTATATTATATTTTTATTTAAAAATTATTTTTCTCACTTTTGAAATTCAATGTTATACTGCTAATATCAAATCTATATAATTTATTTTTAGTTTCAATTAATTTGTTTATTCTTATCTTTTCTAATTTTTTTTTATATATTCAAATGCATATTTCTAGCAAACATTTATAACTCTAAAAAATATTTTGTATTTGTAAATAAAAGAAATTTATCTATGATATAAAAGAAGAATAGAACCTGGTTTGTCAAATATTTTTTCTGCTTCACTTAATAACAAGATTATCTAATTCTCTCAACCTACACAAGCAAAGTTAAATAATAATAATAATAATAATAATAATAATAATAATAATAATAAAACATAATACTATTTTACAATTTTTTTATTCAACAAAAACATGATTTTTTTAGTATTTTCTTTTGATGGTCGAGAATTTCTTCAGACTTATCTTACATTGAGAGACAATTGATCTACTTAAGTTTTTGTTTTTGTTTTTTTTTTAATAGTACTTAGTTTTTGTTGACAAAAAATGATAACCTGATATAAGTGATGAAAAAAAAAAAAAAAATTAATGTTCCACAGCCAATCTCTTGGTGCGGTGCTGCCTTCAAGGTAAGAGACATTTATCTACTTACTGAAAAATAAAAATAAAAAATAAAAAATAAAAACAGCCAGGTCGAACTCTCAACATACCTCCCCCAGCCCCTATCATAAAAAAAAAAAAAAAAAAAAAAAAAAAAAAAAAAAAAGAAGAGGAAAATGTCTTCTTGGTATGACGGTTTGTTTGTATATATATACAGGCATTCTAGAGTCTATGAAAGGATGAGATTTTTCTTTTCTTTTTCTTTTTCTTTATTATGATATTAATCGTTGTGTTTTTGGGTCTCTAACTATTAATTTTTTTATTAAAATTTAAGAGTCTTCAAGTAGAGATAATGAACGACACATCTTTTGTCAAAATAGTTGCATAAGCCTTATTTAATATATATTTTTTTTCTACAAACCTTTTTTGTGGGGGACTTATTCCACCCAGGCCGCCTATTGGAAGAGTATTAAAAATACATGCATCAATTAGAAAATTTAATTCCGACATATATATATATATATATATATATATATATATAACTTAGTAAAATGGATTTGTGAAAAGTTTTCAAGTGTTTACTTACATGAAATCCAGCATATTATATGAAAAATGCCCCTTTCACCTTAGACCCTCCACGCCTTCGTCTTTGTTGTTTGCTTAAGAGGAGAGTATATGATATTTGATTTTAAAGAGAGTAAGAGACGTGAGAGGAAGAGAGAAATCACTTTTTGTTTCACTTGAAGGTGAAAGAAAGATGTTTTTTTTGTAAGGGAAAGAAAGATGTTAAATAAGAAAGAAGGGGCTTGTTATCTATATATATATATAAAAAAAAAAAAAAAAAAAAAAAAAAAAAAAAAAAGATGGCCTTTGCATTTAATCTCCTTGACTCCTTGAGTCAACATTGGTGGGCTAATTTATGAATTTGAATGGTTAGGATCTGACTTGCAACTGTTTTCCTAATAATAAAAAATTTATTAACACTTAAAAATTATAAAAATAATAATTATTAAAAAGCAAAAAATATTAAAAAAAGAAAAAAAAAAGGTGGCCTTAAATTTCTTTTAATATTTTTTTCTTTTTAATAATTTTTATGTTTTAATAAGTTTTTTATTATTTAGTTTCCGGCCACCCCATATTAATTTTTTTTTAATATTAATTTTTTTATAATTTTTAAGTTTTAATAAGTTTTTTATTATTTAGTTTTTAAAACGACGTTTTTTAAGTGAAAAAGGGTACCGTTCAGTAAAAAACGGTACTACAGAAAACTAACGCATGCAAGCCAGATCCAAAGGGTTATTGATTTAGATGGCTAATTTTAATACGAGTAATGTTATATATTATATTTTAATCTCACAATGCTAACGTAACGGTCTTAATTAACCATTAATTTTTTTATTTTAAAATAATGATTGGTCTAAGAGTTTATTGGGACTGCTATATCAGTAATATACTATAGTAATGTAGTATATATATAGCATTTCTCAGTTTAGTATTATGAAAGTTTTGAAATTGAGATGGATAAAGGTAAGAGTAACTCAAACTTTTTAAGAAGAAAATATTAAACTAAAAAATAATTTTAAAATCATGTCTTGCAGAGGAAGAAAAACAATAATACATCATTGTGAAATTTCAATGGATTAATTAATTTATGTATCCTTGTCCTTTCGTTTCTTTTTGTGGATAAATTAATTGGTGCTCTTTTTCTTCTGCCCCAAAAGTTGGATTAGGTTATGAAATTCTCCACCTTATAATTGAAAGTCGTTGCTCAGGTCATCGTCCAAGTCTTTGCTAGTTTATGAATAGCAAGTCACGGGCATAAATGTTGCCGGCATAATTGTAGAAAAGACTTCGAATATCGAAGTCAAGATTAAACGTGGAAAGACTAAATCAACGTCAATGGAGACTTTGAGCACTCAAGAGTCATTTCCCCCACAATTTTCAGACCATTGAACACGGCATAGAAGAACAAAGAGTCATCAAACCCAATGAACAATAATAATAATAATAAAAATAAATAAAAAAAGAGGTAGAGAGAGAGAGTGAGTGATGGATGAAAATCTGGATTCAATCTTAGGAGAACGCAGTCTTGAGTCAAGCAATTCACAGCTGGCAGATTATTTTAGAGGATCCGGCTAATGTGCTTTAGTGAAAATTATAGCACATCTGCTGTAAAAACAAACAAAGATTGAGATTTTACCAATAGTAATTTTAACCAAACGTCATCGTTCTTAAATGTCCAAGCAAACGTTTGCTCGAGCCGTGACTCGACGTCGATTTCAATGGAAAATGGTACAGTTGCTTTTTTATGGGCTAATTCGTTCAGTGAAGCAAGTGGGATTTTGAAATCCAGTGGGTACTCTGTGATGGTGGACAGGTGGAGTTTCTTGATGTATACAGGTGCCTAAGAAGAAGGAGTGGCCGAATCCATGATGGAAAATCCATTTGGAAGAAGTTTATTTTGTTTCTATCCATTCTTTTACTTATCAAAAGAATAAAATAAAAACATATATAGACTAATAATAAGATGGTCGGAGTATTGAAAAGTGAATAAAACACTTGCACACCCACACACACCCGGCCACAGGGGCGGAATCAGAATTTTTGGTAAGGGAAACGAACTTGTTTAATTTTTTTACATCAAAATACCCATTCGATTCAAAATTATAATTTCAAATTTTCATCACAAAGACACAATAGTATAAAGTACTAGTAAAATAAACTAAGCACAATTTATAGTGCGGAAGAAAAAGAAAAAGAAAAATGGTACATTTGAGGGAGTTATCAAACCCACTAGAGAGGGCTTAGGGCACGAGGCCTTGAAAGCTTCAACTAGCTTTCCCAGATTCAGCTCCTCTAGTTATCAACATACAACAAAACACACCTACCAAAACATCCACAACCACGAGTACCTTTTAGATTTTCAAAGAATTATTCAATGTTCCAGAAGCAGTTAAAACACAAAGTGTCATACTGTCAGGGCCTCCAGAGACTCCCAAAGCTAAACACCAACGAAACAAATTTCAGTCACTCAACAAAATTCTCAGTCTGCCGGTCAAATGGATTTTTCTTCCTATGCTAATAATGATGGAAACCAAATTAGGATTAAAAAAAACTGTTTTCTTTTTTCTTATTCAGCAATTTACTAAGAAAAGATACAAACCCTTTTTCTCTTTTTGATAGGAAAACTTGATGTAAACAACTAAACAAGACAAACTGAGGCCAAAGATTGAACAAAAAGAAACTTTAATACATTTCACTAACTAGGCCAAATTATAGCCCAAGGGTCAAAATTAAAACCATAACTAAACCAAGGAACGTGGTTGAATAAGGCACAGCTTAGCCAAGTGGGTTTCGGATGCGTTTGTGATTGCGATTTCATAGACAATAAGTGCGATTTTAAATCAAATCGCAAAACATAAATCGTTTGAGAACTGCGTTTTTAAAAATTGCGATTTGAAAACGCATAAAATTTGCTTTTTCAAATCGCAGGTAAGATGATGCTTTTTTGAAAACGCAAAATTTTAAAGGCTAATTTGCGATTTTAAATGCTAAACTGCGATTTTGCCAAACGCTTAACTACGTTTTTAAAAATCACTTTTTTCAAATCGCACAATTTAAAATTGTGATTTTAAATCGCACTTTTTGAAATCGCAAACTCAAACGGACCCTTCATTTGTTTCCTATCCTCCTAAATAGCGACTATCATGAAAAAACTTCGATTGTTTTAATTAAAAATCGATCTTTTTCCCATCTACCCCTACATTTTCACAAGAACCAAACAGGCATGAAAATAGAAAGTGATTGACCGATTTGGTGGTGGATTTTAAGGCCGGCCATGGCCATTCACCTGGAGAAAGCTTCCTTGTACTTGGACGTGTCGATGGGGTCTTCCGCACCACGAGAGTGTACAGGATAGTTCCATGAGTATTGGCGAGAGATTTCCAGAGAAAACCTAAAAAGGAACAAAGCAGAGGTGAAAGGGGTAAAAAAAAATGAGAGGTGATTCACGTACATCACATGTACAACAAGGGTACAACACCCCTCTCATATGGGGTGGGCCCCATAGTTTGTGGAGCCCACTCCATGTGAGAGGGGTGTTGTACCCTTGTTGTACATGTGATGTACATTTATCATTTTCCAAAAAAAATATTAGTAAAGAGAGGCGTTGGGGGAAGGATGCCAAGCATAGGAAAGGGGGAAAAAGAGATGGGTGTAGTTGCTTTTTCAAAGGTGAGTGAGGTAAAAAAGGAAAAAAAAAAAAAAAAAATTGTAAAAAGTAAAAGGTTGGCTTAGTGCAGAGGGGAGAAAATGGATGGGGGGACAAAATATAGGGTTATAATATAAAGAAAAATTTTCAAGGGGACAAAAATAATTTTGGGGGGACAAATTAATAATTTTATATATTTTAGGTGAAAATTCAAAAATTTTGGGGGACGAATGTCCCCCCACCCACCAACGTGGGTCCCCCCTGCCCAGCCACCTCCGTGTTTTGCAGTACCTTGTCTGCCTTCGTCTTCTTTAAGCTCTCTCTCTCCCAACGGCATAACTCATCTTCTTTGCGAGCGCTGACACTTTGACTTTGGCTTCGGACGTTGCTGGGGTTAACGTAAGAGGGCAGCTAGAAGTCCTTGAAATGGCACAATTCATCTCAAACTCCGTAGTACTCCCGCTCATCAACCCACCAGACCCAAACCCCATATTAACCAACTCAAGCTTGCACAACTCAGACCACCCATTTCCAAACTCTGGCTAGCTTCACTGACTGGGTCACCACCCACCAAACCCTGAAAGCTCCCAACTTGACCCACTTGACCCACTTGACCTGGCTCCAAAAACACACCACCAAACTCATTCCCCCAAAATATGCTTGCTGGATGGAAGGAATTAGCCCCCGAAAAAACAACTACACCATTTTCCATTGAAAACGGAGTCAGGTCATGGATTGAGCAAACGTTTGCTTGAACGTTTAAGATTAACAACGTCTAATTTTTTTTTTTTTATTTTTTTTTTGTTAAATCTCAACCTTTGGTTGTTTTTACTTTTACTACAGCACATAAGTCAGATCCTATTTTAGAAGCCACGTAATTACACAGTTGGCCGACTATTCTAGAAAGGCACTTGGGTATATCTAAAGCAAGTACAAATAATTCAATCACATAGGCTTTGTTAGTTTGTTATAACTGAAATGAGCTGTCAAAATTATTGGGCTAACCACTTGGGCTGAGCTGGCATACAAGTGGGATATAGAATAAAAGGCTCAATCTATTTTGTATATTCATTCATTCAGGCAATTGTATTTTCATTTAATACAACTAGCTTAGCAGATATAATTCTAGAGGAGTTTAGATCAAACTCAGATTGATCTCTAAGAGTGTAATCAGTCTTTCTGTTATACAATTCACTCATTTCCAGTCTCTATTTCTTACAAATTCATCTCAAATACCTAACTCAGTAACATACTTGTTACAAATTGGTATTAAAGCAAAAATTTCATGGGGGATAAACTGGTTCCTGAAGTTTCTATGGATGACGATACAAGGATAAATCAATTGACAAAGAGTTTTGTTGCATTGAAGAAAATGGTGGAGAAAAATGAGGTGCAGGCAAAGAAGTACACAGATTTGCTAAAGAACATGGAGGAAATGCAGAAGAAGATGGAAGGGATACAAACCAATAGTGATGGTGATAGAAAATTTGGCTAGATTATGCAGAATTTTACTTATGTTACTCAAGCTATGGAGTCAATCAAACTGCCTAACAATTCCAAGTTTACGCTTGGCAAAACATTAGGTCAAGCAAGAGGAAGTGGCGAGCAATTTCATCATGTGATGCTCCAATCCGGCCAAAGCAAAGAAATTCAACAACCTGCTGAATTTAGAACGAGTGGTGAAAATCCAGTTACCAGGGGTTCTGGTGATCACATGCTAAGAGCTCCACAAGTTCTGCAAATCCAGGAGCCACAGTCTCATAATAGAAAGGATTTCCAGCAGCCATAATTCGTAGAGGACAAATTCACTGGATTTGTAGAGGACCGGTTTAATAGAAGGCAGTTTTTTCCTATCGTTCCAAGACATCATTGTCATCCATAACAAGATAAAATGCATGTAAGAAGGCATTATCATGAAGAAATAAATGCAATGTTTGATCAGGAAGGTAATGATCGTGATGGTACTACAACAAGGTCAGTGCATATAGACTTTCCTAAGTTTGATGGTAGTGATCATGTTGGCTATATATAAGGCAAGCAAGTTTTTCTATTTTCATAGAACTCCTTATAATCAAATTTTGATGTTAGCTTCTATTCATATGAAAGGCAAAGCCTTAGTTTGATATCAGGATATGGATATGGCAGGGGCCTTACCGAATTGGGAGGTATTTACTCATGCTCTGTTGGATAGGTTTTGTCCTTTTTGTTATGATGATCCAGTGGAGTCCCTTATGATAAGTCTTGAATTATTCGATTTAAGACCCCTTAATTTGCAATTAGACCTAGTTCTTGTTGTATATATAACGTTTTGTTGTAGTTTTGTTTTATGTCTTATTTTCAGGTCTTAGTTGAAATCTAATTCAAAACACTTGAATTAGACCTGACAATACATCAAGGGTATTTTAGTCATTTCCAGAGTGCGAGATTGTTCATGTTAGTTGAAGAATTGGCTAAGGCAATTCGATCAATCGACTTTATAATCGATCGATCGAAGTTCATCAGTCGAAGAAAAATCGATCGTGCGAGATGCGATCGATTGAACCAGGACAAGCCCGACTACGATCGAGCGAAATGCGATCGATCGACTTTATAATCGATCGATCGAATTTTTCGTCTTCCAGAAGATCAGAAATTTCAAGATCTTTTGAATTCTTTATGCAATTCAAATCATAAGTTGGATTTTGTGGACATAAATGGACGCCGACCAGCTCTGAATACTTGGCTAGAATTAATTTTTGATGGTCTTTTGTAAATCAAATTCTCTATATATATGAGATTAGGGATTTAGGTTTAGACATACATCTTTTGGGAATTTCGGATTTGCTCAAGTGTATCAACTTAATTTTCTTGCTTTTAAGTTTCTTTGATGCAATTCTCTGGACCTAAATCCAGAGAGGTTGTCTCCTTTCTTTTTCTTTCTTGTTCTTCATGTTCTAGCTTAGGTTTTATTTTCTTTTGTAATCCGAATTTTATGATTTCAATCTAGTTATTTTTAGTTCATTTTCTTCTTGTTCCTTTACTGTTTTCCTTAGATTTTATGCATAGATTATATTCAATTATGCATAGCTAATTTAATTCTTAGGGTTTGATCAAAATCCTATCCAAAAACCATGAAGTGTTCTTGATGTTCTTGAGAATTTCTTAATATGTTTGATGATTGTGTAAGGCTAGAGGATTGCAAAACCCATGCTAAAAGGTTTTGCCTTCAATATTTCAATATAATTATTCATGAAAAAGAATTATGCTTGTCTATGAGTTTGCTTAGATTCATGAATAAAACCAACATTTTTGAAAGAGAATGATGTCTTGTGCAATGATGCTTTTTGACATGATATGTGTTTTCTCATTAGAGTCACCTTATAGGGTATGCTAGGGAGCACCGGTCATTTCATACCTTTGGTAGTGTAAAATGTCTTTCCATTGTAGTTTAATCTTTACATGGAATAGACCGGTGCAAAACTAGATACATTATCATTATGACCTAGTTAGGGTTTGCATGTATTGTGTATGCTTATTAGGATGTGTTGTAGAGTAGTAAGTTAGGGAGCATTAATCACTCCACAGCTTTCGTAGTATAAACAATTTTCAATTGTAGTTTAAATCTTTATGTGGAGTTGTTTAATGTAAAACTAGATGCTTTATAACTACGTCTTAACGAAAGTGTTTTCATGTCGAGGTCGTCGTAATGGTTGACGCCCATTACGCGCTCATATCATGCATATTAGGAAGATCCATATAGACTTTAAGCATCTCATTGGTTGAGGATTGGACAAGATCAATACCCTAAGTTTTCTTTAAGTTGTTTTCAATTTTCGCTTTCATTTCTTCACCTTATTGTTGTAGCTTCAATTCTACAACCTTTGATTTTATTTTTACTTTCAAAGTTAAGTTAAATACACTTTTTAAGTATCATATTACGCAAAACAACCAATAATCTATGTGGTTCGATCACCCTTACTATAATACAATCGATACGTACTATTGCGAGTGGTAAACTTATAAATTTAAAATCCACGTAGCCGAGTCAGCTACCACCTTACGATGTTTAAACAAGTATTTAGTGTGGAGGAATATAAGGAGAATTTTGAGGCTATTTCAAATCGGTTGAGGGGTATTAGTAACCGTAACAAACTAAATTGTTTCTTAAGTGGCTTAAAAGATTAAATTAGGTTGCCTGTACCTATGTTAAATCCCCCTCCCCCCCCCCCCCCAATTTACTTGCTGCTTATGGTTTAGCCAAGGTTCACGAAGAACATGTTATGTTGGAAATGAGAAGTTATAGAAATTTTTCTAATCCATGTTTCCTTAAATCTGGAACTACTGCCACTAATCCACAATTTGTAACTCCTTTGAAAGCTATTATTCCAATTCAGAAAATTTCTCAATCTCAAATAGATGAGTGAAGGAAGAAAGGACTATGTTATAATTGTGATTCTAAATGGCAATTTGGCCATAAGTTTCAAAGTCCTAAGCTGTTTTTACTAAATAGTGAAGAGATTATTGAGAAACTTGATTTGTCATCTCAATCGGAGTTAGAAGAGTAGGGTTTTGACCTCATGGAGTTTAGTTATAGTGAGGCCAAATCAGAAATCTCATTATAAGCCATTACTGACAGTGTCCATCCTAAGACTATGAGAATAGTGGGAAGGGTCAAAAATTAGAATCTGGTTATACTCATTGACAGTAGGAGTACTTATAATTTTCTGGATTCTCAGTGGTAAAAAAACTATATTGTTACTTAACAAAAAGTGTCAGATCCGTGTGAAGGTAGCTAATGGGGAGGAAGTACTAAGTGAAGGCAAGTGTAGTGAACTTCAAATGCAACTCAGAAATA
Source organism: Alnus rubra (assembly GCA_028654335.1). Lineage (NCBI taxonomy): Eukaryota > Viridiplantae > Streptophyta > Magnoliopsida > Fagales > Betulaceae > Alnus > Alnus rubra. Next base: position 3,019,716 of record JAJPGS010000001.1, on the reverse strand, counting down.
TGTCTTTTAGAGTGGATTCTTATGTAATCATATTAGTTGGATGTGATATGGTTTTAGGTATTCAAATGGTTAGTAACTCTTGGTTCGATTCTGTTACAAGGGTTGGTTGCCCCACACTTGTGGGAGGAGACTGAATTTTTTACTTCTAAACTAGAAGGGAAAAAAGTTTATTATAACAGCTTTTAGAGAATGTTGGGGATTCTGCAAAGGTCTTTGTTGACACAGGATTAGTACAAATTTTGGGGGAATTTGCATACACTTTTGCTGAACCTACGGGTCTACCTCCTTGTAGGTTGCACGACCATGCTATTGTGTTAAAATCTGATGCACAACCAATGTGTGTTCGACCCTACCGTTATCCCTATTTTCGAAATGAAGAAATTGAGAGAATTGTTTGGGAGTTACTAGAATCAGGAGTTATTAAACCATCTCAAAGCCCATTTTCCTCTCCCGTTTTGCTGGTCCGGAAACGTGATGGATCGTGGCATATGTGTATAGATTCACAATAAAAGATAAATTTTCTATTCTGGTAATTGATGAACTCCTAGATGAGTTGCATGGCTCTAAAGTGTTTTCTAAGCTTGATTTACAATCTGATTATCAAATACATGTCAAACCAGAAGATATTCTTAAGACAGCATTTAGGACACATGAGGGACACTACAAGTTTTTAGTTGTGCCCTTTGGCTTAACAAATGCTCTGTCAACTTTCTAGAGTTTGATGAATGACATATTTCGGCCCTACTTCAGTAAATTTATTTTGGTGGTCTTTGATGGTATTTTGGTGTATAGTTGTAATATGTAGGAACACTTATAGCATCTCAAGCTCACTTTAGACATGTTGAGGGCACATCAGCTATTTGCCGAGAAGAGTAAATGCAAGTTTGGTTGTGTTGAGATTGATTACTTGAGGCATCTCATTTCAACCGAAGGAGTCAAAGCTGATGGGAAGAAGTTGATTGATATGGTGGAATGGCCTAGACCTAAGTCCTTAAAGGCTTTGCGGGGTTTCCTTGGTCTTACAAGGTACTGCCACAAATTTGTCAAGTGATATGGCTCAATTACAGCTCCTTTAACAGATTTGTTAAAGAATAATGCTTTTCGTTGGAGTGAAGGGGATGAAGAAGCTTTTACAGAGCTTAAAAGGGTTGTGACTAATCCTCTGGTACTCATTCTACCAAATTTTGCTAAACCCTTTCTAATTGAATGTGATACTTCGGGCCGCTGTATTGGAGCAGTTTTGATGCAACAACAAAGACCGATAGCCTTTTTCAGCCAAACTCTCAATGAGAGATTTTTGTCAATGTCTACCTATGAGAAGGAATTGGTAGCTCTGGTTTCAACAGTAAAGAAGTGGAAGCCTTATTTGTTGGGTTATCCCTTTACCATCAAAACAGAACACCAAAGTTTAAAGTTTATGTTAGAACAGAAAATAGGCACTCCTATGCAAAGAAGTGGATAATTATGTCTAAAAGGTATTTTCAGTGGTAGAGGATATTTTTTGTGAAACATTATTGGGTTTTTTTTTTCCTTATGTTATTCTCCCTTATGTTGATATAATGATCATTATCCTTTCATGACTTATTTGATAAAGAAATGACTCATTTACTAGACCTTTTATTAGTCTTGTAGCTTAGCTTACTGTTTTTAGTTCTTTAGCTAACAGCGCTAAAGAACTATGAACAAGACCAGGGGGCACCAGTACTGATGAATGAAGACTGGACTATGTATGATTTTTCACATGTAACTGTTATGAGGCGCTAATATAATAGGAATAATGGTTTTTTTTTTTTTTTTTTTTTTTTTTTTTTTTTCATGTCCTCACAGGAAGAGGGAGGGGAGATTCAAATTAGTGACATCCGCTTCATGAGGCGTGGTCCCCAACCGATTGAGATACCCCTTGGGGACGGAGTAATGTTATTTAATAGATGGTTAAACTACCGCCATACAATTGAAATAACGTGACAGTAAAAATTAGTTTTTGATTTTATTTTTTTGTGTTGTAAGTGCTAATCAAATGGCTAATTTTCATTACCATATTATTAAGTTATATGATAATCCTATAACAATATACTAAATAGCATTTGTCATATATATTAGTCTGGATAGGTTGCCTAATTTTCTACGTTTTATTAGTGATATGTAGTTTTGAAAATTTAGTTCAATACTCTTGATATACATTAATGTAAAGACAACTTTAAATTTGGAGAGTCAACATTGGTGGACTAATTCGTGAATTTGAAGGGTTTAGATGATAGGATTATTGATTTGGATGGCTAATTTTAATATGAGAAATGTTATTAACCATATTTTTATCCTATAAATATTTATCAATGCTAAAGTGACAATTTCGGCCCACCATTGAATATTTTATTTTTAAAAAACAATGATTAATTCTAGGGTTGGTTGAACTGTCACGTCAGCAATATGAAATAATTGTAAGATAAAAATGTAATATCTAGTATTTCTCTTATACTGTTATGAAAGTTTTGGAATTGAAATAAAGGTAAGAGTAACTCAAATTATTGTCTAATTTAGTGTCTGTCTTGATTTCATAAGGGTAGCCAAGACAACACCCACAGGTCACAACCTCCATGGTTGGTCCTTTAATACATAACGCCTCCCAATCGCAGAAGAAAAGGCCGAATCAACACCCAGAACCTCAGGCAACACCTCTGCAAGTGACGGGGAGAGAGAGAGAGAGAGAGGGAGGTAAAGAGTTTCTAGAATAAATTGTCTTTAGTATCTAATCCAGCATTCCAAATTCTTCTTCTTCTTCTTTTTTGAGTCCAGGATTTGATATCAGGAAAGAAGCCTTGAATGGTATTTGATCATCCACCTTAAAATGTTTTTAAGCTTAGGTTTGTAAATCTAAATGGACTTGAAGCTTCTTTATGAAATGAAAGTGCGCATCTTTGAAAGTTTCTTTTTTCCCTCAGAGCAACATAACCATTATTTACATTAAAACGAAATAAAACTACAAAAGGAGGGGTGGGGGACCCAACAAATAGCCATTATAGTGCTTGAAATAAAACCTACAAATAAAATGAAAAATAATCCAAACAGATCCGATCCCATAGTTCCTTGACCAACAGGCCGAGGAAGATGCAATTCGAAGAGCATATCATAAAAAAATAAAAAAAGGTGCATGGATGATGACTGCGATTAAATGGTCAATGAAAATTACCTTTTCCCGCATCCTTTTACACATCTTGAAAGAAATCAGAAGAGTGATGTTGCTACAAATTTAACTACAGCTCAATGAAAAGAACCAAATTCGCCTGAGTGATACACAAGACTTGACAACCAAACAACAATCTCAGTTTGCAACTTTATAAATGAGTTGAAGGGTTATATAACGCGAAAAAAAAAAAAAAAAAAAAAAGAAAAAAAAAAAGTGACAGATCTTTTACCCTCCATGGACAGTAGTCAAGAATTAGATAATTAGACATACTTAACAGCCCTATCTATATAAAGACGTGTAAAAATAAAATTATGAGTTTCCTCAGAGTATCGAGTGTCAGAACTTGAGAACTTAAGTCTATTCAAGATGGAAACTGAGATCAATAAGTACCTTACAGAGACGGGTTCGTTTCCATCCTTAAACAATCAGTAGACTTTGTAATCCCATCCATATCTACCGCTATATACAGCATCCAAAATTATACGTCCCCACTGCCAATAAGATACTCTATAATTTAACTCTGTACTATTCAAAATCAAATCAGAAACCTAAGTTGCATGTCATGGATGTAAGACAATTTGTTTCAAGTCTAAATCAGCCTTTCAGCAAGAGAGTGTTGCAGCCGTAGGCAAATCAGGCAACCGCTTGTTCCCATTCATTGGAGGTGATAGGAATTTCTCACAGTTCTCAGCTCCAATTTTGGTAAAATCTTTCACAAGCATATCTACATACCCAGCCAAAGAATCCTTAAACCGTTTTGAGCAGCTCTTGTCACCCACATCGACATCCTGCACCCCACCTTTCACCAGAGATCCTACTTGAGCACCATCCATATATGCTTTACATGCCACCAGAATATCATGCGCACGATTGCTGAAATGCCCCAGTACAAAGTCCTCAAAATGCTGCAGCCACATGACTCAAAATTAGCTGCTGGACCCTCAGGAAGGAAGAAACAGCATTTGTGCCTAACATCCATTTGCCACATACAGACACAACAGACACTTTTTGTGTGCATTTTGAGAACTACATAATATTATATTGACTGGGGAAATGTTAATTATGAACCCCTGTAATTCTTCTTCACAAAGTTCTTACGTACTGAATAGATAACATGGTTGCAGACGAGGACTTCAGGAATTTTTCCATTCCATTGATATTTAGTTAATTCAATTGCATATTAAAAGCTACTAAGGAATCTGCATGAAGTGATGTACTGGACCATGACAATGAAACTTTAGTCAGCAAGTCAGCCAGTGAGGTTATAAATTTTTTCTTGAAATTTAAATTTGTATATCAATCTCAGGATGCAGACGACTGATACAATACTCAAAATATGAAAAGATGGAACAAGGTATCATCAAAGGAAACTTACCTTTGGTGGCCTCCTCATTGTGTAGATCATTGTCCTCAATGATAGGATAAATGTATCTTCGTTGTACTGCTGGGACCTCATTTCACCAGAGGCTGAGCCACTCATAGATGCATATCCAGGCTCATTAAAATAGGGCTTTGTATTCAAGATCAACCCTTGGATGGATACAAGAACTTGTAGAATGGTTGATACACCTGGGATCCACTTCTCATTCTTTTTGCCAGACCAGGTGTTTAGTAGACTGAGGCATACTTTCCCACAATTGTACAAATTAGGATTCAGTCGAAGACCACCAGAGTGGTAGTAAACATGCTGGCATAAGCAAGTTCCTCAGTTGTAAAACCTATGATGTAAAGCAGAAGATTTAAAAACAATGCCTTATATTCAAAGCCTCAATCACATACCGGTGGTACATTAGGGTAGCCACTGGGGAAGGAAATATCAAAGAAGAAGAGACCATCATGGTAGGGAGTGCCCTCTGCTCCAATGATGACAGCCCGCAGAATATCCATCCTCGTTTCATAAACCCTAACAAATATTGTCTCTGTCAAAAGGGTAAAAAGATGCATTAAATAAAAAGTGAACAATCATATTCCTGCAGGAAAGAAAGGTGGGTCCCAGAGTGGCAGAAACCAAATCCACTATTGTCCCTCACTACATTTCTACAGCTATGTTCTGCAAACTCATTTTTAAGTTTTAATTGCAAAGTAAGATTTCAAGATACGATTATCACTATTAAGGATTCTACCTAGGAAATCAACTTCTACTCAAACTCTAGTGTTAAGCTAGATAAGGTTTAGTTATATTAGAACTCAAACTCTATGATAGATAGATAAGAGATAAGAGATAAGTTAGATAAGGGTTCTAGTCCTATTGAATAGGAAGTAGATGCAGTTATGTATTGTTATTCAAACTCTCTTGTATTCTTCTATATATATCAATGAGAACTCACATAGATGAGCACGGTTTAATAGCCAAATTATCCTTGTTCTATCATGGTATCAAAGCCCTCTCACCGACTAACGTCGTGATCCATGGCCAATACAGACTCCGAGTCATTTGCCTCGGCAGCCTCCAACACTTCACAGCCTCCCCCGCCACCTACCCAACCCACAGTTGTCTTCACCATCCCAAATATGAATCACAACCTTAGTATTAAACTCTCCAAAGGCAATTTCAATGCCTGGAAAACTCAGATTCTCGCATATATCAAGGGCCAAGACGCCTATGGCTTTCTTGATGGCTCCTCACTACCTCCTGCACAGACTATTCCCAATCCCAACTCAACTGCCGGTGCTCCTGCCACCATAGTCAACCCTGACTTCCTTGCCTGGACTCAGCGTGATCAGATGATCCTGAGCATCCTTATTTCCACCCTGTCCGAGCCCTACGTCGTCCATGCTGTTGGATGTGTCTCGGCTGCTGCTCTCTGGAACATGTTTCTCACCATGTTTGCTTCTCAAGCTCGTGCCCATGTCATGCAGATTTACTTTCAACTCGCCACTGTCAAGAAGGGCTCCAACTCAATCACTGAGTACTTCCAGACTATCTAGACGTTAAGTGACACCCTTGCCGCCACCGGTCAGCCTCTCAATGATTTTGAGAGCGTGTCTTTTCTTCTCAAAGGTCTCGGGTCAGAATATGATCCCTTTGTGACGTCTGTCACAACCCGAGCCGATCCCTTGTCCATTGATGAACTCTATGGTCACCTTCTCGCCCATGAGATGCGCCTGGACCAGCAACTTCCAGCTGTTGATGCTCTTCCCCCGGCTGCAAACTTCACCACCCGCGGTTCACCTTCTCGGGGACGTGGATTTTGCGGACGTGGTGGTCGTCCTTACAACCTAGGCCGTGGGTCTTACTCCAGCAACCGCGGCCGTAGTTCTTACTTCTCTCCAGATGCAGCTTCTTCCACTCGGCCTTCATGTCAGATTTGTGGCAAACCTGGTCACTCTGCTATTCGCTGTTACCATAGACAGGATATGTCCTTCTCTGAACAAACTCAGCCACCACAACAGCAGCTCTCTCCACAGGCCTACTATACATCTCCGGTTCTACCAGCTAAGGAATCTTGGTACCCCGACACTGGGGCTACCCATCATATGACGAATGCGTTGCAGCATCTCAATGTCTCTCACGAGGACTATCATGGACAGGATCAAATTCGTGGGGGTAATGGAACAGGTTTGCCTATATCTCATATTGGTTCAGCTTCTTTAAATCTTTCTCGTCGTACTTTTGTCCTAAATCAACTCCTTCGGGTTCCCTTAATCTGTAAAAATCTCCTTTCAGTTAGACAATTTGCCCTTGATAATTCTGTCTTTTTTGAATTTCACTCATCTTACTTTGTAATCAAGGACTCTCAAACCGGGATCATCCTCCATCAAGGGCGCACTAAAAATAGTCTCTATCACCTTCTTCCCTCGTCTGGTTCTTCATCAATAAATCAAGCACTTGTTGGTGATCGTACATCACCTGCTTCTTGGCACAAGCGCTTAGGTCACCCTGCATTTCGAACAGTCCACCGCGTTATTTCTCAGTTTCAGCTTCCAGTTCATTCAAATAAGGCATTCACCCCTTGCAAGATCTGTCCACAAGCTAAGGGTCATCAATTGCCGTTTTCTTCTTCTACTTCCAGCATTTGTAAACCTTTAGAATTAGTTTATTCCGATGTATGGGGACCTTCCCCAACTCTTTCAATTAATGGAAATCGGTTTTATGTGTCCTTTATTGATGCTTATAGTCGTTACACTTGGGTTTATCCAATTCAAGCTAAATCCGATGTTATGCCAACCTTTCTCCAATTTCAAACCATGGTTGAACGTCTACTAAATTCCAAAATAATAAGCGTTCAATCCGATTGGGGTGGCGAATATCGCACCCTTCATTCGTATTTTCAAACTCATGGCATAACTCATCGTATCTCTTGTCCTCATACACACCAACAAGAAAGATGTGTTGAAAGAAAACATAGGCATCTCATTGACACTACTCTAGCTCTCTTGGCTGAAAGCCATCTCCCTCAAAAATTCTGGGATGAGGCCCGTTTCACTTCATGCTATCTTATTAACCGTTTGCCAACACCTTTGTTACAAAATAAATCACCTTTTGAGAAACTTTTTAATCAAATTCCGGATTATAAGTTTCTTAAGGTGTTCGGCTGTGCTTGCTTTCCAAACTTAAGACCCTATAATTCTCATAAGTTTTCCCCACGTTCCAAAAAGTGTCTCTTTCTTGGGTATAGTCAACATCATAAAGGCTATAAATGTCTTCACATTGATTCTGGCCGGGTGTACATCTCCCGAGATGTCATCTTCCATGAAGATCAATTTCCCTTTGCTGCTGTCTCTCCTGTTTCTCCTTCTCCTTCACCAGTTCAGGCACCGATTCTACCTCCTCTACTTCCAACACCTCCTGTCACTTCTCAGCTACAAATTCCAGTAGTTGTCTCTCCTTCTAATTCTTTTTCTAGTTCTCCTTCTCCTACCTCTGCTGAGATTAGCCTGCCTAATTCCAACTTTCACAAGGATAGTCCTCCTGTTCGGGTACATCCCATGCGTACAAGGTCAATGAATCACATTTTTCAGCAAAGGCAACTTACAGATGGCACCATCCGATACCCAGTTCCACAGGTTTTAGTGGCAGAAACAGATTCAGCTCTTATTGAACCAACTTGCTTCTCCAATGCAGTAAAAATTCCGGAATGGAGAAATGCTATGCAAGTTGAATTTAATGCTCTCCTTCAAAACCAAACCTGGTCTCTTGTTGCTAAGCAGCCTTCTCAGAATCTTGTAGGCTGTAAATGGGTATTTAAGCTTAAGAGGAAAGCTGATGGGTCCATAGAACGACATAAAGCACGTCTAGTTGCTAAGGGCTTTCATCAACAGGCCGGTGTTGATTTTGGAGAGACCTATAGTCCTGTTGTCAAGCCTACAACCATTCGGACAGTTCTTTCTCTTGCCTTTTCAGCAGGTCGGTCAATCAAGCAGATTGATATTCAGAATGCATTCTTGCATGGTTTTCTATCCGAGGATGTATACATGGTCCAACCACCTGGTTTTCTTCATCCTAGCTTTCCTAATCATGTGTGCAAGCTTCAAAAGGCGATTTATGGCTTAAAACAAGCCCCCCGCGCTTGGTTTTCTCGCCTCAGTAATAAGTTACTTCAGATTGGTTTTGTGGGTTCTAAGGCTGACACTTCTCTCTTCATTTATCGCACCAAGACAGTAACTATTTATCTCCTAATTTATGTTGATGACATAATAATCACAGCATCGGATCCAGCTGCAATTACAGAACTTTTGAAGCTTCTCAGTGTTGATTTTGCCGTAAAAGAATTAGGTGATCTTCACTATTTTTTAGGTGTTGAAGTCAATAAAGTTGAAGCGGGTCTTCTTCTCTCTCAGAAACGATATATATTGGATCTCTTGAAGAAAACAAATATGCATGAAGCCAAGCCTATCTCTTCTCCAATGGCATCTTCTTCAAGTCTCTTTGCCTTCTCTGGTGATCCAATGGAAGATCCAACCCTATATCGCAGCACTGTAGGGTCATTACAGTATCTCTCTTTCACCAGACCAGATTTAGGGTTTGCAGTAAATAGAGTGTGCCAGTTTATGCACCGCCCTCTTCAGCCTCATTGGCAAGCAGTTAAAAGAATCCTTCGGTACTTGAAACACACGCTTTCTCATGGTCTTCTTATTAGCCGTACTTCTTCTCTTCAGTTGCAAGCATACTCAGATGCTGACTGGGCTGGATGTCCAGATGATCGACGATCCACAGGTGCATATTGTGTTTTTCTTGGTTCTAACTTGGTGTCTTGGAGCTCACGCAAACAACCTACAGTTTCTAGGTCCTCAACAGAAGCAGAGTATAAAGCAGTTGCAAACACCACTGCCGAACTCCTATGGATTCGTGCTTTACTTCAAGAACTTGGAATCAGTTTACGTTCTCCACCAACACTTTGGTGTGATAATATTGGAGCTACATACATGTCGGTTAATCCAGTTTTTCATGCTCGTACAAAGCATGTGGAGATCGATTTTCACTTTGTTCCTGATCGAGTAGCTGATAAATCCTTGAAAATCCGGTTCATTCCTAGTTCAGATCAACTTGCTGATGTTCTTACTAAACCACTAGTCTCCCAACGTTTTCAACACCTATGTTTCAAGCTCAACGTGCGATCTTCCCCGTTGATCTTGCGGGAGGGTATTAAGGATTCTACCTAGGAAATCAACTTCTACTCAAACTCTAGTGTTAAGCTAGATAAGGTTTAGTTATATTAGAACTCAAACTCTATGATAGATAGATAAGAGATAAGTTAGATAAGAGTTCTAGTCATATTGAACCGGAAGTAGATGCAGTTATGTATTGTTATTCAAACTCTCTTGTATTCTTCTATATATATCAATGAGAACTCACATAGATGAGCACGGTTTAATAGCCAAATTATCCTTGTTCTATCAATCACCAACAAATTCATTTTTGTAAGGTTCAACAAAAATTAAGGCTATGTTATTCATAAAGCCATAGCCATTACATAACATGACTAGAAATCATGAAAACTCACCTGGTAAATCCTTCTCCAGGATCTTCCACTCCTCCTGAATTTTCTTTGCCCAATTCTTTGATGGCTGTAAGAAAGAGGGTGACAAAAATGTAGTTACATAGGTATATAACTAGAGATTGAAAAAAGAAGGCATGCAATGCATCATCTGAACCTAGTCACCTGCTTCATAGAGGAACCATGGCCAGAATAGTGATGGTCCGAATGATCTTCGACAGTATCAAACTGTTTAAAAAGGCAGAACTTCCTCAAAATTTCTTCTTTGACCCCTCCAGCAATTGCCTCAACATGGAATGTTGAACTACCATCAGCAGCTGCATTATTTTGATTTTGGGCAGAATCCTGAGCCCAGGGGACATCTGCCACTTCTTCAGCAGCAGCAGGTAAACCATGAAATGGAACATAAAAACCTTGTATTGTATGGTTAGTGAGAGATGCCTTCATTTTATCTTTAAAAGACTCCTGCCACAAGGGCGTGGATGGATCTGATCCATGAGGATAATGTAATGCATCTGTATAATTTGGATAATATGTACTGCTTACACCAACTTGCTTCTTTGCATTCTTGGAAATAGAATGTCCCCAAATAGATGAATCAACTCCATGAGAGGGCGGCACTGGGTCCAATTGATTTACATAACTATGATTAGTTGAACCACTTGAAGCAACTGGCTTCTTCTTACTTTTAAAAGGCTCCAAAAACCATCGTGATTTAGATGATTCTTTCCCAACAGGGAGATTCAGAGCACTCCCTCTATGCTTTGAAGCAGATGATTTCTTTTTATTTTGGGCAACTTGTGAATGATAACAAGATGAAGACAGATCCATTTCAGGAGGGTGAATCACAGTATCCATTTGGGTTTGCATACTTGAATTACCCACTGAAGTTGGCTTCATGCTGACATGAGCAGGCTTTGATGACCATGAAGGCAGTGATGAGTCTAAGCCATGGAGACCAACAACATCCAAGTGCATTTCAGTCCCCGCATATTGTGAACTACTTCCAGTAATTGGATTTTTCTTACATTGAGTGAAATCTGGCAACCAAGGAATCGCTGCCTCTATTCCAGGAGGAATGTCCATCTTATCAAGATGGTCTTGCACAATGGCATAATCATCAGCATCCATGAAATCATCAGGATAACTATCAAAATACTCATTATTATCATCATAAGAGAGATCAGAGATATGACCATCGAGGTTGACTAAATTATGTGAGACTGGGGAAAAACTCCCAGAGGATTCAACCCCATTCACTGATCCAAGGGTTTCCACACCAGGAGGAAAAAAATAATTGGCCAAAGCTTCCTGATAAGTAAAATAAAATAAATTAAGAACAAGAATCAGAAACAGCATGGCTACCTTGGATGTTTGTTGTATTCATAAATGTCAACAGCTAGCTCATATTTAAAATTTTAATCACAAACCTGAGGTTGAAGATCATCATAATCATCAAAAACATCTCCTACTGCCTTCCCTTTGTTACTTGTGTCAACTTTTTCATCAATCAATATGACATCAGCAGAATCTCCATCTTTATCTATATCAATCACATCATGCAGAATGACCTAGAAAGGGACAAAAGCAAATTGCCAACTACCTTCATTAAGTGATAATGAAGAAAATTTATAAGAGACAGAGAACATTAAAAATCAAATCATATGAGAGAACAACTACATTTCGTTCTAAATGAACATGCTATCCTATTCTATTTCATCTGCCTCAAAGTGTTCAACGAGACAGAAAATAAAGTTAAGCAAGGAAAAGAAAGAAAGAAAGAGGAAGAAGCATACTCACAGGTGAAGATGCATTTGACCAGGAGAAAAAAATTCAAAAGGAAAGATTAACATTCACATGCATTTTTTTACATAAAAATCTGGATGTCTGAGCCTTTACCAAGGTTTTCAAACATTTTATACAAAATCTCTGTCAGCATCTTATGAACAAGTTTTCATGCTATAAGCATCTCAACTGCAATTTCTACTTTTTTAATTTGTGAATTGGCAATGAACTCCCCAGAAAGTGCCAACTCTAGTTTGAGAGCAGATACTCTGCCGCCTCAATTGTCATTACTAACTGAGCATGCATCACTGCATGCCTGATAGTATCAAACAAAGATGTATGAAGGTTATTTGTTATATACGTTTTAAAGTCAGTTGAAATACTGTGCAATGATCCCAGATTATGTGGTACTTACACACGACTATAAGAATTCCGCCTAGAACCATAACCAAATGGTGACATAAAAGGGAAGCCAACTCCCCTTTAAAAAAAAAAAAATCAACTTTCTCAAGAGAATAAGGGTCTAGATACCATGACAGCTGGGTTTAGAAAATGCAGAAACATTTCATTTGCTAAATATATGTTAATTCTTCTCAACTTTTGAAAGAGTGGAAAGGTCCAGTGAATCCAGATGGAGAAACCATGCAAAAGCTCAAATGGTGAGTGAGCTAGCTCAAACAACAGCAAAGTCCTAGAAGTAAAAGTGTGGAGCCAGAGACAGATTCCACTGCACCACAGAGGTCCTGCTGTGAACGTGAAGAGATGTGCATGAGGGAGGGTTTCCTAGTACCTTCCTCAAATCAAGAAACAGAATTTCTTTTAATTTTGAATGAAATGTGCAAAACATTTCCCTTTCAAAAATTATGGGCATAAAACCAGCTGGGAATAAAAATTAAAAATTAAAAAAAAAAAAAAAAACACTCCATGATTTTGGTCAAATAGATTCGCAACCATTCTGACTGAAAGGATGGTGTTTCCAACGAAACATTGTGCAGGATTCAACTGAAGGATCGTGTAGCGATTCACTGAAAGTTAAATACCCCATTCCGATTGTTAATCCAATTTAATTGACTACCTCAATGGCTTCAACATTTGGTAAATAACAACAAAATATAAAACTTATACGGGATAACATGGTATACAAATAATTATCATTTTAGTAGCGAAAACCCATATCAATCTCAAACTCTTCTTTAGTTTATACCAAGATTCATTATAGTACATTGTATATGATACCAAAACACTACTAGTAAACTGTTTAAAGTACCTCTAAACTCCTTGTAAATGAAAATTTCCAAAACAAGTATAAAAAAAATAAAAATAAAAAGATTTACAAATTTAGCAAAAAAAAACAACCTAAAACCGGAAAATTGCACTAGGTTAGGCATTTTAAATCCCCAATATCGCAAAACAAGCAGGATTCTACTCTCTCACAATCAAGACGCACAAACCTTATCAATTCGAAGCAATTTAAAACTACTTACAGCAAGATTAAGCTAACTAATACCTCTTGCAGTAGAACACTAATCCAAACAAGAAATTTCAGCAATCCAAAGGGTACGATCAATAACCGAAAAGGAAAAACTTAAAAGATTAATTCTTTTTCAAGGATTCGTTTAGCGTGCAAATTACGGCATGTGATCGAGGAAATTAAATCGACCAATAATTTCAGAGAATCGAGTTGTAAAGGAAAGGAATATGCTTTGTTTGGACCTCTTTCTTTCTGCGCAATTTCGAGGAACGGAAAATCGGGGGCGGGATTTCGACGACGTCGGGGTCCATCAACGAGGAGCTGTTCTCGGATAACGCTTGTTTCCTGTTTGGACAGCGAGAAATTGAGGGAAACTTAGCGAAAGTTGGCTAAAATATTGACAGAGAGAGAGAGAGAGAAAGATGGAGACGGAGAGTTTTAAAAAGAAAGTGAAAAGCAAGAGAGACACTGAGACACAGACTTGGAAATCTTGGGTAGGTATTTGGCTAACGGCGGCGGCTCCATCGATCAGCTTCTTATAGACAGAGACGAAACTCCGCGCTGGAGAATGGCTGGCGGCTCAGCGACTCGACTCGAAACGAAATCAGATATGGATTTTGGTTTTTCTCTGCTCCGTGGATATTTCTGATTGGAGAGAGAGTTTGGCTTTGCGGCTTCGCGCCTTGACAAGGAGATGAGCATAGGCTACGCTGAAACCGGGAGTTTTTTTCCCTTCTCAATAAATGCCCCGGTTTGGCTCATTAATTTCCATCTTACCACTCTCAAGACTACTCTAAGCGACCACTGGTCATTGTTAATCCATCTAGTTGTCTCGTTCCTCTACAGTCACTTCTTCTTCAGATCCTTGCATCCGCAATGAAACATTGCCATCTCAACAAAATGTGACGAACAATCATGATCAAAGCCCTCCATCAAATAAGTTTTTTTTTTTTTTTTTTTTTTAAACATTTTTCATTTTTTACAAGATTGAAGTCCTCTCTCTCTCAATGTTTTAAATCCCACACTCATTATGATTTTTGTGTTTTTTTAACTGTTGGATTCATCACAAAATTAGAATAATGCTACTTATCATTTTTTTTTTACTTTAAAATTATTATTACATTTAAATTTTGATACAAATGTAATTTTAAAGTAATAAAAAAATGATATATATCTAGGTCATTTAATTAATAAAGATATAATCCTATCAAACTTTTTTCAACAATAGACGTATACCCAAATTTTTTGTATTCTCTTTATCTCTTACTTTCGCTATATATTATATTTTGTTATATTTGTGACCACAAAAAGGTGATAATTATTTAATCATCAGTGGGGCCTATCAAATGAGATAATATCAAGAAAAGAAAAAAAAAAACCGTATTTACTTTTGACGGCTACGATGTTTCCGAGATTAAGGAACAATGGAATGTTCCTTAATCTAATGCGAACCGCGGATCTTACGTTAGTAGAGTTGGAAAATGGGAAGTAAAAGTGAGGAGCGGGGGGATGTCCTAGATAGAACCCAAACGTGGGAAGCAAGCCAAAAGGGCATCGAATTTTGTAGAAATTGCTAAAAGTGGGATGTTGGAGTGTTGGACCAACTCTATGGCCTCTCAAGTCTCAACTGTTGGATGGCCTATCAACGATGGAAAAGGTCAACTCACTCTAACCGGAACCGGGCCCACTGTTTTAAATTTTAGCAGAATAAATATCTCATTAGTCATGGGATTGATCACAACATTCTAGGCCTTCCGTACGTAGTTGCTGTTATGGTCAGACTGCTTTTTTTTTTCTGTCTTTTTTTCATTTTCATATAAGAGTTTAGAGTTATGAAAATTAACCGTAGAATATGTGAAATTACACGTAGATTTTACAAATTTAATAATAATTTTAAAATAAAAATGTGAAAGAGAATAACATCAAACAAATATTTCTTATGTATAGAAAAAAAAATATATATATATATATGTGTGTGTGTGAACACAATGATATTTACATTAACATTTAAAAGTCACCTGAAATTCTCATAAATTTCAATTTTCACATCTTAAAAACAAAGGATATTTGAAAAAAGAAAAAGAAAAAAAGAGATAAAGAGCCTTAGGTCGGATAATTTTTTTTTTTTTTTTTGAAGATAAATCCTTTTCTGTCTCTCTCGACATTTTGAAATAAAGTAGAGAGAGAATTCTAAGGAGAGATAATGCGACTCTTGGGACTTTGACTTCAAGAGAAGGTAATTCCTAAAGCTATATCCCGTTTCTTTTGATGTTTTTAGCCTTCCATTCTTCTGTTAAGCTACGTACTACTTTAGTGGTTTAGCATTCATCTTGTAGATCTACGTATCTAGGTTTGCCATCCTAGGATTTTATGCACATTCATGCATGGGTTAGTATATTTTTGGAAAGGGTTAAGCTTGTTTGTATTTTGCATCTTATAATAAATTGGTTTATGTTGTTAAGTCTTTTATGATCATTAGGATTCGAGGATAAGCTTGAGAATTGGTTGGGATTGAAGTTTGTAGTTTACCATTCATTATGTTCATCATCGAACGCTCGACCCTCGATGCCAAATGATCGATAAAGGTCATAGAGGAACAATTAGTGTTTTAAATGGATAATTAGGGCTTAATTAAGTCGCATGATTAGGAATCTATGTGTTACTCTTCGTTGGTTGTGCCAAGTCTCTAAAATTTCTACTTTGATTAAAGCTTTTATTATTGTTTTTAAAATCTACTTCAAGTGGTGTTTTTACTCTTTCATCATGTAGGATTTCAAGATCCTACATGAGCCATGAAGCGCCAACTAAGGTCATCTATTTAAGAAAAGAATAACACTATTTCAGGGAGCATGTTTATATATAATAGCTTTAAAACCTTTATTTTATTTTATTTTTTTCAATTAGTTAATTCATTATTCAATGAAAAACTAAAAAGGCTATTTCGATCACTTTGCTACGATTACACTTTAGTCAAAGCCACTTGAAAAATTGTTATCTGAACTATTACAATTCTCTTTACCATTGCTAGGTTGATTAAATACCATTTTTATTTTTATTTTGGAAGGAAGGAAAGAAATGCAAGTAAAAAAGTAGCACATGATTGGGTTGGATTGAATTTTCAGTCATTTAATGAGCACTACTCTTGAGTTTTTCATTAACTAGTTACCATTTTTCAGTTGTAGGAGTTGCAGGCTGTCAAAGATGATACTCCCTTTTTGTTATTTGCCAATTTTTTATGTTAACTTTTTTTTTTTTGACATGTGCACACAAGAGGGGAGTGATAATAGCTTAAAAATGCATACTTTCTCTATTAAAATAAGCATTATCATACTACGTTTTATCATAATTCTTGCATTTTATATTTAATTGGGGAATATTGTTTAATTATTAAAGTTGAGCTTAAATTGGTATTAATGCAATGAATTGTTATTTTGTAGAAGACTAAAAGGAGAAAGACGCGTGGAGGACCAAAGAAATAAAGAATAAATTCGTGGGGTCCACGTAGAAGAAAACAAAACATGAAAAATAAGAAAAACATTTCTTTCCATAACAAGGCAATTGATTTTCTTTCCTTCCTTAGCAAATTTATAGAGACCTAACTCACACATATTTCCTACCATGAAATGATCAGCACCTAATCAGCTCTTTCCATGCATAACTCACCAACACATGTATGGAGACATGGAAAAGTCATGCGCTGCATTAATTGTTGAGATACGTGATTTGTTTTCCATGAAGAGCCAAACTTGCAATAATTCTTAAACAATGAAAGAATCAAGAAAGCATGTGTGTGGCATCGAAAGACCTAGCAAATTAGTCTATATATATCATGCTTTGCTTGTGCTAAAAAGGGGGGAGCGAGAGGAGAAGCCAGAGGAGAGGAGAAAAGGAGAAACAGAGAAGGGGGGCAGTTATGGAGGCTCTTAACCAGTTTTGTTGTTGTTATTTTTTATTTTCATAAACATAAGTGGTTAAATCTCTAGCTAAGGCTAGGGGTGAAGCCTAGTATTTTTATTATGTATTCTTGAGACTATGTTATTCGTTCTTCATAGATGAATGATTAAATTTGGGGATGATTTTTATTTGAGAGTAATTTAATGAAACAACTTTATTTTGATTCATTATGATTTTTGTTTATATCAAATGCTTACTTTGTTTGATTTGATATGATTCTAAAATATATTGAATGTTTAAATTATTGTGTCATGTTTATAAGATCAAATTCTCAATCAACCCATGTTTAATATATTTTATATTTACTTTGCGCTTAATTGTTTTATTTTTCGATTAGAAGAGTTGATTCTCTACCTAGTTGAGTTAAAAATATGTCTCAAGAATATGTAGTAAAGTACTAGGTGGATCCCTGAAGCCTTAGTGTTTTCTTTTAATTTTTCTTTTTATTAATTTAGTTTAGTTAATTTTATTTTAGTTTATCATCTATCAATTGCTCCACTTTTTAGTGGAAAAATCCATTCAATTTACTTTTTTGCGCAATAATAGGAATTTTACTTAGTATCTACCATTCCATGTGGATCGACCTCGTACTTACCGAGAATTTATTACTTGCGAAAACCTACACTTGGGTTTGCACCCTTTGTGGTCCAACAGGGAGAAGGAATTTGAACTAGTAACTCCCGCTTCATGAAGCGTGATCCTCAGTCAATTGAGTTATTCTTTAGTGACGTCAGTTTTTTATGTTATCAAAACAAATACATTAACCAACCAAACAACTTTGTACACAAAAAAAAAACAAAAAAAACAAAAAACAAAAAACCAAATATTTCTAAAAGCAACTTTCACTTTTATGTCACATCAAAATGCTTTTTTGAATCAAAAACAAAAAATACCTCCAAAATCACATCAACAATCATACATAAATTTTCCTTTATCATGGTAATTCTTACTCTAGTTAGTTAGCTTCACATATAATTCAGGCAGGCCTATGGATGGGAAAACCATAAGCAATTCCCGAGCCAAGTTTGAGCCCAAAATCACTTTATGTAGCATTATTTTCTTATTCAGGGTGTTAGATGCAATCATTAGGTTCATTTTCAACAGAATATTGAACAAAGAGCAAATTAAAATTTCACAAACCAAATTATAAATTACACAATAAAACCAGGAAGTGGGTATCTCAAAAAAAAACCATCAAATACAATTGTTCTAACTAAAATTTCCTAAAACCCAAAAACCAAAAAAAAAAAAAAAAAATCAACATAACCGAGACTAACACAAGGACCCAAGAAATTCTTCTATAAGTAAAAAAGGCATAATTATCCAAGAAAGGAAGCATAATTATAGCACGAATAAGAAATTTACCTCAAATATAATAAAAAATAAAACCAAAAAAAAAAAAAAAAAAAAAAAAGATACCGGTGATGAGGGCAACGATGCTACGGCATCGTCGGAGGGAGTCGGTGTCGGCTGCCGGAGCAGAGTCATGAAGGGAGTCGATGTCGCTGGCCAGAGAGAGAGAGAGAGAGAGTGTGTGTATGTGTGTGTGTGTGTGTCGAAGGGTGTCGGTGTCTGTTGGTGTCCCAGGCCGGAAGCAGATTCGAAGGGAGGAAGTCGATGTCCCCGGTTAGAGGAGAGGAGAGGAGAGAGAGAGAGAGAGAGAGAGAGAGAGAGAGAGAGAGAGGGGGGGGCAAAAGTGGCCGAATCGATCGAGAAAGGAGTATTAAATTAGATCTGCAATTAATTTTTCAAACGGTTTGATTAAACCGTTCAAAAAATTACAGACGGTTTGAACCAAACCGTTTGGAAATGTAAATTTCTAAACGGTTTGGTCCAAACCGTCTATAAACTTAGAGATGGTTTAAATAAAACAATCTAAAATTTTGCATTTTCAGACGGTTCTGTTCAAACCGTCTGTAATTTTCTAAACGGTTTAATCAAACCGTCCATATTAAACTTTTTTTGGACGGTTTAAAAAAAACCGTCAATAATTCTTGAAATTTTAGTAGTGACTGTCACCGGTCCTCTCCTCCCCATGGCATCCCTGGGCGACCTCGGCGTCATCCACACCAACCTCTCCGCCGTTCACCAGGCCGTCGTCATTGGCTCAGTCAAGTCCCGCCAAAGTTTAAATATTTTACCAACGAATACGATTTGATTAGAGAGATAGAGTGGGAACTAGAGAAGAAGAGGAACGGTGAGGGACGTGGTGGGTTTCAAAGTGAAGGCGGTGGTGGGGATTTCTTCCGCTGTCGTCGATTTCTGCCCCTACGTGCTCGTCATCTAGCACGGCTCCCCCACCTTCCAACTCCTTAGCTATGTCTCCAGATCCCACTAGCTCCAGATTGATGACCACAAGAAGGACGCCACGATCGATACCTACATGACCGATTTGAACAACTATTTTGAGTTTTTCTTTGGGGGTTTTGTGTTGATGGGTTGAAAACGTGAGGGAGAAGAAATTGATTTTGGGATATTTTGAGAAGAAACTGATGGAACGATGGCATGCTTTGAAAAATTGTTAAGGCTACTATGAATGCAAGGAATTTTAGCCCCATCCTTGCCTAAAGTATAAACCCTCTCTGTTAAAACCCCTCTCTCACTTGAACAGCAAGCAATTCATCCGGCTTGGCATTGGCATTGGGATTGGCCTCAAGACGCTGCTTGACGACGCTTACCCACCACGGCACGTCCCTCCTCTCTCATCTTCAGCATCTCAAACCCCAACTCCATCTCCCTCACTATGCTACTCAACCCAGATCGAAAGGGACTAGGCCAATCCCACTATATTAATTCCTTGCTTTGAGCTCAAGATGGAAAGGGAAGAGGCTATATTGGGCTTCAAATTTAACGACCCTCCTAGGTGGGTGGCGAAGGAAAAGAAGAAGGAACCCCGCCAGTCTTTCCAGCCCTCCGTTTTCTTCTATGTATGTGTTTTTTTTTTTTTTTTTGGGGGGGGGGGAAGGAAATAACTTTCTAGGTCTTAAGCTATGTTTGTTTCTTAGTTTTCTTTAATGGTTTGGTAAATTGTGTCTTTTGCTTTAGTAATGTGGTCTGATGGGTGATATTTTGGTTTTGAATGACGGTCTTAGGTTGGGAAGCAGCCTTATGAAGCTTTGAAAGGTGATATCATATACAATGAAAGACTTAATTTCGCTAATGTCAAGGACAAGGTGTGAAGAACAACTTATTGTGTATGTTTCTTTGGTTGTGTTTTTTTTTTTTTTTTTTTTTCAATTGTGGAGGTATTTTGCCCTTCTTTTTGTTTTTTCTTCCATACCCATTTTATATTTGATTTGTTTACCAAGTGGTCAATGTCGACACGTTCTTGAATGGGGCAATTGGGATTGGAAAAGTACATTAGTAGCTCAAAGCACAATATGATGCGGTTGAATAGTTTAGTTAGAAATATGGTGAAGAGAAAAAAGGAAATGCTTGTGGAAGAAACATAGAGATTTTGGAAAAGAAAATAAGAAGAAGAAGGAGAAGATAGAAAGAAAGAAGGGTTAAATATGCTTAAGCCCCTAAACAAACAGCCATTTTGAAAAAAGCCCCACGTACTGATAGGTATGACACTTTGATACATTAAACTATCATTTTGTTGCAATAAAGCCACTTTTCTGTCATTCTTCTAAAAATACATTTTTTTTCTTTTTTTTCTTTTTTTCTTTTAAAAAAAAAAAAAACAACTAACAACCATTTTGAAAGAAGCCTCACGTACCGACCGGTGTGACACTTGGATACATCAAACTATCATTTTGTTGCAATTAAGCCACTTTTCTATCATTCTTCCAAAAATACACTTTTTTTTCTTTTTTTTTAAAAAAAAACACGAAAAATCAAAAATCAAAATTTCATGCAAATTCTTTCTATACTAATCAAACCTTACTCTATGTATTTTAGTATTTAATCATTTTTTTTATAATATATAAATTCAATTACTTTTTTATTTTTTTAAAAGAAAATCAGGTTTTTTTTAAAGGATGACAGAAAAGTGGCTTAATTACAACAAAATTGTAGTTTGATGTATCTAAGTGTCACACATGTTAGTTCGTAGGGATTTTTTGAAAATGGTTGTTAGTTCAGAGAATTTAAGTGTATTTAACCCAATAAAGAAATTTCAGGAAAGTAAACCACATTGCAAAATGTTTAGGAAAGTTTGTGCAAGCAGATCCTGCTTATGTGGATTGGGCTTCTGCATTTGATTTAGTTTTTATCCTGAACCTCCATTTGGAGTGGGATTGGGAGATACATTGGCTTTAATCCTAGTGTGAACTCTACTTAATTTTAGTGAGAAAAGTTCAACTTTAAAATATATGAGTGCCATTAAATATGATAGCTTGTTCTAGGTTTGTATAATGAGAATTTTGAAAACCAAATTGATAGAAATAAATAATTTTAAGTTGAGTTTCTTTTGCATTCTGGCTTCCCCACGTATCCCTGTGGCTGTGGGCATTCTGTGTAGTGTACATGATATTTAAGAATGGGATAATTCAAATGAGAATTGTGGTAAAAGTTCCTTTAGGTTAGATTCTCACATGCTGTAGGATTGATTCTCCATACTGTTTGTAATAGAAGTTCCTTTAGGTTTCCTCATTGCTTTGTAAACTTTTTGGCAATAGGCTTAAGTTCCCTTGGGCAAGCTCACAATAAGTAAATTGAACCTGCTTGTTATGAACTTGGTTTGAGGTAATATATAAATATGGCACCTTCTCCCTGAATAAAAAGTAGAGGGTGACTGACTAGGTGCATGTGCAACATACCAATAAAACATTTTTAATTTTTTTTTTTTGCTTTTTGTTTTTAAATGTTAGAGAATTAGTTCGGTGTAAATGCATTGACATCAATGGGGGGACATCCCTAGAAGAACAAGGTCATAGTGGGGATGGTGACTGAATTAGAATTAATTAGTTGAGCATGAAAGGAGTAAGCATTGGAGTCATAACTTCTTGTCTGGTCGCTGTTTTACATTGGTTGAAAGGCTGAAAAGAGGTGAATGTAAAAATAAAATTCAACTATGAGAATTGAAATACTTAAGTTACTTGAATCTAAACAAGATAAGTTTATGGAAACTTAAACGTATTGCTGAAGTAAAATGCTTAAGTTACTTGGGTTGTAATGATGACTTACTTTTTCCTTTGAATAGTGTATGCGGGACTAAGGTTCCTTTGAAGGTGGCATTTTTGCTTAAACGGCGGCCTTGGGAAAGATTCTTACCATGGACAATATTAGGAAGCGACATGTCATTATGATAGATAGGTTTTGTATGTGTAGAAGAAATAAGGAGTCTATGGACCATCTTCTTTTCCACTGTGAGGTTGTTTTTGCCTTATAGAAATTTTTTTCAATTACTTTTGGATGTCATGGGTTATTCCTAGACAAGTTATTGACTTGTATGCTTGTTGGTGGACTGCCGCCAACACTCAAGAGTATTGCTATATAGAAAATGGTGACTTCGTGCCTTTTGTGGTGTCTATGGAGGGAAATAAATGAAAAGGTTTTGAAGACTATGAGAAGACTTTGGAGGACCTTATGTCTTTGTTCTTCAATACATTGTATCTTTATACAGCTGCACTTGTTTCTTCTTTGATGTTTAATGCTTAGTTATCATGATTTCTTTGTTCTTTTTTTCTCCTTCTAATTAGGTATTTTCTCTAGTATACTTTTTGTGTGGCTTTTAATGATAGCTTGATTACTTAAAAAACTAAAGTTACTTGGGATCTCAACAAGATAAGTCCGCTGATTTTTTGTTGGGCTGCTGATTATTTTTAGAGTATAGACACCTTAGGCAACTATTTATGGTCTCACAACTCAATACTATAAAAACAATAGAGAATTTATGGATGTTCTCCATGAAACTAGAATCTATGTAGACATGATTTTTGGTGGGGTTGAGAGCAGATTCTTCTAAATGGAAACGAAGAGAAGAAAAGAAAAAGAAAAAATCTCTAAATGTGACAACTTATTAGCCCTTGCACTTTGGCTCAAGTGACTACCGGTGGTTTAGGGTTAAATGTCCTAGATTCAAATCTTTTCAGTGCAAGAAAGGGGTTTTACATTTCACCTATTTGAACTTTACATTTTCCCCTTGACTTTAAAAGGTTTTTCACGAATTTTTGTCAATTACTCGATTCCCCCCCCCCCTAGCTACTTAGTTGAAATCCTATGTGATAAACACAAGACCTTATGTAATATGCATGCAACTTTTACATGTATATAGTTAATATATATATTCCGTTGAGTCGTCAATAATGGCTTTTTAACTATCGAGGACAAAATTATTGGTGTAGAACTCTAGAACCCCATCAGTAAATGCTAATTGTCACATGCAGATCACATGATTGGTCTTGGTTTGCTAGTAATTTATGGAAATTCATCAATTGAATGACCAAATTATTTTTGACAAGTAATCAAGATATCATTAAAATTGTAAGACGCATATAGGTACATGTGGAGAATACAAGAAAAGCCACCTAACTAAAAGAAGCAAAAAGAACAAGAAACTAATGAAAATTAATCACCAATGGAGAAACAAAAGCAACTGCCCAAAGATACAGAATGTTGAAAAATAAAGATTTAATCTCTTCCAAAGTCCTCTCGCGGTCTTCTGAAATTTTTATCATTCATTTCTCTCTAAAGACACCATAAAAGCCACAAATGTACCATCTTCCACACAGCAGCATTCTGAGTGTAGGCAGCAATCCAAAAACAAGCATACAAGTTGACTAGTCGTCTAGGCATAACCCAAGACAACCCAAACTGACCGAAGTAAATAGTTCACATAGCACAAGCAACCTCACAATAAATAAGAAGGTGATTTACGGACTTTCCATTCCTTTTGCACATGCAACACCTATCCATCACAATGACACGCCATTTCTGGAGATTGTCCATAGTAAGGATCTTTTGTAGGGCCGCGAACCAAGCAAAAAAGACCACCCTAAACGGAACCTTAGTCTGCCAAACACTCTTCCAAGGGAAGCAAAAATAGTCACTACAAGTCATGACACTGTAAAAGGATTTAACACAAAATAACTTTCTTTTGGAAGGGACTCACCACAGCTTGTCTTTGCCTTCCCATCTCATTCTCCCTAAATACAACAACCAAAAGAACAAGACTAAGACATTCACCTCCTAGTTATGAACCCCTCTAGCAAAGCTCACGTTCCACTGAATGAAACATCCAGGAAATTCCATGTGATCCGCAACAAAAGCATCTTTTGTGCACTCAATACCAAATAAACCTATATCCCCACACCATAGATCATGTCATAATCTAACCTTAGAGCCATCTCACACCTCAAATCTAGTAAGACTTGAAAACTTCCCCCAACCCCACATAATATTCTTCCATATTCCCACCCTATACACCTTAACAGGCTCCCTAGAGAACCAACCTCCCCAAGAACTCCCATATTTAGCATCCACCACCACTCTCCACGAAGCCTCTCTCTCAAGTCCATAGTGTCAAAGCCATTTACTTAAGAGAGCATAATTGAACCTCAACAAGTTTCTAATCTCCAACCCTCCCTTAGAAATCGGCGAACACACCGTAGACCATCACCAAGTGATATTTGAACTCTTCAGCTAGTCATTCCCATAAGATATCGTGTTGAAGCTTCTCAATATGGTTTGCAATACCCGTAGGGATAGGAAGAAGGAACATAAAGTACGTAGGTAAATTGAAAATGGTGATCTTGATAAGGGTAAGCATACCACCCTTAGACAGATACAACCTTTTCCAACTAGCCAATCAACGTTTTATCTTGTCAATAACATTATCCCAAATATGCTTGGCCTTATGGGAAGCCCCCAACAGATGAATAAGATATTTCAAAGGCAAAGACGCAACCCCACAGCCCAGAATCCCAGCTAGCTCAAACACATTATCAACGCTTTCAACAGGAACCAATTCTAACTTGGCTAAATTTGCCTTCAAACCCGATAAAGCTTCAAAGCAGAAGAATAAGCCCCACAGATTATGAAGCTGATTAGGGTGGTCCCACAAAAAATCAAGGTATCATTAGCAAACAGAAGGTGAGAGATGTCAATTCTTGCCCCCACAAAGAAGCTTGACAACAAACCTCCACTCGTAGCAACATAGATCAACCTACCCAACGTCTCCATGACAGTTACTCCAGTCTTGTAACCGACGACTTGTGGGATCCCAGCTCCCCTCTCTATAGGTTTCGCCAAGGAGCTGGTGGATTTGGATCCCCTTTCTTTTGGGCTTTCAGTGGTGATTCTTAGGGGCTCTAAGCCTATTTTGGTCTGGCCTAACCATGCTTTTGTTTCATGGGGGTGTCATCTAGTGGGGCTTCAGCAAGGGTGGGGACAAAGTTAGGTGAGTGGGTGGGGTTTTACTTGGCTATATTTCTGGTAGGGTTTTGCCTTGGCTAGTTGGCTCAGTTGGTGTCACTTGCCTTGGGGTTTTTGGGGTGTCTTTTGCTTTCTCTAGTTAGGTTTTTCATTTTGTATGCTCCATGTGTACTTAGGGGTGCCTCACTTTTTTATAAAATTGATCGATTACTTTAAAAAAAAAAAAAAAAAACAAACGGGGGAGACAGAAGGTTTTGAAGTCATTGCAAATATACCTTTTGTTTTGTTTTGTTTTGTTTTAAATCTTTGAAATGCACTAGGTATCCATCACCTATTTGAGTGAAGAAAAATCCCTAGGATGCACCCAATCATCTGACTTACTGTTGACTTACACAGATACTAGCATGAAAGTTGTAATTTCAGGCTACCAAAAAGGGGTTTGGAATTGCAAAAGAATTTAAGTCAAAGTTCAATGTCAAAATCTCAAATGTGTCATTGAAACCCAAAAAGAGGGGGGGGGGGGGGGGGCATTGAAATTTCCATGTGGTTGGTAGGATGTGTAAATGTGTAATGTTGGACGACAAAGGGTGCAAACCCAAGTGTAGGTTTTCG
The DNA here is from genome assembly GCA_028654335.1 of Alnus rubra. NCBI lineage: Eukaryota > Viridiplantae > Streptophyta > Magnoliopsida > Fagales > Betulaceae > Alnus > Alnus rubra. Next base: position 2,993,453 of record JAJPGS010000001.1, on the reverse strand, counting down.
CAAGTAATAAATCACGGTAAGTCCGAGGTCAATCCACAAGGAATGATTAGACACGAGAGAATAATTTTTATTATTATGCAGAAAAGAAAAAAAAAATGAATTTTGCTTATGGTTTCCACTCGAAAGTGGAGCAAAGGAATATAATTTAAATTAAAAAGTAAACTATGAAACTAAAATAAATAAATTTGATTTGGAAGATAATATTGGAAAATACTAGGGTTTCAAGGATCCACCTAGTATTTTATTACGTATTCATGAGACATAAAAAAATATAAAATAGATCAAACAGGGGTTGATTGAGAATTTGATTTCAAAAACATGAAATAATAAATTAAGCATTCCATATATTTTCGAATCAAATCAAACAAAGTAAACATTTGATATAAACAAAAATCATAAGGAATCAAAATAAACTTGTCTCATTAAATTACTCTCAAATAAAAATCATCCCAAAAATTTAATCATTCATCTATGAAAAACAAATAGTCCCAAGAAGACATAATAAAAATACTAGGCTTCACCTCTAGCTCTAGGTAGAGGTTTAGCTACTCATGTTTATGAAAATAAATTACATAATCTACTAAACATAAATTAAAAACAAAGAAAATAAAAAATCAAACTCTGCGCCTCTATGCTCTTCTATGCTCCTTGGCTCTTCCCTTCCTCCCCCTTCTTACAAGAGAAAAGCATGATATTTATAGGCAAGTCCTAGGGTTCGATGCCTCCAAAAACTAAAGAGCGCGTTTTTGTTGCCAACTTGCTGCCCATTATAGAAGGAGATCATGCATTGAATGCCCAGGTATGGAAAGAAACGCATGTTTTTTTATGGAAGGAAGATCGCTTGTCTTGGAAAGAAAAACCCTTGCATTCATTGAATAGCCGCCCAGGTCTTGGAAAGAATTAGTAGATTCGGTCTCCACAGGTCTGTGCTGTCTCATTGTGCATGGAAAAAAAATCGTGTCTCTTCAAGCTTGCGCCACACGTTCAAGTCTCTAACTTTCCATGTTTTGTTCTGTTCGGTGTCTCATAAATGAAGAGAAATAGTGTAAAGCCAAAACTAACTCATGGCTCAAATAAAATATTCTCAACTTAATTCTCTATATGGTGCAGCACCTTCCTGGAAAGAAATTTATAAAAACAAACTCATGCACAACTACGTCATGATGAGGAGGGCTTTAAAATTTGTTTTTCCCCACTTCTTTGTAATTTGACAAAAAGAACATCATTTTCTCATAATGACTTGTAAAACATCAAGACACCAAAACTAACTAAAAATGTTAGAAAATAACAAAACTAAAGGTCTAGTAAATACAAATTAAGGGGTCTAAATACACAATATTTGGCGCTCATCATACCCCAAAACTTACATTTTGCTAGTCCATTAGCAAAACAATCTAAAAATAGAAAATAAAATCAAAGCATGAAACATAAATCTGCTTTCGTGGGAGGGACGATTGCATTTAGCGTATGCAACAAGCCTTTTAAACCCCTAGGACTCCCTAGAGGACGAGTGAAGTCTCGTGGGGGTTTGTCAGAAATGATACCCACAAACATTGAAACACTATGTTGCCGACAAGAAAGAATTTTTACACAAACCATGGTTCATACGTCATTAGCATGCTTAAAAAGACAAACACCATCATCAATATCAACAATGGATCCAGCATCAAATTACTCATAAATGGACAATTAAGACATCACATATTCTCAAAAGTGTAGAGTGAAGTTAACATACAATCATGAGGTTTCATTTTAATCTCAAGATAAGTACCTAAAAAATCGTTGGAATTCCTATCAAATGAACCAACCAAGGCAAGATATTATTTTATTTTATTTTATATATATATATATATTTTTTCTTTTTTTCTTTTCTTTTTTTTCTAGGCTGTGCAATGCTCGACTTCCTCAAGCTTTCTAATTGACCCATGTAACAAGTGTTGGGTCAGTGACTCTCAAACCAGATGGTCTTAGGGCACTAGATGTATAAACATCCCTAAGGGCTTAATTACTCAAGTCAAAAAAGCTACAAAGCCAAACTAGTCATACAATCAACCAAATTGAAATTCTCACATTTTGACGCAAACATTCAATGCTTAGTGAGGCAAGAGGCCCGGTTACTCAATGAAAAACTCAAAATGATCTTCTTCTTCTTTTTCTTCTTCTTCTTCTTCTTCTTCTTCTTCTTCTTTTAATAAATGTAAATATATCTTGCAAGCCAAGGTTATTTATCAATAGGTCATCCAACAATTCTCAAAATACACAATGATTAAGCACAAATTCATACCCCACAGATTGCATGCTAATGTGCTCGTGATAATTCAACTCAAACAAGTAAAGTCTTACTAGCCCAAAAATAAGTCAAAAGACTTAGATTCCTAATGATATGATGTGTTCAAAACTTTAAGCAAGCCAATGAAATGCAAACCACAGTTATGATTTAACTCAAACTTGAATTTTTTTTTTTTTTTATGAAATATAAAATAAACAAAACAACATAAAAACAATGACAAGCATCAAGCATCAAGCTCCTCTCCCCAACCTAAAACTTACATTGTCTCTAATGTAACAAAATAAAGTAAAGAAGTAGAGATTAGGGAGAGTACCTTGAAGTAATGAAAACAAATTAAACTTATTCCCTACAAAAATAAAAAAAAACAAAACACACAAAAAAAAACAAAACAAAAACAACCTAAACTACGACACATACATTTCGATTATAATGACAAATTGAGTTCATGTGTTTCGCAGATCCCAATAAACAGGATCCTCCAAATTACTAGACTCATCTATCGGCTCAAAATCTTCATAAAATGGTTTCAAATATTTTTCTTTAGAAACACTACCAATTTTGGAGTTTTCAATTTTGGGTGCTTTGACACTTGATGAATGAGTTTTAATGGGTGCATGCAAGTCCTTAAAACATAAGTTACATCCATTAGTGTCCATCACTGGATCAACATCTAGAACAACATGAGCTTTTTCCAATTCTATATCATCACTCATAGGATTTAATAAACATGCTTCTATAGGATCAGAAAACATAGAGTGAGAAAACTTATCTTCCACCAAGGTTTGGATCATGTCCACCTCAAGAATCTCCGCAACATCATCAATGCCAGGTTGTTTACAACTGTTGAAGATGTTCAACTCAACGGTCATATTTCCAAATGTAAGCTTCATGATTCCATTCCTACAATTAATCAAAGCGTTAGAAGTAGCAAAAAATGGTCGTCCTAAAATGACAGGAACATCAGTGCTAGAATGTGAAATAGGCTTTGTATCTAAAACAATGAAATCCACATGAAAGTAAAATTTATCCACTTGCACCAAAACATCCTCTACTACCCTCTCGGTATAACAACAGATAGGTCGGCAAGTTGAAGAACAACTTTGGTGGATTTTAACTCTCCAGGGCCAACTGCTCATAAACTGTGTAGGGTAATAGATTTACACCTGCTCCTAAATCCATTAATGCTTTATCACTGCCAATGATGCATGGGATAGTTGGTGATCAAGGGTCTTTCTACTTCAAAGGAATTTTCTGTTGAATTATAGCACTTACCTGCTCTGTAAAACATGCCTTCTTGTGAACAAAAAACTTTCGCTTTACCGTGCAGAGATCTTTAAAAAAATTTGCATATGAAGGAATTTGTTTGATGGCATCTAACAAAAGAATGTTTATTTTCACTTGCTTGAACACTTCCAAAATATCTTGATTTTCTGTTCCCTTTTTAGGTGCAAGCAACCTTTGGGGAAATGGGGCAATAGGCTCATACACTTTCTCCACAACATCTCCACCCTCATTAGGCTTGCCATCTTCCTTGGTTTCGAAATCTCCCTTAGGTGGTGAAACTTTTGTTGGGACCTTTTTATTAACCACCTTTCCACTCCTAAGGATAGTGACAGATTTGGCATGTTCCACTTGAGTATTGCTGACTTCATTTACCCCAGCTCGAGTCCTTGGGTTAGGTTCAGGTTGGACTGGAAACTTTCCTTTCTCTCTCACATTCAACTGAGACTCAATTCTACCAATTGAGTTTTTAACTTCTTGGTTGATCTGATTTTGGCTTTGTATGAAAGCTTGCAATGTTTCCTCCAAGTTTTGCTTATGTGGTGGCACATAAGGCGCATGAGAAGAAGATCCTTGAGGTTCATTTGCAGATTGACCATTTCTCCAACTAAAATTCGGGTGATTCCGCCAGTTAGGATTATACATCTCAGAATAGGGTGAACTGAATGGTCTTTGATATGCATTGGCCGCATTGGCCTGTTCAAGCAACACCTCTTTGAAAGCAGGGATTGTGGGACAATCCTTGGTCAAATGCACATTAGCCTCACAAATCTCGCAACTAATCTCAATTGGTTTGGTACTCGTAGTCACACCCACTTTGCTCAGCTCTAATGCCCCCACCTTCCTTGTCAATGTAGCAATACGAGCACTCATATCCTCATCTGCTTTAATGTGATATAAACCTCCCCTAGAACTAGGTTCAGGTTTTGCCTTATCAGTCATCTCTGTGGTGTCCCAGACTTTGGCATTTTCGGCCAAGAGATCAAAATAATCCCAAGCTTCATCGGGTGCTATGTTCATAAACTCACCATTACACATCATTTCCACAAATTGCCTCATGTTGGAAGTCAAACCATCATAAAAAAAACTTATTACCCGCCATGTTTCAAATCCATGATGTGGGCATGAGAGTAAAAGTTCTTTAAATCGTTCCCAACATTGAAAAAATGGTTCATTTTCTTTCATGGCAAAATACATGATGTTCCTTCTCAATGTATTAGTCTTATGAGTCGGAAAAAAAAAACTTTTTTGAAAATTCCCTGGTCATCTCTTGCCATGTCCCTATTATTCTAGGCCTTATGGTGTGTAGCCAATATCTAGCTTTCTCAGTCAAAGAAAATGGGAACAATGTCAGCTTAACAACATCATCAAGATTACTAAGATACATAGCACAAACCATATCAAATTCCTTGAGATGCATTTAAAGATTTTCAGAATCAAACCTATGAAACTTAGGTAACAATTGGACTACTCCAGGTTTAATGTCAAAATTTCATGTATTGGCGGGGGCTGCCACGCAGGAAGGAGTACTTGACCTAGTGAGTTGCAAATAGTCTTTAAGGCTTTTGACAGGTTGGTTAGCTTGGTTTTCAAATTCATCCTCATGGTTACTTCCTTCATCATCAGCCATATCTATAGAGTCGTTAAAAAAACTCTAACTCAGAATTATGCAACTCTACAGGGAAAATATCAAATTCTACCCTACTAAGCCTTTTTGTGTAATCCCGTTGCCAAACGCTCATACACAAAAAAATTAACTCAATATGCTACAAAGTAGAACAATATCACCTGAAGAATTTATGATGCCTTCGCACTTTTCCAGAAATAAATCTCCCTTGAATTTCTCAGCTGTAATGATTAGATAGTTGGTACCTGTAAAAAATAAATAAATAAAACAAAATTAATTATTTTTTTAAAAATAAAATAAAAATAATAATAATTAAACTCAGTGTCTTAAATGCATTCCCCGGCAACGGCGCCAAAAACTTGTTGGACCACAAAGGGTTCAAACCCAAGTGTAGGTTTTCACAAGTAATAAATCACGGTAAGTCCGAGGTCGATCCACAAGGAATGATTAGACACGAGAGAATAACTTTTATTATTATGCAGAAAAGAAAAAAAAATAGGAATTTTGCTTATGGCTTCCACTTGAAAGTGGAGCAAAGGAATATAATTTAAATTAAAAAGTAAACTATGAAACTAAAATAAATAAATTTGATTTGGAAGATAATATTGAAAAACACTAGGGTTTCAAGGATCCACCTAGTATTTTATCAAACAAAGTAAGCATTTGATATAAACAAAAATCATAAGGAATCAAAATAAACTTGTCTCATTAAATTACTCTCAAATAAAAATCATCCCCAAAATTTAATCATTCATCTATGAAAAACAAATAGTCCCAAGAAGACATAATAAAAATACTAGGCTTCACCTCTAGCCCTAGGTAGAGGTTTAGCTACTCATGTTTATGAAAATAAATTCCATAATCAAAGCACTAAACATAAATTAAAAACAAAGAAAATAAAAAATCAAACTCTGCGCCTCTATGCTCTTCTATGCTCCTTGGCTCTTCCCTTCCTCCCCCTTTTTACAAGAGAAAAGCATGATATTTATAGGCAAGTCCTAGGGTTCGGTGCCTCCAAAAACTAAAGAGCGCGTTTTTGTTGCCAACTTGCTGCCCATTATAGAAGGAGATCATGCATTGAATGCCCAGGTATGGAAAGAAACGCATGTTTTTTTATGGAAGGAAGATCGCTTGTCTTGGAAAGAAAAACCATTGCATTCATTGAATAGCCGCCCAGGTCTTGGAAAGAATTAGTAGATTCGGTCTCCACAGGTCTGTGTTGTCTCATTGTGCATGGAAAAAAAATCGTGTCTCTTCAAGCTTGCGCCACACGTTCAGGTCTCTAACTTTCCATGTTTTGTTTTGTTCGGTGTCTCATAAATGGAGAGAAATAGTGTAAAGCCAAAACTAACTCATAGCTCAAATAAAATATTCTCAACTTAATTCTCTATATGGCGCAGCACCTTCCTGGAAAGAAATTTATAAAAACAAACTCATGCACGGCTACGTCTTGATGAGGAGGGCTTTAAAAATTTGTTTTTCCCCACTTTTTTGTAATTTGACAAAAATAACATCATTTTCTCCTAATGACCTGTAAACACCAAGACACCAAAACTAACTAAAAATATTAGAAAATAACAAAACTAAAGGTCTAGTAAATACAAATTAAGTTGTCTAAATACACAATATTTGGCGTTCATCATGTAATATCAAAAACTATTCTCCATGTATACACATATTAATATTAACAGCTGTAAATGTTTTTATTTGTCTATCTTATGCTGTGAAACTTGTCATTATTTGCAGGTTTATTTTATCAAGGTTGCCTTACTCTGACTTGATAAGCATAGTCTCATCATGCGACAGAAGGTCCACCAGTTGCTGAGAAATGCATATGTCGAGGCAGTAGTCGAGGGTCATGTAAGAAAAACATATATTTTCTTCTTATACATTACTTCCCTTGTAGTGATCAGGTGATATAGATCTTTTTTTGGGGGGGATGCTAGTCTTATACCCTTTGCGTTGGTTAAGTTGAAGTTATCTATCATTGATTTATTTCAAAGCATGAACAGCTCCCCCCTCTACCGCTTGTTTGTAGTATTTGTCCTTCTTGATGATTAGAGAGAAAGCTTTCTCCTTGTTTTTACTATGCTTAAGTTCTGAAACTGTTTTTTTGTTTTTTGGTTACAGAATGCAGCTATTTGGCAAGGTGAGTACATAGTTAAGAGAAGGGCATGCAGTTGGGGCATTTACACTGGAAAAAGCTTAAGAACATGGATGAATTGATTTGAAAATTGGTATCAAATAAAATTACAACTTTAGAAAAATAGGAATATAAAGAAAAGTGGAGATTACTTGAGTTGGGATATAAAGAAAAGGAGGAGAGTTGATAGTATTAGACACTCAACTTAAATCTAAGCATCATTGATTTCTACAACATTTTTCTACAAGTCCTCTGTACATTCAAGGTGAGCATACATGATACACCCATACATGTTTAAGTTCATGGTAGATTCAAATAATCTAATATCTTACACTTTGGTTTTCTTTTCAGGATCTTACAAAGCTGAGAGTTCTTAAATTTGTCTTCAATGACAAAGAACGTACATCTTCATCTTGTTTAGGGAAGCCCGAAAGGAATCAAAGCCTGCCTACAGAGTGAATGTTGCAGTTTTTGTTTGGGAGTGCTACACCTCTGGTTACCTTTATATATTCTAACTTCCAGATGTTTTATACTAATAGCATCTTTAATGTAGTTAGAGACAGCTTTTTGTTGGTTTCCTCCCATAATCGATTTGAATTAAAATTAAGAAATTAGTAAATCATATATCTTAACGTATTACAGGCTCGCTAGCTAGCCCAACTCTTTCTGCTATATTAGTCTCAGTCTTTAACCCCCTTTTAGCAGTATTTGGATCCTCTCTAGTTCAGTTGAATCGGAGAGTATCCGGTCTTTGAAAAAATAAGGGCATAATTGTCCAACAAAATGTGAAAGGACAATTATGCCCTTGTTTTTTCAAAGAATGGATACTCTCTAGTTCAGTTGAACTGAAGAGGATCCGTTTCCCTTTTCGCATTATGTTCTCTAGGGTTCATCTTCAGCTAAACTGGAAAGTATCCGGTCTTTGAAAAAATAAGGGCATAATTGTCCAACAAAATGTTAAAAGGACAATTATGCCCTTATTTTTTCAAAGACCGAATACTCTCTAGTTCAGTTGAATTGGAGATGATCCGTTTCCCTTTTAGCATTACGTTCTCTAGGGTTCATGTTGGTCAGGTAATGAATTTTTGGATTTTTCCAAGATCCCTCATCCTTTTAGCGTTGTGTTCATTTTGATCATGCATATAGCAGTTTAAAACGTTCTGCAGCAAAATTTAGCATACAAAATTTTCTTGGTAGCCTAATTAATGGAAACCAACATACTTAATTTTCACTATTTATTCGTTTATCCTATGCATCAATGGTAGCAGGAAACCAGCAACTTTTGACTGCTTGCTTGGTGGGCTAAGCTATAGTTACTGCTTGTATAAATACTATAACATATTAGCGATATGCTTTAATAACATGGCCAGTATTTCATTTTCTCGTTTTCTTATTTTTACTTCTTTTTTCGGGAAAACTTTACTTACCCTCCGAAGTATTTTTGCAATCATAATTTAGCAGAAACATAAAGATATTTTGGGAAGAATAAATAATTGATATAAGATATCTATGAGCTAGTAAACCAAACATGAGAATTTTATATTCTCGAAAATTCTACCATAATTTTTAATCATTTTCAAACGTGAGTTTCGTCACATTCTTGAAAATCCAGATTCTCGGGCATCACCACATTCTTAAGAATGTTGATGCCGAGAGAAATATTAGTTTCTGCAGACAAAATGTCATGTTAAAGTCTTTATATAGTTGATAACGAACACAAGTGAGAAGTCACCCTTGATTTTTGACGATTAAATGGATGGTGTTATGAATCTGAGCTTGTTTGCTAACCCATTTATCTTTCCTTTTTCCCTTTTACATAAAAAGTCAAAATATTAGCAAATAACTTTTCTCGCACAAAAAATTCAAAATTACTTTCACATTTACGTCACATGGAAACACTGTCAACCAATACACAAAAAAACACATCTTAATAATAAGGTTATCAAACACCACTAAATCTTTATTGGTTATACCTTCGCATATCTCGACTCCAAAAACAACGAAATATTATTTGCCGATAGATTTCTTTCCTTTCTTTCTTGAACACAAATTAAAAAAAAAAAAAAATTCTTCTTTTTCAACACATAATGTAAATTTGTCAATCTGAACTGAAAAAAGATAGAAATGTTATTTTAATTTTAAATTAGTTGCCGTTTTTCCTTTGATTTTGGTTTTTGAAATGGCTCCAGGGTTGGCACCATTGAAGTCTTGACATGTTCTTAACCTCATATGATAGTGTGGTTTTGTGTATTTTGCGTTAAAAAATAAAAAATAAAAAAATCATTTCCTATTGATTATTTCTATCGATCGCGATCGGAATCTAAGCTATGATTTTGAAATAGCTTTCAAGGTAAGAGAAGGTGACCCTTCAAACCAGTGCAATGGCAGCCTCAATTGACTTAAAGCATGCTTAGTAGCTTTACCAAAAATAATACATTTTCACTTGGTTGTTAAGTGTTAAATTATCACTTATTTTAAAAGTTTAAGTTAATAGGAAGAAATAAATTTAATTTTTTAATCAATACTTTAATAGTATCTTTTACGTGTGGGCTCAATCTCCATTTTAATAGGTAAAGCCCAACACGTAGAATATTTAACTGAAATTGGAGTAAATTGATAGAGTCAAGATTCGAACTTAGGATCTTTGATTTCCACTACACGTGACTCGTGAGGGGGAGTGTTAAAGTATTGATTAAATTATTAAATTTACCTATTCCTATTAGCTTAAACTTTTGGGATTAGTGGTAAGTTAATATGGTATTAGAGCAGATGCTTGTGAAGTATGGAAGGAGATCAAATTTGAATTCCCAGCAATGGATACTTTGTAATCCCGTGTAATCCAGTAATTACCGCTCGTTCTCTTAATTGAATTGTAATTAAACTCGGCCCAATCTTTTACTAAAAGGATTGAGCCGAATACAAAACAAAGATACTATTGTACATATTTGTATATATTTTATAGATACATACTTATCTAGATATACAGGATCTTAAATATAAAAAAATAAAATAGAAATTGTCTTTCGGAGAGGTGGCCGAGTGGTTGATAGCTCCGGTCTTGAAAACCGGTATAGTTCAAAAAAAAGAACTATCGAGGGTTCGAATCCCTCTCTCTCCTTTTTTTTGAGTTCGAATATTGTCTACTTCATTAATTTACTTCTCATTTCAATTAAATATTCCACGTGTTGGGCCTTACCTATTAAAATGAAGTTTAAGTTTTAAACTCACACATGAGCGGGAGTATTAAAGTATTGATTAAATGGAAGAAGAACGAAGAAATAGAGGTTGTGTGGGAGAGAAACGCAAAAGAAAAAGAAAAAGGAGAAGACCAAAGAGAAAGGGGCTGCGTGGGAGAAAAACAGAAAAATTAAAAAAAAAAAAATGGAGAGAGAGAATGAATTTAATGATATTTTTTATTATAGTGCAGTGTTTCGGCTTATGACATAAATTCACACGTTACATCTTTTCTTTATTTTATAGAGTTAGTATTGACTAGTGATTTGAATAATTTCAAATCTAAACAAATTCCTTAAATTAAGATAAACAAAAAAGATTTCTATCGTTATCGTGAGTGGCCGAGTTGTGTTGAAATAATGTAATTCAGATTTTTTGTTGGTAATCATACAAAGCTTTGATTTGGACACGTTTGGAAGGCCACTATACATTGAGCATGAAATGTGAGGGCTAGTTGAGAGTTGTGGATAAAAAGATTGAAAACCTGAACGTAAGGCTAAACTTTGTTTGACAAAAGAGTTTGAAAAAGCAAAGTCGATCGGCTTCAACGTCTATGGAACCACCAACTAGTTTTTGTTTGCTGCCTCAGAATAAATAATCAGAATATTTAGGCTTTCCCATCCATATTTTATTCCCATTTTTGTGTCTTGTCATGCCTAAATTTTACATGCTAATTCAACAGGAGGGGCTTTTAAAAATTAAAAAATAAATAATCAGAACTTTATTTATAACTCTGGATCTTTTATCACTTTTGAATAAATATACCCAAACTTTAAAAATGTGTCAATTTTGAGTATCCATCTTTCATTTTATTTTTTTTATATTTTTTCAATTTCAACCATCTGTTAGAATTTTCAAAAAAAAAAAAAAAATTGTTAGGATTTAGGTATTGGTCAAAATTTAACGGAATTTACAAAAATACACATGCCTAGATCTTTGAATTTTTTTTTTATAATTTTTTTAAAAAAAAATAAACAATGGAGTATTTTGGGAATTTTGATAGAATTTAATGAAAAATTCTAATAGATTGTTGAAATTTGAAAAAAATTGAAAGATAAATACCCTAAATTGACACTTTTTAAAGTTTAGATACATTTTTTCAAAAGTGATCAAGAGGGGTTATAAGTGAAGTTAATTTTCCCAAAAACAAATTATGAAAGCTTCACCTATGTTCTGCGATTTAGTTTAAAATTGCACTTTTTATCTACGAAATCGCAATACCAATTGCACTTTGAACTCTGTATCGTTTGCAATAAAATACCTGATTTATGTTCGAATATTTTATATTATCTAAAGTAGGCTTTGTTCTATTTTTTGTAAGGTTTATTCTATTCCTTATTTAGTCTAGGTTTACTTGTTCACCACTCCTGATTATATAAGATATGAGAAATACTATATGTACTTAAACTTTTACAAATGAACTTTATTAAGATGATGTGGAGCTTATTCATTGATTAATAAAACTTCATTTGTAAAAGTTTAAGTCATCAGTCTCTTTCTCTCTCGATTTCCGATCTCTTCTTTCTTTCTTATCATTTTTCCCATAATATATTTCCACAATTACTAAATCGATCATTTTTCCCATAATGTATTTCCCTTTTTTTTCTTTTATTTTTTTATGTGGAAAGAAAAAAAGAAATGGCCAAACAAATAATCATCATTCATTATCAACTCGATAGGATATCATTTGGAATCCAATTTGTCTTTTTCTTGAAAATCAGAATTTAAAAAATAAAAAAATGAAAAAGGGATAAAAGAAAAGAAAAGAAATAGGACCAATCGATTGATAGGTAGAACACGCACGCTTACGCGTGCTAAATCATCCAAAGTGCTCCGTTTAATGATCTATAATCAAAGCTAGCTTAAAATATAAGGGTATGTTTGGGTAATAATTGTTTTCTTATTATATTTTAATATATTTGTGTTGTTTTTTAGAATTCAAACTTTATTAAGATTTTATCTAATTTTATCTCAGGTTTTCTAAACTATTCAATATAATTTTAAAAAATAAGTTCTCTTGATATTCGTAATTTTAAATATAATACAAAATATCGCAAATCCAAACGAGTTCTAATTAACGAAACATTTTGGTGGTTCATGAGTGTGGACCTTTAGGAATTTGTGGTTCATGCCTTTTGTCAAAGGTCAAAGTTTTGAGATTTTTATATTTTTTGTGATGTTTTGTGGTGGTTGTGGAGCGATTGGGTGGCCGTGGCGGTGGCTCACAAGAACTTGTGTGAGACGTGTGTGATGTATTACATCAAGGACCACGCAACTCCACGACTACTGATGGATGGAAATTCAATAGAAATATAGAATCTCACTGAATAATATAGAAATTCAAGTTGAATCAGAGTCTCGTTAGCCAATAATAAAGTTTTGTGAGACTACAATAATTTCTAAAAAATAAAAATAATAATGAAGTTTTTGTAATACTCTCCACTTGGTGAACGAAATTTCTCATTCACCAAAAGCGAAACGGAAAAAAAAAAAGGAAATTGAAGGCGATTGCATTGGCGTAATATCGATCATAGACCTGAATGAAGGACTGATGGACGAGAGTGATTGGAGCGTGTGAGCGACGCCCGAATGATGCGAGCTTGGGGGCTACCGTCTTGATCTGGAAAAGAGAAATGAAGTTGACATGAGAGGAGGAACGGAGTGCCAACCCCCTCCATTATTAAGATTCCTTGGGATGTTTCTTGGGAGGCGTGTGCTCCTCTCATGCCTAGTGGGCCGCAAATTCAAGCCCATCACTCCCTTTCTCAGTTCTCCCTCTATAAATACAGCACCATTGTTCACCAGGTTGGAGATATAAGCAATTCATACACAATCCAGATTTCACTACTTTCTAACTTCCTTCTTCGTTCTTTCTTTTGCTCAATCAACCATGTCGGACAAGTGCGGCAACTGTGACTGCGCTGACAAGAGCCAGTGCGTGTACGTATTTCTTAACTCAACAACTCGATCGATCTTACTATTAATTAATTACACTTATGCATGGCTTCTGTTTCTTCTGCACCGTAATTTCCGCGTTTACACAAATCCAATAGATTTGTTTTCTTTAATTCTCGTCTTCCCTGATAAGGCAGATCTCGAGTTTATATATATGTATATAAATTTATTATGCACATACACTATATATATATATATATATATATTCACAAACAAACAGACTTATGTACATATAAATCTTTAAAACTAAACTCACAAATTCATGTTATATCTATCCTATTAGGTAGAGAATTTCCTTTTAATTAAGATGTTCTTATTAAAAAATTAAAATAATATATATATATATATATATATATATATATATATATATGAAGTTATACGAGTTTATACAAATATATCTCGTTTAATATTCGAACATATTATTGTGTACACGAACGGTTTATTTATTATTTAAACCGAAACTGAATTGAGTTTAATCGAGCCGAGTTCACGAGCAGTTGGACTCATCTTTCACCTTTAATTATTCCCTGATAATAATTTTAGTTGGTTTTGCTCAATATATATGCATGCTTGGAAGTTGAACAGTAGTTCTAGCTAGTTTGAGGACGTGAATCATTGAAATAACATGAAATGAAATCACAGGAAGAAGGGAAGCAGCTATGGCCTTGTCATCGTGGAGACTGAGAAGAGGTAAATATATAAAGGACTTCATTTATATATGTATAGTATTGCTTCTTTTTTTGTTTCCTTTAATTTGCTTCCATTCCATATATGCATAATAAATTCATGCAAATTAAATATTGGACATGTACGTTGTTTTGCAGCTACATCAACACTGTTGTGATGGATGCTCCGGCAGCTGAGCACGACGGGAAGTGCAAGTGCGGTGCTAGCTGCTCTTGCACCAACTGCACCTGTGGCCATTAATTACCACAAAACTACAATACTAAAGTGATGGCATAGATGTGGAATCATGTGCCTCTCGTTAATAATGTAATTGTGTTGAATAATGTCGTTCGTGCCTTTCATCACCCTACTTTGTGCTTTTGTTATTTGTTTGTGTCGGTCGGTCCGTCGATCAGTCAGTCATGTGTGTGTGACTCTTAAATTTCATAGCCATGTAACGGCCATCTCTGTGGCCTTGTGTTGTTGAATGGAGTTGTGATATATTTATATATGCTCTGCTCCTAGCTATTTCCTTTCTAATTATTTGTTCAAAAGAAAAGGCAGCATTTTCTTGCCCTTTCTTATACGGTGACAATGATATCTCAGAACAATATGATGCTCGTAGACCAAAAAATAAAACAGACAAAAAAAAAATGATAAATGAAAGAAATAATCAAAATATTTTGGCAAATCCATCAAAAAAACATCCAAAATCTGGGAAGTTAGTGTATTTAATTATATTCTCTCAAATTTAAGTGTAAGATGAGCAATCCAGCATGCATTAAATAGTGGTCTGCAAAAAAAAAAGAGTCAAATCCATGGAAAATATGGATTGCCAATTGGCTGTGAACACAAGTATGATTATCAATGGAAACTATTTTCTATTGAATTGCTTCCAAAAAATATCTCTAGTTAACTTCGCCAATGGCAAACCGAATACCGTGCTTGGCAGTTGCTGGAAATGAATTAAAAATCAACAAAATTTGCAATAATTATTAGGTCCGATCGAGCATCCCTCTGCTTATGAAGTCAAAAAGAAAAACGTGTGAAATCCATTAACAAACAGATAAGACAAACACAAATAACAATGGAGTAGATCCTCCCTTCTCAATGTGTTTTGGCTACTTTCGGTTTCTATCAACAAAATACAAGTAATGAGCTTGTGGATGCATCTAACAGTAAAGAGAAGCTGCCTGTCCTCGCTTTATTCCAAATTTTCTAAAATCATCTCGTATGTGTAATCCAAAAATTAATAGTTTGCACTTTAAACTTGTTATCGTCTTTCATATAATCAACTCAACTATGTCTCTCAACCTCAAATATTGAAGCCCTCTGCACGAAGACACTTAAGATGAGCCTCAATCCATTTTGCGCAAGCTTCTTCACCGTGCTGCACGATGCACTCATCTCTCAGCTGCTTAGTGTCAGGGCAAGCACAGCAAATCTTCTTCTTTGGCTTGGAATCTGGACTAGTTTTAACAGCTGACCCTTGGTTTTGCTGTGAAGTTTGCAAGCCTAAGGCAGAGGATACATTTTCTATGGACACCTCACCCATTCTCACAGACCCTTGGAGAAGAGAATACTGAAAAGAAGCAAGAGAAAATATTTGAAGAGTAAACATCAATTCAGAGCAGAGAAAAAGTTAAGAGAAAAAAAAAATGCAACTACTAGATATGGCAAGGATATTTTTAGCATAGCTTTTACATCCAGTTTTCATTCTGTTTGTCCAATGCCAGTTGAGTAACAGAAGAAGACGAGAGAAGCAATAATATCTTAGTGATTTTCCTTATCAAGACTACGAAAGGTACCTTTTACTTTATACATGAAGAACTTTAACAAGATATGGACCCTAGATCTAACATAGATTAATTGTCCCTTCTTTCCCATTTATATTCGCCAATTGATGTCTTAAAAATCAAGTTCTGTCACAGCGCAAAACATAAGATAATCAACTTTGTCAAAGCAAGTGCAAGAAATCTTATTTAAGAGCTGCATCTTATAAACAATATTTTGATAAGAGATTGGAAGCTTGGCATAAAATATATTGAAGATAAACTACGTGGGACAAAACAAACGGGAAAGAGAAGAAAAAGAATCATAAATAACTTGTGCCCATTTAGGATTCACTTGGATACAGCTCAAAAGCAGAAAACAACAAAGTTAATTATTTAGGTCCACACACCAATGTTTTTAACAAAAAGATTGCCCCAGACAATATTATTACTTGAATAACAAATTTACAAAATGTAAACCAAAAAAATCAAAATAGTAGGTTCTTGTTCCATTTCAGTTAGAAATAAACTATTCAAAACATCACCCAAAAAAAAATCCTACCGCCAGTGACAAAGAATATAAAGCAACTCTCAACAAATAAATGAAACTGATAAATTGAAGTTGTCACATATACAACTCCAAATACAAATTATGTAATGCAAAGGCCTATTACTCATACCCTAATGACTCAACAGATAAAAGGAAAAAAAAAAAAAAAAAGGATTGAAGGACCCGAGCATTGATGTTAGATCTGTTCATCAAATTGTTGGCGCTGATGATTATTAGGTTTTAAGAAAAGGCAAGCAGCCTTAGTGGCATCATCCTATTTCATTCATAGTGAGCAAACCAAACTCCACTTACATCAGCCTAAATCCAGACTACTTGAGTTTCAAATCTTAAACCAGCCTTAATTTTGTTAAGCAGCATTTAGTAGTAGAAGAGACTAAACTAATGTCGAAAAACATTTCACCCAAGTTCATGACAATGGCCACAGCTATTTCCTGAGCTTGCATACTTAACTGAAGAAAACTAAAACCTAAAGAAAGCCTTCCTGAAATATTTCAGCACGATGCCAGTACAAAATCATTTGGGATTAACATCACCAGTAATTTTAATACTATTTCCATTTTTAACTTTTCTTTGATGATTTCTTACCCATCACCCTCATTTTACTTTGTTCCTTACTAGCTCACATGCAAAAAAAATGTAAGAAACATATATTCTTTTCTTATTATGTCACAGTAACTTACTTTCAAGAAGAAACAAAAAGAAAAACGTTCTGAAAAAAGCACATCCAATCTACAGTGAAACAAAAACAGAAAAACAGAATGAAATTCTTTGAGATACCCTGTTGTGAGGATTTTTTACCAACCAACAAAATCTAAGAGCACTGCTAATTGTCTCTAGGAAAACAAGGCCTTGAATAAGTCCAAAAATTACTGAGGCGTGAACCCATGTGGGCTAATCATCAAACAGGTGATGGGCAAGATTTGATTCAACTTCCCAATCACTCCCACATACAGAGCATCAAAAAGTTCCACAAAGCAAACAAACAAGCAAGAATAATTAAACAAACAAAACAAGTATCAGACCAAAAATCTATGCAGCAACCACCCAAACTCCACATATGGTCCTGTAATAGCAGCAAAACTAAAACACAAACACAAACATAAGCAACGTTTTATAGCCTTTTGCTTATATACATAAATAAAAACGAAGGAATTAGAAATCTGCATAGGCCAAGAAAGGGAATGAGGGACAGAAAAGCTGACCGTTGAATAGGGCAAAGAAAAACCCAGGAATTGTTCGTTGGCGTTGTTGAATGTTAGGGCTTAAGCGAAGAAGAAGCACAGGGTCTTTCTGTCCAAATGATAATTGTGGTAGTCTTCGCTGTTTGGGTTGAAAAGTTGTTGGGCCCGTATTGGGCCGAGTTCTTGTTAGGTCGGACTTTTCTAGGCCTTTCTAGACACGTAAAATATCAAAAGTCTACGGATTACCAAAATAATAATTCTTGTTTACATATAAAATTATCAAAAATTGTTTTAAGGTAAGTAATTTTCATTTAATATGTCCAATAAATTTGGGATTATTGATCAAAATTTTTATGTATCATTATGAAAATTTGTTTTCATTAGGTCAAACATATTTCCAGTATGAAATTGTTAACATTAGAGTGGTGCGATGGAGAATTATGACTTTGTTTGTTAATGTGTTTTGAAGGGCATTTTTTGTTTTTGATTTGAGAAGACATTCTTAAGTGACATAAAAGTAAAAAATTGTTTTTGTGTTTTTAGATGTATTCTCTTATTTTGCGTTGTCTGTTAATGCTTTTGTTTTGAGAAGAAAAAACAAAAAACAAAGTTTTAACAAATGGAGCCGTAAGCTTTTAATATAGATTTCTTAGAAGCAAACATCACAATCCATGTGTCACTTACCACATTAACCAATGAAATGTAGACGGCCATGTGATGTGGACTCATTCCATAAAATATGAATTGTTACATGAGTTTGTAAGGAATTGTAATAAAAGCTGTAATAATCCAAACATTTTTAATATTTTTAGTTTGTTAAAGGTCGGTTTTAGAGGATATGTTATCATGTTCTATAAAAATCTTGATTTTGTACCCAATCAAAATTTGTTTTTGGTTTGAAAAAAATGTTCTTATGTGACATAAAGGTAAAAATTTGTTTTGTGTCTTGCATTGTTTGTTACTGTTTTTGTTTTGGAAAAAAAAAAAAAAAGATAGAAAACAAAAGTTTTAATAAAGGGAGCCTACAACTTCTACTATAAGTTTCTTACAAGCATACATTGCAATCTACGTGTTACTTATCACGTCAATCACTGAAATATGGACTGTCACGTGACATTCATTCTGATAGAACTAATGTATTAGGCTGTAAAACCGTGCTCTATAGATGAGCTTTCATTGAATATATATAGGAGTATTACAAGAGATAAACATAAACAAGGACTCCTATACATAATTGATCTAGGACTTCTTTAGCTCTCAAATAACTAGAATACAATTTATCTTAGAACTCTATCTTCATATTAGGACTCCGGATAGGATTAGACCTCTACTCAATAGTCTTTGGATTATGTAGTGCAGCACAAGACTCATAAGTGGATTTGGAGTCTTGAGTTGTAGTTTTTATTGGAGTTGTGTTAATACCCTCCTTCAAGATCAACGGGGGAGATCGCACGTTGAGCTTGTAACAAAAGTGAAGAAACTTGGCATAAACTAGTGGCTTTGTAAGGACATCTGCAATCTGATCCGAAGTAGGAACAAAACGAACAACTAAAGATTTATCAGCCACACGGTCACGGACAAAGTGGAAATCAATTTCCACATGTTTCGTGCGAACATGAAAAACCGGATTAACCGACATGTAAATGGCTCCAATATTGTCACACCAAAGAGTTGGTGGAGTTGAGTGAGTGATTCCAAGTTCTTTAAGAAGTGAACGAATCCAAAGTAGTTCGGCTGTAGTGTTGGCAACAACTTTATATTCAGCCTCAGTAGATGATCGTGAAACAGTCGATTCGGGAGCTCCAAGAAATTAAATTGGAACCTAGATAAACACAATAGGCACCTGTAGAGCGACGATCATCGGGACATCCAGCCCAGTCCGCATCGGAATACGCTTGTAAAGTATTAGAAGAATTGTGATGAAGAAGGAGACCATGAGAAACCGTATGTTTCAAGTATCGAAGAATTCTTTTAACCGCTTGCCAATGAGGTTTGAGAGGCCGATGCATGAATTGGCACACACGGTTGACTACATAACTGAGATCTGGCCGAGTGAGAGAGAGATACTGTAAGGATCCAACTGTACTACGGTAGAGTGATGAATCTTCCATTGGATCACCTGTAAAAGCCGAGAGAGCTGATGAAGAAGCCATTGGAGAGGTGATCGGTTTTGCTTCATGCATATTTGTTTTCTTCAAGAGGTCCATGATATAACGATGTTGTGAAAGTAGAAGACCCGAATTGAGCTTGATCACCTCCACACCGAGAAAATAATGAAGATCGCCCAAGTCTTTTACAGCAAAATCTGCACTAAGAAGCTGTAAAAGTTCGGTAATGGCTGCTAGATATGACGCAGTGATGATGATATCATCAACATAGATAAAGAAGATACATAGTAAAAGTCTTGGTGCGATAAATAAAAAGAGAAGTGTCATCTTTAGAACCCACAAATCCAAGTTGAAGGAGCTTGTCACTAAGTCTTGAAAACCAGGCTCTTGGAGCCTGTTTGAGGCCATAGATTGCCTTTTGAAGCTTGCAAACATGTTTAGGGAAGGTAGAGTGAACAAAACCTGGTGGTTGCACCATATAAACATCTTCCGAAAGGAGCCCATGGAGAAAAGCATTCTGGATATCAATCTGTTTCATGGACCAGCCAGCAGAATAAGCAAGAGATAGGACTGTCTGGATCGTGGTAGGCTTCACTACTGGGCTATAGGTTTCTCCATAATCCACCCCGGCCTGTTGATGAAAACCCTTTGCAACAAGACGAGCTTTATGTCTTTCAATAGAACCATCAGCCTTTCTTTTAAGCTTAAACACCCACTTGCATCTCACAATGTTTTGAGAAGGATAAGGAGGAACAAGTGACCAGGTCCGATTTTGAAGAAGTGCATTGAACTCGGTTTGCATAGCTTGTCGTCATTCTGGAATAGGGGCAGCATTGGAGTAGCAGGTTGGTTCAATATTGGCAGGAGAAGCTGCTGCCATGAAAGCATGAGGAACTGGATACCGAATTCTACCATCTGTGAGTTGTCGTGGATGCACAATGTTGTTCATTGACCTAGTTCTCATAGAGTGTACTCGAGCAGGAGGCTGATCTGCAGAGGAAGTAGAACAAGGCATACTGGAAACTGCAGAAGAGTTATTGGAAATAGCAAGGGAGGACTGGGAGGGAGAAGATAAAATAGAAGGAGAGTCCGGGGGACATATAGTGGTAGAAGGAGGAGGAAACAAGGATGGAGGAAGCACAACAGGAAGTGAGACACTGGAAGATTCAGGAAGAGGAGAGCCCTTGGAAAAGGGGAACCGGTCTTCATGAAAGATGACATCTCTAGAGATGTACATCCGGTCAGATTCTAGATGGAGACATTTATAACCTTTGTGATGTTGACTATACCCGAGAAAAACGCACTCCTTTGAGCGAGGAGAAAATTTGTGAGAATTATAGGGACGAAGATTTGGATAGCAAGCACACCCGAAGATTTTGAGGAAAGTGTAGTCGGGTGTCGTATGAAAAAGTTTTTCAAAGGGAGATTGATTTTGTAACACTGGAGTTGGCATGCAATTTATGAGATAGCATGATGTAAGACAAGCTTCATCCCAGAATTTTTGAGGAAGATGACTGTCAGTGAGCAATGCCAAGGTGGTATCAATAAGATGCCTGTGTTTACGTTCAACACATCCTTGTTGTTGATGTGTATGAGGACAAGAGAGACGATGAGTAATACCAACAGATTGAAAATATGTATGAAGGTTACGATACTCACCACCCCAGTCAGATTGAACACTTATAATTTTATGATTAAGGAGACGTTCAACCATGACTTGAAATTTAAGAAAGGTGGACATGACATCAGATTTTGCTTGAATAGGGAAAACCCATGTATATCTAGTGAAAACATCAATGAACGAAACATAATATCGATTTCCATTAACTGAAATAGTTGGGGATGGTCCCCATACATCGGAATTAATTAATTGTAAGGGCTTAAAAACTTTAGAAATAGAGGGATAAAATGGCAATTGATGTCCCTTTGCTTGAGCACAAGCTGAGCAAAACGAATCAACCTTATTGGAAATAACAGGAAGCTTAAACTGAGATAGGACACGATGGACAATGCGAAAAGTGGGATGACCTAAGCGCTTGTGCCAGGAGACCGAAGTGGTGCGTTCACCAACAAGAGCTTGATTTATTGATGATGACGAACTAGAGGAAGACGGAAGCAACTGATAAAGGCCATCTTTAAGGTGCCCGTGATGAAGGAGGAGCCTGGTGTGTTTGTCCTTGATCAAAATATAAGAGGCGTGAAATTCAAAGAAAACAGAATTGTCAAGGGCAAACTTTCTAACAGATAGAAGATTTTTACAAATAGAGGGGGCATGAAGAATTTGCTGTAAGATGAACTTACGACGAGACAAAGGAAGAGAAGCAGTACCAGTATGAGAAATATTCAAACCTGTTCCATCCCCTATGCGGATTTGGTCCTTGCCGTGATACTCCTCTTGAGCTAAGTTGAGATTCTGAAGGTGGCTAGTGAGATGGTGAGTTGCACCGGTGTCAGGATACGATAGTTCTTCAGCTGGCAAGGTAGGTGTGGAGTAATAACCTTGGGGATTGGACGACTGGTACGGCTCGGGCGGTTGAGATGACTCAGATTGGTCATGTCGGTAGTAGCAACGGACTGCTGTATGTCCGGGCTTGCCACAAATTTGGCATATAGGTTGAGAAGAGGCTGCATCCGTGGAGAAATAGGAATCGCGTCCTCTGTTGTTGAAAGATCCATGTCCCCGGTTGGAGGATCGGCCGCCACGACCACAGAAACCTCGACCACGAAAGTTGGACGTGCGGGTGGTGATGTTCGCAGTGGGTGGGTGAACATCAATGCTCGGAATTTGTTGTTCTAGTCGCATTTCGTGAGCAAGGAGGTGGCCGTAAAGTTCATCAATGGACAGTGGGTCGACTCTGGTTGTGACCGAAGTCACAAATGGATCGTATTCGGAGCCGAGCCCTTTGAGAAGAAAAGAAACACTCTCAAAATCGTTGAGAGGCTGTCTGGCGGCAGCAAGAGTATCACTAAGCGTCTTTATAGTCTGAAAATATTCGGTGATCGAGTTGGTGCCTTTCTTGACCGTTGCGAGCTGGAAGTAAATTTGCATGACCCGAGCACGGGCCTAAGAAGCGAACATGGTGAGCAGCGTGTTCCAGAGAGAGGAAGCCGAGGGAGAGCCGACTGCATGGACGACATAGGGCTCGGACAGTGTAGAAATTAAAATACTAAGGATCATCTGATCCCGTTGATTCCAGGCGAGGAAGTCTGGGTTGACGATGGTGGCGGGTGCTCCAGCAGCAGTGCTTGGATTTGGAATCGTCTGGGCAGGCGGAAGAGAAGAACCATCAAGGAAGCCATAAGCGTCTTGGCCTTTGATATACGGAAGAATCTGAGTTTGTCAAGCCATGAAGTTACCTTTGGTAAGTTTGATGCTGAGGTTATTATTCATATTTGGGACTGAAAAAATAACAGAGGACTGGGGGTGGTGGGGGATGCTGTGAAGCATGAGAAGCTGCCGATGTGGCAGAGGATTCGGAGTCGGAAGCCATGGATCACGACGTTAGTTGGTGATATGGCTCCGATACCATGATAGAACTAATGTATTAGGCTGTAAAACCGTGCTCTATAGATGAGCTTTCATTGAATATATATAGGAGTATTACAAGAGATAAACATAAACAGGGACTCCTATACATAATTGATCTCGGACTTCTTTAGCTCTCAAATAACTAGAATACAATTTATCTTAGAACTCTATCTTCATATTAGGACTCCGGATAGGATTAGACCTCTACTCAATAGTCTTTGGATTATGTAGTGCCGCACAAGACTCGTAAGTGGATTTGGAGTCTTGATTGTAGTTGTTATTGGAGTTGTGTTAATACATTCCATAAAATATGGACCAAAAAACATGAGTTTGCAAGGAGTTGTGATAAAATAGGGAGGTGATACAAAAACACTCAATACACACCCCTTACACACCCACCCTCTTATATGGAGTGGAGCTCATATGATGTGGGTCTCGCCCCATATAAGAGGGTGAGTATGTAAAGGGTGTATATTGTGTGTTTTTTTAACTTTTCCTGATAAAATATGAAGAGAACTCCATTCATGGCTCAAGCTGTTGTAAGGTTCTAATATTCACCACAACTTCACTGACTAGACAGCACAGCAATGTCATATCAAAGGAAAATGAATTGGTCCTCCACAAGGTTTAATTGATCTGCTTTAAAATTTTATCACTCGGTTATGAAAATAACATTTTGTTTTAAGGTAAGTGGGAATCACAAGATGCTAAAGTCAAAGAAGCAGCTAAGTTTAGCTACAACAGTTAAAGTAAAACCGGAATTAAACATTTCTCATTGTTGTATACATCATGACATATGTGGAGAGATTTACAAGGAATCTTCATTACATGAAGCCAACAGGAGCACAATTACATGACTAGAGCAAAAGCAGAAAGGAAAGCATTTCTAAGATCCTCAAAGGAAACATGAGCAAACATGCCAGCCCCAGATCCCATTTCACTCTTTTTTAGAATTTAAGCACAATCAGAAAATAAACAAAGGCTTAAGTGAATTACTTATCAAAAAACAAAAAACAAAAAAAAAAAAGATCCTCGAAGAAACATGAGCAAACATGCCAGCCAGCCCCAGATCCCATTTCACTTCCTCAGAATTCAAGCATAATCAGAACCTAAACAAGGTTTAAGCAACAGATTACCCAGAATTCAATCTGTGCTGTCTTGATTTTCTCATACTCCAACGCACCCCCTGCAACTTGGCAGCGCAGAAAACCAATAGAACCCAGTTTTCAAGATCAAGTCCAGCTCAACCTCATTCAATTATGTCTCCTAATCCATAATCAAGCAGGAGAGCGAGCAAACCACAGCTCCAATAATGAAAAATGTGCACCACAAATTCGAATTCCCTCATTTCATAACAAAGTGATTGCAAAGCTAATCATACTTCTCTCTCCATGAGTACACAACAAAGAACACCCAAGAAAGTGCCAATGCAATATCCCCAACAACCTGCCTCGGCAAATCAGGAGCAAGATCCTCAAGCTTCCACTCGAAGTACACTCTCCAAACAGCCATGGAAATGTGAACAAGCACACATCCCTTGGCAAAGAAACTCTGGAACTCCCTGTCCTTAACAAAAGCCACCATGAACAAAAGAAACCCAATGGCAAATAAAAGCAAACCCGAGAAGGAATCGGAGGTTCTGATCAATAACTGATCATGGGGCGTGGATCCTTGAAGCTTACTTGCGGTCTCCGGGCCATGGCCAAACACAGAGACGTCATTGGAGTAAAACATCATTAAAACTCCACAAGTCAGAGCTATCAGAGAATGGAGAGCACATATAAGAAAAAACCCAGCCGATCCCATTGATCAGAGTTCAATTGAATCTTCTTCCCCTTTAATTAGCTTATCTCTAATCTAAATTCAAAGATGGCTCAAGAGCAACAACAAAGTCCTTTTTAACTATAACTTTCCATTTACAATATTAAAGAAAATCAGATAAACCAAAAACCCTATTGTTTACTATGATGCATCATAGTACAGAAAGAACCTTTGATCAAAATCAATCCTTGACCATGAATCTCGTTGTAAAATTGTAGGAAACCCAGATATGATAAACTGACCAGAACCCAATCCTAGGTTCAACTTGTTCACTTCTAGAAACCCAAATGAAACCCTTGATCAAAACCCAGGACTGAAACAAGAAAACCTACACAAAGAAACCAAAAAAAAACAGTAACAAAATATCTATGGAGAGGCACAGAGAGAGATGAAAAAGAAAGCCTCTGATCCAGAACCCTAACCCTGAACCAAAAGCTGAGACATTTAAGGGAGATGAAACGGAAAAGGGTTTCTTACAAGTGTGAGTTTTTCTTAGGGACGACGAGAAGAAAGAGCAGAGAGTAGAATTTGAATGGGTCTTGAGAAGTGTTATGTCAACGACGTATTTTTGGAGGCTTTTATTTATTTGTTGGGGTTTTGGGACATAGAAAGGTGGGGGGGTGTGGAGGATGGCCTCATGGCCCCATATGGGAGAGCCGGAGATCAATGCCTTAAAATGGCATAGAGATTGCTTCCTTCTCCATACCCTCAACCCATGCTGAAAATACCATTCTTTTAATGGCAACTTCCTTCCTTGATCTGCAAAGCAACTGAACATATAAGGAGCATGGGTTCATGGGTCTACATTATTTATTGTTTTTTAAAAACCTGTTGGTTTTTGAAATCATAGTAGTTGGCTGCGAGTGAAGTCATCGAAGCCTTGTGGTGACATCTTAAATATTATTGGTTTCTTCACTAACTTTTGCCACCAAAAAGTTATTTCATGTCTTCAATTGAGTTATCCCTTTTCAATTAAGGGATAATTCCTAACACATGATTGCTATGGTTGATTCTCTATGGCATACTTTGACTTCATATCTCCATTTTAATTCATTTATTGTAAGAGATTTTTTTGTTCAAATCGGCAATTTTCTATTCAGATCGTTAACAATTCGGACGATAATGATAAAAGTTTATATAAGTTCACTTGCCGAAACAGGTAGACGGGTGGTTCAAAATTTACAATTTTTATAGATATTTATCCACTTTTTGTAGTCTCTTGACATGAAATTGCAAATTAGATTGTCAACAAAATCTGCTAGAGTCCATTTGATGATGAATTTTCTTCTTAATGCTTCTCATGTGAAACAAAAAAAGGTGCATACTGGAAGAAGCCAAAGAAAGCTAAAAGACAAATGCGATCATGGGTTAGGACTTATCCCTAAATTGAAAAGATCTTCACCAAGTTCAGATTTGCTTTCCATTTTTCAAAAGATCTATTTTTAAAAATTAAAAATAAATAAATAAACAAACAAAATAAAATTGGCATTATATCCTTTGATCTGTAATCGATGGGCGCAAGCAAAGCAATGATGGGGACAGTTTATCATATAATCTAGCTGTATTGTTTGGGTCCTGTACACCAAATCAATGACAATTGACAACGATCTTACAAACTATATATTATTATTATTATATGCTACAAATTGAGATCTCTAAACAGGACGCCATCATTTTGAAGTCTACCCTACACCTGTTAGGGATGGAGGATTCTTGAAGATAATAAAAAATAACAATTTTTTTAAGAAAAGAAAGGCTACAAAGAGCTCACTTTTATATATGCTTTGTAGAGCATGATCTGTATATACTAAGTGAGTAAATGAAGGTTCAATACATGCAAAATGGATAGACGTGTTGAGGTACATGTTTAAGCACACGACACCATATATATATCGTTAAATCTAATAAAACAAAATTTAGACTATAAAATAAATTCTCTCCATTTCACTTGAAAAGAGTGGAAGTTCCTCCATGGTCAAAGAGACAAGAGGGCAGAAGCATATGTATGCAGAATAGAAAATGAGCACTGATAGAAGAGTTGAATCTTGGAAACAATAACATTTCTCCTCGGGGAAAACAAAACTGTGAAAGACGTGAGAAAAAGGCAGCAACTTGTATGAAACTTATTTCGAGTAAAGGTATTTACAACAAAAATGGATAGTTATCAACATCTTTTGAAACAAAAATTTGAGCCATTTTTTGTCCTTCGGACCATCCTGCACGCATCTAACCACATGTTCCTAACCCGTGATGTATAATTTGAATCAAAGAAGAAAGAAAGGAAAAACAAAAAGATCGCATTTTCTTTAGCCAAAGAAAAAAAGAAGGAAAAATGAAAAGAAAAAAAGAACTAGAATGGATTGTTGTCTCTACTACCCGCAACAACTTTACGATGACGCTTCTGACCAGATCTCCTATCGCCCCTTCGCCTGCTACTCTTCTTCACAGGAGGCTTTACAACTGGTTTATAATCAGGCAAAGCGGGTGGATAACGGATTATCGGACTAACTGGAGGAGACAACTGCTCCAATAAATCTCTATGGTATGCCTGTATATCAAAAAAATCAGACTGAGCATATGCAAAAGACTTCTTATTCATACACATATTTAAAATATTCTCTCTCAAGAAAGAAAATAAAACAGATGCAACATATTCACCGAGCCATTCGACATCCCAGTTTTATGCACTTCACATAGCATATTAAACAGGCTTATTTTGTTATTTAAATGTTGTTAACATGTTTTTACAGACACTAGGTTGCGATAAAAGATCTTTCAACCTTCCCACCATCTTCTGGGGAAGACAAATTCCTCCAATGGTTGCACTCCTGGAGATGGATACTTAACCTTCACATGCTAAAACCCAAAAGAATAGCTACAAATTAAATAAAATATAGAAGGGGGAAAAACAACCTTCTCCATCCTGACAAATATTTTTCTCTAGACTCCCTTCATATAGGACCCAACCGCATCTTCCATATGCAAGAAGTCTCTACCCTATAAGAGGCATTTGACTCCCCATTGATTGGATACTGCGGAAGAAAGCATATAGGACTAGCATTCTCTAGTGAGGGAAAGGGTAAAAAAAAAAATGGTTGAGTGACCTAATGGCATGTTCTCATGCAAACTAAACCACTGTAAGAAAAGTGGAACAGGTCAATGTGTTAACAGGATGTCCTACTCTTTATCTGAGTAAACTAGAATTACATCTTAGGTGAAAATAGCCTTCTATTAGGAAACAAACACACATACTACTTACAGTTAGATGCTAGGAATATATATACTTTTTAATCCATATGGCAAAATGCAAACACTAACCTGTATCACAAAGTTACGCCTTTCGCAGTCCAAAAACATATTGATGTTCCAACTAACTTTTGACATTATTTTGTCTCTCACTGTGGCAAAGCTTAACTGATCCCTGGGAGTAAAACGATCAACTTCATTGAACCATAGACAGGTAAAAAGATTTGTGATGGGAATGTGCTCCTTTACGATGACACAACCTTCAGGAACATCTGCAGAACTCATTCATAAAGCAATACACTCAATTTTGAGAAATACATACAGCCAACATATGGAAACATAAACATAACATACCTAACTGTATAAATATGGATTAATGTTATTCAGGCAAACATGTATGCATGAATCATGCACCTACCACTAGTTATAGGAAGCTTAGCCAAAGAATATGGTGTTAAACCCTCCCTTCTATAAAACTCAATCTGGTAGTCAATGGAGGCATTCTCGTATTTCCCAGCAGCTTTATTAGCTTCAGCCTCTTCATACACATCAAAGCGTTTATAGTGTCTTGAGATGGCAAGATTAGCATTTTCGCGCCACAAGAACCTGAACAATGTATTTAGGAATTGAACCATCTATGTTAAAAAAATATTATATCATTTCCTGAAAAGCTCAGATAATCATGTCCCTGCCTCCCATTGCATCAACATCAATGCCACAGATGCTTCAAAAATAAAGCTTAGAAAAAATAAAGCAGGTGATCAAGAGGATACATACAATTAGATCACTTGCATCAGTTACCATTATTGATGATTACAATTTACCTATATGAAAAGATCTCAAAATATAATATATTCCATTAACATCAAAATTATACAAGTTGAAGCAAAATAAAACTAGTGAACAGGTAAATATGCAATTATGCCACTTGGGTCAATGAACATTCTTGGAAACATAAATATGTTGCCATCTCTGATGTCTTTAGACTCCATAATACAGGAGAGATCTTCCTAAGTTCATAATTGATTAATTATATATAATTGATGACATACAGCAAGACACATGCAAACAAAACTAAGATTAGCACAGCACGCAGGAGTATTGATGTTCCTGGTAGGGCTAGGCACCGGCCAGATCGGGGTCGGGATGCCCAGTTCCAACTTCCAACCTTCATCAGGTGGGAAGTCCATTTTCAGCTTCCAACGCTGTTCTGCAACCCCGATCTTCCAAGCCGAGCCAACCCCAACAACATTGGGGCCGAAGAGAGAGAGAGGGCTCCTCTGTATTCTATTCTCTTTCTTCTTCTTCCTCTGACGATCCTTTTCCAACTTCTGACACGACGTCAATCAGAAATCTAAAATGGATTCTGAACACCAAGCCGACCCCAATTGGAAGCCGACTGGTCAGGATGGCTCGGGGATTTGAATACCCCTCATTCCTGACAATTGTCTACTTAGAGAAGCACTACATCAAGAAAACTAGAGAAATCATAGTTTAGTAATAGAAATCATCCGCATGATAACACTACTTCTTTTTCATAAGGTTGACTTAATCCATTTAATATGATTTTTTTTTATAAGTAATGTATATTCAATCCAAGCCTAAAGGGCCACAACCCTCGTACACAAGGAGCATACAAGAGAACCCCTAAAATGTAGAAAAAGAAGCACATAACTCCAAAAACTCAGAAAAATTAGAAACATGCACACTATTCTAGGCCACTTTCTATGTATACAGGGATTGCGCATCTTCTTTATCTCTAGCAAACCACTCTCACAATCTTCAAAACTCTTTGCGTTCCACTCTCTCTAAAAACACCACATTAAACACAAAGGAACCAACCTCCAGATTTGCAAAGCATGACGAGTTCCCAATTGTCCCCTCCAACTTCCCAACAAATCACTCACCTTTTGAGGCATAACCCAATCAACACCAAACAACTGAAGAATCGCATTCTACAATCCAGTTGCAAATTCACAATGAATGAATAAATTATCAATAAACTCTCCACACTTCTTACACATACAACACCACTGCATTACAATAACATTCATCTTTCATAAATTATCCAAAGTTGAGGTTTTTCCTAAAACCACGGTCCAAACAAAGAACGCTACTCTCAAGGGAGCCTTAACTTTCCAAATACTCTTCCAAGTTCCAATGAGATCTTAGATAATACCTGATAATATGACTTAACTTCAAATGTTTACCTTTTAGATGGAATCCAACAAATTGTATTTTCCTCCATGCTTTACTCCTTGAGAATACAACATCTCAAGGAACCCCGAAACCACTTCCACCTCCCAATTATGCACTGGTCTAGCAAATATAATACTCCAATGAATGCTTCCATTTTGTAGCTGCATATTATCCTCCACCCATGTATCCTTGCCACAAGCAAAAGTGAATAACTCCGGAAATGAGACCTTCAAAGATTGCTCCCCACACCAAACATCATACCAAAACAACGCACGAGATCCATCTCCTACCTCATATCTCAAATAATTAGCAAAACCGCCCCATGCCCCCCTTATACATTCCCACACACCCACACCATAGGGCCCCCCAACCTGCTTAGAGCACCAATCTCCCTTCATACTATCATATTTAATACTCACCACCATTCTTCCCAAAGCCTCTCTCTCTGTTGCATACCTCCACAACCACTTCCCCAAAAGAGCTCAATTAAACTGAATCATATTTTTCACCTCTAGACCTCCTGATGTTAGTGAAGTACATATAGTCGACCATTTCAATAGATGGAACTTATACTCATCACCAATAACCCCCCCCCCAAACCTAGAAAGTCTCTCTGTAGTTTTTCCAATAAATTAGCCTCTTGCAAGAATAGGGAAAACAGACAAGTAAAACGTTGGCAAATTAGAAAGAGTACTTTTATCAAAGTTAACCTGCCTCTCTTTGATAAATAAACTCTATTTCAAGCAGCCAACCTATGCCCCATCTTCTCAATAATGCCAGTCCAAATGGTGGAGACCTTATAGTAAGCACCCAAGGGAAGACCCAAATACTTCATCAACAACGACGACACACCACACCCAAGAATGCTAGCCAAAACCTCCACATCTCCCACATTGCCTACATGAACAATCTCTGACTTAGACAAGTTTATATTTAACCCCAAAACTACTTCAAAACATAAGAACAAACATCTCAAATTTCGAAAGTGTTCCACATTAGCCTCACAAAAAATTAACGTATCTTCGGCAAACAACAAATGTGAGACCACCATCGCCTCATGATTTCTCGATCCTACTGAAAACCCAGAGAGAAACTCTTTATCCACCGTAGCAAACAACATCCTACTTAAGGACTCCATAATAATCAAAAACAAAAGCGACGACAATGGATCCTCCTGTCTTAAACCACGTGAACTACCAAAAAAACCGATGGCGCCCCATTAATGAGAATGGAAAACCGAACTGTAGAAATGCAGTGAGCTATCCAACCTCGCCATCTCTCCTCAAAGCTGCATCTCTTCAATAAATATAAAAGAACTCCCAATTGACGTTGCCAGAAGCCTTCTCCAAATCCAATTTACATAAAATACCCGGTTCCCCGGTGCAAAGCCGACTATCCAAGCATTCATGCTCCACCAAAACAAAATCCAAAATTTGTCTACCTTTGATAAATGCATTCTGAGAACTTGAGACGATCTTTCCCAATACTGACTTCAACCTATTTGCCATAACTTTTGAAATAATTTTGTACACCCCACCCACTAATTTGATAGGATGAAAATCCTTAATCTCCACCTCCCCAGCTTTCTTAGGAATAAGAGAAACAAACGTAGCATTAAAACTCTTCTCGAATTTTCCACGTCTATGGAACTCCTTAAACATTGCCATAATATCATTTTTAACACCTCCCAACATTTCTGGAAAAAAAACCATGGAAAATCCATCAGGTCCTGGCGCCTTATCTCCATTAAAATTCTTCACCACCTCCATTACTTCACTTTCCTCAAATTCTCTTTCCAGCCAAGTACTCTACCAATCATCAATGGAAAGAAAGAAAAGGTCATCCATCTTTGGTCTCCACATATACTATTCAAAATACAATTGTCTATAGAAGTTTACAATGTGATCCTTTATTACTACAAAATCATCAGTCATATTCCCATCAACCACTAAGGATTCAACCAAATTATTACTCCTATGTGAATTTGCCAAACGATAAAGAACTTCATATTGTTGTCTCCCGCTCTCAACCAAAGAGCCATTGACTTTTGTCTCCAACTCACTTCTTAAAGATAGATACTCTGCTCCAATTCTCTAGAATACTCTTCTTTCTTAATTCTTTCAGCTTCAGTTAAAGATCTCTCCTTTGCAAGCAAATCCAGAGCACAAAGACCCTCCACCATCTCCCTCCTTCGCTTCCCTACGTCACCAACCTCCTCATTCCATTTCTTCAAATCAACTTTCAACGCTTTAAATTTTTTGTTCTAACACATAACTAGAATTCCCCTCATACTGATATGAACCCCACCACATCTTGACCTTCTCTACAAAACCTTCTGATTACAGCAACTTATTTTCAAACTTAAAAGACCTACTACCCCTACACCCTACTCCACAATCTAACAACAACGGGAAATGATCAAACAATAATCGACGAAGACGGCTCTGAGTTACGTCTGGAAAATATTCCTCCCACTCCATAGATAGCAATAATCTATCAATTATAGACCATGATTCAACATCCCAATTATTAGACCAAGTGGAACTCCCCCCTACCAATGGAATATCCATAGTCCTCACTCAAAAATGAACTCTGAGAATTCCACCATCGCTTGTGTTTGTCTAGAGTCACCTAATCTTTAACAAAGATACCAAACTACATTAAAATCTACCCCATACACCACGGCCTCTCCCACAGACTCATTAAACCAACCAACTCATCCCATAGACATCTTCTTTCCACATCATCATTTGGCCCATAAACCCCCACAAAGGCCCATTCAAAAAATTTCGTAATGCATCTGAAAGAACAAGCTACCACAAACCAGCCCACATACTCAACCTTCTCCACCACTCACCTATCCCACATCAACAGAATACCTACTGATGCCCCTCTAAACCCCAACTACAACCAATCTACATGAACACATCCCCACACACTACGAACCACTTCCCTACTAATAACCTGCATTTTTGTTTCTTGCAAACACATAATATCCGTTTTCCACTCCCTTAGAAGCCCTCTAATCTGAAATCTTTTCTTGGTATCATTCATGCCTCTCACATTCCATGACATGATCTTGGGTTTCATAAATAACACTTACCACCCCTCCCCTTTCCTACCACTCTATTAGATTGACCACTCTTTAATATGACATAATTATAGAAAGAAATTTTTAAATATCCCGCTTTCATCTTTAATAAAATTTCTCTGACTTATCAAAAAATAAAGCAATTTTTAAATATCTACCTCTCTATGAACCAAAACATAAGAGCATCAACTCTATTCCTTTTTTTAATTCTTTTTCCTGCTCTTTTCTTTGATGATTTCTAGTCTCCTACTCTATTAATCGCTCATCTTGCTCTTTATTACTTTACTCTCTTTTTTTAACTTGTTGGTTAAGTATTAATATTTTTGGTGGAAAGTGATCTTTGTTAAAGCGGCTCAAGATTGCGAGGTGGATGCATTTGCCTCGTTCTTCAGGATGTTGTATTTAGTCAGAATGAGACAGGAATGAGAAGACAAGTTGTGGTGGGTACCTTCTAAAAGATGGTTGTTTGGTGTTAAATCCTTCTACAAGGTCATGGGTTGTCATTGTGGTTTCTGTTTCCCTTGGAAGAGTATTTAAAAGACTAAGGTTCTGTTGAGGGTGGCCTTTTTCATGTGGTCGGAGGCCTTAGGAAAGATCCTTACCATGGACAATCTCCAAAAGCAACATGTCATTGTGGTTGATAGGTGTTGTATGTGTAAAAAGAATAGGGAGTCTGTGGATCATCTTCTCCTTCATTGTGAGGTTGCTTCTGCCATTTGAAATGTTTTCTTCAATCGATTTGGGTTGCCTTGGGTTATACCTAGATGCATAGTCGATTTGTATGCTGCTTGGTAGACTATCGGCAACACTCGGAGTGTTGTTGTGTGGAAAATGGTGCCTTCGTGCCTTTTGTGGTGTCTATGAAAAGAAAGGAATGATAGGTGATTGAAGATCGCGAGAGGACTTTGGAACAAATTAAGTCTTTATTTTTCAACATCTTGTATCTTTTGACAGCTACTTATGTTTCTCCCTTGAAGTTATGATTACAGGTATAAAAAGATATGTAAAATGATTGAAGTTATGAAAAATAGTATGGAATAATGATTGAAATAATTATTATTTAATATAAATAAATATGAATCAATTATAAATATTTAATTTATTGTTTAATATAAATATTTTTTTTTTAATCCAAGAAAAATACGAATTTGAGAAAAAAAAAAAAAACTGGCATTTCAGCCATTGTTTAGTGGTATCTTATTATAATATTATATAATATTATAATATGTGTAACCAATACACCAAATCTACCACCAACCTTCCAACAAACGTTTTTTTTTTCCTGATTTTTTTCTGACTTTTCGGGCATTTCCGATTTTCTTTTCCCTGTTTTTTTTTATTTTTTATTATATTATATTGTTTTTGGGTTTTGTGTGGGTAACGGTGGGAAATTTTAAAAAAATAAAATAAAAATCCGGTGCACGCAAGCTAACGGTAAGCTCGGTTTGTAGAATAATTTTGTTCAACCGTTGGATGAGAGAAAAGTTTCATCCAATGGTTGTCATTGCCACTTTGACCTTTACATTGTGTACACACAACCAAAATCAACCACTGTCCGCTTGGTTTACCGTGCGTCCTGGAATTTATTGGGTGTGGGAACTTGTAAGCTGTACAGTTCCCATTAAAAGTGTAGATGGAACGAATGTACCGAGGCATCACATCCAACGGTTCAATCTCCGTCATCTTTGAAAAAGTGATGTCAATGTTTTACACCCAATTCTGATCACGCGTCATTTTCAACCAAAAAAAAAAAATCTGACCACGTGTCATATCTCTCTCTCTCTCTCTACTGACAAAAGTGTACTTTTTGCAAAGGAAATGCAAAAATCCAACGCCTTGAACAGAGGAAATTAAAGTTGCGTTGGGAGTTCTTTTTAAAAAAAATTTGGGGTGAATTTGGGTGGAAAAACGGGTTGAATTCGGGTTGTATTAAACCCAAACACTATAGCAAGTGGAATTTTTTTTTTAACTTGCATCCAAACATGCCATAAGCTATTTCTTAATACAAAGTAGGTTCAAAAATTTATAATAGATGGATATGTCTTTGATTTCGTATTTAATTCTATAAAATTAAAATCTATAGATGGTGATAGTTAGAAAATTGTTGTCTTAATCTTAAAAACTTTCTAACACATGGCATGTTTTCTGATATTAATGATCTAGATTTGCTTTTATATTATTATAAAGTTAAAAGTTCTGCAAAAAAAAAAAGTAAAAAAGAAATTAATATAACTGAACTACATAAAAAAAATATTCTTTTCCAAATATATGCATCGGTTGTAGAATATTATTGACAGTAGCCTTAGTGGTTGCTTCAGCAGAGATAAACTTTTTAAACTTAAGATTAATAAAATCCTATTTAGAATAAACCATGTTACAAGAAATATTAAATAAATTAAACATAATATTTCTTAAAATGATATATTAACAAAATTTAAATCCAAAAATTTGCTT
This sequence comes from Alnus rubra, assembly GCA_028654335.1. Taxonomy (NCBI): domain Eukaryota; kingdom Viridiplantae; phylum Streptophyta; class Magnoliopsida; order Fagales; family Betulaceae; genus Alnus; species Alnus rubra. The sequence goes on along the minus strand of JAJPGS010000001.1, from coordinate 2,957,285 downwards.
GGTAATATTGCATCTCACACAGAGAGAAGAATCATTCTTAAATAAAATTATGCCATATCTAATATAAAAATTTATTATATTATTATTTCAAAATTTAAAAAGCCTCATTTAAACATTTCGCCTTAAGCCTTGATTTATATTAAGTCACCCCTGTTTCAAGCTTCCACATACCATGAGCATGAGAGGCAAACACAAATAGAAGATGGTATGTACCTCTCAAGAATTTGATATGGATCCGCAACAAGCTGGAGCTTTCCATCAATCCATATAGAATACCGGACATTGGGGAAGATCCTATGCAATAGAAGCTTTGGAACCTGTCACAAATGCATACAGGGTCAACAATATCTAACACACTTAAGGACTTAAATAAGTTTCCTTATCACAAATTTTCCCCATAAAATATTGCAGGGCCACCTAACATCATAAACAAAGTTCATTTGGAAAATACCAATAGTAATATATCTCAAGCAATCTCTCTACTTTGCAGTACATCATTGTCCAATGTTGGAAATAATTTATTCAAGCACTTGCTTCTATGCATTGTATCTGATCCAGACTGAAAAATTAATCTCAGTCAAGTTCTCTCCTTTGATCAATATTTGCAAAATAGGTAATCACTTTTGTGACTGTCAATATATTCAGATTTACGGTGTAAAGGCAAAACAAAGATATAATGATCACTAAAGTGCATGCATCTGCCTGTGTATTTATAAAGATACATGAACAATTACATGGAAATTTAAGGTGTACTTCTGCATTTTCTACTTTAACCTTGACTATAAATGGATTAATGGAAGTCATTCATATCACAATCACCTATCTCCATATGTGGGTATAATATCCTCCACAGATGAAAAATGGAAATAGAAATAGTATGTAATGAATGAGCAAAAAAATATATATATAATTGATGTGATCTATAGAGTCAAAAGTTAGAAATAAATCCACCAAAAATACAGCAAACAGACCTTTCCATTACGTCTTGGATCAGTGTATGGAATATTATGAACAACAACAGTTCTCCATAACCCAACCTTCTTACTGCTGTCCAAGACACTGGAATTCTTCATATAAGCCTCTGTCTCTTCATCAATAAACATATAAAAAGGAACATTTTTCCTTGCTGCTTCACTAATGTTCTTGGGCTGTTGGATAACGTCATAGTTTCCTAGCAAAGGTGCAATCATGAGGAACAGCAAATTATATGTATAAAATTAAGCAAAAGTATTAACAGAGTGTCTTATGCTAAAAGTACCAAATATGGCTGATGCAACAATAACCTCATGAAATTGCGCCAACTCCATAAGGTCAGCTTCATGAATATCAAATCCACTCTGGTAACCAGGTTTGCTTCCTTTAACAAATCTGATAAAAAGAATTTGCACCAGCAGAAAAAGGACAGAAAGTGAGATTCATTTAGCTCAAAAAATAAAAATAAAAAAGCTAAAATTTCTTACAGGCCATTGTGGACAATGAAGACGACATTTAAGTAAAGTGAACCAAAGAATAAAACCTAAACCTACCCACAGTGCACTGCCATTGACTCTTTTATATCAAAAGAGTCATTCCTCTGCTTTAGAGAAGGATATCCACCGAAGTCAGAGCCTCCATGAGTCTCAGTTTTAATAGGATTATCATCATGAACATATGTCAAATTACGAAGCACCGGTGATGCTGATGGGGAGCTCGGCATACTAGCTATAGCCTGCTCCACAGGGAGGTAACATACTGGGCATGCTGAAAAAGGAAAAATGTGAAAGAACAAAATCAACAGAATTTTACCAAAACAAACATTGATGTGGACAGTAGTTGATAAATTCATGTTAAGATGTTTAAGACTTATTTTAACATCAAAATTACAAGTGAGTGGATGCAAAAATTATGTTAATAATAATATTTCAAAAAAAAAAAAACTCAAACTTACGACGTGGTCCAATCCTTTTACTATTGGCTGGCGGGGGAGGAGGAAATACAAATTTTCCACACAGATGGCCTGATGGAGGGGAAGACCCTGCAACATCTATAGCTCTTGCAGCAGCAGAGGCAGTAGGAGGAGGAGGAGGAGGAGGAGACAGAGCTCCACTCTGATCTCTTCCTTTCAAAGAGAGCTGTCCAGAAGCATTTTTACCCCAAAGATAATCTTCTACTCCTGGTAGATTTGAGGACACAGGATGATTTGACAGATAGGGATTCATGCTTCCGATATTTGAAGTGATGTTCGATTCTGCTACATCATCATTCAAAACAAAAACATGAAGCGCACAGGATTTTCAAGTAGAGCAGCTAAAATGAAAAACAAGTAAATAAGTAGTGCAATGACAATCCTAAAATTAGAGGGTTAACGAGTCATAACAATAGCAAGTGTGCCTCAAATAATCCAGCTTCAGCTTCACAAGAAAAAGATGAAGAGAAGTCAACTCTATCAGGTCATAATCTTGTCTCATAAACTGAAATAATTAAAAAAAAAAAAAAAAAAATTGACAGTGGCTCCCAACTATCTTGTATGTATTCCCTGCTTTATATTCAACAAACTGGGGTGAACTATAACTAATAGGTGCCTAAGCGTAATCACCAGTGACAATAATTCCAGTTCTGCATAATACATGACTGTCAAGAAGAAAAGGAATGGGGATAGAAAAACAAACCTTTATTAACCATAAAGGAACCGAACACAAAAACCAAAAGAGCAAGGACAACCAAGAGGAGCATTGCAACCCTCCTCCGACCGGCATATCGGCAAATAAAGAGGAGAAGCCTTTCCTTCTCCCTTGAACTAGAAAAAAACATCTTCGTAGGCTTTCGCACAAGTATTGGTGTTGCCTGAGTCGCCGGCAAGAAGCCGTTCTGTATCTGTTGTTGCAGTGATCCATAACTCCCCGTACGTAAACCCAATGACCCTCCAGTCATTGTACCTCCAAATCCACAACCTTGGGTTTCATCTCCTTTCTACTCTACAAAAACCTCTCATTCACATAACCCAAGATTGTCTTCCAAAGCTGAATTCCAAAATGCCGCAACCAATTCACCAATCCCACCACCGAATAGTCCACCAATTCAATAAATCTCCAATGTATGACCTCACATTCACAAACCCACAATTCTTTTCCAAGTATACGTTCAAAAGCACCAAGCCACCTTTAAATCAAACCCAAACTCACTGAACCCACAACTCCTTCTCAATGCTAAATTTCAAACATGCAATTAAAACGCCCCAAACCTTAATCCGCACAAGCCCACCGCGAATTGAATCCCAAAAATTCAGATCCTCTTTTCAGTTTCCACTAAACTTTCAGATATACGATCTCAAAGACCAAAGTGATTCAAAAAGAAAAAAAAAAAAAACGACCAACGGGACGATTCCAGTTTATATCAAATAGAACTTGCAAATCCCAAATGGAATCCAATTAGAATCAGAATCCCGAACTTCTAAGAATTTCGAATCTGTCCAAAATAATCGAAGGCTCGCGGATCACTGCCTAAACAGAAACTGAAAAATCCAATAATGGGAGGCAGAGATTGAGACTAAAAAGGTTTACCTCTATGCCAATAGGCTTAAATTTCAAACCCAATTCAAAATCCTAGATTTTTCTGAAGTGGGTTTTCATCTTGTAATCAAAATCTAGGGTTTCGGTGAGGAAATTTTTTTGACATACTCCTTCTGTGGGATTAGCTTTCGCGGTTCTCTCTCTCTCTCTAGGAAAATTCCACGTTTGATATTTTATCTTGGGAAAAAACTACATTTACTTCCAGTAATTTACAGCTTATCTCCCTCAAATTACCGTTGACATTGTAATATTTTTATTTTGTAAAAAAAAATAATAATAACAAAAATATTCTTATAAAATATTTTAAAAAAATGATAAAATAAAATAAAACTATTATTCTTGAATTTTATCTTTTGATATTTTTTTTAAAAAAAATTATCAAAGATAATATTGTTATTTTTTACAGAAAAATGGGACATTGCAACCATGTGATAGTTCGTAGAACATTTACACAAATTATTTGATAGTTAAAGAAGATAAATATACTTTACCCTTTATCTTATTTATCTTTTGTTTCGAAACCTCAAACAATGAATGTTATGAAATTGAATTTTGGTTGTACTGTGATCTAAATGGAATCCTTTTTATATCGGGGAATGATTGTTGTATAACTCTTAACACAATTCTTGTATAATTCTAATAACTTTTTTTTTCAAACTAATTATTGGACATATTTTCTTACATATGGGTCATAAATATCGGATGATTGATTTTAAAAAAAGTTGTCAGAGTTGTACAAAAATTGTAAACATATCGTATCTCGTTTACATATTCTATTGAGAAATTATTATTGTACAACTCTTGACACAACTTTTGTTATTGGGATTTGATCGTTGCACAGCAGGTTGTGCACAACCTACTCACATGGGTGGGACCCACCCACTCAGATGGGACCCACTCATGTTAGTGGTTGTGCACCAAGCTTTTCCCTTTGTTATTTGGAATTTGATTCTTGCACTACACCATCACAACAACTCTTCGCATGAGGGTGGGCCCCAGTGTGTGGTACTTACCCTCATGTGAGGGGTTGTTGTGCAGTTGTTGTATTGGTGTTGTAAATCTAACATTTTCCTTGTTATTTTACATGTGGGTCCTAAATATATAATGAATGTGTATTTAGGTACACAACAATCCTTATATGTAATAATATTTCAGCATTTTTTTTAGAGAAATGATTAAAACATGGGCCCCACTCCACTGTACCTTGGTGTTGTGTAGTGTGAGTGTAAGGATCACTCCCATTTTTTTTAATCACTAACCATATGGATTGTGGTGCATAAGTTGTGCAAATATCATTACACTGTCTAATGATTGATGTTAAAAAAATTGTTAAAGTTGTAAAAGACTTGTACGAAAGTTATAAACGTATCATATATTTATTCTATTAAATCTATAAAATTTAATCTGAACGATGAATTGGTTTTTCTCGATTTCAAATCATGGTATGCGGAGCAAAAAGACTTGCTATTTGAATATTTATTCTCTTATTATAATAGTACTTTACATCTAATTGATAGGTTAGCTCTAAGTCATGCCAGCGCATACAAAAGATTTTATATGGTACGATGTATATTTTATGAAAATGAAAAATTATTTCATATTTATTAAATGTTTATACGCTGTGTGGATAGGAGATGTAAGAATATGTATAACATTACTCTAAGAAGATTGGTGTGAAGTTACATTAAAATAACGAATAATCTTATTTGAGAATTTTTTAAAAGTTTAAACTTATAAAATAATATGTGATTTAACATATTAAATAGCATGAAATTTAGCATTATAGTAAGACTGTTGACCCAAAACCAATAACTCAATAAGAATGAAATATGACGAAACCAATGTGTATTGAGAGAATCGAGAATCTTGGTCATTTAGGGTGGTGGGGGAATTGATTAAGAGTTGTTTAATGTTTAATGATTAGTTTAAGAGCTTTATTGGTAGTTGAGGTGGCATTGATGGGGTTTGGAAATTTGAGCATGCCATGGTCGGTGTTTGAATAAGTGGGATAGTCGCGGTCGGTTGGGCATTGCTATGGAATGACAATGATGGTGATTTTGGGTTTTTTTTTTTTTTTTTTTTTTTTTAAAAAAAAAAAAAACGTATGACCTATGTATAATTAAAAATAATTCAAACTTTAAAAAATACAAAAAAAAAAAAGTGATTTGGGGTGGTTCGGCTACCCCCAGAGAGCAAAATAGGGGTGGCAGAAACCACCCCCAAAAGCCTTAGGGTGTCTTAGCTACCTCCGTTTGGCCTAGGAGTGGGTTCAACCACCTCCAAAGGTCAAACCCTAACTCGAGGGTTTTATTTTCTCTCTTTTTTGGGCTTGTGGGGGTGGCCGAACCCACTCCCATTTTACTCTTTAGGGGTGGCTGAACCACCCCCAAAAGCCATGGGGTGGTTCAGCCACACCGGTTAGAGCCACCCCTCTTTCTTTCATTTTTTTGTTCTTTTTAATTTTTTTATATTTTAAAAGTTTTTCTTTTTTTAGTTTTTTATTTTATTTTTAATTATGCATATGGACACATGTCAGTTTTTTAAAGCATATGACATGGACTTCTATCAATTTTTGGATGGATGTACTATCTCCATCTTTAGCCATAATCGAGATATCATTTACAATATGAAATAAACCATAAATGACAACAAAATAAAGTCGTTAAACTACAATGGGCAAAAAAGTATTTAACCCTTTTTTTAATAAATATTAATAGCTTTTATTGCTTAATCAATGAAATAGAGCAAACTACTTTGACAAAACATTATCACAGATATAGCTATGAATTTATTCCATCTAGACCTGATCTATAACTTGTTTAATGACAACATTTGCTAAACCATGCGTCATTGTATTTGCGACCCTGTTAATATGTCTAACCTGCCAATTAGACAACGACTCTAGGGTCGTTTTAATACCGGCCACAAATCCAAAATGACTCCAATTCCGTCTGATAGAGTTGACCGCATTTATCACTTGAAACGCGTCACCTTCCAAAATAATATTATGAAGCCCCAACTCTTTGTTAAAAAGAGTGGCTTGGTGTTACTACCAGTTCAAGGTTAACCCTTTTAGTCAAACTTATTGCAGCAATTATGTGCCCCTTAAAGTCCCGCATCATAATACCAATACCAATTCACATGTTGCCAAGATCCACTGATGCATCCCAAATAACTTTGTATGTACTTGCTGGAGTTGTCCACATTATTTGAGCCCTAAGAATAGTCTCATTGTTATAGTGTTATCAGGTCATACTTAATTAAAAAGCAACATATGTCCCTTTTAATTCAAAAAATTATAAATTATTAAAACAAAAAGAGATTATAAATTATAAAAATAAATAAATAAATAATTTTTAAAAGGTGGTCAAACCACCCCAAAATTATCAAAGAACGTAACCAAACCACCCCCAATAACATCGGAGTGACAACTATCTCCTTTAACCTGCCTTAAAATGATTTAGTCAGACCACGACTGGGTCTCCTCCATAAAGACCCTCGATCATGGGTCTCTCGAGGGAGACCCACAACTAGGGGCGTAAACGAGCCGAGCTTGAGTGAATAGTGCTTGTTTGAGCTCAGCTTGTCCAGTTTTTACTCAATCTTGAGCTCGAGCTTATAGCGAGCCAAGAAACTAGGCTCAAGCTCTGTAATGTCCAGTAAATTAATTAGACGTTAAAAACATAAATTAGACTAGTTAAGTGAATAATTAGGTAAAATGTACAATAAAAACACTTAGAAGAATTGATTTTCTAAGCTGTGTGTCCAGACAAACTTGGTAAAAACCCTATGTCCGCTGTCGTGTTCGAACGGGCTTGCGGACGGGACTTCCAGTAAGTCCCGATTTCTATGCGTGTCCGAACATATCATTTTCGTGTCCAGAAGGGCCTTCTAGAGAGTTCATATCTGATTTCACATACACGTGTCCGGCGAGCCATTTACGTATCCAGACAAGCCGCATTTTAAGACACCAACAAGCTCATTCAGCTCATTTCTCCAGTTTTCCTCTCTCTCACTCGTTTTCTCTCCCATTCTCTTAGGGTTTTGACCCAAAACCCTAGATCCTAGTATATTGAAGCTTCCAAACTCAAATCATCGAAGCAAAATCTACGTTTTCACCAATTAGTTTGAGGTAAATCCGAAAATCCTAGTTCCTCTAGATTTTGCGTAGATTTTTTAGAATTTGAGTTTAATCTCTCAATTTTATTTAAGTAATGTGTATTTTGAAGTGTTCTACTTAATCTTCAAGCATTGGGTTTTATTTTTTTGTGAGAAATCAAGGTAAATTCTCTAAACCCTAATTTTTGTCTAAGTGCTCTAAATTGGTAAATTTTGTGTCTAAGTTTAAGATTATCTTATGGGTTAGCATTGTTAATTAATGGGTTGTCAAATGGAACCCTAAAAATTCTATGAGTTTAGTTCTTGAGCAATTCAAGAGTTAAGTGGGGATTTAGAGTTATAAATGTTATGTTAATATTAATGTGTCATGCAATGTGATAATGCAGTGGTACATTGCAAGGCTTTTGTTGAAAATCCATCTTTAAACCAAATACCAAGCAACCAAAGTGAGTATTTTACTCACTGAGAACTTTGTTGTGTTTTATGCCAAGAAAATATTATGATGCGATAATCTTGAGTCAATAGTATTTTTGTATAATATATGCATGTAAATAGCTGTTAATATGTTAAAGTGATGATTTGATGAGATTTATGAGTTTTTAGTTATGATTAAGTACATGTGATTTGAGTAATGTTTTATGTAATTTATGGATATTTAAGAAACACATGTATTGATGAAAGTTTATGAAAAGCATGATGATGTGTGGCATGTTTTAGAAAATGATTCATGATAGACGTACTAGTATGCATATTTTTGGTATGGGACCAGAACATATGTATAGTGATATTCGGTTAGATTGCATATGCGTTCGATGAAATGTCGTGTATTTAGAGTGCATGTATAACATGAGTTCCCCAAAGGTTCGAAATGTCATATATGCATGTATGACCGAGTTATGACGTTGATTGGACATGTTAGGATGTTATATATTTGGAGTGCATGTATAACACGAGTTTCCTAATGGTTCAGAATGTCATGTATGCATGTGCGACCAAATTATAACGTTGATTTGATTTGTTGAGATGTAAAGTTTTAGAATGTGATGTGGTCTTTTGTTTACCAAAATATATCAATTATAATTAACCACTCGCAATAGTACGAATCCTTGTAGGATAAGGCTATAGAGAGGGTGTCGAACTTCAAGGACTGCAGGGGTATTGTTATCAAGTTTATGAAGATTAAAAATAACTAAAGAAAAGATTGTTGATTTTTGTTTTCTAAAAATAAATGCATAAAAGTAAAAGACATAAATTTAAATAAAGTAGGGATGAGATAAAGAATATGGGATTGATTTCACCACTCACCGCATAATAATGGTCAATCATAAATTAACAAGGAAAATTCATACTATGCATGATATAGAGCTCGTCTCACTCGAGTAATCAATAAATTACCTCTAAAGAATAAGTATAATCCATCTTTAGTTGGCACAGACCGTCCACCTAACTACTAAGATGCGGTACGACCCGTCTTCCCTATGTATGGATTAGCTACGTCTTTAATAGGATACATACAATCAATGGAATAGTATAACCCATCTTCGGTTGGTACGAACTGTCTACATAAATTACACTAAACTAAAGTGAAGTACAATTCGTTTTTCATAGGCATGGCCTATCTAATCCTTTTGATCATATATCAATTAAAACCGTTGTATAACAATCATTCACATAATCACAGAAAATATAAAGGATTGAGTTCAATCAATATAAAAGACTTTCTAAGACAAGATAAGAAATTTATAGTAATTGAATATAAACATTAAGATCAATTCTCACAGTTATACAACCATCATGCATATAGAAAATTCCAAATTAAAATACAATTAAACCATTGTTACTTGGAAAGTGCTACATTAACACTCTATAACGAATTTAGCCGTTCATCGTAGTGTTGGGATAGCCTTCTGTCATGTTCTTCTCCTCTTCAACTTGTTAAGCTTCCAAGAAGAATTTTCTGTCTAAATCTAAGTACAAGCACCAAGCACAAGCATACATTCTCTTGAAGCTTAGAGGTCTATTTATAGAGACTATGAGAGGCCTAGAAGCTCTTAGAATTCCAGAAAAATCATCTCTTGAGTTTTCTTGTCCAAGTATGAGATTGAAACTTTAATCTAAGTAGGAAAAGGATTTCAAATTCGTCCAAAATTGCGATTTTTTATTACGGGGCAATTTTTCCATAGTAAACGTCCGAATTAAGGAAAAGCTATTTCTGACATATTTGTTTCATTTTTTATTAGCTTTCCAACACTACTAATTTCATCACAATCAGAAATCTGAGCCGAAAGTTATGATCAAAACACTGAGATAGATGCATAATCCAAATTTGAACCAAATCCGATTTTGACTCTTAGTAGAGAAATTCATATTTAATCATTCACTTGATTTGATTAAACTTAGCCACATCATATAGGTCTTCTATTATGATTGGTTAAGCTTACCAATATCTTTTAGGTATTCTCAAAGTGTGCTTTAAGCCCAAAATCAATTGAATTAATTGTATGTTTATTTAAAACCTAAAAACATTAAAACAACACAAAATCAAACAAATAACAATGCTAAGGAATTAACATATGCAAGTTAAGGGGCTTGAATGTTCAACATTCAACGCTTATCAGAATGTAGGTATGCATGTATTCCCAAAAGGTTCGGAAGAAATGCATGTGTATATAACCGAGATACTACGTTGAATGTCATACCCGTTGTTTTTCCTATGATGACATGTTTGGGAGTATGCGTATATTGGAATTCCCTAAAAGTTCTAATGACTTGTACGCGCGTAAGGCAGAGACATAGTATCAACTATTTATTTAGATATCCTTGTATGCCTATATTTTCCTAAAGATTCAAAAAGCTTGCATACGATAATATCTGAGTCACATGATGTATATGTAATGATGTGTATAAAGTAGATTATTTGATTTATGAACCAAATACCATGGTTTACTCTATCGGCTAAGAATCATTTTATGCAAAATTATCAATCCACAAGTAGCCATGCATTATTGTAAACATATGGTAGAATTGTAGTGGTTGGCTCATTATAAAAACCCAGTGTGTTTTATACTAGTGAGTTGGTAAACTCATACTTTCATCAATGCGAATGTGATTGCCACCACAATCGTGTAGATGTTGATACTTTGGCTATGGGTACCGCAAACGTCGATGAGGACCTTATGGCGTTGTACTTGGGATACTACGACTGAGGCTCTTTGTATTTAGTCGTATGTGTGTCAGACTTGAATAGTCCATATTTTTGTATAGGCTTTTGTATATGGCTTGTGTCACATGTGACACTTATTTTGTATAGCAATTCTTTGATGTATATAATAGTTTGATTAAGCCTTAAACAGATAGACAAATGTGTGGCTATGATGTTGTAATTAACACTCATTAGTTTTATGATAATAGTTTCTGCTGCATAGTCAATTATTTTTGATGTGTCAGGTACATATTATGGGATGTGTACGTTAAGTTGGCTTAATGACTAATCGTCATGCCACCGTGGTGATTCCATTTTGTACAACAACAAAAAAAAGGTCGTCACAAGCTTGGCTCGCCAGGGAGAAATCCTTGTGCAAGCTCGAGCTCAAACTCGTCCATTAGCCGAGCCAAGTGCCTTATTGAGTACTCAGCTCGACTCGGGTGGATTCTTCTTTTATTAAAAAATAAAAAATACCCTACCCTTGAGCCACCAAGCACCGCCACTGTGTACACACCAACCAGCAAGTGGCGAGAGGGATCAAACGACCCCCTGCCTCCAAAAAAATTCTTTACCTTGGACCCCCGGTAGAAGAACTTCTTTGGATGCCCTGTTGCGGTGTTGCCCACTTAGTGAACGCTAATGCATCAGTAACTCGTTGTTGATGTAAGCCGTTATCGATAGACGTTGTCACGCCGAACTAGTGAACGCGAAACGTGGTGAGACACGTGATTAGTTTTTTGTTTAAGAGCTTTTAGCTTTAGATGAAGTATGGAGAACTATTGCGCTACCTACATGAAATCTTGGGCCACCTAAGTCTAGAAGAAGGATGAAGTCAAGAAGAAGGAGCTTTTGGTTTTTTGTTTAAGATCTTTTGTATTTTTCAGAATGTGAGCTTTTAGTGTTTAGATGAAGGTTGGAAAAAACGAATAAGTAAATTTAAGTTCTCGAGACAATCATTATGTGTTAGGTGTTCTTTTGACAGGCATTTATTTGACCAAGGAATGTCTATTTAATATTCAACAAAACACATGATACAAGAGTGGGTTCAGTGATCTCACCTGCCGCATGTATGGATGAGTTGCAGCAGACCGCGAATTGGAGTCCAGCAATCTGATGGTTGACCAAAGGCCGTTCATTCTGATTACAAGACAAGATAAATGGTCCATGCGTTACATTGGATTGAAGCAAAGACTTTACAGCTATACTCCATAATCCTACACATTTACACAGGAATTTTTTTGAAAGGAACGTTGTCAGGCATCGATAACCATGCTTTAAGTCGTGTTAAATAAATTTAGTGAAAATTGTTTCCCTACAGGTGTGTCTATTGTAAACTTGGTGCCAGGTCAGCCAACTCATAGATCCTTACCGTGGATTGCAATTGGGCATTTGATGATTCATTGAAACTCGTTGGATTTGGGTGCGCTCATGAACATGCAAAACACGATATACTTTCCACACGAGAACATGCGTTAGAGCTATTGTAACGTCCAGACCCAAAAGGACCTAGTCCGTTAGCCTTAAAGCCTCAAAGACGCAAAGTATATTAAGACGCTATAGCACTTGTAAACTACTACTATGCATGCCATAAGAAAATAATATTTTTGCGGAAGCATAGCACAAAGAGTACATAATAACACAACTTAATAAGTTAAGTTATCTATTTTTTTTGTCTGTGCCCGATGCATTTACTAACATAAAATATAGTTTGACAGAATATAAATGCAATTAAAGTAACATAGTGGATGATATGATGACCCCCCAAAAGCCTAAGCATTCATGACACCTACCCATCTGCCTCAAAACCTGAAAATGGGGAGAAAGTAAGGGGTGAGTAAGTCACTACAAAGGCTCAGTAAGTCACTACATTTTTTTTTCATTTTTTTTTTTTACTGACGGGCATTTAGTGACGAGTCAGGAGGTATGACACGTCACTAAATTTTAGTGACGTGTGAATAGTGGCATGTTTCTCACGTCACTAATCAGTTCGTTACTAATTTGGAATTAGTGACGTGTCAATTTTGTGACAGGTCACTAAATTTAGATTTATTAATGCAATGAATTATCTTTTGTAGGTTTGGTAGAATTGTTGGTTTGGTAGAATTGTTAAAAAAAAAGAAACAAAAAAGGAAAAAAAAAAAAAAAGCAACATGGGAGTTGAAATCCAAGTTGTGTGATTGGGGCATTTTGGGGTTTTGGTTTCTTTTCTCTTTGTGCCAGGATTTTGTAAGACAAATCGGATGGAGCATAAAATATAGGAAAAGAAGGAAAATGCAAATGCTAACATGAAATGTTCTCTTCATTGGCTCCTCAATTGCACATTAAAAAAAAAAAAAAAAAGAGGTGAAGAAAATAAATACAAAAAAAATAAGCAACTATTTTGTTGGGTGAAAAAACAAACAAAAAATTGAAGTTAGAGAATAAGACCCGGATCTATTAGTGCTTGGAACTGGTTAATTGCTACCTGAGAACGATCTCTTCCATTTCACTAATAATAATAAATTTCAAAATATTTTTTTAAATATTATATTGACTTAAAATTTAATGATGGGTGAAATTGGCCACGACACTAATTAGTGATGTGACAAATATTCCATTACTGTAGATACGTCACTAAATGTAGTGTTTTTTGTAGCGAGTAATACTTCTCAATTGAATTAAAACAGTTGGTTGAGGAGAGACAAATAGCAACATAAGTAAAAAGTAGTCGTCGTAAGAAAAACGTGTAACACTGAAATAAGGTAAACTTCTTAATAATTTAAACATCATATCCTTTATAGTTTTACCCATCTGGCCTTACATACAATTATGCCCCGTATGTATGGGGTTGTGCGATCAAACCTTCGAGAATCAAGCAACACCGTGGCCGTGGATATACCCTGGCCAGCTAATTAACTTATTTATGCACTCAGCATGACAACTTAATGATGGCCACACCTTCACGTAACCATAGCTTCAGTGTAGTGAACTCATCCTAGTCTGATACCGTACTATTAACTTTTACCTTAGTCCAAACGTCTTAAAACTTTCATTTACATAATGTGGTTCCACCCTACACATGCTTATTATTTACTTCCTTAAACTTTCAATAATCATATAACTTAGCATGTAAAAAGGGTACAACTTCTTATTAAAAAAATTTCTTATTTAGAAACTTTTATTCATTTGGGAAAAATTATTAAAATATAAGTTTTCCTCATTTGAAATCATCCTTTTGATACTAAGCATTTGTACCCACTTTCGAGTGACAATTTCGTTATAAATCCTTTTGATGTCTTGAGCTTTTAAATCACATGATGACATTTAAAAAGAGAACATAAAGCATTGATAAATTGTGATAAATGCCATAATAAGTACTTGTCATTAAAATATTTAAGGTAATAATGAAAAATTAATTTGAGGGTAATTAAACTTTCAAAGTAATCCATCATAAAATGTATAATGCGAAAGTGATAATCCTTGGAATTAAAATGCATTTGGAAGGTGTAAGGAGTACCACTTACCTCGCTACAGCAGTAAAGGTAGGCGATGAACTATTAAGACCTGAACAATAAGGATCATATAGGTTAGTCTAGCACTAGATACTCAAAGACCCTAATTAGGAGTCCATCATTCCTTACTTAACCTTCCTGACATTTCCCCTTTATTAAAAGAGTCGAAATTAAGTTATTATTTCTTAAAATATATTTCCTTCTAATCTCACTTTTTTTATTAATATTTTTGTGTTCTTTGAATAAAGGAAGGTAGGGTTAGTTTTAGAATTTCACTTAGAAAATTTATAAATCTTTTTCTTTCAAAAGAATCTCAAAATTATTTTTAGAAGGGTTTGGGTCAAGAATGGCCCATTTGGACATCGTCCTAATCAGGTTAAGTATTAAGGCCCGTAACTCACTAAATAGGTCTAAACTAGTGCTCATCACTTAGCTTACTTGGCCCATTGGCCCAAAACACATTTAAAGCTATTCACTTAATAAGTTTTTTGGATCAATCACAAGCTCAAACATACCATGGACTTAATTTTTTTTAATTTTTTAAGATTTAAATCAAAGCCTTTCTTGATTCCATATATGAGAAATAACATATTTCCTTAAAAAAATTTAACATCACTCAACGTGTTAATGTTTAGAAATATTTTACAATTCAAAAGAACCATTTTGTGAGATATATATATATATATATATATATATATATATATATATATATATATATATATATATATTTATGTGTTTGCCTTTAAATGTCAGTGCATTCGAGGTTTGCCTTTAAATGTCAATGCATGCGAGGTCTGAACCATTATCAAATTACTTGATGTTCATTCTCTCATTCTTCTCTTATTCTAACACGAGCAACACAGAGAGAGATAGTGTGGAAATTTCTTTGTCACTATGTGTCGAAGAAGTTACCACATGTTCCCATAATAAAGGAAGACTATTAAGTGTAGTGGTCGCTTGAACTTTGTCTGATATTGGGTGACCAACATACAGTGGCGGACCCAGGTAATTGACATTGCAGGGGCCGATAAATATAATTTAAAATAAAAATTGAATAACTTGTCACACAATGTGTATCACAAAAGCACATCATAAAAATTCATTATAAATATGTGCCAAAATTAATATATTAGCAACAAAAACATGTTGGTACTAGTACAAAAAGACAGAAATATAAAGTGTTCAAAAACCTAGTTTACGTCCTTTTAGAGAAACAAAATCATCAAGTATCGAATCTAAATTGAAGCTCTCAGCAATTTCCCTTTCAATATACACAACTAAACTATTTGCAAGAAATTCATCTTCCATTTTGTTGCGAAGTCTTGTTTTAACAATTTTCATAGCTGAGAAGGCTCGTTCGGTAGTCGTTGTAAACACTGGAAGAGTCAAAACAAGACGAATCAATCTATCAATAAGATAGTATGTCTTTGATTTTCCTGTCTCTACCAATCCTTGACATAATTCTGCAACGGAAGACAAATTTTGCAACTTCAAATCATTATGCACATCAAGTTCAAAATACTTCAACTGGAATCCCAAATTAATTTTCTCATGCTCAGAAAATTCAAGAGGATAATACACCTCTGCAAGACTACATATATCATCAATTTTAAATGATTTATAACCATCCTTTGGATCCAAAGCTGAGCTAAGTGTCAAAAGTTTGACTGCCCTTTCACCAAACCTACAATTAAGCTCTTGCAGTTGAAAGTCTATAGCAGCATTGAATATGTCAAAATGATAATGATGCTCCACTGTAATGTGATTCTGTTGATTACGAACTCGACCTTCAACATAACGAGCACTTAATTCTGGGATGTCAATTTCAAATTTCTTGGAGAAAGAGACAACACTCTCAAGCAATTTCTCCCAATCATCATCTCTCAGCTTTTAGATAAGTTTTTTTGCAGTAGAAACTGAATTAATAGCATTCAAAATGTCTTGAGATTTTTGCTGCAAAGCTTGACAAAGAACATCAGTGATACCCATGATTTCTTTCATCAAATGTAAAATAAAAATGAATTCGAAGGATGTAACCATTTTATAAGCAGCATTAGCATCTCCCCGTTGAGAGTAATTAGCTCCTTCTCTTCTAATTATTTCAAGCACTGAACAAGTAGCATCAAACATACTTATTAGGCTGCAAATAGAATTATAATGAGAACCCCAACGAGTATCACCAGCTCGTTTAAAAGTGTCAATTTGGTTAGCTCGCATATGTGCAATTTTTTCTGCTTGAGCAGCTTGTAGTTGATCGTGACGTTTACATGAAGCACCAACCATATTGATAATGAAATTCAAATTTGTGAAGAACTCATGAACAGAAACCACTTCTCTAGATGCAGCAACTAATGCTAATTGCAATCGGAGAGCAAAACAATGAACATAGTATGCATAAGGACAATCATTAAGAAATAATGCCTACAATCCTTTCCATTCACCACGCATATTGCTAGCACCATCATATCCTTGTCCACGAATATTTTGAATGTCAAGTCCATGATGAGAAAGAACATCAGATATTTTATTCTTGAGAGTCAATGTCGATGTATCTTTAACATGAACAAGATCAAAGAAGCGTTCTTGTATAAAACCATATTTGTCAACAAATCTCAGAACAATAGCAATTTGTTCTCTTTTAGACTCATCTCGTGCTTCATCAACAATAATACAAAATTTAGAGTCTCCAATATCTTCACGAATTTTATCTCGCACTTTACTTGCCATGACTTGCAAAATCTCCTTTTGAATTCTATGTGAAGTATACTTTGCAGATTTAGGAGCATTTTCCAAAACAACTGTTGCAACTTTTTCATTATATGATGCCAAAATTTTAATCATCTCAAGAAAATTACCTCGATTTTTTGAATCAGGAGTCTCATCATGACCTCTAAAAGCACATCCTTGAAATGCAAGCCACCGAACAACATCAATAGAAGTTTTTACACGTAGTCGATTATTTTGAATTTGTTCAGTACTTTGTGCATTCAATAATTTATCAATATGCTGTGATTGTTGTTTTAAATCCTCACAAGATTTCACAGCATTATTATGGGGTGAACAAGGATCCTCTCCAATATGAGTCAAAAATGCACATTTCTTTCCATCGTGAACCTTTTTCCAATTTCTAAATTCCTTGGTGATAAATACATCACATCCATGACGTCCAACTGGTTTCATTGTAAAAAGATAACATGGTAGACAATATGCGGCATCCGTAGTAGGAGAATACTCAAGCCAAGATGAAAATTGTGTGAACCATGAAGCTTGAAAACGACGGGGATGATTTTTTGGTCCAGAAAATGGATAGTCTTTACGCAAAATTTGATATGGACGTGCTTTCAAATAAGCCATTATTATTTCATCACGTCGATTGACTGGATAGTCCCACATCGGAGGACGTTTTCCTGGATCCCGTTCTATAGAAAAACCATCAACTTCGTTAATATTAAGCGTGGAGGATTTAAAAGGAATCTCTTGAGCTTCCACAATTAGAGATTCATAAGGATGTTCTTCAACTTCAATCCTTTGAGATTTAAGAGGACGTTCTTTGAGATTTGAAGTTTCAGCATTAAAATTCAATGGTGGATTACTTTCTGGAACATCAACTTCTTTTCTTTTGAAGAATGACTCGATAGTTTTAAACTTTGACATGCTTGATGAACCTAAATTTTCCAAATTAAATTACAACCCCATAAGATACAATCAAACTATCAACCAAAAAAAAAAAAAATTATCAGAGTCTAACAAGTAATAATCATACAATCTAAAAAAAAAAAAAGCCAAAAAAAACAAGAGTCTATATAATACTAAACTAAAAATAATAATATGAAAAACTAAAAACTTCAAAACTAACATCATTCATAATTTCATATATAACCCAAAACCAAAAAATATTATGAAAATTTGAATAGAGAAATTACCTTGTAGACAGACAAGAGTCACAAGATCAGCACAAGTATGGTAGAGAAGCAATGCCCAACTTCCACACTTCAGTTTCACAATTTCACTTCAGCTTCTTTTTCCACCACAGGTCCACAGCCACAAACACCGCTCACGGTAATGAAAAAAGTTATCAGTAGCTTCTGAATCTGATGACTCTGATTTCTGCATGAAAAAGTTAAACAGCCAATGAATGTGGGGTTTGCACATTTCCGAAAAAAACATAATAAAGGTGATATGCGTCAGATAATGGACTAACAAGCATTAAACTTAAATAAGTATAACCAAGGTATATCTTGAACTCTATGATTAGGACTTTTACACCACAGGCCTCGAGAGCTGAAAGAAAATCCATAATCCAACAAGAGTTTGGAGCAAGCAAAATCCAAAATCCTATCCAACTCAAAAGAAAATGCCAATTGAATGAACGACAGAAGAAGGCCAGAAGGGAATGAATACTTTGCAGTTTGCATTGCTACATGATTTATTGTTTGGAATCCTGGAAAATCTGATCCTACTAATCGTCATCACCTAATTTGCATTAATTTTAGCTTATTTTAAACCTGAAGATCCTTTCAGTTGCTCAGAGAAACAGTCAAGATTTTATTTTTCTTACATTTTCTCACCGAACAAACAGTATGTTGATCACAACCAATATAACCAAAAGAACTACCAAATCAAATCTCTCTCTCTCTCTCTCTCTCTGATTGAACCCATTTTATTCTGAAAAATAGACATTCAATTTTCGTTTCTTTTCCTCAATTTTCCCAACAGCCAAACAGAGCCTAACAAATTTCCATAACTCATAAGATATACGTTGAAACCTACAGTAACCAAACAGCGGCAATGCATTTTCAACTTCCATAAGCCCTAAAATTCGGTGAAATTACCACAGGAAAATGATATTCAAATCACCAAACGCAAATCCAAAACCCTAGAAAGTTCCAAAAATGATCACACAAATCCTAAAATTGCAAGAAATTTCTGGGTAAAACCGTAAAAGGCAGAAAATTTCAACAACGAAAATCCGCAAAGAAACCCCCAAATTCCAACCGAACCAAACCAAACCTAAATGAAGAACTAATAGTACATTATTTACGGTCAATTGGACAAATCAAAGTAACAAAAGCCTAACAATCGAAGAAAATTACACACATACATAACAAAATCTCATATCAGGATCATATCCAAGAATTAGCATAAAAACTGTAGCGCCCCAGTTTTTAAAACATATTAATAATTTGATTAAAGATGAAAAATGATTATTTATGTGAATAAATAAACGTTCAATTGTTTTATAAATATTTTCAACTGATTTGGGGAACTGTGTTTTTAATAAGACTGACAATTAATGTATAAACGAAAATTACTGAATAAACAGCCGTTGCTAGCCTCGCATTCACTCCCTTAAAACTATTCTTAAAACCCCACACAGATGCAGGTTTATCATTTTTAATCCAAAAGAAGCTTTGGCCAGCTCGTAGACTATGGGATTGATTTGTGCAATAAATTGTATAATTATTATATTGCAACTCATTCCCCCACTGCGTTTTAATTAAACTGCACCATCTAATTTCCCCACCATCAACAGATTTTAATATTCAGCCGTTGCCCTCCACTCTGCTTAAACTAAACATTTCAGTACTCTGACCAACTTCTCCAGCCTGCCACACCAACCCTCAGCACTCATGAGTCTCACCGTTATAAAACTAAGCACCATTCTACTGCATTATTCGCACACTTCCGCCTTCATTCTTTCTTCTCCTTTCTCCTTCTTTCTCATTCTTTTCCTTCTCTCTGAATTTTGAGAGATTACAGGAGACTGAGTGAGGAAGTATGAGACAGTGAGATAGAAGAAATTGAAGAGAAGCATGAACCAAAGATGAAATTGTGAGGTCGTGAAGGAACAGAGACCCGGTTCCCATTTCTGCTTTATCCCCTTCTTTTCTGTTCTCCTTCCTTCTTCCTTCTCTTTTCTGTGATTAAGAAACTTACCATCAGAGAGAGTGAGAGGATGAGATGGGAAAAGAGATTGAGTGGGCTGAGAGGGAGAGTCAAGCTAGAAGGCTAAGGGTGAGACAAAGATTGAAAAATCAAGAGTTAGACCAAACAAAATCCGTAGGGCCGTGAGGTCCAATCCGCGGTGAATCTGCACCCACTGCCACCGGAAACCCGATTTTCGGTGGGTCAGTGAACAGGCCGGCCGTGAGGGATCCGAAGCAGGCCCGATCAAGACCCATCAAAGCCCGAACCCAGTGTTACCCGCAACTCGATTCACGACCCACGAACAGCCAAGACACGATCCAGCAAATCGGCAAATCAGAGGCTGAGTTTTCGGCGGTCATCGCCGGTGTCAACCCAGGGGCATGTCCGGCGGTTCTAGCCGTACCCGGATCCCGGCAACCCAGCGAACCCGGAGACCCGATCAACCCGTTCTGGCCGTGACCCAGTGAACCCAGGGATAACCCGACCCCCTCAACGACTAGCAACCTACAAACCCGTGTGTGTGTGTGTCCCAACCAGACCAATAAACCACGAGCCAAACCCGACCGGCCTATGTGAGACCCGATCCAGCAACCCAGCAGCAACCCAACTAGCCAAAACCCATCAAACCCAGTCGACCCGAAGCCCATCAAACACAACAGCGATCCAACCCAGCCCAACCCGGTAGGCCCATCAACTGTGAGGACCCGTGACACCATGGGCTGATTTCAGCCCAGGCCCACTGAGCCCGACCCAGCAGTGATCCAGCCCGTGACCCCAGCAACCCGGCAAGCCGAACCCAATCCGAGCCCATAACCCGTGAGCCCAGCCAGCCCAGAACCGCAAGCCCGACCCGGAAGTGATCCCCAAACCGTGACCCGAACCCCAGAGACCCGACCCGGCGGCGACCCGTCTCCGACACAGTCTTCCGGCGACTTCCAAAACTCACCATTTTCACTGGATTTTCTAGTGAAAATCCTCAATGTGAGTTTCTAAGTTTTTTTTTAATTTAACTTAATGGTATATATTTACATAAAATCAAGTAACTAGAATATTAGAATATAACTTTAATAATTATAGAATTGAATATTCTTATTATAACTTATTTATGTATATTATATTTTGAAAAATATATATATACTCTGAGGTATTGATTATGTTTGATTATTGATAATTAATGAGTGATGTTGTTTAAACTAAGGGCTTGATTAATTATAAAACTCTAGAATTAAAGAACGATTTCATGAGTTCAATCATGTAATGCATTGTTTTAGAAATTGAGTATTATGGAAATTGAGCATGCTGTATTATTATGATTTCTCAAATATATTGGTTGAAATAATTGTTAATATGTTTTGTTAATTGGTTTGGTAATTGGATTGATGTTCCCTAAAAGTGATTAGGTTTTGTTAGAAAAATACATAGGTTTCTTGTTGGTTGATTTCTCTATGCTATAGAGAATGATATTAAGAATTTTAGATTGTACTCGAGTGATTACTTGAGACCTAGATTAGATGTTATTCCAAAGTATTGATTTGCTAATTGATTAAGTAAATGTTAAGTTTTAACCATGTTGAGTGTTCATAAATGTAAGTGATTTTCCAATTAATAGATGATCGCTTCTATGTATGTGTCTATGTATAAAAATAGAATTCATGTTGAGGCATGAGTTTCTAGAAAGTAATGATATTGACCTTGTATGCACATGTATATGTGTTTGATGCAGATGATGAATTGAGACAGCACAAAAGGACGGTAAGTATAAATTACTTACTGAGGGTAGCACTGGATTTCAATAATGTTGTGTTTATGTTTTATTTTAATTGGATGCGTGTGATTGATTATTGCATACTGTTAATAATCAACCTATTAATATTGGGCGCAACGTCTCCCAAAGGTTCAGGATGGTAAATGTGCCTGAAACCGGAAACAATAATAATCATATTGATTGGAACGTCTTTCAAAGTACTAGAGGAGGGAGGTCTCCGATAGTGCGAAAACAAGTTAATTAAAATGTAATGTAGAGGGAACGGCCTCGAGAAAGACGCTGACCGGGGGAACGGCCCTTACAAGAGAGGAGTGCAATGACTATATTGAACTGTTAAACTTTGCATGAAAACTATCATTACATCATTATGTCATATCTCTGTTCCTTAAATAATGCATAAACCATTATGTTGTTGAATGACAGTTAGCTCACTTATGAAACTATGGGATTGTGGTTATAACCACCTTCTCATAGATGACTGTGCAGGCACAGACACTGACGAGTATCAGGATTATCAGGAGCCTTATGATGATCCTGGTTTCATAGATGAGACTGTCTAAAGTCTCCTTTTTATGATAGACTTGCTGAACAGTTTATCTTCCATGTCGTTATTAGGTTTTATTTTATGTAACTTCTAGACATCTTATGCTTTATTTTATGGTTTGTAATATGACTACTATTACATAGGACGTGAGCCGTGGTGGCCCTTATGTTATTGCTTTTGTGTGTATTTATTTGTAAGACCTTTTATTATTATTTTAATGTAAGTTGAGGTATTTCAATTAAAGCTCTATATGTGTTGAAAGGGAATTGTCCCTATCAGTGATGTTTAAAAAAAAAGATATTCGTATTTTCCGCTGCGAGATTTATCGCCTCTGATAGGTTAACGACACGTGATTATCCAGATATAATTGCTTACGCTCTTTTGTAAAAAGCGGGTCGTTACAAAAACCCTAAATAACAAAGAGCCAAGAAAGTTAGTGCTCCTACATTGTAAAGAAAAACGATAAAAACCGAGAGGCAAATCCTCGGTTATTTTCGCTACCGACACCAGTCGGCAGTCACTGGCAGTGGCGCAGTGCAGCTGTGCAGGCTTCTTCTTTTTTTTCGTTTGTTCGTTCGTTCGTTCTTTCGTTCTTTTTTTGTGTTTTTCGTTCGTTCTTTAGTTCTTTGTCTAAGAGCTTTTATAGGTTTTTTTCCTTTTTTTTTTCTTCTATCATTTCATTTCTTGAGCCGTGCTTGCTTGAGGTGAGGTGCTGCAGGGCAGCAGGTGAGATGGACTGAAACTGAAAGTTTGAATCGACTGATGGAGTGTCTTGGACAATGGACTCCTCACTTCTGATAGACTGCTAAGTGCTAATAGAAGGCTAGAGTAGAGGATAATAGACGGAAGAACTAAGAAGCAATGAACTGATTTTGGTATTCAACTGAAAAAACCATGCTGTGGGCCCCTAAAAAAAAATGCTACTGGATAGTGATGGTGGCCTTGGTGGGGCCAACTTGGGAATTCTAGACTAGCTGGCCCTAAAGCTAGTCCGCCCCTACCAACATATGCAAGTTCCTTTGCAATGAGTAATATCTGGTTTACATGGGCACCCATATATCACCCATACGAGCATTGTTATATTTATCTAGTAACTTCTGTATGTGTGTGTCAAACCTTGGACCATACTTGTTATCTAAAACCTCCATCATACCTTTTGTTGTCTCATGTCATTTAAAAAGAGTAATTATGTTGTCTTTTATATAGTAGAAAAGGGTTACCCTAGCCATTAGGTCGCCTTCTATCTATTTTTCTTATTTCTTGGTGACCTTAGTATCTTTTTGGTTTACCAATTTTGGCTTGTCAATTGTAAAGGTGTGTAATGTTTTCTCATGCTTCAGTACATAAGAAATATATCGTTTTCACATTCTAAAATTAATTCCATTGAGGTTTCCAACTTCTGAGGCATCAATATTGCTTTTAATAGCCATTTTAAATTATGGATACAAAAAATAATATTTCTTAATACAATCCAATAAATATAAATTGTCTCTATTATAATACAAAAAATTAAAAATTAAAAAAAAAATTGTTTTACTTATTGCAAACTAAATAATAATAATAATAAACAGATCTAACAGCACTAAGATATGTCAACGTAGCTTGATAATTGTTAAAGCAGGCTTTGTAATATGCCAAATCTGGGTTTGGCAGACTACCAAATCTGGATAGGTCTTTTGGGCTCTGCTCAACAATCCTAACAATCTTTAATGGATGCAAGCCCTTTAGGTGTTTGTCACTAGAGATCTCATATTACACCAAATCAGGAACTATGAATGTCACCCCCTTATGTTGCTTTGTTAACATTCAAAAATGATGAATGTACCTTCGATGCTCGTCCATATGGCCTTTGTGCGAAGACTCTCCCATTTCCTATATTTTCTTGTGATTTTTCTTTTCAAAATTTATGTATGAAAATGCTGTAGTGATCTAGCCATTTGAACAATCTTTAACATGGCTTTTAAATGGGCCAAATTGGGGTTGAAACGAGTTAAAATGACAAAAAAAATACTAAATTTGGCATGAACCAACCAGTTCAGGTAGACCGGCATGAGGCGGCGGAAGCTCATCGCCCCACGCGGCTCGGTTGGAGGGGGCGGGTCGGATCACACGTCCGATTTAGTCCATGGGTCAGACTTTGACTTGTTAGCCGTTGACTAGGCTTGGGCCTTTAGGACTGACTTTCGGGCCGAGTCGATATTGGCTCTAATTTGATGTTGGCCTGCTACTCAAAACGAAGTCGTGACGTTTCTTACAAGCTGCCTCCACGGTCTGTAGACAGTGCCGTTTTGGATTGGTTCCAAAACGACGTTATTCTGTTTGGGACTGGAAGGCACCCGTAATGGGCGTGAAACGACATTGTTCCGTTTTAGTGGGACACTGTCGTTTTTTCCTAGGTCGAAAGGCACCTTTTCAGCACATTGTGAAACAGTGCTGTTCCAGAGGTGGAGTATTTGCTTCAAATTTGGTAAGAGAGTTTCTTTTGGAAAAATACTATGTTTTTTATATCGAAGAATAGATGATTTTTTTTTAATAACCCTCTTCGAATTGGTACCTTCCTGTTAGTGTCTACGCGTTTACGATATAACAGAAAAGAGAGCAGAGAGTATTTGGGATTGAAACTTTGTTCAATTTGCATTAAAAATATCAAGTGTTTTACAATTGTATATATACATTTTGCAGTAACAGAATAAGCTTGCAGAGAAAGCTAACTAAAGCTAACTATCACTAACTAGCTAAGGTAAACTAACTAGTTAAGTTAATTAACCAGCTAAGAAAAAACAGATCATGTGTTCTGTTATTTACAAATTTAACACGTGTATCTCAATACCCCCCCTCAAGATGAACAATGGATATTGAGAATGTTCATCTTGGACAGCAGATACCGAAAGATATCAGAACCAAGAGGCTTAGTAAATAAATCAGCCAATTGATTAGAGGAAGAAACATGCAGAGTTCGAACTAAACCACGTTGGATTTTTTCTCGCACAACATGACAATCGATCTCGATGTGTTTAGTTTGCTCGTGGTAGACCGGATTAGCAGCAATGTGTAAAGCTGCTTTGCTGTCACAAAACAGAAGAGCTGCTTGAGAGTGAGAAATCTGAAAATCCTGGAGAAGATGAAGCAGCCAAGTAAGTTCACAACAAACGGCAGCCATAGATCGATATTCGGCCTCAGTAGAAGATCTAGAAACTGTGGTTTGTTTCTTTGATTTCCAAGAGATCAAGGAGTCTCCCAGAAAAACACAAAAGCCGGTCACGGATCTGCGGGTGTCAGGGCAACCAGCCCAGTCAGAGTCACAAAAGGCCTTCAAGTGACAAGAAGAAGAAGTAGGAAAAAACAATCCCTGACCCGGAGCAGCCTTGATATAACGTAGAATGCGATGAGCAGCATCTAAATGAGGCTTGCGAGGAGCTTGCATGAACTGACTTAAAGTATGAACAGCATAGGTTAAATCAGGTCTTGTGATAGTGAGATATAGCAGCTGACCAATCAACCTGCGATAGGACTGAGGATCTTCAAGCAACACCCCATCCGAAGCAGAAAATTTGGCATTGGACTCCATGGGAAAAGCAGAGGGCTTAGCAGCCAAGTGACTAGTATCAGTGAGGATGTCCAAGGCAAATTTTCGTTGACATAGAGAGATGCCAGCAGAGGATCGAGCAATCTCCAGACCAAGAAAAAACTTCAAAGGGCCTAAATCTTTGAGTTTGAAATGAGTATGTAAGAAAGTAGTGAGTACCGTGATAGCTTGCTTATCATTGCTGGCAATGACTATATCATCCACATAAACAAGAAGTTCCATAAAGGAAGAACCCGTGGACTTAGTAAACAGGCTGTAATCAGATTTAGATTGAGTAAAACTATGAAGAAGTAAAATGGAAGAAAATTTAGAGAACCATTGCCGAGATGCTTGTTTCAAACCATATAAGGATTTGTTTAATCTACAAACCCGAGTATCTTCTTTAGAGATAAAACCAGGAGGAGGTTTCATGAAAACTTATTCATCGAGATCACCATGCAAGAAAGCATTATTAACATCGAGTTGATGAAGATCTCAATTATTGATATCTGCCAAAGCAAGCAAGCACTGGACACTGGTCAACTTGGCCACCGGAGAGAATGTCTCAAAATAGTCCAAACCCTCACATTGAGTGAACCCTTTTGCTACAAGCCGTGCCTTATACCGTTCAATTGAACCATCAGAATTATGCTTAATCTTATACACCCACTTGCAGCCAATAGGAACCTTATTAGGAGGTAAAGGCACAAGAGTCCAAGTCTGATTTTCCTCAAGAGCCTTGATTTCAGCTTTCATGGCCTCACGCCAGCAAGAATGTTGAACAGCTTGGTGATAAAATTGTGGTTCAATTGAAGTAGAAACCGAAAGAACGTAGTGTTTGTAGAAGGGGGACAAGTTGTCATAAGAAAGGACAGAAGAAAGAGCAAAAGGAATACCTGCATTCCGTGGAGAATGAGCTGGAGGTGATAGAGAAGATGAGGCCATTTGACAATGGAAATCATGCAAGTAACTAGGCTTATTCTTAACCTGTAGTGATTTTCGAATGAAAGGAACAGATGTAGGAATAACCAGAGAAACATCAGGAAAAGGAGAAGGAGATGCAGAAGAAGGAATGGAAAGGTCAGAAGAAATGGGATCTAAAGGAGTAGGATCAGGAATGGAAGGAAAGACAATATTAGAATCAGGAATAGGAACAGGAAGAACAATATTAGGAGATTGAAATTGAGAAAATTGGAAATGAGGATGGTATGGAAATACATTTTCATGAAAAACAACATCGCGGGAAACAAAAACAGTGTGAGTAGAAAGGTCAAACAGCTTGTAACCTTTGATATTATATGGATATCCAATAAAAAGACAAGGTCAAGCTCGAGGATCAAATTTGGAACGATTCCTAGCAAGGGTGGAAGCAAAACATAAGCAACCAAAGATACGAAGATGTGAAAAAGTGGGAGGAATTGAAAAAAGACATTCAAAAGGTGTTTTGTTGGACAAAGTAGGAGTAGGAATGCGGTTGATAATGTGAGTAGCCGAGAGAACACACTCACCCCAAAAATATAAAGGAAGATTAGCTTGAAATCTTAAAGCACGGGCAACATTGAGGAGGTGTTGGTGTTTTCTTTCCACAACAGAATTTTGTTGAGGAGTCTCAACACAACTGAGTTGATGAACAATGCCTTTAGACTGATAAAAAACAGCCATTTGAAATTCAAGACCATTATCACTTCGCAAAGTTTTGACCTTAGTAGCAAACTGAGTTTCAACAAGATTGATGAAAGAAACAAGTAAATTTCGGGTTTGAGATTTAGCAACCATTAGATGCACCCATGTGAATCTAGAATAATCATCAACAATGGTGAGAAAATATTTAACACCATTAAGAGAATCATTGGAAAAGGGGCCCCAAATATCACAATGGACTAAATCGAAAATTTTATTTGATATTGAATCACTTACAGGGAATGGTAAGCGATGTTGCTTAGCTAAATAACAAATTGTACAGCATTTATTTGAATCAACAGTAATGCTAGAGTCATATTGACTAAGTAGCTTTATTCTCGAATCAGACAAATGTCCTAAACGGAAATGCCATACATCCGAAGAAACATGCTTAACAGAAAAACTATGAGATGAAGGAACAGAGGAGATAGAAGAATGCAATGCGGATTTGTATACTGGAGAAGGCAATTCTGGTTGATCAAGTAAGTGAAACAGCCCGCCACATTCTTTACCCACTCCAATCATTTTCCATGTCAACAGATTCTAGATGAAACAAAAATCAACAAGAAATATAAGACAACAAGAGAAAAATTTCGTGAGTTTGCTTGCTGAGATGAGATTGAATGAAAAAGTAGGAACACATAGGACATCAGTTAGAATTAAAGATGCAGAAATTCTAATAGTGCCTATATGTGTAACAGAAGCAAACTGACCATTAGGCAATTTGACAAGCTTGGATATGGTGGATGTAATGGTAGTAAAAAAAGAAATGGAGCATACCATATGATCAGTGGCACCCGTGTCTATAATCCACGGTTGATTGACAAGTTTAGAAGCAACTTGAAAAGATGAAATGGAAGAAAAAACAGAATGGTGATATCTATCATTCAAAGAAGCAAATGGATTGAAAGAAATACCTGACATGTTGGCAGCAAGGCAATTTTGAGGAGCTCCAACCTGATTCACCGAGGAAATCACTTCAGAATTATTGGACTTCATCATAGCAAACAACTATTGAATTTGCTCTTGGATGATAGGCAAGGCAGCAGAGGGGGAATCCATATTCATATTCATCTCGGAAGCTTGATTGGCAGAATGTCGTTCTGCAGTTGGTTTTCCCTTGGAAAATTTGAAGCCCGGAGGGAAACCGTGCAATCGATAGCACTTCTCCATGGTATGACCATAAACACCACAGTGGGTGC
Organism: Alnus rubra; assembly: GCA_028654335.1. Classification (NCBI taxonomy): domain Eukaryota; kingdom Viridiplantae; phylum Streptophyta; class Magnoliopsida; order Fagales; family Betulaceae; genus Alnus; species Alnus rubra. The sequence goes on along the minus strand of JAJPGS010000001.1, from coordinate 2,928,238 downwards.
AGGTAGGACGATCTTTGCGAAAGGCATTAGGTTTACCATTTCGAGGATTAGAAAAATTTGCAGCAACAGGTCTAGCAAATGAAGGTAAAGAAGATGATGGACCTTTAGTCAGCAGAGCAGATGTATTGTTATGCATCGTGCTAAGAGAACCAGATATCTCATTTTGTCGTTCATGTTGAACAACTAAAGAGAAAACCTTGTTAATGGGTGGAAGAGGATCCATTAACAAAATTTGTCATTTGACATGAGAAAATGACTCATTCAATCCCATAAGGAATTGAAGAACATACTCTTGGTGATGATATTCAGTGAGTGTCTTCAACACACCACATGAGCATTTTCCGCAAAGACAAACAGGTAAAGGGCGATAGATGAGCAACTCATCCCATAAACCTTTGAGAGCAGTGAAATAACTGCTTACCGATTGATCTTCTTGAGACATGGCAGAAATTGCCTTCTGAATTTGGAAGATTCGAGGTCCATTTTGCTGAGAAAATCGATCACGAAGATCATTCCACATCATTTCTGCTGAGTCAACAGAAATAACACTTACTGCAATCTCTTTGGAAACAGAATTGATGATCCACGACAACACCATGTTGTTGCAACGAGTCCATGCAAAGAGGTCTGAATCAGAAGAATGAGGTTTCGTCAAAGTTCCATTGATGAATTGTAGCTTGTTCTTGGCAGTCAAAGCCATGAACATTGAGCGGCTCCAAGTATAGTAATTGTCGCCGGTAAGCAATTGAGTGACTAAAATTGAGCCAGGGCTGTCCCCATGATGAAGATACAATGGATTGGAATCCATTGTAAAAGGAGTTAAATTGACAGAATTAGATTCCATGAATCAATATGAAATCAGATTATGAAAAAATGAAACAGAAGAATGAAATCAGAGATTTGGAAAACGGAAGAGAAGTTAGGGTTTATGTTTGCTCTGATACCATAACAGAAAAGAGAGCAGAGAGTATTTGGGATTGAAACTTTGTTCAATTTGCATTAAAAATATCAAGTGTTTTACAATTGTATATATACATTCTGCAGTAACAGAATAAGCTTGTAGAGAAAGCTAACTAAAGCTAACTATCACTAACTAGCTAAGGTAAACTAACTAGTTAAGTTAATTAACCAGCTAAGAAAAAACAGATCATGTGTTATGTTATTTACAAATTTAACACGTGTATCTCAATACGATATATTTTAAATCACACACAGTGACAGTTAAAAAGCTTTTCTTCTGATTTGGCAATCAATTGATAGAGATCATAAAATGCCACCAATTATGTCAAACTCAAAATTGCCTGTTGATGGTCTTGTAGACAGACTTCCTGTAGGATTATTTAAGACTCTCTCAATTTCTCTCTGTCTTCCATAATTTGTTGCTATGATATACCATTGAAGGAAATTGAAAGAGAAAGAATAAAAAATGATTTGAAGGGATTTCCCCGTCAAGGTGGAATGCTGGAGGACAAAGAAAAACTAATTTCTCAAAATGATCGAATTTTGTGTGTAAAACTTTCTTGACCAATAATTGTATATATTATTTCTCTTTTTATTAATTTTCATAGAAATTATCACTTTACAAAAAGAAAATGATTTGGTGCGGAGATGAGCATACTTGTTATAGTGTAATGATCATTTCTTACGTCATCAATTACATCATTATTTAAACAAAAGAGTGGACCCAAGCAAAACCGGTGCCCAAAACATAAATTTCATGTATGCATGATTATGTGGATAACTGTTGGTTATTTAATGCGTATCGACAACTGTTCGGTCGTGGATGGGGCTAGTGATTCTCAGTGAACAGCACATGATTTTGCTTCTGGGAGAGTATTTCATATGATTTCATTTATTGCTTCTTTTTTCTTTTTTTCTTTATTTACTTAATCCACGGCTTCCAACTGCCTACATGGCTTTAAATTTCTATACCTAGTTTTCAACTGCCTTTTAGTTATCTCAAATGGGGCATTTAGTAAAGTTTTTTGAGGAATATATTTGATTTTGGGTTTTGATAAAGGTAAAAAATTAACAATTAATTTGGTGGAATCTACAAATAAAAATTGATTTAGTAAAATTATGAGATGTGTTTTTTTAAAAAAAATAATATTTTTACAAAATAAAAGAAAATAAATATATTTTTTTTAAAAACAAAAAAGTGAATGGTTGTGCTGATCTAGTGGCTTTGGCAGTCATTGCAGAGCTAGGGTTGCCACGCCCGTCTTGCGGCCGCCCTCAACCGCATTACTACAATACCACCCCAACTGTTTTTTTAAAAAATGTTTTACTGTTTTTATTTGTTATACATATAAATATATAATAAGCTCCGCTATTAAATGTTTCGTGTTTTATTTTTTGAGAACTGTTTTGTAGTGAGAAGAGTTTAATAATTTATCTTATCTTAAAAAGTGTGTTTGTCATAAGGTTACATCTCAAATATGTATGATTAATTAAAATTTGAAAAGAACATCCAACGTTTGAGGATCTAAAAGAATTTTTGAAATTTTTTTTCAAACATGTTATGTTTACAACTTCTATATAACTTTCGTACGACGCAAATAACTTTTTTTAAAATTAATAATTGAATACGTAGGATCCGAGATCCAACAGTTTATTTGAAGAAAAAAAATTGTTAAAATTGTATAGAAGTTGTAAACGTATCATATTTCGTTCGGTTAACCTTTACGTTAGAGTTGATTTTTTTTTTTCTTTTCATATTCGATTATTAGCTGACCTTATATCTCAAACTCATGCAATTCACTGCTTAAAAAATAATAAATAAAAAAAAAAACAAAAAAACAAAAAAAAAAAAACTCAAGCATCCCCCCTAGTCTAGTGTCCTTTTCAGGGATCTAACCTAGCCGACCATTTGCTCATGGAAAAAGAAAGAAGAAAAAACCATAAGCCCTGGCCTAGCCTTTAAGAAGAGACACATAGGTGTCAGGCAACCTATAAACTATTCCTACTACTTGACTTTATTTCTTTATTTTTTTATGAATTACTTGACTTTCTTTCGTTGCTGGAGTATATGAAATTCTTTTCTTTTTTTTTATAAGTAGAGTATATGAAATTCTTTGAGCCCTAGGATTCTTACACTTGGGTATTTCATAATTTTATGCATATATAGTTATAGATGATTATCTAGATAAACTCCAGATATTTTGTGACGCGAGTCAATGACCGTTGTTAGAGTTGTGGCTTCTATTATAATTACGACCGATAATTTTTAATACAACTCATAAATTTGACATAAAATTAAAGAGTTAGAGTCGAAAAGTTTAACCCGTTTAAATAAGGGTGCATTTGAGATTGCGATTTTGTAGACAAATAATACGATTTAAAATCAAATTGTAAAAAATTAATCGTTTGGGAATGAATTTTTTTAAAAATTGTGATTTAAATTTTAATGGTTAAACATCGATTTTGCCAAATGTTAACTGTGTTTTTTAATATATATTTTTTTAAAAATTGTACATTTTAAAATCGCAAACTCAAACGGATCTTAAATAGATCGGGTTAGGGTTGACCTATATATACACAACCTGAACTCACGAGATCATGACAGACAAATTTTGACATAACTCGCTAACCAGACACAAACCTGATATAAAATTAGTGGGTTAGTATTGAGGAGTTTGACCTAATTAATTATAGAGGTTGAGTTATGGTTAACCTATACAACTTTATATCAATGGCTCGAATGACCCGAACACGAACTGCCACCCCTAATTATACGAGCTTTATTATATTGCATTAAAGAGTTTAAAAAGTAATTTTAGTACGTTGAAAATTATGCAAAGTAATAAGCCTACTTGGTAAAAACACTCAAAAAGTACTTATCTAATTTTATTTTATTTTTTCTCTAAAAAAGGTCAAACCATACTTTTAAGAAAAGCTTTAAAGTTTTTTTTTCTTAAAAGCAATTTATTGTTATAAAAACTTTATTTCTCAACGTAATCTTAAAACAGACTCTAAAATTCTTACAAATTGATTTATTAGTTCACGTGCTATGTCAAATATTTTTTTACCAACGGCACCACGTAACATTTATGTAGATCGCAATGTAAGTTTATAAAAAGATTGTATAATATTTTCCATATAATAGTAAAAGAATAATAAAAAATAATAGAGAGAAAGTATATAACATGTGGGACAGTGGGGGGACCCTATTGAGTCCTTTGTGCAAATGAACAAGGTCAAAAAACATGTCCTTGGATGGTCCCATTATAAAACTGAAGTTATGGTATATGATTCCAGATTTAGAAAAAAAATGTCCCTTCATGAATTGGACAATTAGATTAATCGGTAATCAAATAATTAAATATAAATATGTGTAGGACCAGAGGCATAGCCATATAGTACCCTCTTTACTTTGGAGGGTAATTCATCCCACCTAGGCACCTAACACTATTTATGAAGTAAACTGAAACCGATAAAGGTGCGGAAAAGCCAACGACCAGATGTGGTAAACTACGCCTAACTTTTCCCAAACTCCACGGAGAGAGAGAGAGAGAGAGAGACTCAAAGTCGTCATAAATGGGCTGGACGCTCTTTGGGAGCGCGTGAGTTCACCCGCTGCTTATAGCAGTGATAAATTATTAAATTATGAGTAATGCTACACATCATCCTCTTATCCTCCTTTTATCCTCCTAAAATTGATGTGGCTCTTAAAATAACCATTTGATCAAAATCCAATGATAATCTATCATAAATCCAATGGTAATTTTAAGAGCCACATCAATTTTAGGGTGACAAAAGGAGGACAAGAGGATGATGTGTAGCATTACTCTTAAATTATAGGGAAAGTCCAAGACTTCCTTCCGAGTATCATCTAATTATAAATGTATGATGAAAAATATCTTTAATAAAATAAAAATTAATTAAAAAGGAAAATTTTTATTTTCTTTTATTCAAACTAAAAATTATTGATGTTTTTTTATCTTATTGAAAAATAATTATGGTTATTTTTGCTAGTCCTTGAAAGAATTTTCAATTAGGTAGTAGTTTCTGGCACAGGTCGAAATTCAGTCGTTGCCGAAATCTGACTAAACTGGCCACCTTCATCGGATTCCGCCTAAACTGGCTGGAATCCGACAGTAGATTCCGGCTAGTTGGCTGAATTTGACAAGAATGGTTGGATTCCAGCCACCTGGCCGGAATTTTACTGGAATGGCCGGCTTCCAGCCAACTGGTTAGGATCTGGCCAAAACGGTTGACTTCGGGCCAACTGGCTGGGATCTAGCACATGTGGCCAGAGCCCGACGTCATTCACTGAAATTCGACACAAATGGCTAGATTTCAGCCTCCTTCGCCGAAATTCAACCAACCCAAATTCCAACGAAACTGGCTTGAATTTGGCAATGAATCTTGCTGGTCAGCGATGCAATTTGTCATTGGTAATTTTTTCGTACAAGTCAAACACTGGAATATATTTTTAGAGAAATCATTTTTCTTCATTGAAAATATTTTACGATGAAAACCATTTTACGTCTAAACAAACGGAGCATTATATTAAAATTGACATGTGTCTCTTAATATTTGAAAATCACACATTTTTTAATAGGATTAGTAAAATTCATGTACTTTTTATATGTTTAAGGGACACATGTTAATTTTAGAGATTGAATTGAAAAAATTTCTTCAACCTAATTTGTAAGAAATTTTTGTTCAAACCGATAAAGATATTTTTTTTTTCTTCATAAAATTTGTGTGCACAAAATGATTGAAAAAAATGAGATGAAAACTTTATGTTGCCATATAACTGGCCTGAAATTGCACGATTTCTTCACAAAATTTGTGTGCACAACATGATTAAAAAATGAGATGGAAACTTTATGTTGTCATATAAATTGCCTGAAATTGCACCGTCCGAATTTGGTGCAGCAACGAGGTGGTGCACAATACGGGTATACATGCGGATGCAGAGGTGATTATTTGCAATATTTAAATTTGTATTTACATAATACGGATGTCACTTTTAAATATCCGCATTTGCTCGGTTATTACGGTTATTATTTGCTATTCACATATTATGTAATGGACCTATTTTAGTATTTTGAGCTTTCTTTTGATATCTATTAGGGTATATTTTAAACGATTTCGAAAATAATTAAAACCGATTTTTATTATTTTTGGCTTGTTTAAATTTTTTAAAGTCATAATATTTTGAAAACATATTGTTTTAATATTACTTTTATCTTTTTGCCGAATTGTTATATGATAAAGAAACACAACCAACCAAACAAATATAAACATAACTTATACTTAATCCAAAACAACGTCGTTTTATGAATTTATTAAATATAGTACATATATAAAATATATAATATATTACATATAAATGGCATGCAAATGTAGTTATTAACCGCATCCGCTTATCCTAAAACTGCTATTCATATCTGCTTACACGAATAGTAATTTTTACTAACCGTATCCGCATTCACATGTGCAAATAGCGGACGGTTAATGTTTGCTCACATGTACACCCTTGGTGCACAATGTGATTAGGAAACGAAAACTTTTATCTTACCATATACATTGTGTATCATTATGTAAATGTAGACACATTTTGAAAAGTAGCGATTTTAAAACACAAGTAATGAAAATGAAATATTTAAAAAGACTGTTTTAACTTTTCGTGAAATCGTAATTCAGCCTTTAAAATCGTGATTTTGCCTTTTAAAATTATGCAGTTTTAAAAATGCACCGCCTTATGAAAGTTAAGTGATTTAAGATTATATTCATCTAAAATAATAATTAAATTATGCCGTAAGGATTGTATTTTCAATTTATATTGAAAATATAAGATTAAATTACACTTTTACAATAAAAAAAGGATTTTAAGAAAAATGTTATTCCTGTGAAAATAATTTTACAAGATATTTCATATCTGACCTTCCTATTGACACATATTCTTATATAAGATTTTTTTTATATATATTGTTTTGAGATTTTTTTTTTTAAAAAATAAAAATAAAAAAATCTAATTTTATACTAACCCATGATTCATAAGCTTTCCACAATTACCCATAAAACTAGGGCTGGCAATCCATGTTAGAGTGTCGAGTTGACTCACAAGTTTATTTGATACGGGTTAATCTGAATTCGACCAATTTAATTAAACGGGTTAAACATCTCAACCATGACACTACAACCTATTTAAATTAGTGGGTGACATGACATGATCTGTTAACCTATTTAATAAACAGGTTGTATTGGGTTAACCCGATCCGACGTGACCCGCATCACCAATTTAATAAACAGTTCATGTTGAGTTGACTAAAACATGTAATGTTTCGACCGGTATATAAATTTAAATGTAAAAAAAAAAAAGGAATTTTAATTTTTATGAATTTTAAATATGAATTTTAGCATTGTAGGGTTTTATTTTTTAATTGTAAAAAAGAAAATAAAATTTAATTTATATGGGTTAAGCAGGTTGACTTGGAATTAACCTGTTTATTAAATAGGTAAATTCGGGCCGACCCCAATTGACAGTAACCCGATTATATAAAATTTTAATCAATTAATTTTATATTAAGTTCGTGTCGTATTTACAAATCGTGTAAAAAATTACCAATCTTAGGTAAAACCAACCTTCTAAATACAATTACCTAACCTAATTAAGAGCCTCAACAAAACAATTTAAGGTATAGTACCTAAAATTTTGCTTTCAATTGAGCAATGTAACGTCTTTGCCCTAAGAGCGCGTGACTATCGGGCACAAGAAGAATGTCTTTTTTGGTTTTTACACGCATTCGGCTTCCCCTACTCCTCTCTCACTCTTCACCCGAAAACTGCCGGGACACACTCACTGGTCACTCCCACTTCGCACTATAAATAAGCGCCCAATAATTATTAAATACTCTTTATCAAATTCACATAATTTTTATTTCATTTTTCTTTTTAAATTTTTTTTTTCTTCTCAGTTGTCTGAAACTCCATCTGGGTGTGTCTCTTCCTCTCAAATCTGTGGAGCCTTAGATCCATGGCTTCCATATCCAAACCCTAGATCACTCTATCTAGGGTTTCAATCCCTCTCTGTGTGAAATTGGTGCCTGCAACACTGTTTCTACGGCACAAGAGCAATTATTTTCAAGGTACTGTTAGTGAATTGAAGATTTTCAGTCTCTTGGTGTAGGTTTTTTTTTTTGGGGGTGATTTTAGGATTTGGCTTTTTGTCATTTGTTGGGATTTTATGTTTTGCGTCTCTGGGTTGTGAAGTAGGGATTTTTTTTTTTTTTTTTTAGTAGAGAAGTGTATTCCAGTGCAAAAGAACTGTGTTTTTTTTTTCAAGGCATTGTGGATTGGGTTTTCACTCAGTTCTATGACCGTTTTCAAGATTTTAGGGTTTCTGCCACTTGCAAACTGTAACCTTTGGGAGTCGTGAATTGCTGGATTTGATAGTGATATTGGGGTTCAGCTGGAACTCAATGCTTGGTTAAGATACTACTTTGGGGAGTTTTTTCTTTTTTCTTTTTTATATTTAAATTTAAGTTTGTCAATTATGTGCATGGAAGACGAGGAAAGTAGTGCAAAATTGGAAGATTTGAGGGGTGAATATTGATTCAGGAGGAGGCTATTGTTGTTGGGGGTGGTTTTGGTGCATAATGGGTTGCCTTTGTTGCAAGCCCTCTGCTATTGAGGACAGCAAGGAGAGCCCGAGAGAGCGGTTATCGAGCAAGGCCTCATTGGAGTGGCGGGCATCGAGGGTGACCTCGTCAAGAAGGGAGGAAGTGCATCGAGCCAAGGATCGATACGATAGTAATGATGGGAGGACGATGTTAATCGATAAGCAAGCGAATGGTTCGGTTCGGTTACACAGTGAGCATTTGGAGAGGAAGAAGGAGAAGATGGAGTATGTTGTTGCTCAATATCCGGGGATGGGTACGGTTCCAAAAGCTACGGAAGGGGAGCAGATTGCAGCAGGGTGGCCTTCGTGGCTGGCTGCAGTGGCTGGAGAGGCTATTAGAGGATGGACTCCACGGCGTGCAGATTCTTTTCAGAAGCTGGATAAAGTATGCTCCTTTTGTCATTTGTCTCTGCAAAGTTACATTATCTTTTATGTCATGAGAATGCTTGTGGATCAACGCAGACGATCGATTTCTTCTTCTAAAATGTTAACTTGCTTTATTAATCAGTCCAATCACTCAATGTAGAGTCATTTTATTGATTTTATTATTGAAATTGCTTGTGGGCGTATATATACTACTTTACAGTTAACTTGTTTCCTCGTGGTTCATATGGACTTTCTGAATCAAAAGAGTGAAAAAAAAATGTTAAATGTACCTATTGTCATTATTACCGAGAGGGAATTGTTGCTATAGGGAGGGAGGGAGTGAGTGAGTGAGTTACTAGCATTTAGACTTCCCTTAACTAATAGCATTGTTCTTTAGTAGTCTCACCGGTAGTAATATGGTAAGCCAATAAGTTTAGTTCAAATGGAACTTCCTCCGCCTGTAAGATGTGGGTGGAGGGTCAGTCATGGGTTCAAGACCCACTGGATGCGTGTATAACTTACCAATAGGAAATAACACTTGTAATTACTTAAATTTGTAGAATATCTCCTCCTAGACTGTTTAGTGGCATGGGAATTGTGGCCATTTAGACTTATCTTTATTTGGGGTCTGATGGGTAATGCTAGGACCGTAAGGAGGTGTGCGCAGATTGTTATTGGGGTCCATTGGCTGATGCTAGGACTGTAAAGGAGGTGCTTGCAGGTTGTAGAGGGAAATTTGGTAGGTGTGAGAGTGGTGTGATCTGGGGAGTACACTGGGAGTATATAAAAGGAAACGCCTAACTAGAGAAACAAGTAAGAAAATCAAGAAAACTAAAAGATCAGGGGAACGCATAAGCCGTATACCAAAGATACAAAGTGTGATAAAATGAGGATAAAATCTCCTCAGAGGATTTCTCCACGTCCTCAAAGCTCCGATTATTTTTTTCCCTCCATAAGCACAAAAAAGGCAAGTAGGTGCCATTTTTCACATCGTAGCACTCCTCAACCGACCCAAAGACCACCAACAAGCAAGCATATCGATAACTGGTCATGGCATAACTCAAGACAACCCAAAACAATTGAAAAGAAAATGCCACAAAGCAGAAGTCACATCACAATGAAGAATAAGATGGTCCAAGGACTCTTCCGTCTTCTTACACATGCAGCATCTATTTATCACAATAACATGGTGCTTCTTGAGATTGTCCAAGGTGAGGATCTTTCCAAGAGCTGCCGACCACGAAAAGAAGGCCACCCTTATTGTATGAGCTCTAGAAGTAATGAACACTTGCACAAGACTAGTTTGGTTGAGTCCTTACAATATGAGCTCTTCATGTAATTAACACTCATACGTTACTTGTTTGGTTGTTATTCTTTCTGTTCCATTGTCCATTCTTGTTTGGGTACCATGATATTCAGCTACCTAATGCTCTTAATGTTGGATAGAGGTAACGTAGCTTAATAGAATTTTTTTTTTTAAAAAAAATCAAATTATTTAATGTACCTCTTACAAGCCGTTCTTTGGTTTCTTTTGTTTATTACCTAATGCTGTCCACTTTAAGTTGATATTTCCTGTTGGCTGGTTTTGGTTTGTTTTATGATGATATCTATGTTTGTACAGATTGGGCAAGGAACTTACAGTAATGTTTATATGGCTCGTGACCTTGAACATAATAAAACTGTTGCTTTAAAGAAAGTAAGGTTTGATAACCTGGAACCTGAGAGTGTTCGCTTTATGGCAAGGGAAATTCACATTCTGCGTAGGCTTGATCATCCCAATGTAATAAAACTGGAAGGTCTAGTTACATCAAGGATGTCTTGCAGCTTGTACCTTGTCTTTGAGTACATGGAACATGATTTGGCAGGGCTTGCTTCACACCCTGGTCTGAAATTTACAGAAGCACAGGTATTATAGGATTTTTTTTTTAATTTATATATTTTAAAATTTTTCCCCTGCTATAACTGCAATTTGCTGTTTGATTCTATGCTTTGCGTCTTGTTCCCCATAAATGCAGTCCACTATGATGTAACTATTAAATAAGCTTCCAGAAATTTAATATCCAGAAATCTTGGCATATTATATTTATTTTGTTCTTGTTTAGTTTGGTATTTTGGGTTCTGATGTTTAATTATTCTATTTGCAGGTTAAATGTTACATGCAGCAACTTTTACAAGGACTTGATCATTGTCACAGCCGTGGTGTTCTGCATCGTGACATAAAGGGTTCCAACCTTCTAATTGACAACAATGGAATCTTGAAGATTGCTGACTTTGGTCTGGCAAGTTTTTTTGATCCCCATCAAAGTCAACCACTAACAAGCCGTGTTGTAACTCTTTGGTATCGGCCACCAGAGCTTTTACTTGGAGCCACTCTCTATGGAACGGCTGTAGATTTATGGAGTACAGGTTGCATACTTGCTGAATTATATGCTGGCAAGCCTATTATGCCTGGAAGAACTGAGGTATTTTTTTTTCTCTTTCTTTTTGGTTTCCCACCAAGCATGTAGAAATGATGCCCTTTGTTGCTTGTGATTTAATTGAATCATCATGGTCCGATGTACATATTTATATAATAGGATTAATACACATGATCTACTGCTTTATCTATTTGGCCATTATTAAAGGTCCAAAGAATTTATTGGATCAATCATTGTATTTGTTAAGAACCTCTCTTGGAATTCTGCTTGCAAGGAGTGATCACTATGTCACTATTTCAAGCCATGCAGTTTATGGTTGCTAATTGCTGGTAATTTGAAGGTCTAATGTTTTGATTAATTTTTTTTGGGTCATAAAACTGTAGTGAGATGCTGATATTTTTCTTAATTAATAGTTGAGCAGAGATAAGTAACAATATTAGGGCCTGAGACTTTGGTTGCAGTAGGGAGGAATATGTTTCCTTCAAAAAAATGTCGTGAATGTGGAAATGTGAGATGGAAAGAGATGATTCCTGCGTTTAGTTGAATTTTAATATTTAGTTATGAAGATATTGGTGGTCACTGGTTGTAGAAGGCATCTGGCAGTTTTGTATAGTTCTAATAGACACCCAAATTACCTGAATTCTCATTATCATTATACTGAATCTGAGGCAAATTAGAGGTTTCATGGAAAAGACATCCCAGTAATAATTGTGTAGATAATGTACTATAACCAATCATGTGCCTAAAATCTATTCAGCCTTTTCACTCTAAGCATGCTTTTTTGCTTCTCTTACTTAGAAGTAGCCTAGTTGTTTGAATTTATTACTAAACTCTGCATCCTTTTGCCTTGTAGGTGGAGCAATTGCATAAAATTTTCAAGCTTTGTGGCTCACCTTCCGAGGATTATTGGAGAAAATCTAAGTTGCCTCATGCAACCATATTTAAGCCCCAGCAACCTTATAGACGATGTGTTGCAGAAACATTTAAAGATTTCCCTGCACCAGCATTAGCATTGATGGAGACTTTACTTTCCATAGATCCTGCTGATCGCGGATCTGCAGCTTTTGCTCTCAAAAGTGAGGTATGAAGTTTTAGATAAGTCCGATAGAATTTTTCAATTGTTGTTGTACTATTGATTTTTTATCTTGATATTTTTCACTTTTTACTGTTAAATCACTATTTGTCCTAAAAGCTTAAACTCATACGAAGGGGTAAATTTAATTATTTAATCAATACTTCAACTCTCCCAGCACATGTGGCTCAAAGTCCCATATAATAGATGAAGTCCAACACGTGAAATATTTAATTGAAATGGAAGGTGAATGACGGAGACAAGGTTTAAATTCAGGACCTCTGATACCATATTAAATCACCACTTGTCCAAAAGCTTAAGCTAATAGGAATGAGTAAATTTAATTATTTAATCAATACTTCAGCATTTACCATTCAATTACTCTAACTAGTTAAACTTGGAAAAGTTTTAACCATTTTTTAATGCTGTTTTCATGTGGCAATTAATTATTGTGGTTCTTGGTAGTGCGCTGCTGCTTACTTATCTTTTTCTTATTTTTTGGTTTATGTTTTCCAGTTCTTTACGACAAAACCACTTCCTTGTGATCCTGCCAGCTTGCCAAAGTATCCTCCTAGCAAAGAGTTCGATGCAAAAGTGCGGGATGAGGAAGCCAGAAGGTGAACATTTATTTTTTCAAAGTCATAGATAGTGGATACATATCCACATAATATAGTTCAGATATGTGAGAGATATGGCAGAAATACAGAGCAAGGCCTCGATAAGAGTAAAAGAAAAAAATCAAGAAGATAAGAGAAAGAGAGGTCCATGGGAGGCACATGGTTAATTTTATTTTTCTTTCCCCCCCTTTTTTTTTTTTTGTGGCTTGGGGGGTGGGGGTTTCAGCGAGTGGGTCATTGTAGGTAGGCTTAGACATCCCCCTCTTTATATATTCCAAATTAATTAATTAATTAGACATCCTTGTTGCATTTTATCATATATTTCAAGAATTAATGTTGCCATGTATTGTGCATGTATCTTGTATTTGTATCGTGCTTTTAAGGAATTTATTGAAACTTACGATGTCTGTGCTTACATCATGTTGTTAAAATTTAGAATTACCTGTTAATTCATTAAACGTTAACCAAATAATGTTTTTGCAACTGAGTTGACAACGGTAGTTTGGCAGTTTCTAAGATATATATTGTGATTGTTTCCTTTTGTGAACTACATCACCGTAAAAGATGCATTAATTTAAAATCAATAGCTTGTACATAGGCAAAACTGTTGCTTGTTGGCTTTGACTGTGGGGAACAGGATTGATTCAAGTAGTTTGTTGTTTTTAGACAAACCACATTGATGATTATTGCTCCAGTTTCTGAATTCTATTGGATTTTCAGGCTAATTCACACTCATGCCAATGCCAAAGTGGTAGCTAGTAGAGGTGGTATATGTACTAATGAACTTGTTTTTACTTACATGGACAGACAAGGAGCAGCAGTAAGCAAGGGCCAGAGACCTGACCTCGAAAGGAGAGGAACAAGAGAGTCTCGAGCCATCCCAGCGCCAGATGCCAATGCTGAATTAGTCTTGTCAATGCAGGTAACCTCGTGTTTATTTTAGTTGTTGTTAGTTGCTTGATGACATGCTCAATTACAAAATTTGGAGACTAAAAGAAAATAAAAAGAGAAATAGCTCTTCTTTTCTGTATGCTTTACAACGTATGGTGAATGAATGGCATTCTAAATGTAAATTTATTGGAAGAAAGTTTAGGAATATTTATTCAATATGATTTTGGAATATGTTTTTGAGTTGTTCATACATCTTGTGCCCATATTTTGTATGAAAAGTGTTTTATAAGAACTTACTTTTTGAGAAAGAATGTATTCAAGTTGAGGTGATTGGATATATCTTGCACCCATATTACATGTGCTGACTTCTAACTAAATTCCTTAAAAGAAATTGAGTCAAGTGATAATCAGATGTCAAATGATAATTTTATCCTGCTCACTGTTCACCCATTTTGACCCAGTTCCATTTATTCATCGGCTGGATGACATCTTGGTGTTCTAGACATGGACTCATCGTCAGCTTCTTGCTTTGAGCATGATGATCTGCAATGAGTACCATGATTGTTTTCTGAAGTTACTGTGCCAATTTCAACTTTTGGAAATATTTTAATTTAAATTTTCTTATGATAAAGTTGTATCATGTCTTGTTTTCATAACATTAGACTATATTCTTAATCTTTTTCAAATACCTTGTTTGAGTTGTCTAAGCCTTATTAAAACATTCTATGTAAGAAAATGTCTAGAACACTATTGTTTTTCTCTTTTCTTTTTAATCAATGATGCCTCTATATTCTATGTACATATTCTTTTACTACAGAAAAGACAAGGTCAGTCCAATTCTAAGAGTCGGAGTGAAAAGTTTAACCCTCATCCAGAAGAAGTTGCTTCTGGCTTTCCAATTGATCCACCTAGACCATCACAAACTGTTGAAGGAACCATAGAACCCCAGGAGCATCATCATAAGAGAGCCTCCCATTCAGGGCCACTGGCTCACCGTGCAGCATGGGCAAAGGCTGGGAAGAACCTGGATGATGCTGCAAAGATATCTACTGGGGCTGACCTGTCAACAATGTCAGGTTTAGTGGAAGCGAGGAGGATGTCTGAAGATCGCAGACAAAGGTCTAGTTCTTCACAGCCGGAAGTTGCAAAATTTATAGGCAGATTTCCGGGATCCTTCAAGGAGAGCTCGGAATTTTCAATGCAACAAGATCAAAAGCATCACACACAGGGAATTGTAGGTTCCCATAAAAAAGAAGATGGAAAAATCAGCAACAAAGATCCAATTCTCGTAAGTAGTTTTTGTCCCCCCTCAATTAAGTATTTTTCGTTTTCTATTAAAGTTTTGCAACTTGTAATAAATTTTCATATATATATATATATATATATATATAAAGTGTGTGCATTGAGAAACTTGTGATAAATTATCTTCATAAACTGTTGTTGGTATTACTTTCTAGTTATACAATATATTTATACCATTGCTTATATATTTTCACAATTGTAACGTTTATTCATTGTACTCGGTATTCAAATAGATAGAAGGAAAACCTAGTACTTAGTATTCAGTGAGATTATCCACTTCTAAGGACATTTCATCCCAATGGTTTGCAATAGTTAACTTCCTTAAAGCTGATTTTGCCTTTTAAGCTGTTTAAAAAAGTACTTCCTTTTTGAGTAGCCTAGTCACTTGTTTTTTTCTGAGTGCCTGAGACATTATTCTTGTCTGTATTTGGTTCAGCTGGGTTATGGGTCGAAGGGTCACAAGATACACTACTCCGGTCCATTGCTAGTTCCATCAGGGAACATGGATCAGGTGCTGAAGGACCATGATCGTCAGATCCAAGAAGCCGTTAGACGAGCACGCCTAGACAAGGCAAAGGTCAGAAAAGTTCAGGCGGAAGGGAACCAAATATCAACTAATTCATTATTTGTTTCCGGTCGTTGAATTGTTTGATGCAAACCCATAATGAAGCTGAGCATCATCGGGAAGACCAGTGCCTACAATTTGGTTAGTGAATTTCTCGTGTAACACAAATTGGTTATTGGGTAGGCGGGTTTTTTTTTTGTATAGGTCCTAGAAGGATGGCTAGTTGCCATTTTCATCTAAGCTTATATAGCTTATTGAGAAGTCTCTCTCTCTCTCTCTTTTTCTCTCTCTCTCTGAGGGTAATCATCAGGTATATTTCCTTTCCACTATGCAACTGAAATTGTTAAAAGTAAGGGCCATTCTTGTAGATGTTATTTATTATTATAAACTGTAGAGTATGTGGAAAATGACACTTTCTTTTGTGGTGAAAAGAGTAGACATTGCTTTTTTCATTGCATCACCAAAACGCCCCCTCATACCTTTTCTATGTTTCTTCTCGAGCTTACATCTTCAAAACAACATCTAGGCTTCTTGAACTGCACAAACGACGTTGATCCCAGCAACCACCATGCTTTTTCTGTATTGAATTCCATGTATTTCAAAATCAAGTGTTCAACGATATTAACGATCGATAATCGTGTTGGCGTTGACGCTAATTCTCTCATTTCTCTGGCTGCTTACAAAGCTGGATGTTGGCTTGATGATGATAGAGC
Source organism: Alnus rubra (assembly GCA_028654335.1). Classification (NCBI taxonomy): domain Eukaryota; kingdom Viridiplantae; phylum Streptophyta; class Magnoliopsida; order Fagales; family Betulaceae; genus Alnus; species Alnus rubra. The sequence goes on along the minus strand of JAJPGS010000001.1, from coordinate 2,911,663 downwards.
CACCATAATGCACGACACTTTCGGTTCACTCCATTCATTAGCCCTTTCTTTTCTTTTCTTTTTTCTTTTTTTTTTGTAAAAAAAAGAAAATTTGGGTGAAAAATGTGTCCTATCACCTACACGACTAATTTTGATTCAAATTGTCCGTTATACTCCTGCATCATGGAGGGACTGGCCATGGAAGGGCCCAAGGGGGAGAGGCTCACAGTCGGGTTGTGGGTCACAGCCAGATTGTGGGTCATCTAAGTTACTATTAATTACAATTAATTCCGCTAAATAATTGTAATAGCATTCTAATACTTATTTTTTATTATTCAAATACTTCCAATGACCTATCATTTGCATTTGGCCACTCCATGGAATAATCCATAGTTGAATTAAAGTCATAAAATAACTGCCACTTTAATTCACTATCTCTTAATCTTTAAGTACCGAGTTTAATCACATTATTATTCTTGTACTTTTGAAATCTCATTTTTCTTCATACATATAGTTTTAATAACTCTAACTAAAATACTCAAGCATGAAGCATGAGATTAAGAATAATAATTTTCATTAAATCTATCTTAAGGGAATATTTGATGTCACTTTTGTTAGATAAAAGTAATAGAAAGCAGAAAATGAAATACTCCTAAACTGTGTTACAATGTTACTTTCTTTAAGAAATTATTTTCTCCCACCATAAATGGTATGTAAAGGGTTACAACAAATATTTCTCCATTATACAATAGAGCTCAGAAATCCTCCGTTGTTTAGTTGTGTTTTACACAAACGAAACTAAACCTGAATACCCTCAAATTTACTATTATAACTAGAGACAGAGACTTGAAATTTAAAGTACAGAAGGTATCAGAAAAAAAAAACAGAAGATGAGAGAAAATTGTTCTATGCTTTTTAATAACTGGACTACAATTACTTGTCTATTGTGTTGAATAACAGTTATTTATTAACTGTTAATCCAACAGTAAAAAATTGCTAATTTAACAATCATAAACTGCTATTTTAACACACTTAATTTTAATCATCAGATCAAATAATTGTCAATGAGAAAGGCCGAGAGGTTCGTTCCATTTCTCGTTCCAAGTTTAGTTTGAATGAAACTGCAATGTGGTGTCTCGTTCGAACGGGTCATTTACCGATTCAAACAAGGAGGTCTAAGGTTGACTATAAATAGCTGGAAGTCGGTTTTCAGCTCATTTATCCTCATTTCTCTCCTCTCTCATGACACACACACTCTTTAACTCTCCAAAAGTTTGCTCAAACCCTAGGGTATTGATCATTGGAGGTCTCCAAAGAAAACACCAGAAACGTGATTCTTGGTGTTAGAACATCATTTTCACTAATCAATTCGAGGTAACTCACTAAAGCCTAATTTTCATGAAGTTGAGTTGATTTTTTTGGGGTTTATGCCTAATCCCTCAAATTCCTGAAGGGATTTTGTGTTTTTTGGGGTGCTAAGCTTGGGTAAAGCTTTGGGTTGGAGTTTTGTGGATTGAAACTTTGTATTCTCCATTCATCAAGGTAAGACCAAAACCCAAAAATATTTCAAAATGTGCAAATGAAGGATTTTTGAGTGTTAGCCCTAGAGCTTCTCTTTGGGTTAGCTTATTAACTGGTGAGTAATAAATGTAAACCCTAGCTTGCAATGGGTGTCGAGCAAGGGTGGAGCCAAAAATATTTTGGTGGGTGGTCCGAACCTAAATATATATATATATATAGTCCATCTATATATGCACGTGCGTGTAAAATAAAAGCAGACAAGTCTTAAACTTAACTTCATATTAAGGCATAAGTCATGACTGTATACAAAAGTTACGTGTCTATAAAATCATCTTTAAAAATAATTTTTCTTCCGAATACAAAAGTGTTCTAGTTTGTTGTAGACATGTACAAAAAAAAAAAAAAAAAAAAAAAATCCAAAAAAGAACTTTGTATCTCTTTCTAATTATGTTCAATGACGGTCTTTCATGGAATAAAATTCATCCATTATCATTTGTAGTGAAATCCTTAGCAATTTATTTCTCAATATAAACTACAAAATGATCTGCTAAAAACTCATCTTCCATTCTACTACGTAATATAGTTTTTACAAGTTTCATAGCAGAAAAAGCTCATTCAGTAATAGCAGTAGAAACAGGGAGAGTCAACACTAGACAAATCAACCTGTCAATCAAATCATAGATCTTTGATTTTCCTGAAATTGCTAATCCTCTGATTATAATGATTCAATTAAAATCTCAAAATGATTTTTTTCCTTGTTTAGTGAAATCTTGAGGATAAAACTTCTAAACTAATTTGCATATATCATCAATCTTAAATGATTTGTATGCATCTTGAGAACTTAAAGCGGCACTAAGAATAAAAAGTTCCATTGCATGCTTACTAAATCTATTATTCAGTTCTTACAATTAGAAGTCTATTGCAGTAGTAAATACATCAATTCTAAAATGATGCTCCATTGTCATCGGAGATTCTTCATTTTGGCAACATGATTTACCTTGAGCTCTAGTGTAACGAGCATTCATATCAAGAACATCAATTTCATTTTTTTTTCTTCACAAAATGATTTAGTAGTATCAAGGAAAGGCTCTCACTCTTCATTTCTCAACTTCTAAATAAGTAATTTTATAGTTGAAATTGCACTCATATAATTTAAAATGTCTTGAGAATTTTGTTGCAAAGCTTGGCAAAGATAATTAGTAAATCCCTTAATCAGTTTCATCAAATGCAAGATCAAAACAAATTCAAATGATGTTAATACCATATAAGCCGCTTCAGCATCACCATATTCATGAGAATAGTTGATTCCCTCATTTGAGATAATGTCGAGAACTGAACAAGTTGCACGAAACATTCTTGTCAAGCTACAAGCATTCTTGTTTTTCAATTAACTTGCCAATATGCCATGAATAATTCTTCAGATCATTACAACATTTCACAGCAATTTTATATGATGAATTTGGATCTTTCTCCACATGCCCCATTAAAAGAAAATTCATTCCATCATTCACATTTTTTCAATTGTTAAAACCTTTCACTATAAATGTATCTAATCTCGGACGGCCTATTGAATACTCCAACCTACTTTAGTATGTCTAAAACCAAGAAGCTTGAAATCGTCAACGATGATTATCTGCAACGGAAAGTGGATATTCTAAAAGATTGGGTTGACATAGACCAGCTTTAAAATAAGCATGTCACATTTTATCTTGTAAGTTTACAGGAAATTGCTTTATTTGCGGATGTAATATTGGATCATGTTCCAAAGAGGTAACATCCATTTATTCAGGATAGATTCTTTGATATTTAGAAGGCCGCTCATAAGTCACTGAAGTTTTAAGATCCATTGCTAACGATCTATCTAAAGGTTATTAACCCTTGAATGACTTGCATATTTTTTCTTAAAGAATGAATCGATTGTTTTTTATCTGCCCAAATTTTTCTAAGCTGTAAAAAAAATTTATTGATAAATAAATTAACCGAAAAAATACCTTGAAATATAAGATCTTTGTTAGAATTTTTAACTCATAATAGTTCTTATTAGCATTAACAAGCAAAAGAGCAACAAATTAATTAATCAAATGAAACCCATCAATTTAGAAGAAAAAAAAAATCCAACAATCAAAGTAACTATTCAAAATCTTAATCTAACAATATCATAAACACATAAAAATATAAACTACTTGCAAAATAAACTAAGCACAATTAATAGGGTCTAAGAAAAATGAGTACCTTTGGGTGAATCAATGTTCTCTTGAAAACAAACCAAACACAATAATGTGGTAGAAGAATGCTGCAACCAATAAAAAGAAAGTTATCTTCCAAATTGTTTTATAAACTGATTACTTAATTTAAAGACAAATATTAATTTAATAGAACAATTAAAAAAATTCAATCTAATTTGGAGGAGTTTTTTTCCATCTAAAATCAAAGTTTTACATTTTAATTAGTATTTTGGCTGAAAAAGGCATGCCTAGTTTTCAACACTACACTAATAAATTTAAATACTACTACACTAATTAATTTTACACCTTTCTCCCACTCTAATTAATTTCAGTACTTCGATTTTAATATGAACATAATCTATGCCAATGAAAACATTGTTAAGACAATTCTAAATATGTCATGCAATTTGTTTATAGTTAGATTTTCATATTTCTATCTTATTTTCCTCCTTTTTTTTTTCTTTTTCTTTTTTGTTTTTGTTTTGTAAGTGTGATACCCTAAACATTGACTAGGATTAAGTAAAGCATTGATTAATGATAATATGAAATTAAGATTGGATTTAAAAGTAATAAAAATTTATGCCTTAATCGAACGTTCAACTTTTCAGTACACCAAATGTTTGATGCTTATGTCACAAATGTTCGGCGACTAAACGTATGCCACTGTTCATGTATCGGCCTTATGTTAGGGGCGACCACTAAAAGTTCGAATGAGGACCACCAGAAGTTCAAACAATCTGTGGAACGTTCGATGTGGACCCCTTTCTCATTTTTAGAACAATATATCAAATGTTCGAACTAGTATACCAAATGTTCGATAGAGCCTGAAAAGCAATTTTAACCGACTATTCACCTCATTCTGCGTTATCCTCCCAACCATCTTCTATATAAACCATCCCTCAAGACCCTCAGACATCTCCCACCTCTCTATGCATCCTTGATACCTATCTTTTGAGTGAAGAGATTGCTTTTAGAGAAATGAGTGACTTTGGTGTTGTCCAACTTTTTCCATGTTGTTAATACCCTAAATATGTATTGTAATAAAATCTTAAATGTGCCATAATGTGTTTACAATTAATTTCTCTTGAATATGGATAATTATTTTGAGAAACTAGAAGCTTACACTTATTTTCACAAAACTTTACGTTGGCATGACTTAACATATTTTATTTAAGCTATTATAAGTCCTGGTTTTAAAAGAAAACAATATGAGTTTGGGTTTTAAGCTTTTTATGCTTTCTGGTACCCTCAAACGTTCGTTTTAGAGGACCAAACATTCAAACCCCACAGTAATTGAACGATCAACCTCGATACAGAACTTTCAACCATAGCCAGAAAAGGGTAATTAGGGTTTAATGTTGGATTAGAATGCTTAATTCATATTTAGGGTTTCAATGTGCATGGATTAGAACTCTCAGTTTATTTTGTCTAATATAATGACATGTTTCGTAATAGCGGGAGTTCGAAATGTTCGAGCCCTTGGATGATCATTTGAGGTAAGTAAATACTTACAAATCTGACATTGTTTTTAATGTGCACTATGTCAGTGATAAGTCTTGAATTATTCGATTCAAGACCCATTAATTTACGTTTGTTATATTTAGTTTTTGTTGTATATATAACGTTTTGTTGTAAGTTTGTGTTATGTTTTATTTTCAGGTCTTAGTTGAAATCTAGTTCAAAACACTTGAATTAGACCTGAAAATACATCAAGGGCAATTTGATCATTTTTAGAGTTCAAGGTTGATCCTGAAAAGATGAAAATCGTCTAAGGCAATTCGATCAATCGATTATTTGTACAATCAATAATTCGATCGATCAACTTTCAGTCAAACCAACTTCGATCAATAGGGATGCGATCGATCGATTCTCAGAGCATTATAAAATTGATCGATCGAAATTACATTCAATTGATCGAATTTGCATCTTCTAGAAGGTCTAGATATTTTCAAATCTTTGTTTTATCCAAATCAAAAGTTGAGTTTAATGGACAGAAATAGATGCCGACCAGCTCTGTTTGTGTGGCCCAAATTGATTCTTGATGGTTTCTTTTGTAAATCCAAATTCCTATATATATGGAATTAGGATTTAGGTTTAGTTGATGCATCTTTTTGGGGGTTTCAATTTTCTCAGGTGTATCACTTTAATTTCTTGTGTTTTTAGTTTCCTTTGTTGCACGTTTTATGGGCTTAAATCTAGAGAGCAACTCCTTTGTTAAATTTCAAGTTCTAACTTAGATTTTGTTCATCTTTTTCATTTCCTTTTGTAATTCGAATTTTCTTAGATTAATATAGTGTTCTTAGTTTATTTAAATCTTGTTTTCTTTACTGTTTTCATTTGTTTTCATGCTTAGATTAGGTTACTTCATGTCTAGCTAAACCCTTTCTTAGGGTTTTGATCAAATCTTTTCTAAAAACCATGAAGTGTTCTTGATGTTCTTGAAATTTTCTTAATATGTTTGATGATTGCATAAGACTAGAGGATTGCAAAATCCATGCTAAAAGGTTTTGTCTTCAATATTTCAATTCACTTATTCATGAAAAAAAATTAAGCTTGTCTATGAGTTTTCTTAGATTCATGAATAAAATCAACATTTTTGAAAGAGAATGATGTCTTGTGCAATGATTCTATTTGCCATGATGCATGCTCACTTATTAGAATTACCTTATAGGGTATGCTTGGGAACACCGGTCATTTCACACCTTTGGTAGTCTAAAACGTTTTTCAATTGTTATTGAGATATGAATTAATTCCATGATTTGATCCCTTGATTGCCTATGATTGATCCCTTGATTTTCTTTGTAGTTAGATCATATACTCTATATGCTTTATGACCAAACAGGTAACCAAGAAAGATACATTTTGAGGCACGGGGTGAGAATTTGTCACGAGATGAACGAAGAGTTTGCACATAGCAAAGGCAGCCAAATACTCGAGGATGATGATATTCGGGAGGATTATTGAAAAGGAGTTCATGGGGTGATTTATTTCCAAGACTAGGAGAGGTGGTTCTATTGATGAGATATGTGGCAGTCAAAATACACTCACCCTAAAAGGAGATGGGAAGATGAGCTTGGAAGCGTAAACACCGTGCAACATTGAGTAGGTGTCGATGCTTACGCTCTGCAACTCCATTTTGTTGGGGGATTTCCACACAAGTACGCTCATGGATGATACCTTCGTCATGAAAGAATTGTTGGATCCGATGTGATAGAAATTCTTGCCCATTGTCAGTGCGGATGTGCTGAATAGAGCAAGCAAATTGGTTTTTGATGAGAATGCAAAAATGTTTTAAGCAAGAATAAGTTTCAGATTTTAAACGCATAAGATATACCCAAGTGTTGCATGAATAATCATCAACTATAGTCAAAAAATAATGAGCACCTGTGTGTGAAGGGGTAGGGTAACCTCCCCAAATGTCACAATAAATTCGAGAAAAAATGGCATTGCTTTTATTGTGATTCAATGAAAAAGGAAGACGAGTATGTTTAGCTCATTGGCATACATCACAGTGAAAACAAGAATTAGGAATGGAAATGACTTTATTCATGCCGGATGGAGATGGATGCCCAAGACGTTGGTGCCACAAAGAGAAGTCAAGGTTTTGTTGGAATGCATGGCGGATGGAGTTGCAGGGAAATGTGGTGGTGCGGTTGCCTTGTAGTAGTATAGCCCATCACGAAGTTCACCCATTCCAATCAGCTTCCTCGTGGCTAGGTCCTGGAAGACACAAAAAGTGGAGAAGAAAATAGCAACACAGTTTAGAGCACGGGTGATCTTGCTAATAGAAAGGAGATTAAACTTAAAATCTGGGACATATAAAACATTGGCTTTAGTGACAGTGGGTGACAATTTGATAGAGCCAATGTGAGTGATAGGAACAAGTTCACCTGTTGGAAGTTTAATGGGGCTAGCATTTTGGACTTCGTGAGAAGTCTCAAGGATGGAAGGAAGAGAGGTCATGTGATCGGATGCCCCACTATCCATGACCCAATCAGAGGAATGCAAATCTGGAATTAAATTGCAAGAATGAGATAGGACATTACCAGCAAGATTGGTTGAATGATTTGGCGAGAGAAGGTCCATCAATTGGCGGTGTTGCTCAGCAGAGAGTCCTGGTATCGAACTTTCATTAGTATGAGATGTTCCTGGATTGGTAGAGACATGATGAGCAACATAAGGAGAGGATCCTTTATTTTGACTAAATTTCTGATTGCTGCGAGAATGATCCCAGTTGGGTGGATAGCCTACTAGCTTATAGCAAGTGTCTTTCCAATGTCCAAGAGTGCCACAGTGATCACATTTTGGCCTACCACGTCCTATTCCTCGTGGTTCATTTGGACGAGAGTGTGAGAAGTTTCGGTTTGCTGCCATGACCACGGAATCAGAGTTGAGTGTAGGGAGGTGAAGCAACCTCTGTTTCTCTTCTTGATGGATAATGGAATAAACTTTGCCAATGTTGGGAAGAGGATCCACGGCAAGGATCTGGCTGTGAATGGATGCATATGACTCGTTCAATCCCATAAGGAATTGAAAAACATGTTTGATTTCCTACATGTGAGTGAGTTCTCGCAAGGCACCACAAGAGCAATTTGGGATGGTGGTGAGTGTATTCAACTCATCCTAGTATGATTTGATAATGTTATAGTAGGCAGCAATGGAGATATCCCTTTTTAACTTAAAGATTCGAGGATTGTTACCTTGAGAGAAACGTTCTTCTAAATTGATCCATATTTCTCGAGGATTGTTGTAGTAGATGACATTGTTGATGAGCGATTTATCAATGGAGTTAAGGATCCATGACAACACCATATCATTACATCTTTCCCACAGGTGAAGGTCTGTGGAGTTGAGGGTTGGGCGAGTGAGAGAACCGTCGACAAAACCAAATTTGTTTTTGGCATTCAAGGCCATTTTCATGGCTCGCTTCCAGGTGATGTAGTTGTCACCGGTGAGGGAATTAGAAACTAATACTGCTCCTGGATGATCAGCAGAATGGAGAAAATATGGAGAAGATGGAGAAGAAACATCACTGATTTGGTGTGATGTTTCATTGTGATGGGGTGTTTCATTGTGCAAGGGTGGATTATTACCTTGCACATTTGTCTCTGATTCGGACATGTTAATGAAAGAAAGAAAAAAATCAGAGATGCTCTGATACCATGTTAAGAAAGACAAATGGGACCAAAATTGAATAAGGAAATGAAAAGATAATTAATTCTCGTGTATTATTCTGCATCATTGTTCTCTGTTTTATATTACCATCAAGGGATCAAATCATGGAATTAATTCATATCTCAATAATTGTAGTGTAACTTTTATGTGGAATAGATCGGTGTGAAACTAGATACCTTATCATTATGGTCTAATTAGGGTTTTCATGTATTGTGTATGCTTATTAGGATGTTTTATAGAGTAGTAAGGTAGGGAGCATTAATTTCCCCACACCTTTTGTAGCGTAAGCGTTTTTCAATTATAGATTAATCTTTACGTGAAGTTGTTTAATGTGAAACTAGGTGCTTTATTATTACGTCTTAACGAAAGTGTTTTCAAGTCGAGGTCGTCGTAATGGTTGACGCCCATTACGCGCTCATATCATGCATGTTAGGAAGATCCTTATAGACTTTAAGCATTTTGATGAGTGCCAAATATTGTATATTTGGATCCCTAAATTCACATTTGTTAAACCTTTAGCTTTGTTATTTTTTTAATGTTTTTGGTTAGTTTTTATATTTTGATATTTTGCAGATCATGGGGAGAAAAAAGTATTTTTAAAGTGAAAAATGCAAATTTTGGAAGTCAAAATCGGATTAGATTAAATTTCTGGTTCTGCACAAATCATAGTATTTTGACCATGACTTTCAGCCCAAGTATTGGATTAAAGTGAAATCAGCGGCTTTGGAAAGCTAATTAAAAATTATACAAATCATTGTGAAATATAATTTTCCTAATTTGAATTTCTGCTACATCATAAATGCCCCGCAATATAAAAACGTGAATTTCCTTACTCCTGACAACTGCAGACACTCAAAACCTTAGCATTCTTTTCTCTTATTAGGGTTTTTGAGGGGTAGATGTGCCATTTTGAAAATATGGCCCTAAACCCTAGTGTTCTTTTCTCATATTAGGGTTTAGAGGGGTAGATGTGTCATTTTGTAAAAATTAGGTTTAACCTAATTTTCTATTATAAATACCACATGCTAGGCACCACTTAGAGCATCAACTTTTTTCTTCAGAGCACTTGTCTTAGCTCTTTTCTTTTGTAAGTTGTTACTTTGTCTTATTTCTTTTAATTTAAAGTTATTCAATTTTCAATTCATCTTTATTTTCTTGCTATTTAATTTAAAGTTATTGAATCTTCTGTTGTTCTTCTTTCTTTTCAATTGTTTTTGTTGCTTACTCTTTGTTTATTGTTATTTAATTTTTGAGAAATGTTTGGTTATACACTCTCATCCCACTCCTATCTCACCTTTGTCTACATGGACCAATAATGTTTTTAAAAAATCCAGGGTCCCACTACACTCTCTCTATTATCTCTCATATTATTGGTCCACGTAGACAAGAGTGAGATATGAGTAGGATGAGAGTGTACAACCAAGCATTTCTCTTAATTTTTGTTCTTTCTTTCTTCTCCATTGTTTTAATTTATTGTTTTCTTTTATTAAATTTTTGTTCTTCTTTGCTTTTATTATGATTTCATTTCAAGAGTTTTTGGTGTTTCAATCATGAGAGGCTAAAATCCTTAACTAAGGTTGAGGATGAAGCCTCATCAATGATAACACCTATGCTCTTGTCATGATATTCATAAATTCAATGGTCTTATATATATTCAAATTCCATGTCAATTTATTGAATCATATTCTTTAGATTGATGATTTTTATTTGATGTTTGTTGTAATTCAATCGATGGATACATCGATTGATTTCTTTGAGATTGGGGTATCTATTGTGATTTCCGGATACAATAGATGATTTCGATAAAAAAATGGGTAATCATTGTGATTTTTTGAGTTGAATTCTTCAAATATTTTCATGCTTTGTTACTCAAGAATTTGAATATCGAGTTTATTGAATTGAATTTATGAATAAAATGCAAGAGTAGGGTGTTTGAATTGATTTGGTGAATTCCGATACCTTAATGTTTTTTATAAATTGTTTTATTCATATTTATTTTTTTTGTTTATTATTTTGCTCGACAAATCTTTCAAATATTTGGCTATAGGTTAAAACAAAATTGATTTAAATAGAAATTGATTTTCTTTTCTTACACACACTTCCCTGCGGATTCGACCTTGCACTTGCATATACTATACTACATACGATTCGTGCGCTTGCGAATAAATAAATTTGCACATCATTGGTTTAGGATTTGATGCAATCATTACCCTAAGTTCCTTTTAAGTTAGTTTCCATTTTCTTTGTTTTCATCACTTGATTCGTTGTAGCTTCAATTCTACAACTTTACTTTTGTTTTCATTTGCAAAGTTAAGTTAAATACGTTCCTTTGAATATTCCATTACTCAAATCAACCCCCTAATCATTGTAGTTCGATAACCTTTACTATAGTACAATTGATTCATATTATTACAAGTGGTTAAACATATAAATTTAAAATTCACGTAGTCGAGTTGACTACCAATTTTTGGCGCCGTTGCCGAGGATTTGTAACGGTTGTTTATGGGATATTTATGATTGCATTTAGTTTGATTTAGTACATATTGTAAATGCTGTCCATAAGCGGTTTTATTTCTGTCTGTAAACTATTTTTGCGGTTTTGGTGTTTAAATTTGATTCTGTCTGTTTTCTTCAGAATTTTGTTTATGCAGAAAAGATCGATCGATTGATTTCAGTGACCTAAAATTTTTTGATCGATCGACTTCTATTTTGAGCAGCACTACTTTTATGCTGTCTTTAGACCAAATCTACATTTAATTTCTCACTGTCCTGTGCATATTTAGACTTTAATTTTATTTTTTTTAGATTTATTTTTCTTGCATTTTATTTTTCTGCTGAGAATCGATTGATCGACTTTAAAAGTGACCGATCGAACGACCAAAAAGTCGATTAAGCGACTTTTCCTGTAGTAGCACTCTAGCTGCTATTGCACTGTCTCATTGCAGAACCGGTTAGTTTTTTCTCATTTTTTATTTTATTTTATTTTTTCTGTACTTAGTATACATAGATTAAATTTTGTTGGTGCATGTTTGGTTGTCGTTCATTATCATTGCATATTTTTCCCTACAACCCAAACTTAGAGCGGATTTCTAGACGAAGTGGATCCAAACGGAACTCACGTCTAAGAGCCCGTTCTAAAGACCAAATGGCTGAAGAACCAAAGCTTGTGCTATTGAGGGACCACTATGTTCTTTCGACATACACACCTATTTCAAGCCTTCAGTTGCCGGACATTACGGCAGCTCATTTTGAAATTAAGTCCGAATTCATTCAAATGCTTCCATTATTTTACGGACTTAGTACCGAGGATCCTTATAAGCATTTAGACAAATTTATTGAAATCTGCTCCACCATAAGATTGCAGAATTTTTCAGAGGATGCTTTAAGGATGCGTCTGTTCCCATTTTCTCTTAAAGACAAAGCAAAATATTGGTTAAATTCCCTAGAGACTAACTCCATCACTTCTTGGGCTCAGATGCAACAAGAGTTTCTTAAGAAGTACTTTAACATAAGGAAAACAAACCAAATACGAAAAGTCATAACTATTTTTTTCGCAAATAGAGGGAGAACCATTTCATGAGACTTGGGAGAGGATGAATGACCTTTTACGAAAGTGTCCACATCATGCTGTTCCTAAGTGGCAGTTAGTACAATTCTTCTATGATGGCTTGACTGAGCCTCATAGACAGATGGTAGATGCCTCATGTGGAGTCACTTTTATGTTAAAGAGTGAGGATGATGCATTGATACTTTTTGAAAATTTGTCGAAAAATTCTTTACACCACTCATCATCCAATCGTAGGACAAATGCTAAAAGCCAAATTCTCTATGAAGTATCACAACCTTTGGACTTGAATGCCAAAGTGGATGCTTTATCTAGAAAGTTAGATCAATTACTTGCATATGGTTTTGTTCCTACGACTTCATTTCACATGCACACTCCACATGATGCATGTTCATTTTGCTCCGACCCATCACATCAGGCCGGAAATTGTCCTATTGTTGGACAGTTTTCTGAGCCTCTAGCTGAGCAAATGAACGTAGCTTTCTCTAGACCGGGTGGTGATCATTTTAATAATTCTTATAACCCAGGTTTGAGAAACAATACTAGTGTGTAGCGGCTTAATGTTCCATAATACAATGGACTACAAAACCAAGCATATCAGCAGTCCAACAATCAATTTTATTAGCCGCTACCTAATAGTCGTCCTCCCAACCCACAATAGCAATTAGCCCTTCCACCTCCTAGCAATTCTGCATTTGAGGAAAAAATGTTGACTAGTCTCAGAAAATTTGAGTCTCAGACTCAGATTCTGAATTCCCACACTAAGGCTATAGCAAAGTTAGAAGTCCAACTTGAACAACTAACTAAGTCACTTAACGAGAGAGAGCCAGGGAAGTATGCTAGTCAGCCTGTTACTAATCCTAAGAGTGGAGGGGTACTCATTAACCCAAAGGTGGGAGAGACAAAGACTGAACCAATAGGGCAATTAGAAAAGACAAAACTTGCCAAAGGTAAGAGAGTGTTTACCGAAGCACCACACTCCACCACACCGCTTCTTGAGACACATTTTAAACCTAAAGTGCCATATCCACTATGTCACAAGGATCCGAATTGGAATGGGCACGAAACGATAAATTTTGTCCAACCACTGTTAGACACAAATCCATTCATTAGCAGTGAGTTTTGATAGGTCTGGCTGAAGACGTTAAACTTAGCGCTCCTGGGAGGCACCCCACTCATTTTGTTTGATTGTTTATATTCCATGCTTATTATTTATCTGTTTTTATTTTAACACATTGTAAAAAAAAAAAAAAAAAAGTTTATCGATCGATTGCATCGACTGAGCACATTTTATTCTTCCTAATGATATGTTGTGAGCTTGTTGTTGTAACCATAAGTTCGTAACGAGTAATATTTACTTTATAATGTTAATAAGTGAACAATATTTGCATCGTATGACATAGTATACCGATACGTGTAGTAGAATGACATTGGGTTTACTATACAGGCTGAACCCTATGGTCATAGAGGTTACTTGGGATGATGTTTGTCATTGGATCCAATGGTTGTTGTGACTCGTGCAGCCATGCTTGCATGGTTGTCACTATAGACGAACTTCACTAGTTGCGTGAGCCACCCAAGGTCGAATTTTGTTGGGCTGCTAGTGATAGACGGTAGCGTACAATATGCAGGGCATCAATATTGTATTACAAGTCCCTAGGACAGTGCCAACCCTAGCTGAAAGGAGTTAATATCTTGGAATAGACCATATGAAATATAGCTATATATATATTAGCATGATTTTCCCTGTATCAAAATAATGTTATTGTTATTGATATTATGTCATATCTATTCTTTAAAATAAACCACCTTTTTACGTGGGTGTAATAACAAGAACAATATACATAGATTGTGAAAATCCACATTTAAGCTTTCTGTGATATAAATCTTTAACTCAATGGTCGGAAAGAAGTTGACAGTTTTGTAAATGTTTATTTACTAAGTCATGGACTTACGCAGCTGTTCCCCCTTTTCCATTGTGAAACACATTTGTGTTTTAAAGATTAGCAAGTCTCTCGTAAGAGTAGAGTGAGGAATTCACTTGATGAATACGCCAAATGGATGACTCTTGTTGTAATGTTTGGGTAATTAGAATTTAATTATTAAAGTAATGCATGTTTGGAAGCTCTAAGCCAGTGTTTGATGATACATACTTTCATTGAAAATTTAAACTACAATATCTCAAATCATGATTTCGCTTTCGCATGCCCGTTATTATTCTGATTTAAGTTTGAGGGTGAATATTTTAGTCAGTTACCAGTTAATTGAGCAGAGGAATTTGCCAGTAACTGGCCCAGTTAAGTAAACACAATTACCTAATTTTGAAAGCGTTACAGTAATTTTCTTGAGAATTCTATCAATTAAATACTAAATACTTAAATAAAAAAAATTAAAATAATAAAGACTACAATCTGAACGGCCGAACTCCTCACTCTTAATATTTTTTCCTTTAAATTTATTTTGAGTCTTTGATCAAGTCTCCTCATTCCTCACCTCACGCCTACCAAGGCCAAGTCATATTTTTTTTTTCTTTATTTATTGACCTTATCTTCTTTCTTATCTTTATCTTTCAGACATTTCACAGTTTCACTCCAACGTTTCACCATCAGTGACGTAGTCACGGGTCAATGGGCCACGCCTCAGCCCTCACGACTTCTCAAAGAATCAAACACTAAAACACAACACAAAAAATTGGTGCCTTTCTCTTCTCAGCTCTCAACCCCCACTCGGCCATTCCCTGATTCCCACCTTCTTCTTCCTCTCTTATGTCCACCTATGACTATTTCTTTTAGAAAAGTCCCAAATTTCAAAGCATAAATCATATTAGAGTCTACGTAGAAGTGAGAGGAGATAACTCATAGTGCATTGATGACTGATGACTGATGCATGTTGCTGGTGGTGCGTGGACAACTGACGATGGATGCAAAAACATATAGTGGTATTTTCAAAGCCGTTCTTAGAATCTCAATCCTCTCGCCTCATGTATTTTCACAACCACAAACGTTTTTTTTCTTCTTTTTATTAGGGTTGGGTGATAGGGTGAGATTGAGAATTTGAGAGTTGTTGAAAACCAAATTTTGCCCCCTTTCCCCTTGTGTAGTATGCATTTTTTTATTGACATTGTGTTGCCGTGTTGGAGTGGATTTGCTGCCAATTGGTCTATGTACTTTTTTTTTTTAGTTTCCCTATCTGCTGCGTGTTGCCTATGTTTGTGGGTTTTTAATATATTTTTGGGGTAATTACCTTTTCCCCTCATGAACTACTAACTTTTGTGAATACTCCCCACAAACTACCAACTCGACCAAAATAGAGCATTCAACTACCAAAGTTACACGTTTTCCCCCCTTCCATCAGTCAGAGGCATTATTTTGGACGGTCAACGAGTCATGTGCGCATCACGTGTGTTTTTAATGAATTTTCTTCCACTTTTGCCCTCATCTCCCTCAATCCTCTCTCTCTCTCTCTCTCTCTCTCTCTCTCTCTCTCTCTCTCTCTCTCTCTCTCACATCAGATTTAACAGGACTAGAAGAAAGAAGAAAAAGCTCCTCGGAAAACAACAAGCTCCTTGAATAGCTGCTACCGGCGCTGGGGAGTCTCGGCAGCGAGACCTGGCAGTCGAAGTTTCTGCCAATGCTACGATCCTTCACGGGCTCCACCACATACGTCTTTGGGGAGCAAAAGCTCGCGGTCCATGTCGTCGACACATGACAGATTGGACGACGACAACGACTTCACGTTACAGGATCGCTCTCCTTTTCTCTCAACCAACCAGTCTCAAAAAGCCGCAAAGATCGGGAAAAGCTGAGACGTCCACCTATTGCTAGAGTTTCCAACCTCTACCCATTTCCTAAAGCCTTCATGGCGACTGGAAACAATAAAGAATATTTTATGAATTTTTTTCTCATAGCTAAAGATAAAATAGCCATATTAGAGAAATACATAATTCATTACTTGAAAATCTCCATGCTAGGTTCAATATATGGATTATAAGCAGGCTTGAAACACAGCTTGGACATGCCTGGACATAGGAGATGGAATTGAAAATGTCAAAATTTTCATTATATCAGTGCCTCCAACATCACAAATTCACAATACCATTTTTTGTTGTTAATTATCCATGTCAACTATAAGCAACAATAGTTTATATATGCAAGAAAACCACATAGCTTCATTTTAAAAGAAAAAATTGGTGCTAATTATTCAACATTAAGTTCATAAACATTAAGAGAGAATACCCTTATGTTGAAGAAAAGATTGAAAAGCTTGTGACATGTATTCTCGCCCATAATCTGAGTGTAAGATCTTATCACAGGTAGAGAATTGGGTTTCTACATAGGCAACAAATGTTTGGAAGATTGAGAACACATCAGCTTTAAAACAAAGAAAATAGATCCGCGTGAAACAACTGTAATCGTCAATAAATGTCACAAAATACCTGTATTGAGCATGAGAAATAACATGACTTATACCCCAAACATCAGAATGAATAATTTCAAAACAGGTAGAAGCAAGACTACCCTACAGAGGAAAAGGTAAAGATTTGCTTTTGCCAAGTTTACAAGGAGCATAATCAAATGACAATGAAGAAAACTCATTTGTATTATTCAAATAACCATGTTTCATAAGATGTGTCAGAATTATAGAGTTGGGGATGACCCAATTTCTTATGCCACAATTGGCTATTATTATTAGTAATAGCAAAAAAACCAACAGAAAGTGAACGAGGAATGGAAAATGATTGAAGAGGAAAAAGGCGCCCCACTTTAGGCCCCTTCACTATATCCTGTCCCGACACTTGATCCTGCACACAACCAGAATGATCAAAATGAATAGAACAATTTTCTTCTACTAATTGTCCAACCGAAATGAAATTGGCAGATAAATCAGGAGACACAAAAACATTAGTAAAGGAAGATCACAGACTTCCAACTGCTGTAATAGGAAGAGTGCTACCATCGACGATCTGAATATGCTGATTATCATCATACTTACGAACATCATGTAAAGCTGCCGAACTGCTAGTCATGTGATTGGAAGCCACATAGTCAATTAACCACGGAGAAGTAAGAAGATGTTTCTTACCTTGGAGACCAAGAGCAGAAATGGCTGAAATAATCATCTATTGAACCTACTCGGGAGTAATGTTGGAAGAAGAATGCGGAACAATGGGCATTGCGGAAGATGGAGGCACAAAACTGGACTGAACAATAGTATGAAAAGCAGGAACAGATTGATTATGAGGACGTACAGGACAATCCTTGATGATATGACCCACCTTCTTACAATAATTGCATAATTTTTTTCGGCAATGTTTGCAATATGCCCAATTTCCTTGCAATTATTACATTGTGGCAGAGATTTGGATCGTCCTCTGCCTTGGAGTCGTGTATGTCATATTAACCATCTCAGAACCACCAGCATCTTAAGTAAGGTCAAGCTGTGAGGTAAGACGTTCTTCATGCAAGAGTTCACCCAGGCAAACCTCCAAAGATGGGACAGGTGTGTGATTAATTAACCCAACACATGCACTTTCAAACTCAGGTTGAAGCTTCATCAAGAATTGATCCTGCTGGCTCTCAAAGTGAACCACTTGTAGTGCTGCTAAGGCTTCTTTGGGAACTTGAGAATGCACAAACCCTAAATAATCATTCCATAAATTAATAAAACCGGAATAAAATTGCTCAATAGAAAGATTCCCCTGGTGATAGTTTCTGATGTCAAGCTCCAATTGAAACTTTCGAGCATAATTATCTTGATAATAAATGCGCCGAAGGTAATCCCACATCGCCTTAGTAGTAGTGAACCCACGAAGATTGTTGACCATATAAGGTTCAATAGAGTTGAGCAATCATGAAGCAATTTTGACATCCCAACCTTTCCAAGAACTAAGTTCCTTGGAATCCGTCAGAGCCGTAGAAGACTCATCCAAATGACCCCATAATTCCTTCCCTTTCACAAACATCCAGAACTGGAATTTCCAACCAGCATAATTCTTGCCATTAAGGCGAACAATAGAATTTTCTCCTGATATAAGAACTTCCAGACAAAGCAGGATAATCACAACAGATATTGTAACAACCCAACAACACCAAAAAATTCCGATGCCCGATAGTCACAACCAACCAGAATAATTGCACAGCCCAATAACACAAAAAAATAAAAAATAAAAAATAACTTGCCAAGACTCCCAACAAAAAGAACTAAACCGGAAGTGCACCAAAATTAGAATCAGAAAGCGAAAACCTGATTCACCGCACCACGTGAAGAGAAAACCACGGTCAGATTCTTGTAGATTAGACCCACGTGAAAAACCACGCACTGCAAGAAAAAAAAAACACGCACCAAGGACTAGAACACACCACGCCCAAATTCGTGTAAACCGCACCGCACCAAAGAATTACGATGCATAGACCTTGCCAACAACCAAATCACCAAACGTCGACAGCAACCAAACCAGAAATGGTCGAGAATTCCAAACCACCGCACCATCAAAGAATATCCAGAACCTCCAAGAAATACCAATAAATCGGTTGAGAAACCAAGAGAATCACCAAAAATGGTTGACCAAACACCAACCCAAAAACGGCCGATCAAACACCACCGGAAAAAAATAAAAATAAAAAAATCACCCAAGCCAAGAGAATTGGGGCTCTGTTACCATGCCAAAATAGCAATTTGGTTTGAATGTCTCTCCTTGTGTGAGAGTTACTTTCATTATATAGAGACTGTCACCCATTACAAGGCTGAAAAATCAGCCATTACAAAGGAAAGAATAAAGGTATACAAGGTAAGAATAAAGCCTACCAAATTATACAATATATACTTCTAAATATAGTTTGGACTAAATAAGGTAGCACAAATCTAGCACAAATCAAGCTGTCTAATTTGTTAACATATAGACCGATTACATACCTTCACAACATAAAGACGCGAGCTTTCCTAAGAAAGCTAAGTCTTTCCACGAAACTCCTTCTAGTCTCTCACCATCCAACCCAAAATATTACAAAATGTCCCAACAACACACACTAACACACATGATTATGATAATACATCTACAAGCATATACTCTATCAAACCTCATGAAATCAAAATGAAAAGCTTTGAGATCTTACCCTTGTAGCCTTGGATAACTCATCCAAACTAGAAAGCTCATTCCTTTTCCATTCTCTCTCTCTCTCTCTCTCTCTGGGTTTTTGGACCAGTGGGGAATGAAGGCTGAAGGTTGGCTAGGGTTTTTAAACCTTGATCCCCATTGTTTCGTCGTTTGGACTTATCTAATTCACATGCAAGTTGTTTTCATTGAACAACTTGTGTCCCGTTCGAATGGTAGTTTCAAATTATTTAAAAATGTGGCCTCTTATGTGGCACGTTCGAATAGTGTTCAAACGGGTTGTCTCCTTTGAAAGATTTGTATCGCCAGAATGCGGATCGGGTTGTTTGAACGCGACACTGGATCCAAAACTCGCAAGTGTTATGAACTCCCTTTTTTCCTTTGTTTTCATAATCATTAGTCTAATCCTCATATTATTATTACCTCTATATAATTACTATCCTAAATTCTCTTTCGTAAGTATTATTACGTTTTTCTTTTAAATTCGAGGTGTTACAAAGTACGTCCAACTGAAAATCCTATCCACCATTATTATAGTGTGCTTAAGAGGGAGATGAAGGTTTGTGATGAGTGATCACACTATAGGAATGGTGCACCCTCACACACATCATATTCTCCCATGGTGATAGATTCCCTTGGAAATGTCTGTTCACGCTGAAATAAAGTGGGGGAGATAATGAAGGTTCACAAAGGGTTATATCTCAAAGGATGCAACTCTTGAAGGAGTTTCAACTTTTAGAAAGGGGCACGAATGCATCTATAAAAGGGTGCAATTAATGGTGTAGGGTATGATCTAACCTTTCTCTCTTAACAGTATTCTCCCATGTGATAAACACTCTAACGAAAAAAAAATTCACCATTTTTATCAAGATTCTACGTAGTCTAGTCAAGTTGAACAAAGTAATAAGTTATTTTAGTTTAATTTATGAGTCTTTTCAAACAAGTGGGGGTGTATATCCCAAATGGGTTTAATAGTGATCGATTACTATTTCAATTTAAGAGACGAAGAAAACTTAGTAAAAAAATTCACCACAAGCTTGGGTCAAACTCAACGTGTTCCGTACAGTCACTCGTTATTTTATTGACCAAAACACCCTTGTCGTTGATACAAATTAATGAAAACGAGCTTCAATTTTTATTGGTTTGTAAAAGATGAGCTACTGTTGGGGGTGATTAATCCAAGAAGGGTGAGCTCCACGGCATAAAGCCATAAACAACGCAAAGGTTTGCACTAAGCATTACTTTAATTGATTAAATTGTTCTCCGGAAAGAAGAACGAATAAATAATGGCCGGTTGTTCTTTGAGAATCGTGATATATATATATATATATATATATATATATATGAATATTAATTAAGCTTTGGCCCCATTGTTTAGTTGCGCATTGTGAATCTCTTATGATAACACATCGCGTATAATGTTGAATCCCACGTGTTGATTGGTATAGATTAATAATTTTTATTGAACTTTATCTGGTTTTATACTATTAAAGGGGGCTTTTTCCGGGACCTAATCAAACGTTTCTTCTTTGGGAAATCAAGTTCAGCGTTTTCGCCCAGGTCTCATAATCTTTTTACTTTATTTATCGAGACCCAGGAAATATTTTTGAGATTTTCATGTCATGGCCCACAGGTTTATTTAAATTTGCTCCACTGCCTCTGTTCCCAATAAGTATTCATGTTCTTTGAGGCCGTGGTTGAGCCACGTATATGGAGTGGAATAAAGCGGGAAGATAATGAAGGTGATCGCAAAGATTGGCCTCACAGTCTTCGGAGAAGGCAATAAAGTAGTAATATATGATAGACCCACGTCGCCCAATAAGGATACAAAGAATAAGCCCTTGAAGTTGTAGGAAAATTGATTTTTTTTATTCACAAACGGCCTGTGTTTTTTGTATGGGGATTTTGTTTTGTATTTTTGTGATGTATAGTGTAGGGAATTTTATGAGGCTGTGGAGCTTGCATGTGCTGTGAAAGTACTGCAACTAAAGTTTGGTTGTGTGGTTCTGTTTCTCGGTGTGGCCTAGCTGAAACAGGAGATCCTCTCATGGTGGTATTGGCACCTCTCTCTCTCTCTCTCTCTCTCACAGTGTATGTACTGATGGCTGTTTTAGGTTTTCTGTATTTTCTAAAATCTCTTTGATTTTTCTTTGATAGGTATATGGTGGGTGCATGTACTGTTGCTTGTGCTAAAGAATTGAATATGTATATGTGGATGTGAATGTATATAGAAGAATGGGTTTTTCAAATTGTTTTTACTTCTTAAGAATTGATTAAATATGCTTTATCCTATTGTGTTGGTGGTGAAGGTGCATGCATCTGTTGTTGGCTTTTATAAAATTCGTATACTGAAGTACACTAGTTTTGTGCCCGGCAGTATATTTCTCAATTGTATTTGTCAAGCTGAGGTGTTGATCTTGATGAAAAGTTAGGTTTCTTTTATGTGCTTGGACCCCTAAAAAAAGTTTTGATTCAAAATGGTAATGGTGGAAGTAAGAGACTGTAATAGAAGTCGGAGAATTCCTCCATTTCTTGGATGTGTATGTTCCGGTCTTCATGCAGCTCTAGGTGGATAGTAATGGAGGGTTCATCTGAGTCTTGTTGGCAGAAGTCTTACAGTGTATGTACTAATGGCTGTTGGGTTTTCTTTATTTTCTAAAAATCTCTTTGATTTTTCTTTGATAGGTATATGGTGGGTGCATGTGGTGTTGCTTGTGTTGTTTGTGCTTAAGAATTTAATATATATGCGGATGTGAATGTATACCAAATAATGGGTATTGTAAATTGTTTTTACTTCTTAAGAATTGATTAAATATGCTTTATCCAATTGTGTTGGTGGTGAAGGTGCATCTGTTGTTGGCTTTGCTGAAATTCGTATACTGAAGTACACTAGTTTTGTGCCCGGCAGGATATTTCTCAATCGTAATTGTCAAGCTGAGGTGTTGATCTTGATGAAAAGTTAGGTTTCTTTTATATGCTTGGACCCCCAAAATGTGTTTTTGATTCAAAATGGCAATGGTGGAAGTAAGAGACTGTAATAGAAGTCGGAGAATTCCTCCATTTCTTGGATGTGTATGTTCCGGTCTTCATGCAGCTCTAGGTGGATAGTTATGGAGGGTTCATCTGAATCTGCTTGGCAGAAGTCTGATAGTTCTAGGGGATTGAATAGTTCTGGACTCTCAGACAGGAACCGGAGGCTTCTTCGAGTCAACAGAACTGGCTTGTCGGGTGATGCATCACATGATTCTGTGTTAAGAAAGGAGAGAGGTAGGGTCGCGTTGGCTCACACTGATCATCTCAAAAACCAGGGTGGTTTGTCTGGAGTTTTTGAGGATGAGGTAGCAGTTGACCCTTTTGTCCATGCCATAGAATGGGGTGATGTTAGTTTGAGGGAGTGGTTGGACAAACCAGATCGAGCTGTTGATGTCTTTGAATGCTTGCACATATTTAGGCAAATTGTGGAGATTGTTAATGGAGCACATTCCCAAGGAATTGTTGTTCATAATGTGCGGCCTTCTTGCTTTGTGATGTCCTCTTTCAACCATGTCTCCTTCATTGAGTCTGCATCTTGTTCAGATTCTGGTTCTGATTCTTTGGAGGATGGGTCAAATAGCCAAAATGTGGAGGTTAAGAATTCATCCTCTTCCTTTCCCCATGGTGCAAATCAACAAAGAAGTAGCTTAGAAAGTGAAGTTTTTCAATCCATGGCAACACCAACTAATGCTTTATCAGACGCTACTTGCATGCAGTCAAGCTCAGTCTATACAGCACGTGTAGCATTAATGGAAGAGACTGAAGAAAATAAAGACAAAGATAGGGGGAAAGTTGAAGAAGTAGAAGAAAAGAAGCAACCATTTCCAATGAAACAGATATTGGTCATGGAGAACAATTGGTATACTACCCCCGAGGAAGTTGCCGGTTCTCCAAGTTCCTGTGCTTCAGACATATATCGGTTGGGGGTTCTTCTCTTTGAGGTTCGTAAAGAAATTCTCAAACTCTATTAAATGTTCAAAATTTGAAATAGGATTTTCAGTTTTTGTTTCATTTATTTCATTCTTGTAATTAAAAGTGAGAGTTCAATTGAAGTGATACAGCTCTTTTATGTTTCTTTTTCTTCTATGCGCTGATGTGATAGTCCTAATTTCGGCAGTTATTTTGTCCATTAAGCACTAGAGAAGAAAAAAGCAGAACTATGTCTAGTCTGAGACATCGAGTTCTTCCTCCTCAACTGTTGCTGAAGTGGCCAAAAGAAGCTTCATTTTGCTTATGGTTACTGCACCCTGAGCCAAGTAGTCGGCCAAAAATGGGGTAATTTCATCTCACAAAATGCATTTTACACATCCATGCCTTTTATTTTTATTTTTTTATGTTTCCAATGCTTTAAGTCTTTTTTTGACATGCTGAAAAGGCAGATACTGGAATGACTTTTCAAATTAGAGAAGACCACTCGGGATAGAACAAGAAAAATCAGTTTTGTAATCTACATGATGCTTAATCATACAACAAAAATGAAATGTCTATGCAATGATGTTTACAGAAATGTAGTTGGAGTTGGATTTTTTTGTTTTGTTTTTTAACATGGAACTGTGTCTCTTTTATTTTATTTTTGATAAGTAAACTATGTAGTTTTATATCAGTAAAAATCAATGTATGCTTTGATGGTGGGGAAATAGGCTATAGATTGGGGAAGATGATTCCGGAATTAAGTTTCAAAAAGAAGTTATAGGACAGTTTGCTAGTAAATTTTTTTTTTTTAACTAGATGAGGCGATGCTAGATTGCATTTGGGTGAATAATTCACCATTTTGAGGAATATCTTGATTGATTTTAGATTAAATAATTGTCTATCCTTTTTAGAATATCAACTATCCATCAACTTCCTTGCATTGGAAGGGAGAATGTCAACAACTTGAAATCCTTGTGTACATATTCTGAAAGAATGTAATCGATATTCACATGCATTTTATTGCATATATTAATATTTCAACTTTTTAATGACGATCACATTATTGTTAATTGTATTGAATACCTCTATTTGTGAGGGTTCTCGGATTATATAGAAAATAAATCGGTAATTACAATGCTGGATATCAGCAATTACATGATTCTAGGAAACTAAATAAGGTAGCTATAATTAACCTATAATTACAGAATATCTACAGCTATAAGTAAGGCTAAATATATGGGGAATCAAATATTATATGCTTGCTGTATCTGACTAATATCCCCCCTCAAATTGATGCTTGAATCATCAATTTGCCCACAAGAAACTGATGTCGCTGTCGGGTCATGGCCTTCGTGAAGACGTCAGCAATATGGAGATTAGTAGAAACATGAGGAAGAGATATAACATGAGTGTCCACGGCTTCTCAAATAGAATGACAGTCTACTTCAATATGCTTGGTACGCTCATGGTAAACAGGATTAGCAGCTATTTGAATAACACTAGTATTATCAGCATGAAGAGGAGTAGAATCAGATTGAGAAAAACCAAGCTTAGCCAGAAGCCCTCTGATGTGGTCGTTTTGTTTACCAAAATATATCAATAATAATTAACCACTCGCAATAGAACGAATCCTTGTAGGATAAGGCTATAGAGAGGGTGTCAAACCTCGAGGACTGCAGGGGTATTGCTATCAAGATTGTGAAGATTAAAAATAACTAAAGAAAATATTGTTGAATTTGTAATTAACTAAAGTGCATAAAATAAACGTAAAAGAGAATTGAAATATAAGAGAGAGAAAGAGTAGAGTATTGACTTCACCGCTCTCCGCACATCAATGGTTAATCATATTTAATTAGAGAAATTCATTCTATGCATGCTATAAATAAACAAGAAGTTACCATATTAAAGCATAAGTATAATCCATCTTCGGTTGGCACGAATCGTCCGCCTAACCACTAAGATGTGGTACAATCCGTCTTCCCTAGGCATGGATTAGCTACGTCTTTAATAGGATACATACAATCAATGAAAAAGTAGAACCCATTTTTGGTTGGCACGGATCGTCTACCTAAATTACACTAAACTAGGGTGTAGTACGATCCGTCTTCCCTAGGTATAGCCTATCTAATCCTCTTGATCATATGTCAATTAAACCCGTTGTATAATCATCATTCTCATAATCACAGAAAATAAGAATGATTTGAGTTCAATAAAGGTAAAAAGCTTTCTAAGATGAGAGAATAATTCTACCAATATTGATTATAAATTGAAGAACAATTGCATTAAAAGATGAAGAACAATATCAAATTATTGTAGCAATTCTCATAATTATACAACCAACATGCATAAACTAAAATTCTCTAAATTAAAATACAATCAAATCATTGTGCTTGGATAGGGTTACATCAATGCCCTACAAAGGTTTTTAGCCGCTCATGACGTTGCTGTAATGGCCTCCTGCCATGATTACTTCTCTTCATCTCTTCAAGCCTTCAAGAAGTTTTTCTCTGAATTTGCTCTAGGTAGCAGTGTCTTTCTTCAATGTTTAGAGGCCTATTTATAGAGATTAAGAGAGGCTTAGAAGCTCTTGTAATTCCAAAAAAATCGTCTCTTGAGTCTTCTTGTCCAAGTAGGAGATTGAAACTTCAATCCAAGTAGGAAAATGATTCTAAATTCGTCTAGAATTGCGGTCTTTTATTTCGGGACGATTTTAGCATAGTAAACGTCCGAATTTGGAAAAGCTATTTCTGACATATTGTTGCATTTTTTATTAGTTTTTCAACGCCACCAATTTCATTGCAATCTGATATCTGACGCAAAAGTTATGATCCAAACACTGAGACATGCAGAATCTAAATTTGAATCCAATCCGATTTTGACTCTTAGTAGAGAAATTCCGATTTAATCTTTCTCTTGATTTGATAAACTTAACCACATCATATAGATATTCTATTATGATTGGTTAAGCTTAAACATATCTTCTAGGTCTTCTCAAAGTGTGCTTTAAGCCCAAAATCAATGGAATTAATTGCATCTTTATTTAAAACCTGAAAACAATAAAACAACACAAAATCAAACAAATAACAATGCTAAGGAATTAACGTATATAAGTTAAGAGGCTTGAATGTGTAACATTCGACGCTTATCACCCTCGAAGCTAGACAATCTTAGAACAAGCAGCAGACATTGCCCGGTATTCGGATTCAGTAGAGGATTTAGAAACGCGATCTTGTTTCTTACTTTTCCAAGAGATCAAAGACCAACCTGTGACGGACCATCGAGTATCAGGACATCCAGCCAAATCCGCATCACTATAAGCGACAAGGCGAAGTAGAGAGCCAGTTGGAAAGAACAACCCACAACCACGTGACTCCTGAAGATATCGAATAATACGGCGAACAACAGCTAAATGAAGGTGGCGTGGAGTTTGCATAAATTGGCTAACTTGCTGGATAGCGAAGGAAATATCAGGTTGAGTAATAGTCATATAGTTCAAGCTTCCTACTAACCGTCGAAACACAGTGGGATCCGCAAGAAGATTACCCTCCTCACTTCGATATTTCACATTGACCTCCATAGGAGTATCCATCGAAGGCGAATCCTGAAGACCATCCAGGTCAATCAAATCTTGGGTATATTTGCGTTGATTCAAGAATATACCTAAAGAATCTGTGTGTACTTCCAAACCCATAAAATAAGTAAGAAGACCAAGGTCTTTCATATGAAAAAAAGCCTAAAGATTCTGCTTGAGGTGGGCAATCAAGTTGGAGTCAGTGCCAGTAATGACAATATCATCCACATATACAAGTAGAAGTACTAGACCAGTCGGAGTCTTGCACAGAAACAAAGAGGAGTCATATTGGCTTTGAACAAAGGAGAGGTGAAGCAAAGTAGACCTGAATTTTTCAAACCATGCTCGGGGAGCTTGTTTTAAGCCATAAAGAGACCGCTTAAACTTACACACAGCGGAAGACGAAGGAGAAAACAAACCTGGAGGAGGAGTCATGTAAATATCCTCTTTGAGATCACTATGAAGAAAATTATTTTTGACGTCCATCTGATGAAGTGGCCAGCCTTGGGAGGCGGCAATAGAAATAATAGTACGCACTGTAGTCATTTTCGCCACCAGAGTTATGTTTCCTCATAGTCTACCCCATATTCTTGCATGTTCCCAAGTGCAACTAAGCATGCCTTATACTTGCCCAGAGTCCAATTAGAGCGGAGCTTAACCAAGAAAACCCATTTACAACCAAAAATTGGTTCTCAATATATGTGACAAAGGTCTGAAAAACAAAGAGGACCTCAGATTGGCCCGAAGAAAATAGACCAAAGTACACCGATTGAAATCATCAATGAATGTCACTAAATATTTATATCGAGAAATTACAGGAGAAATGCCCCCACTTATCACTATGCACAATATCAAAGCATTTTGCAGCATGAATACCATGAGAAGGAAACGAAAGAGTCTTACTCTGACCAAGTTTGCATACAGAACAATCAAATAACAAGTGTTTAGAAACATGTTCTTTATTGCCTAACAAACCAGGATTTAGCATACGAGACAGAATAACAAAGTTTGGATGGCCCAAACATTTGTGCCATACTTCACTCGAAGTATTAGTTGTCATACAAGCCAAAGATAAACTACTAGGAATAGAAAATTGCCGTGGAAAGAGTTTGCCAACTTTAGGCCCCTTCGCGAGTATCTTTCCCGACACCTAATCCTGCACAAGACAACCATCACGAGAAAAATGGACATCACAGTTTTTTTCAACTAACTGGTCAACCGAAGTAAGATTATTAGACAATCCAGGAGATACATAAACATCTTTGAATAAAGAATTGATATTGCCTATTTCATTAATAGCTAAATGACTCATTAGCTACCTGAATTTTGGATGAACCATGATATGGACGAACATTGCACAATGTATCAGATGATTTGGTCATATGATTGGATGTAGCAAAATCAATAAGCCAAGACTTATGCGAAGTATTACCTTGAAGCCCTAAGGCGGAAAATGCTGACATAATCATTTGCTGGGCTATTTCAGGGGTAAGACTAGAGGATTCAGCTGCAGACGAAGAAGTTGAGGACATCGCTAGAGTAGAAGAAGTGTTCACAGTAGCCTGATAAGTGGTAGCGTGACAATTTGGAGGCCGAGTGGGACATTCTTTGATAAAGTGGCCTTGTTTGTTACAGTAGTTGCAAACCTTCTTTGCACAGTTGGCGGCAATATGACCATACTCCTTGTAGCCGAAACACTGGACCTTGCACATATCCTTACCCTTCCCTCTCCCGTAGGCTACATAGGCAACGAGATTCGGGTTGGCATCTTGCTGGAAAGCAGCCTATGTGAGAAGACGTTGCTCCTCATGAAGTAATTCTCCAAAACAAACATCCAAAGATGGTGAAGGATCCCGGTTCATTAAATTTGAGCGAGTAGCCTCAAATTCAGGGGGCAATTTCATCAGAAATTGATCTCTCTTGATCTGCTCATGAACAGCCTGAAACGGAAGAGAGAGATGCAGTAGGTACCGTCGCATAAACCACATCAGAAAATTGATGAAATTGCCCCCTCTTGATCTGCTCATGAACAGCCTGAAACGGAAGAGAGATATGCAGTAGGTACCGTCGCATAAACCACATCAGAAAATTCTCCCCATAAATTCTGAAAACCAGAAAAATACTCTTGAATGGAGAGATTGCCTTGAGTGTAACTAACAATTTCATATTCCAACTGAAATCGACATGCGGTATTATCCTGGTGACAAACCTTCAGCAAGTGCTCCCACATAGTTTTTGTAGTCTTATAGGCCCTTAAATTGAGCACAATAAGAGGATCAACAGACCCTAAAATTTAGAACATCACATGAGCATCCTTGACCTTCCACTTGGCCAACTCCTTAGGCTCCGTAGGTTCGGGATCACTACCATCAATCTGGCCCCACAGTTCTTTCCCCATAACAAATAAGCGAAACTGGAATTCCTAAGCAGAGTAATTTTTTCCAGTAAAACGCACCCTAAAAGAATCACTAGAAGACATGATGAAACCCAACAAAATTGAATTAGAAAATATAAAACCTGATTCACCAGAAACTCTTATCCAGAACGTGTCAACAGACACGACCTTCAAAAATATGCTCTTGAAACTCTCTTCCACGCTCACCGTACCAGAGAGATGATTTTAGTCACCAAACCTTCTCCTCCACGCTCACAGTAAGTATTCCAGATTTTGCCGACAGCACCAGAACCACACCAGCCCCAGAACAGAATTGCCAAACCTTCTGCCAACAGCACCAGAACAGAATCGCCGAACCAGAGAAATTGCACAGAACCACGGAAACAACACCAGAATCTGCCGACAGCACTGACCAAAACCAGAACCGCACTAAAGATCGACAACCAGCAAAGATTCGTAACCAAACAGAAACAATAGCCTAGTCCCAACCCAACAGAAACTGCCGAATAGCAGTTGAACACACACCGAAAACTCAATAGAAACAAACACCCACCAAAACCCAACAGAAATTTATGAATAACAGTTTAACACCCACCGGAAACCCAACAGAAAATGCCGACTACCCTAAAACTGACGCTACTCAGAAAACCCTAGACCAACCCTCAGCTGCTACCCACAGAAAAATACTGAAAAACAAACTTAGAACAACCCTAATTTAGCTTTGATACCATGTCAATTGGATTGAATACCTCTCTTTGTGAGGGTTCTCGGATTATATAGAAAATAAATCGGTAATTACAATGCTGAATATCAGCAATTACATGATTCGAGAAAACCAAATAAGGTAACCATAATCAACCTATAATAACAGAATATCTACAGCTATAATTAAGGCTAAATATATGTTGAATCAAATATTATATGCTAGCTGTATCTGACTAACAATTATCACTTTCTTTCCTTGAAAATGTAATCAATAAAATCCTCTCCTTTTATACAATCACTTAATTGGTTTCTTTCCTTGAAAAGGTAATCGATGAGAGTGTGGAGTCTATGTAGTCTTCATTTATTTTTCTGTTGCATTTCAGAAATCTCACACTAACTTCCCAAGTATTCAGTATATGATCTGCTATCATTGACTTATTTCTATGGAATCATTAATGGTTAAGAAGAATGAAGCTGACATATAAATTCATTTTTTACTTGTAATTGAACTTTACGATATAAAGTTTCATAGTCTTACTTTTTGTTCCATGTGTAGCAGCGATTTGTCACAGAGTGAGTTCCTTAATGAACCGATGGATGACTTAGAAGAACGTGAAGCGGCAATTGAGCTTAGAGAAAGAATAGAGGAGCAAGAGTTGTTGCTGGAATTCCTTTTGCTTATACAACAAAGAAAACTGGAAGCTGTTGATAAGTTACAAAATTCCATTTCTTTTTTGTGTACTGATATTGAAGAAGTTATGACGCAGAAAACAATTCTTCAGAAAAAGGGTGGCTCATGCCCAGAACTGGGGAAGGATGATCATTTAGTTTCAATTCTTCCATCAATGAATATTGTTGATAGTAATGATTCTGCTAGCTCGGGGTCTAGAAAACGATTTAGACCAGAAATGCAGATTCAGAACATAGAGGAATGTGATGATAATCTAGTTGATAGTCAGAAGTCAGATGCACTCGGTGAAACTAATGGAAGCTTTCTTTCAAAAAGTTCTCGGTTAATGAAGAACTTTAAGAAACTGGAGACTGCATACTTTTTGACAAGATGCAGGCCAATCAAGCCCACAGGGAAACCATTGAGCAGACATTCACCATTAAGTAGTGATGGTAAGGAGTCTATTGTTGTAACTGAAAGAAGTTCTGTTAATAATTTGGCATCAAAAGAGCTGTATAATGAGGGTAGACAAAGTGGTTGGATAAATCCATTCCTTGAAGGTTTGTGCAAGTATCTATCTTTCACTAAGTTAAAAGTTAAGGCAGACTTGAAGCAAGGGGATCTGTTAAATTCTTCCAATCTTGTATGCTCTCTCAGTTTTGATCGTGATGGAGAGTTTTTTGCCACGGCTGGTGTAAATAAGAAAATTAAAGTATTTGAATGTGACACAATCATAAATGAAGATCGCGATATACACTATCCTGTCGTTGAAATGGCTAGTAGATCAAAGCTAAGCAGCATATGTTGGAACAGTTATATCAAAGGCCAGATTGCTTCAAGTAACTTCGAAGGTGTTGTGCAGGTAGTTATAACCTTACATTCCATTCCATTCTTCAGCTTTCTATTACATTGTTGTAACTCACTTATCATGTTCAGGTATGGGATGTGACAAGAAGTCAAGCACTAACGGAAATGAGAGAGCATGAGAGGCGTGTATGGTCCATAGACTTCTCATCAGCAGATCCAACAATGTTGGCCAGTGGGAGCGATGATGGTTCTGTTAAGCTATGGAGTATCAATCAGGCAATTCTATTTTTGCACTTGGTGGATGTCAGCTTTGAAACTAAACGTACTGCAGTCATATCATTGCATGATGTAGATATTTACTTCTGGATATATGATAAGTTTTTCTCTTACATGGGTTGCTACTGCAGGGAGTCAGTATTGGAACCATAAAAGCAAAGGCAAATGTCTGCTGTGTTCAGTTTCCCTTGGATTCTGGTCGTTCCCTTGCATTTGGTTCAGCAGATCATAGAGTTTATTACTATGATCTCCGTAACTTGAAAATTCCTGTGTGCACATTAATTGGACACAATAAGACTGTGAGTTACGTCAAATTTGTAGATCCAATGAATATTGTTTCTGCGTCCACGGATAACACTCTGAAGCTTTGGGATTTGTCAATGTGCGCATCTCGGGTTATTGACACTCCACTCCAATCATTCACAGGACACATAAATGTCAAGGTACATTCACTCATCATACTATATTGGGCAACTGCATTCATACGTGGCAAAGTATTGTTCTCTCCACTTAGTTATTTAATTATCTTGTTCTTGTTGTTATTAAATTGTTAGTTGGTGCAAGCAATTCTTAAAATAATTGAAGAAGGAAAAACATATTAAGCACTTTAGATTAATTAAAAACTTTTGGTGTGGTTAGGTATTGGTTCTATAACACCACCAACTGAAAGATTAAATTTGGTGCCACATACGTAAAAATTTTATGCTTATTGACCAACCTTATCACTGAAATTCCTGAAAGCTTCAGAGTTCTCCACCAACACTGACCAACGAAACTTGTGATTGTACTTCTTGATCATAAATATTTTGAATGAAATCCTTAAATTAAGTATGGTTATCTACTGAATGGATATGTTGTAAGCCTAAAGAGTGGCACGTCATATACAAGACGCATATGTTACAACACTCGCATAAGTTTTCCTTTTTATTTTTTTACCCTACTATAAACTTGAGTCTACCTATATAGATATTGATGATTGTTTTCCAACACACCAATGCACTGAATCCCACAAGAATGGTCACATAGTGCAATGTGGACCTGTTGAGTTTTGCTAATGTGGCAAATCATAGTTGGCTAAAAAATTTGGAATTTGTAGCACTGCATTGTATTTTAGAGAAGGACATGCAGATGTTTGAAGCACCTCAGTAATTATGAGGCCACTGGACTCTTTTCCTCTTATATGGTGCCTTGGCTCCTATAGAAGTGGCCTTAGGATAAGCACCTTGGTTGTTCTAGTGATGGGCACTGATGTGGTCGTGAGCGTATCAATAATAAATTAAATCACTCGCAATAGAACGAATCTTTGTAGGATAGGGTCTATGTGAGTGTATTGAACCTCAAGGATTGTAGGTTTGTGTCGTGTAAAGTATTCAAGATTATTATTATTTTTTCTTTACTTTCTACTATGCTACCAAAAAAAGAGAGATATCTATTCCTCTCTTTTTTAGACTACTAAAAATTTAGGTCTTTGTCAGTAGCGATCGTCTCTCCTCTCTGACCTAGTGACGGCGCGTGAGAGTGCGTCCAGCTAGGGGTTCGATTTCTGTTCCGTCCTCTCACTTTCTCTATCTCTCTTAGCCTCTTGCTTGGTCCTCTAGCTTTGTATTTGGGTCATCTGTTTCGTTGGGTGGTTCTTTGTTCGGCGATGTAGCTATTTGGGTTGGTCGTCATAGTCCCGGGGGTGTCGTAGATGGATAAGATTTTCTTAGTGGAGTCGAAGTCTTTCACCTTCTCGGTTTTGGGTGGGGTGTCGACGTTGAGGGTGGAGGAGAAGAGGAAAAATTTCCTAGGTGTGGTCTTTTTGAATGCTCAGAGCTCCGAGTGGCTTGCGTCGACGTTGGAATTGTTGTTGGGTCTCCCAGCAGAGCAAGATTTTGTTAGGTCGTTTAGAGAAGGTTCGAAGGTTCTAATTGCTCGGAGAGGTGGGAATAAAGCTGGGCACTATTTAGAGGCGACAACATTCGGGTTGGGCGGTCGGAAAGGGTCCATTGTTATCCCCGAGGGCCGTGGAGGGTGGGAATGGCTTAAATTCTCTGACGAGCTGAGAAAGGGTGTAGACTTTTTCTCAGTCTTGGTGGGTGGCGGGCTCGGCTCCTCTTCTTCATCGGAGAAGAAGGCAGTGGAGGATGTTCCGCCGACTCTGGGCTTGGCTCCAAAGTGGATGGGGTGTTCTTTTGCGGAGGTTTTGAGGTCGGATTCGACCACTGTTGCGAAGATGATGCCCATAGTGGGTGATGGTCGGTCCTGGTTAAGGGCTTCGTTGGCGACACCATGTGAGCTTGATCTTCTTCCGGTGGTGCGGCATGCAGAGGCTGTTCCGAGATCGGCGGTGGATTGCTCTTCTTTGGAGGCTCACCCGCTTGATCTGTTGGACAAAGACCAGTCTGTACGTCCGCAGGGTAAGTACTCGTTTGAATTTTGAAAATTCGAGATTGCGGACGTGGCATAAGTTGGGTCCCGGTTTTTATTTGGCTTTGGGCCGGGCTGTGAGGAGAGTTCTGACCCGGTTTGCCGGGTCGGGGCTGTTTCGAAAACTATAGTTTCCTGTCCGCCGCCATCCTCGCCGGAGACGTCAACGGAGGTGTCCTCTGGGTTGATTATGAATCGGCTTCCTCCTGGGGGTTTGGAGGTTACATCGTTGGGAGCTAAAGAGGGCGCGAGTCTAGCTTCATCGGCTTTTGTTGGGGTTTCCTCTAGGTCGGAGCCCTTGTCGGCGGCAGATACAGAGACAGTTTCAGGTATGGAGGTTTCTTCCGGGGGTGAGTCGAGCAGGTCCCAGGTGTTCGACGGTTTCTAGCTGGACTCCAGCCTCTAATCTGTTCGATTTCCCCCCTTCTCCGGCACCGGATCTGGGTTTTCCGGCGGTTTCTGCTTCTGTCTCTTTTAAGTTCACTCCTTTGGGGAAGCTTCTGTTTCCTAAACCCCTTGTTGCCCCTCCGTCTCTTGCCAGAGCAGCTAATTTAGGAGAGAAGCTGCGTTCTCCCCTCCTTGTGGTGGTTTCTAAGCCTTTTCAGTGTTACTATAGGAGGGCGAAAAAATTGAGGGAAGGGCATTCTGTGAAGTGGAATGATGGGCTACTTTCTAATTCTTTGGAAGCCGTGAAGATGTCAATTGGCTACGTTGATAAGAGGGTTACAGGTGCTGAGCCGCTAGCTGAGAAGGCGGCAAAGCCTCCTGCAATGAAGAAGTCGGTGACGCCAGTGCATCAGGGCCTTTTTAGGAAGGGGTTTCTCAACCTTTTCCCGATTTCAGTCCCTCCTGTGGCGCTTCAGGAGGTCAACAATGGCGGGATGGTAGGTCCTTCGTCCCCTTCTAGTGGTTGCTTTAATGGTGTCTCCCAATCTCGGAATTGGCCAGTTGGTTTTGATCATAATGGGGAGATTGTGGTGTGGGAGGAGGATGAAGATGATTATTGGGATGGTTTGCCCTTAGTTTGGGCGATGGATGGGGATTTTGGGGAGGAGGCTTTGGCTATTCGGGATGCCATGGAAGAGGAGTTCCATTTTTTTGCGCACCAGAAGTCTAAAGGGAAAATGGAGCTTCTAAATTTGCATAGTTCCATCAACTATGGTGACGCGAACTACCCCTCTAGGAGTAGGAAAGGCAAGGCACACGTTGTAGGTTTGTTGTGCCTTGACGGGTAGTGGGTAGTATTGTTCTTAGTTGGGTTCTTTTGTAGCTTGTTTTGGTTCTTTTGTGTTCTGGGGCCTTGGTGTTGTGGGTTTTTTTGGGTTAGCTTTTTTTCCCTGTGTATACTTCCTGTGTACTTAGGGGCGTCTTACGCTTTCTTTAATAAAGTTCTTCTTACTTATCAAAAAAAAAAAAAAAGTATTCAAGATTAATTGTAATATAATTTAGAGGAGAAGTTGATTGTTTTTGTATCAATTATCACTAATATGCGCAAAAGTAAAAGAGAATGTAGTAAGGAGAAAGATAGAGTATTGATTTCACCACTAACTTCATAATAATGGTTAATTTCAATTATCAAGGGAATAACATAAGAATTAGGACTCGTGAGTGTGTCAAACACCCAGCGATGTCATAAAGAAAGTACTTGTATTAAGAAATAAGAATAATCTATTTTTGGTTGGAATGGGTCGCCCACCTTCTTTTTTTGTTTTTGATAAGTAAAGTATATTTCAAAAAAGCGCAGAGGAGCGTAATCCAAAGTACACAAGATGTATACATGATACTCCTAATTCAAAGAGAATAAGAGCACATATCTAAAAAAATCAGAAAAAGAACATTGAGACATAGACTGTATCTTTACTTTCCCATAAACAAGGTTTGTATCACCAACTTCTTCAAATTAATCAAACTAGTCTCACAATCTTCAAACCTGCGTGCATTTCGTTCCTTATATTGACACCACATCAAACACAATGGAGCCAAATTCTCCAAATCGGCATCAACAACCGATTGTCCTTTTGCCCCCTCCAACTCCCCAACATCTCTTTCACTGATACGAAACCATCCGTTCTTTCCTTGGTATGAATTATCAAATCAATTAATTAACATACACATAATCAAGGAATAAGCATAACTCATCTTTCGGTAAGAACAAATTGATTTACCTAAATTAAACTAACTATGGTGTAAAACAATTTATTCTTCCTAAGCATGGCCTATCAAACCTTCATGACTTCGTGTCCATTAATACCATTGTAAAACTATTGTTCATACAATCACAGAAAATATGAACGTTGAGTTCAATCAAGATAAACAATTTTCTAAGACAAGATAAAAGGTTTATCAAAATCGAATTTAGACATTAAGAAATATTCTCAAGATTAAACAACCAATATTCATGATATGAAATTTCCAAGAGAAAATACAATTACATCGTTATTACTTTGGAGAGGGCTACATCAATACCTTATGAAAGATTTAGCTGCTCATGGAGATGCTGAAAATCACCTCTGTTGAAGAGAATTACATTCCGAGAAGCTGCTGGAAAATAAGAACTCTTTTCTCCAAACCCTAGCCACTAATCTTATTGATTTCTATTCTCTCAAAAGTTGTGTCTAATGCACCAATAGAATGTGTATTTATAAAGTAGAAGAGAAAACCTAGTTGATTTTGTAGCTGTCTAGGAATTCTAGTCCCAATAGGAGAAGGAAAAGATATTTCCTTTTCTAGTTTTGCCCTACTGCCAGTTCTGCCGCCTACAAGTGCGCACAAGCCCTTATGGATGTGTGCTAAGCTCTTATGGAAGGCCCCTCGAGCGTAATTTGCTAGTGTGGTTGGGCTCCTGCGCTCGATGTATGCGCGAGTGCCTGTTGTTCTTGGCTTGAGCTCGAGCCCTTTGAGGTGCGATCGAGCG
The DNA here is from genome assembly GCA_028654335.1 of Alnus rubra. Lineage (NCBI taxonomy): Eukaryota > Viridiplantae > Streptophyta > Magnoliopsida > Fagales > Betulaceae > Alnus > Alnus rubra. The sequence goes on along the minus strand of JAJPGS010000001.1, from coordinate 2,874,395 downwards.
CTTGTAGTAGTGTAAGATGCTGGATTTGTCTTGTGGATTTTGGCCCTTTAAGTCCGGAGAATTGCTTGTGTTTTTCTCTTTGGCTCTTGAGAGTACCGTTAACATTAAAAAAAAAGAAAAAAAGAAAAAATGCAAAACATCATATCATAATGAGACTAAGAGGCTAACATATGCGAGTTAAGGGCTTGGCTTGAATGTGCAACATTCAATGCTCATTATGCACCTCTTATCATGTATAAGTAGTAACTAATCTTTGTGACAACCATCCTGGTTATTGTATTATATATGTTGTTTGTATTCAAATATGCCCATGTTTGATATAAATCTATTACTGATGATTACCTGATATTTGATTCCTTGTTGCAGAACTTTGTGGGTTTGTCAGTTTCTGATGGTTACATTGCTACTGGTTCAGAGACAAATGAGGTACTTCATTTATCATACTGGTTATTAATTAGATAAACATCTTTTTGGTTTCTATGTCTTTCTTAGGTTCTTCACATTAATGTTGTGACAAGGGTAAGCCGTTTCCTTCTCTTTTTGGTCTTGGAAACCAGAGACTGTTGTTGTTTTCCCTTATTATCATTGCTGGACTGATTCCTATAAAATCAGGTGTCCCATGCTTGTTGAATGAGATCAAAAGGGTCCATCTTAGATGTGGGAAGTATTAGACTAGATAAATCTTTATCATCTGATAAAGATTAATCTATCTAGATTTAAACTAAAGATTAGTTTTAGTTTATCTACATTATATCGGCAGTCACCTATAAGCAAGTTGTATAGCTTTAGGTTTCTACTTCTTTGTTATATCTTTGATAAGCTTCACTCTTGTACAGTCCTACTAAAGGACTAACACTATTATTGCTATATAAGAACATCACTGCCATACGGTTTACGTAGGCAGAAACATCAAACAACTCTAAATCCTATATGGCATCAGAGCCACTCAAGACAAACGTCTATGGCCACTCCTATCTCCGAAACCGATTCTACCCAAACAGCACCTCCTGTTTCAACCCCACCTCCTATTTCCTCTATCATCTCTTCTGCAACCCCAATATCACTTCAAAATGTGCATCATCATGTCTCTGAAAAACTCAACCAAGATAACTACATCTTATGGCAATTCCTTATGGTTCCGTTCCTAGAGGGACAATCTTTTTGGCTATGTCGATGGAACTCATCCACGACCACCTCAACTTCTTCCCAATCCCACTTCGGGCCTTCTACTTTCAAACTCGGAATATCAATCATGGTATCATCAAGATAAAATGATCTCCAGTGCCTTCATCTCCACCCTCTCGGTTGAAGCGTTACCACATATAATTGGTCTTTCCACTTCTCAGGAAGTCTAGCTCACCTTGGAGACCTTGTTCTCCACTCAATCTCAATCACGAATCATGCAGCTCAAACAAGAAGTTGCCACCTTGAAGAAAGGAGCTCTCTCAATCTCCGCTTATTATCAAAAAGCGCAAGGATTCTCTCACCTTTTAGTTGCTGTTGGAAAACCCATTGAAGCATCAGAACTCGTCTCCAACATCCTTGCTGGTCTTGGTCCCGAATATGATCCTCTTGTCACCTCTTTGACCACCTGCCAAGACTTCATCTCTCCCAACGAACTCTACGGTTTTATGCTCTTTTATGAGATGCGTTCAGAGCAACACAAATCATCTATTGATTTGTCTATCTCCACTGCCAACACTGCCCAGGGTTAGGGCCCATCCTATCCTTGATTCAACCGTGGCTTTACCACAAGCCAGCGCAACACCAAGACCAGCAAGGATGTTGGAGACGAATTCTGATGCTTCAATGGGTTTTCCAACAGCAGCTAAAAGGTCAGAGAATCCCTGTGCTTTTTGATAATAAGCGGAGATTGAGAGAACTCATTTCTTCAAGGTGGCAACTTGTTGTGTGAGCTGCATGATTCGTGATTGAGATTGAGCGGAGAACAAGGTCTCCAAGGTGAGCCAGACTTCCCTAGAAGTGGAAAGACCAATTATATGTGATAAGGCTTCAACCGAGAGGGTAGAGATGAAGGCACTGAAGATCATTTTGTCTTCATGATACCATGATTGATATTCCGGGTTTGAAAGTAGAAGGCCGGAAGTGGGATTGGGAAGAAGTTGAGGTGGTTGTGGATGAGTTCCATCGACATAGCCAAAAAGATTGTCCCTCTAGGAACGAAACAATAAAGAATTGCCATAAGATGTAGTTATCTTGGTTGAGTTTTTCGAAGACATGATGATGCACATTTTGAAGTGCTATTGGGGTTGCAGAAGAGATTATATAAGAAATAGGAGGTGGGGTTGAAACAGGAGGTGCTGTTTGGGTAGAATCAGTTTCGGAGATAGGAGTGGCCATATACGTTTGTCTTGAGTGGCTCTGATACCATATAGGATTTAGAGTTGTTTCATGTTTTTGCCTACATAAACCGTATGGCAGTAATGTTCTTATATAGCAATAATAGTGTTAGTCCTTTAGTAGGACTGTACAAGAGTGAAGCATATCAAAGATATAACAAAGAAGTAGAAACCTAAAGCTGTACAACTTGCTTATAGGTGATTGCCGAGGTAGTGTAGATCTGGATAGATTAATTTTTATCAGATGATAAAGATTTATCTAGTCTAATAGGAAGCATAACCCAGAAGATAAATTTACATGCTTGCATTTTCTTAAAGAAAATCTGTTTTCTTATGTACCCTACAATGGTCTCCAAGAAAAGAGAGTACACCTCTGACAGTTACCTTGTGCAATTCTTGGAATTACAAATTAATATTGTCTCGTGTACATAGTTGTCGCTGGTATTTTTTAGTGGAAAAAAGTTGATGATCCAAGACAGAAATTTGTGCTGTTTACTGGGAGTCACAATGATGGGCATCAAATATCATTTTGGAGTAATATCTTTATTTGAAACTTCTAACGTTTGAACCCAATTTGTGGTGGGAAGGGGTCAAAGTTTGGTGAACTATATGAATTGCTAAAATAATAGTTTTGGATGAAACCCTCTCAGGATTAGGTTAATAAAATTTATGGGCTCTCTCTCTCTCTCTCTCTCTCTATGAGGAGTAGCGTGTGAGGGCTGGGGTGGCGCGTGAGGGTCTTTGCAGAGGTGAAACACCAGTATTTAGTTTTAACTAGGAGTGAGTCATTCTTATAGTGGAAATTGAGGTATTAATCTATGGAGCGTTGGTGTTGCGTGGAGGCCAAGACTTTTGTTTTCACGGTAGTAGAAGGAGCTTCGGTGGTGAGATTGGTAGAAAGGAGGAAGTCTTTCTCCGGGCTGGTTATTCTCAGTTCTCAAAGCTTAGGGTGGTTGGCGTCGACAATGGAGAACTTGCAGTGGTGTCCGGGGGAGAAGGACTTTATCAGGTCTTTCAGGGAGGGGTCTAAGGTACTCATAGTCAGACGAGGTGGTAACGCAACAGGAAGGTTTCTTGAAGTGGCAGTCTATGGTGTGGGTGGTCGAAGAGGAATTATCTTCATTCTAGAAGGTCGTGATGGGAGGGGCTGGAGGAGTTTTGTCCTTGAATTGGATAAGATCAGTGCATTCCTAAAAGCACCATTTAGGCTTGGAGTGGCTCGCCATGCTACAGTTCTAGAGAAGACAAGGAGAAATGGTGATGACGCCATTGGAGGATATGACCCGGTTGATTCTACTAGAGCTTTCAGCAAAGATGGTGCGCCCTCCTTCGCAGATGTTCTGTGTTCAGGTCCCGGTTGCATGGAGGTGGAGAGGACGTTGTCTCTACCAGCGATTCCTTTGGCTAAGGATCGTGGTGATCGCCCGGAGGAGCAGAAGCTACCGGTTGTGATATCGAGTGGTTCAGTAAACGCGAATGTTCAAGTGAATCCTCTGGGTATGGACTATTGTTACCGGTGTGGTTCTGAACTTGCGAAGGCCAAGATGGTTCCTGCTGTTCGTGACAAGACAGGTTGCGTCCATGGTGATACTTCTGCAGGAAATCAGCTGTCAGGAGAGTTGAACACGTTTTCCTCTCTTTTGAATTGGAAAAGACAGCTGGAGAAGTTGAAGGCTGAGGTGGACCAAGCTTTTAACAGGGTTTATGAAGGGCTTCTTGAGTTTGGGCCTGGCTTAAAGCCCAAGGTTAATGGGCGGAAGAGAAAGAATAAACTCAAGAAGAAGAGGAGGCTCCGTTGGGTTCGGAAAGATCTGAAGCCCAACGCTTTAGTCCTGAATGATCGTGTTGTGTCCTGTGGAGGGTTTGTCGCCGGTGAAGGGCATAGCGGGTTTGGATAAGTCTCCTACAACTCCAGAGAACTCCGGTGGGTTGGGTTTTCTGTCGTCCGGCACCCTTGCTCCGGGGAACCAGCTTGTCGGGTGTTCCTCTAGTTCTGAGCGGGGTTCTGCTTTAGTCTTGAATGATCGTGATGTGTCTTGTGGAGGGTTTGTCGCCGGTGAAGGGCATAGCGGGTTCAAATAAGTCTCCGGCAACTCTAGAGAACTCCGGTAGGTTGGGTTTTCTGTCGTCCGGCACCCTTGCTTCGGGGAACCAGCTTGTCGGGTGTTCCTCTAGTTCTGAGCGGGGTTCTCAGCCAGAATATGACGAAGATTCTTTGAAGGGAGAAACGGGTACGTTTGAGAAGATGGGTCTGTCTCCTAAGTTGCCAGAGGTCGTCGGAGGTCCACCTTTCGCCCTGGAAGTCCTTGTACCAGTAAGTGCTTCTCCTCCTTCGGTCATAAGTCCTGGGCCAGTTTTACCCATCCCTGTTTCAGAGGTTTTTCCCAAAGACCCGGTTGTTTTTGCCAAAGCTCCTAGGGAATCAGTTGATGTGTTGACTGTGTGGGCAGATTCGGGTCCTCCAGACTCTTTGGTTCCTCCGGGTCTTCCTTCATCTGTTCCTATGTTGACCCACAGTTCTGGTTCGGGAGTCAAGAATGGGCTGGAACTTGCTTTATTCCCAGAAGAAGAGCCTGAACCTTTGTCTTTTATTGACAAGGTCAGGGGATTTTCTGGTTAGAAGACCCCATATGGCTTTTTGAAAGCGGTTCTAGCATATAGGCTCTGGGTGGGGATTACTTGCGATGGCTATGAAGGTCAGCTTTCGGCTGTGTTTGAGGCTATAATCGATAGTAATGTTAAGAAGGCAGCGGGTCCTAGCTCGAGCTCGAGCTTGAAAGGTACAAGGGAATTAAACAGATTAGCTTGTTCTGTTAATTATGACGCACATAGTGGTAGCACCTCTCGTGGTAGGTGCAAAGGCAGGGATTTTGGTGGTTTTTTTTTAAGCCCAAAATCATATCTTGGAATGTTATATTGTTAAACGAGGGTGATAAGCGGTTGTAAGTCAGAAACTTATTAAGGTAATGGAAGGCTGATATTATTTGCTTGCAAGAAATTAAACTGGATTTTGTTTCCAATAGTTTAGTGAGAAGTCTGTGGGGTTGTCACTTTGTTGATTGGTGCTATTTAGCTTCTCGCGGAGCCTCTGGTGGTATTTTGATTATGTGGGATAGAAGGATTGTAGAGAAGATTGATGTGTATGTGGGCGAGTTCGTTGTTGCCTGTTCTTTCAGAAGCGTCGCTGATAACTTCTCTTGGGCTTTTGTTGGGGTCTACGATCCTAACTTGGACTCTCTTAGAAGTTCTCTCTGGGATGAGTTGGCTGGCCTTTCTTGGTGGGAGCTGCCTTGGTGCATCGGGGATGACCTCAATGTCACACGCTTTCCTACTGAAAGATCTAGAGACGTTCGTCTTAATGCGGCTATGATGGAGTTTTCGGATTTTATTTTTGAGCAGGATCTTATGGATCTTCCTCTTACAGGAGGGCCATTTACGTGGTCTAATAATCAGGAGATTCTCTATTGGTCTCGCCTCGATAGATTTCTTGTTTCTCCAGATTGGGAAGTCAAGTTTCCAGGTTCTCTTCAAAAAAGGCTTCCAAGACTATGTTCTGATCATTTTCCTATTCTTCTTGATTGTGGTGATGTTCATTGGGGTCCCAGACCGTTCAAGTTTGAGAATATGTGGTTAAAGGCTGAAGGGTTTATGGATAGGGTGCGTCTTTGGTGGGAGTCTTATAGCTTCCAAGGCTCGCCCAAATTCATCTTCTCTCAAAAGCTTAAGGCTTTGAAGATTGATCTCAAAAGATGGAACGATTAGGAGTTTGGTAATGTGGAGTTCCGCAAGAAAATGCATATGGAAGATCTGTGTGCTCTTGATAGATTGGAGGAACAACGGGGTTTAACTCCCGAAGAAAAGGCGAGGAAATGTGGGGTCATCTGAGATCTGGAGAATTCTATTTTACAGGAAGAGATTAGTTGGAGACAGAAGTCTAGGGCTCTTTGGCTTAAAGAGGGTGATAAATGCACTAAATTCTTTCATCGAGTAGCCAATTCGAATAGGAGATCAAATTCCATTTAGTCTCTCTCTGTCAATGGCTCTATCTCTTCTGATCAGCAGGTTATTAGGGATCGTGTTGCTCAATTTTATAAATCTATTTTTGCAGAACCTTTCAGTTGGAGGCCTAGGATGGATAACCTTGTTTTTGACAATTTGGATGCGGGTGAAGCCTCTTCCTCAGAACTTCCTTTTGAGGAAAGAGAGGTCTTAGAGGTGGTTAAAGGTTTGAATCGTGATAAGGCTCCAGGCCCTGATGGGTTCACTCTTGCTTTCTTCCAAGATTGTTGGGATGTGATCAAGACTTATCTCATGGGGGTTTTCCAGGACTTTCACACTCATAGCAAGTTTGTCAAAAGCATTAATGCCACTTTTTTAGCCTTAATTCCGAAGAAGTTTGGGGCTGTGGATCTTAAAGATTTTCGGCCTATTAGTCTTGTAAGTGGTGTTTACAAGATCATTGCTAAAGTTCTTGCTAATAGGCTCATAAGGGTTGTGGAGAAGATTATTTCGAATCCCAAAAATGTTTTTTGTGAAAGGAAGGCAAATTCTTGATTCTGTTCTTACAGCTAATGAGTGTCTGGATAGTCGTATCAAATCAGGTGAACCAGGGTTACTTTGTAAACTGGATATTGAGAAGGCTTATGATCATGTTAACTGGGATTTCTTATTGTATATATTGAGAAGATGTGGCTTCAGGGAGAGATGGTGTTCTTGGATAGCGCATTGTATTTCTTCGGTGCGTTTCTCGGTTTTGGTGAATGGCACCCCTTCTGGTTTTTTTAGTAGCTCTCGTGGTCTTAGACAGGGTGATCCTCTGTCGCCTCTTTTGTTTGTCATTGTGATGGAGGCCTTCAGTAAGTTGTTCTCTATTACTGTTCAAATGGGCTTTCTCTCTGGCTTCTCTGTGGGCTCTAGTAGCAATGGAGTGATTAATATTTCTCATCTGTTATTCGCAGATGATACTTATGTTTTTTGCGGGGTTAGTCCTGATCATCTTCTCTATCTTCGTATGTTATTACTGTCCTTTGAAGCTGTTTCAGGTTTGAAGATTAAGTTGGATAAGTCAGTTTTGGTTCCTGTGGGTCTTGTGGATAATATGGATGATCTTGCAGGCATTATGGGCTGTGGAGTTTCTTCTCTTCCTTTAAAGTACCTTGGTCTTTCGTTGGGGGCCCCTTTTAAGACTAAGTCTAGCTGGGATGAGGTAGTTGGTAAGGTTGAGAGGCGGCTGGCTACCTCGAAGCGGTTGTATTTGTCGAAGGGTGGCAGAGTAACCCTTATAAAAAGCACTCTCTCTAATCTCCCTACGTACTTTCTTTCTCTTTTCCCTATTCCTTCCAGTGTTGCTAGTCGTATAGAGAAGCTGCATCGTGATTTCTTGTGGGGTGGCATAGGTGAAGAATTTAAATTTCATCTAGTTAATTGGGCCAAGGTTTGTTCTCCTATTTTAAGTAGTGGTCTGGACATAAGAAATTTGAGGATTTTCAATAAGGCTCTGTTAGGGAAGTGGTTGTGGCGCTATGCCCATGAGAGAGAGGCTTGGTGGAAATCTGTTGTGGATGTAAAGTACGGATCTACTTGGGATGGTTGGTGTTCTATAGACCCTCCTAGGTCACACGGAGTGGGGTTATGGAAGAATATTAGGAAGGGGTGGAGTTTGCTTTGCAGCCATACCAGACTAATGCTGGAAAATGGATTTAGGATCCGTTTTTGAGATGATGTGTGGTGTGGCAAGGTGCCTCTTAAGGAAGCTTTCCCAGTTTTGTACAACATTGCGTGTGACAAGGATGCACATGTTGCAGACCATTTGGTTGTGGTGAGCGGGTCCTATCAGTGAGATGTTAGCTTATTCCGAGCGGCCCAAGACTGGGAGGTGGATGTTTTGGTTTCTTTTTTCTCTTTGCTGTACTCAACCAGAGTGAATTGTGATGGGGAAGATCAGCTCTGGTGGTCTCCTTCTTACAAAGGGAAATTTGATGTTAGATCTTTCTATTAGGCTCTTACTTGCAAAGAGGCTATTCATTTTCCCTGGAAAAGTATTTGGCGGACCAAGGTTCCATTGAAAGTGGCTTTCTTTGCTTGGACGGCAGCGCAATGGAAGATCCTCACCTTGGACAACCTCAGAAAGAAGCGTGTCATTGTCATTGATAGATGTTGCATGTGCAAAATGAATGGGGAGTCGGTGGATCACCTTCTTCTCCATTGCGAGGTTGCACGCGCTCTATGGAACGCCATCTTTAGTCGCTTCAGTCTGTCTTGGGTTATGCCTCTTCGGATGGTAGATTTATTCACTTGCTGGTGGATGGGTGGTCGTTCTTGGAGTGCAGCCGTGTGGAAGATGGTCCTTTGTTGCCTTTTGTGGTGCTTGTGTAGGGAACGCAATGATAGGCAGTTTGAGGACAAAGAAAGAACCACTGAGGAACTCATTTCCTTTTTCTTTCATTCTTTGTACTCTTGGTCGGCTGCGTTCCTCGCACTTTTATCGTTTAGTTTTAATGATTTCCTTGTATTGTTTTATTCTTCCTCTTAGATGCCTCTTTTGTATACTTCCTGTGTACTTGATTGCGCTTTGCGCTTTTTAATGATATTTCTTACTTATCAAAAAAAAAAAATTGTGGTAAAAAGGTTACAATTTGCTGGCTGCAGAACTTACTAGCATCTCCTTTCTCTCTGCATCTCTTATGATGGGCAAATTTATTTGTAGTTGTCAATAATGTTTCTTCTTCCATAGTGAGATACCTCTTTACCTGAGCCATTAGAATCTAGAATAGAACAAGCTCATCCAAGAAAAAGACTCCCTTTTTTGGGTTTATTTTATGTTTGAATTTGCATCCGAGATCTGTAAGTTGAGGCACATAAAAGCGAGGTGGCTATTTCTTTGCAGTTGGTGAAGAGTGAGGTGTCTTATTTTTAGAAACACGATATCTTATTGATTGTGTTAGATATTGTCACTCTTCTTTCTACTTAGGCCTCGTTTGGTTCGCGGAATGGCCCTTTCATTAAGAAAATGAATAGTTATTCCTGGGAATAGAAAGTGGTGGAATGGAATGACTATTCCAATTATTTTGTTTGGTAATAACTGTCACATTTTAATTGGAATTTTTTTTTAAAAAAAAACCCTACCTTATAATTTTTTTTTTTTAAAAAAATAAAACTAAAAAAAACCAAAAAAAATAAAATAAAATAGAAATAAAATGGTGGGTGGCCGACCACCCATTGGGGTGGCCGGCCACCCACCATTGAACCGGAGGCCACCCCTGATGGACTATGGGGGTGGCCGTGGCCACCCTCGAGAGACCACAGCCACCCCCGACAAGAACTGGGAGTGGCCTCTGCCACCCCCAGTTGCTCGGGGGTGGTCGCACCCCATCCCCCCCCCCCCCCTCCGGCATTCCGGGGGTGGTGCGACCACCCCTGGCCAACTACTTTGGGGTTTAGTTTTTCTTATTTCTTCTCTTTTTTTTTTAAACAAAAGATTTGAAAGAAAATAAAAAATGAGTTCTTTTTTTTGGAAAATGTAGTCTTTACCTCAAAGAATAGTTATTCTTCTCTTTTTTTAGAAGAATAGGTATTCATCTTCGTAAGAGAATAGCTATTCTCATTGGAATAGCTATTTCATGGAATAGACTCCTACCAAACTAAAGAATAGTTATTCTTATGAAATAGTCATTCCATTCCAGGTGCCTATTCCGCAAACCAAACGGGGCCTTAGTAGTCTCTAATCTTTACCTTTTAGAATCAACCATTTGTATTGACTACTTGGGTATCATCAAGCTACCTTGTCTGCTCTTGTTGGATTGGCAAAACCAGATCCTGTTCCGTCTTTGCCATTTCTTAGTTAATACTCTTAGCCTCTTTGTCAAGGTTTTCAATTTTCTGTTCCCAATGGTTGCTGATCTAACCATTTCTTAGTTAATACTCTTAGCCTCTTTGTCAAGGTTTTCAATTTTCTGTTCCCAATGGTTGCTGATCTAAAAGTAAGAATGGCAGACCCCCCCACCCAAAAAAAAAAAAAAAAAAGAAAGAAAAGGACAAAATAGTCAATTCTGTCTCTCTCTCTCTCTTTCTTTCATATATATATATATATATATATATATATATATATATATATATTTGTGGATTTTCAACTCCTTTAGATGTGTGCTAGGTCACTGAATAAGGAAAATAAAAATAAAATTGAAGAACGAAAGAAAGAGAACCTTTTTTTCTTTGGTTAGATAGAAGATCACACATTTTTCTTTTTTAAGTTACAAAAATGGAGACATTCTTGCCATGCATTTGCTCTTGATTTTTTGCTAATTTACAGCTTGTTATGTTCGTCTTCAATGTGGCTCAGGTGTTTATCTATCACAAAGCTTTCCCCATGCCTGCATTGTCATTCAAGTTTGACAACACAGACCCACTTTCAGGCCACGAAATGGGTGATGCTGCGCAGTTTATCTCTTCTGTTTGTTGGCGCAGCCAGTCCTCAACCTTAGTTGCTGCAAATTCCACAGGGAACATCAAAATTTTGGAGATGGTTTGATCTGGCTACTCTCCAAATCCTTCACGATTCTAGGGAAAAAGGAAAGATGAAGGTGGAAGAATCTTACGGCAGAAAGCTGTGTAAGCCTAGGGCGGGCTTTAAAATGTTATTGAGAAATTTTGGCATTAGATCTTAGCGGATGCTGCTCACGTGAAGTGTGAGGGTGGTGATGTTCAAATGTAATGCAGATAGTAATTCAAAGGAAGGAAAATGGATTAAAATTAGAATTCTTGTATATTTTGTAATGCTTAACAATTCACATTGATATAATATAAATATAGAATTGATTTTCAATTACTTCTTTTTTTTCATCTTCTGCTTGTTGTGGGCTATGCCTCTTCTTCTGATGCAGTGAATGGATAAAGCTCACAAAAAATAACGAGAAAAATGCGAAATCAGTCCATGGGTTACACTGGTTTGCAATAAGCTCTCCGTATTTCTTGTGGAATGCAAAAAAAAAAAAAACAAATTAGTCATTATTATCAAATTTCGTTTAAAATCTTGACGAAATTTCGTTAGTGTATCATGTCAAATATAATTATATAACAAAACCATCTCACAGATCTTCGCCACCCAGGTAGAAAGTGTCTTCTAGCATTTGGAGAATCCAAATTCTTCAAGCTATGGAGGTTTCCGTGATACAAAAGCTATGAAGCAGTATAAAGTGTTGGGACTTGGGAACAGGTTATTTATTACTAAGAAAACAACCGTTTTAACTTGAACAAAGCAAATTCTTTTCTCCAGTGAGAGATAAACTGGCACACACGCAAAGTTGATCACAAAACTTGAACCATATCATTTAAGTTGTGGCGTGAGGAGATCTTTTGATTAAAAGCAAATCAAGATGCAAAATTTCTCAGAACTCTTTGCAGTCTACATGATGCAGCTTGAGCTTCCACACAAATGCAAACAAAATATAATTGATGAATTCTATATATTGAATTTGAGCTTCCAGAATGATTCTCTTGACAGTAACTAATTGAGTCTATAGATCTAATTATTACCAGAAGAATATTACTAATACAAAAGTTCTGGCGTCCGTAGAAAATAGAAGATCTGAAATATCACAAAGACAAAAAGAATAGAAGAGTCATAGAAGTAGGAAGAAATACTGCAGAAAAATTTCTTAGTGTAAATGTTCAACGTAATCAGAACCCACCAAAGGAAGATGACCGTGTGCCAACTTTGACTGAGCATGGCAACAATTATGGCCATGCTCATAACTACACTAACATGCCTTCAAATCTAACAAGAATGAAGCCGCCGCTGCACCTACAGCATCAAAGTTCATATCAGTAGAAATTTTCAGTTACTTTAGTTGGCTTGTAGGTAAATCCTTCTTATTGTAATCCTTTCTCTTCAAAATCTTTTCCCATCCGCAAGCAAGAAAGTTCAATGAATCTATGTACACTGATTTTGACGGAACCTAGCTGCTAATGCTAGCCTAGCTACAAGGCGCCGAAGCCTTTGAGCTCCCGGGCCTGGTTTGAGCTTGTTCAGGTTCCCAACCTTGGAACATTTGGGGTTGCCAGAGCACCAACCACCCGGGGTGAAGCTCCCATTCTTCCGCCCTAGTAAATCCTTATCAATCTTATCCAAGACTGGGTCATCTTGTTTGAATTTTCGAGCAAATGCGGCACTGCTACCAATCATCTTGTTTGTGTCATTAATGGAAAGGCTGTGGGGGTGCTGCTTGGGGGGGTTGTCCCAAGAAATGTAGTGCAAGTCATGGTTGACTGCAGTTGTAGCAAACTCAGGCACATTGCATATGACAGTCTGAAAGTAGCCCTCGGGGGAGGAGACGAAGTTTGTGTAGTACATGAGAAGGGTCCTGGGTAAATTATCCCAACCCCAGATGCAATACTCTACAAATGAACGTGAAAGAACCATCCATGCCGAACCTGCAACAAGAATGCACTTATCTGATGTCACAGAGCCAGTTTCAGGATATAAACTAAAAACCAGAAGAGCAAAAAAGATTGCCAATACAGGTCGAGGCAAATTCTCCCTGTACTTCTATTATTTGGGGAAAAAAGAGGGAAAAGAGGCATATTATTATGCAGTACCAACCAAAAATGCAAATGTTTAGATTTGAAATATTGAACAAAATTGAAGGATATAATCCCATGTCATAGTGGCTGAAATATAAATGAATGCAGATATAGTGTGATAGAGCTGCGGCTACGGGTCAACCACTAAAGTGTAATGTGGGGTGAATGACATCTTACCATATCCGAACTTTCGAGGTTTTGTTTTGAGCAGAGCAATAATTGCAAGCAGAATCGCAAGGATAGGAGCGAATCTGTCTATATGGCTAATTGGAATCAACAGTATTGGTTTGTTAAAGAGACAAATAACACCTCCCAGCAGCTAATATAAAGGAACCTAGGGCATGGTTACTGCTGAAGAAACCAAACAACAACATATTGCTAGAATTGGTTGAAACAAATATAAGAAAAAGAAGCTTTCGAATTGGTGCCATCACAATGTTTGAATTCATCTAATAAGATTAACACCCCTGATATAACTCTTAAAATTTTTAATATTGCCAGATTTTTTAGGATTCTGAAAAAGAGATGCTACAAATGTAAAATCCAAGAAATAATTAGTAACAATATGAATTTTCAGTTATAGTTTGTATTTCTAGATGAAATCCTCCCAAAAGCACAAAAAAAAAAAAAAAAAAAAAGAAGAAGAAGAAGAAGAAAGTTACAGTTGCCAGGAGAAGTCGACCTACTTTCCAAGATCTTCTGGAAAGGAGAAAAACCCAAAAGCAACAAAATCCAATAAATAGGCACATTTGACTCAACTCCTGATATATAGGGTTTTATTGGTTCTTTCTTAAATATTGCCAATTTCTAAATATGTATTTGTAAAGAATTACTCATCAATGGAAAATCATAGAGGATACCACAAGGCTAAACACAGATGAGCAAAGAAACCTTACCTGTAAATAATTTAAATGCAGTTGGCAAAGTTCTCTGGGGATTGACCCAGAAGACATCTGATTTGGTTGACGAGTATAGCCCAGGGTCTATCATCAAAGGCATTGCACGTTTGTCCCTGCAAAACACAATCAAGTACAGAGTAGTTTGTCAGCATATGTATGGAAGTTCTATTGTGTTGAATGAAGGTCAGAGACATAGCGAGCAGCTCACTCCTTCCATCCTAGCTGGCTTGTATGCTCAATGAAATTAAGATCCCGATTTAAAGTTGAAAACGTGTAAAGAAGATCTGCATAAAATTAATTAAACAGTTTAGCACAAAATATTACATCCCTGACACACAAGAATAACAAAAACAATAGCAGCTGTAATAATAAAAATAAGAACAATGTTAAAGTATTGATTAAGTGATTAAATTTACCTTTTCCTATCAGCTTAAGCTTTTGGGATAAGTGGTATCAAAGCTAAAGGTCATGAGTTCGAACCTTGACTCCGTCATTTACCTCTCATTTCAATTAAATATTCCACGTATTAGGCCTCACTTATTAAAAGGAAATCTGAGCCCACACGTGAGGGGGAGTATTAAAGTATTGATTAAATGATTAAATTTACCTCTTCCTATCAGCTTAAGCTTTTGGAATAAGTGGTAATTTAACAAACAATAACAACAATAATAATAATTATGACAATAATAGCGCAACTACTACTACTACTACAATAATAATAATACTAATAACAACAACAATGACAACAATAAGAACATAACATTGTCACAAGATCAATGATAAATACTAACCATCTTGAGTCACAAGAGGATAATCCGAAGCACTGAGGTTGATAAACCAATCCCAATCCTCACTCCTCTTGAGCAGAATGGCGCAAGCATGAAGGGTATTAGCGACCATGGTGGGTCCTCTATAAGTGACCATATTAGCCTTGGTAATCATGTAAACATTCCCAACCTTAGCAAAAATTGGCTCTTTTTCCACTCGGGAGGCAAGCTCCAACCTCTCCTCTGCCGGTGACTCAAGATCCAAATGAATAACATATTGGTTCCTTGGATGATATAGTGCATGAAGAGTTCTCCAAAGCTTTTCCAAATCACCTTTTGACCCGGAAACCAAATAAGCGAAACGAGGAATCTTTGGCCCGACAGGAGGGGGTGGAGATTGTGAAATCTTTGATTCGGCAAAAACTAGGCTTGTTTGATTTGTAGCTATGTGCGAAGGAAAAATCGCAAAGATTGAATTAATTGTGTGAAGTGAAAAAACAAGACCCATGTTGAAGGTAGTGGCCAGAAGGAATATACATATGAGAGAGCTTATGACAAGCGGAAATAGCCATTTCTTCTCCATGTTTAGGAACCCCATTACCAAACCTTATCATGGGTTCCAATCATCATATCCTCGCATTCCAAGTTTCATTACTCACCCGATACAGATATCAGAACAGAATAATGAATGACTATTCAAACAAGGCGTTGGAATTTGGATCGAGACCCTCTTCAGAAATATTCCAAAATTTGGACTTCTAAGAATAGCTGTTGAATCAAAACCAAATATTAAAGCCCGGAAAAAGAAGAAGTTGGAGCTGAACTAAAGAATTGGAACCAATAGTAGACGATAAAAACAATTAGAAATAACCTGAAGGGAAAAATAATAAAGATAAAGAATATATCAGAAAATTTTGTATATATTCGCTTATTGACAGCAAAGAATTTGGCCATTGTTTACTTTGGTTTTTCATTTCCTATTGTCGATTTTCTTGATGTGCGATATCTGTCTCTTCTGATATAAATAGATAAAACAATACTTGTTTTAGCTCAAGGGATAAATAATACAGACAAAGAAAGAGATTGAAAAAGAAATGAAAAACCAAAGTAAACAATGGCCAAATTCTTTGCTGTCAATAAGCGAACATATACAGAAATTTTCCTAGAAAAATCCATTAATAATGATAAAAACAGTAGCCAAATTATGTCGAAATCGAATCTTTGAAAAAGAAAGCTTCTTACTTTTTTGGAACAACCCCAAATCATAAAATTTAATATCCAGCACCGATTTTGCAGAATAAATTCGAAATTAATTCATGGCACGGAATCAGAAAAATAATCCTATGAAACAACCAAGAGGAGCAAAAAGCATGCAAATGAAACAAAACCCAGATCAGAATTCAAGGCCTCAAATCATTCAATCAAAAGAATCACCAAAAAAAAAAATTAAAAACGAATATATGCTATGAAATACAATATTATGAACACACAGCTGAGTTTTAAGCTCAAGAATAAAATAAATGGCTTGAAAAATTCTACAAATCAATGAAATAAAAGCAAACCCAATATAACTGAAATCAGTAAGAGACAAGTAAAAGAACGAGAAACAGATAAACAGAGAGAAAGAGCTCGTGATATGAGAAGAACCTGTTTTTTGATGATACAGAACACGAAGAGCGTTCGCGCACGTTCAGGGATACACACACACACAGAGAGAGAGAGAGAGAGCCTATAAACAAAAGAACAAAAATTGGGACACAGAGAGAGAGAATATAATAGTGGAAAATCAAGATTTAGAGAGAGAGAGATTTAAAAAAACTCAAACGAATTTTCTTACTTTCTTTAAATTATATAGATTGTAAAGATGGCGTGTTTGAACGGGAGAGATCAGAAATGAAAGAAGTTGTTTACTTTCTTTAAGGAATCTCTCTCGTGTTAATTTTTTCTTTATTGTTATTGTTATTATTATTATTATTTTTCAAATATAGATGATAAGAGAGGATGCTTCCCACTACCAAGGGAAAGTCCAACCAAATATATATATATATATATATATATATTAAAAAATTTGCATAAAGCAAAAATATATTGGTTGATCAATTTCATCCTATGATAATTTTAAAAATTGTATCGCTTTTAAGAGATATGAGTCTCGCATATAACATTACTCTTTATTAAGTAGGGACGGTCTTTAACTAAATCTGCCAACGACAATCGGCAAATAAAAGTACGCTAGTGCTATTTTATTTTATTTTTGGCTTTAATTGTTTTCTTCTTTTTATTGGTACTAAAAAGAATTTAGATTAATGTACTATCATAAGGTTTGTAAATTTAATGTAAGCAATTAAGGATGGGGTATTGGATTAAAATCCTATTATCCCTCCCCATCAATTGCTTTTGGTTTTGTTGGTAAGTTAAATATATAAGATGACATGTCTCCAATCTCATCATCGTTGAAAGCATCCCTATTTCTACCCTCACCTCCTATGTATCATGCACATCAATTATCTCAAACCTCTTTACCCCTTTGTCTTATTTCTCAGAATTTGCAAATTAGGGGCGAAATTATAATTTTAGATGTGGGGACGAAATTAAAAGAAAAATTAGGGAGGTAAAAAATTGATTTTGAAATAATTATAAGAATATTTCTAAAAGTTTACTTGCCAAAATGAAAAAGAGGTAAGCTGGAGAAAAGATCAAACCTTTTGATGAAATTTGAAAGATAAGGAAGCCTAGTAGTTGAAGATCTTAAATTACTGCTTATCCCAAAGAGATATGATTCTATCAACTTTTCACATAACTAAAAACACAACTATTCTATATGGCAGAGAATCATAGGCTCTTTGAAGAAAAAAAAAAAAAAAAAAAAAAATCACAACTATCTTATGATTTCCTACCACATAAGATATTTGTGTTTTTAGTTGTATGAAAACTGAAAAAGTTGGCGGGGAATATCTCTCTATCCCAAATATCTAACACGTAAAATATTTAATTGAAATGTAAAGTAAATTATGGAGACAATGTTCATAATTATCTATGGACAAAGTTATTCCCTCAATGGAGTAGCTCAATTGACTGTGGACCACGCCTCAAGAAGCGGATGTCACTAGTTCGAATCTCACATCCTCCTGTTACGTGGACAAGTCAAAAAAAAAAAAAAAAAAAAAGTCTATGGACAAAGTTTTCCTTCAAATTAGGTTAAAATTCTTCCAACTCTTTATTAAATTGATGTGTTCAAAATGCATGTGACAATACATATATTTTAGACACATTTCAGTTTAATAAACTATAATGAATAAATTACTTCAATCTAGTTTGAAAGAAAACGTTGTTCGTTATTTATTACGACATTGTTAGTATAGAGAGATTAATTAGCAGTTTATTGCTTAAAACGGAGGAAGAAATGCAAAATTGGTCAATGTGATTTCACTAACTTGCAAATAGCTCAATGAGGTTTAAAAAGTGACTGAAAATCCTATGTGGTAAGCAAAAACACAAATAGGTTATTGGATCCAATTTATGTCCAAAATTTTAATGGGAATTGTCGGGCTGTGCCACGTCAACACAAATCATACTGTGACATGTGTCATATACAATTAAAAAAAATAGAAAGGGTGGTTCGGCCAATATTCTCTCCATTTTTTTTGTTTTTGATTTTGTTGTTTTATATTTTATGTTTGGAAAAACTTTATTTATAACTTTTGATCTTTTATCACTTTTGAAATAAGGTACTCAAACTTTAAATGTGTCAATTTAGGGTATCAATTTTTCAATTTCAACCCTCCATTAGAATTTTTCATTAAATCCTATCAAAATTCCCAAAACACCCCTATGTGTTTTTTTTTTTAAAAAAAATATAAAAAAAAATTCAAATATTACGGCATGAGTATTTTTGCAAATCATGTTAAATTCATACTAACACCTAAATCCTTGCAATTTTTTTCCCCTAAAAAAAGAAAGAAAGAAAAGAAGAGGGTTGACAGAATTTAACAGATGGTTAAATTTTTTTTTTTTAAATTGAGAGATAAATACCCTAAATTGACATTTTTTAAAGTTTGGGTACCTTATTTCAAAAATGATGAAAGATCAAGGATTATAAGTGAAGTTCTTTCTTTATATTTTTTTTTTTATTATTATTATAAGTAACATATGTTGCAATATAATTGTTACTGATGTGGCACACATAATCAAGATTTTGGGTGAAAGTTAAGTCTATAAACTTATTTGTAATTTTTGCTTACCACAAAAAAAAAAAAAAAAAAAAATCCGGATCACCTTTTATTAAACTCTAAAAAGCTATTTACAATTACAACTCAATAAAATACCATAAACCGATTTTATAGTTTTCCATTAAACAAGACTGCTGCACTTGATATAGTGGGACAATAGTGATCCTCCACTATGACTAAGAACTTTCAAAAGTCTCTCACAAATTTCTTCATGTCCAGACAAAGAAAAAGAAGCACAAGAAAGAAAAGAAAAACAAAAAACAAAATAACAACGAAGAAAGTCATAGAATACGCACAACCAATTAACATTCTTTTCTGCACGCTCAAATTGACTGAATTTCGGGCCTTGTCCCCTAAAAACAAAGAAGAAAAAAAATAATTCAAATTTCCACAAACATTTCTAGAGTTTATTATCTTGCTTTTGGAAGGCAAGTGAAACTTTTTAATTTTACCTTTTTTTATATATTAAAAAAAAAACTTAAAATTAAATTTAGACCATTAAAAAAACTACATCATATATATATATAGAGAGAGATGTGTTTGATGTCATTCTTTTAAAATCTCTTGTCCATTTTTTTCTTTATAAAAAAAAAAAAATCAACACTGAATCTATGGAATTCACATGCAAGGGTGAAACCGAGATTTGAAATAACAAGACCAAAGTAAAAAAATGAAGATTAAAGGTAAAAAAAAATTAATTTTGGACGATCGAACTCATAAAAAACATAAAATTTAGGAGATTTTTTTTTTTTTTTTTAAAAAAAATAGAGGTTTTTAAAAATTTGGGAGGACTTTTGTCTCCCTAAGCTTAGGACGGGTAGTTCTGCTTCAACCCACATGTAAGTTTTACAGATTTAATGGTAGATTTGCCCATATCTTATGAAAAAAAAAAAACAAAATATAAGAACTAAAATTTTTTTTATAGGGAAATGATATACAGGCATCCCTTACATATTTCTATACAATCAAATTTCAAATTTACCATTAATAAATTTGTGAAATTCATAAATTCAATAATGAATTTAAAAATAAAATGTGTATAAAATTTTTATTTATATCATTTGTCTTTTTTATATACCTAAACCAAATCGAGATAGAATTTCATATTGGAGGGGTGCTTGGTATAAATTAATCATTGAAAAAAATACACAACTTAGCTCTAATATTATAATAAGATAAAAGAATTTTAGATTGTTATTGTGAAGCACACCCGTCTCTTTCAATTAAAATAAAACCATTGCCAAAGTTTCCACATTTACAAGTCAACCGAAAACCAAAAAAAAATAGGATCATTCTAATTCTAAGTATAGTAGTCTCCTAAGTTGGCTGGTCAACACGTTTGCAATTTCATGTTTGTTTTTTATTGGGTCATGACAGAAACGTGTGAACCAGTTTTGTGTCCGCACAACATACGGTAGAAAGCCCCTCCTCTTATTACGCAAACATTCTTCAGATTCTATCAGCTACCAACGTTATCAATTACGTATCCAATCATTACGCCTTCCCAGGTGATTTCCTGGCCATCCGATCTCATCTGATGTTGGAGATTGGAATCTAATGAAATTGAAGCATTTCAGTTTAATAAACTATAATGAAGAAATTACTTCAATCTAGTTTCAACGAAAATATTGTTCGTTATTTATTACGACTTCGTTAGTATAGAGAGATTAATTAGCAGTTTATTGCTTAAAACAGAGGAAAAAATACAAAATTAATCAATGTGATTTCAATTATGCTCCGTTTGTTTCGACGTAAAATAGTTTTAGGGAAGTCATTTTTCTGAAAAATATTTTTTTCGCCGAAAGCATTTTTCGGTGTTTGATGCGTACGAAAAATCACAAATATTTTTTATATTATTATTCAATCATATTAACCTATAAAAATTAATTTTTATTCAAAACATATAAATATTAATGTAAAATAATATAAAAATCACCGAAGACGATATTCCATCACTGACCGACAGAATTCCGGTCACTTTTACTGGATTTTGGCTACTATAGCCAGAATCCAAGATAAAAGCCGGGATCTAGACAGTTTCGTCAAAATCTGGGTGTGCCGGATTCCGGTGAAAGTGGCCGGATTCCGACAAAAATGACTGGATTCCAGCCAAAACTGCCAGAATCGGGTACAGAACTGCCGGACTCTGGCATACTGGCCGGAATCTGCCAGAACTACTGGAATCCGGCCGTTCTGGCCTGGTTTTTTCTGGCCAGATCCGGCCTATATGGACAAATCCGGCTAGATGGCCGAAATGCGACCAATTTGGTCACCAGAATTTAGGCTGACCGGATTCCGGCAACATTGACCAGATGTTGTCGGATTTTGATATCGACAAGATTGTGGTGATGGTCGACTGCTTGAACATGAAGGTTGACTGTGTCGTTTAAAATTGGTTGAATGTGTCCGGCGTCTTCGAAAAAATGATTTACGCTTTTAAAAAGTGTAAATCATTTTCCTAAATTTACTAGGCATTTTTGGTCTTTTCTGCACACTCAAATTGACCGAATTTCGGGCCTTGTACCCTAAAAACAAAGAAAAAAAAAATCAAATCAAATTTCCACAAACATTTCTAGACTTTCTTATCTTGCTTTTGGAAGGCAAGTGAGACTTTTTAATTTTACCTTTTTTTATATATTAAAAAAAACTTAAAATTAAATTTAGACCATTAAAAAAACTACATCATATATATATATATATATATATATATATATATATATATATATATATATATATTAAGATGTATTTGATGTCATTCTTTTAAAATCTCTTGTCCATTTTTTTCTTAAAAAAAAAAAATCAACACTGAATCTATGGAATTCACATGCCAGGGTGAAACCAGGATTTGAAATAACAAGACCAAAGTTAAAAATGAAGATTAAAGGTAAAAAAAAAAAAAAAAAAAAAAATTGGAGGATCAAACTCATAAAAAACATAAAATTTAGGAGTTTTTTTTTTTTTTTTAAATGAGAGGTTTTTAAAAATTTGGGGGGACTTTTGTCCCCCTAAGCTTAGGAGGGGTAGTTCCGCTTCAACTCACGTGTAGGTTTTACAGATTCAATGATAGATTTGCCCATATCTTGTACAGAAATGAAAAAAAAAAAAACCAAATATAAAAATTAAATATTTTTCATAGATATGATGGACATGCATCCCCTACACATTTATATACAATCAAATTTTAAATTTACTATTAAATTTGTGAAATTCATAAATTCAATAATGAATTTGAAAATAAAATGTGTATAAAATTTATTTATATCATTTTTCTTTTTTATATACCTAAACCAAATCGAGATAGAATTTCATATTGGATTGGTGCTTGGCATAAATTAATCATTGAAAAAATACACAACTTAGCTCTAATATTATAATAAGATAAAAGATTTTTAGATTGTTATTGTGAAGCACGTCCGTCTTTTTCAATTAAAAAATAAAACCATTGCTAAAGTTTCCATATTTATAAGTCAACAGAAAACCAAAAAAAAGGATCATTCTAATTCTAGTATTGTAGTCTCCTAAGTTGGCTGCTCAACACGTTTACAATTTCAATGTTTTTTTTTTTTGGTCATGACAGAATCGTGTGAACCAGTTTTGTGTCCGCACAACATACGGTAGAAATCCCCCCCTCTTATTACGCAATGTGAATCACCAGACGTTCTTCAGATTCTATCAGCTACCAACGTCATCAATACGTACCCAATCATTACGCCTCATCACCAGGTGATTTCCTGGCCATCCGATCTCATCTGATGTTAGGGAGATTGGAATCTAATGAAATTGAAGCCAAGCGCGGTCAAAGCACAATAAACAAATAACCAAGTGGACCCGAAAATTGTGGGTCTTGAATTTTGATCGGCCCACACGTTCTAATTTTGGGGAAATGTTAGAGATGAATCTTTCATCCCCTTGTTACCATCTTTTCTTTAAAAAAAAAATTAATTTTTATTAAAAAATTATCTCTAATAATTATAAAAGAGGTAACAAGGAGGATGATGGATGCATGGGTAGAAGGACTCCTAATTTTGATATGCTTATCTACTTAGAGAATTGATAGAACCGTCCCCTCTCCCCCGTTTAATATATAAAAAAAAATCAAATTCAATTAAAAAAAAAAAAAAACTGAAAATGTTTTTTGTTTTGGGTTAAATACCCTATTGGTACCTGAGTTTTACGTGATTTTAAATTTAGTACCTCAGTTTTGTTTTGTATCATAGGTGGTACCTGAATTAAGGGTAAAAACCCATTTGATACCTCTGTTAGATTTTCCGTCCAAATTTTAACGGCTCGCCACGTGTCAACCGCTGCGGTTGACACGTGGCACTACATAAAAAAAAAATTAAAAATTAAAAATTGAAATCTTTTTAATTTTCTTTTTTAAAATTTTATTATTTTTAATCATTTTCTAAAGATTTCAATTTTTAATTTTTAATTTTTTTTTATGTAGTGCCACGTGTCAACCTCAGCGGTTGACACGTGGCGAGCCGTTAAAATTCGGACGAAAAATCTAACAGAGGTACCAAATGGGTTTTTACCCTTAATTCAGGTACCACCTATGATACAAAACAAAACTGAGATACTAAATTTAAAATCACGTAAAACTCAGGTACCAATAGGATATTTAACCCTTTTGTTTTTAAAATTAATTTTTTTTATATTAAATGGGAAAGAGGGGACGGTTAAATGTCCCCTCTCTATAATTTTTCATCTACCTGATATTAATGTGGACGGTTTGATAATCGGTTCCATTTTATTTATGATATGTTGAATTTATGTTTGTCTGCAGTACTGGAATATTAATATATGTCACGCGTACAAATTATAACAAACACAGAATCTAAATATTGGATCTTGAAACTAACTATAAATATTGATAGAACGCTCGGTAGACTACAATATAATAATGGTGATATGATGCTACGTAGTAATCAATTTTTTTTTTTTTTTTTTGGAGAAAATTATAAAATTGATGTTGGAGTTTGATGTTGTAACAAATAATTTTATAGGGCTTGTTTTTTTGTTTATATTTTATTATTTTATATTATATTTAAAATTACGAATACCAATAGAACTTAGTTTTTGAAATTATGTTTAGATAATTTAGAGAATCTGAAATAAAATTAATAAATTTAAATAAAATCTGAGTAGAATTTAAATTTTAAAAAATAATCTAAACATATTTCTAAAGAATAATAAAACATAATTAAAAAAAAGAAAAAAAGAAAAGAAAATTGTTCCTTAGAATTTCAAAAGTGTAAATAACTCATCCATTGTAGTATGTCAATGTAAGTTGTAACAAATAACTAACTCCGTACCAATTCCAACCATTTTTGTTGGAGGTCTTGCAGCGAATCGCCCAGAGCCAAATCGCATCGTCGTCATGTCCGTTCTCAGAGTTTCTCGACGAGCCCACTTCCGGCCTCGACTCCACGAGTGCTTTGATGGTCGTGAAGGTCTTGCAGCGAATCGCATTGTCGTGCAGCGAATCGCATCATCGTCATGTCGGGTAGATGGGTCTAACCTGGGTCTGATTTGGTCGTTGTAGAAGATCGGGTAGATGGGTCTGATCTGGCCGTTGTAGAAGATCTCGTCGGCTGAGATTGGCGACGAGTACCCCGACTCTCTGCAAACAACAATAAGATCATCAAAGCCCTCCATGTGTCGGATCATATTCCTGCCGATCTCTGGGTCGGTGCCTGTCTGAAACGCCATCTGCGTCGGCCCAACCGGTGGCGCCGCCTGAACCCACCAAGCTCCCGATCCGGAAACTATGGAATACCTCTTGTTCAGTGAAGGAGAACGCCATCAGGGCCGTCTTGCCGTGAAATTTGGGAAGGTCAATTTGGTAATTGACCGCGTCCGACTGTTGTAAAATGGAGGAGTTTGCACGGAAAAAATCACGTGCGGACGCCCATTCCGTCTGGTTTGATAAAAAAAGTTAACGAAATAGTAACATTAAAAAATCGAAAAACTTTGTAGGAGTAAATTGCAAATTTTTAAAGATTAGAAACAAGATTAAAAACATGTGACAACTTTGAGAGTTAATTGTATTTAAACAATAATTTTATTTTTTCATATGATATTCTTATAAAGGATATATTTTATAGTTTAAATCAAATTTTAAAAATATAATATTATATATATTGTCATATGGTAAATATAATGCGACACTGTTTAAAATTTTTAAATAACGTAATACATATACATGGTTAAATACGTAATAGAAAATCTTAATTGTAAAATGAATTGTATTTGTTTGAAGTGAAATAAAAAAGATTGTGAAAGAGATGAGTCATCTTTTCAAGCTAAGTAATGCTATGCAGTACATTCATTATCCTTTCATCAAACTAGCTAGGCTGATGTTCAATGTGTATTATATGTATAGTAGCACGATCAACCTCGTGAGATAGAGATGTAGCATATAGGATTTATTTTTCAAGATACATAATAATTCTAAATACTCAACTTTCATCTCACTTGATTGATATGGAAGTAAAAATTGTTTTTGAGTTTTTATGAGAGTTTTTTTTCTTCTTTAAGTTACTTGTTAATACTTTTGTTTTAAAAAGAAAAAATAAAAGACAAAAAAACAAAAAAATTATCAAACGAAGTCAATTTCTAATTTTACATGGGTTTTGTAACCTCAACCCTAAACTATCCCCACAAAAATTCTAAAATAAAAAAATCTACCGGATTCCCCGCCAAAAAAAATTACATTAACCTTTTAAACTAAAACCCAAGTTAGAATAAAAAAAAAAAAAAAAAAAAACCAAGTTAGCCCCAAAACTCCAAATATAAATATATATATTCCCCCAAAAGATCAATGGCCGGGCCCCTGAAAAATAAAATTATATAGAATGGTCTATTAAAACATAACATGATACATTTTCACACCTATTTCACTATCTATTACCCTTTTTTTTTTTTTTTTCAATTTACCTTCATTTTCCTTCTTTTTATTAATAGAGGACTAAAGCCTGAAGAAGACTCAGTATTTGATAAATCTTCTTTCCCTTCTTGTTCTAATCTCATTGTAATGTGTTATTTTGGATGGGTTATAGATATAGTTGTAATGTCCCGCCCTAAATTTAAGAGTGAAATGGAAAGTATTTTCTCAAATTATTTATGAGACACTACTTCTACACCCTTAAAATGATTAGCACACATTTAAATGCTCCAATATACCTTGGGACTATTCTGATTATCTGTGGTATATAACCAGAATATATGTTTCTGAAGATGACATCTCATTCTGGGAGGAAAAGGAAGTTAGACCAACGTGCACTTACAATTGATAGCATGCTTGATGTGTTGCGCATATTCATTAATGGCCAGCTTATAGGCAGTGTGATTGGTCATTGGGTGAAGGTGGCCCACCCTGTTCAGTTTGTCCAAGGATACAATGATTTAGTGTTGTTATCTGAAACAGTGGGTTTAGTGGTTTACAGAACTCTGGTGCCTTCCTTGAGAAAGATGGGGCAGGGTTTAGAGGCCAAATCAAGCTTACTGGATTTAGGAATGGGGATATAGACCTCTCAAAGTCATCATGAACCTACCAGGTTGGGCTTAAGGGTGAGTTCGATCTTGAATATATACACCATGGAGGAAAATGAGAAGGCAGAATGGAGTGATTTTGTTAGAAAATATAAACGAAAGCAGAAAAACGAAATGCTCCTAAGGCGCGTTACAACGTCGCTTTCCTTAAGAAATTATTTGCCCCCTCCAGAAAGGTATGCAAAAAGGTTACAGCAAATATTTCTTCAGGATACAATAGAGCCCAGAAACCTCTGTTTGTTTAATCTCGTTTTGCACTAACGAAAAATTAAAAACCGAACACTTTCAGATTTTTCTATTATATCAAGAGACAGACATAGACTTTTTAATTTTAAAATACAGAAGGTATCAGAAAAAGCATTGAAGATAAAATAAATTTTATTATTTCTTTTATTAAACACTGTACATCAGTTATTTCTGTATATTTCTGATAACTGGACAGCAGTTACTTCTGTATAATATTGAAATAACTGCTAATCCAACCGTCCATAACTGCTTAAGTAACAGTCATAAACTGATGTTTTAACAGACACTTAAATCTGACCATCAGATCAAATAACTGTCTATGATTTATTAATAATAACCATTAGATCGTTATTAATTAATCTCAACCATTAGATCAAATATGATTTGACCTTACAGTTTATTTATTTGATTGTCCAATAAATCCAACCACTGGATTTACCTAAGAAGCATCCTATGGTTTATATTAAACCACTAGATCGATTGATCAGGACCATCCAAAATCGAAAAGTCATGATTAGATCGTTCCGAGGTGGCATAGGTGCCAAGTGCGCCATCAAAGCGCCACTAGCGCCCTACAGCCCACTGCCATACGCGCGCGTGTGCGTCCGGTGCTTCGCACCGTACAAGAGTATACACCCAAGCATTACTTTAAATGCTTAAAATGTGTTGGTCCTTATAAATGCCAACTTCAGTTTCTCTTTTTCCCATGTGAGACTATCTTCATTTAATGCTCTTTAACACATTCCTTTTAAATCATTCCCAAGACACAAAATAAATATATATACATATTAATTTTAAAAATACTTTAACAGATTTAAATCTTGATGCTACTCCGACCACATTTACCTGGCACAAGGTAAATTTTCCTTTTAAGAGAAAAGTCTGTAGAGATCATTATGTGGGATTTGCATTGCTAATTAGATATGGTGGCAGCAATCTCATCTTATCTTTGAGCACAACTCTTATATGATGATTATTAGTTGAATTTGCTTTAAAAGCATAATCTTCAAAAAAAACAAAAAAAATGATTAACGCAACGAAAAACTTTTAATAATTCTTGCCTTTAAATTGACCAAATAAACTTATCAAATAAACTAACCAGAACTTTTAAATCATTATTCAATATCAATACATCTCAATTTACTATCACAATGTACAAGTCACTACAATATAATGCTTAGTAAACATGTACAACTCTATACAATATAAAGAGAGACTGACTTAGGCTAAGTCGATGTCTAACCATACAGCAACACGAAGGAGTCCATTCGATGACCACTAAGCTCGCACGCGATCTACCACACATGATGCTTAAATCTGCAACAAAAATAACATCTACACGATCGTGGTGTTAGCAACAACCGCATAGGTGGCATAATGAGTCCACGGTCTCAGTAGTATAAATCTCACTAAGTTTTTGTAATGAGTCAACATTTATTTCTTTCTATCATGCGCTTACAATAACAGCTACCTTTGATATAATACTTCATTTTAAAACATTTCGTACCTGATAAGATAAAAATTGATGTTTTAATAATAGTGAAATCATACTACGTAGTAGTAAATATTTATACATGTTCAAATTTCCAGCTTGGAAGCACACACATATAAACCCATCTACAACATGCTATTTATACGTAGCTGTGAATATATATACCTGCTTAGAAGGACACACATATAAATTCATCTACAACATACTATATATATATATATATCTCATGTGACTCAACTATACTTGTATACGAGTTTTTAAAACTTTCAATAAATACAAGTAGGGATGTAATCAAGCCGAATCGAGTTTAACATTTTCGGGACTGGCTCTTTTAAGAGGCCCTCTAATCGACCCGAGCTTTAGAATCATTGTCCGAGCTTGGCTCGAGCTCGTTAAGTAAACCTTATCGAGCTGAGCCGGGGCTCGATAGGCTTGGTTTGGCTCGAGCTCGAGATGTAATTAAAATTTTATAAGAGCTTGAGCCCGTTTAAAAAGCTATTCGAGCCTTATTTGAGCAACTCGGCTCATTTAGGACTCGTTTAGTTTGTTTTTTATATGACTTGTAAATGTGAATAAATAAATTATTAAATACAAACTTTATTCTAAAAATACCAAATAACTTATTTCAGGCATGAGGGATTCACAATATTACAAGCAACTTTGAAAAAATAAATCTTGAATTACAAAGAAAAAAAAAACCAAAATACACAAATGAAAGAAGTATAACCGTAAGTGAACTAAGAGATAAAATTTACATAAATAACTAAAATACAACACAAATTACAATTTAAAACAATGTAATCTCAGCTCTAAAGGGTTGCACTTCCCACATATTGACACTTTCAGACAAAATTCATGCAAAATCAAGTAACAATTACAAGACAATTCAATTCTAAAGGGTTACATTTCCCACTTGCCACCCTGCATTCACTAAAAAAAGTTTGTTAAATATTTTTACTCCCTTGATAAACATGTCAAGGGAGCTTTATCACTTAAGATTTATTTAGCATGTAGAATTTACAAACCTTTTAGAATTATAGATTAAGGGAGAGAAAGAGCTTGGCTTGGCTGCTGCTCAATTGGACTGTGATCTACATTTAGCCCAGGTAGTCTTTCTATTAGATTTCTTCCTGAACGACTTCCTCCCCAAACCTCTGCTTCACAAGAGCACCAATATTTAGCAAATGGAAAAGGACAAGAATTGTCCCAAAGCAATAAATTAGAAATTTAAATTCTTCTCTAAGACCTATTTCCCAGCAACATAAACAGGGTCCAACAAAACAAATAGGCAATAGCTAACAGTTTGTTGTGTACATACTCTTACATATTCTTAATCTGACATAAAAAAAATAAAAAAAAAATAAAAAATTAGAAGTGACTGCTTAGACTCTTTCATTTCTTCTTGTAAAAGCATTATTGTGAACTAGTGCATGATGTGTGCATACTGCTGGCAGGCCCACACAGTGCTAGAGATGAACTATATTGAGCAACAACTTACGGCAGCTGTGGTTTCTGGTGGATTGAGACTAGTCCTTACTGGTCCGGAGTTGGGTGCGCCATCAAGTCTGTTGCCACTGATACAGAGGTGTTGGGATGCATGTCCATAGAATAGACCACATCAGTCTCCATGCAGATGAATAAGAAGATTCCCAGATTTATAGTGTACAAAAGGCCAAATAAAATCTGCATCAACAAAAAAAAAAAAAAAATTATATACTATGATGGAGTCATTTAGCCTAAGCATACATGGCATATTAATATAAAATCTTTGGTATGGAACCATATCGGTTTAGTAGCCAAACGAGAAAAGGGCCTCGGGTTGGGGGTGGGGTGGGGGAGGGGGAGGGGTTGCATATCAGCTTATTTGAGCAACTCGCTCGTTTAGGGCTCGTTTAGTTTGTTTTTAATATTATTTGTAAATGTGATTAAAGAAATTATTAAACACAAAATTTATTCTAAAGATACCAAATAACTTATTTCAGGCATTCACAAAATTACAAGCAACTTCGAAAAAAAAGATCCAGACTTAAATAGAGCAACCCCCAATGCCATAGCCCGGTAAAGTAGCTGCTACCGTCTAAAAGCGATTCTTTTAAGTCACAGAGAGAGCCAATACACCCACAAGAATACCTTATAATCCTTGTAATCAGGAACTTTAACATAATTTGAAGAAACTAGAAGTATATTCTCCGGCTTCGGGTCAATATGTATAAGAAGTAAATCATGCATAACTGCAAATGTGATTAACATCATCATCAGAAAACAAAGCCACAAGAAAAAAAAAATAAATAAGACACCAGACTAGGCAATTCAATGCAATAAAACATCATTTCCAAACATATCACTGCCCCATTTAACATATATTGATAAATGACAGAACAATGATATGATATGATCTGACATTATCACTCAACTGTAAATCTGTAATAAGAAAATTATTCTATATCTAACACTCAGATGTAACCAGCAGATCAAACGGTAATAGCAAGGCAGAAAAACAAAAGAAAGATTGAAAAATAACTAGCTTAGGAAATTACTACACAAATGCTACACATTCCAATAGTTGTCGGCCAATCTCACGAACAAGATCAATGGGAAATGGGCGATAATTGTTTTTCCGTAGAAAATTTTATAAGCTTGGTCAAAGCTTCTCGAACACTTCTTGAAACCATCTAAATACACCCACAAGTCTTAACCTCAAAATTATTTGTGAATTGGGTAATTAATCCATTACAAAATCAATCATATGCTTATAATACATATATGGTTACGATAGTCAGACTAGTTCCATATTTGCACACAACTGCAAGGAATAAACCCATTTAACAATTGCCAAAGAGCTCATAAAAGCTTCTTAACAGTAACCATTAAATAAAGGACAGTAAAAGTGGTTCAACAAGAAACAGAACACTCACCAGTTGCCACCTTTATCATGTTTACGAAGCTGTTGTAGCATTTCAATTTCTATCATAGCTGCGTCGCGATACTTCTTGATTCCACGGACAATTTTGATGGCAACCATTTCCTTATTCTCTCTATCCCTGCACTCCAAAACCTGACCCTACCTTCACCCATTTTGCTGTGGATCTTATCTGCTAAAATGAATAACCACAAATAATCAGAAACAAGAAAGACTATCATGTTTTTAGAATATAAAAATAAACTGACAACCATTGAATACCTATTTCCCTGCATAGTATGTTAATCAATTTTCATCCGAATAAACCGAATTTATAGACAAACTATGATCTTAAAATCTAGAAAAAGAAAAACCAAAGAATCTAATATACTGAATAACAGATCTTGCCAAAGAAATGCTTATAAAAAGAACTTTCTACAATTAATCTAATCCCTCGTTCTTTCAGCAATTTTACAATACATTTTTTCCACACAGTTGCATTGGATCCAACATATATTTTATAAGCTAAGACAATACTTAATGGAAAATATTATACCAAAGTTTTTTCTTATTCAAGGAGAAGGACCTGCACATACTCAAAAAAAAAAAAAAAAATAGTTAGACATTTTTACTCTTTTGCATTTATTTACTCAAAGTTCCAAAAACTTTGATAAACATGTCAAGGAAGCTTCATCACTTAATATTTATTTAGCATGTAGAATTGACAAACCTTTTGAGCCAACGAATTTCTAAAGCCTCTCCAAACCTCTACTTCACAAGAGCACCAATATTTAGCAAATGGAAAAAGAAGAAAATTGTCCCAAACCAATAATCCAGTCAAAAGCATCCAAAAAAACATAAGCTTTAAGCCCATTACAAACCGAACAACCTCAAAAATTTGGGTGTTCCTTTCCCATCAAATAGTCCACCTATTAATGGGAAGTGCATGTGAACTTATGCTACATCAATGGAACTCATAATTCTCAACTACCAATATAATTCCAAAGCATTTGCAGAGAAAAAATATTGGATTTGTCAACATTTATGTAATACTCTACCATGCAATAACATATCATTCTAAGTATAAAAAATGAGCTATATTTGTAAAATATGAAATGAGATATTGCAATGGACCTAAAGCAATCAAAAATTGATGATAAAAGGCCACCATAAAGCCAACTGTAATACCAACACATATTGGATGTCAAAATTATTAAACATCAATCATGAAAAGTAGTCATTATTTTTTCTAGATAAACTTCTTTAATAAAGGAGAATGACCTGCATACACTAAAAAAAAAAAAAAAAAAAGTTAGATATTTTTACTCCCTTGCATTTATTTTCTCAAAGTTCCAAAAACCTTGAGAAATATGTCAAGGGAGGTTTATAAATAAAATAACACATAAATTATTTGAAAAACATAATAGGGAACTAAGTAGATTAATTACTTAACTACATAGATTTTCCAACAAAAAGCCTAAAATTAAGATAGGAGTATGAAACAACAGTTCAAAATATAATACCAAATTCAAACAACAGTTCAAAATATAATACTAAATTCAAATTACAGATATAGTCCCTGCAACTTTGAACTTCTTGAATCATGGTGGCATTGGTAAGTCTACTTCAACCACTTTCTACAAAAACAAATAAAAAAAAGTTAATAACTTACTATAGTGTCTTAAAAGAAATAATTAACACAATAAAAATGTGCATAAAAGTCTCACTTACAACTTCATCTTCATCTATTACAGAGTTTTTTCTAAGTCTATGTAATGCCTTGGCCTAATCACTTCCACACAAGATCATTTCTACTGTTTCGGTGGATAATCTCGCTCGGTAAGGATCAATGACTCTACCACCAGTGCTGAAGGATGATTCTGATGCTACTGTAGTGATTTGAACAGCTAAAATATCCCGCGCCATCTTAGAGAAGATACGATACTTCAAGGCATTAAATTTCCACCATGCTAAAGCCTCAAACTCAGCATCTATGTCTTCTCCATTGACATCCTTTTCACATATGTAAACGTCATCTTCAAGATATACATCCGAATCTGTTTTAGTGGGTCACACAACGTCATTAGATCGTATGTGCTCCATAAATATTGATTGACCAATCGATTTCTTGACTGCAGCAACTCTAGTAGAACCACTTGTAGAACATAAATTTTCCTGAGCACTTTGTTGTAGTTGCATAATAGATGAATTATGAGAAGCTACATATACCTTATATAACTCATGAAGAACGGATATGACATTATCAATGTTCATAGAAGCTTTAGGCTCTAGGTAAATTAGAGGGAAACAAAATTTTATCAACTTCATTTTGTATCTTGAATCTAGCATAGCTGCTAGTGCCATCAATGAATTGCAATTATCCCAATACTTCTCAAACTTGTTACTCATTTTACTTGCCATTGCCCTGATGTAGTCATTATTATCTCTACACTTCAACAACAATATTTCCTTCATCCACCAAACCTCAGGTAGAAACAAATTTGAAGTTGGATATTCACTGCCAGATACTATGTTGGTCACCTTATTGAAAATTGACAAAAGTTGGCTCACATTTTCAACCTTCTCCCATTCTTCAGGATTTATTAACCACTGAAAAGCTTGATCACTTTGATGGTACGTAGGAAATACTTCTTTGAATTATACGGTTGTCGCCAACATCATGTAAGTGATGTTCCAACGTGTAGGGACATCTAAAATCAATTTCTTGCCAAGGAGTTGCAATCTTTTAGCAATATCACTAAATTTTCTCAACTGACCCTCAAAAGCCACTATATACTTGATACCCTCCCTAACTGAATCAACTATGTCTCCAATTTCAGCAAGTCCTGCTTGCACCAACAAGTTAGTTACAATCGCACAACATCGCACATGAAATAATTTACCTCCAATAGGCAAGACTTCCCTTAACTCAAAATCATCTTTAAGAATTCTGATGACAGTATCATTTGCTTTAGCATTATCAACCGTTATTGTAAATACCTTGTCTTCAATGCCCTAGTCACCAAAACACTTTCGCAGTTGGTATTCAGCTCGACTACGTAAATTTTAAATTTATATGAGTTTATCACTCGCAATAGTACTAATAAATTATACTATAGTAAGGGTTATCGAACCACAGAGATTGATGAGTTGTTTTGCGTAACGGGATATTCAAAGAGCGTATTTAACTTAACTTAAAAATAAAAACAAAAGTAAAGTTGTAGAATTGAAGCTGCAACGAATCAAGTGATAAAAACAAGAAAATAAAAACAAACTTAAAAGAAAACTTAGGGTAATGATCTTATCAAATCCTCAACTAATGGGATGCTTAAAGTCTATATGGATCTTCCTAACATGCATGATATGAGCGCGTAATTGACGTCAACCATTATGATGACCTCGACATGAAAACACTTTCGTTAAGACATAATAATAACCTAGCTTTACATCAAACAACTCCACGTAAAGATTAATCTATAATTAAAAAACGTTTACACTACAAAAGGTGTGGGGTGACTAATGCTCCCTAGCTTATTACTCTATAAAACATCCTAATAAGCATACAAAATACATGAAAACCCTAATTATGCCACAATGATAAGGCATTTTAGTTTCACATCGGTCTATTCCACATAAAAGTTACACTACAATTGAAAAACATTTTAGACTACCAAAAGTGTGAAATGACTGGTGCTCCCTAGCATACCCTATAAGGTGACTCTAATAAGTAAACATGCATCATGTTAAATAGGACCATCGCAAAAGACATTTTTTTCTTTCTTTTAAGAACGTTGGTTTTATTCAAGAAATCAAGAAAACTCATAAACAAACATAACTCTTTTTCATGAGTAAATGGATTTAAATCTTGAAGACAAAACCTTTTAACGTGCGTTTTGCAATCCTCTAGTCTTACACAATCATCAAACATATCAAGAAAATCTCAAGAACATCAAGAACACTTCATAGTTTTTGGAAAAGATTTGATCAAAACCTTAAGGAAGGGTTTAGCTAGACATAATTAAACTAAATTAAGCATAAAAACAGTAAAGGAATAAGATCAAAATGATTTAAAAACAATTATATTAAACTTCTAAAAATTCGGATTATAAATGATTAAAAAGGAAGAACAAAACCTAAGGTAGAACTTGAAATTTAAGGAAGAAATGTAAAGGAACAAGCTCTTTGGATTTTGGCCCAGAAAATCAAAGGAAACTAAAATGCAAAGAAACTAAGTGATACACCTGAGAAAATCCGAAACCCCCAAAATGTGCATAAACTAAACCCTAATCCATAATTCCATATATATAGGAATTTGAATTTACAAAATATCATCAAGAATCAATTCTAGCCGCACAAACAGAGGAGGTCGGCGTCCACTTCTGTCCATAGAAATTAAATTTTGATTTGGATCGCACAAAGATTTGAAAATATCTGGACCTTCTGGAAGATGTGAAGTCGATTGATCGAATTTGTGGTGCTCTGAGAATCGATCGATAGCATCTTGATTGATCGAAGTTGGTTCGACTGCAAGTCGATCGATCAAATTATTGGATGTACAAATAATCGATCAATCGAATTGCTTTGGCCGATTTTTATCTTTTCAGGATCAACCTTGAACTCTGGAAATAATCAAATTGCCCTTGATGTATTTTCAGGTCTAATTCAAATGTTTTGAACTATATTTCAACTAAGACCTGAAAATAAGACATAACACAAAACTACAACAAAACATTATATATACATCACAAACTAGGTATAACAAATGCAAATTAAAGGGTCTTGAATAGAATAATTCAAGACTTATCAGCAGTGCATCAGCAATAACAACACAGCTATGTGGAGGTGGTACGTTACAAAAATTCAATACTCTCTTTTGAATGAACCAATTGGAGTCCACAAAGTGGCAAGTCACCACCATATATGACACTCTTTGTGCACTTGTCCACATATCCGTGGTGAAGTTGACCTTGTCCACCCCACCAACAATGTTTTCAACTTCTTCCTCTCAATGTTGTACGTAGTAAAACAGTCTTTCCTAATAGTTGCATGACTAACCTTCTTCCAAAGAGAATTTAAGGAGTTACAGTTAAACATTTCATGCTCCATTATATTAAAAAGATAATCATGGCAAAGAATCATGTGAGCATCAAGTTATCTGGATCTCTCAATCTTAAAAGTAAAATTTGACATAGATAGATCTCTCATCGCATTAGGATCAAGGGCAATAGACTTTTGCTTCTTGTTGGCAACCACATATTTGAGACATGCAACCAGATGCCTACTAAGTGTAGAGGTAGAACTTGAGCTGGAAATGGAAAACAACTTTTTGCACCACTTACACTGCGATTTCTTGACACCACAAACTTCTACAATAACAAAGTCATTCCAAACAGGCGAAGTCTTCCGCCTCTCTCTCTTTCCATACACATTATTCTCAAGATTTTCATCAGTAAGAGGACCCATAGTTTGGGATTCACCTTCTAGGGAAGGACTTATCATAGAATCATCCCCACACACAGATCGATCAATTTCTATTGGTTGACTTGTATCTTCCATAACTATTAAGATGTGAAAAACAGGTATGAAATAGAAATGCCCAAAACTAAGAACAAACATACTAACACAACATATCAGAAAACAAAACTAAAACAAAAATACTTACATCCATTTAACACAAAAACTCTAACATAGCAAATTTTAAACAAACATAAATTCAAAATTTGCATATTAATCTAACACAAATCGGCTTCTATCATGGTGGATTATAACATGACATATTTTTAAGTAGCATAGAACATGGTTGTTCTAAGTAAACAAATTAAAATATTAATCTAACACAAATCATCTTCTAACATGGTGGATTATAACATGACATATTTTTTAAGTAGCATAGAACATAGCTGTTTCTAAACAAATAACTTAAATAAGGAACAAACACACCAACACAAGCTGGCAGAAAACACAAATAAAACAAAATTATCATGTGAAACAAATGGGAAGGGAATGAAGAAAATTCATGTTTCTTCCTTTGTGTGAATCAGCACACAAATCAAATAAATCAGCCAAAAAAAATGGTGGGACCACAAATAAGTCTATCGAGGCATGCATAGAGATATAGAAACATCAAGACTTTTCTTGGTCCTTATTGTTGTAGACTTGTAATTTTTCTATGTAGTGAACTAGTGATTCTAGTGAATGAAAATTACAACCTGTATTTTAAATTTTCTTCTTTTGCAAACATTATAAAAATAGATCACCAAAAAAGTTGTAAATTTAGGCCCAGTTTCGACATGATGCAATGAACTCAAAAATGTTCCCCCATTTTCCTACAAAGACAAATTTAGTCGTAAATAAATTTTCTTCTGTTTTCTGTTTTTACTTTCATTAGTAAGGGAATTTACTATAACAAAGAGTACTATCATATAGTAGTAAATTGAATGTTCTTCACGAGGCTATGAACTCAAAAATGTGTCTTGGTTTTTCCTAAAAAGATAAATGCATTTATTTTTCATCCGCTTTCTGTTGGGGCATCATAAAGGCTCAACTTCCTCTTAACTTCAAGAGTACAATAATCACTTGGGTTGACGTCAATAATCTCATAGTGGAATACAATTTATTATTAGATTTCACCTAGTTAAGCTTCTTTAAATATTTTTTGTTTTGTTTTCATTTCCATGCGGCTTCCACCAGCAAATGAGGGTCTGCCCCAACATTCTCATAAATATATGTTTACATCCTTTTATCTTTCCGTTATTTATGCTATTTATACTCTTTACAGTGAATATGTATCGATCTATGAATACAACACAAACAGATACGACAATATAGTTAGTTATAACTTATTTTTATAGTCAGAATTTATTTTATCTTAATATGAAATCTATTACTTAACTTAATTTGAAATCTACTAATAATATAATAAAAAAGAAAAATTTAGATTATATAAATAATTTTTTATAAGAAATTAGAAAGTTATCTAAAAAAAATTCTTTTTACATACTTGTTCCGGAAGTATAAATTATACTTGTACAAATATTTTCTGTTTGATTACTTCCTGGATTTGCACTATAGTTTTATTTTGTTATACAAATTTTCATTGCAGGGTATTCTTTAGCCAGTTACAATTAGTAATAACTTTTGGTGAATTAGAAGAAAATACCTTCAGAGTCAGAATGTCGTATGCAGGTTTGTAGCTTGGAGCCTTGGAGTATCGAGAAACAAAACCAAAGTGGCAAAGACTGAACGTTCGTCTCCTCTCCTAAAAGTTGAAAAGCCAAAAATTAACATTAGAACTTAAAGATTCTTAAAACATAACTACTAAATACAAAGTAAAAGAAAAATTATAACATCAAAGGGTATATGAAACGTAACTACCTTGTAATCTACTTCAACAATCAAGAGACGGGGGGAGAGTTCTCTCTTCAGAGTCTTCTTGCTCATAAAATCCTTAGCAGAAGTATGAGTCGTATGAGTAATATAGGGGATTCAAGGAAGAAGAAACAAGTACAAGATATCAAGAGTCATATTTGCCTTTGTCATCGGTGTGTGTGAGAAGAACAAAACTTTGCCACAAAAATCGAAATCTGGCGGCGAGATGG
This sequence comes from Alnus rubra, assembly GCA_028654335.1. Classification (NCBI taxonomy): domain Eukaryota; kingdom Viridiplantae; phylum Streptophyta; class Magnoliopsida; order Fagales; family Betulaceae; genus Alnus; species Alnus rubra. Next base: position 2,835,773 of record JAJPGS010000001.1, on the reverse strand, counting down.
GATAGTTGATCGGTCTTTTGATTTGAAATCAACAATTTCATTTTAAAACTCTAAATTGTATCAAACCCAAATAATGTAGAAGGCTAGAAGCCATTCGATCAAATGGGTAAATGAAAATCAAAGGCTAGATTTTAAACAAGAAGGAACGGTAGTTGAGATGAGAACAATTGCATTAAATGCTAGCATTAATTTTCTGAACTACCTAGCGCTCCTAGCCTAAACGCATGAGAAGGAAAATCAACGGGTTTCAACTGGCGCTTCAGGTTCAGGGAAAGGAAATGATGGGTTTCATTGTTTCAGGCTCACTGAAATGATAACTTCTTCTTTTTTTTTTTTCATCTCTATCAGTCTCTTAACATGATGACATCTCACACTTTTCAATGTTTAAAAATCGTGCCATTCAGTTTTAATATAAGACGTGCGATTATACATTGAAAAGTCCTAGCCATTTGTTTTTGAAAATGGAATACAACTGTAAGTTTATAACATTACGTGTTGGATGCAAGCTGTTAATGAGAATGCTGAATAGTGAATACCGTGTGGTTTATTGCTTTTAGCCTCTCTTTTTTTTTTCTTTTTTTTTTTAAAGATACTACTTTTAGCCTTTTAGTGCCACACCATTGCACTTGCACCAACACGGAATGGGATTTCTCCATTTTAAGTTGAGATGGATAGCAACTATTTTTTTTTTAGATATTGCAACTATTTTTAAGTAATGATCAGATTTTACCAATCTAACTATATATATGTTTCTAGAGTAATCCACTAATCCTAAATAATAAGCCCTATCATTTATCCTAAGTTTATCCTAAATGTAATAATTATGAATAATATTTTTCATAAGTTTACAATCATAATACTTAATCACTTAATCTTTTTATTTTATTTTTATTTTTTAAAAAATTATCTAAAGATTCCTAAGTATACTTAAATCATATGATCTAAATTATAATAATAACACTTGGCCTCGTTGAATGTATATAACTCATTTTGATTAACATATTCAAATATATTAATATGTATTTGTATATATATACAAAGATGTATGAATGAGTTAACGAGTTGAGTCGAACTTCATCACAACTCATAAGTATTTAATCATAATACTTAAATGAGATCATATGACCTAAGTACTATCATATTGTCACATAATTCATATGATTTTAAATATTAAATCATGTGATCTAATGATTCATAAATATATAATAATAATCCTTAAATCATCTGGTCATATATTCATATGATAATGATATAATGATTATATGGGGTAACATAAATACAAATATTGAGTAATCTATATATATATATATGATCGAGCTAACGAGTCGAGTCGAGTCGAGTGAGTTGGGTCGAGTCGAGCTTTATACGAGCTAGCTAGGCTCGCGAGCCCCTAAACGAGTCGAGCGAGCGGGTTGGATCGAGCTTTAAACAAGCTAGGCACGTGAGCCCCTATTGAGTTTTGTCGAGCGAGTCGGTTATGTATCACTTACTAATCGAGCTGGTTTCTACAGTAACAAGTGGGTTTGTACAGTGTCGAGCTCGAGTTGAACCGGGCAGGTATCGAGTGAGTTGTCGAACGGACTTGCTTATTTACATTCCAAAATACAAGTATATGAATACATCTAAGCAATAAACAAACGAAATCATAACTCATCTATACTCGTATACAAGCATTCCAAACATTCGGAAAATACAATCATACGAGTACATCTACGCACGAAGCCTTATAAATCATCATATGCAATCCAGTCGTAATAATATACCTATGTTCTGTTCTATTCAAACTCATAGGCATATTGATACGTTTAGTTTGAAATATCACATAAATCATTCTGTACAATTTAGCTGTAACGGTATACATATGTTCTGTTTTATTCAAACTCATATACATACTGATACATCTCTTCATTAAAATGTCATAAATCATGTCGTACATCATCATCATGTCATGCTTGCCTTCCCTTGGTTTTCATTGTTTTGTTGCTGATCGAAGCCGATAGGACTTTAACCCAATCGGTCTTATACTTGAGTTGCCGATGAGACTTCAACCCAAACGGTCTTGTTGCTGATGCCAATGGGACTCTCACCCAATTGGTCTTACACATGAGCGACTTATGGGATTTCAACCCAAACGGCCTTACGTTCAACGTTCATGATTTCATGTCATATAATCATCATGTACATGTTTTCACACACATATGCATCATATACTTTTTATGTCATTTTCAAATGTATCATGAAATCCATAGCTCATCATAAAATTCATAAAACACATCTCCATTCGCAATTTTCATAAGACATACTTTAAAACTCATAAACCATCATCCAATTATATCTCAGTGTAATTCAAAGTATTGAAAGCATTCTTAAAACATATATCATCACAAAATGTCACCGGCTCAATTTAAGACATGTATAGCATTTTGTAACATCATATAATTACAAAACTTAGTATCTTTTCTCAGTGAGTTAAATACTCATCGGACATGTGAAGGATTCAATTAATGGATGTATTTATCATTATAATTCAAATTGTTGGAACAAATTGTTTAAACAATAAGAAAGTTCACTAATTATATTTTGAATAGCCAAATTTTGTAATTGGTAGAGCTTGTGCTCCAGGTTGAAAATCGGGAGATGATTATGTCAGTGTTGTTCCTCAAAATGAAAGAGATCTACAAGAATTTATGAATGTAGCATTTTGATTTTTGAAATTAGGCATTAGCTTGGATTCTTCTTCCTTTATCTTGTATGTTGATTTCCTTTAGCTAGCTTGTATGTGATTAGCTGCCTGCATGTTGATGCTTAATCCCATGTACTGCAATTGTAAAAATCCCAAATTAGTTTTTCTTTTGCTCAGAAGAAGAGTTGGGAAAATTGAATCAAAGGTTGATTCCTGTGTAGGTATAATAGCAACCAATTACTACAATCACCGGTGCTTCCAAAAGTGCCCTGATGTTTTGCCCCCTCTTCTAAAGAATTGATTTCTACCCTAAAAAAATTGCTTTAGGTGTATAATTGAGAATAATTCTGTTTCTATCAACAAAATTTTGAAACATGAGGCAGCTGCTAGGTAGGCTGGTGGTGGAGATGCAGATGAGGAGGACGAGGAATGAGGTATCAGTTAAGAGTACTTTTGCCTGTGGCTCAACTTCTGTTGAACTTTCAATATTTTTCCTGCACTTTTGTTCTACAGAAAGAATCATTGTACATTGAAAAGTCAGTTTGCATTCAAACATTGGCAGTAGAACATTATTTAAATAATAATAATTATTATTATTAATTTTTTATCAATTTAAGTTTTCAAGATAATTAATGATTTAGTCTAATCAAAGATCGAACCTTATTTATTAAGAGTGAGTTTAAGCCTCGGAATAAAGATCTCTTACAATTTCCAGTTCAGAGAGGAGGGAGGTAGGAATGAACAAGGATCCCTGTAATTGAGGATCCCTCCTCTTTGGGTAGGGTATGTGACACGAGCTTATCTACCCAAATAGAGGGTCCACATGTGGGGCTCTTTGTGTGGGCAAGTACTCCCCTATTTGGACAGGGAAGCTCATTTCACAATTTTCTTGTTATTACTTTTGTCAATTTCTCTTTGGACAGGGAATAACAGGGGATCCAAATCCAACAAAGATAATAGGGGGATCTCCAATTATAGTCGATTGCACTCCTTAAGCCCACAGACATGTATCAAACTCTAGAACACAAACTATTCAATCAAATTCCATATGTGAAATTGGTTGCTAGAGGTTGGCAAAATCACTAAAACCGAATAGGATGACAAGAACTCTTAGCCATTCTCACACAATTTCTAATGGATAAAGTTTTCTTTCAAACTAGATTGAAAGAAATTTATTTAGCCCAGTTTAAAAGAAAACTTTATTCATCTCTAATCTAGTCTAAAAGATCATTTAAAATGGTTGATGCATGGATGATTCACCGCAATGTACGCAGTACTTATTTGGGTATACAAATTAGAAGATGTCAGAATTTTTTCCATGTCCTTATGTATTTACTTGATTCTTTCCCTATATATATATATACATGTAATTTAGTTGAATAATACTATATGCAAGACTCATATCTCCCTCTTATCATCTCAAATGTGATGTGACTTTTAAAATTACCATTCAATTTGTGATTGATTTATATTAAATTTTGATCTAATGGTAAATTTAAAAGCCACATCACATTTGAGTGATAAGAGTCTTACATATAACATCATTCAATTTAGTTTATAATTACTGTTGGGCCACTTATTGTAATAGTTCTCGCACAGGCTTATTTACTTCCCATTAGTATTTATTTTCTCACCCTTTAATTCTCATGTGCTAAGAAGCTAACTTGACATGGAATTGGTTATATCTAGGGGTGTAAACGAGCTGAGCTACTCGTGAGCTTACTCGAGATCGGCTCGAATAAACTCGACTCGTGCTCGAATCGATTATTAAATGAGCTATTCGTGAACACGAAAATCAAACTCGATTATTAAACAATGCAAACTCGTATAAACTCGGCTCGACTCGACTAAAGCTCGTGAACCCGCTCGTATAAGGATCGACTCGTTTATTAAGACTCGACTCGTATATATATATATATATATATATAGTAATAAACAATATACTATATGTAAGCATAAATTAAGTAACAAATACATATTGGTCGGTATATATTAATTGGTTATAATTTATTGGTTATATGTATATAAAATAATAAATATAAATAATATCAATACTTAATTGCTAGTCATATGATATAATAACAATCCATATACTTTAATCATATTATTTATATAATATAATATGACTATATGATAATATAATAATATAACATTGTGACATATGACATGTAATCACTTTATTATATGTTATAAGTATTATTACTAGATATTTAGTAATCATTACATCATGTGATCAAAGATCTAAGATTATACGGATTGTTAGATCATGTTAATATGTTATCATATAATAGTACTTAGATTGTATGATCATATGATATTAGAATTATTAGTAGATAGTTTATGAATTATGATAATTATGATTTATGACTCATAATGATAATACTTATCATAGATTCGTAGATAGTCTAATAAATCAAGTGGTATGATATGATTCATAATTAATATATAGAATTATAATTATAAATTAATTTATAAGCATAAATTATAACTACATAATGTTATATAAATATACAAATTCATACTAGTACAATGATTAAGTAGTTAGATTATTAGATACTTAGATACACTCATACACTAATACAGTGACTAGGTATATAGATTACATACGTAAGTTAGTAGGTATGAATTCACATTAATCATATGATATAATGACACTTCTGAAACTTAATCATATTATTCATATTTAATGACAATGTGATTCATATAATCTCAAACTAAGTTATTAGGATTGGAATCGATCACTAATATGTTAATTATAATCACAAGTTAGGTATTAACCGTATTATCATTAGAATTTAGATAATATGATTTAACATTGTGCTATATAAGTATATAACCGTTAGATAAGATCTAATTACTATTATCAATAGACTTTAAAAAAAAAGGTCTGGTGTATTATTCTGATCGATCCTAGTGCATTAGTTTAACTGATCGTGATACGATCAAATGATTAATCAAACTTGAAACAATTAAAGGTTTGATCGAATATCTAATTCATCATAGTGCATCGGTTCGATCTACTGTGATACAAATGTCCGATCAATCAAACTTGAAACAATGAATGTTCCATCTAATGTGCAATTGATCATAATTAAGTACTAATCAGATCGATCATGACAAGATCATAGGATCGATAGAAGATCTTATCGATCCAAGTATATTACTCCAATCGATCAACCATCCAATCGAATCTATCGCATTATTCTGATTAATCATGGTAGAGTTCGATCGATTAGACTTGAAATAATGAAGGTTCGATCGATTGTCTGATCGATCCTCGTTGAGAATCCTATTCGAGTTCATAAACTAACGGTATATGTATAATGTGGGCAAGTAGTAAGTTTAATATATTTTATATAACTAAGTAGGAAAAAAAGTACACATATCCCCCTCAAACCACCACTCAATTGTCAATGTACCCCATAAACTACCAATTGTGTCAATTGCCCTCCTCAAACTACTAAAAAATGTCAATGTCCCCCCTAATACCAACAAAAAGACAAAAAAAATAACTCTAATTTTTGTTTGAATAGACAAAAATGTCCTTATAAATTCGAAAAAAAAACTAAAACTAAAAATTATTTTAAAAAAATTAAATAAAAAACAAAAAAGAGTTTTTTTTAAAAAAAGGAAAAAATAACTGAAAAATATAAAACCAATTTTTTTTTTAAAAAAAAAAACAAATGAAAAAGGAAAAGGAAAAACCAGTTTTTTATTAAATTTAAAAAACGAAAAAGAATGATTTTTTTTTTAGAAAAAAAAAACAAACGAAAAAATAACTGAAACTTACAAAAATAATTTTTTTTAACAAAAAAAAAGAAGAAAACCCAGTTTTTAATTTTTTATTATTATTTTTTTTGTATAAATTTTTGTTATTTTATAAAATTTTTAATATTTTTTTAGTTTTTATTTATTTTAATAATTTTATGAATGATATTTTTGTCATTAGAGGGACATTGACAGTTTTTGGTAATTTAGGGGAGGACATTGACACAATTGGTAGTTTTTTTGGAGGGGAGGACACTGACATTGAGGTGGTAGTTTGAGGTGGTTATGTGTACTTTTCCCAACTAAGTAATTATAATATAAGTATAATATATATAACTTTTATTAATTAACCATGTGTGATGTGATATATATATGTTTATACTAATTAAGTATTAATAACTAATTAATATATTAGTTTAAAATACTATATAAATACTATTATCAACCTATTATAATTAATATATATATATACAATATCTTTTATCAAAAAAACTGATTAAAAAAAAAAAAATCTGTCCCGGCCGCGCCACAACCAAAAAATTTTCAAAAATTTCATTTTTTTTTTCTTTCTAGAAACACCCAAGTCTCTCTCGTTAGTACTCTCTGTCTCTTTTACTCTCTCTAAACTCCCCATCACTCTCTCATTCCAGTTTTTTTTTTTTTTTAAATATTTGAAAATCACCTTCTCTTAACTGACATGAGTGACATGCCTTTAACAAAAAAAAAAAAAACCAACATCCCATTAACTGACGCACTGCCCAATGCTCAAAAAAACTCTTTCTCTAGAATTCTCATCCCTTCTCTAATGCGTTGATAGCTTAGCTGTCCTCCAAAATCAGTCCTAATTTCAACACACACTGCCCCACGTCTGAAACACAACTTCAAATCACCAACTCTAGCTACTCCCTGGCGTTCCCCAAAGACAAGGCACTATCAACGCTTCTTCTGGAACAACCCACTTCCTATTCTCATATCTAAACTATCCAGTTATCCATTTAATTTTCAGTTACTTGCACGACCATCTTCTCTCTATGCCTCATCAGTTTTACTAAGAGCTGTTAAAACCGGAAGACACAACGATCCACAACTCTGAAAAAGAACTTACTCCAAAATCGTTTCTTTCCAAGGTTTCAAAATTGAGAATGACGCTTCTGGCTTCGATTCCATCAGGTTTGCATTCTATTTTCTTGTCATTTGCTTTTCTAAATTTTGTGAATAGGATTTGTTGGTTGATTATAGGGTTCTTGATCTTGTTTGTACTGGGATTTTTTTTTTTTTTTTTTTTTCACTCGAGTCGAGCTCAAGCCGAGTACTCGAGCTCAAGATCGACCAAAATGATCGAGCTCGAGTTCGAGCTCGATCAGTAATTCTTCCTTAGCGAGCCGATCTTGCACACCAAATTTAGGCTCGTGTCGAGCTCGAGCTCGAGCTCGAGCTTCACTGTTACATAAACGAGCCGATCCCGAACAGCCAATACCCGCTCAGGATCGGCTCGTTTACACCCCTAGTTATATCGGTAAATAAAATTAAGCACTAATTAACGATTTCCTGATGATGATTCATTCTCCAAAATCTAGCCAAAGTTAGTAGGATTTATTTATAAATTTCATTCCTTTCTACTTTTTTTCTCTTAAAAAAAAATAAAAAATCATATAAAAACATGTGGTGAGCAATAATCTGAAGATGGCAACATAAAAAATCATTAAACAGGCATTAAGGCTTCGTTTATTTCGACGTAAAATATTTTTTGTCGAAAAACATTTTAAGAAAAATGATTTTCACTGAAAATATTTTTCTGCGTTTGGCACGTATGGATAATCACATTTTTTTAAAAAAATATATTTTCATTCAATTATATTAACCTATAGAAAATGAATTTTTATTCACAACATAAGAATATTAATAGAAAAAAATTAACCTAATAATTTGCGTACGAGTAGTGGTCAGGCGGAGGCTTGTCCGAGGGTGTCTCAGTGGTGGTTCAGCGTTGTCTGACAGTGGCTCCAAGTGGTTTGAGGTGGCTCGGCGGCGGTTTCGGGTGGCTTGGTGGTGGTCTGGGAGTGGCTCAGTGATGGTTCGGGATGGCTTGATGGTGGTCTGATGATGGTCTGGTGGTGGCTTGGTGGTGGTCCAAGGATGGCTTGGAGGTGGTCCCGAGTGGCTCGGTGTTGGCTTGGTGATGGTCCAGTGGTAGTTCGGTAATGGTCCAACAGTTTGAAAAGTAGAAACTCAAACTTGAAAAATGATTTATAAAAATTTAGAAAATGAAATCATTTTCCGAAACTAAAAAAGCTTTTTTGTCAAACCGAAAATATTTTTATTTTGACTATTATTTTCAGTTGCACTAAATACCAAACCAAAAAATTGCATAAAACATTTTCCAAAAAATATTTTACAACAAATGAAGCCTAAGTTGAGTCCAAACAGTTCAAGTCAATCATAGAATTTAAGGGCTAATGGCTAATAATTTGTTTGAGTGTGCGATTTTTTTTGTATTATATTCTACTATTTTGTATTATATTCAAAATTACGAATATCGAGAGAATTTTTTTTTTTTTTTTTAAATTATGTTTAGATGGTTTAGAGAACTTGAGACAACATTTTTTTTTTTTAAAGAAAAAAAAAACCAAATATGTTTTTGAAAAATAATAAAATATAATATAAAACAAATGTTACCCAAAGATGCCCTAACTGAGCATTTAGAGCACTAGCATCAGACACCCAACCATTTTCCCTAATTTAGGGAAAATTTAGGGAACCAAACCACTTTTTTTTCCCTATACAAAAACACCCCACAACAGATTCTCTTAATCTTCCCTATATCATTAAAATAATATTTTTTACTTTTAATATATATATTTTTTATTTCCAAGAAACTGTTTGTCCTCTCTATCTTCTCCGTCTTTCTCCTTTCTTCTTTCTCTTCATTTGTCTCTGCCGCTCTGCATCTTCTAGCTCTTCTCTCTCTCTCTCTCTCTCTCAACTTGATCTCTCTTCTCCGCATTCTTTCTTTCTCTTTTTCGTCTCTCTTTCTCTCTCTCTCTCATCTACGCCTTCTCTATCTCTCTCTTTCTCACCTGAGTCTTCTCTCTCTCTCATCTCTGTCTCTGAATCTCTCTCTCTTGTCTCCATTGATTTCTTGGTTTTGTTGCTTTCTTGTTCTTTATTTGTTGATTTCGAGTGGTATTTTGGGGGTTTTTGAGTTGTGGAGTTTGGTGGTGTTCCCGGACGAGGACGACTCGGAGATTGACGACGACAACGACGTTTCACGGCGCTCTGTGGCGGATGGAGGATTGGACTCGGAGAAGAGACTGATTCGCTTTGCTTTGTGAATGAAATATGTGTGTTTAATTTTAATCTGTTTAGGTCTATTTTGTTCTTATAGTGATTGTTTGGTTGTTGAGAAAAGAAAATTGGATTCAAATTGTGTGGTTATTGCTTGTCTTTCTTCATTTTGCTAGAATGAGTGGCGAATTCATTGAAGGCATCGGGTGTTGCTGGCGTTGAGCTGCAAAAGAAAGAAGAAGCAGAGAGTGGGCAACAAGAGAAGAGAGAGGAGAGAAAGATTTTTATTTTATTTTATTAAAATAATCTATTGGGTAGCTACAGTGCTACCCAATGTATTGGGTAGCACTGTAGCTACCCAAGCATGGAGCCCTAAAATATGGCAATTGCTGTGGCTTGTTTTTTTGGAACTTTTTTCAAATTTTTCATATTTTAGGGAATAGAATTACTTATAGGGCATCTGCTACTAGTGCTCTTAGAACCCCAAAATGCTAAAACGGGGTAACGACTAGTTGGAAACTAGCTAGCTTGGAACCCAAGAAACCTATACATATATATGCACGGAGCGCCAAAGGTCGATAGAACTTAAAAGTGCCCTTTCTCATTGTTATCCTCTTGGCATTCGGAAGTGAAGTTTCCTTGAAAAACCAAGCCTTTCCTTTACTTTTCTTGCAATCTTGCAATCTTGAAGCAAGAAATCTCTGGGTTTGTGTTCTTTCTGCGGAAGTAGCGAGGAAGAAGTGATCAGTGTCTTGTAAAACTGCAATCTTGGAGCAAGATTTCTCCAGGTCGGTGATCTTAATTTTCGGAACACCAGTTCGATCTTTTATAATACACGTACGTACAGATCTTGCAAAGTGAACCCTAAATCTTTTCACTTTTTCAGTTTCTTGTTTCTGAAAATTTGCAATCTTGGAGCAAGAAAGGGAAATCTTGCAATCTCGGAGCGAGATTTTTCTGTGGGTTTTTGTTCTTAATCGGGTAATAGTTTTCAGCCATGGTTTTTTCTGTCACCAAATCGGTTGATCAAATGCCCAAGAATGGGGACGTCGTGCATCATAGCTGTTTCAAGAACCCCATTCCTCCGTGCCCAAGACAATCGGATAGAGCGGACGAGAAGCCACGGCTTGTTCTCAAGATCAAATTGCCTAGAGCCGACAACAAAGGAGAGAAGCCTTGCAAAGTCTTCAAGGACAGAGCGGATGAGAAGCCAGCCCCGGCCCCAACGTCTTCAAGCTGCATGAATGGCGGCGTTGAAGAGAAGCCACGGCTTGTTTTCAGGATCAAACTGCCAACAGCCCACAACAAAGGAGAAAAGTCTTGCAATGGCATTGGCATCAGACATGGTCGTTTCAAGAAACCCATTTCTCGTTGCCAGACAAAATCGGCTTCAAGGGTTGCTACCAAGGAGAAATCAGACAAGAAGAAGCCTGTTCCAACATCTTCAACTGGCTTGAATTGTGCTGAAAAGAAAGCTTGTCATGTTACGAGCAGGGTCAAGTTGCCAACACCAAACAACAACAACCTGGTACTGATTCCCTCCAGTGGCAAGAGTTTTACCGATGGTGATGGGAAAAGAGTGATCAAGATCAAGTCGTCTTCAGTAGCTAGGCCAAAACAAGGAGGAATTGTTGAATATCCGAAAGAGGGCTGTGCAAGAAACAGAGTTCACAGAGAAGAGTTGTTTGAAGAATGTTCAAATGGATGAAGAGGAGGCATTAGAGTTGAAACTTGAAGCCACGAAAAGGAAGCTACATCAGAGGTACCAACAAGCTCAAAATTCCAAAAGGAAGATCCAAGTGCTAGATTTCAAGGACATATCCCTAAGCCTGAGAATGCTCCCAAGAGATCCAGGAACCAATACAGATGCTTATACGTTGTGACATCCATGCAATTAATTTTGAACATCTCACCTTTTTTTCTTTTCTTTTCTTTTATTCCTTTGAATCATCTAGATTCTGGGTCCTTTTTATTGTTCAGTTTGGTACAGAAATTGAGCTAGATCTTGTAATGTGTAAGGAACCAGTTACTATATATCTTGTGTAGTACTTTTTCTTTTCAATTAAGTAATTACTTTGATCTTTTTGTCTATATTGGAAATTAGCTGACCTCGATTCATATGTTTGCTTGGTTTATGAAAAACATATTGTCCTGCAAGCAGCAAATTTTATGAAAGGCAGAAAAATTTGGGCTAAATTCTACTCCCATGAGACTTACGTACCATATCTAATGTTATTTCTATTTGGGAAATAGTAAATATTACATGGAAGTGCGGTACTTGGACACAATTGGAACTCACGAGTTGAGCTTTCACACAAAATGCATGGGGTCAGGATCTCGTAAAATTTCAAAGAAATTATATATTCTCAAATTACAAAATTTAGACCCTTTTTAGGCATTAAAACACTTGGAAAATTCTACATATTAAAAATATTGCATATTATCAAGACAACCAAAAAGAATTTTCTTCTCAAAATGTTTATTTTTTATTTTTGCAGACACGTTTCTTCTTCATAAAACAAAAAGATAGATTTTGACTCAAATTTTTTTACAACATATAGAGCAAGAACCCGACAAAAACATACTCAATTCTCAACTGTATCATGCCACATTTTTAATAAGTAACATTTTTCGAGCGTTTTGATGCCTAAAAAGGGCCCAAATTTTGTAATTTGAAAATCTACCATTTCAATTCAAAGAAATTGTAGGAGATCTTGATCCAAAATTGGAAGGGGTTTGAAGTGTAGGAATATAAGTGGATATGACATATGAGGAATTAGATAAGACATGAGTCTACAAAACAAAAACATAAATATTTACTAAGAGCCTGTTTGGGTGTGCGTTTGGTAAACAAATTTAAAGTGATTTTGAGGGTCCAAAAATGATTTTCACTAAAACATTTTCGGTATTTGTCGCGTACAAAAAATCACAAATATTTTTATATTTTTATTAAATTATATTAACCTATAAAAATCAATTTTTTATTTACAACATAAAAATATTAATGTAAAATAATTAAAAACAAATCAACCTAAAATAAAGTTTAACTAAAATATACATATTGACTAACAATAATCATATATTTTCAAGTTGGGAGAGCCATAAATAACATCCAACAATTCATTTAAGCTATAGACAAAATTTTCAATAACAAGTATTACCATTCAAGTTCAACCACAAATATTACAAAGTTTAAGCCAAAGTACTAAAGCCATCCAAGTTCAATCATATCATATATATATATATATATATATATAAAATCCGAGTTCTAACTTAGAATTGGCCTAAAATTGTGACACGTGGCATGAACCCATCATTTTTAAACATTAAACCGGTCTTTTAAATAAAAAATTGGTGAATTTTAAAAGTTGAACCGGTTTTGTCATTAATTTTATAAATTTATTGTAATTTAATGAAAAAAATCATGGTTGTAGCATTAAGTGGTGATAATTTTTTTAAAAAATCTAAAATTAAAAACTTTTCCTTATCATATCATATATATATATATATAAGCCGAGTTCTAAGTAAGAGTTGGCCTAAAATTGTGACACGTGGCGTGAACCCATCATTTTTAAACACTGAACCGGTTTTTTAAATAAAAAATCAATGAATTTTAAATGTTGAACTGGTTTTATCATTATTTTAATAAATTTATTGTGCTTTAATGAAAAGATCATGGGTGCAGCATTAAGTGGTGGGAATTTTTTTAAAAAATATATATATATATATATATATATAAAGATGAATGCTAGAGCATCTCCTGGTGTACATCTGGAATGGTATAGATTTAATGTTTTTGATTAAAAAATTGCATCTATGCCATCTAAAAGGACATCGATGTAATTTTTTAATTACATTTATGTCATTTCAGATGTACACCAGGAGAACACTAGGAGATGCTCTAGCATTCTTCATATATAAAAGCCGAGTTCTAACTTAGAGTTGGCCTAAAAATTGTGACACGTGGCGTTAACCCATCATTTTTATACACTGAACTGGTCTTTTAAGTAAAAAATCGGTAAATTTTAAAGATTGAACCGATTTTGTCATTATTTTAATAAATTTATTGTGTTTTAATGAAAAAAGATCATGGGTGTAGCATTAAGTGGTGAGAATTGTTTTTTAAAATCTAAAATTAAAAACTTTTCCTTATCATATCATATCATATTCATGCAATGTTCTATATATGTACAATGGAAATGTTTTTAAAATTTTAAATTAAATTATAATTAATAATCCCGCGCATTGTGCGAGTTATGAGCTAGTTTGTTATTATAATCAAGTTAATTAGTAGGGAAAAATATATATTAACCCCCCAAACTACCACTCATTCTCCGGATGGCCCCCCAAACTACCAATGCTTAGATTCTGGCCCCTCAAACTACTACTTTTTGATTTTTTGGGTCCATTCGTCTATTTATGCCGTTAATTCTAACAGAAATTGGTCAAAAACCCGAAAATACCCCTCCCTTAACCGTGAGAATTTCAAAGTGTAGGAGGAGTATTTTCGGAATTCTGTTTAGAATTAACGGCATAAATGGACGGATGGGGCCAAAAAATCAAAAAGTGGTAGTTTGGGGGGCCAGAATCTAAGCATTGGTAGTTTGGGGGGCCATCCGGAGAATGGGTGGTAGTTTGAGGAGCTAAAATATATTTTTCCCTAATTCGTATGTTACTACATATCGATAATACCCAAATTCTAAGCTCTATGATTTTTGAAGAAGTTGTCCAACCAAAACTTTCAAAGTTTAGCATTAGAAATGCTCTTGCAACCTTTTCATCTCCCATCAAATGGTCAAATGCATATGCAAGCATAAAGTCGTCATATCCTTCTACTTTCATTACTTCCTCATAAAATTTATCTGCATCGACTCCCTTATCGAGAGCTTTAAGTGCTAATGTAACATCTATCAACTGTTCGAATATCAAATATTTTATAAGATTACAGCCCCAACGTCAAGGATAGATGCAATTGCGGCCATAATTGTTGGAAGAATTTTTTTCATCGATCTACAAACAACACAAAATTGGAGCGAATCTTTAAGTGAGAGAAGCAATTTGGATGAAGCATGATGGAAGGAGTTTTCAGTTTTCATTTATGGATGATGGAGGGAGTCCAATTTAATTGGTTGAATGCTAACCAAACAGCATCTTAGCATCTGCAGCTAGCTCCGATCCACAATTAATTGGTGAATAATCACTTCCTGCGAAGGCCATCCTCTATTTAGTAATTACTCCATGCACTCAACATAGATAGTCTCACAAGAAAATTAAGAGACGTAAAAACTTTGAGGCTTAATGGGTTTTAATCTGAACAAATCTAACGTGCTTTTTAAAGGTACGTTTGAGTGTCCGATTATTTTTATTATATTTTATTATTCTTTATCATATTCAAAATTATGAATACTGAAAAAATATATTTTTTAAAATTATGTTTGAATTTTTTGAAAACTTGAAATAAAATTAAAAAAAATAAATTGAATAATATTTAAGTAGAATTAAAATTTAACAAAACAATCCAAACATGTATTTCGAAATTAATCAAATATAATAAAAACAAATGTGTTACCCAAACATGCTCTAACAAAGTGGGCAAATCACTTTTACTAGTTTACCATCAAGTAGGACTTGAAATATAGCATATCAAACATAAGTCCCACCATTTTTTTTAATTAGAAAAAAAAAATCCCATTGAGAATGCGTTTGAAAAAAAAAACAAAAAAGGATTTGCAGTCTAGTTTTTTTTTTTTTTTTTTTGAACAAATCAAATCATTTTTCATAAATCATCAAATAGTGATCCAATAATTAGGATCTAGGGACAATCTGTTCCCTAAGAACAACATCAGAAATACAACTGGGAATCTCTTCCAACCACACACGATCTAAACAAGAGCTAGAAGCCTCCTTTGCGAGGCCGTGTGCTGTATAATTGAATTCTCTGTAATATATTATTCCTTTTTGGTTGTGGCCTTTATATCACATTTACGGTATTTACTATGTTTATTATTTTTTCAATAAACATATACGGCATTATGGATATTTCCATTAATTTAGATTACCGTAAATATGGAATCGGTATTATGGTTATTTCTATTAATTTAGATTACCGTAAATATGGAATCGGTTAATTGATTTTAAAATCAATTAACGATATTGTTTCCTTGATGGAAGGAAACAAATACGGTGTTTACCATTTTGAGGGTCCCTAACCTAGCCTATAAATAGAGTGCCTGTGTACACCATCAGTACAGCCATCAAGCAATAGGCATAGGTTAGAAGATCCCTCAAATAATCTTTCTTGTTCTTCAGATGGATCGTGAAGACGCTTGAGCAAACATGGCTAGAGGTAAGCCTGAATCCTGTTTATTCGTTTTCCGCTGCGCATGTTAGATTAAATAATATGTTGATTATTTCTAACATGTGGTATCAGAGCCAGCCTCTATGCTATTTTGCTTAGCATATAATTTTACTATGTGTTATCAATATTGAATCAAGTATTTTTATTTGTTATCAATATTGAATCAAGTATATTCTATTTGGTATTGTTCACTTCTGTTTGTCAATATTGTTTGAGCAATATTTCGTCTTTTGTGACATGATAGAAACGCATTAGCGATTATTTTGTAAATATTTGTTGTTCACGTACTGTTTGTGAAAACCCATAAATTTGATAAAACTATTTTTTGTTTTATCACTATTCTGTGTATTATGATATACTGCCTAATTTTGAGTTGTTGTAATTTTGATATGGGTATTTTCATAAAGGGGTGGCGGCTAGGGTTCCATTTTTTAGGGTTTTCAACCCATCTGGAACATTACGGGTCGGGTTGGTTGGTGACTGGGTAGGGTTTCGACCCATTAAAGTTTCTGGGTTGGATATATTTTTCGGGTAGGGTTTTATTTTTTAAAACCCATGCGGTTTTTGGGCCATTTAAGTGGGCTGACCTAGTTTGGGTCAGCACTATACATAGACCCAGAGGCCTGACCCAATTAAGTGGGTTGACCCAATTGCCCAAATACAGTAGCCCATTTGGAGTCTTGTGACCCAGAAGCCCAACCCAATATAGTAGCCCAATACAGATACCCAACCCAAATTAAGTGGGTTAACCCAATTGGGTCAGCCCAATACAGCAACCCTTTTCAGTAACCCATCAAGTTCTTTTTAAAAGCGTAATATAGGCTTATGTGGGGTTTAGAACTTGGGTCGACCAAGTGTAAAGGGCTTAAGGCCACTTACTAAACCATTGGGTCATGTGTTTTATTATGTCTTCATATTGCAGTTTTATTCCACTTATTATTTACAGTGTTGTATTTTAAGATTATTGTTTATTTAATACATATATTGAGGAATATATTTTAATTGTTGAATTTATATTGTTATATATAAATTGTTTGATGCCTAGAGACCTAGGAATAATTAACAATACCATATATGCTGGTGTGTTTACAGTAATATCTAAGAATGCAATGTCGGGGAAAGTTCTGGCAAGGAAAGTCTTGGGATTTAAGTGTGTCCGGTGTGACCCCCCCTCACTTTCCTGGGAGCTCATCTGCTTGCACCTTGGAAAATGCTGTTTACCCCATTTAAGTATTGGTTTGTTATATTCCTGGGCTATTAAAGGGGCATCTATAAAGTTGTTAGATGTTAATGAAGTAGCAATTATCATGATAATTTTGGGAGAGCCACAGCATCCCAATTTTGAATGACAATTGCGTCAAGATTACACACACGTAATTATCATTATGATTTTGGGGAGCCACAGCATCCCGTTTTTTAATGATAATTACATCAGGATTACACATAAGAACATCATAAAGAATTTTATTAGATGTTCATAAACTGCAAAGTGATTATTATGATTTTGGGAGAGCCACAGCATCTCGATTTTATAATAATTGCATAAAGATCGTACACGTGAACTTCATATAGAAAAATTAACATCGTCTTGTAATTAATTCATAAATTTAATTACTTATCCCCGCAGGGAAGTTTTTATTTTTTATGACTTAATTAGAATAAGATAACAAATTTAGTATTAAAAGTAAAATTTCTTTCGGTTGCCCACAGGTACGGAGAATTTTATTTTTTAATATTTAAATTTGCCTTAATCTTATTGATAAAAAGTAAATTTCATGCGTGATGCAACCTTTGCCCACAGGTAGGTTGAAATTTACTATTTACTATTTAAATTGGCATTGGCTGATTTAAAATAAAGTTACTTCATAGCATTAAAGTATTCATTTTCTTGGTTACTGCAGCTATTCATATTACTCTATTTTGGTAGTTTTATATTTCAATACTTTATGGTAATATTTTTCTGACTGGAAAAAGATTAATATACTTTTTCATTTGAGTGTTTCTAATTCCATTATGGGAATGAAGGATATTGTAGTTTAGCTTAAGTCCCTAAAGATTGAGATTTTTTAAGTCATTATTGGTCATTTTATTTTTGAATTTTCTCTTCTAAGTGTAAAATTTTATCTTGTAACACACGTAAGAATAAATGGTTAGTAAATAAACTTCTAACCATGTGTGTTCAAGGATATGAGAGAATTCATAAAGTGTTCACATGATTACTCATGTCAAGGGAATGACCAATAAATACAATCATGTCCAACACTTAAAGCATGAGAATAAAGTGCCAATAAAGTATTATGGCAATCAAGATACATAATTCTCATGCAATAAGGAAAATTAAGGGCATATAAAGAAAGATTGCATGAAGTATAAGAAATGACTTAAAATAAAGATAATCTCCATATCTAGTATGTCGTGAATCTCTTTTAGTGACTCAATCAAATATATTGTGGATTGATTATGGTTTAACAATCCACATTGTCAACACAAATGCAGAGTCCTTTTTAAAATGGATAACACGTGTTTATAATTTGAGCTTGTTGGGATCTATAAGTTAATTTTAAAATTCAGTTATAATTTTGACCTCAAAAATGATTTATAATCTTTTTGAAATCTATTTTCTAGTTTGGCCAATTAAAAATTTCAATTTTATTTTAAACTTGAAGTTTTTCTTATCTTTGGTGGAATATTGGTTGGGGTTTATTTAAAGTCTATTTAAAATTGACCTACGTCCCAATTTTTGAAACAAAATTATTTGTTTATTTCTACATAGTGATGTTGACGTAAAGTAGAGTCTTTGAGAATTTAAAATGCTCTGGTTATGGCTTTGGAGATTGAAATATATCTCCATACAGTAAATAAAAGTCGGTAATTTACTGACTTTGGTTCTTGTGTGGGCTGCATAAGGGAAAGCATACCAACAAGACCACTAGAGGTGCCAAAGAGAGCATTTTGAGATTCTTGAGATCATGTACATTGAAAGGTGTTGACCTTTTCATACTCACTACCTAAATGGTCAGATATATTTTTTTATCTCTTTTAGTGATGACCATATAAAGTTTATGTATCTCTATCTTCTAAATATTAAAGCTGAGGTATTGAATGCTTTCAATACCTATAAGGAAGAAGAAGAGAAACAATATGAAGATCAGAAGATCTAATGTAGGCATAGAGTATTAAGGTAGGTACACACAAAAGGAAATGATTAGTAATACTAATCTGTTATTACCCTTATAGAGTAAAGCTTTGAAGACCGTTGTGTATATGTTAAACAGGATTCCATCTAAGGTTGTCCTTAAGACACCTTTTAAAGTATGAAATAGATGGAAGCTTAGTTTAAATTATTTACACATATGGGGTTGCCTTGCTAAAGAGAGGATTTATAATCCTCGCCTTAGGAAATTAGATTCAAGGACAACTAGTGGATCTTTTTATAAGCTATCTAGTAAACTTTAAAGGGTTTTAATGTTTTATTATCCTTCATATAATCCTAGAGTTGTTGATTGTAAAATTTCTAGAGGATGCAGAACCTAGTGGGAGTGCTCATTCACACAAATTGAAATTTGAGAAAGCACTAGAGTTGGCCAAATCTCCTCCTCATAGAGGATGATTGATTGTATTCAGGGAAAATCAGATTGATTATCCTGAGCCACAATCATTTCTAGGACAACCAACTCATACAGAACAGGTTCAGAAGTCTATTCTCCCATTGCAAAAATGCAGAGGAAGTAGAATTAAGAAAATCCTATAGAATAAGGAGATCAACAATTCTTAGTGATCATGTTGTATATCTCCCAGAGTCTGATATTAACATTGGACATAAAGATGATCCAAATTTGTTTTCACATGCTATGAGTGGAGAAAACTCCACATTGAGATTCAATGCCATGAAGTGAGAGTTAAGTCCATGGCTGAAGGGTCGAGCTAGGCTCGTAGCCAATGGTTTTACTCATAAGGAAGGCATTGATTATCGTGAAACATTCTCTCCAGTGTCTAAGGATGGTTCATCAAGATGATCATAGCATTAGTAGCTTATTTTTTGATCTAGAGCTACATCAAATGGATGCGAAAACAACTTTTCTGAATGAGGATCTTAAAGACGAGGTTTACATGAAACAATCAAAAGGTTTTATAAATAACAGTCAGAAAGCTTGCAAATTAAAGAATTCTATTTATGGGCTATGATAGATCTCTCATCGGTGATATACTTTTTACAAGGTAATTGAAAACCTTGATTAGTATATATACCTTAAGGTCAGTGGGAGTACAGTAATCTTTCTAGTCCTATATGTAGATATTATTTTTGCAAGTGGTGATTTAGGTTTGCTACATAAAGTTCACAAAACTTTGAAATGAAGGATTTGGGTGAAATCTTTTATGTCTTTTGACATAGAGATTCACAGAGACATAAAGAATATTAACATTGTCTCGGAAGGCCTACATTGAAAAAAGTTTTGGGAAGATTTAGAATGAAGGATTATGCACCTTCAGTAGCAATTAAGAGGGATCAATTAAATACAGATTAATGTCCCAAAAGGTATTGGAATAAGGGTAGATGAAAAGTTTTAAGTGTCTGCATTATACATAACCATATGACTGATAATAAGTATATTGAGTCAATAAAGTGCTGCAAATAAAGTCTTGCGATATATGCAAGGAACCAAGAAGTACAACTTAACCTAAGGATACACTTTCCATTTGAAGGTGGTTAGTTGTTCAGATTTGAGTTTTGCTGATTGTGTAGATAGTAGAAAGTCTACTTTAGGGTATATATCTTTTTATTGAGAGATATATCTTAAAGATGCAGTATGCAGACTATGGTTGCTACATCTACCAAGAAAGCTAAAATTCTAGCATGCTATGAATTTAGTACACAGGCATGATGGTTGAGACATTTTGTTGAAAGTCTCAATATTGTCGATTTTTTCAGTTAGACCATAAAGATACTCTGCGGTAATTCTACTATAATCTTCTTTTATAAGAATAAAGAGTAGAAGCAGAAGTAAATCGACATCAAGTATCTCAGTACGAGAGATAACATTAAGAGACATAAAGGGTCTATTGAGCATATAAGTACTGAATTAATGATTGCGGATCCCATGACTTAAAGTTTACCGGTAAAGAAAGAATAAAGTCATGCGGAATATATGAGACTCATTAATTCATTTTCGCTTGGTTTGTCTCTTTTTGGTCTATAGACATAAAGTTATTGTAATAAAGAATTTTTGTGCACATTTGTTATTTTATCCATGAGGATAAATAAAGTTGGACCCGAATGACTTATAGGAAGTTCATTCATAAAGCTTGATTATCCATAAGGTACTCATGTAAGGAGTGTTTTACATCGTGATACATGGAAGGGACGACCTAATTTTATAATGGTTTTACCGCCATGATTCGTGTGAAACATTTCTTAACTGAGTTGGAGGATTCCATAAAAGATTGGCCAAAACTAAAGAACCTAATACCATATGGTCATGTGTTATAAAGTCCACGTGGGAGAATGTAATATATTATTCCTTTTTGGTTGTGGCCTTTATATCACATTTACGGTATTTACTATGTTTATTATTTTTTCAATAAACATATACGGCATTATGGATATTTCCATTAATTTAGATTACCGTAAATATAGAATCGGTATTATGGTTATTTCTATTAATTTAGATTACCGTAAATATGGAATCGGTTAATTGATTTTAAAATCAATTAACGATATTGTTTCCTTGATGGAAGGAAACAAATACGGTGTTTACCATTTTGAGGGTCCCTAACCTAGCCTATAAATAGAGTGCCTGTGTACACCATCAGTACAGCCATCAAGCAATAGGCATAGGTTAGAAGATCCCTCAAATAATCTTTCTTGTTCTTCAGATGGATCGTGAAGACACTTGAGCAAACATGGCTAGAGGTAAGCCTGAATCCTGTTTATTCGTTTTCCGCTGCGCATGTTAGATTAAATAATATGTTGATTATTTCTAACATTCTCTGGGTGCATAAACAAAAAGGATAGATTGGAAAAAGTCAAGCTCCCTCTTAATAGCCTCTACAAAATGCCCAAGTCGGAAAAGATAAGGAAGGTTAGAGTTTATTTCTTTGACGACGTTCAAAGCATCCCCTTCCATAATGACATCCCGAAACCCAGCTTCTTTGCAGAACACAACTGCCTCCAGTGCTGCACACAGGCTAGTTAATTAAGTCAAAACGACAATTAATTAATCTCTCTCTCTCTGTCTTGACCAGCTAGGTTAGCCATTCTTCATTGCCAATTTTTTTTTATATGGGTATCCCACAAAACTTTTAGCTATGATGTAACTCGTTTGCTGAACGACTAACCGCCGGCAAGCAGAAGCAAATTCTAACACTTGGCTTCGCATCGCTCTCGCTGCCGTGGCCTTGCCAGCAAAGAACCACACGAAATTAAAGGAGCTTCCAACACCTGGTCCAATCTCTCTCTCTCTCTCTCTCTCCTATACATATAAAGATATGGGATCGGTGTTCAGCTCAAGCACAAAGAGCAAAGAAGAGCTAGAAATGGGATTGAAAAAGGCAAAGGAGATTGTATCCTCCGCACCCGTTGTTGTGTTCAGGTTGTTTTTTTACCTCTCCCCACCAAAAACTTCAGTTCGACAAGATATGCTTTCCAACATCATCTAATTATTGATTTTCAATACGTAATTGATAGCATATATATGTTTGTGGGTTGGCGGTTTTCGCGCATACGTAGTCACTTTTATTTTGCCTCTGCCTTCGTATGAAAATGTGGAAATATTATGGAAAATGAAGATAGTAAAGGAAGAGCGAGGGAGACCCAAATGGGTTTCGTTCTTTACACATTATTTATTTATATAATTTCATAATAGAAGAGTAAATCAATAGATCCTATGAAATTACTCTTCATGATTAACAATCAATACCTTGATTTTGATATAAGAAAGTGAATCTTTCTTTGGTTGCACACAGCCAGTGCCTTGAGGAAGCTTTGCAAGAGCTGTTCTTACTCTTTGCTCTATTTAAGAGCTTTTATCAAATTCCTCACCTTCACCTCTGTTTCTCCACCCACACAAAAATCGTAACATCTGCCCACCCTTTTACACCCGAAAACACAGAGACAAATTTCTTTCATCTTCAACCAAAGAGGATCCCATAATCCTCTCCCAGACAAAAAAGAAAAAATTAAATAAAAAAAATCACAAGATGTATTCCTTTTTGCCAATAGTTGGCTCTCTTCTTTGGCCCAAAGTTGGTCATTTCTTTCTTTGGCAATCTGAAAAGGTTGGATAAATGAGATATCACTAACTGCTTTCAATACCACAGAGAAACACTGTAAAAGTTCATGGGCCTTACTCACTCTCAAAAGACGCCTTGAGAGAGGAAGGGACACCATGACTTATAAGTGCCCAGGTGAAGGAAATCTTAGCGATGTGAGACACTTTAACACGCCCCCTCACGTGTGGCAACTAATGGCTAAACACGTGGACAATAACGGGAGGGAAAGACCCATCATCACAAGAAACCTGTGGCTCTGATACCATGTAAAAGTCCATGGGCATTACTCACTCTCAAAAGACGCCTTGAGAGAGGAGGGGACACCATGACTTATAAAGTGCCCAGGTGAAGGAAATCTTAGCGATGTGAGACACTTTAACAAACACAATAAATCAGATAAAAGAATCATGGCATGAAAGATTTCACCATTCTTATCTACAGACATTAGACTTCTCCTGTTATGTGTTCATCACGCACCATACAACGGGAAGCTCCACTTTCATCATCCTATAGAAGTGGAACTATTCTAGACAGACATTGGTTTATCAAATAAGAACGGTGGAATACTATTAGATAATTTAGTTAAATGCAAAGTTCAATATAGATACCACTATTTTGTTTCAAACTAAAGAGAAAGACGTACTTCTTGGACCTATTCTAGACAGATATAGGCTTGAGGAATAAGAATAGTGGAATACTAGCAGATAATTTAGCAAACTACAAAGTTTAATATAGATATGCTATTTTGTTTCAAATAAAAAAGAGAACTTCTTGGACCTATTCTTGACCCAAAAAAAAAGTGATAAAGAACCAACAGTTAGCCAATAGAAGCAACAATGCCAACTTCGTTCAAACCTTAACAGGCAACCATAAATCTTGCAGTTCATCAGATTCTTCCAGGAAGCAAAAATGACTCTTGCTTCAATCACAGGCTCTGGTGGTTCTTCCTCATATCTGCAACCAAACATTTAGTTAATATTTGAATCTGATTTTTCCCGAAGCATAATACATCTATATTGATTTTCCATCATTTTATCTTATTAATTACTAGCGAGGATGATCAAAAGTAATCCAAAATTACTTTTAGCAAAAACCCTGTTATAAATGCTGTGATGGGGATCCAAAGCAGCTAGTGGTACAAATCCCGGCCACCAAAATGGTCAAGGAACACCTACATTACAATTAGTGACTAAGCCATTAATTGTGCATAATCTTTGAGTGTGGTGTGCCAGTACTCTTTCCAAAAGAAAAAAAAGAATATATACTAGAGAAAAGAAAGAGTAGAACCACAACAAACTGCATGTATTATCAGTCTATACTTATGTATACCTTAACACCATCCATTCACAAAAGATAGGGCTCCTAACAAGACTTTAACTCGTAAGTCTTTGACTCTGAACTTTGACTACTAAGTCCATACTAAATAACTAATCGAACTCACAAATAAAATCCAAAAAAATAAAAAATTAGACCTAATCACCTAATGGATCAAAAGTACAACCAACGTATAGAAATATATTGGTTAATATCTATGGAGTTCTCACATAGTTCTAGATTAAGCTGAATGATAGACATAAATAAAAAATAAGAATAACTAATTAAACAAATATCTTAACAGGAACAATAAAGCATCTGTGTTCAAAGCTCCAACTGTATTTATTCGGAAGCATCCATGGAACAGAAATATGAAGTTGCTAAAAGTGCATGGTTTTTATCACACTGAAATTGAAATAACAGGAAATTTATGAAAAATGTCATGGCTTTTTGTAATAGCTTAGTAATAAACTTATTAAAATTTATGAGGGACCAGAATCTCATTTCCTGGCACCCATTATTGATTGAATCTTATAACTTCATTAAAAAAAAAAAAAAAAAAAAAACACACACACACACACAAATGTACCACTTGCCTAACCTCTCTTCTTCTTAACTGTATTACAAGAACCTCTCTCTAGATTTAACAAGTCCTATAAGATGTCTCCTGCCATTACACCATTACATAACTGTCTCTAATGACATTCTAATTTGGGTACTTCTTTATTTGTTTCAATTATAATCTCGTACAAGATCATCGCTAAAGTCCTTACTAATAGAATGAGTAATGTTATGGAGAAGATCATTTCTAAGCCCCATAAAGCTTTTGTTAAAGGTAGAAAAAATATGGATTCGGTCCCGATCATAGCTAGCGAATGTTTGGACAGTCGTATCAAGTCTAGCGAACCCGGGTTACTTTGCATGCTGGATATTGTAAAGGCTTTTGACCATGTCAACTAGAATTTCATTTTGTACATGATGAGAAGATGTGGTTTCGGGAAAAAATGGTGTTCCTGGATAGCACATTGCATTTCTTCGGTTCATTTCTCCGTTTTGATAAATGGCTCTCCATCTGGTTCTTTTAGCAACTCTTGTGGGTTGAGGCAGGACGATCATTTTTCTTATTTTCTTATCGTTAGTCATGGAGGCTTTGAGCAAAATGATTACTGCTACTGTTGATAGAGGTTTTCTCTCAAGCTTCTCTGTGGGATCTAGGGCTCTAGCCGTAAATATCTCACACTTACTGTTTGCGGATGATACTTTGGTTTTTTGTGGGGCCAACCATAATCATCTCCGCTATCTTCGAGTTCTACTCTTATTTTTTCGAACCTGTTTTTGGTTTAAAGGTTAATCTGGCCAAGTCTGATTTAGTTCCCGTGGGTATTGTGGACAACATGAGTGAGTTGGCTGGCATCTTGGGTTGTGAGACTTCCTCTTTGCCCTTGAAGTATCTTGGTATTCCGCTAGGGGCTTCTTACAAGGCAAAGTCTATATGAGATGTCATTGTGGAAAAGATAGAGTGCCGATTGGCTAGTTGAAAACATATATATTTGTTCAAAGGTGGCAGGGTCACCTTTACTAAGAGCACACTTTCCAACCTTACTACATACTTTATGTCCCTCTTCCCCATGCGTGCTAGTGTGGATAATCATATTGAGAAGCTACAATGAGACTTTTTACGGGGAGGGATTGGTGAAGAATTTAAATATCATCTTGTTAGCGAAGCTAAGGTTTACTCTTCGATCTCTGAGAGATGGTTGGGTATCCGTAACTTGAGGATGTTCAATCGCACTCTTCTAGGTAAATGGTTGTGGCGCTTTGGTATTGAGAGAGATGCTTGGTGGAGAACTGTGGTGAGTGCCAATTAAATATGGTTGTGTTACATGGTGGGTGTTGCTCCCTTGTTCCCACAGGAGCCTTTGGGGTGGGTTTATGGAAGAATGTTAGAAAATGTTGGGAGACTTTTTCAGACTACAACAAATTCGAAGTGGGGGATGGGACCAGATCGAATTAGCTTTTGACACGATTTGTGGTGTGTGGATATGACTCTCAAGGTAGCTTTTCTAGATTTGTTTGGTATGTCTCTACAAAGAATACCTCTATTGCAAATAATTTGAAGTTTTTTGGTGGTTCCAGCCAGTGGAACGTGAACTTTGCTAAAGAAGCGCATGATTGAGAGGTGGATGTTTTTGCTTATTTCTTCCACGTGCTGCATTCAGTTATAGTTAGAAGAGACGGCGGAGATAAGCTTTGGTGGGTCTCTTCTAAAAAAGGCTTATTCAAGGTCAAATCTTTCTTTCACTCCTTGGCTCGTTCTGTAAAGGGCCGGCTCAATACATTTTGAAGCCTAAGACAACTAGTCAAAGTGAGGTATTTTCATTATTTTTAAAAATATTAATTAAATAGTATTTATTTTAATATTAATATTATATTTTTATTTAAAAATTATTTTTCTCACTTTTTGGGATGCAAAATTACGGATGATCCAATTGGCACTTGAGATCCAAATTTATTGTTGTCCCTTTAAATTCTGGTTAGAATTTTGGTAGTTCGATGCTCATCACAAGGCCCAAAAAATCTCTTCCTACACCGTCATTGAATATTATTATTTACTTTCATTCTCTCAATTATTTCCAAGAATAGAACGTTTAAAGTTGGAAAATGAATTTTATTTAAGAATGTGTTTAATATTATTTGACCCTCTTATTTAATACTATTAATTTTTTAAGACTTATTTCAAGAATTGAATGTTGGAGAATTAAATGATATTAATGCATTTTTAATTACTTATTACTATAATTAGGGGCCTTAGTTAAAGAATATTAACTATAATTAAGCCTTAAAATATTTTTTTATAAAAAAAAAAATCTTAGTAATATTCATTTATTTTGGGGGGGGGGGGGGGGCATAGCCGCCTAATTTTTTCTATGGTAGAGCTGGCCCTAGTTCCGTAAGTACTTGCTTTCCCTGGAAGTGTGTATGGCAGTCCCAAGCTCCTTGATCAAGGGAGGCATTCTTTTTGTGGTCAGCAACTCTTGGAAAGATCCTCACTTTAGACAATCACAGGAAGCGCCATGTTATCATGATAAACAGATGATGCATGTGTAAGAAGACAAACGAGTCCATGGACCATCTTCTTTTCCACTGAGATGTGGCTTCTACTTTGTGGTATTCTCTCTTCAGTTGCTTTGAGTTGTCTTGGGTTATGCCATGACGGGTTATCGATTTGCTTGCTTGTTTGTGGTCTTCAGGTCAGTCGAGGAGTGCTACGGTGTGAAAAATTGCGCTCACTTGCCTTTTTGGCGCTTATGGAAGGAAAAAAAATAACCGAACCTTTGAGGATGTGGAGAAAACATTTGAGGAGATCTTATCCTCCTTTTATCATACTTTGTATCTTTGGACTACGGCTTATGTGTTTTCTTTATCTTTTAGTTTTCTTGATTTTTTTACTCGTTTCTCTAGTTATGTATTTGCTTTTGTATATTCTTAGTGTACTAAAAGTCGCCTCACGCTTTTAATAAAATTGACTTATTACTTTTTAAAAAAATAATAATCTCATACAATATTGCTTGGAAGGTATAGAAAGTTTAGAGAATTCCATGGAATTCAATCAAATACTTCTCAATTAACAATTTGGCTTAAATATAATTTAGCTCCCGCAATTTTCAATAAAGCCTAACGAATTGATATGTGTGACACTTAAACCTATCCAATTACCAATTTATTGTAATTAAGCCCAGTTACCATTGACCATTTGTTTGGATGGAAAAGCCATATTTGACCAAAGTCTTCCAAAAAAATAACCTTATTTTGAAACTTAAAAAACTAAATTTAGCCATTAGAATTTTTAATCAATAAAAATTATTTTTTAAAAAATAAACCAAAAACACCCGGCGTAGCTCGCGGCCACCTTTAGCCACTATGAGAGTGGCTGCAAACCACCCTAGACACTTTTGGGTGTAAAACGAAGGTTATTATTGGATGCAGATAAAAAAAATGGACCGTGTGTGGCACATGACCAATTTTTCATTTA
Organism: Alnus rubra; assembly: GCA_028654335.1. NCBI lineage: Eukaryota > Viridiplantae > Streptophyta > Magnoliopsida > Fagales > Betulaceae > Alnus > Alnus rubra. The sequence continues at coordinate 2,807,063 of JAJPGS010000001.1, read as the reverse complement.
AATAGATGACAGTTTCTAACGGAGTGTATTAAATGTAACAAATTAATAGTTTAATAGATATAGGTGTCACACTAGTTCGTGAAGCTTTAGTAAAAGATTTTTTTTTTTTTTTTTTTGAACAAATAGCACAGCGCCATCATCATTACTAAGAAACCGCCCCAAAGGGTATACAATCAGGACGACTATTACAGAGAAAACAGGCACCCAAATACAAAGCAACCAACGCCCAAAGGCGAAGAACAGAGCCCGAAGGCCATCGGAGTGATTAGAGAAAAAGATTCTCTACCCACAAAGCTAGAAACCTAGCTTAAAGCAGCTACCATTACAGTAGACTGTGAACAAAGATAAGAATACACAATTTAACACAAACAGAAAACCCACGGAAACAAGAACCGGAAGAACCGCCGCCGGAGCGGACGCGTGTAGAGCACGCTCCTTCTCCGGGAACCCCCTTGCGTCGGACAACCTTCAAGAGTCCAGATCGTCACCATCCGAGGCCGGAGAAGTGAACGGTGACCTACACGCGCACGATCAGGGATATAAAACCCTAGGCACGTGCTGGTCACGCGTCAAAACCAGAACGAACCGCACAAGCTCTTCAAATGACCACCATGACCAGAGAAGGCCGGGGACCACAATAGAAAAAGGTCCTTGTCGGAGAAATTCCAGCCGAGTCTTGTAGATCTAGCTTTGACAACATCTTTGCAGGAAACCACCAACACCTGCTGTTCACCACGGACCTGGACCAGAAATCTCCAGTTTGCACCAACACACAACAACAAAACAAAGAAAACGAAACAACCTCCACCGAATCTAGTTCCGAGGATAAAAAAAACCACCACTGGAAACAAAACCAGGGGGACAAAAATCACCCTCGCCCACGGAGGCTCGGGGACAAAACTAGCGCCGAGAGGGGGAGGCGTGAGGCCTCCCCCTCCGGCGAAATCATCTCACACAGAGGTCTCTCTCTCTAGAAGTTTCAGACGTTCTCTCTCTAAAAGAGAGGAAAAGTCTCTCTCTAGCTTTAGTAAAAGATTAAATGCAATGAATGAATAGTTTAATAGATATAGGTGTCACACTAGTTCATGAAGCTTTATAAAAAACGATCGTTAGTCAAAGAAGCTAAACCCTAACAGTTTTAAAAGGCCTTTCATGTAATTAAAAGGAAAGTGATGGATAATATAGACAAAACTCAAAACAATACGAGAGAGAGAGAGAGAGAGAGAGGAGAGAGAGAGAGAGAGGAGAGAGAGAGAGAGAGAGAGAGAGAGAGAGAGAGAGAGAGAGAGAGAGAGAGAGAGAGAGAGAACCGCATGTCCAAATCGTTTTAATCGTCGTCGGCAATTGTTGATTGCGGAAGAAACTTCTCATCTTCGGCTTTGTTTAAGATCCGTTTACGTTTGCGATTTTAAAAAGTACGATTTAAAATAATGATTTTAAAATGTGCGATTTGAAAAAGTGATTTTTAAAAACACAATTAAGTGTTTGGCAAAATCGCAGTTTAGCCTTTAAAATTGTAAATTAACCTTTAAAATTCTACGTTTTAAAAAAAAAAACAATTTTACCTGCGATTTGAAAAGGCAGATTTTCTGCGTTTTTAAATCGCAATTTTTAAAAATGCGGTTCTCATACAATTTATGCGATGCGATTTAATTTAAAATCACACTTATTGTCTACGAAATTGCAATCTCAAACGCACCCTAAATTCCAAGGGTTTCGAAATCATCTGAATAGAGGCCACGTGTCAAAGCCACTCAGTCATCTGCTGTCGCTTATCCAGGGTAAGAATATATGGAAATGCCATAAACAGCAGACTGTTTCCTTCCAAAACGAACAGAGTTGCCATTGCAGGTGTAGAAGACTAGAAGCCCATTTTGTCACGCAATTACTGGTGGTCATTCATTTAGGCAGGAGGGGTAGTTTTGTATTTTAAGGATCTTAGGTTCTCTCGTAATCATCGACCTAAGATGCCCAGACTCCAGATGTCCTCATCCGACGACGTACAAAACACGTGTTTACCTTGAGACTGTTACCGCCGGTATAAGAGTCAAAACCGACGTCGCTGTGGTTTTCCAGCACTCAAAAGCAGCCAAAAAAACTACGTCGTTTTCTCCCAATTTCCTTTGTACAAAATAAATAATTGCCTTGAGAAAATGATAAAAAAGAAAACCCCAAAAGAAATCGAAGGTGGAATAAACAACGCAAAAAACTGAATTAGCATGATAAACATTTATAGAACACATTTTTTTTAAAAAAAAAAAAAAAAAAAAAACCATTTTCCCAATATTTTTCTTAAAGTTCTTGAATTTGTTAATTATATTTACAAGATTACAAACATTTTTAATATTTTTTTTAGAGTGATAAACATTAAAATTAAGAAACATTTTTAATATATTTTTTTTAACACCAATTTGGCTTAGGTGCCCTAAAAAAAAACCAAAAATTTAATGTAGTTTTTATAACATCTAGTCAAATTAAGGAAGCAAATACCCACAAGTAATTTTAACACCGATTTGGCTTATGTGCACTAGAAAAATAAAAACAAAAAAAATTAATTTAATTTAATTTCACCAACTCTCCATTTTATGAAATATTTAAAATTAAATTTAGACAATTAAAACTTAAGCCAAATCCATTAATATTAAAAAAAATTTAAAAAAGAATCGATAAAAAGAGATACTCTAATTCCAATTAGGAATTCATTGGGGGCTTTAGGATTAGGAAGAACTAATCAAATTTAGAATTATTTTTAATTCATTTTACCATTTAATAACTTATAATCAGATCTCGCTAACTAAATATTTACAACTTGATAATTTAAAACAGAGTTGTGAAGTTTATGGAAGAATTATAAAGTGTGAGGCAAAGAAAAACAAGTCAAAACAATCTCTTTCTTCCCACAGCACAACAAAGTCAAAACATCAACCTAATTGTTATTTGGCTTCTAAAAATTAATACAAAATAAAAATCTCATAATTATTTCCTTAAATAAGAGTCTCACCTTTTCCAAAACCAAATATTAAAACAGCAAAAAAAAGAAAAAAAGAAAAAAGAAAAGAGATAGAGAGAAACTACAGATAGCGAAATTAATGTCTGCTACAGATGAAAACTCCTTCTGTGTCTGTCTCTCTCTAAATAGACACACACAGTTAAAATAGACCTCTCTCTTGTTTCTCTCTCTTCGGAATAGGAATCACAGAGAGAGAGAGAGAGAGAGTTTGGTAAATGGTAATTGGAAACGAGATCTGAATCTAAACCCACCTAATAGTTTTCCTTTCTTTCTGTTTTTAATTTCTCCTTTTGCCAAGACTCGGAGCTTTGGGGCCCTTTGTCAAAAAAAGGGTCTTGACCTTCACAATCTCGCTCTTTCTCTCGGGTTCTTCGCTTGGGTTTATTGCTGGTAATAACCCGCCTATCCTTTTCTTTTTAGTTTTTCTCCCTCTCTCTCTGGTACTGCTATCCGTCATATCGTTTTCAATCTTCTTCTTATATTTTTTTTGGTGTTTTTTGTATCTTTTTTTGGCTGATCCATGTCGATCTCGATAATAGAAGGTAAGAGGATTGCATTCGGGTCATGTATTGGTTATTCTGTTGAATTATTTGTTGTGGGATTTGCTTTTGCATGCCTGGTTGTTTATTGCAAGGACTTGATCTCGATAGAGCACTTGCTTTTGTTGAATTTTTGCGTTGTTTGATTATGATTTCTCTTGCGTGATTGAGATGGAGATGTGTGTGCTTTGATTTCTTTCTCCTAATTTTTTCTTCTTCTTAGAATTGTTTCATTCATACACACTTTTGTAAATGATTGATTGGATGTATTAAATGCATGCGTGTTATGTTTCGTTTTTGCAATCGTAGTGCTTTTTATCTGGTTTCTTCTTCTTGGGTCGTCTAGATGGTCATTGAAGCTCTTGGTTGCCATTGTACTGTAAATAACTGGTAGCTTGGAAACTAATCTTGTGCATCTATTTGTTTTCGGTGTTCTAGATTAAAGATCTCTGCTGAAAATCAGAAAATTATTCACCTTTCTCTTTGTTGTTGTTTTCTTTGCTCAGCGTAGTATTTTTATAATTGCCTCAAATGGGTTTTCGTGAGGAGGAATGCCACACACTCCCACTCTCACACTTCCAAGTGCACACTCCCTGATGTTCCAAGTGAAAATTACCATTGGATCTAAAATTCAATAGTGATCCATTCAAAATTTAATGGTGATTTTCACATAGGGGAGTGTGCACTTGGGAGTGTGTAGCATTTCTCTTTGGTGAAAGCATAAAAACCTGCAAATCATATAAATATGTATTGGTCTGATTTGTTCAGAAGATGGGGGTTTCTATCTTTGTTAACATGGCATGTTCTTGCTTTTTACACCAGGTTTCTGGTTTTGAGGCTGCTTTTGGGGTGAACCATGGCTATTGAGGTTGATGGGTTTGAGATGGTCCAAGGACCAATGGAGACTGTAACCGAAGGAGACACTACCGTTTTGCATGAGAAGGAGAATGGTAAATTGGATCAAGGGCCAGGGCTTAATGAGCCCATAAAATTCGGTTCGCATGGAGATGAACCAATTAAAGGGGAAGCAAATAATGTTTCTGGCGCCAACTTCCCGAAGGATGCAGTTGATGAGTGGCCTGCACCTAAGCAGATCCATTCTTTTTATTTTGTCAGGTGTCGACCATATGATGACCCGAAAATAAAAGTTAAACTAGATCTGGCTGATAAAGAGATTCAGAGGAAAAATCAAGCCCGATTTCAGATCACTGAAGCACTAAAGGCAAAAAGGGTACGTAGGTTAAAGTTCTCCATAATGACCGTCTGGAACTGCAATTTTATTGGTTCATTTGAGCTATAGATCTATTCTGTTAGCATTAGCTTTAATTTCTTGGGGCGCTAATTCTAGTTGGAATATTTTTGTTCAAATACACTTATTCCTTTAGACTAGCAAACGCAGCCAATACAGTTAGAGTAGAACCCTATAATTGAGGTCCTAAAAACAGATACCCATCCCAGAGTAACTATCTTGCTTCAAAAAGGAAAGATTTCATTTTATCTCCAGACTTGCTAACTAATTCTTAATATTTGTTGCTTTCATTCAAAACTGCCATGTTAGATGAAAGAAAAGGAATAACATGATTGCATGCATAATTGCAGGTCAAAATAGACCCATCTTTAACTGGAAGATGACTTGAAAAAAGGTTTCCTTTTGTAAAGAAAATACATTTGCATCTGAAGGATTTTAGTGATGAATAAATTAGGAGAAGTGGGGAGAGCTATTGCGATTTTAAGGAATAAAAAACTGATATAAATGAGTTATTAAGTTCTGTTATTAGTGGGTACTAGATTTTCGTTGTAGTTTATTGCTATTATAGTCGGTCAACTTTGAAACAAGCGATGAATGTGAGCATTTGGGAGTGTGTAGCATTTCTCTTCCTCCAAATGGGCTGGGGCACATACTACTTGCTGGCTTTGTAGGGCTCCTGCACCCTTCATCTCATGTAGTTTAGCTTTTTCCTCCTTACAACCAAAAACAGAAAGAGAAGAAAAAATTGATTCCCTGTAGTATGTATATCGAATATTCCCTTCTTAATGACTTTTTGGTTTAATTAAGAATCGAAAGACGAGGATATCTATATTTTGAGAATCCAATGGTACTAAGAGCAATGGGAGTTGAATGTTCCTAGAATAAACGGAATAATTGAGCACGGTTTTCGTAGCCAATATTCTTGAAGGATTTCGTTTCAAGTATGTCTTCTTATAATTGATTAAGGCTGTGCTTAGCACTTGTTGCTGTATCACTTTTGTTCACCTTAACAAAAGTGATAATTGAAATTTGAAAAAAAAATAAAAAAAAATACCACAGCTGTAGATACAGGTGGTTTGACCACTTACCACTTTTGTGCAAATGGAAGGACATTTTTTCTGTACAATGAAAACAGATATTCCTAGCAATAACAGCTATCATGTATTTTTTATTAAATACCTTTGTAATGCCATACAGAAATTCTTAAGTTCCCTCAAATACATTTTGACACAACTTCATGATTTTTTTTTTTTTAATTTTTTTTTTCTTAGCAAGCACAACCAAAAGGGAAGGGACACAACTTTATGAATTTGATCTTGCTGTTCTATTTCTTCTTTTCTCCAGTCAGATCGAGCGGAGTTGATTACTCAGATTAGAGCTTTGAAAGACGACAACAGGCAGTTCAGGACTATCTTTGATGAGAAAAGAAAGGAGATGGAACCTCTGCAACAGGCTCTTGGCAAGCTGCGCTATTCAAACTCTGCTGGTCGTGGTAGTGGTATATGTTCATCTGAGGAAGAGCTTAATGATCTGGTATACTTATATATTTTTTTCTCCCCATGCTTTATTTAATGTTTTATTCAGTTTATTATGGGCTTTAGTGATCCTTGATGCCTTTAATTTTCTTACTCTTTGATTATGGATTTGTGGGTACAGATCCAGAGTTTCCAGTATCGCATACAACATGAGAGCATTCCGTTGTCCGAGGAAAAGCAAATTATTAGAGAAATTAAACAACTTGAGGGGACAAGGGAAAAAGTTATTGCTAATGCTGCTATGAGAGCAAAGATCCAAGATTCAATGGGTCAGAAAGAAGCCATTCAAGACCAAGTTAAAGTAAGGCAGTTCTAGTTTGAATTGTATTGTTTTAGAGCTTGTCATCTCACTGACTCTTCTCTAGCTGTTCCTGGTTTTTCTTTCATTATGATGTTCTAAGTATTTGCAAAATTATATATGTCATTGTAGCTCATAGGCGGTGATTTGGATGGAGTAAGGAAGGAGAAACAAGCAGTTCAGGGCAAAATTAAGCAACTTGATGAAGCACTAAAGGCAATTGACAATGAGATTAATTCTTTATCGGAGGAGCTGAAAGCTGTAACCCAAAAGAGGGACAAAGCTTATGAAAGCATTCAGCAACTCAGAAAACAGCGTGATGAGGGGGTAGGTTTTACTTTGTTGCAACATTTAGAGCATTCCTAGTGAGCTCTTTAAATTTGGCTTTACTATAAAACTTGACAAAAAAAATCATATAACGAGCCCTTTAGCCAATGTTAAATATAACATTGGTCAGAATTCCTCTTTAAATGTAAAGAGCCCAAAAGGCAAAAGCAATGTTTTTCTAATAAAATTTTCTGGTATGGTTTGAATTGAAGTTGTAGTTGGACAGAGAAATTAAATTCTGGTAGTTAGTTTCACTAATACAAAAATAATATTTAGTTAAAGTTGAGAAATATTTAGAGAGTTTGATATTTAGTGGTTTTGAAAAGTGGCTAGCTTAGTAGTTTTTTAGAGTTAAATTTAGAGAAAATTTGAAGAAGTGATTGTGAATGCTCTTATAGATCCTTCTGTGTGTGCACATATATGTGGGCTTAAAGATGATCGTGCTCTTGGTGGTACTATTGGGCACTTTCTGAAAGCACCTAAAGCTTCCTTAGCCGATTATGAAAGTTAAATCAATTTGTTTCAGAGTACTCAAAATTTCAATTAGCTGCTGATGCAATGCCTATACCATCAATGTGGCCAACCAAGGCTCCTTGTGTTTCCATTGATGCAAGGCAGGTCATGGTAATTTTTTTTTTTGATAAGTAAGAAAATTTTATAAAAAGCGTAAGGCGCTCCTAAGTACACCGGGAGTATACACAGGAACAACCAAAGTCAACCCACAAAAAGAAAAACCAAACAAACCCACAAGGAACAACCCTAAAACCCAAAGAAGTCCCCAACAAACACCCAAACCAGCCCCACAAGTACCCCAACCCAACAAAACCCTCAAAACCCACAAGAAAACCCGATCAACCCACCCAGGCCTACACCATGTGCGCCTTGCCTTTCCTGCGTCGGGAGGAAGCACAAGAATCCCCGCAGTTGATGGAGCTTGCCAAATTCAAAACTTCCCTCCTACCCTTGGACTTTGGGCGCTCTGCCTTAACTCCTTGGTGGAAGTTCTCTTCAATGGCATCCAAAATTGCCAAGGACGGGTCCAAACCCTCATCACTTTCCAACTCCCAATCTACAGCCCAATCGAGAGGAAAGACACCCAAAGGGAGAGGGAAATCGTCATCCTCCCCATCCCATAACTCATCGCCCTGCTCCTAAGCAACCGCCTCCCTTGACGAACCAAAACCCACTGGCCACTTTTGAGATTGGGTCAAACTATCCTCTCCCTTAATGGCGATAGAAGTACTTGAAGCCGCCGCACCTTCTTTAACAATCGGAATCGACGTAGGGCTCGGATTGAGAAACCCCCGCCGAAGAAAACCCCTCATCTGCGCTGAGAACTACCCATATCCTTCACGGACATTGCTAGGACAGCAGAATCCTGCACTGGAAGCGCAAGAGCCACTGTCTCGACTAGCTCTCTAGCAGGAGGAACTCTAGAAATAGACCCAGGCACTATAGCACCTGCCTTAAAGCTTCCAAAGCATCGGCAACGGATAAACCGTCCAAATGCATTTTCCTGGCTTCCCTAGTCTTTCGAAAGTACTTCCAAAACGGCTTAGCATCCGACAGCACAGGAGGAGAAGATAAACGCAACCTCTTCCCCAACTCAGCTGCCCCTGAAAAAGAAGGAACCGGAGGTGTCCCATCAGATCTGGTAGGAGCTACAGGGGCGCTGAAGAGAAACCCAAAACTACCGGAGAGATCCCCTCCAACTTGGAAGAAGCTGAGGGGGAAAAGAAAACCCAGCCACCGGCGACGTTGATCCTGAAGACGCAGACCCCAAAGTCATAGAATCCTCAGAAGAGAACGAAGACTTCTTCGAGACAACCTCCAGGCAGAAACCACCGAAGGAATGGAAGAGGAATGCTCAACAAACGCCGGAAAAGTAGCAGTCGAAACGCCTACTGCTTCCGGTGCCGGACAACCCAAATCCGAGCCGAGACCGGCCCCGAAATCGACTCAGGAGCCGATACAGCAGCCCTCTTGGCAAAGGGCTTAAGCACCTTAGTCCCATCCCGAACCGAGACCCTTTAATAGCTGCCTTACACCTCTTAAGCATCCGGCCTGCCACAAAACCCAACCTGAGTTTAAGCCCAACAGAGGACTTAAAGCCCATTCTCTTCGAAGACCCACAAGCCCAAATCAAAGCATTGGATAGACGCCCAAGGATCTCTAGAATCTGCCCGAACGCTCCAGACACGCTTTCCTTTTGCAGTGAAGTGTCACCCTCAACAACGGCTACCCCAGACACACAAGCCGAACAACTGACGCAAACTCTGGAACTAAGACGCTCATCAACACGAAGGTCCTTACCCAGGGGATCAGGCGCTTACTTCTCCATGGCGGAGCAATCCACTGGTGGCTGCTGCTTCTTCAAATCACACCATCCTGCCACTGACCTAACATCAACGACCTTTGCCGCATCCCATGAACCCGACTTATGACCCGGAGACCGGCAACCCAAGGCAGAGTCGGGTGCTCCCGAGCGCACCACCTCCGCGAACGACGGAGGTCCAATTCCCTTTCCTAGCTTAACACCTGTCGGAAAACCACCAGAAAACGGAGACCCTTATGTGGCTCCAAGAGAATCCAGACATGTGCTCAACTTTGCCCCTTCTACTTTCCCATCCTTCTTGTCGACGCAGACAAACCAAGCCCGCAACCCGCAGAGAGAGAAACAGAAACAATTCTCAACTCACTGGAAAACTTACGCCAACCCCATCCACCGCGCCCCTCAGGGATCAGAATGAGCCCTCTCCGACCACCCAACCCATAGGCTGCCGCCTCTAAGAACCGGCCAGCTTTATTTTCACCTCTCTGGCAATCAGCAGTTTAGACCCTTCCTTGAAGGATTTGACGAATCATGATCACCAGAGAAACCCAAGAGAGTCTCCAATGTCGACGCAAGCCAATCTGAACACGAGTGCTCAGGACGATCACCCCGACGAAGCTTTTTCTCTTCTCCTCCACTCGCACCATCGAAGCCCCCTCCAAAACCGAGAGAGAAAAGGACTTCGACTCCACCGTAAAATTCCTTTCCATCGCAGAAATACCCGAACTTATAAGACCAACCCAGAGAAAGAAAGCACAATGACCAGCGAGGAAGACCACCCAAACGCAAAGCCCACCGCATACACCCCAGCGCGAAACTCCCACGAACAGCCCCTCAACACCACCAGCCAAAAACCAGCACCAAGCGAGTTCGGAAAAGGAGAACCCAAAGAAAACCAATTTGACGCACCCAGCAAAAATGAACCAGAACCAAACTCTAGTGGGACGCGCCTACACGCGCCACCACTAGCAGGAGGGAGGAAAAAGAGAGCCGGGGAGATGAGGAGAGAGAGATTTCAATAGGCAAATTTCTTCGGGATGAGAGCAATCCATGGTAAATTATGTAGGCTGGATATCTGATATATGTTCTGCAGTTGATTTAGTATGAAAGTCGTCGTTGGTGAGAGAAGTGAAGTTTATACTTTGTAGAACATTGGAGTTGGAGAAGCTGTTGAAGCATTTTACAATGATAACTGCGCCACATAGACCATTGTCTTTTCCTTTCCTAGGAGCATGTGTAACAGTGTGATAGAATGGTGCAAGCAAAAAGAAGTGGTTTTCTGTTGCCTAGATTGCTTGACATCACCTTATCATTACCTTGCTTGGAAAGGTTCATTGATTTTTATTAGTAGTATTTAGAAACCCGGGTTGCAGTTCTCCATCTTCGGTCTCTCTAGTGCTTTATATAATCTTCTTTGGGGCTCTGTTGATTTTTTTTTTTTTAGTTATTGCAGCTTACGTAGCAAAACTTAGAAGTAAAACATGGCTGCTCTTGTTTATTTGATTGCTAGTCATATCTATTAAATTTGATTTTATGATTTGGTTGATAATTGAATATTTTCCTTCAAATATTTATGCTTTCAGGGTTATTTTTTTTTCTTCCTTCCAGATAAACTTTTGTATCTGGTTTGGGACGTTTTCATGATCTTTTTTTTTCTCTTTCAGTTCAGTTACCTATAGAATTTCTTATGAAAATCGAGAAAAGTAAAGGTGTCATTTAGGTGGGTGGGCTATGTTGAATTCTTGTCAGGTAGAATGGTGGTGTGTTTTAAAACTTACCAAATTTAATATTGTAATTAGGCATAATTTTAGCAGGATTAAAATTTAATATAGGTTGGATAAATTTGGCTCCATCAGATCTGGAAGCCAAGACCTCCTTTTTAACCTAACTAGGTTCAGGTGGTTTAAGGTTAGGTTTCGCCCACTCTTTAATCAGTACCCACTTCTTTTGGTTGGTAGATGAAATAACAGAAAGGTTAATTAACGTAACATTTTGGCACGTGCATGCATGCGTGCGCACACATACTCATGGTGGTTTACTTAAAAGCTCCAGTCCAATAGAAAAATTGGTCCTGCATGCAAGAAAAGATAGAGCATATGAGATAAATCTGACCAGCCTAATAATATCATAAGAGTAATACTATTCTTCACACCCATTTATTACACATCTCACATTGGCCGTCGTCGTGTGTTTTAAGTGGCTTCTCATGTTAGCCACTTTAAAAAAACAAAAGTATAAGCAACTTAAAACACACCACGTCAACCGGTGTAATATGAGTGTGATAAATAGATATGAAAAGTAGCATTACTCGTATCATAATGAAAATAAAATTATTTTGTACTTCATTATTTTTTATGGTAGGCTTTAGGATCATTATGTGTACACTGCTCACTCATATGTAAAAGAGAAATTCTATTTAGTAGACTCTTGTACAACATCCATATAATTGGATGATGTACAGTAAAAATCAGACTTTCGATTAGTACTTAAAAAAAAATAAAAAAAATGAAGTGCTAATCCAAGGACTGATTTTTATGGCTATATCATTTATTTGTATGTCAGTTGTACATCAGTCTACTAAATAGCATTACTTTATATAAAAGGTATCATCACAAACTTCTTTGTAGCTTGTTCTGTAACATGACTTATTTTTTATTTATTTTTTAAATATTTTGAAGTTGGAAAAGAACTATGACTCAAACACTGATATGCTCACTGTAGGTGCCCTTTTTCTCCATGCTGTTAATTATGCTTGACGTTCTGTTTTGGTCCTTATAAAAATGTGGACCAATCTTCGGTAGCTTTCAAGCTTCCTTGAATATAATTATGTGAAGTTTACATTTGTAATTTGGTAGTATTTCGAGTTCAATGTTAAACTAATACTGTCCTATTTTTCAGAATGCCTACTTTTACCAAAGCCGTACCGTCTTGAATAAAGCACGAGAGCTTGCTGCGAAGAAAGACATCAAGGCTCTTGAGGAACTCTCGCATACAGAGGTTTGTTCGACTAGTGTTTGTCCATTGTCAAGAACATCACCTGAAGTTGATATTCTGGTTGTACTTTAACGTCTTTGATATGTTCATGATTAGGTTGGAAATTTTGTGTCCCACTGGAGCAGTGACAAGGCTTTTAGGGATGATTATGAGAAAAGAATTTTGCCATCATTAGATAGTCGACAATTGAGTAGGGATGGGCGGATGAGGAACCCAGACGAAAAGCCTTTGGTGGTATTAGAAGAAACTACATCTTCTGAAACAGAGACAGCGGCAAAAGCCAGTGTGAAACAATTAAAGGAAGATTCCAAATCCCCTTCACAGGATACTTTGCCCATACAAAAGGCCCAGAAGGAAGCAAAAAATGTAGCTACAGATTCGAAATCCACCGTGGAGCATATTAAAGTAGAAGACAAGGAGATCTCTGGGTTAGAAAAGCCGCAGAAGGACACTCCTGTGAAGGACAATGAAGTTGATGCAGCAAAATTGAAGGAGATGAAAAGAGAAGAAGAAATTGCAAAAGCTAAACAGGCCATGGAAAGGAAGAAGAAGTTGGCAGAGAAAGCAGCAGCCAAAGCAGCTATAAGAGTTCAAAAGGAAGCTGAAAAGAAGCTCAAGGAAATGATTAATTTCTATATTTTCATCATCATCGGTTTGCTATTTTCTGCTTACTGTGGAGCTTTAAACTGACACTTTCTTTTCCAATTAACTTATCTCAGGAGCGCGAAAAGAAAGCGAAGAAGAAGGCTTCAGCATCTGGACCTGCTTCTGATCCCGAAGAACCAGCAGAAGAAGTGTCAGATGCTGCAGAACCAGAGAAGACTGATGAAAGTGTTGAAGCTCCAGTTCCAGCAAAGGAGAGGGTTCAAAAGGGGAACACTGTCAAACACAGGAATAGATCAAAAGGCCCAGATTCAGTCCCAAAAGTCATCCTGAAAAGGAAGAAGTCAACTAACTACTGGGTATGGGCTGCTCCTGCTGCTGTGCTGGTTCTGCTGTTTTTAGTGCTTGGATACTACTATCTTTTCTAAATAGTGAGTTAGAAGAACTAAATAGAAAGAGTCATGAACCAGTTTTTCTGCTTAAGCGTGAGTGGCTAGGGTTGTAGTGTTAAAATTAAGTTTATTCCTGTTCGTTACATCCTTTGAGGGGATGGACTCAAAATCATAATGTTGCTGGTAGCTCAGTCACAGGGGAGAAGCTACATACATTTACTTTGACTGGATGAATTTTCAAATTTTGACTTTTGATCAAATTTCATTAATGTTATTTGGATCCATAAACTTGCTTTTATAGACGCTTGATTTAGATAATAAAATAAACTTTTGGATTAGATGGAGAAGACCCATTTACACTAGGCTTAAAGATGGTTGAGCCGGAGTGAATTTGGATTCATGCCCCTCTCTCAAAGGCTTCTCTTTTGGATCACCCAGAAAGAGAAGTAACCCAAGATATTTGGCTTTTTATGGCATTTTCTTGAAGGGAAAAAAGCTCAGCACTGAGGAGATAATATGCCCTCTAGTGCTTTTTTCAGCCTAAAAAATTTTCGAAGTAATTATTCTGTTGAAAAAAAAAAAAGCTCTTAATAATTAAATTTGACTATTATAGGTTATTTGTCTGTTCTGTTGAAGATGCTTATGAGCAAGATTGAGCTCTTCTTCAAAGAATAAAAAGTGGATTGATTGGCTGCTATGATCTTATCAAGACTCTTTTTAAGCATTGAAGCTAAATTTTTTGAAATAATCTTGTAGATTACATTTCACATGCTTATAAGACGAAAATGATTCATTGTATAAGGTCCATTTTGCTTGGGGATCAGCGCAATAAAAGTGTGATCCAGGCCTTTGAGCAGTCAAGTAGGCAACCTTCTCTGAAAGAAAAACATTTATATATACATATATACCATTCATAAAATTATAAAAAAACTAATAGGAGTCTCATCAAAAGAGCTTCGAGACTATTCCACCTGTATTGTATAGACCCATTTTTCTTTTTTCTTTTTTTATAAAATTTATTCAAAAAGAATCGTTTATTATTTTTTGTTTTTATTTTTTTAGTTTTAGCTTTTATTTTTTTCAAATTTATAAGGACATTTTTGTCTTATTGAAAAAAATTTAGGTTCATTTTTGCATGTATGTTGGTCTTTCAGTCATTGACATTTTTTGGTAGTTTAAGAAAAAAACCGCCACTTTTTGGTAATTTAGTAAGACATTGACACAATTGACAATTTTGGAGGATATTGACAATTGAGTTGTAATTTGAGGGGTATATACGTACCCTCTTTTTTTTTTTTTTTAATATATAAGAATAAACATGTTTAATTCCTAAGAATAAACATGCTTAAAAAACATAATAAAGTTAAAATTAGAATTCAACTATAATTTAGTGCACAAATTTCAAGACAAATAAAGTTGAAAAAAATATTTTGATAATTTGATTTTTTAAAATAAAATTAAAAAAAGTGAGATAAAATCTGATTTATTTTTAAAAAACTCTAACAATATAACAAATAGAATCAAAAAATTTCTTGTTCCAAGCATACCAGCTTTAAAACTAATTTGTGATGGATCTTTATTTGAATTTTAATTCAATATTACTTGAAGAGAGTGTGGAAATGGGATGGAAAAAGGCGGGAGTATGCGTGGAAATTAAATAGATTTGGGTCTCCAACATCACCGTATTTATTTCCTTTTTTATTTCCCAGGAATCCAGCTTTTGCCTTCCTTCCCCAAATTCTCCTCCCCTTGCGCATCACGCAAGGGGAGGAGATCGAGCCTCCAAATAATAAGCCTAACCCATTAATTTGCATCGGAGATCGGCAGAAAGCCATGCTGCCATTCATCAAATCCTCCGTGTCCGTGAGAAATTCAATCCATGAAATCGTTTCCTCCATCAACTTCTTAACCCTAAAATCTTCTTCTCGTACTCAAAAGGGTCTTCATTTCCGGCTCCTAACTTCATCAAGTCCTCATCATCAACTGGGTCTTCTTGGTCCCCCGGAGCTCCACAACCATGCCCCTGAAACCCGACCCAACGCTGGTGACCCATTCCTGGACCTCATGGTCGCCAACTACAACAAAACCGCCAACCAGACACCCCCCATGGGCTACACCGAGAACCGCTCGCCCACCTACCTCTCCTCCGGCAACCCTTGCCTGGACTTCTTCTTCCACGTCGTGCCCGATACCCCACCCGAGTCCTTGACCCAAAGGCTCGAACTGGCCTGGGCCCACAACCCGCTCACCACCCTCAAGCTCATCTGCAATCTCCGAGGGGTACGTGGCACTGGCAAGTCCGACAAAGCCGGTTTCTACACGGCGGCGCTTTGGCTCCACGTGAACCATCCGAAAACTCTAGTCCACAACATCGAGTCCTTGGCCAATTTCGGCTACTTCAAAGACTTGCCGGAGATTCTTTACCTTCTTCTAGAAGCTCCTGATATCCGGATTAAGCAAAAGAAGGAGTGGAATAGGATAAAACGACATAGGAAGCCGACATTGGTGAGGAAGGATATTGCAAGCGCGGCCAGGAAAGAGAAGCGCGTGGCCATGGCCAGAAAGGCCCTAGAGAGATACAAGACCGACAAGGAATTCCAGATCTTGCACGACGGCGTATCGGACTTGTTCGCCAAGTTTCTGAAGGCCGACGTCGAGTTATTGAACTCCAAGACGTTTTACGACATCAGTTTGGCGGCCAAGTGGTGCCCGTCGCTCGATTGCTCGTTCGACAAGTCGATTTTGCTTTGCGAGAGCATTGCGAGGAGGGTTTTCACGGTCGATTCGTACCCGGAATACCAGGGCATCGAAGAGGCGCATTATGCGTACAGGGTGCGGGATCGGTTGAGGAAGGAAGTTCTCGTGCCGATTAGGAAGGCGTTGGAGCTGCCTGAGGTGTACATGTCCGCCAATCGGTGGAATGAGATTCCGTACCATCGGATTCCCGCGGTAGCCATGAATCTTTACACGGACAAGTTCTTGAAGCACGACTATGAGCGGTTTACGAAGTATTTAGAAGAAGTTAAAGGTGGGAAGTCAACGATTGCGGCAGGGGCATTGCTTCCGCACGAGATTATAGCGTCTCTGAACAAGCGAGATCACAGCGCAGTCCAAGTGGCTGAGCTTCAGTGGAAGAGAATGGTGGAGGACTTGTCCAAGAAAGGCAAGTTGAGGAACTGCCTCGCCGTTTGCGATGTCTCCGGGAGCATGTATGGCACCCCTTTGGACGTGTCTGTTGCAATGGGGTTGTTGGTTTCGGATCTGAGCTCAGAGCCGTGGAAAGGAAAGGTTATTACGTTTAGCGAATCGCCTCAGCTTCATATAATTCAGGGCGACGATCTTCAGTCGAAGATGAAGTTTGCGAAGACGTTAAACTTTTGTAACACCAATTTTCAGAAGGTGTTTGATCTTATATTACAAGTGGCTGTGGCTGGGAAGTTGAAGGAGGACCAGATGATTAAGAGGATCTTTGCATTTAGTGACATGGAGTTTGACCGAGCTTCGCCGACCGACTGGGAAACCGACTACGAAGCTATACAGAGGAAGTTCAGGGAGACAGGGTATGGCTCTGTGGTGCCGGAGATTGTGTTTTGGAATCTAAGGGACTCGAGGGCAACGCCGGTGACTGTCAACAGCAAAGGAGTGGTTCTGGTGAGTGGGTTTTCAAAGAATTTGATGAAGTTGTTCTTGGATAGTGATGGCGGGACCATTAACCCTGCGGATATCATGGAAGCGGCCATCGCCGGCGAAGAGTATCAGAAACTTGCTGTGGTGGATTGATCATAATCTCTGCAGAGTATCAGAATTTCAGTTTTCTTTGAGTCAAGAAATTATTTGGCATTTTATTTTATAATTTAGGCAAGCAATAAAACAAATTTTTTTTTTGAACATATATTGTATTGGATTGCTTAACTGAAGATATTATTAGGGAAGAATGGTAAATGATTTTTGCACACACTCACACACTGGAGTCTCATTGCGAGTGTGTGTGCAAATAACACAACTCAAACTATATATGTTCTATTAGGATTAGGAGTGTCCATGCGGACGTGGACGTAGTTATTCATAATATTCACAGCCGTATCTGTAAAATGTAGATATCACTATTAGATATTCGCATCGATATCATGTTTTTACTAACTGCATCCGTACGGTTATTGTGGTTATTAAATGCAGTTATTATCCGTTATCTTCAAATTAAGTAATGGGCCTTTTTTTTTTTTTTTTTTAAGTGAAAGATCACTTTCAATAGATAGAAACGAGACCAAATCGGTCTAATGTTCAGGGGTACAAAAACTCCCTAATAAATCAAGTCAGAGACACATGGGTAGGGTTTCCTCCATCTAAGCAAAGCCAAACTAAGACGATAACAGACCACAACTGCTACAAAATAACCTAGACAACAGAAGATGTTTCTACGTATACATAAGTCTTTACTTGATCGAGGAGAGGTCATACATTCTGATCTATACAATAACTTTTACAGACCAGATTTGATTTAAAAATACAGAGTAATATATTGCCTTACAATAACAACAAAATTGAAACAAAAAACGACCAAACAGGAACAAAATCAGGGCCACGCCATCAAACTGTCCAGAATGGGCCTTTTGAGCCTTCTTTCGGTCTCTATTATGACTTATTTTAAACGGTTTTGAAAATAATTTAAGCAGATTTTTAGTGTATTGGGCTTGTTTAATTTTTTTTTTCTTTTTTTTTTTAAAAAAAAAGCCATAATATTTTGAAAATATATTAATTTTGCATTACTTTTGTTTTTGTCCTAAGTTTTACACAAAAAATCAACACAACCAACCAAACCAACATAAACATAACATATATCTCATCCAAAACAACTTCATTTTGGTATTAAACACCAAAACAACATCTTATATATGTGTGTGGATAGCATATGCGGTTACTTAATATATATCTGCCCGAACCCCTAATTAAGACTATGAAATGAGGTTATAATAACAGTAAATTTGTCTTCATACTGCATCCGAGATGGGGTCTGAGGAATTAACTTTCATTGCAAGCATTTTTATGTTCTTCCTTCTTCCCTAGGGGATGGAGTACCAAAGAATCTCACCTCATTGAGGTACTTTTTTCTTGTAAATAGACATCTAAGATGCAGTGAAACATACTATATTTCATATTAACATACTTCAAATAAGCATGCTCGTAATTACAATAAATTAATCATGCAACGAACATTGCAAATATGTCATAGCATGTTTTACTTAAAAACTTTGGTTATTCCTTTCCTTAGTTACTTTCTTAGTCCTCGGCCTCAGCTTGTAATCGTATGCATTTATATTATGATTATATATTTTTTAGATTCTAAGCCTTTTCTAGTGTCTTTAAGATTTTTTTCAGACTAATTCCAACATTCATTTTTCTCCAAAAATTTCATCTTTTCTCAAAATTTGGGCAGCTCGTTCAGACCAAGTCCGAACGGCTCTATCAACCGAGCTTCTCGATTTTTAGTCAATTTCAACCTTGTTCAGACATGGACCGAACTATCTACCAATTGAGCTCCTCAGGTACTCTAGCTCCTTGTTTGGACGTGGTTCGAACGGAACAATGACTGAGCTCATCGGGGTACTCTCCTTGTTCGGTCGACATCCAAATATAACATCGACTGAGGCTTTCTGATCTCGATCTCGACCTCGACCAGACGACATCTAACACCGTTCGGATGAGGCATCACTGAAGCCTTGTTTTTGCTTTGAATTTCTTCATCCGATCCATTCAGTCTCTAACTTAACCAACCATCTTTTTTACACCACACAACCATCACAAGTCCAACATAAATTTCTAACGTATTCATTCTTACGTAAAAAAACTTCATTTGAGAAACAAAAAAAAAAAAAGTTTTTCCTTATTTACAATAACAACAATCGCGACAACTTCTTCAACATATCCAAATAATGTCAAAACAATATCTTCATGCTACTACAACAACAATATTCCAATAACTATGACAACTCAAAAACAAAGAGAGGCCAGGAGACTTTGAGATTTATACCTTTTGTACGTAGTCTTGCTCCTTTCTTCCTAGTTATACTCTACTCTTTAACTTTCTCTTACAAGAATCAAGCCTGAAGCCCCCATTCTCAAAAACTCAAAACTAAGTTCTGCTCTCAGTATTTGGTCTCTCAGCCGATCGATGGACAAAACGAAAGAGTGAAGAATTCTGTGCACTGTTCATGCTGTTAAATATTGACTATTAAGAACAAGACAGAAATAAAAGAAAACGGAAAATTCATAGGATCTTTGAATCGACATTGGCGTTAGCCTATAGTTTTGATATCATATAAAAACTGATAATAAAATAAAGAGATGAAAGAGACATAAATTAAGGTGATTCGACCTATGACATAGGTTTACACGTTAAAGCTTTATAGGCTACATATTTTCTTAATTCATATTTGATTTGAGTACAATGCTCTATTTATAGAGTTTTATATGTGATTTGAATAATTTCAAATACAAACATAATCCTTGAATTAGGGTTAACAAATCCCTTAATTTACGATATTCAAATCATCTAAATCATTTGATTTATGGGATACAAATCAATAATTATCTCAAAAAATTTATATCATTTTTAACACATGCTCATTTGGATGATCAGCACGTGTCAAAGGCTATGCCGTTTCAGCTTTTGCAACATGCGGAGCTTTTCTCTTGTTCAGACGAAGATCTCACCCGTCCGAACAAGCCTCAGTCAAGCTGCATTTAAAACTCCTATCTCACAATTATAAGAGGTAATTTTATATTGACAAAGTGACTCAATAATGTGAGTTTGTAAGGAATTGGGAACATCAAAATTGTTGGAGGTCTAATCCTTGTTGACCTCACTATATATTCATGTTTATCCCATAACGATTAATGCGAGAAATCCTTGATTGAAGCCTTGAAGGTGTCCCCCCATCCACCAATACAAGCATTGAAAGTCATTTTAAATAAAGTTTTCATTTTGTTTTCTTATTGCATGTAATACGAAGTTGGATTTTTTTTTTTTTTTTTTTTTTATTTTATGCTCCGTTTGTTTCAGCGTAAAATGATTTCCAGAAAATGATTTCGGTATTTTACGATGTTTGGTAGGGGCGAAAATAACGGTCAATGAAAACCATTTTCGGTTTGACCGTAAAACCTTCTTTAATTTTTGGAAAACGATTTACTGTTTTAAAAACCGTAAATCGTTTTCCAAAATTATATTCTTCGTCTTTACACGCACGTTTGATATCTGACTGGTCGAATCCGGCAATAGTCGGTCGTTCGAAAATAGGCAGCACCGGAATCCGGCATCATCAAGTCACTGGAATAATGCCGGCTTCGGAATCCGACTACCGAAATACTGCCGGCTGCCGGAATCCGGTCGCCGGGAAACCGTCGGCCGCCGGAATCCGGCGACATCCGGCAACTGCGCCGAATGCCGGCGGAATCTGGCCGGAATCCGGTTATGGACAGAAACCGGCCGGAATCCGGCCTGATTTGACCGGTTCCGGACACTGATCCGGCCGGATCTGGCCAAAATGGCCGGGATCCAGCCGGATATGACCGGATCCGGCCAAAATGACCAGAATCCGGCCGGATCTGGCCAAAATGGCCGGAATCCAGCCTGATCTAACCGGATTCGGCCACTGATCCTGCCGAGATCCGGCCAAAATGACCGGATCCGGCCGGATCTGACCCGTCCGGAGGTGTCCTGCCGGAATCCGGCAATTTTGGCCGGATCCGGCCAAACATACTCGCCGGATTCCGGTGAAGGCGACCGGTCGTCGCCGGATTCCGGCGACATTTGCATTTTCACTTTTTGTAATTTTTTCGTGCGAACCAAACGCCGAAAAATATTTTCGAGAAAATAATTTCTTTTGAAATTGATTTCGTCGAAAATATTTTACGACGGAAACCATTTTACGTCGAAACAAACGGAGCATTAGTTGGAATTTTGATGGGTTAGAAGTCGGCTATTAAAGTCTGTAAGCGATTGCAAACTATATTACCAGATGGATGACAATTGGACGGACAACTGTACGAACCATTATTTAGTTAACGTGAATTAATTCCGTGTAAATTAGTTATTATAGTTAGAAATCTATGAGCTTAGTTAAATTGGTTATCCATCTTGGTAAACAAGTACATATGGTTACACTCTATTACTTACACAGCGCGTGTTTACAAAGACGGATAACGAATTTAACTAATTAAGTTAACAGATTTCTAACTATTTTTATTGATTTACACGGAATTCAGGCTAACTAAATAACGGTTTGTACAGCTGTATGCCAACTAGTAATCTAGTTTGCAATTGCTGATAAAGTCAATAGAAATAAGTAAATGGAATATATATATATATATATATATATATATATATATATATATATATATAGATA
Source organism: Alnus rubra (assembly GCA_028654335.1). Lineage (NCBI taxonomy): Eukaryota > Viridiplantae > Streptophyta > Magnoliopsida > Fagales > Betulaceae > Alnus > Alnus rubra. The sequence goes on along the minus strand of JAJPGS010000001.1, from coordinate 2,785,382 downwards.
TATATATATAATCTTCATAATGATGAGATCGAGAATACACATGCACGGAAGATTGGATGTTAAAATAAGGGAAAACTTCAATTTATCTTATGAAGTTGTCATCGATTTGTAATTCTCTACTACTAATGTTTCAATTTTGTTAATTGCACCCCATTAAGTTTAAGAAATTTTTAATTTAAGAAATCCGTTCAAATCAACCATCTGACTTAACGAAATTCGGTCCATGTGCCGCGCACATGCACCTTTTGGCAAAATTGCCCTCTTTAAAACGGCACTGTTTTGGACATGGAAACCAAAATTGCCCTATTCAGAACTGTGTCGTTTTGTAAGTCTTCTCCAAGCTTCAGAGCGGCACCGTTTTGAAGACAAGCCTTAAAGCAAAGACGACCTCGTCGGGGAAGACGACCTCAACAGATATGGAATAGCAACGTTCGGGTCGTCCATGACGGAGATGGACTGAGCGGAGATGCTAGCACAGAGGCCTCCTGGCGTCGGCCGAACTCCAAAGTGACCTTCTCCAAGCTTCAAAACGGCACCGTTTTGAAGACGAGTCCTAAAACAAAACCTAGATCTTGTCGTGGGAAGACGGCCTCGACGAATACCAGTGCTGCGGCCTCCTGTCGTTGGGGACACAACTTCACCCTAGCTCAACCACCTCGGCCTCCAACGACAATGCCATGTCGTTGAACGACTCGGCCGAAATCAATGAAACAAAGTACCGTCGATTTTGACCGACACCAGGAGGCCTCTGTGCTCGCATCCGCCGCGCAGTCCATCTCCGTCAAGGACGACCCTCTCGCCCCCAACCAATCGACATCGTCTTCCCCGACGAGGCTGTCTTTGTTTTAGGGCATGACGTTTTGTATCAAAACGGTGCTGTTTTGTTTTCAGAAATTTTGGTTTAAGTGTTTCACAAAACAGTACCGTTTTGTAGAGGGCATTCTCGTCCATTTTCATCCCTAACAAGCACGTGAACGGCATATGGGCCGAATTTCGTTAAGCCAAACGGTTGATTTGGACGGATTCCTTAAATTGAAAATTTATGAAACTTAATTGGGTGCAATTAACAAAATTGAAACATTGGTGGTAGAATTGTAAATCGGTGACAACTTCATGAGGGTAAATTGAAGTTATCCCTTAAAATAAATTGAAATTTGAAGGAAATAATTTGGTATCTTAAAGAATGTTAAAAAAATCAAAATACCATGCGAAATTGTTATTTTAAAATTGATGAGTAGTTGAAGAAATATCAGAAATTGCAAGAGATTATGGAGTTGAATCTCCTACTTTTCGTCCCACATGCCTAGAATGTAACAAAACCTTGTCATTTATATCTCATTGCACTGACCGCATCTATTGTCGAGCTCAGCAACGCGAGCTTGTAACCAAGTGGGACTTTGAGATGGTTGGATGTGTTGGGTGTCACCCCCGGTGGGAATCGTACGGTGTCAATTGATTTGTTCCCTTCTCGAAACTGTGTGAAGTCCACTCTTTAGCACGCCCCTCCCCCTTGGGGTCACAGGGGACCCCCACCCACCACGCACAGGTGGGTAGTCGTACCCTGTGTAGTCATACTTACACCACTTGATTTGGATGAAGGAAAGTGAAGAAAATCGGACGGCTAATATGATGAATGATAATATGCATGAGTCCCACACTCCCCGTTTAGTAATCCCCTTCCCTTTCCTTATGGGAGAATTATATTTTTGAGTGTGAGTAAAAAATGATTGATGTGATATAAAGTAGAAAGAATTTATATAAAAAAGTAGAAAAAATTTGGATTGTAGTGAATTTTTTTATTTAAATAATAATAAAAAATTGTTGATGTGATATAAAAAGTAAAAAATGTTAAGAATGTTTTGAGTTGATGTTTTTTTGGAAAGGTAAAAATAAGGAGAAGGGGGAAGGGAGGGGGTTATTAAACGGGTGTACAAATAACACTTAATCTCAAATCGGATTGGGGTTTCATCCCCACAAATCAATTGACTCCAATTCCAACGTGCCACCTAAGTTTCGCCCTCTACTCACAACCAGCTTTTGACTCACTTATTATTCGAACGCTCAAACGGACCATCATTTGTGTGCCCTATATTGTTTTTTCATATGCAAAATCATATCTCTAAGAGAAATTGAGCAAATGAGGCATTAGAATGATATGATAAAATTCAAGAAAATCCTTGGATGAAGTGGGTGCTTTGAAAGACCTGAACCTTTTATCCAAAGTAGATGTTGGGCTTAGGAATGTCAAATTGTTCTATGAGAATCAATTTGGCCTTTACATTATTAATTTAAATAACTAATGCCATGCATTAGTGGCGGACTTAATTTTTCTTTTTAGAAATGCTATACACACTTTTAAGTGCATATTCTTTAACTTGATAGAAAAAATTATTATTAGATTTTAGATTAATCACTAAATACACTTTTGGGGGAACGAACTAATTAATAAAATAATAATAATAATTTTTTTTGTTTTTATTTTAGTTTGGCTCATCTGCTCATATAAATGATATAGCCTATTCTTCCTGTATAAGTTGATAGAAGCAAGTGCATAAGTTGAGAAAAAAAAAGAGGGCTGCTACACTCACATCCAAATCCCCACAATCAAATTCCTACAACCTGATGTGGCATTCCACATCAGATTTTTTTTTTTTTTTTTCGTTTTCTTTTTCTTCTCCACCTCCTCCCTCCATCTTCTGTTTCCCTCCCACCTCCCTCCATCTTTCCTCTCCCTCCCACCTCCGGCCACCCATTCTGGCCCTTCCCCGGCCGGATCCCGGCTAGTCGGCCATGATCGGGCCGTTCTGGCCGAGGAACGACCAGATCCCGGCCAGCCGGTCGGGATCCGGCAGGCACTCTCCGTCTCCGGCACTCTCTCCTCTGTCTCCGGCTCTCTCCGTCTCCGTCTCCACTTTCATTTGCCGATCGGAAGAGGGGAGAAGAAGAGCGAGAGAGAAGAACAAGAGAGAGAGAGAGAGAGAGAGAGAGAGTTTTCATTTCAAAAAAAAAAAAATCTGATGTGGAAATTCCACGTCAGGTTGTATAAAAATGGTTGTAAGAGTTTGGGTGTGAGTATAGAATTTTCCAAAAAAAAAATATAGGAATTTAATTAGATGTCAAAAATTTATTCAGCCAAAAACTCTAATTTTCTATTTTGCTTTGGCAAAAGTAATGCTATATATTGGACAAGTATGTGCCTTCCATCCAACAAAGTTGAAGTTGATGTAGCGTGGTCTAGATATTAGTATTAAAATTATAAACTCAAATCCTGATTCGACGGAACAAAACTTGTTTTGGACAATTTTTAATGAGAAATGCTACACACATTCTCACTCTCTGACATGTCATTAAAAATCATCATTAGATTTTGAATAGTTCGATCACTATTAGATTTTGGATTCAATTGTGATTTTTACTATTACGTCACAAAGTGTTCACTTTTTAGGATAAGTTATTATTTTTTGGCAAAAAGATAAAAGTATTAATAAATAATTTAACACATAAATATTTAAAATTATTTTCATATTTATTGCCTACTCTCGTCTTCCCAACTAAAATAATGGCTAGTGCAATAAGAACATGCTCACCACGAATGAAACCTTTTCTTCTTAAAATTTTAGTTAGAAAAGTAATTTAATTAATTATACATATTATATAAAAGGGTCTCTCGTAATAAAAATGGGCATCTTCTTTATCATGCGCGCTTATCATGTGGGTAAGGCTTTCATATCATTTTAATAGAACTATTTTTTTCTTTTTCTTTTTCTTTTTTTTTTTAATTCCTTTTTTATATAATAGAACTAGTTGTTCCTAAAAGTGACGGGTTATCCTCCCCTAAACTTTAGACTTTTGATGTTCCTTATGCTAATAAAAGTCTTAGGCTAACTCGTCAAATAATATATAATAATAATAATAATAATAATAATAATAATAAAATAGTTAAGCTCTAATAAGGTTATAATAAATTAGGATCTTTTCAAATTATTTGTTTGAATTTAAAGAATTTGAACAGATAATTGTGAGAAACCACTTATTAATTTGATCAAATAAAAATTAAATTTTTTAACTATTTATCTAATCAGATAAATCCCATAAATAATTTTTCACCTTACTTCCAGATATATAACATTACAAAAATTCTAAAAGGAAGTCTGCCATATATATATTAGAAATGATTTTGTTATTAAAATAAAGTTTTGACAAGATTTTCTGGCCTCCAATGTCAACCATTGGAGATGCTTTGACAAGTCAACCCTTTGTCTTTTTGAAGAAAACGACAAAAAAATAAAGAGAACATTTTGAACTCAAAAGGAAAGGACTACTACTTTGAGGCATCCCTTTGTAATATGCAATAGGCTTGGCAATTTGGGTTGTCATGTCAATTTATTTAGTTAATTTAGTAATAAATGATTTCGACATTTTTTGGTATTTGGTAAGAGCGAAAATAATAATCAATCAGAAAATGATTTTCGTTTCCCTAAACGGCAGACGCAGTCGGCCTTCACTCTCAAGCAGTCGACCATTGTCGAATTCCAACAAGCCAGATTCTGACATTGGTCGGAATCCAGCCGGTGCCGGCATCTGAAAATTTCTGCCAGAATCTAACAATGTCCTGCCACCATTGCCGAATTCCGATGATACTGTGCCAGATTCCGACTAAGAATGGTCAAATCCCGGCCATCTAGCCGGGATCATGCCAGAACGGCCAGGATCTGGCCAGCTGGCTAGGATCCGGCCATTTTAGTCGAAATCCGGCACAAATAGCTAGATTTCAGCCACTTTAAAAATAATTTTTTAAAATAATATCAATTTGTAAAATATATGATTATTGTTAGTCAATGTGTATATCTTAATTAAATATAATTTTTTAGTTTTTTTAATTATTTTACATTAATATTTTTATGTTGCGAGTAAAAATTGATTTTTATAAGTTAATATGATTGTACGAAAATATATATATATAAAAAAAAATTGGGCCAAACACCGAAAATTGTTTTTGGCAGAAAATATTTTTCTGAAAAATGACTTCCCAAAAAATATTTTACGACGAAAACCATTTTACGCCCAAATAAACGGAAAGTGAAAATAAAGGAGAAAATTAAATATCAATGAAAGCATAATATCAAAGAATAAGTCTCTGTTCTTCATTTTTAACCTAGTTTTTTAATCTCATTTTAAGACCGTCTTCAACCTTAAGCCTACACTTATAACTTAACAAGTTTTGACATTAAGATTGCCTGAAAAATAAAACATATATAACAAAGACATAGATCATAATTAAGGATTCAAAAATACTAGTAATTAACAGAGATTGTTATGTCATCATCTCAGTTACATAGCGGTGATATTGCAGTTTATTAAATAATGTTACTATGTGACCGTAGCAAAGTAGCTGTACACTTTATGGGGCTGCTTAACGTATTTGAACGTGCCTTAGCAAGAATTAATCTAAAGCACGCGCTAATTTACAAAGCTTGACCATTCAATTACTGGTTGCAGTTGACAAACTTTCCTCAACTAAGATCATGCAATATTATATAAACTCGAAGCTATATATATATATATAAGACCCATCGTGATGATGATCCCCCACAGCTTGCACTCGTGGGCAATCAATTCCCCAAATTCACGAGAAAATGGCTCCCATTCTCCTCAAGCTTACAACCACTCTCCTACTCCTATCTTTGCACTCTCATTCAGCCTTCAGCTCAAACGATATTGAAGACGATGAAGATGATCAGTACGTTGTCGACTCCCCACTGGCCAATCTCAGATCAAGAAGCCGGTTTTTGGCCACTGTGATAAAGAAAGATACGCATTGTGATCCCATCGCTCACAACGTATGCAATGGGATATCGGCAAACAAGGGGGCGAGCCTTCTCCGTTGCTGCAAGAAGCATTGCCGCAACGTTCTTGGGGATAAGAACAACTGCGGGCGATGTGGAAATAAGTGCAAGCATGGACAACATTGTTGCAGTGGAACCTGCGTCAACACTGCTTACAACGTTAAACATTGTGGCAAGTGCAATAAGAAGTGTAAGCGTGGTCATAAGTGCGAGTATGGATATTGTGGGTATGCTTGAATTTATTCGAAGTTACCGTACGTTCAACTGATCGGATCGAGTTTCGAAATTGTGATTTTGAATAAATTATTGCTAGGAGTTCTGGATCAGTAAATTAATGATATGGGCTTTTTCAAGAACTTGAAAATATTGGTATTTATTTTTATGTTTAATTAATTAATGATAAAAACATTCGTTAACTTGGAAACTAGCATGCAAGGGCAGTGTGATTGTGTGTGTGTATATATATATTCGCTGGAGGTGGTAGTCGAACTTTTATGATGCATCAATTCACGTCTATGAACAATTGTATCTCTACGAAGCCAAATTCTTTTTGCTATAATAGCCGGCCACCAACTCTAGATCCTCATCATCTAATCTCTCCATAGTTTCTCAAGGATCGATACTCGGAAAATCCTCTTCTTCGCTAAAGCATTTCTAAATCTTCATAGATCCCATGCAATACCCTTTTTTTGTGGACCCTTAATTTTAAATGAACGACCCAAATCGTGGCAATGAAGCTAAAATTTTAAAAAAAAATTTTAAAAAAAAAAAAAGAACACGAAGCTTTTGCAGTGATTGTTTGGCAGCGGAACCATCCAAAGTACCATGGCTTGCCTACCTAGAAGGAGTGTTCGGGGGCGGCCAAACCACTTCTAATAATTCATTGATCGAAGTTGGTTCGGCCGCTCCCAATTAATTAATGGTTCTTTTTAGATGCATGGCTCGACTACCAACTTCAAGTAATTTAGTGGTTTAGCCACCAAACACTAGTCCCCCAAAATACCACTTAAAAGTCACTTTCAAACAAAAAAAAAAAAAAAATTATTGTCACGATCTGAGATTATTTATTTAAAATAAACTGATAATAAAAAAGTATTGCAGTCCATAAAATATCCTTGCAAATTAAAGGAATGTCAATTATCCCGTTCCGTCACTCTTTGATCTCATCTAATTGTTCGTGCTTTCAAGCTGCGCGCTGTCCGTTTTGATTATCTAAACAACTTTGTCAACTTTGTTTATTTAGGTCACACGTCCTTTCCCGATTTAGATTCCGTTACGTACTGCCAACTATGAACTATGTTAGCTTTAATTTTCTTTTCCTTTTTTGGGTTGAACCGTTGAAGGGAAGCAGGATTCAATGGCTAGCTAGATGACGTGTTGTAATGTACGTGGTTCAGGTGGTTGACTTTTTCTTTCTTCTGCCCTTTCTAACGTGGGTATATTTGAGAAGGATCCTTGCCCAGACACTGCCCGACGTTTGACCAAAATATATATATATATATATATATACACATATATACTTTTTTTTTCTCCTTAGTTCTATATATATATATATATATATATATATATATATGATGCAAGCTGGATTTCAAGTTCAAGAATGAAACAAATTAAGAACAAAAGACAATAAAAGGATATTAATGCTGGGGGGAAGATTGAGTCTCACAACCCTAATATTCGTCTTCATAGGTATGCGTACATATATATCTAACTTATTACCCCATGCCATACACATGAAGGTTCCATAAATGTAATTTGGAATATGCTATGTACATAGTAATTGCAGCACTTGCACTCTTGTGCTGTAGCTATAGCATTCAGTGGCAGAGAGAGCAGCACTGAGGGGCGGAGGGTGGCGGCCGCCCAGGAAAAATCTTGAGGAAAGAAGACTTTATATACAACTTTGAAGCTCTAGCCCCCTAAAATTCTGAGCTAGCAGTACCCCTCAGCATGGAAAACAAAAGTCCCTCTCATATATATATATATAGTTTTTATAAACTGATGTACTGGTGTACTACAAGATCGAGCCCTATTGATCGATCATTAGGTCCATGATAATTAAGGCATAGGAAGGTAAAGTCTAACACAAAATATATAATAGTCTGAATTAGGGTGTTATCAAATTCGTGACTTACGAGGCTAATATATATAGATGGGGAGAAAAATAACATTTAGAGGTCAAATCAGTTAACAATTAAACCATGGTCTAAGGAGGTCAAATCTTGGATATGACTTAGTGGTAATTTATGTTCGAACATGGTTGCAATCAGAGCTCTCGATGAAACTTTGTGAAACAATGTTTTAGTTGTCTTAAAATCGGGCGCCCTTGCAATCGAGCCTTTCGGGAGCTTGAATTTTTTGAAGTCTTGAGATCTCCATTCGAATGGGTGGAGGGTAGTATGGATGGGACTTTCAAACCAAGAAAAAATGAAAAAGAAAAGGGAGTAAAGAGAGCATGGAGAAAGGTGCAAGGGAAATGATGTACTCTTAATTCGGGGGACAAGCTTCTGTATATAAGGAGAGTGACAAGATCGACCTTCAACTAGAGCAGATGGGGAGAGCTTCTTGAGAGTTTCTAGAGAGAGCACCTATGAGCATTGGCATCCGCCACAAAAAATGTTTAGCTAAAATTTAGTTAAATAACCTTTTTTATTTTTTATTTTAGCTATATCCATTTTTTTCAAAACACCTACATTCAATTTTAGCTATTCAATTTCACTATTTAATTTCAATATTATTTCTTTATCTATTTTCACTATTGCCAAAGAGGAGAGATAGAGAATCAGATTTTTGTTATTATTAATTTAACTTATGCATTGTTGAGCTATATATATTGCTCAACGATTAAGATAAACTGGCCGGGATGTTGTAGTTATTCAGTAGACAAAAATAAAAATTAAAGATGTGTGGAGAATAGTTAGATCGAGATCATGAAGGGAAAGTATTGGCATCAATGTGTTCCACAAAGCTCTATATTTCTAACCCGTCAGTAGCAGAGGCTTTGGCTGCTTTGAAGGTTATGAGATCCGGCATAGACTCGGGGTTCCAAAATGTCATGATTGAATGAGATGCTCTGAAAATAGTTAATGCCCTACATGCAGAAAGAAGGGTCTTGAAGTAGGTATGAACAATTGATTGAAGATGCAAAATTTATTCTGAGTAGTCTTTAGTCATGCATGAAATGTGGGACATATAAAAATGGAAGCTAATTATAAAGCTACACATATATAGATTAGCAAAGGCGGCTATTCATTAGTATATGGAATGGAACAAGCTAGTTTGGATGTAAGATTTTCCTATATTCATTTGTGACATTGTAATTGCTGAGCAAGCTAGCTATTTCTTCCTTCTTTTTTTTCTTCTTTTTTTTTTTATAATGAAAATACATAATTTTCTTTCAAAAGAAAAAAAAAAATGTGTTGCATGGGGTCTCAATCTGACGAAATGGGGATAGTTTCTCATAGGGAAGGATACTCGGCCTTTGTGATCCTGATGAGGTACTATACATTTCAAGGGATTCCATTAATCAAGAATCAGTGGCAGAGTCAAGAGTTTATCTTTGAAAATTGGAGGAGCCGAGCAAATATTATCATAATTAAATTTTGGAAAAACTTTACTTATACCTTTTTAATTACCATGCCTTTTTTAATTGTCACCTACCAAAATTTGCAATGTGGGTGTTCAATTTATCAACTCGATCCTTTCAATTCTCCTTACTCTCAAGACTTTCAATTAACTCAAGTGGCTAAAAAGTAAAATATCTTTTATACCTTGTAAATTTTATAAAAATACAAATATACTTTTAATTAAAAAAAATCCAGAAATAGAAAAAACTAAAAAAGGGGGTTGACGACCCACGGCGTGGCCATGAATATGTCTTTTTTTTTCACTTTGTTTTTCTTTAATTTTTTTTATTTTATAAACGGGGTATTTTGATCATTTATGTTTGTATTGTTAGAATTTAACAAAAAAAATCATAATAGAGGGGTTGATTTGATAGGGATAAAGGGTTAGATAGGTTTAATAGTTGAGTTGGAATGGAATTCCAACTTATTAGGATTAGATTATTTAATATTAGGATCAGAGCTTATTTGAATTTGAATATTTGAACTTTAAGCATTATCACTTTAGGTATTATCTACTTGTATTTCTATTTAAAGACCATTTGGTAGTTAATGAGGAGAAAAGAAAAAAACCGATATAGACTTTTGTCTTGTGATTTGATTCCAACCTTGATTGGATTCACTTGGGGTGTGTCTCCAACCATTAATTAGAATTTACTATCATCTTTTCATTACATTTCTACATTCATCCTTATTTTTCATACATCCATCAGAAATCTCGCATCATGATTGTAATGGGTTGATATAAAGTACACCCACATCGTAAATTTTGGTAGTTTAAAGGTGACATTAAAAATAACTTAATAATTCAAGAGATTTGTGAAGTTTTTCTTAAATTTTCTTCTTCTTTGTACATGTCACATAAGTGTAGCAGTAAAAAAAAATCTTACAAACACAATTTAATTGGGAATGAAGTGTTTCATACCCCCTTTATGTTTGGGGTGATCACATGGGGCCTCTCTATTGTTAAATTTTTTTTTTTCAAATAAGAAATTAGCCATCATACCTAAAATATAATTATATTTGTTTAAAAAATAAGCATGTTTAGTGTTAATATTTAAAAATACTGAACGCTACAAAGTTTATCAAAGAAATTTTTATTATTTTCAAATTTAGAAGTTTATCAACTTCTCATTAAATAAAAATTAGGAATAAATGTAAAATCAATCTTTGCCGTTGGCTTAAATTACAAATCGAGTGAATTCGAACGTCCGTTGAGTATGTTAAAAAAATAATTTAATTCTAAAAGCTAAATTCTGTTAAAATATTTGATGAATTTTGGTAGATGTAATGACATTCCCAATAAAACGACCACCCGTGTTAAAGTATACGTCGAAACTAAACGATAAGGTACTGATACGGTGTTGTCGCTGTTTCTCCAAGAGGGTCAAGTGCAGGCATGGACAAAATCTAATTGATTGAATTTAAATGGGACGCCAATTATGTTGTTGAGCGACCAGCGGCCATGTCTGCCACCACTATGGGCTTCGCAGCACCGTGGGTTCTAAGAAAAGCAGCAAATGCGCTCGCTAGCTCTCACGTTCTTGGTGTCAGCAGCAAGCTCTCTCACTACAAAACACTCCGCTCTTTTCCTCTCACTTCTCCTCTGACTTCTCAAGGTGCGAGTGTGGCTTTGGGATGGTACTCTTTGGTAGTACGATTGCTTTGTGTCTCACTCTTGCTAGTGTTTATGTTAAATTTGTGCTGAAGTTGGGTGATTTTCAGACACCCAATTGGCTGAATGGTTGAAACACGTAATTTATTGACACTAAATTTATGCGAACATTGGTAAAATTTACCATTTTAATGCAGCCGTTACCATCATGATGATGGTGATTGAGGTGTTACTAGAATGTATTTGAAATTAAACTATTTTAGTTATCCATTTATCATGAATTATAAGCGGTGTGGTTAAACAAGGTGAATTGAAGAAATGAGGAAATGTTGTTTGATAAAAATCCTGACTTAGTTTTGTGGAAAATCAGCATATTCAAGTTGAAAGCTTATGAGAAAACGAACCATATATTGTGGCAATCAGTATGTGTTGTGGCTTCTGAATGCTTGAAACTGCAAGGGTTAGCAGTTAGCTTGCTTAAAGCTCGACTCATATCTGCTTATCAAGGAGCATGTTAATTATTAAATGTGCCAAGCTGAAGGTTTAAGTATCCTGCTTGTATGTAAAAGCGAAGGATGATAACACCAGTCTTTGTTCAGGACAGTACTTAACCGAAGAAACTTGTATGAAGAAATAATGACGTACTGAGAAATGAACAACCCACAGCTTGTATGAACTTTTTTTAACCTGCCCAGCATACCTCCAAGCACCTTGGGTCTTGCCTTAAAACTCTTTTATGTACTGGGGTAACTAATAACATTATGTGTCAAATTTTTGGAAAGACCAACAATTTGATTTTAGTTCTCACCAACCCCAGGTTCCTAACAACATCCATTATTGCACACCTTGTCTGCTGAATACTGTGAGATGAGTGACTAAGGCCTCATCAGCTCTGTACATGAAGACCTGTTCAATTTAGTTCTCTTACATTCAACGACTTTTCTAGCTTATAAGCTAAAAACTTTTGTTTAGTATCTGATGCAACTTTTTTCCTTAACATGGATTCTCTGTGATATAGCTTCAGGAATATGCCACTTAGCACAAGCCATAAAGGGTGACGAGAGAAGTGCTATTGAAGAAGTGAAACATATTCTTGAAATGGTATTTGTGTTACTTCTCAGTAAATACATCATACTATATCTACTTTCATTTCATTGTAAAGGCCACCTGATTTTTTTCCTTTTTAATTTTTTTCTCTGCTGTAGAAAGGGCAATGGTTACTATTTGGATTTGTGGTCATGAAATAAACCCTACATGAAACTTGATTTTGTAAAAATGGTTCTAATTTCACCACTCTGTTTCGCATTTATTGTAGGCTAGACGAGCATCATCAAGAAGAGAAGTTGTCCATACGAATTTTCTTACCCCACCAGTGCTCAAGGAGTCAATGCTAGCATTGGAAAAATTAGCCGACATTAGAGCAATTGCTCAGGGAGGATACCCGCAGGTAAAACTGGCGTTCTGCTTTACTTTATGTATATGCATATAATTATCATCTTGTACAGTTTGATATATCTTTCAAATTGTGGGATTATCTAGGCAGAGCGTTGCCGAATTTCTATTGGACATCCCGATGTAATGACAAATGATCCAGATGTAGTTGCAGCATTGAGGTAAGTCATGTTGTAGCAACTCTGTTTTTTGCACACCTTAGTCTATCTTTTATTTTATGGATACTTTTCCAGTGTCACAGGAAACTTTGGGTTTCAACCTTGTTCTCATGGTGACTTCCTTGGTGCAACTCTTGGTAAAGGGATTGCCAGGGAGAAGCTCGGAGATATTATCTTGCAGGTATCATTTGAATTTTCATTTGAGACACTATTTTATTTTAAACTAGTTAGGAACATTTGTGTATGATAACCAAACTATGTTCAGTTCATCGTCACTGCAATATGAAGAAGGATGGCTTCTTTTCCTTTCTTTACCCCTTTTAATATTTGAACATAAAACCTAGCCCAGCCGCAACTCACCCCATACCACTTAGGCTGTGGCAAAAGCCCCAAGCATGGAAATGTCTAGTTATAATTCCTAAAAACTAATATTATAATCAGTTCAATGTTGTTTGTAACTAACCAAATAGCTTGGACACATCAAAGGAGCCACGTCCATGCCCAGTGCCTGATGGATGTGTTTGACATGTTTTGTTCATGTTCATGGTTTTAAGAATAGTTTATACATCTTGGACTTTTAAATTTAATAGTGGGCTGTTGGGCACTGAGAAAAAAATCTCTTCATGCCAAAAACAGATAGCTCTAACCTATATGTGGGGAGCAAACTACGAGAAACCTTGGCAATTTGAGAAAAAAGAAAAGGGAGGGAAAAAAATATAAAAAAGAAGTCATAACTACACAAATATTTTGTCATGTTCTCACCATAATAATTGGTAGTGGTTAAAAATGTACCGTGTGAGGGTTTATATCTTGTTAGGTCTGTTCTCATGGGCCCATGGCTGCAGATAGGAGTATTTCCCAAAAACAATGTCATGTCTTTAGATGGCATTTCTAGCTTCTTGAGATATGATCGCTTTGATAAGCATTTGAGTTTGTAAGAGAGGTATTAATAATTTGATGGCTCTCAACTGGGACATATCCTTGTTTAACACTTGATTCCTTATTGTTTTGAACATATAGAGGTTTGTGTGCTGTCGGTTGGCTGCAGTACTTCCTTTATTCAGTTCATACTCCATTTTAGGGGTGAGCAGTGAGCCGGTTATAACCCACCCGGCCGCCAGGATCTGCCCAACCGTAAGGGTAATGGGCAGATATCTTTCCCCCATTACCCGGGCTGGCAGAAGCCCTTGTTAAAATCTGCCCAAAACAGACAAATAGCGGTTTTAAGATGGGCGGTTGCAGATAATGCCCGCTCGCCCATGTAATATTGTTATACTATATATTGTCTTTAAAAGGTCAAAAAAAACATGTGTAACTTCTCCCAAGTAGACGCCAGTTGCACACATCAGCTGTCAGGCGTCTCTTATCTTCTCCCAAGAACTAGCTAACTTGCTTCTTCTTCTCCCAAGACTTTGTCAGCCACTCCAGCGTGCCTTTCCACAGATATCTCTTCACACTCTCTCCCTCACAACCCTCTCTTCCTCTTCTCTCACCAAAACCCCAAAACTCTCTACCTCAAGTTTTGTCACCTCCTACCGCAACAACCTCTACTACCTCAGAGCCTTCCACATACTCAATCCCATCACCAACAGCAAAAACAAGCCTTCCTCCCCAGGCACCGTTGACCACGTCCTCGCCACTATAGACGTTCTCAAGTCCAAGTTTTTCACTGACCCCGACTTCACTTGAGCAAGCAGTTCTTGAAACTGTCCCCTAGTGGGGGGCAGATACAAGGCGGGGTAGGGCTGAAATCCGCCCATAGAGGGTGGTGCTCAACCCTACTCCATTGTGTTGACTGAGCATATGCTTGTTAGAGGATAAAATCAGTACCTCAACCTCTTCCATGTGTTCTTCAATTCATGCAGCAAATCAGCAGTCTCCAAGTTGAGCAAATCAGCAGTCTCCACGTATTGACAACAGCCTTTCACAGAGAAAACATGTGTCCATGTTTTCTGTAAAAGGCTACAACTAAAAGCAGCTAGTAGCCACCACCTGCAGTCCAGGATTCCAGGCCCCATGTCTTACGGATCTGCTCCTCAAACTCAGCACAAGCCTTTTTCCCCTTTTGTATCATCTTTTGTTTCTTTAGTTTTCTGTTATTGTAACCTTGTACTGATATTCCTAAACTAGTGTCCATGTAACCTCTATAAATAACAGATTACAATCTGGTTTTGGTAAGTTAACCAAACCAGTTCTTCTCCTAAATCTTTCAATGCTCATTTCCAAAGTAGACAGTATAACCATTCCTAATATTCAGAGCCTATTTGGTTTTGGAAAATAGAAAAATGCATGGTCTTTTATTTAATCGCTAGCCATCTCCAAAAAGTGGGATGATGGGAGTTGACCTTGTTTTTTTTCCTTGGTATTTGTTCTATATTCACTGCTCAGGGAGAGAAGGGGGCTCAAATTCTCATTGTCCCAGAACTTGTTGACTTTATTATATCGTCATTAGACAAGGTACTGTTACTTCATTTCTACTGCTTTTCTATGCATTCTTCTCCATTTTCAATAGATATCCAATTTGAAAATATATTCTTTATTTTCCTTTCTAGTTTCATCATATTGAGAATCAATAAACTAACCACCTGATTTTAAATTTACATTGATCATATTAGATGTATTGATTTTGATCATATTAGATACATTGGTTCTTGAATTTATAGCATATATTGGAAACTAATAGATCTGCTGTCCCAACTCCTTTTTTTGAAGTAACAATTGCAAATGTATGTAGAGAAATACGCAGAGAAATAAAGTATCCCAAATTTTATGTTAGTTTTTTTATCGTAGTAAAAAGTTCTAGCATGAGAAAAAGTTATGTCATACCTTTATACTGTGACTTTCCTCAAGTTGTAAATATAGAATGGGTTATAGGCCACTGGGCTTGCTAGCAATACAATACTTAGTTGCATACTACTTGTGCTTGTGATGCCCCTTGTCTGTTGGAAATCAAGAGTAAAACACACTCTTCTAAGGAAGATAAGCGGAGAGGAGGATAACACACCAAACTAGTTTTTATGTTCCACTCACTTGAGAATAATGACTTTAGTACGTGGATATGTATATGTTACAATGGATGCTTCTAGCTTCCAATATTCAATTCACCCATTTATATCACAAATCACTCCAACATGAAAAATAAATCCCAAGTAACTAATATTTATGATAAATTCCATTTGACTCCCACGGGACTAAATAATATCGAGTTTAATAACCAACAACCCCCCCCCCCCCCCTAAACTTGATTTTGCGACTCCAAGCAAACTCCTTGTGAAATATTTCACCCTTGAGGGGCTTAGTTTAGCAATTTGATCTTGTGATTTTATGAATTTGAGATACACCTCCTATTTTGTTACACATTCTCTAAGAAATAAAATTTTGTATCGATGTGTTCGCTTCGATCATGGAACACTGGATTCTATGCTAATACTATAGCCAATTTGTTGTCCACAAAAATCTCTGTTGGTTCTTCTTCTGACATATGAAGTTCCTTCAACAAATTTCTTAGCCAAATTGCTTGACAAACACACGTTGTCATGGTAATATACTCTACTTCACAAGTAGAGAGTATAACAATTGATTTCTTCTTTGAGGACTATGTAAAATCTGCATTTCCCATGAAGAAAACAAATCTAGATGTCTTTTTTCTATCATCCAAGTCTCCAGCCCAATCACTATCACAACATCTCACAAGCTTGAAATTATTAGAAAAGGAATAAAACAACCCGTAATTAATTGTACCTTTGATGTACTAGAGAATTCTTTTAGCTACCTTCAAGTGAGACAAAGTTAGAGCTTCTATGTAATGACTAACAAGACCAACTCCAAAATGAAGGTTCGGCCTTGTGCAAGTTAAAATATTTTAAGCTTTCAAAAAGGTTTTTGAAAAATGTTGAGTCCACCTTTTCTTTATCTTCATGGTTAACAATTCAATTCTACATTTCATAGGGTGCGCTCACCGGCTTGCAATAATTCATCTTAAATTTATTGAGAACTCTTTTAGCATAACCTTCTTAAAAAATGAAAATGCCATCCTTCGTTTGCTTCACTTCAATGCCAAGATAACAAGACATAAGATCAATGTCCGTCATGTCAAACACTTTGAGCTATTGTTTTGTTTTTTAATTCTTCAAACATAGGATTATTTCTTGTGAAGATGAAGTCATTCATGTACAAGCAAACAAGAAACATATCCCCATTTTCATTGACCTTAGTATAAAGGGCATGCTTATAACGACACTGAATTTTTTGTCTTGCAAATATTTGTCAATTCTGCTATTTCAAGATCTTGGCGATTGCCTCAAGCCATATGAGACTTTCTTTAATTTCAAAACTTCTTGTCCTTCCACAATATACCCCACAGGTTGTTGCAATTAACATCTTTTTCAAGGAAACCATTTAAAAAGGTGGATTTTCATCCATTCAATGAATTGTCCAACCGTTTTTCTACCTTTTCCTTTTATTGCAACTTTGGGCAAGTCTCCAAAAGTGACATTTCCGCTCACTGATTATTATAGTTGCCTTTGGTGATACGAGGCATTTGAAATAGAATCATCCCATTTGCCATTTTCTTTTCTCACTAGATGGTACCTTTTTGTTGGAAATTAAGAGGCTAAAACACACAATATTCTAAAGAAGATAAGTAGAGAAAAGGATACACACAACAATCTTTTTCTTTTTTTTAATTCCATTCACTTGAAAAATAATGACTTGAGCACGTACATGGATATTTTTATGCTACAGTGGATGCTTCTAACTTCCAATATTCAGTTCACCTGTTTACATTACATATAACTCCTACATGAAAAATACATCCTAAATAACTTACATGCATGATAAATATTAAGAGGCTAAAACACACAATATTCTAAAGAAGATAAGTAGAGAGAAGGACAAACACAACAAACTATATATATATATATATATATTTTAATTCCATTCACTTGAAAATAATGACTTGAGCACATGGATATTTTTATGCTACAATGGATGCTTCTAAGTTCCAATATTCAGTTCACCCATTTACGTTACATATAACTCCTACATGAAAAATACATCCTAAATAACTTGCATGATAAATTCCATATAACTCCCACATGACTAAAAGCCAAAATCTTCAACTTAGTAACCTACTAGAATATCAAAAGACACAAACTCTTCATCTTTGGAATTATTGAAAATAAACTAGAAATAAATTTCTTATATTAAGTTTAATAACCAACATTGTCTTATTGCAGGTTGGTAATGTTCCAGTCTCTTGCACAAAGATACCATTGATCTCTCTTGATTATGAACCACCAAGGTTGATAGTCATTATCTTGCTAATCTTTGTTGTTTCAATTTCTAAATGTTTCTCCCCAACCATAGACTTAAACATAGTTTCTTCTTTCGCCAGGATTCAGCCATTTAAAACCATAGAAGCATCACTAAGAGTTGACGCTCTAGCTAGTGCGGGATTTAAGATTTCACGATCAAAACTTGTCGACTCGATCGGGTATAGCCTTCTATATTAATGCAAAATACGTCACTTGAATAAAGTATTATCTCTAAGCTTTGAGAGCATTCACATCTGTCTTAGCAAATTTCCTCTCTATTTTAGCTAAAAAATCACATTTTTCTATTTTAGCTACCTACTTTTTCAAAGCACCTACATCCCACCCAACTTTCACTATTTCATTCAAATATTCTTTTTCAATGATTTCTTTATTCTTTCTTTATTGAGAGGAGAGCAACAAAAAAAAAAAAAACACATTGGTGAGTTTACGGTGCTCACCAACTATAGCAGTTCACGAATTTTTTTGTTAAAGTAGCTAGCTGGATGTGGGTGATTTTTCACCCAAATTTGCATTATGGCTAGCCGGGTGTGAATGCTTTGACATAGGCTGAGGCCTTTTATATGATGTTTTAAAGGATCCCTATGTTGTTGGTTTTACTGCTTAATCAGGCTGTGATCTTTTATTGAACTAATCCCCTGGATTCCAGAAGGGATGCATGCGCAACTGACCACAAAGCCTTATGTAAACAAGTTGGGGTTATCAGCTTGAATTTGCTTCTGCTTCTTTCCTTTGTCTTTACCGGGCCATATCATTTGCTAAATAGTAGGCCTGTAGGCCTGTTTTTGGAGTCTTAGCACAATCACTCTTTTTTGTAACATGTCATTTAGTTCTTTTGTTTCTGTCATATCACTGAATCATTCCAGCCAGACTCTCTCGTCCTCAAGTGTTGCCACCTCTTAGTTTCTTCTCTGGAGTCTCTGTTAAATTCTGGTATGATCACTTTAGACAGTTTCACATGCTCACTGGTAACTTCACTCTTTTGGATGATCTTATCTTCCGTGCATCTTTTGAGTTAATTGGAAGCCCTTATCTCTAGCAGTTAACATTACATTTAATGTTGTCCACACCTGAATGACATTTGTGGGAGGAGTTGCATCAATTCATCAGCAAATTTTCATTGGACTCAAACACATGGCCTAAAGAATTTCATTTTGTAGAACTTTTTGACTTAAACAGTTTATAATTATGACCGCCTTTTTCCGGTTCTACTTGATGCTTTGATGCGTAAATATTTTCATGGGATTTTGTATTAGAAATATTTTTATTAACTATTTTCTTTGGATGCTTCCCACTGTTTAAATATTCACATATACTGGTTTTCAATCACTTGTTTTTCACAGGAACTATTGAGAAATTTGGTTAAAAAATCGGGCTAGCGATCTGCTACTCACTATGACTAGTTTCAAATGTTGCTTCCTACTTAATAGCATTATGAACTAGTATAATATGTGTTCATTTTTCATGCCTGTTCCTTTTTATAGCATCTGTATATCCCTATTATTGATTTTTCAGAGGACGACACGTTACATAGAATAAGCGATGGGTAATTGATCAAATATTTGTATACATCAAAATATGATTTTGGTCCCTAAGCTATGTGACATATTTCAATTTCATCTCTAAACTATTGATTAATTGACTTTTGAAGTTTTAAAAATACCCTAATGCTATCATTATCCTTGCTTACTATCACTATATGAATGCCAATTACTGATGTTGTAGATGTTTTTTGTATTCATATTCTTATCATGTTGATGTGGTCCATGTGTTGATCTCACAAAATCAGAATATATGAAGACCCTTGAATCTAATATTATAGAAAAATAGTAAAATAAATAGAAAACATCTTAACATTCATGTTCATGTCTCCATATATTCTGAGACATAGTTTTAAGGACCAAAAGTAATATTTTGATCTTTCTTATACATGAAACACTGAAAATTGCTAGCCTTATATAATAATAAGAGCATATGCATTTGAAGTTCTCCATTTGTGCAGTAAAGGAGAGGTTCGTGTGAATTGGAAACCTATTTCTAAAAACAACACCCCACTCAAGACTGGTGATATTGTCTCTGTTAGTGGAAGAGGAAGACTAAAGGTGAGTTGTTGAATTTGAATGGCTTTTCCAAGTATTTAGCCTGCCATTTCTGATGCTCAAATTTACCTTGGTTCAGATAGGAGAAACAAGGGCTACGCGTAAGGGAAAATTTGAAGTAGAGCTCCTTCGATATCTGTAAAAGGAGAAATGGTACACACATTTCCTAATTACTATTGAACTTTTCACTGCCACGTTAGAGAGTGTGCACTTAAAAGTGTGGGAGTGTGTGTAGCATTTTTCTTATAAAATTTGGCAGAAATTGCAGCAACTTTGAATATTATTTTCAAGCTTCAATGTCAATCTTTGGTGAGCGAAGATAGGGGATGATGAAAGGTAAATTGTATTTCTTAATGTCGGGTGCCATAATAATGAAGAAAAACAGGCCTTTTTCTAATGAAGTGTTTTTTTTATTATTATTTTTGCCTAATAAATGTGTTACATTGTATTAAGCTTGCAATCGAGTGGAAAAGGGTCACGGAGGCCTCTTTGCCCAAAAATGGTGGGTCAAGCACACGCTTTCATCTCACTTGTTGAATAAGTATTACAAAAACTTCGAAAGAAAGCTGTGCCAGACTTATTTGTAGGGATATTTTTCTTCTTTAAATCCTGTTTTGCCATTATTTTCAGACCCCTAATGTCAACCATTGAAGATGCTTCCAATAGGCCACCCTTTGACTTTATTTCTTTCTCTCTCTCTTTTTTTTTTTTTTTTTTTTTTGAAGAAAAAAGAAAAGAAAATGTCAAAACAATATGCGTGGCATAAAAAACCTTTCTCGGAGGGTCTAGTTATCTTTGGCCTTCTATTTCAGTTCACATGGTTCGATTGGCAAAACAATCATCAAAGGGAATGGGTGTTACTAGACGGCTTAACTACTGAGACGCACTAATCATTCAAGAGAATTGGCAGGCTACTGGAGGGCTAGGCTACCAACGAGCCTCAAATGCCTATACACAAAAGAACTCAATAGACCCCATAAGAATATTAGGGTTATGACTTATGAGCCACTGCAGATCTGTTGACCCACGACCTAACTAGTTCCCAAGACGTGAGTGCACCATTGCTCAAGTATGACGCCTAGCAACTAATTCTCCATCTGCCAGCCCATCTAACTGCATACCAACACCATGCATCCATTCTCGATATTCTAGGGAGGAAATATCCACATCAATAATAATTTATTAGTAGAAATTCTTAAAACCCTAAGGGTGAAAGACAAGATCGATGGCCTATATAAAAGCGCTAGGTATACATTTTCTAACCCTAGCCAAACTCTGCATAAACTTCGTCTCCGCTTACCCATATGACTTGAGCGTCAGAGTGATTTTGTCGGATTCTACAAGGGAACTCCCCTACCCTTTTTTCTTTCTTGCATATCGATCTCCTCCCTGGCGAGCGGCATGAGGTCACTGCACTAACAATTAACATCCTTAATTTTTTTTCTTTTTTATTATTGTCATAGGTCTTTCTCAAGCAAAACTACTAGGGAAAAAGAAAAGGAATTTTCATGGAGCAATGTGACATGCATTTTGAGTTACAGCATAGCCATATTTTTCATGTCTGTCGTCTCTCCTTATATTTCAAGGACAGAATAAAATTACAATGGACAACCTATGGTCGTTGGAGAAAGTGCAGGTTTGTAGAAAACAATGGCGCATAAAATTGCTAGAAAGTAATGGAAAAAATTGTAAAATCTGTTTATATAATTATATACTCGTTTGCAATAACCTCTCAGTAGTATAAAAATGTTTCAAAAGCTCCTTATGACATGTAAAAATAACAAATATGTTTTCGCTCCCAACTTCTGGCTAACTTTTTAACGGAAATCGTTAGATATCACATTAGCACAAATCAGATTATAACACGTGTCAACAATAATTATAAATATGTAAGTACATAAAAACTATAAAATATACACAATTTTCTTTTCAAAAAAAAAAAAATTTAAAAAGGGCGGCATTTTGGGTATTTTAGCGGTATCCATTAGGATTTAATAGAAAATCTTTTAACAGATGGGTGATATTGTAAACTTTTTAAACTTGAATACACGAAGTTGAGAGTTTTTTAAGTTTAAGGGAATTATTCCAAATGTAATGAAAGATCGTAGGAATAAATGAAGTCCCCCTCCCCCTTTTCTAGGTTTTTTGTTTATATATATATAGGTTTGGAGGAAGAAAAAAAATGATTTTTTTGAAAAACCTATTTCATTCGTGAATGAATAGCTACACCTCTCATTTTTATTTTTATTTTATTTTATTTATTTTTATTTTTATTTGTTTTTTTAGGAATGACTATTCCCCAATTTAAGATATAATCATTCCCATAAAAAGTAGGAGTGAGCAAATCCCCGCAGAACCCGTCCCTCCCTGCAATACCCGCCCCGCAGAGCCTTAAACCCGCACCAATGGTGCAGGCCACGGGGGCTTATTTGGGCTCCCCGCGCGGTGCGGGGGGGGCCCTTGAAATTTCTCGGGTCCCCCCCCCCCCCCCCCAGATTTTGAAAAAAAAAAAAAAAAAGAAGAAGAAGCAGAAAAATGTAAAAAACACAAGCAGGCAGCAGGCCAGGCCTGCAGGTTAAAGCAGCCATTGCAGGCTTACAGCCCTTTGGGCTTTGGCCCTTTTCAATTTTTCTGACTTTTCTATCCTTCTAAGTTCTAACAATCTAACCTAACCCTAAGTTCTAACTTCTAAGTTCTATCCTTCTAAGCGCCACAGCCTGCAATCCCAGCATCACGCTCTCACGCCCTCACGGCCTGCACGAGTGATGAGTGTCAAATATTGTATATTTGGACCCCTTAATTTACATTAGTTAAACCTTTAACTTTGTTATTTTTTGATGTTTTGGTTAATTTTGGTGTTTCTGCGTTTTTGCAGGACATTAAGAGAAAAATAGTAATTTTCAAGTGAAAATGCATAAAAAGCTGGAAATTCGAAATTGCTAGGAAGTCAATCGATCGAATCTCAAGTCGATCGATCGAAAATTGCCCGATGTCGATCGATTGATTATAAAATCGATCGATCGAATTTATGCGGAACTGGAATTTCAGAAACCCTAGCTAACTCTATAAATACCATTCTTTTCTCATTTTTTTGAACGGGGAGACCGCTTGGGAGCGCCCTAGGCGCCGTTCTCACTGTAGTTTAGGGTTTTTAGGTTGATTTTGACCTAGAACTTCCATATTTTGTAAGTTTCTTTCATTTTAATGGATTATTGTTGATTATTTATGCTTTCTTTAGTTATGTGTAGCTGAAATTTCGTCTAGGGGTGAGGATGAAACCTCACCATTGAAGAGAAACTGAGTTTCCATGCTTGTTTATGCTATTTGAGTTTATGGGTTTTAATTTCTCATTGTTCTACTTCGATTATTAAGATTATTGTTGGATATCTTTTGTGATTTCCAGATACAAGTAATGATTTGATATAGTTTCATTAAATTGATGGCTTGGGTTTTCATTTATCAAAATGTTGGATATTCGTTGTGTTTCATTCCATGGATACATTTGATGATTTAGTCAAAACTAGATATCTTTTGTGATTTGTACAAGTATGAATTCATCGAATGATTTAAACAATTTTTGAAGCAAAGTAGAGTATACCTAAGTTTTGCATGTGAAAACTTCAAATGTGTGTGATGAGCATGAGAATAGGTTGCTATGATTTGGTGAGTGTGGATTCCAAAACCCTAGACCCCTTTATTTTCATTATTTTTGTTTATGTTTTCTTTTGTTAAAAATCACTAAATTTGGAACTAGGTTAAAATAGGATTAGTTTGAATAAAAATTAATTTTTGCAACACAATTCCCTGTGGTATCGACTTCGCACTTGCAAAACGCTATATTGCAAACGATTCGTGCACTTGCGAAATTATTATAATTTGCACAACAACGAGCACGGCCCTCGTCGCCTCACGCCCTCACCGCCCCGCACTCACGGACACACCCGCAGTCGTCTCAAGCATACGGCATACCTATTCAACTACAGGTTCAATTTTTTACTCTCTTTCTCTTACACATAGCCACACAATTTCCTTTCCTATTTTTCTGATTGCTTGCTGAGAAACGAGGGAGTGCAAAGGAAACTAGAGAAGTTTGAGTGATGTGATTTATTCTTCTTTTTGCTTTCTTTCTAGGAAGGGAAAAAAGAGTGAGAGAACCTACATTGAGCCTTAAACAGCGAAAGAGAATTAATATTAGTTTTCAATCACATACAGATTATTTGTGGTAGTGCATATTGTTTTGAAGTTTTTGTTTTTATTTTTATTTTTCTTTTTACTTAAGAGTCTGCTGATCAAAAAAATTATGTATTCTTACAAATTTGTGTTAAGTTACTACAGAACCATTCTAGAGCATTTTACTATTTTTGTTGTTCTACAAGCTTTGTGTCCGTTTGGCTATTGATGCGTATTATTTAGAATGGGTTGTAAAGATTTGTAAAAGTACAACAATTACTTTTGAACATCTGGTTCTATTTTTTTTTTTCTAATTTTTTATGAGGCATAACCCGAGGGGATCCCCACCCCGTACGGGTGCATGGGGTTATCAGCGGGGTGGGGTCAAAAAATCCCCCCCCCCCCCCCATCCCCCCCCCTAAAATGCTCGGCCCTAATAATAAGAATGGTTATTCCAATGCCTAGCAACTAAACAAAGGAAAAGCTATTCCAATAGCCATTCCATTTTAGGGGGCTATTCCACATACCAAACTTTTGATAAAAGGCATAGGAATAGCTATTCCATTTTCATAGTTTGATAAGATTCTTAGCCTTGTAATAGTCATTCCCATGGAAATTAGATTCGTTATGCTCAACAGCTCCAACAAGCCCTAAAGTATCTTGCCGCCTATTATTTCTTAAATTGAGGAATAATCATTCATCTAAAAAATGATAGGAATATCCATTTCTTTATGAATAAACTATATTTTCCCAAAAAATTCACAATATATTTTTTTTTTTAATTTTAGAATCCACTACCGGTCGCCGAAGTTTGATGGAATCCGA
This sequence comes from Alnus rubra, assembly GCA_028654335.1. NCBI lineage: Eukaryota > Viridiplantae > Streptophyta > Magnoliopsida > Fagales > Betulaceae > Alnus > Alnus rubra. The sequence continues at coordinate 2,760,261 of JAJPGS010000001.1, read as the reverse complement.
TATCGGCCACCGGAGTTCCACCTTCTTAAACAAACAGAGCCTCAATTTTAATTCCTTTTTAGAAAAATGTGTAGGTCTTTTAGTAATTTTGGTTTAATTCCAATTAGAGAATATGTGTTGTCACCAAATTGATGATTAATATGAATAGATATTTCATTTCACATTCTTCTATTCTTATCAATAACTATTCATTTTCCTAATGTAATAACCATTTCATACACTAAACTCCTCCTAACTTTCAGAACTAAATATTGTCTATTTGTGGATATTCTCATGCTAAGTAATTGTGTTCGATCTCTTCTCCACTCATTTTTCACATGACCAACTTCCTCTACCTTTTCTCTACATGGAGTTTATAATTCACCTTATTTTCTCCATCACTTTTCGTAGGCATAAATATATAATCATTATTGTAGGAACGGGCTCAATTTCAAGAAAGAAGATAAATTAAATGGCGGCTTTAATTATAGAAATAACAATTAGACCTCCAAGTATATTTTAATTTTTCAATTTTTTTACAAAGAGCATAATCAAATTAACGGACATATTAGCTAGTTTATAGTGCAAAAGTTTAGTAAATCAAACAATTTTAAAACAAAAAGAAACAATAAAAACTAGAAAATTATCTTATAATACAAATAATAGAAGAACCTATTATTAAAAAAAAAAAAAAAAAAAAAAAAAAAAAAAAAAAAAACTACAATTGGAAGTCATCGATGCAATTGACGATAAAACCATAAAATCAACCACTTATTTTTGGTAGAGAAATGCGTGACTAACAAGTAAAAAAGAAAAGTCTAATAGAAAACTATAAAAAACCAAGTCATGCTATGCAGTCTATTTGTCCTTCAACTCTCACACACTTTTTCACGGACAAACCCACAAAAAAAGGAATCTCATTGTCCTGAAAATTCTTTCAGAAGCAATGTGTTTCTCAACCTAAGCTATAATTCAATATATAGTTTAAGAGAAATTCTACATATATATACTTCTACTCTCACACTCTCAAATAAGTTAAATGTACACTCCCAGACGTGACAGTAAAAATCACTACTGAATTTTGAATCTAGTAGTAATTTTGACTGTCACATAAGCGAATGTATATTTAATCCAAAATTGACGCAGTAGAAATTAAAATAAACAGAAAATTAAAGAGATAAACATTTGCTAACCTGGAGTCTCACCAAACTAGCAATAGGGAAGAAGAAATAAACATCTCACTGGCTTTGGCAGCGTCTCACCACCAAAAGATAAAGGAGTCACACCTCAAGAAACACAAACATATTTTTTTATTCCATCATCATCTTATTACAAAAGAACATTACGCTTAAATAGACACTCTAACCCTAACCCTAATGTGACTGACTTTGGGCCAAGGGCCAAGCCCACTTTTAAAATGATAAATAACTTAAACTAACATGACTAACTGTGGGCCAAGTTCATTATTAAATTATAAACAAAAACTAATAATTTAATTAAAATTAAATGACATATTTATTCTTTTCTCATCCTCTGTCGTATATCCTTATTAATTATACAATTTACTAGAGCTTTGATCAAATTCAAGCATACCCACAATATCCAAACTCGCATTTATGACCACGCGCACACTTTTTATTGCACTCGCCACAGTGTTTAACGTTGTGAGCAGTGTCGACGCAGGTTCCACTGCAACAACGTTGTCCTTGCTTGCACTTATTCCCACATTGCCCGCAGTTGTTCTTATCCCCAAGAACGTTGCGGCAATGCGTCTTGCAGCAACGGAGAAGGCTCGCCCCGTTGTTTGCCGATATCCCATTGCATACGTTGTGAGCGATGGGATCACAACGCATACCTTTCTTTATCACAGTGGCCAAAAACCGGCTTCTTGATCTGAGATTGGCCAGTGGGGAGTCGACAACGTACTGATCATCTTCATCGTCTTGGGTATCGTTTGAGAAGGCTGAATGAGAGTGCAAAGATAGGAGAATGAGAATTAGTAGGGAGAGCATGGGTGCACGGTTGAGGAGAGTGCAAGCCATTCTCTGATGAGCTGTTGAGGATGATTGCCCGTCTGAGTGTAAGTTAAGGAACACGTACAGTGGGCATTATAAAGCTGCAAGGCTTTGATAAAATATTGCAAGATCTAAAAGGAATGGAATATATATATAGTATTTAACTCAATCGTCACCTCCCATGTCATTGTTGTCCTAGGCTCAACGTCTAGCAAGACCTCTAATTAATAACTGGCCATCAGATCGATGCATAAGATTTACACAAATTAACTGCAAATTTGTGCATGCCTCAAAATATCCTAATGACCTCTGGAGATGTAAACGGTTGAATATTCCTCAAAACTCTCGATGAGTGCATATATAATTAGGTCTTCAATGGCAAAACAAACCTTTGGAGCATTAGGCCTCCAATTTTTACTTTTCTTATTCACCAAGTAAGATAAGGTACGGTGTTAAAATTGCATGAATCAAAAGGCATACTTTTTTTGGCCTTTCGGAGGACAGATTTAGATTAAATTCCTTTTTCTCAAATTCCTTAATTAGATTTTATTTTACAAAAAATATCAAATTAATTACAAGATAGATGATGACAATATATATATTTTTTTATTTATCTTATTGGATATAAGAGTCATCATTTCTAAATGACAGTCCACATATTAATTTGATTATCTACTCTCTCTTTTTTTTTCTTTTTGAAAACAATCACACATTCCATTCATTAATGATAATAAACTTAAACACAACATTAAGCATTTACAATATCCATAACACATTGAGGAGCATCTTCAATGTGAATATATCCCTTATTCTCTTTCAGAGAGTCCAAGCTTAGCAAGCAAATGAGCAATAACATTTGCCTCCCGCCTTGCATGGGACACCCTCCATTGTTGAAAGGATTTAGCACATGCATGCAAGCATCATCAATTAATTGCTCATAGAGACACCAGTTTTTGCAATCCTGTCTTATTGCTTGTACCGCTTGTATTGTGTCTCCTTCCACTTTCACCTTTTGTCACCCCATTTCTTTAGCAAAAGGAATTGATCTTAAAACAATAAAAGATTCTGCAACAGCTGGATCAACAATATTACTCTTTGGATATTGCAAAGTAGCCAACACCTCCCCCTAAGGATCCCAAACAATCACCCGATTTATTGAATATATAGTGATCGAACTCGTTAAATGATTTATTTATTGGCATAAGAAAACCTAACAACTTTCACATAAACACCTTTACCTATGTTTTCTCCTTTTTGAAACCATGTTTATCATAATCCATCAAAATTAATTTTTTTTTTTAAAAAAAAAAAAAATCCGCAAACCTCTAAATTGATAAGTGTAGAAGATGACTATTACCTCCAAAAACATCTCATGTAAGTGTCATGAATTTATCTTTGTTTGATATTTCAAAATATACAACAAAATAAAGATCGATCTAAAAAAACATAAGAAAAATTACTAAAGTAATACCTGGGGTTTAAGCTTGTATCAAATTGATACATGGGGTGTAAAAATTATAATAAAAATCCTCATGGTAAGTTTATTTGTATCAAATTTACCCTTTTGCATGTCCAATTCAAAGAGGATGGTTGCCATTTACGAGGATTGTCGGCCACCACCCCTCAATGAGAGGCTATTTCTCTCTAGCTTCTTCTTCTTCCTCTTCTTCTTGTAATTTTAGAGAGTATAATTTTTTAAAAGTTATGCCCGAAAAATAAATGAAAGTGCATGAAATAAACAATTTACTACAAAATTTTTATCATAAGAATATCTAAGATAATTTATATATCATAAATATCAATTTGATACAAAACTAAGTTGGAAAAATCAATTTAGGTTATGTTTGGGTGTTAGATTATATTGTATTACATTATATTATGTTTGAAAATGTTGTTTGGGTGGGTTTTTAAAATTTAAATTGTATTCGGGTTTTAGCCTATCCACTTTTCGACTAGTTGTTTTAACCCAATTAAAAAAAAAAATTAACCCAATTCAATAATAATAATAATAATAAAAATAAAAAACCCTTGGTGGAAAAGCCACCCTCGAAATTAATGGGGGTGGCTCAACTAATTTTTGGGGTGGCTTGGTCACCCCCGTCTGATTCGAGGGTGGCTCAACTATCCCAAAAATAGCACTAAGGGTGGCTTGGTCACATCCAAGCGGTTTCAAGGGTGGTCGGCCACTGTAGTCTAATTCGGGGTGGTCGGCCATCCACTGTGGGGTAGCAGAGCTGTTATTAGGGGTGGTTCGAAAACCAACCTTTAAAAAAAAATAGTTTTTTAGTTTTATAATAATAATAATAATAAAAATCATTTATATATATATATATATATATTTCTCAATTATATTCAATTCAATTCACATTTTCAAGCATCTCTTTCAAATTTTATTTTAGATTCTCTAAATCATTCAAACATAATTTTAAAACTCAAATTTTTTTGGTATTCACAATTTTAAATATTGTAAAATATAATCAAATATAGTACAAAAAAATCGAACACCCAAACGTGTCAATAGGAATTCTCCATAACAAAGGAAAAATATTAGAACTTCTTCTAGTGTCATCCTGGATATTTCTATACTGACATGACACCTATTTTTAATATAAAAAAAAAAATTACAGCTTGATTTTCTCACCTATTTTTATTAAAAAAAAAAAAAAAAAAAAAAAGATTCATGCAATTAAAAGACAAAAAAAATTAAAAAAATTACAAAATACTCACACTTCTTACCCTTAATTAGCCGACCATGAAAATCGGAGGCAAAGATGCTGGTACACGTGTACGGGATCTTCTTTCCTGGCGGAAAATGCGTCAGAGTCACGGGCAGATCACATCGAACGAACGCTAGCTAGGTACGATCTCCATGGTCGGTCGGAGAAAACTGAACCAATCTGGAAGGTTCACAAAACACGGTTGAAACACATGCGCGCCGCGCGACGTCCCCACCGAATTTGCACTGTCCTTCAAAGTCGTACCCAGATTGTGTTGACTTCACGCCACCATGCGGCATGCGATTAAATGATTAATTAATTAATTATTCCCATCGGTTTTCGTCTCAAATTGATAATCATCTGAGATAGTCCATATATATATATATATATTCTAATTTCACAATATTTAAAGATTATTTGACAATTTTTTGCCATCCACAGTTCCCACCCCCCAAAAAAGTTAAGTGGAATGGGAAGTTGGGTACATGCTCTCCACAACTATTTTGCAAGAATAAATTTTTTAAAAAAACTAATTTTTTTAGTAAAATATATATATATATATATAAAGGGGACACTCTTTTTTTTTTTTTTTTTTTTTTGATAAATAAAGGGGACTCTCTGGTGAATATGTTATTGTGCAAGTGTTTGTATATACAGCTCAGTGTGTGATACATATCGGCATTATTAAGCTCCAACTTTGACAAATTTACTAGTCAACTCTCTGGTGAAAATATTATTGTGCAGGTGTTTGTATATACAGCTCATTGTGTGATGCATATTGGCATTATTAAGCTCCAACTTTGACAAATTTCAAAGAAAGAATCATGAAGAGAAAACAAATTAAAGGTATGTTTGGTAAACAATTTTGTAGTTGAATTTTTGTTTGAATAATATTAAGACGTTATTTATGTGAGAGAAAGTAAAAAAAGAACAAAAGAAATTGTAATTTTTTTTTTGTAAGGAAAAATAAAAAAGTTATGTTTTTTAATATATTTTTTGGTTAAATAGTAATAAAAAGTTAGTGATGTGATATAAAAAATAAAAATATTTTTAGATCGACTTTCTTGAAGAAATGAGGATAGCTAGTTTGCCAAACGGTATGAAAAACTTTTTTCTTTTTATTTTATTTTATATATGTATAAATACTTGGGATTCAGGCTTTGCTCCTCAATTACTTAAAAAATGGAATGGATCTCTTATCCTCATTCCCCTTGGCCCACAAGTGGGGAGCTACTAGAATGGTGAATCTTGACCCCTAAGAATGTCTCAGGCCCAAACGTGCCAACCACGTCCCAAACCAATTCAACCAAAATAATGCATAATACTATCCAATTAAAGCTACACCGAGAAATGATACATGCACTCATAGTGCACTACCACAAGTCATAATAGGGTGGGACCCAATGTCTAACTCCCACCCCATTGTGCCTTGAGTAATGATTGAACATCACCCAAAGATACAACTTTTCACCACCTTGCCTATGTGACAAGGTGGTCCCCTATTTTAATTTATTTTTTTTTTAAAAAAAAAAAAAAACTCAAAAAGTAGTGGGGGACCACCTTGCCACATAGGCAAGGTGGTGAAAAGTTGTATCTTTGGGTAGTGTTCAATCATTACTCTTGTGCCTTCTAGTAATGCACTTGTTGTGCACTATAAGTATTTTGTAATGCACTTGTTGTGCATTATAAGTATTTTGAGTATTTCCATTGTAGAAAATCATAACGTTACGGGCAATTACGCCTTATTAGAAAATGTCCCAATGGTCGACAAGATTATTCAATGTGTTTTAATTATTTTGTATATGGGTAGAAATAGCCCAAATGAGAGATTTAACACCTTAAAAAAAAGAGTTCTCTACTTCAGCATATATCAGAAAATGGTAAGTGAAGTTTTATCAAATTAATTTGTTTATATGTGTAGATGAACGTTCAATTTTTTGTGTTAATTTACATTCCAAGTTGTAGTACCCATATATTATGCTACATAGGAGTTGATATAAGGTGGAAACTAGATAAGTTAAAGGTGATCACAGTTTGTAAAGGTGAACGAGAATCTGCTGATGATCTCATGGTATAATTTTAAGGGAAAATTGATTCATGGTTTCTGTGGTTGACCTAAATTACAAATCGCTTCCTCTGATATCAAAATTAATTCAGAGAACCTTATGGTTGTCTTAATTTATAAATCGCTATCTGAAGTCAAATTTAGTTAGAAAATTTGACAGATTCCATTAAGTACCACATTAGCACCAATAAAACGATGACATGTGTCAATCATAATAAAAAAAAATATAAATATATTTTTGGGAGGGGGACATTAATAATGTAGTAGTAATTTGAGGAGGTTATGTGTATTTTTCCTTAAAAAATAAGAATAAATGCACTTTTGATCCATGCGGTTTGGGGTTGTGACAAATAGCTCCATAGAGTTTAAAAAGTAACAAAACATAATAGACTTTGTGAGTGGAAATGTCATTTATTTTTATTATATAAATGACATGGATCATAATATTATTCGTACTGATGTGGCACATAATGGATTCCGTTAAATTTTTAATGACATTGATCTATTTGTTTTTTATTTATTTTTTAACCTTAGGGAGTGTTTTGTCACTTTTTGAACTTCGTAGAGCTATTTGTTATAACCTCAAACCACACCGATCAAAAGTGCATTTATCCCTAAAAAATACCTAAACACATAGCTTATTTTTTTGAAGTGTGGATGTTGCTTGTTATATATATATATATAAAAAGAGTAATGTCATTTAGTAGATTACTATATAGTTGCCGTATAATTGGGATGATGTATATATATATAAAAAGAGTAATGTCATTTAGTAGATTACTATACAGTTGCCGTATAATTGGGATGATGTGGCATTGAAAATCAGCTTTTAAATTAGTAAGGCTTTATAAAAAGAAAAATGATTATAACTATCAAATCATTTCAATTATATATCAGTCATATATTTATCTATTAAAAGAACAAAAAAAAAAAAAAAAAAAAAAAACACAAAAAAGTAGCTGCTAGCTTAGTAGTTGCCTACCCGATTTTTTTTAACACTCTCAAAACTTCATCAAATAAACCCGATAGTAAAAAGCAAGCCACTTAATTCAGACGTCAAAGCTCCTGTTTTCTAGTGAGAGAGAGAGCCGGCAGTTTGTCTTTGTTTTGGGGGAGGGAGGCTTTCACGCCTCCCTCCTCCCTGGGGTTTTTTGTCGTTGGCCATCTTAGTCTTAGTAGCTAAGATGGTTCTTTTGTTGTTTGTTGAGTCTTCCGACCATTAGGGTTGTGGAAGTTTTAGTCGCCCCGATGTAAATTCGGTGGGTGGTTAAGTTTTTCTGGTTTTAGTTTGTATAGGCAGGAAAGCTCTCGGGTGAAGGTGTCGGTGGGGACTAGTCACCCATGGCGTGTCGATGGCGGAGATTGTGGTTGTGTTGATCACTGTCAGATTTTTGGAGGCCAGATCTACAAGTTTTCGCCGTCTTCTAGTGGACACGCGCCCGGTAGCTGTGTTCGTCGTCAGTCTCTGGTGCTCCAGGCACTCTCCACGGTTGTGCGGTCTCTCGATGATCGGCGCGTTGCCTTCACGCGCCTGGGTGTTTTCGGTTTGGATCGCGCGTGAGGGCTGCAAACCGGGTTTTTTCGCCGTGAATGGTGGTTCTGGTGATGATCGGAGGCTTTTGGCGTTTCAGGGTTGATGGGCATGTTTCTGGTGTCGGCGCGTGCACCGCAGGCGGTGTCTTTCCCGGCAGACAATTTCCTCCGTTGAGCTTTTCCTGTTTTGTTATAGTTTAGTGTTTCTTTGGACAGTTTGCTTTGTTCGTATATTAATCTAATCATTGGCAGTCGCCCAGAATGTGTGACCGGCTCCCTGTTCAAGTAAATGTGTATGTCAACGCAGAGACATCATTCTGTTGGTTGGATTTATTTAGTAGCAACTGTCTGTATTGTATTGAGATGTTTGTACACCTTGAGTGTCTGATTATGCTTCACCTTTGTAGTGACTGCTGTTGTAATGCTATTTGATCTCAATGAAAGGTTTTTCTTTCCCTAAAAAAAAAAAAAAAAAACAAAAAAAAAAAAACTTCATCAAACAAAATTACTTTAGTAGACCTGGTATTAAAACCATTTTTCAAATGTAGCTCCACAAAATAATTATCAATATCATATTTTCCAAAAATCGTTTTTAAAACCCAAAAACCTTCTCGAAACCTTTTTTTGAAAAAAAGGAGATGCATTTCATTTGAAAACCCGTTCCCCAACGGCTACCAGACCTGGTATTAAACCCTTTTTTTTTTTTTTTTTTTTTCTTTTTAAGTTAAACCCATTTTTTTAAATGTAGACAACAAAATAATTCTTAATTTCACATTTTCAAAAATTGATTTTAAAACCCAAAACCAAAAAACTTCTCGAAACTTATTTTTAAAAAAGGAGAAGCATTTCATTTGAAAACCCGTTCCCCCAACGGCTTCCTGAGCCAAATTCAAATTATAAGTTCCCCATCCCCTTCTCTCCCCCAAAAAAAAAAAAAAAAATAAAAAAAAAAAAATAGAGTTCCCCATCACTCATTACCCCTCGCTCTCACTCTCTCCAATGGCGACCACCAACGGCTTTCTCAGCAGCCCCTCCGACAAGTCTCGCAAACACCCCACCCCATCTCCGTCGACTCCTCCGCTCGCTCCTTTCGGTTCGAGGCCTACAACCTTCTACAGGCGGCGGCGGCGGTCTTCGGGGAGGAGCTGCCGATCCCAGAGATCGTGGCCCTGGGTGGCCAATCCGACTGCAAGAGCTCTCTCCTCGAAGCCCTCCCTGGGTTCCGCTTCAAAGTCCGCGAGGTCGAGATGGGCACCCGCCGCCCCCTCATTCTCCAGATGGTCCACGACCCCTCCGCCCTCGAACTTCGCTGCCGCTTCCAGGTTTTTTATTTATTTATTTATTTTATTTATTTATTTTTTATTTTTCTGTGCCCTTATTTTAAATTGAAACAATTGGCTTCTAGTTTCCAGCAAGTGAAATGAAATGTCGACTATGGAGGCTGAATGATTGTGTTAGTTTTAATTGAATGCAGATTAGTGTTTTAGTGAGTTTCAAATAATCAACTATCTAAACGCTGCTAATGGTATCTTTTTGCGTCTTCACCCCCTTTATTTATTTATTTATTTTTTTATATTCAAACTGGGATTGACGTTTTAGGCTACCTTTTAAAAATGTCGGACTCGCAGATGTATAGCATGTATTCAGTGCTTTATATTACAATTCTCTTCCTTGTTTGGTTGCTAAGAAACAGGAGGAAGTTGTGAATTACAAAGTTGTAAAAATGAAATTACTTATTACGTTGAAACGGAAATTGATGAAAACAGCCAATCTTCTTTGTAGAAACTGGGTGGATCAAGTTCAGTCTTTTATTTGTTTCTTGGGAATCAAACAGCAAGTAACATGGGAATGAACATATTAGGGTTTGGATATTGAGAACTGAAAAACTTGTGGGTTCCTCTGTTTATTGGATATAAACAGACTTTTATATTGGTCGTATGGTATATGCAATCTTCTTGACGTGGTGGTTATCGAAGAGTGCCAGTGTTGATTTTTCAAACTAGACTCTTCGTTATAAGTTATAAGGAGAAAGAAAAAAAAATTTCTTTTAAAATTTTTCACAATGTCTAATAGTCATTTGCTGCGATAGGCATTGATTTTTCAAATCTGGGTAATTTGAAGTCATATGTTGCGTGATGTGTTTGATAGCTGTCAAATCTGGGTAATGCACATTAGGTATTATCTTTTGCATTAAAAAAAAGTTCAAGTTGCTGGAGAAGTTATAATGAACAGAGGCAAACAAGATTTGTAAATTGTAATCTGAATATTCATGGGAAAATGGGGTTGCAACTCGCTTGATTCTATCATCATAGATGTCTGTCTTCATTGCATTTTGTTTTGACAGTGCCGTTTTATTCTTATGTTTCTATTTTTGTAGGTTGACTGGCTGAACAAGATTATTGCACATATTTTGCCTTATCTGCACAAGGTCTGACCATTCCTAAATTTTATTTATTTATTTTTCTTTGGCACCTGAAAAATTGAGAAGCAACTGAAACACATTGAATAAGAGTTGGAATAATTAATGAAAATTCTGTAAGAATCGCATGGAAATATGTGCAGGAAGAAGGAACTAGGGAGTTGCTTGTCCAGAATAAAACAAAACCTATAAATTGACATACACAAGTATTAAACAAAACCTACAAACAGAACTAGGGAGCTACCTGTTGTCTCCTTGCTGAGGGCTCTTCTGTCTCCATTATGCTTCCAGTGAGTTTCTTCTTGTAGTATTTCAATTCCATAAAGTAATCGTATTTGAGTTATACCCATTTCAATTTTTATCTAATTTGATAGTCAGTTTTGACTTTTTGAGTGAAGAATGAATGAACTGAGCTTTAGGTAAAGTGAACTACTTCATAATTACGTTACAACAATCTAGTTTGCTTGTACCCTATTTTCTTACTTTTTGTTTGGTGCATTTCTCCTATTAATTTCCAAATGATTCAACTGGCAAGTTTACCATGTTGATCTAGAGTAGGCAACAAAACTGATTGCTGTTCTGGAAACTAAACACAAGAAAAAAATATTCTCCCCATGGCCGTGTGGCACAAGGGGATTAATTCCCTTTCTAGCCGAATCCTAGTAGTACTAGGATTCTGTTTTCGTACTCCTACTGCTACTCCTAGTTCCACATGGGTTGTAACTGTTTTTTCTCTTAGTATGCTAAGCCTATAAATAGATACCTTTGTAGCTCTTACAATTTACTAATTCACTCTAGGTCTTCAATGTTTACTAAGAACTTAATATTCTTGAAGTATTCTCAAGAATAAGAAAAAGTATTGTGATGAGCAAGTTGAGAAGCCCACACTCTTGGTTATATTTAATAATTGGTGAGAAGATCTGAAGGTTTCATAATCTCTGAGGCTGCACGTTTTTCATTGAGGAGCAAGAATAAAAGATTTTGCCCAAAACCCAAGGAGTGGCCGAAACACCAAGTAAGTGGTTTTAGCTTTTGCATTTTATTTTAAAATAACATAGCTCTTCACTTGTTCTTCTTAAAATTTGATCTTAGTTTGGGAATTTATTATAATTTAATACTCTATATGTCAATTTATAGGTTTTGTCTTATTCTGGACAAGTAGCTCCTTAGTTCCTTCTTTACACATTTCTATGCGCTTCTTACAGAATTTTCATTAATTCTTCTTGTTCTTATTTAATGTGTTTCAGTTGATTCTCAATTTTTTATTTCAGCATATATTTTGCTGTATCTCCACAAGATTAATTGATGTGTTTTAAATATTTGGTATATGGGCAGAAATAGCCCAAATGAGAGACTTAACACATAAAAACAGTTCTCTACTTCAGCTGTACTATTATGGTTTGATGTTTATTTAATAGTATAGTAGTTTGATGGAACTGTGACTTAAAAATGTAAATCTAATTCTTTTGACCTTTTGGTTTCATAGGTAGTTTTTAGTGTCGGATTACTCTTGATTTGTTGAAGGATGTCAAGAAATTAAACTAATATCATGTGGTCATTGAGAATTAATATGCTGTTTTGGGTTTGATTCCCTATTACCTAATGTTCTAATACACCATTAATGAGCTTAGTGTGGTGCTTGTTGACAATGCTAATGGAGGAGTACTTAGAAAAGTACGAAAGTTTTGCTCAACTTGTTGCCAAGCTTTTACCCCACTTTCCATATAATTTCATGTACTGTACCAGCATTTTCGAGCTCTTTTAGAGTCAAAATAGGTTGTATAATTGCAACAGTACACAGTATATATATTGTGGATGATATTATGGATCATATTATGTCAACCTGAGTAATAAAATTTTCCAAGAAAAATTGGCATGTGCATAATTTGCCACGTGACATTTATTGCATTGTTAAGCATGTTAGTGCATAGTTTTCATCAAAATCATGTCCCATGCATTTTTATTTTATTTTGGCATGATGTTAGCATATTTTTATTTTTTAAACAAAGCTGGAAAAAATATTTTTCAGAGCCACAGAAGCCTGGCTGCATATCCAGGGTTTGTCCAGGTTTGTTCAAAATTTTTAGAAGGGGATTTATTAGGAATTTCTTGTTTCGAACCTTAATCCTTGTAGACAAAGGACTAACCCTAGCCTATATAAAACCCCATTATGGCCGTGTACCCTATTGCAGCCCTCACTTTTCTACCAAAAATTCTAGAGAACACAAAAATGCTCACTCCCTAAGCTTGCCGCAGACCGCTTTGCGCTTGGAGAAAATTTTGTTTTCTCTCATTCTCTCATCAAACCGATTAGTACAGCACTTCAAGTTCAAGTTCTTTCATCAATTCATCGAGTCCCTTTGTGAGTTTTCATTGTCCTATTCTTGTTTTGTTCAAATAGTTCATATATTGTGTAGTTTTCATGAGATCATGTTAGAATAGGTTATGCTTGCATGGGAGCATGTCATACATTACATGAACAAATGATAGGATGTTGTTTTATTACATGATAGTATCATAGAATCATGTTTTATTTTCTGTTCTAATCAGTTTTCAAAACACCTAAACTGATTTTTCTTAAACTACCCGAAAACCATGTTTATTTGACATAGTTTTGTAAAGATTGAGTCTTTTTGATTTCTAATCACCGAACCAACTTAATATTTTCCAGATTGATGTTTTTCATGCATGAAAAATATTTCCAAAGTGACCTATAGATCGGCCAAGCCTCAGACATACTTTTTCTTGATGCAACTTCATGTTTTCAATTCCTCGATTACATAGTTGTTGTATGATGTTTTAAATCCTCAAAAATAGTTTTCAAAAACTAAATTTAGGGATGATTTTAGGGTTCTGGACAGAAACTCCAGAGACCTATAAATCAGTCCTAGGGTCCTTTAATCATGAGTTTTAAGCATCCAAACCACACTGCTTTGACCTAGGCATGTTTCGGCTCATGTAGTAGCAAAAAAAATTCCAAACTCATGTCCATCATGTACAGATTTGGTTGAATTTCATAGTTGTGTTTCAGATACTCATAATTGATCCATATAGGCTTTGGTTATTGCTTCCAAGAGGCCTCATGCTAATTTGAGTTAGTCTAGTTAGAAGCCTAGAAAGCATGTTTAGAAATATTGTGTTTAATAGTTCCTTCGGGCGAGGAGTTCGAAATTTGAGGTGATAGAGGTTGTTGTTTTCCCAAGCTCGTATCAGCCCTTCAAGCTACTTGATTGCTGCGACAAGGATGTTTGGGATTTCTTGCTTATGTCACGGAGGAGAAGCACAACACAAGGATTGAAGATATTCTGACCTTGAACAAGTATGCGGATGTCTTTCGTGAGGGTTTACGCAGTTTATCTTCAGATATGGAGATTGAGTTTACTATCGACTTTGTGCTCGGAATGGCACCATTTTTGAAAGCACCTAATCGGATGGTGTTGAAGGAGCTGAGTGAGTTGAAGGAGTTGTGGGATAAAGGTTTTAGCTGACCTAGTGTATCGGCTTGGGGAGCGCCTGTTTGTTCGTTAAGATAATGGGTGGATTGATGAGACTTTGCATTTATCCCACTAGTTGGATTGCACAACCTTAGCATTCGAGGCATAATAGTGTATAGGCCATTAAAGAAAAAAAAATGTTTTATTATGTATACAATATATATGTATGCAAGTTTTGAAAAGGAGTTTTGAAAGCCAAAGGATTTTTTTGACAAATGTTTTCCACTAAAAAATGAATTTCAGTACTTCCCCTCAAGTTGGAACAGCTTGGAGCACACACTACAAAGATAGACTTATAAAAAAACATGAACAAGAAAATGCTCTAAACCAAACATAAACAAGTTGAAATTACACAAAAAGCAAACAACGAACCAAAATTCGCAAAAAACTTCAACGTCAGTCATAATCTTGCAGGGAAAACTACAACGGACAGTTGGATCTCGTTGCAAAACACCAGAGCTAGTCGAATCTCTTCGGAAAGTACCATTAACTGGTGGTCTCCACAAAATAACAAGGCCGGTTAGATCTCAAGAACTAACTACGACAATCACGATTCATGTTATCATTACGATCAACAACCAACGATGATTACGTTTCTCGTGATCAATCCAACCAACTAATTACACTTGATTGATGATCAACTACCAACAACGGACAACCAACAACATCGCTTTTTTTTTTTTTTTGAGCAGCTAACAACAACGTTTGATTCATGACCAATACAATCAACAACTGTCAACCACAACCAACAACGTTGGATTGATCGTCAATACAACCAACAACATTGTCTTGATTATCAATTCCACCAACAACGCTCAAACATAGCCAACAACAGACAACCAACAACAATGTTTGATTGATGATCAATACAACCAACAATAGACAACCAGTTACAATGTTTGATTAATGATCAATACTACCTACAACAGTCAACTACAATCAACAGCACTCAATCACAACTAACAAATGTTGGATTGATCATCAATACAATCAACAATGTTGGATTAATCATCAATACAACCAACAACGTTCAACTACAACCAACCACAACATTGGATTGATTATCAATACAACTAACAATGCTCAACCACTACTAACAACTGACAACAAACTACGTCGGTTTTAACTTCAATACAACCGACAACCGAAAACCATCAACGTTTGATTGATGATCAATACAACTAACATTTGTCAACCACAACCAACAACATTGACTTGATCATCAATAGAACAAATTTGATTGATGATCAATACAACTAACAACGGTCAACCACAACCAACAACATTGGATTAATCATCAATACAACCAACAACGGTCAACCACAACCAACAACGTTGGATTGATCATTAGTACAATCAACAACACTCAACTACGTCAAACAACAACGTTGGATTGATCATCAAAACAACCAACAACGGACAACAAACTACAATGTCAGAGTGAACTTCAATACAACTGACAATCGAAAACCAACAACAGCCAACCAACGAACAACTGACTACGTCGGGTTGATCATCAATACAACCAACAACCGAAAACTAACAACGGTTAACCAACAAGGTTTGATTGATGATCTATTATTAACCAACAACGTCGGATTGATCATCAATAAAAATAACAACGGCCAACCAACAACAACGATAACTTGTAAACACTACTCTAGTACTCCCCTTGAGCAACAAACCTAATGGTTGCTCCATGTAGCCCAATTGGCGAGTTGTACACTAGTCGGCCTAGGCAGGAGTTTCTCACCTTGATTTTTTTTAATACGGACATGGTGATGGTGATACTAGGGAAGCGTACCCGGCGGTATTTGGGTAGCCTAATAGGGAGTACTACTCGCACCCCAGCAGGATGTACATCAATTAGCCCTGGTGAGAGTCTAGCCTTGAAATTTTTCGGTACAGGGGAGCGTACCTGGTGCTGTTTAGGTAGCCGGGTTAGGGACTACCTGATCTTTTTCAGTACGAAGATGGTGATGAAGATGCATTGGGAGCGTACTTGGCACTGTTTGGGTAGCCGAGTTAGGGACTACTTGATCTTTTTCGGTACGAAGTTGATGATCGCGATGCATTGGGAGCGTACTTGGCATTGTTTGGGTAGCTGAGTTAGGGAGTACCGCTTGTGCCCAGCTGGAGTTCATCACCCTGGTATTTTATGGTACGAAGATGGCGAGGCTAGGGGAGCGTACCCAGCGCTGTTTGGGTAGCCGAGTTAGGGTGTACTGCTCGTGCTCAGCGGGATGTAGCCTAGTTGGCTAGGCGAATGTTTTTCGCCATGAGCTTCTTTGGTACGGTGCTTGCGATGGTGTTGGCAATGCTAGAGGAGCGTACTCGTCATTGTTTGGGTAGCCGAGTTAGGGAGTATTGCTTGTGCTTGGCGATGGCGATGGCGATGCTAGGGGAGCGTACCCTGCGTTGTTTGCGTAGTTGAGTTAGGAAGTACTGCTCGTGCCCTGCGAGATGTACCCCAGTTGGCCTAGACGAGAGTTTCTCGCCCTGAGCTTCTTTAGTACGGTGCTGGCGATGCTAGGGGAGTGTATCAGGCGCTGTTTGGGCTGTCGAGCTAGGGTGTATTGCTCGTGCCCGGCGGGATGTAGCCCAGTCAACCCAAGCTCTGAGTTTTTCCCCATCAGCTTCTTCGGTATAGTGCTAGAGATGGCAGTGGCAATGCTAGGGGAGCGTACCCTATGCTGTTTGGGTAGCCGAGTTAGGGAGTATCGCTCGTGCTCGGAGGGATGTACCCCAGTCGGCCTAGGTGGGAGGTTTTCTCCATGAGCTTCTTCGGTACGGTGCTGGCTATGGCGGTTTACGATGCTTGGGAAGCATATTAGACTCTTTTTTTGTGGCTGAGTTAGGGAGTATTGCTCGTGCTTGGTGGGTTGTTCCCTAGTTGGCCCAGGTGGGAGTTGCTCGTCCTTAGCTTTTAAAGTACGACAATGGTTATGCTAGGGCAGCTTACCTGCCACTATTTCGGTAGGCGGGAGTTTCTCAGCCTAATCTTTTTTCGGTACGGAGATGGCGATTGAGGTGATGAGTTCGATGGTGATGCTTAGGGAGTGTACCCGGCATTGTTTGGGTAGACTAGTTGAGGAGTACCACACGTGCCGGGTTGGAGTTTTTCACCTTGAACTTCTTCACTATGGTGTTGGTGATGGCGATGCTAAGGGAGCATACCTTTTGGTGTTTGGGTATCCGAGTTTGGGAGTATCGCTCGTGCTCGGCGAGATTTAGCCCCAATCGGCCCAGACAAAAGTTTCTCACCTTGAGCTTCTTCGTTACTGTGCTAGCGATGGCGATGATAGGGGAGCGTATTCGGCGCTGTTTGGCTGGTCGAGTTTGGTACGGTGTTGGTGATGTCAATGTGTTAGTTTCTAATTGGCTTCATTCTGTTGGACAAAATCACTTCTTTGTAAAGATGCTTTTAAACAGGGATTCTGCTATTCAGAGTGCTTCCAGAAGATTCTGCACAATCTACAAGTCAGAAAAATCGGATCCTTTGCAGTCGTCCGGACGACGTGATATACTGTCCGGACGCCCAACTGTCCAAAGCATCATCCATCTGGACGAGAGAACTTTCCGTCTAGACCTTCCTCTGTGTCAAGAAGCTTCGAACTGATCCAACTTGCATCCGTCCGGACGTTTCAGCAGCACGTCTAGACAACACTCAGTGTTCGACCAGCTATGGGATTTCTTTCCAAAACATAGATATGGGAAGACCGCTGCAACCGTCCGGACGATGTGGTTTCCCGTCTGGATGCGTTCATACATAAGACAAGTATCGCATTCAAAATTCAGACGTCCGGACGTGCGAGCATCAGATATGGAAATTGCGTGCATCAGATCAACCATCCGGACGACCATTCCCTTTGGTCTGGACGCGCGGAGCCTAAATATGGAAATTGCGTGTAGCGGAAGTGCGACCGTTCGGACGACAGTGCACCACCGTCCGAACGCGACTCAAATCATGAATGAATTTCAGCGAAATTTTGGAAAGCTGATCGCACAGTTGTCCGTCCGAACGGTGCCTAGGTTTTATCAAGCCAGACGCTCAGTTGAACCTGGAGCTTATAAATAGAGGTCCCTAGGCTTGAGAACAGTAAGAATTCGGTATTAAATTCTTTAGTGCTTAGAGAGTTATATTGTAAGATTATTGTGCTGAGTTAGTCTCTCTGAAGCCGTTGCTGTGTGTGCTGTTGCTGCGCTGATCTGAAGTCTATCTTAAGGGTTGACCCTAAGGTAAATGATTCTATTGAAGACCCCTTCAGGTAGAAGACCTGGTTGGGAGGCGTTCGTGTTAGGTGACACGTTAGAGTGCAAGGTACGACCACTGCATTAGAGGTATGTGAGTGCTACTACTTTGTAACTAGTCTTGTCTTCTGAATATTGGATATTCTGGGTTTGGAGGCCCCGGAGTAATTTTTCTCATATTGAGTTTCCACTTCGTTAACAAAATTCTTGTGTTGTTTTAAATTCCGCATTGATATTGTTTTGTTAACACTTTGTGCACACACACACACACACACACTTGTTTATATTAGAAGTCAATTTTAATTTTTCATTTGGTATCAGCGCTCGGTACACTCTGTTTAAGATTCAATTCTCAAAGTCTTAATATTGTTCCTGCCTTTGATGGTACGAACTATGGCTATTGGAAAGCTCGTATGCGGTTCTTTTTAAAATTCATTGACTGTTGGAGTATTGTTGAAACTGGTTGGACTAAGCCAGCGGATACAACTCTCGAACTAGTTCCTGAGAAAAATGCACTACTTTCCAATGATAAAGCCTTTCATGCTTTGTGTCAAGCACTTTCACCATCTGAGTTCGCAAGAATCTCAAATAGTGAATCCGCTAAAGAAGCGTGACAAATTTTGAAAACAACATATGAAGACACTAAACTTGTTAAACTTGTTAAACCTGCCAAACTTCAAATGTTGATTTTCAAATTTGAAGAAATTAAGATGTTAGAGGATGAGACATTTGGAGAGTTTTACTCGAAGATGAGCGACCTAAGAAACCAAATGGTGAGTCTTGAGAAAATTGTCTCGGATGTAAAACTCATCTGTAAAATTCGAAGATCTTTGCCTGAGCGTTTCAGGATCAAGGTAGCCACAATTGAAGAAAGCAAAGATCTGAAAGAAATGAAGATTGAAGAGTTGGTGGGATCTCTTTAAACTTATGAGCTGTCCTTGCTCCCAGTTAAGAAGCTATAAACCATTGCTCTAAAAGCTTCCAAGAAGAAGGTTGAAGTTTCATCTGGAGATGACTCTAAGGATGAAGAAAAAGCTATGGCCATGCTGGCCAAGAACTTCGGAAAATTAATGAGAAATGAGCGGTTCAAGAAGAAATTTTCCGAAAAAATGAAAAAGGTACCCAGAGAAGTTGAACCTCAGGAAGTCGAGAAGAAAGATCCCAGGGGCCCAAGATGTTATGAATGCTCAGGGTTTGGGCATATCCGGGCCGATTGTGGGAATCTCAAGCAAGGTAAGGGGAAGGCTTATAACGCGATTCTCAGTGATGAGTCCGAAGAAGAAGAAGCTCCTGAGCAAAAGAAATTTCTAGCCTTTGTGGCTCCACATGCCGAAGAAGAAGATTCTTACTCAGAGCATAGTGATGATGGGGAAGAACTCAAGGAGGCCTATAAAACCCTCTATATAGAGTTCGAAAAGCTGAGAAAAGGTCGCAAGCAGCACATTCATGATCTGAACAGTTTGCAGACTGAGAAGAGCTCATTGCTGCGCAAAATACAAGAGTTAGAGGAGAAGCTGCTAGAGACAGCTCCAATTAGAGAGAGTCACTAATGAAAAGCTAACTCACATGCTATAAATTCAGAATAGCCCAACCGACAAAACTGGTCTCGGGTATGTAGCTCCTCCCTCTGATACTCCCTCTACTTCCAGGATTGTCTTTGTTAAGCCTACAGTCCTAGAGCCTCCTCCCACTGTTGAAGATAAAGGGAATGACAAAATTAATGGAGATGTTCCAGGCACTCAGAAGCCTCATTCCATCAGAAAATCTCCTATATGCCATCACTGCGGTTTAAGTGGGCATGTTCGACCCCAGTGCTCCCTTCTTAAAGCACAAAAAGCAAAGGTCAAGAAAGAAATGCCCAGACAAGCAAGTTATAACACAAGACCTCTGGCCCAACATCAGACTCCATGATATCAGGCTCCTTATCATGCTCTATGGAATCAAGCACCAAGGCATCAGGCTCCTCAATATCAAGCCCCTTGGTCTCATGCACCACGGCACTAGGCATCTAAGCATTAGTGGCCTCAGCAACGATTTGTACCTGCCAATCATAGTGGCAAATCCAAGACCAAATCCAAGCACTTTAAAAGGCCGCAGAAGGTGGAAGATGATCAATACTGCATGGAGCTACCTATTTGGATGCAAAACAGGATGGAGTGGATGGGTCAACAGATGAAGTCCTGCAAACGACCACCCACAGGAAGGCAGGCTTGGGTCAGATAGAAGGAAGACGTTCACCCCATGAGGGGGAATAGACTCACCTAGTTGGTAAAGGTACTCATGCCTAGGATTTGGTTCCCAATCCTAACGCATCATGTTAGATTGCTGGATTCTTACTTGATATATTCTGTGTTTACTGTGCAATCTGGGAACCATCTTTTTGCCCCCTATTTCTCTTGAGAGAATATTGCAGGTACAATTTGGGGAAGACAAAAAAAGCAGGTCGAGCGACTATTTTTTTGTATTGGCAACATCGAACTTACACAGGTTTGATCATGTCGTGCATGTTATATGATGTCATTTCCATATAGCATTTTGTTTAATAAAAAAAATAAAATTGGAGAGTTTTGTAGCAGGGCAGTTCTTTCAAATGTTTGTCAGCTATCTCATGTATTTTTTCTGGTTTATTAGTTTATTGTGCTTTGATGAATTATTCTTACATGTGGTTGAGAACATAAGTCTGACACATTCCAAGTTTTCCTGCTCACCTTTTATGATTGATAGCAGGGCAGCTATCTCATGTAGCAGGCAGTTCTTTCAAATGTTTGTTAGCTATCTCATGTATCTTTTCTGGTTTATTAGTTTATTGTGCTTTGATGAATTATTCTTACATGTGGTTGAGAACATAAGTATGACACATTCCAAGTTTTCCTGCTCACTTTTTATGATTGATAGTTGCTTTTCTCATGTAATGACTCCGTGCACTATCCTAGGCTCCCCAAAGGTGTGTATTTTCCTCTAACTTTTTGCTTCTGGGTACTCGAAACAAGAGAGATGTTTTTGACAAGATGATCAAATTGACCAAGATGCTAGTTGAACCTAGAACTTAAAAATTCTGGCATTCTCTAGATTGCAGCATAAAAAAGAATCAAGCAGTTACTCTTATGAATTTTGTGTTATGTACGTATATTCACTTCTTATGTGATGAATTAGCAGTATACCTTGTCCTTCATGGTGCAAGTAAAATTTTACCTTGTCTTTCATGGTACAAGTAAAACAATTGGGTGTTGCATTTTAAGGGGAGTGTATCAGATGAGGGTGGCTAGGCTTTAATAATTAATAAGGTTTGACTTTTGACTGATCTTTCTTAGATTTTCTCTCATGTTTAGATAATCCAGTTGCTCTTTGTCATATCAGAAAAATTCAATACCTTTTGAGAAAGTCTTAACACACATATGCATTGTATGAGTTGAGCAAGCTTTCATTATTATGTTTGCAGGGAAATCTTTGTTTATCTTATACTTGTCTATCGACTCTATGTTTGCATAATTCTGACTTGCTCTTTGACTAATTTTTCAGACTGAGATACATGCGTGTGCTACTATACTTGTGAAGGATCTAACCTTGTTGTTCTTCTCTCCTTTTTTCAGCAAGATGTTTTTATTCAGTCCGTTTTTATTTAAACTTTTGGACTTTTTTACTTTGTTTACCTTGGTCCTTTTTAGATCTTTAGGGGGAGTAATTTTTGGTGTGTTTGATTTCTATTACTCTGTTTTACCCTTTGTCCATTTGTGACAAAAAGGAGGAGTAATTTTTTTCTTTGGAACGGGATTGTATTTTTAATCCGTCAAGTGATTTTTGTCCCAGAATGGCCAAAAGGAGAGTTTGTTAGTTTGTAATTTGCTTTATTCTGTTGGACAAAATCACTTCTTTGTAAAGATGCTTTTAAACAGGGATTCCACTATTCAGAGTGCTTCCAGAATATTCTGCACAATCTACAAGTCAAAAAAATCAGATCCCTTGCAGCCGTCTGGACGACGTAATATACCGTCCGGACGCCCAACTGTCCAAAGCATCATCCGTCTAGACGACGAGAACTTTTCGTCCGGACCTTCCTCTGTGTCAAGAAGCTTCGAACTGGTCAAGCTTGCATCCGTCCGGACGTTTCAGTAGCATGTCCGGACGACACTCAGTGTTCGACCAGCTATGAGATTTCTTTCCAAAACATAGATATGGGAAGATTGCTGCAACCGTCAGGATGATGTGGTTTCCCGTCCAGACGTGCTCATACATAAGGCAAGTATCGCATTCAAAATCCAGACGTCCGGACGCTAGCCTTCATGGTCCGGACGCACGAGCATCAGATATGGAAATTGCATGCATCAGATCAACCGTCCGGACGACCATTCCTTTGGTTTGGATGCGCGAAGCCTTAATATGGAAATTGCATGCAGCGGAAGTGCGACCATCAGGACGACATTGCACCACCGTCCGGACGTGGCTCAAATCAGGAAAGAATTTCAGTGAAATTTTGGAAAGCTGATCGCACAGTTGTCCTTTCGAACGCCCTATGACTACTGTCCGAACGACGCCTAGGTTTTATCAAGCCAGACGCTTAGTTGAACTTGGAGCCTATAAATAGAGGTCCATAGGCTTGAGAATAGTAATAATTCGGTATTGAATTCCTTAGTGCTTAGAGAGTTATATTGTAAGATTATTGTGTTGAGTTAATCTCTCTGAAGCCGTTGCTGTGTGTGCTGTTGCTGCGCTGATCTGAAGTTTATCTTAGGGGTTGGCCTTAAGATAAATGATTCCATTGAAGATCCCTTCAGGTAGGAGACCCGGTTGAGAGGCGTTCGTATTAGGTGACACGTTATAGTGCAAAGTACGACCATTGCATCAGGGGTATGTGAGCGCTACTACTTTGTAACTAGTCTTGTCTTCTGAATAGTGGATATCTTGTGTTTGGCTGATCCAGAGTGGTTTTTCTCATATTAAGTTTCCACTTTGTTAACCTTGTGTTGTTTTAAATTTCGCATTGATATTGTTTTGTTAATACTTTGTGCACACACACACACTTGTTTATATTAGAAGTCAATTTTAATTTTTCACAATGCTAGGGAAGCATACTAAGCGCTGTTTGGGTAGCCGAGTTAGGGAGTACTGGTCGTGCTCGGTGGGATGTAATGCAGTCGGTCCAGCCTGGAGTTCCTCACCCTGAACTTTTTCTGTACAACGATGGTGATGCTTGGGCAGCGTACCCAGCATTGTATGGGTAGCCGAGTTAGGGAGTATCACTCGTGCAAAGCGTGAGTTTCTTGTCTTGATCTTTTTCGGTACGGAGATGGCAATGGCGGTGTTGATGGTGATGTCGTTGCTAGGGGAGCGTTCCTGGCGTTGTTTGGGTAGCCGAGATAGGGAGTTCGACAAGTGCCAAGCGGGATGTACCCTAGTTGGCCCAGGTGGGTAGCCGAGATAGGGGCTCGTAGTTAGCTGTTGTTTGGGAAGCCGAGTTAGGGAGTATTGCTCGTGCCCTTCGGGATGTACCCCAGTCGGCCCAGGCGGGAGTTTCTAGCCATGAGTATCTTAGGTATGGTGTTGGTAATGGAGGTGGCGATGCTAGGGGAGCGTACTCGGCGATGTTTTGGTAGCCGAGTTTGGGAGTATCGCCCGAGCCTGATGGGATGTACCCTAGTCGGCCTTGGTGTGAGTTTTCTCGCATTGAGATTCTTCAGTACGACGATGGCAGTGACAATGCTAGGGGAGCGTACTCGACAATGTTTGGGTAGGCGAGTAAGGGAGTACTGCTCGTGCTAGACGAGATGTACCCTAGTCGGCCCAAGCGGGAGTGTGTCACCTTAAGCTTCTTCAGTACGGTGTTGGCAATGGCAGTGGAGATGGCGATGGTGATGCTAGAGGAGCGTACTCGGATTTGTTCAGGTAGCCGAGTTAGGGATTACCCTTCGTGCCCATGCGGGATGTACCCAATCGGCCCGGGCAGGAGTTTCTTGCCCTGAGCTTCTTCGATACAGTGCCGGTGATAACGATGGAGATGCTAGAGGAGCATCCTTGACGCTGTTTCGGTAGTTGAGTTATAGAGTACTGCTTGTGCTCGATGGGATGTACCCTAGTCGGCCTAGGTGGGAGTTTCTCGCTTTGAACTTCTTTGGTATGATGCTGGCGATAGCGATGCTAACGGAGCGTACCCGTCTCTATTTGGGTAACCGAGTTAGGGAGTACCGCTCGTGCTCGGCCGGATTTACCCGAGTTAGGGTTTACCCTGGTAATGGCGATGCCAGGGAGCGGACCTGGCGCTGTTTGAGTAGCCGAGTGTTATGGAGTAGCGCTCGTGCTTGGCGGTGGCGATGCCGGTGGTGATGGCGATACTAGAGGAGTGTACCCAATGCTATTTGGGTAGCTGAGATAGGGAGTACCGCTTGTGCTCGGCGGGATGTACCCCAGTTGGTCCAAACGGGAGTTTCTCGCCCTAAGCTTAGCTACAGTGCTGGTGATGTTGATGGTAATACTAGGGGAGCATATCAAGCGTTGTTTGAGCGGCTAAGTTAGGGTGGATTGCTCTTGCCCGACGAGATGTACCCTAGTCGGCTAAGCCATGAGTTTTTCACGATGAGCTTCTTTGGTACAAGGCTACCGATGGTGATGGCAATGCTAAGGGAGCGTACTTGACGTTGTTTGGGTAGCCGAGTTAGGGAGTACCGCTTGTGCTCGACGGGATGTACCTTAGTCGACCTAGGTGGAAGTTTTTCGGCTAAAGCTTCTTTGGTATGGTGCTGGCGATGGCGGTGGCAATGCTAAAGCTGTGTGAGGGAGTATCGTTCGTGCTTGGCGGTGGTGTAGGCCATGCTAGGAAAGCGTACCCGGTGCTGTTTGGGTAGCCAAGTTGGAGAGTACCGCTCATGCCTGGCGGGATGTAGCCTAGTCAGCCCATGTGGGAGTTTCTCGCCTTGAGCTTCTTCGGTATGGTGCTGGCGATAGCAATGGAGATGGCAATGACGATGCTAGAAGAGCGTACCCGACGCTAGGTAGGAGTTGCTCGCCCTTAGCTTTTTGTTACGAAAATTGTGATGCAACGTACTCGGCACTGTTTGGGTTGTCGAGTTAAGGAGTACGACTAGTGCTAGGCAGGAGTTTCTCGCTCTGATCTTTTTCGGTACGAAGATGGCGATGCTAAGGGAGCGTACACGGCGTTGTTTGGGTAGATTGGTAGAGGAGTACCACTCGTTCTCTCCCTGAGCTTCTTCGATACGGTGCTGTGCTAGCGATGGTGATTCTAGTGCAGCGTATCCAGCGTTGTTTGGGTGGCTGAGTTAGAGAATACTGCTCGTGCCCGGGAGGATGTGCGCTAGTCAGCCCAGGCAAGAGTTTCTCGTCTTGGTCTTTTTCGGTACAAAGATTGCAAGACTAGGGGAGCGTACCTATCATTGTTTGGGTAGACGAGTTAGGGAGTACCACTTGTTCCTGACGGAATGTACTCTAGTCAGCCTAGGGGAGTTTCTCGCACTACGACGATGGCGTTGGCGATGGCGATGGCGATGGCGATGCTAGCCGAGTTAGAGTGTACTGCTCGTGCCTGTCGAGATGTACCCTAGTTGGCCCAGGCGAAGGTTTTTCTCCATGAGCTTCTTCGGTACAATACTAGCGATGGCTGTCGCAATGCTAGGGGAGTGTTCCCGGTGCTGTTTCGAAAGCCGAGTTAGGGGGTACTGCTCGCGCCCGGAGGGATGTACGCCAGTCGGCCTAGACAAGAGTTTTTCACCTAGAGCTTCTTCGGTATGGTGTTGGCGATGGTAGTGGCAATGGTAGAGGAGCGTACTCGTTGCTGTTTGGGTAGCCGAGTTAAGGAGTACCGCTCATGCTTAGCGGTGGCGATGGCGATGGCGATGGTGATGGCGATGGCGATGCTAGGGGAGCGTAACCTGTACTGTTTGGGTAGCCAAGTTGGGGAGTATTGCTCATGCGCGGCGGGATGTACCCCAGTTGGCCCATGTGTGAGTTTCTCGCCTTAAGCTTGTTCGGTACAGTGCTGGCGATGGTGGTGTAGATGGCGATGCTAAGGGAGTGTACTCGACACTATAATGGTGGCCGAGTTAGGGAGTATTGCTCATGCTCGGCGGGTTGTACCCTAGTCGGCCCAAGCAAGAGTTGCTCGCCCTTAGCTTTTTCAGTACGCCAATGGTGATAACTTGTATAATAGCTTTTTCATTGGATCTAAGGCTCATCATTGAGACTGGCTAACAATAGTCAAGGCAGTGAGAGTGCCAAAAAATTTTGGAAGTTCAACTCTAAAGCCTAAGAAGTTGTTTGGTAAGTAATTGTGTAATAGAATATTTATTTGAATAGTAGTAAGAAGTGATTGATGTGATATAAAATTTGAGAATGTTTTATAGAAAAGTGAAAAAGTTTTGTTTTGTAGTAGGTTTTTTTTTATTTAAATAGTAATAAAAAATTATTGATGTGATGTAAAAAGTGTAAAAAAGTTATAATGTTTTTTATTTGATTTTTTGGGGAGAAATGAAATGGGAATTGAAAATTTTGCATTTGGTTGCCAAACAGCTCCTAAGTCTCCATGTCGCTTATCCTAATCACGTTGTTCCCGAAATAGAGTAAGGTTGTAATACGGCTTCTCGAAATTGGATTCTAAATTGCAATCGTCAATATCGCAATTGACGTAGCGGAAGACTAAGGTAACTAATCAAAGAGCTGAGTTTTTGATTTTGCAAAGAGAAGCGTCTTCGTCTTTTACTCAAAAAGATAAAAACAAGCCCGCAGACTAAAAGAAAGATAAAATTTCGTAGAGTAGTTGAGAGAGAATTTTCTGATTTGATAATAATTCAATGACTACATAATAAGCAAACCTATTTATAGAAGAGAAATACTTGTAGAGAAAGTAATCCTAATCCTAGTAGTAATAGTAAACCTATTCCTAGTAGCAATAGTAAACCTAATCCTAGTAGTAATAGTAAACCTATTCCTAGTAGTAATAGTAAACCTAATCCTAAAGAAGAAATGTTTATAAAATAAATAAAAAACTATTTATTTCTTTTAGTGGGGACCGCATATCCTGCATCAACTGCATGTCCTGCATTAGTCTCGCCTTCTTGAAAATAACTCATCCTCGACTTAAGTTTTGAATCCTCTGGTGGAAAATATTCACCGTACTTATTCCTCAGCTTTCCAGAAACACCAGTCGAAAGTCGCCCTTTGCGTAAATACACCATCACAAGATCTCCTTCTTGAAAAATCTTCGGTCGCGAACCCTTGTTTGCTGCCTTCTTGTACTTAGCATAGGATTGTTCAAGATGCTGAGGAACTCCCTCTTGGGTAGCTTTCACACGTTCTCCTAAATGCTCTGCTGCCACACTTGCTTCCGGTAACTTAGATAAAGCTACAAGATCTACTGCAAGTCTCGGAGTTCTCCCATAGACGACTTTGAACAATGCCTTCCCAGTAGATCGATTCACCATGTTGTTGTAGGCAAACTCGGCCTGAGCTAAAGCCAGGTCCTATTGCTTCGGTTTGTCACATGCAATACATTGAAGTAAATTACCTAGAGTTGGATTAACAACTTCTGTCCGTCCGTCTACGGATGGCTCGTGCTACTGAAGTTCAATGTTGTGTCGAACCGCCTCCATAATGTTCGTCAAAAGTGAGACAAGAACTTGGTGTCTCGGATAGAAGTGATAAGACTTTGGGACTACATGCAATCAAACCACCTCTCGGAAGAATAGATTGACCACTTGAACAGCATCAGATGTTTTCTTGCAAGCAACAAAGTAAGCAATTTTGAAAAATCTATCCACAATTACCATTAAGCAATTTTGAAAAATCTATCCACAATTACCACTATAGAATCTGCTGCTCATTGGGTTCTCGGGAAACCCAATACAAAATCCATGGATACATCTTCCCATGGTGCTGTCGGTATTGATAAAGGCATGTATAATCCCGTATTTTGGGTTTGCCCCTTGGCGACTTGACAAGGCTGGCATCGTCGAACAAAATTATCTACTTTCTTTAGTTGCAGCCAGTAATACCGCTCTTCTACTAGAGCAATAGTCTTGTCTCTTCCCAGATGGCCACCCAAACCTCCAGCATGTAATTCTCGGAATGCACAGTCGTTTGCCACAGAATAAATACCCCTCTTGAATATGTATCTCGGGAATTGGTTGCCCCGACTTGCAACGCTTTTAAGTTTCACCAAAATCTTCATATTTCCCATATAACTCCTTTATGCACTCGAATGCAGTCACTTCAGCTTTCATGGTGATCAGGAGGGTAGCTCGGCAACTCAAAGCGTCAGCTACACAATTCAGTTTTCCCGACATATGCTTGAGAGAAAAAGTGAACCGTTGGATGTAAGAAACCCATAGAGCATGCATCCGACTTAGATTCTTTTGACTATTGATGAACTTTAATGCTTGATGGTCGGTATAGAGGACAAACTCTCGTTGGATCAGGTAGTGCTCCCACACCTTGAGGGCTCTTAAGACAACATAAAACTCCAACTCATATGTTGACCACTTCTGTCTTGCTTCTCTGAGCTTTTCTCTAAAAAATTCCACAAGATTCCCTTCTTGAGATAACATTGCTCCTATCCCAACGATTGATGCATCACACTCAACTTCAAACAGCTTGTCAAAGTCGGGTAAGGCAAGTACAGGTGATGTGCATAGCTTTTCTTTGATGATTGAGAAACTTCGCTCGACTTTGTCACTCCAGTTGAATTTTCCTTTCTTCATACACTCGGTGATTGATGCTGCAATACTACTGAAATTCCGAACGAACCTTCTATAAAAAGTTGCTAACCCATGGAAACTTCTTACTTCTCCAATTGACTTGGGCGTGGGCCATTCTCGAATTACTCTCGCCTTCTCTTTATCCACTAGGATTCTATCGGCACCGACTACATTTCCGAGGAAGAGTAACTGATCTATTATGAAACTACACTTCTTTAATTTGATAAACAACTTATTTTCACAGAGGACCTCCAACACTTTCCTCACGTGATCCATGTGAGTCACCAGGTTGCGACTTTAGGTAAGAATATCATCAAAATAGTTGTATGACAAATTTTCCAATAAAATGTTTCAATACCTGATTCATGAGTCGCATGAAAGTGCTTGGTGCATTCGAAAGACCGAAAGACATCATCATCCACTCATAAAGCCCCTCTTTAGTCTTGAACGCAGTTTTTCTATTCATCTCCCGGCCGTAAATGGATTTGGTGATATCCACTCCTCAAGTCAATCTTCGAAAAAAT
Source organism: Alnus rubra (assembly GCA_028654335.1). Lineage (NCBI taxonomy): Eukaryota > Viridiplantae > Streptophyta > Magnoliopsida > Fagales > Betulaceae > Alnus > Alnus rubra. The sequence goes on along the minus strand of JAJPGS010000001.1, from coordinate 2,730,567 downwards.
CTTTGCCCCATATAGCATATCAAACATGTCACCTATTCGGGGAATAGGAAACCGATACTTGACCGTCATCTTTTTTATTGCCCGGCTATCCACGCACATTTGCCAACTTCCATCTTTCTTCGGTACAAGTAGGGTTGGTACGGATCATGGACTCATACTCTCGCAATTGTCCCTTCCGAATTAATCCCTCTACCTGCTCTTGCGAAATAGCATTCTATTTTAGGCTCATTCGATAATGTGGCAAGTTCGGGAGACTTGCTCCCGGTACTAAGTCAATATAGTGCTGGATATATCTCATGGGCGGTAGTCCTTCGGGCATCTCTTCAGGCATGATGTCTTGGAATTCTTCTAACATCGATCGCATTGCCTCGGGTACTTCTTGTGAGACGGAGCTCGGGGTTCCCTCGGTCACCAATGCTATGATGTCTCGGGCCTCCTTAACTTTTATAAATTCGTATCTAGTGGATAGGAGGAATGACTTACCCTTGAAATGAGTAGAATTTTCGACTTCTTGTAAGGGTTGATATGTTATCTTCCGACCATCTCAATAGATAGTGTAGACGTTAGATTTTCCCTGTTGCTAGGCATCCACATCAAACTGCCAAGGTCTTCCCAGGATTAAGTGGCATGCGTCCATCTCTACTACATCACACAAAATAGAATCCGAGTAATGCTTATCGATCGACAATGTGAAAAGACATCTCTCGATTACTAGTTTCTCGGTTCCCCGCTTGATCCATCCGATCTTGTATGGGGTTGGGTGCTTTTTAGTTTTCAAACCCAGCTTCGAAACCATCTCCTTAGACGCCACATTCTCCCCACTACCACCATCAATAATCATGTCACATATCCTCTGGTTGACTATGTAGCGAGTACGAAAAATCTTGTGCCTTTGAGATTGATCCTCTTGCCTCGGGGTCAAGGCTAAACGTTGAATTACTAAGGATCGGGAAAGTGGAACTCCCTCATCAGCGTCAGCCAACTCCTCTTCCTCATACTCGGGTGTATCATCATCTCCATTCTCGGGTCCTTTTGGCTCGGGCTCAATCAAGCTTACCATCTACCTCTGGGGACATTGATGTGACCTATGTCCTGGTTGGTTGCATTTGAAACACTTGTCTGAACTGGGCCGTGCGTATGGATTGTTAGCTGGTTGTCTCGGGATGCTTGAACTGCTGTTGGCTGCTTTTTCCGCGGAAGTCACTGGTTGACTTGGTGTGATTGTCGGGACTAGAGGTTGTTTTCCCCGACCTTGTGATGGTCTCGTTGAATCGCTTAGGTTTCACTCCCAGGTTGGTGCTCTAGGCCTCTCTAGTTGCTTCTCCGCTCGGGTTGCTAAACTAAACTGCCTTGTTCAAAGTAAAGACATGATGCATAGAAACCTTATCTTGTATTGCCACACGTAGTCCACTAATAAACCTTGCAACTTGTTGATCTTCTGTCTCCATGAGATCATTCCGGGCAGATAGGCGAAAGAAATCATCAGCATACGCTTGGATGGTTCGACCTCCTTGTCGACACTCTTGGTATTGTTGGAATAGTTGTTGCTCAAAGTCCGGTGGTAAAAACCGTGCTTTGAGAAGCCGTTTCATCTTCAAACATGAAGTTACAGGTCCCTTCCCTTGTCGGGCTCGAGAAATCTGTAATTTTTCCCACCAAGCAGAAGCTCCTCCCTTGAACTTGAATGCCACTAACTTCACCTTGTGATCATCGCGAATACTTATATAATCAAAAAATCTCTCTACCTCCATCACCCAATCTAAGAAATATTCGATGTGAAGATGCCCGTTGAATGAGGAGAGGTCAATCTTGATTCGGTATTCGTGGGATTCCTGTCTATCGTGATCCTGACGTCAGGGTTGCTCTCCATAGGCATCCCGGTAGCCAGCGCCTCTACTTAGTTCATCCCTTCAGTTTACCCCAACGTCCGAACACTCCTTCAGTGAAGTCTTCATCGTCACTAAGATCGTCATAGCCCAGTGGTCGGTTTATAGGTGTAGGTCGTGGCGGTATAGAACTAAGATTGTTCTGATAGCGTATGATAGCCGTAGAAACTATGAATTGAAGATAGAAAAATAAATTCAAGAAGAGAAAATAACAAATAGAGAAGAGAAAAAACCCTAATTGCCCCAAATAAACAAACAGAGAAATAACTCTAAAATACTTTTTTGACAAAATAATACAGACCTATCTTTATTATATAGGCAAAGTTTGAGTATTTTTCAAGCAGAATACTTGGAGAAAAAGAAAGAAATAAAAGTACAAAACATAACCGTAAACTTAAAAACAAAGTAAAATTCTTGTACAGAAAGTAAAATATATTATTCTAAAAATAATCTTCAAATATTTTGTACGAATCTTCCCATTCTTTGGCTGATCTTATTCATGAAATAATTTTCAGATCTTATGCCTGATTTTCTCCTGCATCAATTTCGAACCAAAACTCAACCAAACTATTTCTAAGCGAAACCTAGGGTCTTAACAATACTTCTAATACGAACCTAAATCATAACAACACATCATGCAAGCAACATAACGTCTAAAACATCAAAATGCTAAACCTAAAACTAAACTAGCATTAAAGACTATTGTAACGACTAGTGGATTAAAACTATGATTAAAAGTCATAAAAACAAATCGACAACATAACAACTACAAGGAAATGAGTTAAGCTAGGAGGATTAGCTTCTTAGAGCAAAAACACCTTCCCTCCACCAAAGCACTATCACACACTCACTCTAGAACAAAGATGGCTCAAAGGGGCGGAAATACACAAAATAAACAAAGGGGGTGGGGTATTTATAGGGGTGAAATTGTAGTTGATAAGAATGAGATGATTTGCCACCTATCAAACTAGGTATTCGAGGCTCGAATATTCATGTACTATGTAGGGTTACGCGAATGTCCGTTGTATGATTCAAACGTTCGACGTACGATCTGACAAATTTGGATCCTCTCCAGTTCATCCAAGTCAATTGAACTAGAGAGTAGCTGGTTCACGACCATAATAGCTTTAAAACAATCTAAGGTTCATAATGGGCCATGTAATTTAAAATAAAGTTAGCAGCATCAAAGCCTCAAAGAAAAGGAAACGTTGAAAAGTCAAACGTTAACCTCTCCTTTCTTCCTCGTGACTCCGTGAGTCCCAACACCACACTATTTCTTCCTCTATCCAATGTTGTTCTTCTCTTTGACTTTGGCATATAATGGATCTGGATTACAAGCAATTTGTTGTTCGAATTGTTGTGAGAGAGTCTCAATGGGGTTCACTTGCCCAATTACTTGGCCCAATTTTTTTTATTTTTTGATAAGTAATGTCAATTCATTAATAAAGCACAGAGCGGCGCAGCCCTAATACACAGGAAGTATACAAGAGTGCCCCTACTAGGAACAAGCAGAAAATAAATTTAAAAAGTCTACATAAGTAAGAACATTCAAGTTATGATGTGACGCTATCCAAATATATAACGTGTTAAGCAAACGTTTCCTTAGCTCACCATCGATGTCTCTACATCTTCAAAATGCCGCGCATTCCACTTCCGCCAAATACACCACATTAAAAACCATGGAATTAACCGCCAAACTTCCTTAGCTAGGCCATACCCAAACGACGCGCCCCAACTAGTCAACAACTCCAGCACCATTCGTGACATAATCCACTCTACGCTAAATAACGTAAGAGCATAACTCCATGGATCGCGAGCAACTTTGCAATGAAGTAACAAATGTTTAATTGATTCCCCACTCTTTTTACACATACAACACCAGTCAATCACCATGAAATTCATTTTTCGCAGATTGTCATGCGTCAAAATTTTACCTAAAGCTACTACCCATACAAAGAAAGCCACCCTTGTCGAAGCCTTAACACGCCATATACTCTTTTGCGGAAATGATGGGCCATCTTTTCTATTTAACACTTCATAATATGATTTCACTTCAAATAAACCCATTTTGGAGAGGTTTCAAACTAACCTGTCATCCTCTCCATGTCGAACCAACATAGAATAAAGCCAAGCGAAGAAAGAAAGTATCATCTCCTTCTCCCAATCGTGGACTGGACGCTTAAAAATAACATTCCACTGAATAACTCCATTTTGAATAACCAAGTTATTTGCTACCATCGCATCTTTATTCCTCACAATACTAGCCAATATTGAAAAAATTCTTCAAATATCTATCTCCACACCACCAATCATGCCATAAACTTAAATGAGACCCATCCCCCACCTCAAAACAATCGGAGTTGCTAAACTTATCCCACCCCCTCCTAATATGTTTCCACACACCCACTTCTAAAAGTACTCAACACTTCTTTTGAACACTACCCACTCTTTAGACTCTCAAATTTGACGCTAATCATCAATCGCCATAATGCCTTTCTCTCCCTACCATACCTCCACAACCATTTCCCCATAAGAGCTCGATTAAAATGGATAATTTTGAACTCTCAACCCACCTGAATGCAATGGAGTACAAATCTTGTTCCAATTCACTAAATGAAATTTGGTCTCATCTCCAATGCCACCCCATAGAAAATCCCTTTGAAATTTATCAAGACGATTAGCCACGCCCATTGGAATAGGGAACAACGACAAGTAATATATGTATGAAGGTTGAAGAGAGTACTTTTAAGAAGAGTCAGCCAACCACCCTTCAACAAATACATTTGCTTCCATCCAACAAACCGCCATTCCATTTTCTCAATGATAGCATTCTAAATAAACACAGCCTTATAAGAAGTAGCCAACGGCAAACTCAAGTATGTCATAGGCAAAGATGCGATCCGACATCCTTGGAGTTGAGCCAACCCTTCGACATCCTCTATCTCACCAATAGGAACAATTTCTGATTTTCCTAAATTAATCCTCAATCCTGAAGCTGCCTCAAAGCATAAGAAGATACACCGCAAATGTCGAATTTGTTCTCCTTGGGCACCACAAAAAATTAACGTGTCATCGGCAAACAGTAAATGATTCACAACTAAAGCATCAAAATCCCTGGATCCCACTGAAAACCCTGTCAAATTGCCTTGATCCATTGCGGCAATCAGCATCCGGCTCAAAGCCTCCATAACCACCACAAACAATAAAGGTGAAAGTGGATCCCCTTGTCTCAACCCACGAGTGCTATTAAAAAAAAAATCGACGGGGTTCCATTTATAAGAATAGAAAATCTCACTGTAGAAATACAAAATCGTATCCAAGCCCTCCATTTCTCCCTTAAACCACAACGTTGCAGCAAATAGAGCAAGAAGTCCAAATCCAACTTACAGAGCAACCCAGATTCTCCTGATCGAATTTGACTATCCAAGCATTCATTAGCAATAAGCACTGAATCCAAGATTTGTCGACCACCAATAAACGCATTCTGTGTTTTGGAAATAATCTTGCCTAATACTAACTTAAACCTGTTTGCGAGAACCTTAGAAATAATCTTATACATCCCCCCCACCAAACTAATAGGGCAAAAATCTTTCACATCCATAGCACAAGTCTTCTTTGGAATCAAAGAAACAAAAGTAGCATTAAGATTCTTTTCAAACTGACCTCAATTATGAAATTCTACAAAAACAGCCATAAGATCACTTTTTAAAATTACCCAACACTTTTGAAAGAAAGCCATTGTGAAACCGTTTGGACTTGAAGCCTTATCTCCATTCAAATCCCTGATCACATCCCACACCTCATTCTCCTCAAACTCTCTTTCTAACCAAATACTATCATCAGCATCAATGGATAGGAAAGATAGACCATCCACCCTTGGTTGCCAAGAACAGTGCTCAAAATACAGATTGTTGTAATAATGGACTATATGCTCTCCTAGCTCTCCACAGGATTCTTGGACGTTGCACAATTTTTTATTCCAAGAGTCCACATGATTGAATTTACGATGTGAGTTGGCCACCATGTGAAAAAAATTTGTTTTCTTGTCCCCCTCCTTCAGCCACAAAGCTCGTGATTTCTGTCTCCAGTTCATTTCCTCAAATAGAAGAGTTTTCTCCCATTCTATAGACATATCTATCTTTTCAAGCCTTTCATCCTCCTCTAAGCGATGACACTCTTCAACTAAGTCTAGCTCTTGAATACCCTCCAATAATTCTTTCTTTTTCTTCCCACATCACCAAACACTTCCTCATTCCATTTCTTCAAATCCGTCTTCAAAGCCTTCAACTTATTAGCCAAAACGTAACTTGGTAATCCAAAAAACTCATAAGACAACCACCAAGTTTTAACCTGATCAACAAAACCATCCGATTTTAGCCACATGTTTTCAAATTTAAAATACCTGCTTCATCCTCTTGGCGCCCCACAATCCAACAGCAAAGGAAAGTGATCAGATAAAAGTCTTGGCAATCTCCTCTATGTCACTTCAGAAAAACGTTCTTCCCACTCCGGAGAAATTAAGAATCTATCAATCCTAGACAATGTTTGATCTTCCTGATTATTTGACCACGTAAACTGGCCACCTTCAAGCGGTAGATCCACCAAATTTTGCATGAAAATGAAGTCTGAAAATTCTTCCATTGCTGCAGAAAAGCCTGCAACACTTGACCTCTCACTTGGAAATCGAACCACATTAAAATCTCCCCCAATACACCAAGGCAACTCCCACCAACTCATCCTACAGTTCCCTCATATCCCTATCATCATTTGGACCATATACCCCCCCAAAAGCCCATACAACATTATCACCAGTATTGTGCAGAGAACAAGCAACTATATATCTTCCCACACGCTTCTCCACTTTCTCTACCACCCGTTTATCCCACATTAACAAAATTCTGCCCAACGCTCCATTCGCTCCCATATAGCACCAATCTACATAATGGCAGCCCCATAAACTCCGCACCACCTCCATTGAGATAACTGCCATCTTTGTCTCCACCAAGCATACAACATCCGCCTTCCAATCCCTTAGTAACAACCCTCTAATCTCCAACCTTTTCTTAATCTCATTAAGCCCTCGGATATTCCACATTAGGATTTTAGGCTTCATAAAAAACGAGATGAGCCCCTTCGCCTATGTCGGCCTTTAACAGATTGTACCCCCTTCTTCTCATAATTAATGGACCAAGCCAGCCTATTTAATTCCCGCTGCCCTTTTTCCCCTGGTGTAGATGGATAATTAATCTTAGATTCTGCCATTGATAGGTCTCGGGCAGCTTCAATCTCCTCAAACAATGCCAACAGTTTATCCTTATAACCTTCACAAGATAACCCTACAACTTGATAAAAACTCTTAACTCTTTCCACCACCCACCTAGGAGACACCCTAGAATGTTGCCCATCGCCTCCATCCACGGCCAGTGGTGTGTGTACCAGCGATTCACACCTCTCCAATTCCCCCTTAATATCCTCTTCTTCATTCTGTAACAAGAGGCCTTTGGGTAGGTAGTCCTGCATATCCAAGGAAAACTCATACTGCACACATGGTCGACTCACACAAGCTTATTATACCATTCAGGCGGATGAATTTGCATCTAGAATCTAGCTTTGGCATCAGCAATTAGGGCATCCATCTTTTTCAATTCTTCAATGCAAGTTTCCTTCTTTATTTTTGCATAATAATGTTTCTAAATACCATCGTGTGTCTTTTTCTCCTAGTATCAATAAAAGTGATGAGCCTTTTGTTCTTGTTCATACTGATGTGTGGGGCCTTTCACAGGTGGTTTCTTTATCTAGTGGTTATCAGTAGTTTGTCTTTTTTATTGATGATTTTTTCGGACTACATGGGTTTACTTGAAAGGAAAAAATGATGTGCCCTATGTGTTTTAGATGTTTCACAAAATGGTTCAAACTCAATTTAATACCAATATCAAAATTGTCCGTTCTGATAATAGAGGTGAATTTGTGTCTAGGGATCTCGGATTGTATTTTCGTGACCAAGGCATTATGCACCAAACCACTTGTGTCGATACTCCGTAGCAGAATGGTGTTGCTGAACGGAAAAATTGACATCTGTTAAAGGTAACTCATTCCTTAATGCTTGATATACATGTTCCCAAATCTTATTGGGGGGATGCCTAGGTCACCACTGCTTATCTAATTAATAGGATGCCTTCTCAGGTCTTAGAGTTTAATGGTGTTGTCCCCACCATTCTCTACTTCAAAATGTCTCTCCAGAAGTCTTTGGTTGTGTTTGCTTTGTCTATATTAATGGTTCTGCTCGGGATAAATTAGACCCTCGAGCCCTCAAATGTGTTTTTGTGGGCTATTCTCCTGCGCAGAACGGGTACAAATGTTATCACACCGATCGAGAAAACACTTTGTCTCAATGGATGTCACTTTCTTTGAAATACAATACTGTTTTTCTTCATCCCAAACTCCTCTTCAGGGGGAGACTTAGACTAAAGAGGATTTTTTTTACTCTGTTACCTTTTCCTACTCCTATGCCTCAGTAGGAGAAACAACAGCTTACTAACGAGTCTCCTAAAAATGTCGTTGGCTGTAAATGAGTCTATCGCATCAAAAGTCAAGCAAACAGATTGATTGAACACTACAAAGCCCACCTTGTTGCCAAAGGCTATCATCAACAACAAGGACTGGATTTCTTAGAAACGTTCAACCCGATTTTCAAACCAACCACTATTCGCACCGTTCTCTCAATTGTCGTATCTTCAGGCTGGTGTTTACGTCAAATTGACATCCAAAACGCCTTTCTCTGTGGCTTTTTGGAAGAAAAAGTCTACATGGTCTAGCCTCTTGGTTTTTGACACCCCCGATTTCCTCACCATGTGTGTCGTCTCCACAAATCATTATACGGCCTCAAACCAGCCCCTTGCGCATGGTTCTCTAGGCGAAGCACTCGTCGTTTGCAACTCAGCTTTCAAGGCTCACGAGCAGATTCCTCTTTATTCATTTTCCGCCAAGGATCCTTGTGTATCTATGTTCTCATGTATGTTGACGACATCATTGTGATTGGGTCCCATCATATATGGCTGTTGAATCCATCATCAAGCTTCTCAACATTGATTTTCGGTGAAAGATCTTGGAAACTTAAATTACTTCCTTGGAGTCGAAACTATCCCTATCTCTGATGGTCTCTTTCTCACACAACGAATGTACATCATTGACTTACTCAAAAGATGTAACATGGCTCTCTCCAAACCAGCATCCACTCCCATGGAGTCTACTTGCTCTCTCTTTGCCCACACAGGAAAAGTTTTTGATTATCTAGTAGAAAAAGGAATTGAGAAAAGACTAGAATAATAATTGGACTGAATAATAAAAGACTAGAATAATATGGGGAGATACAAAACTTAAAACATTGTCTTGCTAACGTGTTTGAAATAAAGGACTTGGCGAGTCTGAAGTACTTTCTCAGCATTGAGGTAGCAAGGTCAAAGCATGGTATATTTATCTCCCAACGAAAATACGTACTCGATCTTCTAAAGGAAATAGGAATGCTCGGATGTAAAGCCACTGACAATCCAGTAGAGGTAAATGTTAAATTGGGAGAAGATAATGAGAGCCCTTTGGTGGATAAGGGCAAATATCAACGGTTGGTTGGGCAATTGATTTATTTATCTCATACCCGTCCAGACATTGCATATGATGTTAGTGTGGTGAGTCAATTTATGCACTCTCCACAAGAGCCTCACATGGAAACAGTTTACCGCATTCTTCGCTACTTAAAATCCTCACCTGGTAAGGGGCTACTGTTTTCTCGACAGTCATTTGAAAATAGAAGCCAATACAAATACAGATTGGGCTGGCTCGATTATGGATCGACGGTCCATGTCAAGGTATTGCACATTTGTGGGAGGTAATTTGGTTACATGGCGGAGCAAGAAATAATCTGTCGTTGCCAGATCCAGTGCAGAGGCAGAATTTAGAGCTATGGCTCAGGGAGTGTGAAACATTATGGTTGAAAATACTCTTGAAAGAGCTTGGGTTTGACTCGGGACTCAATGCGATTGTATTGTGACAATAAAGCGGCAATCAATATTGCACGTAATCTGGTCCAACGTCACCGAACCAAGCATGTTGAAATTGATCGACACTTTATAAAAAAAAAACTCCGAGTAGGTATCATCTGTACTCTGTGAAGATGGCAGAACAACTTCCATATATCTTGACAAAAGGGAGTATCTAGTGGTGTTCTTCATACAGTCTTATGCAAGCAGGGCATGCGAGACATCTATGCCCTATCTTGAGGAGTGTTGAAGATTTCATGCTTAAATCATGATTATCCGCTACTATTCCAATTATTATTCGGTCCAATTTGACATGCTTAAATCATGATTATGGCCAATAGTTACATTAGTCACATACCACTTTGTACTCACTAACTTTGCATTCAAAGTAGCCTTACACCCCGTTCTTATTGTTTTACTAGGCTTGCAAAAGCTATTACTTGAGCTGGATGGTCTGCTGCCTTGACGAGCACATCCTAGAGTGATGTAATGTGCATCTCCATTTTCATACTTTTTCTTCCTCTTCTGTACCACACCAAAACCATCTTGCTTTGCATAAGTTCTATAATATTCATGACGTTTCTCTATGGAGCTAAATATCATCCCGTCCTTAGGTTCCTTAGCTTGGAACGACAATTGTCCACACTATCTTACAACTATTCATCAGCTACAGTTTCCTTTCCATCTATATGAAGACAAATACAACAGTGTAGAGAACCCAACAATGAATAATAACATCTACTCTAAGATATGTTAAAAAATTAAAAGAATGAAATGCCCAACATACCATTTTGAGGATCCATTTCGATGGGCACAAAATAATCAAGTTGTTTATGTGTCAACGAACAATCATCTTCGTATTGCGAAATCAAGGCCGGTTGTGACAAGTCTATCTAAAAGTTATTCCACAAAAAAAGTTTAATTAGTTAATTATATTGAATCACTTGAGGGAATATAGAGCATATGGTAGAAACTAAAAATACATATATATGCAAATCAAATATTTGGCAAGATCTCTAAAGCACCAACATAAATTAAAAGAATGAAATGCCCAACATACCATTTTGAGGGTCCATTTCGATTGGCACAACATCATCAAGTTGTTCATGTGTCAACAAACAATCATCTTCGTATTGTGAAATCAAGGTCGATTGTGATAAGTCTATCTAAAAGTTATTCCACAAAAAAAGTTTAATTAGTTAATTATATTGAATCACTTGAGGGAATATAGAGCATATCGTAGAAACTAAAAATACATATATATGCAAATCAAATATTTGGCAAGATCTCTAAAGCACCAAGACCAACTATCATTGTTTAGTAAATTTGAATAAAAGCAGCCATCACTCAATAGAGACAGAAAAAACAACAAACATATATATCTTATCATAAGAAAGAACTAAGATGAACTAATGATTCACTATGTTTATAGGGCATGCCGTTGGATTGGAAATATCATCAACCCCCACAGGCCAAAAAATAGCTCTATTTTTATAATTTCCAATACCCCCCGTACATTTGGGAAAAGAAAAACATAAACACACGGCTTAGCAACTGTTGGTACAGTTTCCGGTATGGTGTGAATCTGCATGTTCCTTTGATGTTCTTCACGCTTCTCAATAACTCTGCAAAACAACAAAACCTAGGGACCCTTCCGGGGGTCCCGCTCCGATGCCTAAGTTAGATTCTGTGAGAAAATAATGTTTTATGCATAAAATTGAGTCTTAGTTTATACCTGGGGTATGGGCCTATTTATAGGCATAGAGGTGGAGTCAAACCTGGATTAGGACTCCTGCTCCTTGTTGATTTAGAACTGCTGTCCGAGTTCTAATTGGACTTTAATCCTTTACTAGACTTCTAATTTGATATCTTCTTAGACTTCTGATCTGATATCACCTTATCTGTTTGGACCTTATTTGACTCCTCTTTGGATCGGGTTGAGTGGGATTTATCCCCAACAGTTACCCCCCAATTCCCTTATCCGAAGCTTGCTTGAATAATGGGAATTCCATGTCTAAGGAAACCCGATCTTTGTCTCCTTCTGAAAACCTGCTAACCTGCAAAACCTGAGGGTTAAATCTTACCCCCCCATTACCTTCTTGTTTTTCCTTAGGGTTTTCTCCCTGTCTCTTGAAAAACATGCAAAACCCGAGGGTTAAATCCGACCCCCCGAGAAGTTTCTTCTTGCTCTCGGCTAGGACTGATCCGAGAGGCTCCTTCTCGGCTAGGACTGATCCGAGAAGTTGTTTTGCTCTCGGCAAGGACTGATCCGAGAGGCTCCTTCTCGGCAAGGACTGATCCGAGAAGTTGTTTTGCTCTCGGCAAGGACTGATCCGAGAGGCTCCTTCTCGGCAATGACTGATCCGAGAAGTTGTTTTGCTCTCGGCAAGGACTGATCCGAGAGGCTCCTTCTCGGCAAGGACTGATCCGAGAAGTTGTTTTGCTCTCGGCAAGAACTGATCCGAGGTCCTCCAGACTGATCCGAGAGGCTCCTTCTCGGCAAGGACTGATCCGAGAAGTTGTTTTTGCTCTCGGCAAGGACTGATCCGAGAGGCTCCTTCTCGGCAAGGACTGATCCGAGAAGTTGTTTTGCTCTCGGCAAGGACTGATCCGAGAGGCTCCTTCTCGGCAAGGACTGATCCGAGAAGTTGTTTTGCTCTCGGCAAGGACTGATCCGAGAGTTTTTGCCTGCAAAAGAAGCAACATCAACGGGTTCCCGGTCCCTAGACCGGGAACACTCCGATGCTTAAGTCAGCTTTATTCATTTATTCTGAAAATACTTATTCCCAAAATATGGGGAATTTTCTGTCTAGTCTGAATTAAAAATAAAAGTCTAGTTCTTTGCAAATATAAATACTGAAAAATAAAAGCAAGCCTGAAATTCCTGAGTCCTTTTTATGGGATCACGGGCAGATACTGCTGTTGCCTCGGCTCTCTATGCTGTGGGCTTCTGCTTCTTCGGTCCTCTCTTCTTTCTATGTCATCTCGGGGAGCATTCTCTTGATGCCTTTCGTCTAGCTGAGGACGGTCTCGGGGATAGTAATCCCGTGGCTGTTGATCTCGGGGCTGATAGTCCTGATGATTCCGAGGCCTGTTATTTCCTGGATGGTTCCGTCGCTCTCCCAAGAACCGAACTAGCTTGCCATTCTTTATGAATTCTTCTATTAACAACCTTAGGGTTACGCACCCCTCGGTGTAATGACCTGCTTGTTTATGGAAATCACAATACTTCCCTGCATTCTTATAAGGAGGATTACCTGGTATCTTTTGTGGTTCCCGAAACGCCGGATCTCTCTTGATCTCCATGAGGACTTCTGATATCTCGGCATTGAGAGGTGTAAAGTTGTAATCTTTGAACTTCTTTACCTGCCTCTGCTCTTCCCAATCAGCTTTCCTGAATTTTTTCATTTTCTTTTCTGGGGCTGTCTCTCGGGGTAGTCTAGAACTGGCCATAGACTTCAGCGTCTCTTCCTGATTAATGAATTCTTCTACCTTATCCATGAGGCCCTGCAAGGTACTCGGTTGCTTCCGGATCAACTTCTTCATCAAAGGCTCCTCGGGTGAAATTCCCTGATAAATGGCAGCAAAGATCATATCCTCGGTCGGATCTTCGACCGTAGCCTTCTCTCGGTTGAACCGAGCCATAAACTCCTTAAGACTCTCATTGCCCTGCTGGTGCAATGATAGCAAATATCCCGAAGGCTTCTTCCTTGTCCGGAAAGCCAAGAACTCCGTTAGGAATATCTTGGACAATTCTTTGAACTGATCAACAGAATTCGGGGGCAGCTTCCTGAACCAGTCTCGGGCATTCCCCGCAAGAGTAAAAGGGAAGGCCCGACATGCTACTTCATCGGGTGTCCCATGAAGGTCTAGATGAGCTTTGAAATTCTCTAGGTGATCCAAGGGATCTCTGTCTCCTGCATAACTTAGAATTTGGGGTACCTTAAACTTATCGGGAAGCTGATAGTCTGCCACCCGTCTGGTGAAGGGTGAGTCTGTACCCATTAGGAGCTTGTCCACCATTACGGATCTGCCTTTGTCCTCTCTTTCCATCTCCATGTACGTGCACCTTCTCTCCAGCTCGGCAATAATTCTGCTCAGATCTCCTTGGCGGTCATCCTCCCTCCGAGGATTAATGTTGCTATTGTGATCTTCTTCCTCACGCTCATCCCTGTTCATCTCGGGATTGGGCTGTCCCTGCCTCATGCATAACAATTCTGCATTTAAGTCTTCAATCTGGGCTTCCAATGCTGCTATGCGATCTTGATCTCCACCCCCCGGGGGAGGGTTCGGTGGAGGCTGCAAATTATTCTGAATAGCCGGTTCCTGTGGGGCCACGGGCTGTCGATTGGTCTGGCTTCCGGAACGTGTGTTCATCACCATGCTGGATCTTTTTTTTTTTATGAGGAACGAAAAATCGTTTCCCACAGACGGCGCCAAACTGTTGGTACAGTTTCCGGTATGGTGTGAATCTGCACGTTCCTTTGATGTTCTTCACGCTTCTCAATAACTCTGCAAAACAACAAAACCTAGGGACCCTTCCGGGGGTCCCGCTCCGATGCCTAAGTTAGATTCTGTGAGAAAATAATGTTTTATGCATAAAATTGAGTCTTAGTTTATACCTGGGGTATGGGCCTATTTATAGGCATAGAGGTGGAGTCAAACCTGGATTAGGACTCCTGCTCCTTGTTGATTTAGAACTGCTGTCCGAGTTCTAATTGGACTTTAATCCTTTACTAGACTTCTAATTTGATATCTTCTTAGACTTCTGATCTGATATCACCTTATCTGTTTGGACCTTATTTGACTCCTCTTTGGATCGGGTTTTAGCAACAATTATATGACAAAAAAAAAAAAAAAAACTCAAAATAAACCAACAATACAAGAAAATCAACAAGGTATTATATATATATAAAATAAATGGTGCCACATGGACGAAAACCAGACCCTCGTCTCATGTATAGACGAGCTCAACCAAATAAATTGCTCAAACACAACCAGCGGGCTCAAGAAAGAAAAGAAAAAAAAAATACTACAAATCAACCATAATACCAACTCATCAATATGATTAATCTGGAAGCAGTTTTTTTTTTTCTAAACTACAGGTCGTTTAGGGCTTACCTGTCAGCAGAGTGCTGAACAACATGTCATTTTGCCTAGGACTGAACGACAGGATGCTATAGAACGACATGTCGTTCTTCAACATATACAAAACAACCTGTCGTTTTGCGCACAAAGACAATCACCTTGCTGTTGCCGAAGGTCCACGCGTCGCCACCCAAGTGCTCCAACAGGCCACAAAAAACTCCAAACCCATCCAGAAACTGCCCAGAAATCAGAAGGGGCAGGCTATGTTCATGATCAACGCATCAAAAATAGATTGTCCCGTGTTTGTGATAGATCGGGTTATCACCTAATTACCACCATGCGCCAGAGGGATGGCCTAGTGGACGCTGGCAATGCCTCCAGTGGGTGGTGCAACCTAGATGATGGAGGATAACATCTAGTTGCACAACCAACAATTCTTGGGAACACACAAACACGGCGGAGGAGCAAAGAACACGAACCAAAGAAGAAAACAAACCATGAACCAAATTTGGCTTTGATACCGAGTAGAAAAAGGGATTGAGAAAATTAAGACTAGAATAATTCTTATTGCTCTCTCGTTCCATATACACATTGATTAAATAGAGAAACCTAGAACCTAATATGGAAAGTATTACAATTTAATCAAATAAACATAAATAAGTAATAATCACAGTGGATCAAATATTCAGCAACATATCCCACATTATATCGCAACATCATTGGAGGCTTGCTGTATTTGTTCTTCACCCTGACATCACCTTCTCTATCAATAAGGTCTGTCAGTTTATGCATCGCCCTTTACTTCCCCATTGGCAAGCTGTCAAACGGATCCTACGTTATTTGAAGCATATTATCTCTTACAGTCTTTTAATCTCCAAACATTCATCCATGAATATTGCTGCCTATTCAGAATCTGATTGGGCCGGTGATTTCGATGACCGTCGCTACACCAGTGCATATTGCATCTTTATTGGCAAAAACCTTATATCTTGGAGCTCACGCAAGCAGCAAACTGTTGCTCGAAGTAGTACAGAGGCTGAATACAAATCCTTGGCAAATGCCGCCCCGAAAGTTCAATTGTTGCAGTCCCTCCTTAGTGAACTCGGGTGTCCTTCTCCACGTCCTCCTTTTCTTTGGTATGACAACATAGGAGCAAATTATCTGTCCTCTAATCCCGTTTTTCAAGCACGTACAAAACATATCGAGATTGATTTTCACTTTGTACGGGATCATGCTGCAAGTAAGTAGCTGCTTGTTCAATTTATCTCAAGTAAAGATCACACGGCGGATATGTTGACCAAACCATTATCCACCACCTGCTTCTCTATGCTATGCAACACTCTCAACGTTTGTCACCTCCCATTAAGATTGCAAGTGGGAATTGAAGATCAAATCCCATCAACACATAATATGGAAACCCACACATCAAGGAAAACCACACAAGGCAAGAGCATTACCTATGGAAAGCAAGATCAACCAGTTGCATAAGAATCAAACCGTTGCTAATTGACAATCACAGAAAATCCCTTCGCAGCAAATCACGCACATCAAATTGTATCATTAAAGTTTATTACCATTTGCTATGTACAAATACCCATTATATATACTAATGTAATCTTACGCTAAGAATAGTGTGGAAGAATAACAAAGTCTTTTAGACATTGAAAATATCTCCTTTAAATACTAAATCTAAGATATCAATGTATGCAGGAGTTCAGTGACAGGTGTGGACCAATATTTGAATGCAAGTGGTTACCTGGGAGATAACATTCGCCCATTTTTTTTGTGGCCAAAGGACCGGAACACCATTTCAAATGGTGCATTCCACAGGCAAATATCTCAGGTGGACTCAGAAGTTCTATGTCATCTTCACGAGGGTGTCCAGGGTGGATTTGATGAGGAAAAGTTCAAGCCTGATAAGTTTGGCCGTCTGCAGTGAAGTTACGACTGATGTAGCCAGAATGGACTCTAAAATTCAGGCTACTTCTGATATTGCTCATCTTAGGAGATCTGCAATGTTGTATGCAGCTTCTATAAGCAATCATGTGGTGGGCAAAAATCGCTCTTAAGATTTTTTAAATTCTGTGTTAAGTCCTACACTATTCTTGACATCTTTCATTTGGTGGACTTAACCAGATTTTTTTCCCCCTATATTACATTCTCGTAATTCACAAATCCCCCTCATATTTTCTGACCATCCATGATTTCCTTGTGAGATTCTCTTATACATTTATACTTCCATTTGTCTACTTTCATTTACCAAACATATGCTTTTATTCTTAATGTGGATTCCTCAGCTCAAGTAGTTGAGACTAGATAGAAGTTTTTTGTTGAGTTAATTTGGACCCCTTCCCTTCTCAAGCGAAAAGAGTTGAATAGAAACCAGAAAACGTAAGATCCTTTAAACCTCCTACGAAAAGAAAAAGAAAGTTAAAATAATTTATTAATCATCCCATGCCAATAGAAATATCACCCAATTACTTCTTGTAGTTATTATTACTTTCTGTAAAAAGTAATTCATGAAGTCATCATATAAGATTCAGCTTCCTTTTTCTCTTTACTTTTTATTAACTCTGAGAAAGTAAGTTTTACATATTTGATTAAAAATGTCATCTGTTCATGACTACTTTAGAGGGAGCTTTGATTGATTGAGGAGCAGATCCTGCCCAAGAGCAATGGGGAAAAAAACAATGGAGAAGCAGTCAGAAAGGGTGATACATGAATTCAGATGTGCTGCTTATTCCATTGAATGCCCTTAAGAGCAATTTACCTGGGATAATGGATTGAGATTGTCTGTGAACTGGTAAATTATTTAGTTTCTTGACAGGTGGCAAACATATATTACTTGCCCATGCTGGCCGAGGTGGAGGTAGAGGAGTAACAGAAGCAGCTGCAGAAATTGCCCGTGTTGCTGCCAAATCATGGCTGGCTCCTCTTCTTGACACTGCTTGTGATCGGCTTGC
Organism: Alnus rubra; assembly: GCA_028654335.1. NCBI lineage: Eukaryota > Viridiplantae > Streptophyta > Magnoliopsida > Fagales > Betulaceae > Alnus > Alnus rubra. The sequence continues at coordinate 2,712,597 of JAJPGS010000001.1, read as the reverse complement.
TTTTGTTTTGGGGAATCTCTATGATCTTGCACTAGAAAGAAATCACAGTCGTGACGCAGAGTGTGAGAAGCTTTTTTAACTCTTTGTTCACAATTCGTTTGCAATTACTAGTTTATTTTACTTTATTGCTAACCCAAGGAGTTGGGATTAGAACTTTGTAATAATTCAGTGAACTTTGAATTCTTGATTCTTAACCCCTGGTGAGCTTGTTTATATTTTCAACATTAACTTGCATCTACAAAAGCATTTATTTTACAGAACCAACAGGATATGTTGTCCTTGTGATGCAAGCACCAGATAGTGTTGGGATTTATGCATTGAGGTGCTGAGGAATTTACCATTTACAGGTTTCCCGAAAGTTTGTAGGTTTTCTTGAAGCCGAAAGGCTTTTGGTTTGATTTGTTTGGTCAGCGTATGTTATTTTGTACACATGTTTTCAGTAGACACTACCTACTTTGGTCAAACCATTTCTTAGCATAATCTACCATTTTCAAATTGCAAGCATAACTTCACAGATTCACTTGATTATGTCTGAAGTACAATTGCTGACATTGTTCGTTGACTAACGAGAGATTTCTACATTTTCTTTACAAGGAAACTTTTCACTTTCTTTTAATTAAGTTTGTTGCTCTATTACTGTGATCAATGTCCTAAGCGACAATCGACATAGCCCTGTATTCTGCCTCCGTGCATTATTTAATGTAGGTAATCCAAATTTCAATTACTCTGTAAGACAATGACTTCTTATGACTGATAATCACGAATTGTGTAACGAGTTAAATCTTAAATTATTTAAGCTTCCATATAATAATAACTGTATTATTTAATCTTGCATATAGATTTAAATAGTAATTCAAAACACTCATTATGTCAAATGCGGATAGCGGATAATAACCGTATTTAATAACCTTAATAATCGTGCGGATGTGGATAGTAATAATATAATGCGGATATCTAAAAGTGATAACTATATTTTGAGGATACGGATATTGTTAATAACCGCATCCGCGTTTTCACCTCTAGTTTTGATAACTACATCCGCATATGCGATAGCGAATAGCGGTTATGTACAGATAGAGAATGCACCGGATAATAGTAAGGTAGATGATCAACTTTAAACTTGGACAACTTACAGCCTACAATATGTGGTGACTTGTACGGTTTGGCACAAGTCATATTTGCCCGAGATAGTAAATCAAGAATGTATTTGGACTTATTTAAATGAAGCTTCTTGTCATCCCTTTGAGCTTGTATACCAAAAAAATAGAATAAAGTCCTAAATCCTTTAGTGCAAATTCTCTCATGAGCCCTTTGATCAAATTAAAAATAATCAATGATTTGTTACTTGTGACAATTATGTCATCTACATAGATAAAAATGAACTGATGAATGTTGTGTCGATGAAATACCAATAGTGAAGTACCAAATAATGAACACGAAAAACCTAGGACAATAAGAACCTGCTATAGATGATTGAACCAAGCACCATTAAACTATAGATTGATTTGTGCAACTTACAAACATAGTTGGTTTAGAGGAGCCCAAAAGACCTTGTTGTTGCTTCATAAAGACTTCCTCTTTGAGGTACTCGTGCATAAAGGCATTGGAAACTTCCAATTGTCTTACTGGTCAATTGTAGTGGATGATTTACTTTAGCCGACCTCAAATTAAAACCATTTTTCAAATGTAGCCCCACAAAATAATTCTCACTTCCATCCTTATTCCCTTTCCTCAGTTTTTTCCCTCCTCCCTCCTCTTTGTTACCGTTGGAACTAACCTCCCCTCCGCCTCTTCCTGCTCATTGCCGCCCTCTTTCACCCTCGGAATAGCCAGGTTTTTAATATATGGCTTCCCAAAACTAGATCTACTTTTCAACGCCAGTCCAACCACCTTATGTGCCTCGCCACCATCTACATCGGCCTCTCTGCTCCTCATCGCCATTCTCCCCATCTCCATTGAACCCCCACGCATCGGCACGTAGTTTGCATGCTTAAGCTAGACACCGCTTTCCACCACGTACCCCTACTACTCTCCGATGCGCCTCCCCTTCTCCCCCTCCGGTGTCTCTACTCCTTGACTTGCATGCCCAGGTCAGGGTGTCATCCTCTGTCACAGCCTATCTCTGTCATCCTCTGTGCCTTGCTGTTGTTGGGATTTGTTTTGTATTTTCTTTTTTCCTGTCTTTCTTCTTCTTCTTTTTTGGGTTATGATATCCTTGGATCTTGTTGTTTTATCTTGTGATAGGGACTTTTGTTTATGAAGTTTTTCTTCTTTAGATCCCTTGTTTCACTCTGATAGTACATATATTGAGAGGGGGTTTTTGTTTCCTTTACCTAGCAAAAGGTTGGGTAGGGTTAAAGAGTCTCTTGAGTGTCATGTCCCTACTCATAGAGTTGGTAAAACAGGTTGGCATGTCGGGTTCGGGTTGACCCGACACAATTAGCTAAAGAGGCTGACACCCTAAATCCGAACACAACACGATTATTCGTCGGGTAACCCGACACGACTAACTTGTTTCATTTTTCAATCTTGATTTAATCTTTTCAATGGGTCTTTACTAAACTTGAGCTTTTCTTTTTTAATTGCTTTTCTTCTTGGATGATGCATGTATACAGTTGTTTATGAGTTTTGCTTTAATGGAGGTTTCTTATTGGATACTTTAAGTTTTTCAGGTACGAGAGCAGCAGCTTCTATGAAAATGGCCGAAGAGCGAGAACGGGAAAAGGAAGACAACGAAACAGAGGTCAAGGATGATCCCATGGCAAGGGCTGAAGCCAGAGTTTTTGAAACATAATAATTAGAGGTAATTACATTTTTTTCCCCATGAACTATCACCCTCTGTCAACATGCTCCCACGAACTGACAACTCGACCAAAATAGAGCATTCAACTATTAACGTTACAGGTTTTTCCTCCTTCCGTCAATCAGATGGGTTAAATTTGATGGTCAACGCCTCATGTGATTGTCACATGCTGTTTTGAAAGTTTTTCTTCCTATTTTACCATCATATTCATTATCAGTTCATAGGGGCATATTGGAAGAGGGTGGTAGTTCATGGGGGAAAATATAATTACCACAAAAAATTAAAATCTATGCCAACACTTTTTTTTTTTTTTGATAAGTAAACACCACCAATTTATTTCTACAATTCAAATCAATTTCTTCCTATATTTATCTTAAAAGGTTTAAGTTTACATAATTAAGCTTTTATATTTAAATTGTTATTTTAAATATATATCTGAGCTATGCACGCTTCACCGAAACCAATTCAATAAAATTTCAAAACACCTTCCCATTTATGGTACAGACAAAAAAGCCTCATGTGTCCAGAAACTGCCATGGTGTTGGATGATAAAAGAGGTGATACCAATTGTAAAGAGACTACATGCATTTTTTTTATCGGTTTTTTTTTTTTAAGTAATGTTTCTTGCACAAATTTCATACGATTTTTGTACAATTCTAACAATTTTTTTTAAGATCAATCATTGGATATTTCAGGCTTACATGTAGGAAAACATATCCAATGGTTGATCATAAAAAATAAAAAAGTTGTACCACAATCTTTTTTTTTTTTTACTTGAAATGATTGTTGTACAACTTTCTCTTTCCCCCGCACATGCTCCCAACACACGACTAAACCTTTTTGCAATGACCCTTAAATCTGATACGAACACGACACAATGTAAGCAATGCTATGGCAAATTAGAGCATAGGTTCTCCTTCTCTGAGTCGTTCTCTACATTGTGTGGAATGGCTGGTATGCGTGTTGGAGATAAGTATGTGACTCCAACACACGCTGGGTTATTTTTCGGTGCTCATAAACTGTGTTTCTTTTCTCCCTTCTCCCTGCCATAATGTATGTGACCTACTTGTTTTCACTTCATTAATCCATCGCCGTCAAACGTACTAATGTATTTTTCGGCCCATTTCAGGCCTTAGGCCTACGTCTTTTCTACACTCGACCCTTTGACCCACACACCAACCATGTTTTCAGGTTCATATCAGCCTTCTTAATGCCATTTCAAGTAAAAAAGAAATGATTGTTGTATAACTTTCGTACAACTCTAACAACTTTTTTTTCTTCTTATTTTTTTATGATCAACCATTGGATCTGTTTTCCTCCATGTTGGCCTTAAATATCTAATGGTTGATCTTAAAAAAAAAGTTGTTAGAATTGTACAAAAGTTGTATGAAATTTGTGCAAGAAACATTACTCAAAAAAATAAAAAATAAAAACCGATAAAAAAATTCATGTAGTCTCTTTACAATTGGTACCACCTTTTTTTTCATCCAACACCATGGCAGATTTCTGGACGCATGAAGCTTTTTTGTCTGTACCATAAATGGAAAGGTATTTTAGAATTTTATTGAATTAGTTTCGGTGAAACGTGTATGGCTCAGATATATATTTAAAAGAACAATTTAAATATAAAAGTTTAATTACGTACACTTAAACTTTTAAGATAAAAATATGAAGAAATTGAGCGTTTAATTATCAAAAAAAAAATGTTGGCATAGATTCTAATTTCTTTGGGTAATTACATTTTCCCCTATAAACTACCACCATCTTCCAACATGTCCACATGAATTGACAACGAAGATAAGAGTAAAATAGGAAGAAAAACTTGTAAAACGGCATGTGACGGTCACATGAGGCATTGACCATCAGATTTAACCCCTCTGATTAATGAAATGGGGGAAAACCTGTAAACATGGTAGTTGAATGCTCTATTTTGGTCGAGTTGTCAATTCAATAGGCATATTGACAGAGGGTGATAGTTCATGGGGGAAAATGTAATTACCCCTAATAATTACTTCTTACCGAAACAGAGATACGGACCTTTCGGACGAGATAAAAATCAAGTGCAGAAGGACCACGGTGGTGGGGGACATTCGTCTTCCAAAAATGTTTAAAAATATCCTTAAAGTTTACCTATTTTATAAATTTGTTCTCCTAAAATGAACTTTTTTCTCTCTAAATTAATATTTGTGTCCCCTTTTAATTTTTTTTTAGCTTTGAACCCCTCTTTCAAGAAAAAAAAAAAAAAAAACCTATTTCATTTAGTTTTTCTCCATATTCTAGTTGGCTTCTAATCAGAAACCCAATTTGGTTCAGGACTCTGAAGATGTAAAAGGAAAAGTTAAATGGTTTGGGTTCTTTGAGTGGCTTCTAACTAACAATCTATTTTTTGAGTGGTTATTTTGCAGTCATTTGAGTTCACAATATTTGTTTTGGCATCACAAGTTAAATTGTTTAATCATTTATGAGTGTATCATTGTTTGACTTGACTCTTCAGCATTATTATTTGGGGCTTCAGGGAATTGTTAAGAGAAAGAGTCAACGCTCATATGTACTGTTTTAGAGATTCTATGTATGTACACACTTTTGTATTTATGTAAATTTGTCTCCTCAACAACGATAAAAAATCTGAGCGGCGCTGGAGAGTGGAGAGTCACGAGCAACACAGCTGACACTGGAGAGTGCTGGAGCGCAGAGTTACTCACGAGCAGCACTGCTGAGTGCTGGAGTAGTGCTGAGTGCTGGAGTGAAGAAATGTGAAATGATGCTAGTTTAAGAAGGTTGACCATGTTGACACGTTTATAATCTAAACCCATTTAGCCTAAACTCAAATCTTATAGGGGTAATTACTTTTTCCCCGCATGATCTACTAATCATTGTCAATATGCCACCATGAATTGACACCCTCACCAGAAGAGAGTATCGAACTGCCATTTACATACCAAAACCCCTTTTCCGTCAATCAACATCGTTAAAAGACTCAAATACCCTAACTTAAAATCAAAATCTACATATAATATATAATATATATTTGTATTTTTTAGGTTTGATATTTTTTATTAAATTATTGTTTGAGGGTATTTCTGTCTTCAAACAAAATTTAATGACTAAAAATAGAATATTTCATCCGATTTAATAAGATTACCTAATGAAATGAGGGTTTTGGTACGTAAATGCTAGTTCGATGCTCTTTTCTAGTGAGGGTGTCAGCTCATAGTGGGCAAAAATGAAGTTCTGTGAATTTAATTATATATATATAAACGGAATGCGAATGTAGTTATTAGTCGCATCTGCATTCCTTAAAACTACTATCGAATGTGAATAGCTGATAATCGCCCGCATTTTCACCTCTATCCCTACTTGGTCGTGTTCTCTTTATTGGGAGATCAGATAAAATTGAAGGATCTCGTGATGGTCATGCCACTGCCTTCTTCTGTTTGGTCTCTATACCACTCTATACGGCTCATTCCTTGGCTTTTGACTAAGGTTTAGAGGATCAGAACATTTTTGAGTCATTAAAACCCACTCATTTCCTGTTTGTTGTTCTCAGATTTGGCATTAACTGTTTCTTTCGTTTGTATTTGTTATCGAGGAGTCTACCACTCTTAATATATTCATTTCTTATTTTCTTTCTCTTTTTTTTTTTTTTTTTTTTTTTTTTTTTTTTTTAAGTGTAACCCTTCACTTTTTAATGAATGATGTAATTAAACCAAAAAAAAAAAAAAAAACTTCTCTTCTCGAAACTTTTTAAAAACTTTTTTGAAGGACGCATTTCATTTGAAAACCCGTTCCCCAACGGCTTCGTGAGCCAAATTCAAATTCTAAGTTCCCCATCCAGCCATCCCTCATTCCCCTTCTCTTTCTCACTCTCTCTCCAATGGCGACCACCAACGCCTTTCTCAGCACGCCCTCCAAGACCCCCTCCGACAAGTCCCGCAAACACCCCAACCCCGTCTCCGCCGACTCCACGGCTCGCTCCTCTCGGTTCGAGGCCTACAACCGTCTCCAGGCGGCGGCGGTGGCCTTCGGGGAGAAGCTGCCGATCCCAGAGATTGTGGCCCTGGGTGGCCAATCCGACGGCAAGAGCTCTCTCCTCGAAGCCCTCCTTGGGTTCCGCTTCAACGTCCGCGAGGTCGAGATGGGCACCCGCCGCCCCCTCATTCTCCAGATGGTCCACGACCCCACCGCCCTCGAACCCCGGTGCCGCTTCCAGGTTTTCTTTTCTCTGTGCCCTTCTTTCAAATGGATTGCTGGAGATTTTGGGAAAAATGGAAATTGGATTTACGTATGCGGTTCATGTTGAAACAATTGGCTCCTAGTTTCCAGCAAGTGAAATGAAATGAAATGTCGACTGTGGAGGCCGAATAATTGTGTTAGTTTTAATTGAATGCAGATTAGTGTTTTAGTCAGTTTCCAATAATCAAAACTGGGATTAACGTTTTCGGCTACCTTTTAAAAATATCGGATTCACATATGTATAGTATGTATTCAGTGCTTTATATTACACTTCTATTCCTTGTTTGGTTGCCAAGAAACAGGAGGATGTTGTGAATTACAAAGTTGTAAAAATGAAATTACTTAATATGTTCAATTATTGCGTTGGTGGATCAATTTCAGTCTTTTATTTGTTTCTTGGTTATCAAACAGCAAGTAACATGGGAATTGTTAGAGGATAAATCTCAGCTCACAACAGCTCCTCCTTTCATGCCTGACAGCATCCTCTTCTCCAAGCTTCCCTGATTTCCTCCTCAATGTTTCATGCTTGCTCCAGATTTCACTCCATGATTTATGGGATGTGCTCCCCTTTATTAGTCTATATATTGTTCTATCTTGTAACCAAAATATGTAATGAAAACTAGACAAAATGTAGTCCTTTAGTTTACCTTTGTGTTCTCTTCTTCTTCCTTTACAAGCATCCATCTCCTTGTCTTTATTTTACAGGAATGAACATATTAGGGTTTGGATATTGAGAACTGAAAAACTTGTGGGTTCGTCTGTTTTCTGTGTATAAACAGACGTTTATATTGGTCGTATGGTAATGAATACATATGCAATCTTCTTGATGTGTTGGTTATTTTTCGTTGTGTTACTTGTGTTTTGCTTCTCCCAATGCTTTGATGTTTTGTTTGCAAAAAGTACTGAAATTTAGCATTGAAATCAGGAAGAGGATTCTGAAGAATATGGAAGTCCTGTTGTTTTGGCTTCTGCAATTGCAGATATCATAAAGTCCCGAACTGAGGCACTTTTGAAGAAGACTAAAACTGCAGTTTCTTCTAAGCCAATCGTGATGCGGGCTGAATATACGCATTGTCCTAATCTCACCATTATAGATACACCAGGCTTTGTTCTTAAGGTGACACTCTTCTACATGGGTAAATAGATGTTTGGAATTATTATCTTCTTATATGAATTTCTGTTTCGGAACTTTCATCGGCAGGCAAAGAAAGGAGAACCAGAGAATACCCCCGAGGAAATTCTTACGATGGTGAAGTCATTGGCTAGTCCTCCCCATCGCATTCTGTTGTTCCTTCAACAGAGTAGTGTGGAGTGGTGCTCCTCACTGTGGTTAGATTCCATTCGCGAAATTGATCCAACATTCAGACGGACAGTAATCGTCGTCTCCAAATTTGATAATCGTCTCAAGGTATGAACTTATGGCTTTTGTTGAGTTGATCCCTGGTAATAAAATTTAAGCATACTAGAATGTTTTAGATGGGTGGATGCCTCCATCATTCAGATTCTCAATGGACAAAATTGTGCCTCCTCGTGCTGTTGAAGTTTGCTTTCGCAAATGCACAAATAACTAAAGAAACTTGTTTTCATAGTATGGCAGAAGTGAATGGTTTCTGTGGATGACATTGTATTATTGTTTGAATACTAAATCTAAGATATCTATGTATGCAGGAGTTCAGTGACAGGTGGGAAGTGGACCGATATTTGAGTGCAAGCGGTTACTTGGGAGAAAACATACACCCATTTTTTGTGGCCCTCCCAAAGGACCGGAACACCATTTCAAATGATGAATTCCGCAGGCAAATATCTCAGGTGGACTCAGAAGTTCTACGTCATCTTCATGAGGGCGTCCAGGGTGGATTTGATGAGGAAAAGTTCAAGCCTTATATTGGGTTTGGCCGTCTAAGAGATTTTTTGGAGTCTGAGCTTCAGAAAAGATATAAAGAAGCTGCACCAGCAACTCTAGCTTTGCTTGAGCAGCGCTGCAGTGAAGTTATGGCTGATCTGTCCAGAATGGACTCTAAAATTCAGGCTACTTCTGATATTGCTCATCTTAGGAGATCTGCAATGTTGTATGCAGCTTCTATCAGCAATCATGTGGTGGGCAAAAATCGCTCTTTAATATTTTTTAAATTCTGTTTTCAGTCATAAACTGTTCTTGACATCTTTCATTTGGTGGACATAACCAGTTTTTTTTTCCTCGTAATATTAGGTTCTCGTAATTCACAAATCTCACTAATATTTCTGACCGTCCATGATTTCCTTGTGAGATTCTCTTATACAGTTATACTTTCATTTAACAAACATATGCTTTTATTCTTAATGTGGATTCCTCAGCTCAAATAGTTGAGACTAGATAGAAGTTTTTTGTTGAGCTAATTTGAACCCCCTCCCTTCTCAAGCAAAAAGAGGTGAATAGAAACCAGAAAAGTAATATACTTTTAACCTCCTATAAAAAGAAAAAGAAAGTTAAAATTACTTATTAATCATCCCATGCCACTAGAAATATCAACTAATTACTTCTTGTAGTTATTATTACTTTCTGTAAAAAGTAATTCATGAAGTCATCATATAAGATTCAGCTTCTGTTTTCTCTTTTCCTTTCATAACTCTGAGAAAGTATGTTTTAGATATTTGATTAAAAATGTCATCTGTTCATGCCTATTGTAAAGGGAGCTTTGATTGATGGAGCAGCAGATCCTGCCCCAGAGCAATGGGGAAAATCAACAATGGAGGAGCAGTCAGAAAGTGGTCTGGGGGGTTGGCCTGGTGTTATTGCAGATATAAAGCCTCCCAATGCTACTCTTCGGCTTTATGGAGGAGCTGCTTTTGAAAGGGTGATACATGAATTTCGCTGTGCTGCTTATTCCATTGAATGCCCCCCAGTGTCAAGGGAGAAGGTATATATACTCTAAGAGCAATTTACCTGGGATAATGGATTGAGATTGTCTGTGAACTGGTAAATAAATTATTTAGTTTCCTGGCAGGTGGCAAACATATTACTTGCCCATGCTGGCCGAGGTGGGGGAAGAGGAGTAACAGAAGCAGCTGCAGAAATTGCTCGTGCTGCTGCCAAATCTTGGCTGGCTCCTCTTCTTGACACTGCTTGTGATCGGCTTGCTTTTGTTTTGGGGAATCTCTATGATCTTGCACTAGAAAGAAATCACAGTCGTGACGCAGAATGTGAGAAGCTTTTTTAACTCTTTGTTCACAATTCTCTTGCAGTTACTAGTTTATTTTACTTCATTGCCAACGCAAAGAGTTGGGATTAGAACTTTAATAGATTGGGTGTAGTTTCTCTTTTTAACCTAATTACTAGAGAAAGAAAAGGTCCTTGAGGAGGGTTCCAGAGAGTATATGGGCTTTGTGCCCTTTATGACTAATATATTTTATGCAACATTTGCCGCTTCTGTAATCCTCTTTTCTTTTTCTAATTGTGGGTGTTGGTACATTAATTTCATAGAATGGATCATAAAAAACCATTGGACTTTGTTCGCTGTGCAGATGGGATGAAATCAGAAAAAATGGATGGCTATGTTGGTTTTCATGCTGCTTTAAGGCATGCTTATAATCGCTTTATTAAGGACCTTGCCAAACAATGCAAGCAATTAGTTCGGCACCACCTTGATTCAGTTACAAGCCCATACTCACAGGTATGTTATGAGAATGATTTTCAAGGACGCCTTGGCTCAAGTGCAACCTCTTTTTGCAAGTTCAACCAGGCTTCAGTTGGTTCATTTTGTCTTGAGCTAACTGATGGGGGGCCAGCAGCCTGTGATGAAAAATCGAAGGATCAAGAGAACGTACCTCCGGAAAAGAATGGACAGCAAACCACTCCAGGAAAAGGTGCAGAAGCTCGAGGAGCTCTTCGAGAAAGCCAAATGACTGTGCCTGAGACACCGTCACCTGATCAGCCATGTGATGCAGTATATCCTGGGGCCAAGAAAGAACTTGGAAATGGCATTGACGTTGGAGCGAGAAAACGGGTTTCAAGATTGACAGGCAATAGCAGAAATACTGATCACATAAGAGTTCAAGATGGTGGTGGTCTATTATTTGGTGATAGCGGTTCAAGATCAGGCTCACCCTACTCAGATATCTGTTCATCAGCTGCAAATCATTTTGCGCGGATTCGTGAAGTTCTTGTTGAGCGAAGTGTTGCTTCAACTTTGAATTCTGGATTCTTAACCCCCTGGTGAGCTTGTTTATCTTCTCATCATTAACTTGCATCTACAAAAGCATTTTACATTTACAGAAACAACAGCATATGTTGTCCTTGTGACAGTGCAAGCACTAGATAGTGGTGGGATTTGTGCATTGAGGGGCTGAGGAATTTTCCATTACAGGTTTCTTGTTGGTCAGCTTATGTTATTTTGTACACATGTTTTCAGAGACACTACTTTGGTCAAACCATTTCTTAGCATAATCTGCCATTTTCAAATTGCAAACATATCTCATAGATTCACTTGGGTTGATTATAACAAGCTGTTATTTGTTCTGCTCTATGCAGCAGGGATAGGCTTGTGGTGGCACTTGGGTTGGATTTGTTTGCTGTGAACGATGAGAGATTCATGGACATGTTTGTTGCTCCAGGCGCCATTGATGTCCTACAGAACGAACGACAGTCTCTTCAGAAGCGTCAAAAGATACTTCAATCTTGCTTGAACGAGTTCAAGAGTGTTGCTCGTGCCCTTTGATGGCAAATTGGCAAATCCTATTTTTTAACAAAACTGTGCTATTACCAGCAATTCAGAGGTTTTCACATCTAGTGAACACTCACACTTGTTATTCTTTAAGGCACTACTTATTGGATCTGTAACATCCCGATAGTATTTGTTAAACAAAATGATTAAAGTATTGATTATGTGATTAAATTTATTTCTTTCTATCAGCTTAAGCTTTTTGGATAAGTGGAAGTTTAACATAGTATCAGAGCTAAAGGTCTTGAGTTCGAACTTTGATTTCGTCATTTATCTCTTATTTCAACTAAATATTCTACGTGTTGGGCCTCACCTATTAAAAGGAAGGCAGAGTTCACACGTGAGGGGAAGTGTTAAAGTATTGATTAAGTGATTAAATTTATATCTTCCTATCAGTTTAAGCTTTTGGAATAAGTAGTAGTATAACATAAACTCTAGGATAGGGATGACAATTCATGTTCATGTGTCAAGTTGGGGTTGTGTCGAGGTATGAGTATAAGACTATAAGTTAATCACAGTCTGACTCATTTAATTAAATGAGTCATACCCTTTAATTCTAATTTACTAATTTCGTGTTGAGATCGTATCCAATTCACGAGTCGTGTTTAAAATTGTCAGTCTTTATGTTGTGTGTCGAGGCATGCGAATAAAATTATGTAAATCAACTACAACTTGACCATTTTAATTAAACGGGTCAAACTTTTCAATTTTAACTTTTTATTTTCGTGTCGGGATTTGTATTAAATTTATAAGCCGTAAAAAAATTTGACAGCACTACCCTAGCGCCAACCCTATATAACAATTACAAAAAAGTTCCAATTTTTAAAAAAATCATAACTACTAATAGTTGCACATGAAACAAAGTTGGTTCTTTAAAAATGATTAAATACAAAAAAAAAAAAAAAAAAAAGCTTAATTGCATACATATTCTATGTTGTTGCCTACCAAAAGAAAATATTCTATGCTGTCTTTTTTGACTTTTCGCTTGGCGATATGAAACACAACTCTTAGGTTCGATTAAGGTGTCTTCTTCTGGTTATTCTTTTTCACCCCCAAACAACGTTTTTTTCTAAGCAAAAACAAAAACATATTCTGAAAGAGAGAGAGAGAGAGTTTGACCCGTTTACCTGCAAGTTGGGGCTTGAGAATTCAGAGCATCAAATAGACCAAACACCACCTACTACAATTTTTATGATAAGGGTCTCCTCACCCAATTGCCCGTCAATTTACAGATTTAAATAAATCTTAAACTGTTTTTGACTACGATAAGTAATATGAAAGACTATCTGTCTGTTTAAATAAATTTCGAACTGTCCGACTGTCTATCCGTATAACTGCTAGCAATTAAGACAGATAATTAATATTAAATCCACATGTGCCAAACCAATCATGCCCATCACCCTTAAAGTCACTTTAATTTGTAGGAGTTGGGTGGGTTTTCTACTTTCTTGGTTCAAATTCAACTGTTGATCAGTTTGTGTGATGACGCTCGTGATAATTACTTTTTTTTTTAAAAAAAATAATAAAAAATAAAGACAAAGACAGCTATAGTGTCAGCACTTGTGGGAGCTGTTCATGAACCTTGTAAACGTAGGTGGTCCCCCAGCCCTCCATTCCCAATGTCCCTAATACAAGCGACCTAGTCCAACAAGATAAAATTCCAATAATAATAATAATATTATTATTTTAATTACCATATTATTGGCAATTTCTATATTATTGGCCTCGTATCTATCCGCCGCTTTTTTCTTTTTTTCTTTTTGGCAAGATTTTCTATGTGAAGTTTTATGGTGCTGTTAAAATGCTTTAAGTTAATAGACTATGATTAATTTGATTATTTAATTAATATTTCTCAGAATAATGTTTTTAAATTTAAAAAATCAAATTAGTTCTTTTTCATAATGCCCTTTGTCATAAAATAATAGTCCTAATTTGCTTGTTGACTAGTAAAAAAAAAAAGAGAGGACAAATTTGAAATGTTCAATTTTTTCCCCTTAAAATTTGTTTATTTGATGACCGAGTCGGTATTGAGGATCAGAGTTTAATTTCTTGAAAAGGCTATCTTTGTATCAATTTTATTTTATTTTTTTATTTTATTTTTAGGAAATCAAATTGTTTTATTTTTTAAAACAACTTAATTTTTATACCCCATTATTTATAAAAATTCTGAGCCCTAAAAAATAGAGGCTGCAAGTTTATAAATACTTGATTTTTATTTTTTTTTTCATTCAAATGTTGGAATCCATTTAAAGACACTTTGTCTACGGGCAATGCTATTTTTTACATTTATTTTATATTGCCATTGATAATGCGGGTTTTAAATGATTTTTCTACTAAAAAGATAAAAGAAATAAAAGAAAAGAAAAAATTCACCCAAGTAATTGTGACGCTCGAATGAGAGTTTATCAAGAAAAAGTATAGGGTAAAACTTCACTTAACCTCCTGAACTTTCATCGTCTTTGCAATCACCTTTGGAGAGTTTAAAATTTCTCAATTTGGTATATCAAACTTTAAAAGGTTTGTAATATCACCTCTTCCGTTAGAGTTTGGGGTTAAACCAGAAGGAGCATAGGTAGAATGTCCATTATACCTTTGTATTTAAATAATTAAAATCAACTTGGCCGTGGGTCAACTCAGCAGCAAATTTTTTCTTTTTTAAAATAAAATAAAAATTAACATAGTTATTTTGGCGTCTTCCATTAGGATTTAACAAAAAAAAAATCCTTACAAATGGGTGATATAAATATTGCAAATTTTATTAAGTTAAATACATTAAATTAAGAGTTTTTAAACTTCAAAAAAGTGATTACAAAAACAATGAAAATTCAAGAGCTACGTAAAGTTTTTATAAAGTATAATCTATCTTATAAATTTTGAAGGGTTGAGATTTAGAAAGGTTTCTTTCCCACCCCTAACCCTAGCCGTTTGAAATATTCTTTCACAAAGATTATGGGTAACGGTTTGATATTTTTCATAAAATTAAAATAATAATAATAATAATTAATTAATTAAAAAAAGAAAAGTAATTGTGTCCAGAGCGAATTGAAGTGATGAGTGAAACGTACACTTGATAGCCGTTTTTACTTTGAAGCAAGTGAAGGGCTAAAAGCAGTATATAATTTTTTTACTTTGGCCGTAATCTTTCCCTATTTGAAATTTGCCCCTTTTTGGGCCATACCTGATACCTGGCCTATAATTGTTGACAGCCACCAAGGAAGCAAGGATATATATATATACAGGGCAATGACATATGTCAATATATGCAGCTTTGACTATAAGAAGCACTGCTTTGACAGGCAAGGAATAGATAGAGACTTCTAGCAATTTTGATGTCTAATGCATGCACTAAATGCAAGAGGGTTTATGGGGTTCAACTGTTTGAACAAGTTTCGATAGTCCGCCCGCCTGTTTGGATAAGTAGATCCCATAGATATTTTTTCATATTTACTATCTGAATAATTAACAATTTGGACAATAAATTGCTGGATTCCGAATCAGGTCTTCTAACCTATAAGGACGTTAAAAGGACCTCAAGTTAAGGTCTTCCTCCTTTCTCTACCAAAATGATTGAATCCGGCCTTAAAACACTCTATCGACAAACCAAGGCACTTTTTGCAGAATTTGTGTTTTTGATCAATTGCAAGCTCTATATATTTTGAATTTGAATGGACTCTTCTGCAACAACAATTAATATATATATATACAAGAAATTAAATTCAATAATTCTTTATAATTGACAATTCCCGTCTATGATCCTCCATAATGTATAAGTGACCCCTTTATGATAAAGGTTGTGTTAGGGAAATTTGACATATTGGAAAACATGTTAAGATACCATTCATTAATCCAAAGTATAGGTTTAAGCCCGGTTATATAATTATTAACCACTAGTCATATTGTTGCACTCGATCTCCTTCCAACGAAAAGCTTTTTTAATCTTATGAGCTATCTTTAAGATCACTTGTGTTGACTATGTGAGTTTTTATCCTTTCTGTCCGTGCATCTTCTTCCTTGTTCCAACCGCAAAAAAAAAAAAAAAAAAAAAAAAAAAAAAAAAAAACCAACCTATCATTCATTTCATCCGCACCATTCTCACTCCAACTGCCAAAGAAACCGTTATTATGCATCATATATGCTTCACATCATCACCGACTCTAATACCACTTGTTGAAAAGGTTAACACCTAAAAGAATCTTCTAGTGAAACCATTATACGTATCTAACATGTTGGGACCCCGGCCATTCAACTAAAAAACTCAAAGTCTTTGGATTTTGACATCTCTATATCAGCCATTCACACTTATAATATATATTTCAATATAAACTTTCTTCCTTTTTTTTTGTTTTTAATACTCACATGTTTATACTCAACAAGTATCATACATGATTAACCATAACAGTCCGCAGTCAAACTAGAATTAATTATATTGAATTTGTCAAACTGATCGACTTATTTCTTTATGATATATATCTTCAAGGATGAGGAAGGGTAAGTGAGCAACTAAACACCTTGAATTGACAAGATTTGAGATTTAGCTAACTAGATGATCAGAAAAATAAACTGATGAAATATTGGTTACCAAATGAGCCTAACTATTGCATATTTACTAAGAAATAAATGACCCTCCAACAAATAGAATAATAGCTTAAACAAAGGTAATTATGAGAGGAGTTTTGCCTCGATCATCCCATCTTTACCGTTTAAACTCTCGCCGGAGGCAAGGCAAAAGATAGCCGTTTCTACTTTGAAGTGATGAGTGAAACGTACACTTGATAGCCGTTTTTACTTTGAAGCAAGTGAAGGGCTAAAAGCAGTATATAATTTTTTTTCTTGGCCGTAATCTTTCCCTATTTGAAATTTGCCCCTTTTGGGGCCATACCTGATACCTGGCCTATAATTGTTGACAGCCACCAAGGAAGCAAGGATATATATATACAGGGCAATGACATATATGCAGCTTTGACTATAAGAAGTACTGCTTTGTCAGGCAAGGAATAGGTAGAGACTTCTAGCAATTTTGATGTCTAATGCATGCACTAAATGCAAGAGGGTTTATGGGTTCAACTGTTTGAACAGATCTCGATAGTCCGCCCGCCTGTTTGATTAGGTGTGTTTGTTTCGAATGATATTCGAAATAATATTCAACTTTTTTCAAAAATAAATTATATTTTATTCAACTTTTTCAAAAAAATTTAAATATTTTCAAATTTTATCTCACAAAGTCAAACCTCGTAATTCGAGCAATGAATTCGAATAATATTCGGATTCAACACCCAAACGGACCATAGATCCCATAGATATTCTTTTATATTTACTATCTGAATTATTAGTAATTTGGATAGTAAATTTCTAGATTACCAATTAGGTCTTCTAACCTATCAGGACGTTAGAAGGACCTCAAGTCAAGGTCTTCCTCCTTTCTCTATCAAAATGATTGAAACCGGCCAGAAAACACTTTATCGACAAACCAAGGCACTTTTTGCAGAATTTGTGTTTTTATCAATTGCAAGCTCTATATATTTTGAATTTGAATGGACTCTTCTACAACAAAAATTAATATATATATATATATTCAAACAAACAACAAGAAATTCAATAATTCTTTATAATTGACAATTCCCGTCTATGATCCTCCAAAATGTACAAGTGACCCCTTTATGATAAAGGTTGTGTTAGGCAAATTTGACATATTGGAAAACGTACATGTTAAGATACCATTCATTAATCCAAAGTATAGGTTTAAGCCCGATTATATAATTATTAACCACTAGTCATATTGTTGCACTCGATCTCATTCGAACGGAAAGCTTTATTAATCTTATAGGCTATCTTTAAGATCACTTGTGTGGACTATGTGAGTTTTTATCCTTTCTGTCCATGCATCTTCTTCCTTGTTTCAACCGCCAAAAAAAAAAAAACAAGACCTATCATTCATTTCATCCGCACCATTCCCACTCCGATTGCAAAAGAAACCACTATTATGCACCATATATGCTTCGCATCATCATTGACTCTGATACCACTTGTTGAAAAAGTTAACACCTAAAAGAATCTTCTAGTGAAACTATTATACGTATCTAACATGTTGGGACCCCGGCCATTCAACTAAAAAACTCAAAGTCTTTAGATTTTGACATCTGCATATCAACCATTCACACTTATAATATCTATTTCAATATAAACTTTCTTCTTTTATTTTTTTAGTACTCACATGTTTATACTCAACAAGTATCATATAGGATTAGTCATAACAGTCCGCATTCAAACTAGAATTAATTATATTGAATTTGTCAAACTAATCAACTTATTTCTTTATGATATATATCTTCAAGGATGAGGAAGAGTAAGTGAACAACTAAACACCTTGAATTGACAAGATTTGAGATTTAGCTAACTAGATGATCAGAAAAATAAACCGATGAAATATTGGTTACCAAATGAGCCTAACTATTGCATATTTACTAAGAAATAAATGACCCTCCAACAAATACAATAATAGCTTAAACAAAGGTAATTATGAGAGGAGTTTTGCCTCGATCATCCCATCTTTACCGTTTAAACTCTCGCCGGAGGCAAGGCAAAGGATCGACGTTCAAAGAAAACTCGCCCGGCCATTATATATCTTTCTTTACAAGCACTGTTAAAACACAAAAATTAAACCTGTCTTAATTAGAGATAATTTATTAAGACATAATTTTGTTTGTGTTTGTAGATGAAGAGGAGAGAGGGTGTGGAATTAATTAATAATAGTATTGGGAGGTTTTGTAGATATAACATGAGCCTAGCATTAGCTTTAGACCGGCTGCGACGGTGAGAGATATAATAAGACCAAGTTTGGCGGACCCTACAAAGTCTAGCAAAAATCGAAGTAAGATTCTACACAAATTGTCACGTACCTACCAAAATGACACCTCATAATTGCATTGTTTAAGGCTTTAGTCAAGCCGACTAATTATCCTTGTTATTATTATTAATTATTATCTAACTTACAGGACCAATGGATCCGAAATGGCATACCCCATCTCGTTGGAATTTAAGCATTTTTCTTTTTTCTTTTTCTTTTTTTTTAAGCAATTAAGAGCACATTAATAATTAAGTGAATCAAACCTCTCAAATTATTGAGAAATGTTAAGAGTTTTTTCTAACGGTTTTTTAGTGTCCTTCTAGATGACATGAATTTAATAAAAAAATTATCTCAAAATGTGACTTAGGAAATGCAATTTTTTAAGCAAAAAAAATTAAATCAACATCATTCAGAAAGACGCTAGAAAGAGCTTTGCATTTCTCTAAATTATTTGCCTGAATTTGAGAAAATTTAGGTAGGTGATTGTGAAAGATCACTTATAAGACCACCTGACCAAATAAAAATTAGACATCCAACTACTTATCCGGTTGGGTGTGTCCTATAAATGATCTTTTATAATTACTGTCTGAATTCTCTTAAATTCAGACAAATAATTTGAAAGAATCGTAACTTTTTCTTTTTCGTTTCTCAAAGTTAATTAAAGTTTGTGGCAGCGATTAATGTAACTTTTATTGGTCCACTAGCTGAACTTTAAAGAACTCAATAAATTAAGGCATGCATGGTGCCAGAAGGTTATTAGTGCAAATTCTTCTAGTAGCCCCCATGAATAAAGTTTCATGTCACCTAAAGCAATTCACGACTCCAGATTTCAGCTCCTTTTGGTATTAAAATAAAGGTAATTATATATCCAACACAGATTTCAGTTTAGTGGGTCTTAATTAGAAAGATGGTTTGAATAAATATGATTCCATCATTGCTATATAGTAGTTCTTTATACGACCTGTAAACTCAATACAAAATTAACAGATTATATTCATGTTTGGACACGATCCAAATCCAACACACGACATCATAAGGACGTTTTGCAATTATATATTGACGTATATATTCTTATATTAACGTCATAATAACACGCGGACACTATTGCGACTACTGGTTTTTGTATGAAATGACTACTCCTAAGATTCAAACCACACAAATTATGTATACTTGATAGCTCAAGACTTTTATGCAGCACCATGTAATGGCTGGTCTAGAGCAAATCATTGCTCAGTACTGATTCAACTTAAACAAGGACTTAGAAAAAAGAAGAAATGGTCCCGGAGGAAGAGTTCCTCTAATTCTATTAATTTTTTTTATAGTACTCTTTTCTTGAATATCATACAAGAAATTTTGGATGCCTAGTATCGCACCAATTAGTAACCCAAGATTCAAACTTTTAGTAAAAAGTAATTGCAGTAAAACCTGACCTATTGACCCTTTGGTTTTCCAGCAACACGAACGTATTTAAATTTCCTGGCTTAGTGTAAATAGAAATATGTCTATCTAATCTTAACAAATGAATGAATCAATGAATGAAAGCGAAGAAATGAAGTTTAATTTCCCTTTCCGGTCTGGCGGACCAACCACTCTCCAAAAGGTCTTATACCTCGTATTATTTCTATTCTACTTCTATCGAATTCTCAAATTATTTGTTCGAATATGAGAAAATTCAGGCAACCACTTATCCAATTAAGTAGATCCTATAAGTAGCATCTCATAATCACTTGTCTGAATTCTTTTAAATTCGGACAAATAATTTAAAAGAATTTTGATCCGTTTATGATGTTAAAATATCCGAGGGAAGAAAAAGAAAAAAAAAAAAAAAACTCTGCGCGCGTGTGAAACTGTCAGAATTACTTACCCGAATTTTCTCGTGCGATAGTAGCGGCTTGGGTGTTACATAATGAAAAGTCACGTAAGAAAGTAGTATTTCTGTCATGTGCTCATTGCTACCCATCCTTTCACAAAACCTACTCATTTCCCACTTGGATTTTGCAAGTTTGGTTGTCCTTTTAGGCCGTTTCAACTGATCATTTCCTACCCAAAATTATTATGCTCGTTGAATATGATATGACTACTTGAGACCAAAACTTTCGTAATATATATAAACGGAAAATTTTCCTTATAATCTTTAAAATTTTATCCATTTTAAAAGAATATACTTAAATTTTAAACCGTCTTAATTTAAGATATTTATTTTTCAGAAAGTTTCAATCACAGTCATCCGTTAAAATTTTCTGTTAAATTCTATCAAAATTTTCAAAATACTCCTATATTTATTTTTTTAAAAAAAATTAAAAAATTTCAAAGATTCAAGTACGGGTATTTTTGTAAATTCCGTTAAATTCTAATCAACACCTAAATCCTAGCATTTTTTTTTCTTTTTTTTTTCCTAAAAAAAAAAAGGTTTTTTTTGAAAATGTGTTTTAATGTGACGTAAAGATAAAATATGTTTTATGCTTTAAAGAGTGTTTTGTATTTGAATTATTTCAAAAAGAGAGAACAAAACAAATTTTTTTATCTTTAAGTAGTTTTCATGTTGAAATCTATGAATCTTTTTTAGTTCCTTTCTTGCTCAATGCACATAAATTAAACAGTACTACTTAGCTAATAAATCCATTTTTTACATGGCTAATGGAGTATGTTAGGTACTCCACAACCCAAAAGTTAATGATTATGGTTATGACACATTGCAATTCCTTTTGGAGCAGTTGTAGTGTGTTATGGGCATTTAATTGGCATCAGGATCCTCTCTGATTGTTTTTCAACAGGAGAGTAGCCGGCCCTTTATACATAGAAACATTTTTGAAATTTTACACCATATGAAATTATAAAAATACTCTTATGTATAAAGGACCAGCTCCTCTCCAGTTGAAGGAGGATTCTAGTCCGAGCATTTGGCCCCTCACCCTTCATTCATTTTTTTCTTTTTTTCTTTCTATATATCATCTTTTCCCAATGTAAATAAGAATTTGATTCTCCTTCCTTTATTGCTTTTGTGTATTTAAGTGTGATCAAAATTAAGAGCCACTCAATATCTTATGTGGATACAGAACAACATATTAAGAAATGAATTAGAGAATGAGAATTAGAATCTGACCATTGTTTTGGAACCGAACTTATTCACCTACAAATGATTGGCATTAAAAATACCAATTATATATATCTTGGCAGATTTCAATAGGTCACTCTGTCTTATTCATAGTGCTTTCTCTTCTCATAGCATTTTATATCTTCATGAATTCCAACATCATAAAATCGAATCAGTGAACTCAAAGGGGATGATGCTATAAATTTACTTTAATATATGCAAAAGGAAGATATTTTGATTAGAAAATTTCAACTGTGTATGTGTGTAACATGCCACTATTGCCTCTCTTTTCTTTTTCTTTTTATTTTTTGTATATGGATGAGCTAAAGAACTATGTGGCAAAGAAAACCATGGACAATATTGTAGCCGATGTCCCTTAAGATCGAGGGGTGCCCGACTGATGAAGCTTGAACGACATCCTTTATTCCGTCTCCACGGCAAAAAATAAAAATAAAAAGGGCACTTGCAACTGGGGAGACTGCGGGGGTGATTATTTTCATTGAGGAAAACGGTTTCTTTGAACGGAGAGAGAAGAGAAGACTTTCGATGCAATTTAAAGGCTGGCACTTAATCTCTTTTGGGTAGACCGACTTTCCGGTAGGGTGCGTTTGGAATTGTGATTTCGTAGAGAAAAAGTGCTAAATAGAAAAATTAAATTTCTTAGCTAAAATTTGAAAAAAAATTTGCCTATTGGGATATCGGTTGAATAACTTGAATGGATAAAAATTAACCTAGGTTCATGTCATATAAGTATATAAAACGTTTCTCTAATGTTCTTTACATTGTTTCCTTGAGCATCTATGTAATGAACGTAAAAAAAAAAAAATCGGAAAAAAGAAAAAAGTAATTTTATTTAATAGACTGTTATACAATTACAATACAATTTGATGATGTGACAATGAAGATTAACACTTATAAAAGAATATGTATATTTAATTTTCACTGCTACAAAATTTTTTTAGTCTAAACAAAAATAAAAAGGGGGAAGGGTGGGGAATAGCAATAATGACGTTACAAGGAAAACAAGGTAGTTCTTGATGGATTAGGATCCTTTCACATTATTTATCCAAATTTTATGTGAAAGACTATTTATGAGACCCACCTGACTGGATAAGTGGTTGAACAACTTAATTTTTATTTGGTCAGATGAAGGGTCTCGTAAATAGTCTCTTACAATCACATATCCGAATTCTCTCAAATTTAAACAAATAATTTGAGAGAATTTTGATATGTTGGGGATGCGTCACCCCATTATAGATTTGACCAAATTAAATGATAAATCTGGATTTTATTAATGCAGTGTGGTAAGCTTGTGAATTTGTAATGTATTATTAATCCTTCCCACCTCCTCAACCACACAAGATTTGATATGCGGTTGCAACACACGCGCCTTAAATGTGCAAATCTGTGAGCGGATGGGCGTTGTGATGATCACAAAAATACTTTTCATCATCATCATCATCTCCCCATTCTCCAATCCCATCACACACACACACACATTCACACAAAAGAGTCTCTTCAGTCAGGGGGGGCTCTGAAGTCAATGCCACTTCTCTCTATACAAAATCAAACATAGAGAGACAATTCCAATTTCAACCAATCCCCTTTTTTCCTTCTTCAACCCCATTTTCTCTCTGCCCAATCACCCTCCTTAAAAGACAATAATATGCGAATTTCATTTCATATATAGAAACCATGGTCTAGCTCTAAAGACACACATTAATTAAATAA
Organism: Alnus rubra; assembly: GCA_028654335.1. Lineage (NCBI taxonomy): Eukaryota > Viridiplantae > Streptophyta > Magnoliopsida > Fagales > Betulaceae > Alnus > Alnus rubra. The sequence goes on along the minus strand of JAJPGS010000001.1, from coordinate 2,689,195 downwards.
TTAATTAAATAAATAAAAAGAGAGAGGGAGAGAGAGAGAGAGAGAGAAGCAGAAGAAAACAAAAACATAGCAAATAAGCAAACCCCTCTCCCCATCAAACCTTGTTTTTCACTCTTTCATCCCTTCTTCTTCTTCTCCACCCAAATCACACCCATCTTCTCTTTCTCTCGACGGACCCATCAATGGAAAGTAGCTCAAGACCCCAAGAAAGAGAGAACCCATCTCCCATCAACTCGCCGACCAGCAATGTCACCAACAGTGTGGGCAGCAGCAACAGCAATGGCCTCCAAAATCCACCCAAGCCAATCCCCAGATCTGCCGACTCCAACCCCTACCCGACAACCTTTGTCCAAGCGGACACCTCCACCTTCAAGCACGTCGTCCAAATGCTCACGGGCTCATCGGAGACCGCCAAGCAATCGTCAAAACCTAACCAGGATCCGTCGCCGGGGCCAATATCGTCCAAGAACCATAGCATACCGCCGATGAGGACTGCACCCAAGAAGCAACAAGGGTTCAAGCTCTACGAGCGGAGGAACAACCTCAAGAACAGCCTCATGATCAACACGTTGATTCCCAACTTCGCTCAGAACAATCCCGGGTTCTCGCCGCGCAAGGTTCCGGAGATCCTCTCGCCGAGCCTGCTCGACTTTCCTTCGCTCGCTCTCAGCCCTGTCACCCCATTGAACGGAGAAGACCCATTTGACAAGTCCTCCTCGCCGTCGCTTGGGAGCTCTTCCGAGGAAGAGAAAGCCATCGCCGAGAAAAAGTTTTTCTTTCATCCGTCCCCGCGAACCACCACTCCCAGAGACTCCGAGCCGCAGCTTTTGCCTTTGTTTCCGGTGACATCGCCAAGAGTTTCAGGGTCCTCTTAATTCCTGCAGAAGAGAGATCTTGTATGAACAAATAACTTCTTGCTTTTCAATTGTAAAATTTAATCTCTTTCTTCCATAGATTGCTTAAAGGTCTTTGTTTTTACTCTTTCCAAATTTTTATGCCTATATTATCATTATTCAGAACCCTCAAGATGACATAGATTTTGTTCTCCTCTTTTGCTTTCTTTCTTTCTTTCTTTTTATCTCTTTAATTATACTCTTTTCATCACAAAATAAATACATCTATCTATCTATATATCTATGTTCTTTCGGTTTCGTTCAATCAATATTTGTGTGGAGAGTGAGAAAATAATTATTACAAGTGGGAAATTAGAAAGTTTCTTGGCAAAGCAGTCGACTGGGTAAGAAGAAGGATATCTCATACTTGGAGTCAACTTTTGTGAACCTTTCTGGGTCCCATTAATCAAAGCCATTTTTTTTTATTATTTTTTTTTTTTCCCTGAGGTCACTGAAGGTCAATTTATTTAAATGTTCTATTTTTTATGACATGGTCATGACATGCATCTGAGTTTTCGAATTCTTGGATCTTCCCACGTTTTTAGGGTTTTCTTTTTCATACATTTTTTTTAAAAAAAATTAATTATTATTTTCGAATTAAATGGATATAATTTTGTCATTCGGTATTTATTACATTTATCAGCTCAATACTTATCATAAATTAAGAATATTATTTTAAAAGGTGGTAAATACTGATATATATGACCAATTAATCTCATTTATTTGGTTTGAAAACGTACAATAATAAGATCCTAATCGCCTTAGGGTTTGAAAATGACCTATCTTTTTTTTTTTTTTTTTTTTTTTTTTTTTGAGAAATGAAAATGACCTATCGAAAGCTATTACGTGGACTCAAATTCAACACGTACGAGACTTTCTCAAATACCTTTGGCTTTTATATTTATATTTTTTATTTTTTGAACGGCAAAATCAAATCCTCCTTTTTGAAGAGAAATAAGAAAATAGTATATATATGGTTTTAAAAATCGGATTATTAAGAGAATGGACTATATATATATTATTGTCTATAATTAAAGAAAAAAATTAATATTAGAAAAAGTTTTACTCTAACGGTAAGAGTATTAATATGATCATGAAAGTTAGAGTCAAATTATAATATTTATAAACTTTATATTTTTATGTTAATTTGTCTAAAACACACATATATGTGTATAATTCTAGTGTAATATCTCATACAAAACATCAAGTTGCTTTTAATTTAAAGGGAAATTGTTAAATTGATCCCTCTCATTTGGCCTTGTAACATATAAATCTTTGTAGTTTCAAGAAGAGCTTATAAATCCATGGGATATGCCTATGTAACAAAATGATAATTTTGTACAAATTTCAGCCTTTTTTTATTTTTTTTTATAGTGATTTTATGACATTGCAATTTTACTCTCAAATAAAAAATTATACCAAACAAAAATAAAAATAAACAACCCTTTTTTTTAAAAAAAAAAATGGTTCGTGAGTGACTTAAAAGGGATAGTCGACCACTCCAAAACTGACTGATGTGGGCGGTCGAATCACCCTTATAGGGTGGTTTTGCCACCCCTAAAATTGACCGTTGGGTGTGCCTGAATCACCCTCAAAATCGGCCAAGGGATGTTCGAACACTTCAAGAACGATGGGGTGGTTTGGCTACTCTAAAACCAAGTTTTTTAAAAAATAAAAAAATAGTTGAATTTTGTACAAATAATTATTTTGTTAGAGAGAATATAACACAGTGTTTTATAAGCTCATTTTGAAACTATACAAATTTTTGTTGTTGTACGGTGGAAGTACATGGACCAATTTAGTAATTTCTTTAAAAAATTAATTATTATTGCTAAATACCATAAAAAGACCCCTCTTGCCTCTTGGTAATGTATACCTGCAAATTCCCTCTGCATTTAAACCTACCTTTTGTCCGAGGAAATTATGACGTGGCCTCTTTTAACTCAAAGGAGACCAGCTCAAAGTAAATAAGAACTTATTAAATGGAGAAATGTTAGACTTTCTAAAATTTTCTTCTAAAGAATGTGTCACAATCTCATGAGATGGTAACACATTTTTCAAAATAATAAATCACATGAGATTGTGACACATCATTTGAAAACAATTTTTTTAAAAAAAAAATTAGGCTGTGTAGCATTGAGTAGAAGGAGAAGAAAGTGCAGTTATTATGATTGAAAAATAAGAAAAATGAGTATACTTGTGTAAGGATAAATCATCTCAAATTATTTGTCTGAATTTAAGAGAATTCGGGTCGGTAATTGAGAGAGACCACATATGGGACCCATTTGACCGGATAAATAGTTGGACAGCCTAACTTTTATTTGATCAGGTGAGTTCCATAAGTGATCTCTCATAATCACGTAAGTGTGTGATGTGTAATGTGTAAGAGATATGATACATTGCCACTTCAAGACACAATTATAGACCACATTTCCCACGTGACAACTTTTACTTTTACTTTCTGTTTTTTTTTTTTAGAAAAAAGTCATAATGCTAGTTAGGGGACCACGTTGCCACATGGACAAAGTGGTCAAAAATTGTATCTTCGGGAAATATCATATCTCCAATATGTAATGTGTATGATCTAATTAACAAATTAAAGCATAGAAATTGTGAAAGAACTTTTCTTCCTTTCCTATTATAAATCTCATTTAATTGGTCATTGTATATGGACTAGGTGGGGCCCGAAAGAAACTTCCAAGATATTTTGACTTTTGAGTATGTTATACAGTTTTAGGTAAAATGCTTGGTAGTTGTTTAACTTAACTTAAGGATTAATGTATCCATTTATTTCACGTTATTATTTGAAAAATATAAGACAAAGTTTGAAACTCATTGTTGATGTCAAGCCTCGGCTGCTACTTACTTTGACTACAACAACTTTGACCTAACTTCCTACTCGTGTACCTATCATTTAATTTACTATCTTTCAATCGAAGCGGTTTGACGTAGGAATGACAATTTGTAATTTCGTGTCAGATTTGTATTGTGTCGAGGTATGAGTATAAAGTTATATAGGTTAATTCTAACCCGGCTAATTTTATTAAACGTGTCAGACCTCTCAACTATAATCCGCTAATTTCATATCGGGTTCGCGAGTCGTGTAACAAATTGTCAAACTTTATATCACGTGTCGAGTTCGGATCATGTCGAATCATAGGTATTAGACTATATAAGTCAAGCTTAACTCGGCCCATTTAATTAAGCAAGTTAGACCTTTCAACCCTAACCCGCTAATTTTGTGTTAAGTTTATGTCAAATTCATGGATCGTATAAAAAATTGACAACTCTTATATTGTATGTCGGGTCATATAATATCAAGACATTAGTATAAAACTATATAGATCAACTATAACTAGACCCATTTAATTAAAAGGGTCAAACCCCTCAATTTTAATCTGCTAATTTCGTATTAAATTCGTATCAAATTTGTCAATCGTGTTAAAAATTGTCAATATAGGATAAACCTCTTCATGGTTTTTTTTTTGGCCAATATGAAACCCAATTTTATCACATTTAAAAATCAAAATGCTATGAAGACTGCAACTGATTCTGGAATCATCCATAGAATTCCAATAGGATTTTTACCATTCCCTGCACAAGCATCATGAGATGGAGAAATAATAAGTTCCAAATGCTAGTATTAAAGGGTCACAAGTCAGAAATTGGCAGCTTGAGCTTATGAACTTTTCAGAAGAATATGTCCAACTGATATAGGATAAAAGCAAAGATGATTTAAAATTATAAATTCAGGCAAAGCATTGATCTTGGCAAACAGAGATCAAGATAGGAGAGCAGAACACAAATTTGCATTGGTTTTTATTTTATTTAAAAAAAAAAAAAAAAAAAGGTGAAAGCTTTTTATTTATGTATATACTTATTCATAGTAATTGTCACATTTCATATGATTATAGAAGCACATGTCTGCTTTCAGATTTCCGAGAATGATTTGATTGTCTTGAAGCCATGATTCTGTGGAAGGGGTGCATTCCCTGGCCGGATGGAAACTATCACCTCCAAACCTGTAACATGGGTTAGTGTTAAAATATAATACAAAAACAGATTGCATTTGAGTATTAAATTTACTGAGCTGCAATTAAGGTCAATCTCCTATCATAGGCTTCCCCATGATGAATATGAATAAACAAATACTCAGGATGCAAGATGAAACTCTCTTGAAACGCCACCTGTGTATGCATTAATTGAGGACACCTGTATTTTATCATAAAGCCTGAACATCCAAAGAGGGTGCCCTTCAAGTATGGAGTTTCATTTACCAAACATTTTGAAAAAGTTTACCAAACAATTTTCTTAAATGGACCCAGAGAAAGTGTCAATTTTCAAATTTGGACTCCACCGAAAACACTTCTCAACCTTTTATCACACCAAAAACCTTTTCAAATAAATAAATTAAAAAAAAAAACACACACTCTTCAAAATACTTGACAAACATAACCTAAGATTTTTCACAAATAGGTCATTACCTGCTGCCTTTGCAGCTACAGCTTCTTGATAAACATCTGTTACAAACAAAATCTCTGACGGCTTATCAACTCCAAGAGATTCTGTGATTTCAACATAACTGCATGTTTCTCTTTTATTCCTGAAAGAGATAAAGAAAGACGAGTCAAAAGAGATCCTCCTGAGCACTAAATGCAGAGAAGCATTATGGAACTTACAAAACTTACCCCACTCTGGTGTCAAAAAATCCAGACAAATATTTTCTTAGATCCCCGTAGCTTGTATTTCCAAATAGAAGCCTTTGTGCCAACCGGCTACCACTAGAGTAAATATACACCTGTTGCACAAGATAGAAACAAAAACTTTCAACGAAAAAATGTATGAATCATTAACTGCAAAAATCAAATGCATTCAAGGAATTACATCTAATTGTTACTAGAGTAGTGATGTCTTCCAAGGAAAATGATAATTGTTTCAGCAATAATGATCTTTTGCTCAATAAATACCATTTATCTAGAGCAATTCTAAGTTTGACCCTAAAACGACACTTATTCACAGGAAGGTAGCATCTCTACAGACCTTGGGTGGCAGGGAATGGGGTCACTAAGGTTATTAGCATTTCATAATCATAAATGAAGTATTAGATGCAACAGAAAACTGGATAATGAAATAGAAAATGAGTGATAGTTTTGACATGAATTTGTAGATATTCGGAGTCACACGACATATCATTGGCTGGCTTCTAAAATGTCTTTCCCTCTCCAAGGAGAAGCAATCACACCAGAAATAGGATCATCGTAATGGATATAGTGAACTCCTCTTCAAAGTGTTTTCAGTCCTTTCATAGGCACCTAGTTGAGTGATCATACTTTCAAAGTAATGGAGGTCAGATTATATCCTCCATAAAAACTAGAATAACTTGCATTTATGGTTGATCTCCGCACGTTTGTATCACAAGTTTGTTCAATGTGTATTTCTTTGTGTGTGTATGTGTACCAGTTGGAATACAAGTAGACATACAAACGAAAATGTTCCATTACAAAGAAAGACAGCGTTAAAACACATAAAATAAGAAATGACAAAAAACAGAAGTTTTAACTCAAACAATAAATTCAGAGACATAGAGAAGAGAGAGGGAGGGAAGGAGGGAAAAATGGGGGGGAAGAGAAGGAATGTAAGACCTTTATTCCTAAAGCATGCCACTTCTCAAAAGCTTCTGGTACATCCTCAAAAACTTCTCCCTCCAATTCATTATTCTCAAATCCAGTTTGCCATATATGACCCTGCAAAGTGAAGCGTCACCTATATCCACAAGATGGGCTCCATTGCAATCATATTTCTACTATCCAGTTTTGCTTACTTGTAATTGTTTTAAGGCAGTGATCTTCCTATCAGCTCTTATCATTGCTTCCACATTAGCAACCAAAGCAGCAATCACGTCCTCTTTCCCTGCATTATCAGGGGGAATAGGCACAGCACCCACGACACCTTGTTCCAGGTCATCCTCAACCTGCATTTAGAATGTTGATTAATTTACAGTTCATGAAATAGATTTTCAAGCAGTCATTTAGTCAATTCAGAATTATTTGATTGCAACATACGGATTGAAAATCCCAAACATTTAACTTAAATGCAACAACTCGATGAACTACTAGTCTGAGATGACCAACTCTCCCTCAAACGTTTCTGAAGTTCTAAATTGTAATAGGGACATTAAAGTGAATCTACAGCACATGTATAACATGCTTGCTAGTGTTATGGACTTTGGTTTAGATTTGTATTCACTTCCATCTTAAAGCGTCCCACAGCAAACTCATGTCTATGTCATGTTATACAGGCACTGCAAAGTAAGCCAAAAATCTAGGTAACAACGCATAAAAATTTCAATAGCAATTCCTTCATAAAAATTTCAATTGCCATCTTCTATCTCAAATTAGTCCTTTTTGCATCTCATAGTTACTAGAAAAGCAAAAAGGAAAGTGCCGTGCCAAAAAATATAGACAGCAGTCACTCTTGAAATCTTGAAGATATATGCAGCCTTTATGCATCAAGTCGCAGGCCTGTATTTGAGACTGTCCCATATATCAATCCATATTTTCATGCCACTAACATCCCCAGTCTAAAAGCCAAAGTTCATGCAAAGTATTACACAAGCACCATTACCAAATCAAAACACCTAAAGAAATATCTTACTTGGGTGCGCAACAACTTAATATCATCTTGAGTTTCTGCAGTATCATATGTTGCAGATAGATGCCTCCCAACATTTTCACGGGCATATGGAAAGAGAACCTCAGAAACGAATGATATGGGAGTTGTAGTCCCTTCAATGTCAAGAACAATGCACCGCTGTAACCCAAATAGAAAAAAAAAAACAAAAAACAAAAATACTAAGTTGATAATATAAAGCCGAAAAAAGAAATTGAAAAATTAAAAAGGAGAATAACAGGAAAGAATATCAATAATGGGTCTAGAACCCCAAGATTTCCAATAAAAGGAAGAACATTTCATAAACTCACTCGCAATGGCTCAATTTCATGATTTGCGTCTGCCTTTGCCTTCAGAGACATATTTACATTACTGCCACTGCCTAAAACTCCTTTAACCTTCCGAATGGGACCATGATTCGCAGTAGACCAGTCCAGCCCCAGTTGATGAAGCTTGATGGCAGCATCAAAGAGATAATGATAACATTCAGCCTGAAAGGAAAGTCACCAGTTGAAGGGAGCATATAAATTGAACTCCAATGGCTATACAAAAGTTCCGCCTTGATAGGAGCATCATTTCATTAGTGAAAGTCAACCATAGAGATAGAAGATGATGCGAGGAAAACTGCATCCTAGATGTTGGTACACATGCAGCTGGGTTCATCAGTTCATGTGATTTTTAACAATAGCTAATAGCTACACTCGAGTAATTTAGTCATACATAACAATGAAGTGCAAGATAGAATGTATAATATTCTGTATTTGACTGTCAAACTGAAAATACATTTATGATCAAGATCTGGAAAACTTAGAAGCCCTCCAAGGAACATTTTGTTTCAAGCATTTTCATGCATCATTCAACTCTGATCATAAGATCACAAATAAGCCATATATGAAACTTCCAATGATTAACCACATTTAACGGAAGCAGATATACAGAAAATCCAGAATAGTTGGCAGCAGAACATGAGGTTGTAGATGCATGCTACGTAGCATCAATCATTACAAATATTGGATTTTATTTTTTCTTCTATATCAAAAGGTAATAAAATTCATTATTAAGAAACCAAACAATAGCAAGGCTCCAATAGGTTACAAATAATAAAAATGACACTGAAGGTTTTACTAACAATTGTTGTAAGAAATTTGCCATTAAATGCCCGCAACAAGAGTCCTAGTCACAAGTGCACATAAGGCAGGTGCTAAGGATAATTTAATGCTGACCTCCAAGTCTTTTTCAATTAAAACACACAAATTAGAAGCATTTCTCAAGAAAGTTGTCAAATCATCAGTTGTCTCAAAAGCTAAGCTGATAGGAAATGATTAATTTAATTATTTAATTAATATTCTAACACTCCCCCTCATGTGTGCAATCAAACTCCACATCAATAAGTGCCGCATAACATATAAAATATTCAATTGAAATTGAAGATGAATTACGGAGACAGAGTTCGAACTCAGGACCTCTACTCTGAAACAATGTCAAATCACCAGTTGTCCCAAAAGCTTAAGCTGATAAAAAATGATAATTTTAATTATTTAATTAATATTCTAACAAAAGCAATGGGGAAAATACAATCTCCACACTTTGTCTAAAATACCATGTTTGAACTCAAGCTATCTTGTATTGGTTGTCTCCTAGTTTGTGTGGCCCCACTCCATATCATCCATCATGCTCATGGAGCACTTGTTTGGCCAACTTCATATAAGCTATACTAACTATGATTTTCGCCTTCATTGCTGGTGAAAAAAAGGTTGTTCTAGCAAACTTTTGTGACTTAGGACACACTTTAACAAAGCAACCTCATTTAAGTGGGTTTAATGAATATTATTCCCATTCTCATTTATGTGGAAGTGAATATTATTCAACCCTAATGGTGGTTACAATTATAAATTTCATATATAACCATGATGGAGGCCTCCCTCCCTCCTCCTCTTCCGATTCCTTTCTGGTCTAGGTTCTCTTAGTTTTTCTTCTTCGCTTGGATCTTTTAGTTTTGGGGTTTTCTTCTGTTGGGGGTAGTTCTCAGTGGTTGGGTTTTCCGGTGCGCTCGCGCCCCGCTCGTGACCTCGCCGGCTTGTTTCGGTCCTTGCCAACGTTGCCGTCTTTGTGGTTTGCCGCTGCGCCGTTGTGGGTGGCTGTTTTGGTTCATGTGCTTCTTGGGTTGTAGATTTACGGGTTTTGGGGCCTCCTTGCCATGCACGTGCCTCTCCAGCAAACTCTTTGTCGTGGTCCGGCTTTTCCCTGTCGTCGGCACTACTGTGGGTGGCTGCCACGCGCCGTTTTGGCACCCGTGGCCATGGGTGTTTCTGATTTTTGGGTGCTAGATCTGCGGCGTTTGGGACCTCTCCTCCACAAGCGCCTCTCGATGTCTTCTCGGGCAATTTTCACTTCTTCCAGTGGTCCTTCCAGCTGCTTTCGCGCCGTGCCGGTGGCACGTGGCTCCACGCGCCACTACTCTTTTCTTCTTCTTTTTTCTTTTTTTTTCTTTCCCCTTGTAGCTCTGGCTTATCTTTGTATTTCGGGTTTGCTTTGTATTTTGGGTTTGCTTTCTTGTATTTCGGGTTTTCTTTGTATTTTGGGTTTGATTTTCATATGTATTTTGGGTAATGGGTTTTTTTTGGGAGGATTGTTCGGGTTTTGGAGGTTGTTGGGTTGAGGTGCTTTTGTGGCTGGTTTGGGTGTTTGATGGGGGTTTCTTCTGTTTTTTGGGCTTTAGGTGTTATGAGCGTTCCTTGTGGGTTTCGGGTTTTAAGGTTGATTCTTGTGGGTTTATTTGGGTTTTTTCCTTTTGTAGGCTATTTGGTGGTTCCTATGTATACTCCCGGTATACTTAGGGGCACCTTACGCTTTTTAATAAAATCTTCTTACTTATCAAAAAAAAAAAAAAAACCTAGAATGAGCAGGCATTTGGCAACATGGTATCTCAGAAAAAAATAATAAATCTCTTTTGGAGGAGCTGCGTGTTCTTGATGGTTCAGAGGAAGAGAGAGTCTTAGATGATGAAGAGAAACTGAGGAAGACCTATGTCATTGGGGAATTGGCGAAAGCTACTTTATTGGAGGAGATAAGTTGGAGGTAAAAGTCTAGGGTTCTTTGGTTAAAAGAGAGTCACAAATGTACAAAGTTTTTTCATCGGGTGGCCAATTCAAATAGGAGGAACAACTCCATCGAGTCGTTGTCAGTCAATGGCTCAGTATCTTTTGATCAACTTGCAATCAGAGATCACATTGTGCAATTCTATGACAGTCTTTTCTCATAACAGTACAGTTGGCGCCCCAAGCTAGACAGCCTCAATTTTGATTATATTAGTGTGGAGGAGGCTTCCTAGTTAGAGAGACCATTAGAGAAGAGTGAAGTCATTGATGTGGTGAAAGGTATGAACAGTGAGAAGGTACCAAGCCCTGATGGTTTTTCTATGGTGTTCTTCCAAGTAAGTTGGGAGGTGATCAAGGTAGTTATTATAGGGGTGTTCCATGATTTTCAATTTTTTTTTTTTTTAAGTAATAAAGATTTTATAAAAAAAAAAAATATATATATATATATATATAAGACGCCTCTAAGTACACAGGAACAACCAAAGTAGCCTACAGCAAGAAAAGAAAATCCACAACCCTAAAAAACCCAAGCCCTCAATCCAAAAACCTACGGGAGGTCCCAACGCTACACCATGTCTGCCTTGTCTTTCCTAAGCCGGGAGGACGCGCTAGAATCACCGTAGTTGATGGAGCTTACCAGATTCAATACCTCCCTCCTACCTTTGGTTTTTGGACGTGCTATCTTAACTCTCCGATAGAAGTCCTCTTCAATGGTTTCCAAAATCACCAAGGACAGATCCATATCCTCATCACTATCCAACTCTCAATCTAAGGCCAATTCGGGAGGTAAAACACCCAAAGGGTAAGGGGAGTCGCCATCCTCCCCATCCCATACCTCGTCGCTCTGATTCCACGCAACCACCTCCCCAAACAGACCAAAACCTACTAGCCACTTTTGAGATTGGGTCAAACCATTTACCCTGAAATCCTCTCCCTTAATGGCGGTAGGAGAAACCAAAGTCGACACACCTTCCTTAACAGCAGGAGTTGACACAGACACGACCGACACTTTATGTGAGAGATTAACTTGCACAACCGGGCTCGGGTTGAGAAACCCCCGCCGAAGAAAACCCCTCACCGGAGAAGGAGACTTAACCATCTCCTTCACAGAAACTGCCACACCAGCGAACTCCTGCACTGGAAGTGCAACAACTACTTTCTCGGCTGGATCACTGATAAGCGGAAGCAGAGAAAGAAACCCGGCACTTGAGCAACTGGCCTCAAAGTTTCCATAGAATCGGCAAAAAAATTCTCGTCCAAATGCACTTTTCTGGCTTCCCTAGCCTTCCGGTAATGCTTCTAGAAAGGCTTAGAAGAGGAACAAAGCCTCTTTCCCAACTCAGCCGCCCCTGAAAAGGACTGTGAAGAGGCGATGAAAGACTGAGAAGAAGAGGATACTTGCAGAGGCAGCACGTCAGAGATGGACTGAAGAGCCGAACAAGCAACACCCGAAGAAGAGGCGCCCAAAGAAAAAGACCCAACAACATTACTTACCAGTGCCGAAGAAGTCCTCTTTGGTAGAAGCTACCAGAGGCGACGAAGACAGCACCTTTGGTGACCCCAGGGGGAGGGGAAGAGAACCCAAAATCAAATAGGACTCACGAACTTATGAGAAGACCCCAACTACCAAATTGCAAAGTCCCTAGAGACAGATAGGAAAAGCCACCGAAGACATCTCAGGCTAAGCAAGAACTGAACCGGGTTCCGAACCGGCAGAAAAACCCTAAAGACCAAGATCAGAGTCCATTGAAGAAGACCCAAAGCCTACAGAATTTTTCTTCACCATGGGCTTAGGCCCAGCCTGCCTGCCACGTTTGGGCTTCAGACCCAGCCCAGCACACTTGAACCCGGAAGCTGAAAATTGGTCCAAAGCAGCCCAAAGCCACTCTAGAAGCTTCTTCTTCTTCCTAGCCTAGCCGCCGCCACCATAGAAGCAGACTTGATTCCTCTTCTTCCCCGTAGACTCGGGTGGCTACTCCTCCAAAGCATAGCAATTCACTACCATTCTCCCGTCTTCGACAACCCTACACCACGCCTTCGGAAGCAGATCCAACCCACGCAGCTCTAACTTCGAAAATCACAGCCCAAGATGCTTGACAGGAAAAACAACTTACCCACGAACCACTTCTGCAAAGGATGGAGAGGCCCCACCCAAACGACTGGATGAAGAACCCCCCTTTTGTATCCCTCCTATGTAGGTGTCTCAAAAACCAGCAACCGAGCCTTTGATCCAAGAAAAGTAAGCATCTTCTGCAACTCACCCACAACCAGAGACCAGCCCCATCCTTCACGGCCTTCAGGGAGCCAAATAACCCCTTTACGACCACCCTTAGTGTAGGCAGACACCTCAAGGTAACAACCGGCCTTATTACCACCCCCACGAACCGTCAAGGCTTTCACATCTTTGCGGTAGGATGTGACAAAATCCTTCTTCACTGGTTCCTTTAGCACCTCCTCTATTGTGGCCAACAACCACACAGAACACTAGAGGCCCAGAAAAATAAAACCACAAAACCCTTCCTCCTTTCCGCCAAACGAATCTCAAACACATCTACCTTCACTGAAAAGGAGAAAGCTTTCGCTTCCACAGAGAAGCGACGCTCCATCTCTGCTTTAACTGAGAAGCCTCAAAAAGAAACACAACGGCGACATACTCGTGAGACAACACATCGGAGAAGACGAAAGAGCTCCGATGAAAACTCTAGCCAGATAATGAAAACGAAGAAAACTGACCCCAGAAAAGCACCGATGAAAACTCCGATAAAAGCACCGCTGGAAGAAACAAAGCCCTAGTGTGACGCGCCTCAACGCGCCACCTCTAGGGTGGAGAGAGAGGAAGAGAGGCGAGAGGCCGAAAAGAGGCCTAGGTGTGGGGTTAACTTTTGAAACAAAATTTATCCATGATTTTCATGGTAGTAGCAAGTTTGAGAAAAGATTTAATGCCACCTTCATTGCCCTCATTCCAAGGAAAATTGGGGCCATTGATCTTAAGGACTTTTGCCCTATCAGTCTTGTGAGTGGAGTTTACAAGATTATTGTTAAAGCCCTAGAACTCTTTTGTCAGGGGTAGGCAAATCCTTGATTGTGTGCTCATTGCTAATGAATATCTAGATAGTAGGATCATATCTGGTGAGCCAGGAGTGCTTTGTAAGTTGGATATTGAGAAGGCCTACGATCGTGTCAATTAGGATTTCTTACTTGTTGAGGAGGTGTGGTTTTGGGTTGAAATGACATTCTTGAATAATGCATTGTATTTCTTCAATGCGCTTCTCTGTTTTGGTGAATGTCACTCTACTTGGTTTCTTCGGTAGCTCCCACAGTCTGAGACAGAGAGATCCTTTGTCGTCTTTTCTCTTTATTATTGTTATGGAGGCCTTAAGTAGAATGATTTCTACAACTGTTGATCGGGGTTTTCTTACGGGCTTTTTTGTGGGGTCTGTGGAGATTAACATCTCACACCTCTTGTTTGCGGATGACAATTTGGTTTGCTGTGGGGCCAAGCCTAACCACCTTCGCTATTTTCGTGCTTTATTTTTATTACTATATTGACCTAAACTAGAGCATGTTTAAGCAAAGTTTGATTTCATACAATCATTCAGCACAATTTGCCAATTTGATTCACATCTTCCACAGATAACACAAACCTGAGTTTTTGCACTGATCCATGAGTCTCCCCATATGTATATGCCATGGTTACGAACAAGAACAGCTGTGGTTTTTGGGTAGGCTTCAATCTATAATACAAGAAGGCAAGCTTAATTAGTCTAAATCAATATAGAGAAATCACAGTATAGCATAATAACAATTAAATGAATTAAGAAGGTTACAAGAGTAAACATCCATCAAGAAAGATAATCAAATGACATCATGCAAGAAAGAAGTTTACCGTTTCCATATACGAACTTATGCACTCACATGCTTGAATTATAGTGTTCTAGTCCGTGAGAAACTTTTTTTTTTTTCTCACAAAACACAATGTGCCGTCCATAAATTGACATAAAAAGGCAATAAAATCATCACACAGAGTGAAATGTATAACAAAACATACAGCTTTAGCAAGAGATTCTGTGAGCTCGAATTCATAAGCGGTGTTCTCTATTATTGGGACCACAAGTTCATCATAATAACCATGCCCTTGGATTCCTTTTATCATTTCCATGTGAGTGATCTGCAAATTTTCCAACAAGCACAACCAATCAAGAAAAAGAAATATGTACAGGCATATATGATAGAAATGGTAACCACCTTAGAGAATAGCAAACTGGTAAAGAAGAAAAAAAGTTTTATCCCGCTTACATATGCCAATAGTCAAAAACTTACTCGAAATTCTTTTGATAATGGTTCTAGCATTGTTACAAGACAAGATTCAATTCCATGACTGTGGATAACAGCTCCAGCATTACGCATCTCATATGTCTGGAAAAAAGGAAAGGTATCAAGGTGACAAGTGTAACTTTATGAAAGAATATCACCAAACCAAAAAAAAATTAGAAATCAGCTTAACAAAGATCTAATTACTAGTGATAATTCCATTTATTTCACAAACAGTCTTGATTCCCCAAAAGTAATTGGAAGAAGAGAAGGCGTAGACTACAGCATTAGTTAAGTAGTTACGCCAGGACTAGATCATTGCGTGCAAAACGCTTTCACATGCATGACTAAAGTTGATGAAAATTTTTGAAATCACGCAGGATTGTCGAGGACCTGCTTTCATGGAACACTTTATAACTCCAGGATCACGTTGCACATATTTCTCAAACATCAAATACATCGCTGGCTAACTTCTTCTTCTTCTTCTTTTTTCTTTTCTTTTTTTTTTTTCTTTTTTTTTTATGGGGAACCCTTATAAGGTAAGGCCACTTCGTGTACCCACTCCTATCAGGCAAACCCCGGACCCGTGCAAAGCGTCCCCTCCATACAGATCAGGTAAGACTCTAGCTTCGCCAACAGGTGTAGCTCCAAGACTTGTTTACACCCAAGAGAATTCAAACCGTAGACCTGATGGGGATGCTACCAAGACCAAGGCCCTTGCCACATAAATCGGTTTTTAACTTTCTAAAAAGATGGTCTCCCACATACTATGGAACCAAGGAATCCAATAGGCTTGCAAAGCATTACTGCAATTCCCTCATGTTCTCATATACAAATGCGAATCATGAAATTTTAAGTGATAGAAAAAATAAGAGCATTCACAACAGCTACCCCCATAACTGCTTCCCTTCTTTAAATATAGGAAAAGTCTAAAAAACTTTACAAAAAATTACTTGTAGCAGCTTCCCTATAGGTTCCCTAAACATTGGGTATGCTACAATCCTACCCAATATATAGGGACGCTCTTCGTTAGCTTCCCTGTCCATTATTTTAATACAAAATATTTCTCTCTCCTCTCTCCTATCTTTGCCTTTCATTAGGAACTGTGTTGAGATTTTGTAAAAAATATGAGGGTAAGTAACAAACTTATATTTTGTAAATAAATAATATTTAATTAGTATAGGAAAAGATAAGAGGAGCTATTGTAGAGTGTATTTGGATAGGGAAGCGAAAAGTAGTTTAGTTCCCTAAATTTAGGGAAAATCAAAAGGAAGTTGTTGTGAGTGCTCTTAGAGCATGCCATAAACAATTTTTGGGCTCAACTTCCAAGGTCCAACAAACACGTAGATCTACAATTCCTTTGGAATCAATGAAACAGAGGTCCTATGGGCCTTCATACCCTTATCAAGACAACCAAACTCAAACAATCTGTAAATCAGGCTTTTTCTACCTAGTAATTGAGATTCCTTTAACATTTCCTTATGTGTCATGTGGTGTATTTGGAGAAAAGGGAAATGCAATAAATTTTTTTTTTGATAAGTTAATGCAATAAATTTTTGGGGCGTGTGAACTTCTGATTTTAGGTTCTCTCTATGATTGGACTTATGCAACATGTAGCTCTTCCATCTCAAATTTTTGTAAGTTGAGGGTTTGTTGAGTTTCTTTCTTTTTTTGGACTGTTTCTTTTTCGCTTCTCTTGTATAATTCCGGTGTGCTTAGAGGCGCCTTACGCTTTTATCAAACCAGTTTATTACTTATCAAAAAAAGTTTTTAGAACATACAAATGGCTTCTTTTTTTTCATATTCTGACAGCAACCTAGTTAGAATTTGGAATTAAAATTTTCAATGATGCTCCTGGTTGCTGACCAGATGTTGAAAGGGTAAAAAATCACAACTTTTTATCTCAGGTTTGTCAATACTAAGAACTGAAGAGGACTGTGTACAATGTACATTACTAAGCAAAGCCTTCCACAAGCATTTGGCTAAGTTGTTATGTATTTGTTTTTTCATTTCTTTGGTAGGAAGCCAAACCATCAAAAGAAAACATAATAATTTAGTTTCCATTCTCTTTTCTTTTCCTTCATTTTTTCCCGGAAACAATAAAAAGGTTAATTATTTAAGAAGCACAGATGACTGATACCTTCAAGAAAAGAGGACCACAATCAGAACATTTAGGAGGCTTATGTGGATATGGCTTAGGAGATGGCACTGACAAGAAAGACCCATCTGGAGATAACACATACATATCCTCTGGCACCATTCTCTCCTTCTGAACACCTATACATAGTACAAAACGCGCAAATATTGATCTCGTATGATCAATACACAAAAATTAAAATACTCATGGAAAGATGCAGCACACACAATAGACCCCAATTATATACCCAGAGCTCAAAAATAACACGAGACAACACAGACAATTGAGCAAAATACAGCATGCCCAGGAATCAACCAGCACGTAAGAACGCACAAACACGAAGATGAGCACAAATAACAAACGCCCAGAAATCAAACAACACAGAATAACACAACAACAACAAAAAAAAAAAAAAAAAAAAAAAAAAAAAAAAAAAAAACCGATTTAGCTAACCAATGCCTTAAGCCACTCAGGCTACTCAGCCATACCTCCAAGTTGTTGATCAGAATTTGATGACACGCGTTTGAACATGAACAATATATTCCTAGAGTAGAAATGACCCAAAGACAGAGATACACAGACACCACACAATTGAGTATCAATAACGTATATCAAAAGAGCCAAACAATTCAAAAGAACAAACAAACACATAACCAAGCATAAACTACGAATACCCAGAAATCAAACAGCCAGAAGAACACACAAACACCAAGCTGAAAACTTGAATAACACGTTCCAAATTGAAACCAAATAAAATCCAGAAGAACACGTGTGTACAAAGCTTGAACAACATACTCCCAGAAAATCAAGCGAACAAAATTAAAACAAAGACAGACTTGGGCAAGAATATAGATTACCCGGAAATCAAACAAACCAAAAGGAGCAAGCACCTGAGGGGGACATTAGGATGAGCTGTTGGGGCTTAGGGATGGAGTCGTCATGGACCTTGATGGTGATGCTGCCACCAGTCCCCGAGACCCATCCAAGATTGTAGAACTGGCGGCAGAGGTCCGAGATCAAAACCCTCGTGTCCTTCACTGGCTTGCTCTCCAGGTAGGCCTGTGGTACCGTGCCCACCTTCATCCCGTTCACTGACACTGCTGGCACTGCCGCCATTGGATTCTAGACAGAGAAACAGAGAATACCTCTGACTTCCAAAATAGAGAGGAAGAAGAGAGCGTGCGGGTGTATTTAGCTTATATTGTAGGCTGCGTTCAGTTTGTGAGAAAGAGACAGAAATGGGTGTGAGATTTTGGGAGCTACATATGCAGGAATCTTTGTTACAGCACTGATTGGGGACTCAAATGTGGGTGGTTTCGATTGGATGAAAGGGGAAAGTAGTGCTTGATTCAACTCTTAGCACGTGTTAAGCTGTACTTGTGTGCATTTATGGACTGGATAAATTGGTGGTGGTCTTGGGAATTTTAGGATGAACAAGTATATCCCATTCGGGCCATTCCATTTGTTTTGGGGTTTAACGTACGAGGTAACGAGGGATTAATGCCATGGATGGAGTTTGTGTGCTCCAACTCCAAGGGTTGAATGATGTCCAAGGCTCGGTCGTCGACACTTCGAATTAATAATTTTATCATGTCAAAAAAAAGAATTAATAATTTTATGGTACAGCATGTATCATGCATTCAGCATATCTATAGTTTGTGAGAAATTGCAATACCAGGTTCGTCTTGTTTATAAATAGTTTTCTATGTATTCAAAACTTATCGTAGTTGGTTTGATTTACAAATCACTCTTTAAGCGTAAAATTTCGTTAAAAAATTTGATGAATTTCGTTAGGTGTTACGCTAAAGTCACCACCCCTTTTCTTTTTTTCTTTTTAAAAAAAATGTTTAGTTTTTTAAATTTTTATTGTTAATATATTTATATTTTTTTTATTAAGAGTACCACGTATCGTCATCTTATTGGTTCTTACATGGCACCTAATTAAATTTGTCAAATTTTTTAATGACATTTTACTTTATTGAGCGATTTATAAATTAGACCAACTACAAAAACCTCTGAATTCACTTTGATATCACATGGAGCAATTTGTATCTTAAGTCAATCATAAAAACGAGTAATGCTATACGTGAGTCCTTCTTCCGTCCCTCTTCCGTCTTTTTCCTACGTAGCAGGTTTTATTTTATTTAAAAAAAAAAAAAAAGATAGAGAAAGAAGAATGGAAGGTTTAAACTAAAAGTCAACAAATCTTGGTTTCATTTCTCCCATTTCGGCATTCCCCCCCTCCCCCCGGGCCCACGAATTTTAAATTTCCCCCCATTTCTGGCACCAACCACCATCCCCTCCCCCATCATCCTACTCCCCCACCTAATGGCCACCACCGTCTGTAACGCCCCGCTTTTTACAAAAAGACGTAAGTGAAAATTTTGAATTTTCACGTGACATTACGACATCATTGGAGTTAGAATTTAGCATTGGAATATATTTTTTTTAAAAAAAAACTTTAGAATATAACACATCAGATCTGACTGAAATACCTTTAGATATTTATTATAAGTTATTTAATTTCTTTATTCTAAATACATCGACATATGTGTCGCAAAGACACAAAAGCATATACAGTGAAATCTACTAATACAAGCAATTTTCTAAACATATTACACACAGAGGAATGTAAACACAAATAATTACAATTTATAACCAGCTACGCAAATGTTAGCTTTAAATCTTTACTACTAGCAAATGACATCTTCCACCGTCTTCTGAACCTGCACCAACAAATATGAGATTCCAGATACTTCCACAATCTCATACTGTATTTGTGTGAGTCAGCTGACTGAGTAATGTAATGTTTATAAATTTATTTAGAAGAAACACAATGCAATAATATATGACAGTTTTATATGCAATGTCTTAATTTATTTAAGTAACCATTTTCCTCTTGCATTCATCATATGGAAACGTAACTCCAGCATTAGATTCTAAGAGACGTACCTCCAATTAATAGAATCTAGGAGACGTAACTCCACTCAATGGGTACTAGAAGACATAACACATGTCTAACGTATTATAGGAGACGTAACTCTCGTTTATCGAATTATAAGAGACGTAACTCTCCTTTAACAAGTTCTAAGGAGACGTCACTCTTCTAATAATTTATTATCTTTTTGGCACAGGCAGACGTTACTTCTTGGTCCGTAGGCAGACGTAACTCCCTACTCTGTTATTTATTAATATTTTTGGCACAGGCAAACGTCACTCACTGGTCCGTTGGGAGACGTCACTCTCAACTTTTGTTATTAATAAATTCATTAAAAACAAAATATGCAAATTCCACATGCGCAAATAATTAAATAAATCCACAAGCATGACTTTACTAAATTCAGCATCACTCTCAGTAATTATTTTAGAAATATTTACAGCCCTTTGGTACAACCTCTTAATTCATCATACAGGGGAATTTTCGCTCAATACAGAAAATCCATCGGAAAATTCCACTGGAAATTGTCTCTTGACCGTTGAAAATCGCTCCCTTGGATGACCCACCAAAGGCCCATGGAGTTTCGGACATCTGATCAGTCTAGGTTCACTAGTTCGGTCCGATCTGCTACGGGTCCTCCACTATTGGCGTCTCTCTCTCTCTCTCTCTCTCTCTCTCTATGTAAACAATAATCCTATGGCTCCAGCTCATGGTCCAGATAAGCCACACCAACAATCACGAAATCCCACGTGAGACTCCTCTCCAACGTCTACAAGAATACTACTCTCCAAAGGCTACATTTATTTCATTCCTTTATTATCACCACCAACGGCTATTTCCATGCATATATTACATAACAATCACACCTCCAACAGCTACACTGATTTCATTCATTTATTATCACCACCAACGACTACTTCCATATTCATATGTATATACGGCCATAACTAGTTTCCATAGATGGTTCCATGCCTTGTATATTGTAAGACCAAACATTGTATTCATATATTATAAATAAGACATCTTGGATCTCCCAAAAGATCAAGAGAGCACCAATTCTTTCACTCTATTCGACTCTCCCTCTCAGCCCTATTGATCTCTCTTCTCATCTCACCCTATCACTCTCTCTATTTCACTCAGACGGGACCAAGAATAGGAGAAATTGAAAAGAAAGAATGAGGATCAGGGGGAGAAGAGTGAAGTAAAACTGAAAAGGAGAGGAAAATAAGAAGAAAATAAGAAAGAAGATGTAATACCCCATATTTTAAGATATTGAATAAAATATCTTAAAATATGATTTAAGGCCTAATAATAGGAATAATATACAATTGAATATTTGTGGAATATATATTCATCAAGATATGTATAAATATTTAAGAGATTAAATATTTGTTAGGAATATATATATTTATTAGGAATATATATATTCATCAGTGTATGTGAGTTAAAATGGATTAGAAATTAGACTAAGTCTAAAATCGATCGATATTAGAATCGATCGTGCGATTAAGGAATCGAACCCTTATTAGAAGCCAAAAATCGATCGAACGATTTAGTTATATAGGTGCTAAAGCAGATGGAAATTTGACTAAGTATAGTTAATTGATCAATTATTCTATAGTGTAAAAATGGATCGACCGAAATGAGATCGATCGATTATTCTTCAGTGTAAAAATGCGATCGATCGACTTTCTGCAGAAATGCAGAATCTCGTATGAACTGTTGTCCTCCGATTTTTTATTAAGAATCATCATTTCATTTGGTGATTCATCAGCCTAGCTCGACATGTTCTTGAGCATTGATCAACTTGTGATCAATCTAGGCCATCAAAAACATATCATCTTAGATAGATAAGATTTGGATAGATTTGAGGATCTTTTAAGAGAATATTGATGATTATCTTAATGACTCACTAAACTTGTGCTCCAAGTTGTTTTTCAGCCTTTAAATCAGATCAAATGGATTGATTTGGACTATCCAAAATCCTATAAATAGGATGGCAACCTTCACAACACACGTTACTCTCATTTTTCTCTCCCAAAACTCTCTCAGTGTCTCTTTAAGCCTTTCTTCTTCTTTAGTTTCTGGTTTTAATGTAGAAAAACCAGAGAGGTTCTTCTCTCTCTCGTCTTTGTTTGGAGCAACGGACCTATCCATCTTCTTGGTAAGTTCTTCTTCTTGGTTTTATTTCTCTTTTCTTCTCTCTTTCTCAGTTGGTGATGCAAGATCCTCTCTCATTCTCTTTTGTTTCTCTTGTTCTCTGATCCTCTTGTTTCTCTCTGGTTGTGCGTGTATGCTGGGTGCTTCAACAGAAAAAGAAAAGAGAAGAAAGGATAGAAAGGAATGAGAAAAAGAAAAGAAAGTCTCTCATATCTCTTTCACGTTTTAGTGTGTGTGTGTGGTTATGTTTGTTTACAAAATATCTTAAGGATATTTTTGGGGTATGTTTCTAAAACCTTAGATTGGCTTTTATGTTTTAAAAGATAAGTGGATAGAATAAAAGATTAAGAGAAAAATAATATTGTTTTTAGTAAGTTTTACAAAATATCTCAAAAGATATTTTAAAGATATTTTGCAAAATATCCCAAAAGATATTTTTGGATATTTTACAAAAATATCCTAAAGATATTTTAAATAAGATTCTTATCCTTTGATGTTATAAATTATGTTTTAATAGAGTTTTCGAAATAGAGTGTTTGAAGTGTAAAACATGTTGTTGTGATGCTCGAGTAAAAATGAAATATTTTATAAAAGTGCAGTTATGCTGCTCAAATGCTTTCAAAATATTATTAGGCATTTAATGTATTAATGTCGTTACTTTGCTTAATTGTAGTTATAGATATAATAATTAGTTATACTAATTATTATGTCTATAAATGAATATTATATTTATATGATTTTAAAGTAAAAAGAACCATTTTAGTAAAAAAAAAAAGGTATGTCGGTCATTTAAATAAATGTTGTTATAATGTCCATATGAAATACGTGAAATTATACTTAACTGATTTTATACACCGTTACTATATCAAAATGATAAATAGGAAATTAAATTAGAATTAAGAAATCAGAAATGGTTATAAGAGTAAATTGTACATTTAGTGAATTATATTGATTCACTATTAACATGTTAGACATGAGTTATGTCTCCTAAACTCTATTAAATAGAATTACATTTCCTTGAATCTATTTGTTAGAGTTACGTCTCTATATGATTAAATGCAAGATGATCATGATTACTTGAATAAATATGACTGTGCATATAAAACTGTCATTATTTTATATTATTACATTGTGTTGCATTTACTTAACTAAATTAGTAATCATATCATTATTGAAAACAGTAAACTCACCTAGGTATTTTTGTATTACTGTTTCTCTTTGTATTATATATTAATACAGGTTATGAGGATGAGGAGTATCAAGGTTATCCAGACTGTTAAGGTTATCTATGCCATATGTGGCACAAATACTATTTTATAGTGTAATTATTCAGTTACACTCTCTTATCTAATTTGAAGTACTTTTGTTAAAAGTTCTGATATGTTATTGTCAAGAAAATTATATTCCGTTGCTAATTTATACTCTGATGACGTCATTAATGATGTTATAACGATACGTGGAAATCAAAATTTTTACTTACCCCTTTTTGTAAAAGGCAGATCGTTACAAAAGAGGGGAAGAAGGGACTGAAATTTCTCTCCTCAGAATCTCTCATATTTTCTTAGTTATTCAGACAGGACAAAAGGAAGGAAAACAAAGGATGAGATGAGAGATTTCGAAGAGATTGAAATATGTTATATAGGCGGGGAGAGACTTGAGGCTCAAGTTTAATAAACTTGAGTTAAGTTTTTAACCCGAGTAATCCTGATATTTTCTTTTAACTAAAGTTTAAGTTTTATCCTGGTTAGTTGATCTGAGTTAACGAAATATCTTATTAACCTACAGTTAAAGTTTATCTTAGTTAATTTAACTTGAGCTAATCTACAGATATTCTATCTAAAGATATACTTTACATAGGGTTCTTTTTATTTATTCTGTTTCACTAAAGTTATTATTCTGAACCTGTTTTAAGTTTAGTTCGTTTCATAATTAATATTACGTTATTAAGAACATTATTACACAGATACAATTATTATACTAAATAATATTTTGTACAATAATAAATATTATAATTCCAATTGACTTCATAATATTATTGCATCAATAATATTGTACCAATTAATTTACTAATTATTTAAGCTTGTCTATTTATTATCTTAACAATATTTTAGAGTCTAATAATAATTCCCGTTTTATTAAATCGGAGTTTATGAATTTAATGAATATTTATTTTCATAAATATTCATATTTATTCTTTTGCCTTATTATTGGGCCTTAAATTCTATTTTAAGATATTATATTTTATGTCTTAAAATCTGGGGCACTACACCGTCCCTTTTAGACCACCGATCTCGACCCAAGCAAACCCATTTTCCAAAAGTCAACGGAGCGTCGGCCACCAACCCACCGACCGATTGCCGCCTAGCAGACCGAGTGCCGCTCATCTCTGACTTGCTCTCTCTCTCTCTCTCTCTCTCACTCACTCTCAAATTTTGGGTCTCTCTCGTTGCAGACCCATCGAAGCACCCCTCCTTCACTCTTTGTCTACGCTTGTCCTAAATTTCTCTAATTGGCTGAGCTTTATTCTCATATCAATCTGTTGGGATGGATTGGGTTTTGGGTCTAGGGTTTGGATTTTGGCAAATGAACTTGTAGGGCTTTGGTATTTAATTTTTAGATTTTTTTTAATGGTAATTGTTTTTCTCTGCAATTTGCCCCAAAATTCTCTAATTGTGTGCAAAGAGATTTGGGCTGCATTTTTGCTCTTCTATCAGTCTGGTGGGACCGATCAGGTTTTGCATCTAGGTTTTGATTTTGGCAAATGAACGTGTGAGATTGTTTCTGTATTTAATTTTTAGGGTTTTTTCATTGGTAGTTATTTTTCTCTACATTTTGCATTAAATTTCTCTAATTGGTTGCAAAGAGAATTTAGGCGGAGTTTTACTTTGGTATCGATCAGTTGGGGCAGATTGGGTTTTGGGTCTAGGGTGTGGATCTTGGCAAATAAATTTGTGGAGTTGTTTTAGTGTTTAATATTTAGGGTTTTTGGTTGGCAGTAATTGTTTTCTTCTTCATTTTGCCCCAAAATTTATTTGTTTGGTTGCTAAGAGAATTTAGACGGATTGGGTTTTGAGTCTAGGGTTTGGATTTTGATTCTTCTTTGCATGCATAAGAAATTTAAGCCTTTTTTTTTTTGTTGAATTAGTAATTCTGGTTGGTTGAGTTGTGTGTGGTGTTGTTTTGGAAACATTGTCTATGTAATTCAGGGAGTTATTTTGTAATTTCCCTTTGATTATTCATAAATGATCTATTTGAAAAATGTGATGTTTGTATTAATGCATTAAACATCTAGTTTGTAAATGAAATCTTGTAAAGTGGTTTTCTTAGATATAAAATGTCATATGTTCTCGGTATTACAATCAGTGCCTTGTTCACACGTGTTAGTGGTTTGCGAGGGTTAGCAATATTCCCTTTTCAAGCTTACAAAGTGATTGGTACTACATGCCATAGCTAGAATTGAGCATTTCCAACAAGTGCTTGATACTAATTGATTCTTATCATTTTTAGCGATCCAAGAAGTTGCATTTCCCATCCGGAAGAGCTTTGTGGTTAGTGGTCTAAGGTGGGTGTGGAATATAGTTGTTGCTTAGTACCACGTGTTTCTGACTACCATCACCACTATATGTTGCAGTTGTGGATCACTTTTAACGTCTTTAGCATTCTTGGTTTCACGTGCATATGACATATAACGTATATATTCTGATTATTTATTATCAGGCAGTTATTCATAAAAAATAAAATAAAAAAATTAATTATCAGGCAGTCAATCTGGTTGATTCGGTGGTAGAATCCGTGTCTAAATCTTTGAATGGGTTTTAAAATCTGTTATTGGTTAACCATGTTTTATTTGTGTTTACAGCTTGGATTCACTTATTTTCTGGTGCCTCGGTATCCCTTATGTAATTGTCAAGGGAATTAAGAGGCTACAATATGTCAATATAGGAGTAGATCCAGGAAATTGGTTATCGCCACCATTTTCTTGAAATTTCATGGAAAAAGAATAATTTTTCTAAATCCTATCCAAAATTGAGGGTTAGCTCTTTTTTCTTTCTTTCTTTCTTTTTTTTTTTTTTTTTTTTAATGTGTCAGCAGCTGCTTTGGTTAGGCACCCCTTTCATTTTTTTTCCTGTGTTCATCTGTGCTTCAATATTTGGCTTGTTGTTTAGATGGTTGAACCATGTTCTCTCACTAGTGTGAGATTGCATGTGTTTGGTGTGTGTCTGTGTGGCATTTTCTTTTAGGGTCCTACATTTTCATTCTTTATACGGTCTGGATCTTGTTAGTGTTGATGGGGTTTGCCAAAGCTCGTATAAATTTCTTTCACAGTGGTATAAATGAAACTTGTTTTTAGAGTATGATATTGTTTAGGTTTTTGAAAAAAATACAATTTAGCCCCTAAATTTAGTACATAGAAGATTCGCGTGTCATGTGCTTCTGAATGTAGGCACGAGTAAATGCCTACAACTAATGATTTGTCAGGTGGTCCTCCGTTATGTAACTGTGGAGTTCCTGTACATCTAAGGAACTCTTGGACCACGTCCAATCCCGGTAGGAAGTGGTATAGATATATTAACTACAAGGTAATTTCTTAAATTAGCTTTGTGTTATATTTCATCATTAGTAGTTTATGACATTTTTTCCGACTTTTCTTTTTCTTGCAGAAAGCCGGTGATTGTGATTTTTTTGATTGGGCTGATAAGGAGATGTCTGCTTACGAGAAGAGATTAACGAAACATCTGAAAGAAAAGGAGGAGAGAAGACATGCTGATAATGACAAAGTTGAGGAATTGATTGAAATAAAATGTAATGAACATTATGATAAACTACAGCGAGAGCTAGGGTTGGGTCAAAATAATTGGAAGATGTTTTGGATTACGTTGTTGGTTGTCATTTTGCTTTTAGTGGTTATAGTAGACCTAGATGTATTAACTTGATGTTAAAATGAAATTATAGAAACAGTTCAATTGTAACTAAAACAACATGTAATATTTTTTGATTTCGATCTTGTATGTATTGATTTTGAATGTTATGTATATATATTTACCAAATTGAGCATCTCTTGTATGTTTTGATTTTGAATATTATGTATGTATATTTACCAAATTGAGCATCTCCTATCTTTTTTTTGGATGAATGAAAACTTTATAAACCAAACACAAGCTACAAACACTCTAGTTTTCTTCAGGAATTTGTTTGCCTCTCGGTCTACATTAGGAGAGCATACTTGTTGATTTCCCTGAATTATATATTGGGAATGATATAGTGTCTTGAATTGTATCTTAGTGGCATACGAGTTTCTTTTTCTTTTGGTCTTTTGTTTTTCAACATTTCATTACCGTATAGTTCATGCAATGCCCTCTAAATTGTGACTTGGACGCTCTCTCAATTGATAATGTACATTGAAAATTGGCTGAAGTACTTCTTATTAAATATCTATTGTCAAACAATAGCTGATGCTTGTTATGTATAAATTTGGAAACAGTTTGCTGGAAGTATACCTAGATCAACACTACACTAAGTAGAAAACAATAGATTAGTGAAACTTAGATACTGATCCACAAGTTACAACAAAACAAGATCCAGATGATCAAACAACCCATAAATCCAACAAAAACCGCAACACCTACCAACTGATTCAAAACCTTTAAACTAAAACCTAACACTTAAAAAATCCAAAGAAAGCCTAAACTTTAGCACCAAACAATCAAATAAATTAAATTAATTAATACCAATAACTCAATCAATCAATCAAAAAAATCATGACTTTCAAATTTCTTCTCTATTCTCTTTTCCTCTGTTTTCCAAGGAACCAAGCAGAGTTTAAGAAGATTCATGAAAAGCGTAGACAGAGAGAGAAGGAGAAAACTTGCAGCAGGAAAACAATGAGAGAGAGGGGGGGGGTGCTCCAATGGGTGGTGGCCGGTGGATTTACAACGAGAGAGAGAGAGAGAGAGATGGTCGGAGATGAGCGGCGCTCGATCAATGGGTTGGTGGCCAACACTTCGTCGACTTTTCGGAAATGGGTTCGCTCGGGTCGAGATTGGTGGTCGGAGAGGGACGGTGGCGGCCGTTAGGTGGGGGAGCGGGACAGTGGTCAGCGCTGGAAATGGGGGAAACTGAAAATTGGGGGGGAAATGCCGAAATGTCGAAATGGGGGAAATGAAACCAAAATTTGTCGACTTTTAGTTTAAACCTTCCATTCTTTTTTTTTTAAATAAAATAAAATAAAACCTGCCATGTAGGAAAAAGATATAAGAGGGACGAAAGAAGGACTCACGTATAGCATTACTCCATAAAGACTACTGATGTAATTTTTCCCTTATAATTTAATCTTGTCTATGTCCAACAAATGATACAATGGCATTACATAAAGTGGGCAGAAATCTTATTATTATTATTATGTATTGAGACTAGATAGAAAGATAGAAGAGATGGGGATAATGCCTACAAGATTCCATTACACGAGGAACATCTAGCTTTAAATTGTCTGTATAACAATGAGGAGGTTGTCTCTAAAAATGATGATGTCCAATCCTAACGAACTCACCTCAGTGATGGCAAGCGACTATGCACGTTTAGTTCTCGATATTGGAATCTTGCAAGAAAGTCAAGGTTCAAAGTGGTGTGTTGTTGATGACACCGACATAATCTCTGATGCTTAAGTTAGTAAAAAGATGAGTATAAGTTGATTCAAGAGAATGACAATGAGAGAGATAATGATTAGGGCATACATGTATTATTCTTCTTTCTCACCTTATATAGATTGGGCACTCGTTTTGGTTTGGGCAAGCGTCGTCAATCGAGGATTTGATCGGCGAGTTAGCTTCTTGACTATGTTGGTGGTTTCCTTTGGCGTGTACTTTTTTTCTTTTTTTTTTAAAGAAAAATGATTCATCTACATTTTTCATACACCTCTCTCACACCTCATCCTACATGGCATATTTTTTTCACTTTAAATTTATGTCACTAAAAGTTGATTGATACAAAAAAATAAATGAAAAAACAACGCCACATATGATGAGACGTGGCATATCAAATAAATTATCTTTCTTCTTTGGGTCCTATTGATTTTACAATGCTCTTTCTTCAAGAGCCTCTTTCCGATGGTTGTTGTTGTTACCTTTCAGGAGTTTGGGTAGGGTTAAAGCTACCTGTTTTGTATGTTTTGGTGTTTAAACTGCTTTTTGCAGCCTTTAGTGAGAGGACCGAGACATCTTTATTACCCAAATTTTGTACTTTTAGCTTGTATTTCCCAGCACAATAATATTATTGTTGGGTATGATGTTGAGGAGCTCACCTTTTTCTTTTTTATTTATTTATTTATGTTTTAATCCTTGTAACATTTTCCTTATTTGCTTAGAAACAGAAGAAAATGTAAATTTAGTGCGTTGATTTGTTGAACAAATGCCAAAGATGTGAGATTAAATATATAGTTTACGTCAAGTACTATTGAAGCATTATTCATAACTCTCTCAAGTTGATTTTATTTGGATTCTTTAGCATCATTTCTCTTGTTTCTCTCTCAATTGTTTTTTTTTTCCAATTTCAATTGTAAGCGTACTCATCTTTTTTCTTTTTTTGGGTAAAAAATTTGACATATATTCCACCCAATAGAGAAAAAGCCTAGAGCATAAACTCTAGAACCTAGAACAAGAGACTAAAGTCCCGTTTGAAAACTACTTTTCCCTTCCCTTCACTTCTCCAAAAAAAAACACCAACTTCAAAACATTTTTAACTTTTTTCACTTTTTATATCACATCAACACTTTTTTATTACTTTTTAAATAAAAAACTCACTACAATACAAATTTTTTTTCACTTTTCCATGTAAATTATTTCAAATTTATATCACATCAATTTTATTTTTCAATCATTAAAAAAAAAAAAAAACCCCAAGGGGAGGGGAGGGTAAAGGGTTTTCAAACGGGGCCTAAATATTTATAAAGTAAGAGCAAAATGCTCTAATATTACAATATCACAAATATTCTCAAGGATTTCTTCAATCGATATTCTATTCATGATTTGTTTTACCGCTGTCTTAGTAAGGCCATGGACCGCATAATTT
Organism: Alnus rubra; assembly: GCA_028654335.1. NCBI lineage: Eukaryota > Viridiplantae > Streptophyta > Magnoliopsida > Fagales > Betulaceae > Alnus > Alnus rubra. The sequence continues at coordinate 2,658,925 of JAJPGS010000001.1, read as the reverse complement.
GCTACTCTTCAGATATGCTTAATTTGCCAACAGCATTGACTTGAAAGAATAACCTGTATACTAGCCACTAGTTGCCCAAAAGCGTACTCATATTATAAGCTTTTATTCTCATTTTCTTGCAAAAAGTTAATTTCAAAATACAACCATAACAAGGCCAAAAAAAACTCCAATAATACCTTTTCAAAACAAAAAAAAAACTCCAATAATACATGCAAATCCTTCAACTATTTAATGATAAAGAAATTAGGGAAAACTTCAATTTACCCCCATGAAGTTGTCACCGATTTGCAATTCTAACATTAATGTTTCAATTTTGTTAATTGCACCCCATTAAGTTTCAGACATTTTCAATTTAGGGATTCCGTCCAAATCATCCGTCTAACTTAACGAAATTTGCCTCATGTGCCCGTTAGGGATGAAAATGGACCAGAATACCCTCTACAAAACGGCACCGTTTTGTGAAACACCAAAACCAAAATTTCTCTCTACAAAACGATGCCATTTTGGTACAAAAAATCATGGCCCTGTCGGGGAACGGGTTGTGGGGGAAGATGGCGTAGATCGGTTGGCGACGAGCGGGTTGTCCTTGATGGAGATGGACTGTGCGACGGATGCCAGGGCGGATAGAAATTTTCGAGGTGGATCATGTATCGGAGGAATTCCGTCCAGGTCTGGAAAACGATTGAGGTCGTCTTCCTCGACGAGTTCTAGGGCTCGTCACACAAACGATGCCGTTTTGAAGCTTGGAGAAGACTTACAAAACGGCACCATTTTGTGAACCTTCTCCAAGCTTCAACGCTCCATGGAGGACCATTTTCAAGTGAGGATTAACGGGTTTTCGTCGGCATAGGGTTTGCGCTGGCCAATTGTTGAAGGAGACATGGAGTGCAAAATGCAGCGTTTTGCTGAGAAGAAGAAAAAAATGAAAGAAAGAAAGAAAAAAAAGCCCTCACAAAACACTGAGTGCAAAATGCAGCGTTTTGCTGATAAGAATAAAAAAAAAAGAAAAAAAGAAGAAGAAGCCCTCACAAAATGCTGCGTTTTGATGAGGGCATTTCCGTCTTTTTGTTTGATTTCGTTAAGTCAAACGGTTGATTTAGACGAAAGGGGGTGGATTAAAAATTTCTGAAACTTAATGGGGTGCAATTAACAAAATTGAAATATTGGTGTTAGAATTGCAAATCGATGATAACTTCATGGGGGCAAATTGGAGTTTTCCCAACAAAATAATTTCTTACTCAATTGCGTCGTAGACAAAATCAATAATTTAAATAATTTCACATTCAATAATCAAAATAATCAACTTGATTATTTTTATAAGTTATAGATTAATTTTGAGATACTTCCCAAAAATTGTTTTCATTTTATTATTTTCAGATTTTATTATATGAAATAAGAATACGAAAGTATATGTATATTCTTTCAAGATTTTAGGTGTTTTTTTTTTGTTAATATAAATGAACCATATATTTTATCTATTTTTTTTATCCATATAATACAATTTATAAACCTTTTTATTTATTAAAACCGTTTTTCTTCATTTAAAGAAAAAACAAAAAAATAAAAAAAAGGAAAAAGAAAAAAAGGAAAAACCATAGAAAATAGTGTGTTTGGACACAGTCATATGTCACTTTAAGCTGCGCTACTGATAATCTAATTCCGGATGAACCAACCCCTGCTCTGAAAGTACATTACCCAAACCACAAAATCTATCCTCTCACTCTCCGTCTCTCTCGCTCGCTCGCTACCATGTCGAGAGGAACAGACCGTCTGGTGAAGAGCTTGAAGAAGTTCGCGGATGTTCAGTTCAAGTTACTGAAAGCTCGCCATGGCCAGCAGCTCACTGACATTTTGGAGTTCCCCATAAAGCTCGTGCTCTCTCCCTTCACTCTCGCTTTCGACATTGTCGGCTCTGCTCCTCGTGGCTTCGGCGTCCCCGAGCTCATCTCCAAGCTCTCATACCTTTCTATCTTCGTGAGTTCTCGTAATATGTTGAGTTTTCATGATAAGTGCATGGTGTTGGTATGCAAAAAATTGGGAATATGGCTGTTGTTTTGAGTGCTTCTTGTCATGTTGTTAAATGGGTTGCTCTCAATCTTTTTGTGATGGGTTTTTTAAATTTTACATAGTTCAATCTAATGCGCATGTGTATGTTGGTATGCAAGAATTTTGAGAATTTAGCCTTTTGTTTTGGTTGGTTCTTGTTGTTTGGTTTAATGGGTTGCTTCACTCTTTATAAGCTGCTACACTTTCACGAAATTTAGTCAAATATGCAATTATGCATGTGTATGTTGGTATGTAACTTATGGGATTTTAGTTGTTGCGTTGGGTGGTACCTGTTATTTGAATAATTGGATAAATGGTTTGCTACAGTCTTTGTGAGTTCCTAAAATTCACAAAGTTTAATTTAATGTGTATTTATGTTGGCACGCAAATTCTGGGATTTATTATCCGTTTTTGGGTGATATTAGTCATTTGGCTAAAGGGGTCACTTGAATTATGCTTGTGATTTACTTATCAAAAAAAAATTATGCTTGTGATTTGATCATGTGGGACTTGGGTGATATTCAAATGGTCGGATCATTTAGATATGGTCCGTGGGTTGATTGCAGGCCGTTGCTACTCTAGGGACTTATGACATCGCATTGGAGCTGGGAAAGAAAGTGGTATGTCAGAGGTACGTGCCTCTATCCCTTTGGAGATTCAGTAAATCCTTTTGTCCATCATTTCCAGTTTTGTATTCAAAATCTATAAAGTTTCTGCTGTTTTTAATAGTTTTTTAGTGCACGTGTGTGTGTGTATATATATATATATATAGACTGGTTCGTCTGTGGGACAGCGAGCCAAGATCCGAATAGTATATTTCTATCGATGTTTTTGGGTTATGTTGAACTTCGACCAATTGTTTTCCTTGAACTTAACATGAACTTGAATCTGCACCTCCTTTCCCACTTTTTGACTCTCGCCACTTGGCTATGTTAGCAAAAACAATCTTGCAATGCTTGTAGAGCTAAAACAGGTCGCAATATTAGGCTCTGATAGAAGAACTATGAATTTACCAGATTGGTTTGCCTTTTGAAATGTCTATAGTCGTGCTTGAAAAACAGATATTCTGGGTAACTTTGTAGGCTGGTAAAAGTTTGATCTTGCAATGCATGTAGAGCTAAAATGGGTGGCAATGTTTCCATTGTGGTCATAAAAGTTGATTGTAAGAGTTCTGATGGTGTTTGTGGGGGGGGGGGGGGGGGAAGGGTTTTGTCATTTTTCATTTTTGTAAGTACTGAGATCAAATTATATTTTCCTTGGTGCCAACCTTTGTAGCTCTGATATAAGGTTATGCATTTAACAGATTGATTTGCCTTTTGAGATGTATATAGTTGTGCTACAAATCTGGGTAAGTTCACAGGCTGGAAAAAGTTTGATGCTTTCTTACTTAAAAGTGGTCTTGAAGTGCAGAAACTGTCGAACCTGCAATGGGTGGCAGGCAATGCGGTGTACTATGTGCAGAGGATCAGGGAGGGTGCACTACCAAGTGAAAAATTACACCTTGAAAAGGTAACCTATCAAGAATCAATTTTGAGTCCTAAGGTCACAAACCTTGTAACTATATAAGCTAAAATATTCTCAATCCCTTTATGACAAAATTAAAAAGCTTGTTAAGCTTTCTTTACAAAGCTGGATTAACCAGAAAATTTCTAGAATATAGCTCTTCGACTTTTGAACTTCATCATTATTGTCATTGCCTGTATCCATGAAACCAAGTTTTGATCAAAGTCCAACAAATGCCATATAATGTTTTGTCTCTTTGTGTAATATATTTCTCCCATGAATTCTTCTGCAGCGGAGAGAAGGCAACAGCTGAGTGTGTTGCAGATGCCATTGCCGACAATCGGGCTGAGTTGGTGCACCTTCCATCAACCATGGATCTTCATGTGCCTTTGCCATCTAAAGAATGCCCAACTTGCGATGGGACGGTAAGAAATATATTCTCAAGCATATGCACCTTTGTAAGTGGTAGTCAAGGCATATGCTTCTCAATGTATAGTTTCCCATTTTTTGACTCTGCTTTGGGCATATACTGCTCTACAATGTCGTAATATCCCAATGTTAGGTCCTGATGTTTGTGTTAAATATATATTGGTATTGCAGGGTGTAATGGGCTGTCCTGAATGCAAACACAAATTACAAGTCAGAATCTCTGCAGATGATGTGAGTTGTCTTCTGTGATACTGCTTAGGTTTTATATAATTGGTATCAATAATTATCTAAGGCTAGTATGCATATGGAATTGCTGCTTTTTTTCCTAGGCTAAAACTTAGCCAATTCGACTTTTGTTTTCTTCATACTTATACAGTTTTCTTTATCTGACAACAACAAATAGATGTTTAGAGCACACTCAGGATTTTTAGTAGGATTGTTGAGGCAGCAGCAAAGAGTATCCAGGACAATGAGGGTCATTGACCTGTCTCGTAGTTGCAAGGCAAAACATGGCAAAGTTAAGAGATGTACAACAAAGGATCTCTCCTGTGCAATTTGAACACATCTTTGTTAGCACGGACTCCTAATTGGAGTTTGAGATTGAATCATGAAAATTATGGTCTGCCACCAATATTGGAGAGTTAATGGGCATTTCCTCTTTTTCCTCTTTCTGACTCCACAATCCAGCCAACCTTTTTCTACTTCCTTCTGACTTGTAAACTCCTGGAGGCCAGACAAAACGATCACGAGTAGGAATCCTCAACATGACTGGAGGACATCTAGAACCAGAAGGAGCCTCTAAGAGTAGGGAAGTGGATACTCTTTTTATACTGCCTCACAATGACTGGAGGACCTCTTTTAGTTGGTGACATCGCAAGTGTGAGGGTATATTGGAACAGAGTGGCTGTGGACTGAAGTAAAACTATGTTCTAGCATCATGGAATTTTGTGATCATTTAAATCATTGGAAAATTCTATGAAACATCAAGAGTCAAGGACGGTCCTGGCTGTGGACCTTATTTTTCGACCACCAGGACACATTAAACAAGTCAAGTATATAAGAGACTAAGTTGTAAAAAATGATGGATTTATGTTGTGGACCTGATTGTTTGACCACCCAGGCGCATTAAAGACAAGTGTATAAGAGGCTAAGTTGGGAAAAATGATGGATTTGATGATTTTGCTAGTATAATGCAGTTGGCAAAATGTTGGACCAGCATTGGCGGAGGAAAACTTATTACTTCTAGGAGTTCATCTTGTTCATTCTTCCTGTTTACTCAGGATGGTTCCCTTCTGATGCCTTTTGATAAATTATTACGTACAATTTTTGTTTCATTGCATGTTCATGATTATGCCAAAAAGCTTCTAACCTTGGCAAAGGTGCTAGTAAAACTCTCAATGCTTGAATGATATTGCACCAACTTGGAGAAGGTGCTTTCACTTGCATATTGGGTTTGGTGCTGATTTGTGGGGGTAATTCTGCATAAGTCAGATGGTAATTGCCTGAACTGTATTGCATCTGTTGTTGATGCTGTTGATATAAACTAGAACTTTAGACTCCACATGATCTTTTAATTTTTGCTGGGGTTTGTACTTTTAGGTCATTTAATAAACCTGGTACTGATTGCTTAATGAGTCACACTGGTGTTACCATATTATCTGCTCTTATTTCATCTATCCAATTTTAAAATGCTTCCATGCTTATATTTTCTCGCTTTTCTTGTAGATCATGGAGCCACCATGGAAGGCCTATAATGTCTTGAAAAAGATGGACTATCCTTACGAGGCTAGTATTTTACTCTGTTGTATAATATCATGATCAAATTATTGGTATTAGTGAAAGTGTATTCACAATTCTTTGGCTCTCATCTAAAATTTAGAGTGCTGTGTACCATTCATCTAAAATGTAAAAGTGCATGATGTAAAATCTTCATATGATATTCGATAATTTTCTGCCCTCTTGTGGAAGAAGGATGGGCCTAATTCTTTTAAAGCAGCATATCGCCTCACGAGCCTCACCTTCCACGGAGGAGCATGTTTTCCTTACAGAGATATTAATAAAAATTTCAAGCATGCTCATTCTTTGTAACTTTGTCTTGCATTTGTCTTGTCATGCCTCTAGTAATATAAATTCTGTTTCTAGAGCTGACATAATGATCCTTATCACTCTCCCATTTTGCTAAACATTTCATTAAAATCTACTTTACTCTAGCTCTGTCTTTTCTTTTAACATCAAAACAAACGGAAGAATAAAAAAAGATTTTTGCATATGATAATAACACAGTTTTCTGTATGCCGGTAAAAGTCAAGGCCATAGTTAGCTGACTACTCTTTCTTATTTTATAAATCATCATAATATATGAATAGTTTATGTGAAATTCTTGAAGGACTTATAGACATATGCTTTAATCACATAATAAATAAGACATATATGCTTTCTCAAGACATTACGGAAGAAATTTTTGTCAAGACAGGATATTAGAATTGGTGCTTCCATTTTCAATACATACTCTTGATCATGGAACCTCAATGGTTGGCTTGTAATCTCACTTTTTTTTTTAAATCTTATGAACAAGTTGGTTAATAGAGGATGATAGAATTGGTGGCAATGCACCTAATATCAAGTTAGACATCTTGTTCATATCTAATATTCCATTTGTGATTTTGTTTACTGTTTCAGCATATAGTTCACAGCATGAAAGATCCCAGCATTGCTGCATTTTGGTTGATTACCTTGCCTCAGATTGTGGGTGGCTTCAACTATGATGATGATGTCAAGCAAAAAATTTGGTGGCAATACAAGGTTTTGAATGATTCTTGCTTTCTTTTTTCCCTCAGTTATTTAGGTGTAAATTACATTGTTTCTTGCCATTGAACTTTGTATTTTCCTATAGTGATTGGTTAAAAATTGGCAAAGCTATACCTAGTGGATATTTGTGTCTATACAAATCTCCACTTCTCGAATTTGAGCTGGAACGGTAGTTACTGAGTTTGCTAACATGCTGTAGGAACTTTATCCTAAAATCAAGTAGATGAAGTTGTTATCAATTATAACCTTTTTCATGGTCTTGGATGACAGCTATATAAAATAAGTGTAGTATATTTTCTTTCCTTTTGGTTTCCAGAACCTGTCACGAGGTTCATTTATTTTGGTGGTTAATGTATCCATATCAATGTATTTGTTTAGTAAAGTTGATTCACAAACACACACATTATAGCTGCATAGTCTTGTCTGGATTGTTAGGAATTGGTTTTGTACCCTTTTTTCATGTCCTAAGATTAAAGCTGATGATATGGTTGCCTCCTGCAATGATAGATACGTATGCGATGTGATTGGTGTTGGGAACCTAATCTTTTACTGAAGCTGTATATATATGTAAAGATGTTCTTTTAAATTATATACTACATGTAAACCTTTGTCTTAAAGAGCTTCATGCTCTCTTCCGTCACTCCCACCAATTTTTCTCTATAACCTATTAGTCTGCAGTTCATCTGATCTTACAGTCAATTTACATTGGTGTTTCGACCTAACTCAATTCTCCAATTATAAAAGGTGCTCTATATGCAGTTTCATTACACAATTGCACCTTTCTCATGTTGAAGAAACACTATTTTTGCATGCTTTATAGAAACTGGTGACAAACTATAATACAGGTGAGCTTTACCTGACTTTAGTAAATGTTCTGCCATTTCTTGTAAAGTCCTATATTATGACCTTTCATTGCCTCATATCTCATTTTGGGTCCCATTTTATATTGTAATCTTTATTACATCAACTAATTTGTTAAGGATGATCGCTCAAGTGCCTTCCTGTAATTATCTAATCTTTTATTGGTTTCAGGAATCCATGCAGTATGATCAGCTTCGAGATGTGGTAGCAAAGCGAATTCCAGGCTGGGAGCACTTGCAGGAAGTAAGATAGTTTTATTCCAAAATGATGCTTCTGCCTAAAAAATTTATTGAAACAGTCAGCGAACCGATGTGAATTCTGTATGTGCATTAAGATTTGTGTAGTTCCCTTTGGGGAGGGAATAAAAAGTGATGTTCATGGTTAGAATATGCTCAAAATTATATGTATAGAAACAGTGATGGTCACAGTCTGGGAGTTATTTTCATGGTACTGTTATGGAATGACAATGTCTGACCCTGAAAAGATTAGGCAATCAGCAAGGCGACTTTGTATGCAAAGGAATTATATGTTTGTAAGTGGAAATTGGATCTCAACAAAATGATTAGAGCTTGTTATAGAATCTTACTGCTCTTTCTTCCTCTCCCTCTCTTTATAAATTCAGATCTCTTCTTCCTTTCTTCTTTTTGAGTTCCCTTCAAAGATGAAAAATGATTTTTTTTCCTTTATTTGTTAATTTTCCTCCTCCTCCTATGCCAATTAGGTCTATTCCTTTCACTTCAATTTATCACTGTTCTGCAACTTTCATATTCTCTGTCACCACCCCCTGATCTCAAAATTTTCATGAAGTACAAATATATCTGTGAACACACATTGAGATAATTAATTGATTGTCCTGTATGTTCATTCACATAAATGTTATATGGATCTTTGTGGTTTGGTGTTGATAGTTAAATTTAAGAATAAAAAAAAAAGTTAGTCAGAGGCTCTAAAAGAGGCAATATTGTATCTTCGTCTTTCCATTATACTCTTTTTCTCCAAAATATATGTTTATAACTGCAATCTAACACATATTCTAGATGTATACTGGCTTCTATGCAAACTCATGCTCTTTCCTGTGATGCAATTTTTGGAACATTTTTTCATTTAATATTATTTATGATCCTCAGGCCTTAATCTCTATAGATCCTGTCCGTGCTAGGGATGATTCTGTTATAGTGAAAAACATTCCCTACTACAAGGCCAAGAAAGCTTTAGAGGCAGAAGTCACGAGGCTTGATCCTCCTCCACGGCCACCAAATTGGGGTGTGCGTATTCTCTATTTTCACTTTATGTATGCTATTTCTTGCTTTTGAACATTTGTCTACATTTCAATCTTATCTTGAATTTCTATTCTGAAAAATGAAAAATAATTTGGTATGTTGGTTAGGAGGATGACTTGGCCAATGCAATTTATTTGGTAACTGATGGAGGTCATGGCACTTGGCTGAATACCTGGGGTCTTTTTAGATGGCCATAAAATGATACCTTATTTATCGGATTTTGACAAAAGCCTACCAAAACTCCAGATTTATTAAGCATCAGGCTAACCGCCAATTGTTTTTTTCTTTTGCAAAGGGGTATCCATACAAGCCTGTAATACCCCGGTCTACACTTAAAGAGAAAAAGAGAATATTATTTGCCTTGAAGGTTAAGTCGGTTCACTAAATTATTTTGGACCAATGTTTACAGCCTTGATAGGTAACGATTGGGCTTAAATTTTTTTATTGGCAAGTCCTTAAGGTGAATTTGTTTGGTGAAATATGGACTTAACGTTTTTGTTAATTAGGTTAAGGCTCTGTTTGGGATTTCGTTAGGAAATAGGACTTTTGTCGGTAGAACTTTTGTCTTAGAGCTTTATCAAAAATTTCTACTATTGAAAAGCTGTTTAGCTGTTTGGTAACTACATGTCTAAGGTGCTTTGAAGTTGTTACTGTTGTTTGGTAACAATTAACAAAACCAGAAAGTGCTTTTAGAAGTAAAACATGACCAAAAAGGACATGTAATTTTTTTTTTTTTTTGTTCTCTTCATTTTATAGCAACCTTTTTATATCAAAATGGTTAATATGATTTTTTTTTTTAAAAGAAACTTTTAACTTGAATTATGTAGTTAATGTCCAACATTTTGTCTCTTTGGTGCCTTCAAATCTTTTTTGTAATACATGGTTGGATAAAGATGATTGATGATTTCAAATACTTCCCATAATAAAAAGTTCTTTCAATAGGGCCTTTAAATAACATTTGATAATAATTATAAAAAAGAAAATAACATTCAATAACATTAGTGCCTTCATGTATGGTACGCAATAAGTGGTGCCTTAATAAATTTTCAGTACATGACATAAATAATAGCAAAAATGCATGCCTAGTAGACTTTTAATAAGCACGACGTAGATATATACTTTGTATAATAGTCATCAACAACAATTATTGCTGCAGCTACTAGAATACAGATATCACTTACCAAAACCCCCCTTCCGTTAGTCAACCTCGTTAAAAAACTTGAAATGACTAAAATACCATAACTTTATAATCAAAATTTACAATTTTTTTTTTTGATAAATTAATACCCTCAAAATTAAACAAATAAAAAAACAAGAAAAAAAAGGAAAATAAAGGGGGTGGTTGCCGGTGCCACATGGCCACCTCATAGGCCGGGGGTGGCCTTCGAGCCACCCCCAAATGTGGCCGCGCGGTAGCCTCTGGTGGCGGCCACCTCCTTTCTTTTTCCTCCTCTCTTTTTTTTTTTTTTTTTTCTAAAAAAAAATATATATATATATTTTTTAACGTTTTAAATGTTTAGGTTTTATATTTTTCATATATTTTTATTTGTAGGTTTGATACTTATTTATTAAATTATTTTTTGAGGGTATTTCTGTCTTTAAACAAAATTTAACGTCTAAAAATATAATATTCCATCCGATTTAACGAGATTCCTTAATGGCGGGGGATTTTGGTAAGTAAATGGTAGTTCGATGCGGTCGGGTGGTGAAAGTGTCAGTTCATGGGGGTATATTGACAGAGTCTAGTAGTTCATGGGGGAAAAAATGTAATTACCCCTAAAGAAAATGATTTAAAATTGCGAAAAATAAAGAATTTAGTGTTTCCGTCTAATGCATGGAGTTGGTAGTTAGTCACTTGAGTTTTCGTAATCAAATTAGAAGGAAAAAGAAGAAGAAGAAAACCCATGATCACAGCCATTGCTTGAAAGAATTACTAGGTTAATCACATGAGCTTGTGATAAATGAGGAAAAGGGGGGTTTAGGGGAATTCGTCCATGCGTGATAAATTGGTGTTGCAACGAATATTTTGCTAATTAGAGGATTTACATGATTGTAGGTTTTGATGACAACCGTTGAGATTATAAAAAGAAAAGAAAAAAAAAATTAATTTGTAAGCTTCCAAGGTAAGTGGGTTTTGGTTAAAAACAGAATTTTTATTTCTAAAAATTAAATTATATTCATGCAATAGGTGAATTATGAGGTTATTGAAGTTTTATGCCTATAAAATGTGTGAACCTGAGCGTATGAGATGAATTGCCAAGTTATTGTGTTATTTGACATGCTAAGTTTTATATTACTTGAAATGAAATAAATTGTTAAGTTACTATATTATTTCCTATGAAATTAAGTGTTAAGTTTAACATGATATGTCCCATGAAATAATTTGCTAGTTTAAATGGGATTGGAAATGATAAAGGGTAGAAGGGAGCTTCTAAATTTAGAATGCTCCATCAACTACAATGCTAAGGGTATATCCTTTAGGCGGGGGAAAGGCAAGTCTCACGTCTTCTAGCGTTGAGTGCCTCGGGGGGTTTTGGGCTTTGCTGTTTTGTGGGTCTTGGGTTTTGGATTTGAGGGCTTGGGTTTCTTGCTCATTTGGAGTCTCTTGTGTATACTGCCTGTGTACTTAGGAGCGTCTTATGTTTTTTAATATATTATTACTTTATCAAAAAAATGGGATTGGAAATGAGAAAATTACCATGTGGTATATTCTATGGTATATGGATTAATTAAGCTTGGTTTTGATGTTAAAGGTTTTACCAAGTTTTAATAGATATTATTTGATATGTATAGGAACCTTAAGGTTTTATTTGAAAGTTACTCGATAATTGAGAAGGGTTTTATAAGGAGAGAGGCCATGCATAAAAATGTTGTGAAAAGCTATGTGAAAAAGTTTGATTAAAGAATGCATGCGCAATATTTTTATGAATGTTTTTATGGCTTTAACCCCATGGCACCCATGTGAATGTTATGAACATTAACGGTACCGTGTGAGAAATGAATGATGGATAGCCGGTGCAACTGCACTGAAGGCCATTTAAGAAGGTGTGGGCTATCAACAAGTGGTTTGTTTTAGTGTACACCCATGGTGAAGGATATTTGAAAAGCCATGATTAATTAGTGAAGTTCACACTTTAAGATGACTACCTTGTATGGCCACAGGCTCAGTCATAGAGGTCCCTCGGGACACACCAACCTTAATCATGTGGGTGTAATATATGATAACCAAGGGGAAAAAGGTTACCTAAGTTGCAAGGATTACAAAGAATTTAAAAAGGTTTTTCAAAAATCTCTTTAGAAAAGATCCCAGATCATGTTTAAAGGAAAGGATATTAAGTAAATTATTTTTAAAAAGGTAAAGGTTTAAGCGAAGCCAATTTTTCAAATTGATTTCAAAAAGGGTTTCAATTTCTACTACACTTCTTCAAAGGAGCGGCTTAATTCACACACTGTTGTTAACGTTGTTGAGCTGTGGACTTACCTTTCCACCTGTAATTTATTTTATAGAGACCGAGGAGGGTGCTGCCCAGCAGGATTAGGGGTAGACCTTGATAGGATTTCATTTTAACGTCTTTCTGGCAGACAAGTGTCTTATATTCGAAATTCATATATAGTGGTTGATAACATTTGTCTACTGCTTTTGCATATAATTTTTTTTTGATAAGTAAGAGAGGTTTTATTAAAAAACGCAAAGCGCAATCAAGTACACAGGGGGTATACAAGAAAGACAATTAAGAAGAAGAAGAAAACAATACAAGGAAATTGTTATAGCTAATCACTAGAGGTGCGAGATACGCAGCCGTCCAAGAGTACAAAGAATGAAGAAAAAAGGAAATGAGCTCCTCTATGGTTCTTTCTTTGTCCTCAATTGAGTGACGTGTGATTAACTTGCTAGGGCTTTTATATATTGGTTCGTAGTTTAATATCACTTGTTCTCTCTCTATCTTTCTCTCTCCCTTGGTCAAATGTTCCTTGTTCTTTGAATATGAAAATGCCATGGTTGCTACAATTTATCTGATCTACTTTTGGATTTTATAAATTGGTCCTTGACTTAATAGTATTTTTGTTTTCTCCCTCCCTCTCTTGGTTGAACATTCCATGTTCTCTTTAAATATGAATTGTGTAACAGAGAAGAAAAGAGAAGTGCATATGGGCAAAAATTTTCTTTGTATGCATTAAACATGAGGGATGTAGTTTGAATAGCTTTGAACTAACTGCAAAGCTTTGCAGGAGTTGGATCTTCCGTTGAATGCATCTTCTTGGAGTGAGGAAGATCTCAAAGATCCAGAGAAATTATATGAGATGACTGTTCTTCTTAATGCGCAAAGAGAAATTTCTGATAAAATCTTGGATGTGCAGTGGGAAGCTAAATGGCGTCAGGAAAAGGTTAGTAGGTTCTGAGTTTTATGTGGGCTAGAGAGTGAATTGGTTTTTAATGTTTGTCAAACATTTGACATGTTGACAACATTTTTTGTTCTTGGAAATCAAGTATGAAATCTAATAATCTCAAATTAAGGTAAGCTACTTGGGAATATGATTCTTTGCATGTACAAGCTATGTGCATAGAAGCCAAGCCACTATGCAAACCTACTCTAGTGGTGGCCATGTCTCCACCTATAAATGAATGTGCCTTGAACTTTTGGTACAACATTTTTTGTTTTGATGAATAATAATTTATCAAAAGAAAAAGGCAAAGTTCTCATAAACGAAAAGTATACAAGAGAGACCTAAATTGGTCTGAAATCTAAAAAGTTAACAAGATCTAAAGATTCGAGGAGGAGATATTAGGAACATAGATTACAGCCCAATCTAAGAGAGATCTCAAAAAAGAGGATTTTAAATAGAGCATGTTGAACTCGCAGTCCTCAAAGAGGCGCTGATTCTTTTTTCTCCAAATGCTTCTCATTAAAGACGTTAGAATAACTTTCCAAATAGCCTCTTTGGAATGTCCCTGCCCTTGGTACAACATTCCAATGCTAACACCCGTGGCTAATTTGACTTCTTCAACTGAACATATTAAGAAAAATCGACTTCATTTCCTTCCTCAATTCTTCGAATATCTGTGATGTGGAATGATAAGTTTATTGTATTCTCATTAAGTTTTAATATTGTTACTGTCAAGAGGGGAGGTAATAGGGCTGGCCGTTTTCTGGAGGTGGCGGTTCAAGGTGAGGGGGCCAGAGAGGGTTTATCATGCTGTTGGAAGGTCGTGAAGGGCGAGGATGGGGTAGATTCTCCAGGGAACTGAGCAATGTTTTGGATTTTTTGGAAGCCATGAAAGGTCCTCCCTTTTCCGGCCCTGGTTCTGGGGTGGAGCTGTCTTCTGAACCTTCGACGAAGAAGGCTCCTTCACAGAATCCGTTTCAACAGTTGGGTGTAGACGATGGAGAGGGAGACGGTAGCCATTCCATCAAAAGCTGTTGAGGATGGGGGTAGGGTGGTTTAGAGCAAGAAGAAGGCACTGCCCTCTCTCCTGTGGGTGTGGAAGGGAAAATTCAAGAAGGTTTTAGGGGAATTGGACTGGATCATGGCTTCATTTTGTGCTGGACTGGTAAGGTTTGGGCTGCAGTTTTGGCTGGGTCTCGCGCGCAAACTCGTTACCATCCGCAAGCATTGCTGGGCTGTTTTCAAATGGACTTGTAAGCCCAATCCCAACATCAGGGATGGGTCTGAGCTGAAGGAGCTGTTAGATGAGTTGCTGGAGCTTTCAGATCAGGTTCTGAGAACACTGGAGGCGTCAACGGAGGATCTGCTGGAGGTGTCTCTGATGGTAGGTGTAATTCTGGTAAATCTGGAGGGGACTTCGAATGGGCCTAGTCCGTTCAGGTCCGATGGTATCGATGGAGCCACCTCGTCCTTGGTTTTCATCCAGACAATGTCAGAATCTTAGGTCTCGGTCTTTCCTTCCATAGTTACGACGAGACTCAATGAAGGGGATACGCATACCGGGTGTAAGTACTTTCCGGCGAGGCTTTATTAATTCTCAGCAACCGGTAGTTATGGGTAAAGCCCTAGGTATGGCTTCTTCCCCTTCTGTCCACTCGAATTTTTTTGGGTTGGTTCTAGAAGCTACGGACCCAAGCAAGGCCGTAGATACCTCCCCATCCTTAGCTGGGACTTCAAACACAGTGCAAGCGGAGGTTGTGTATACCCCTCGGAATGTAAAGGGTAAACTGGACATTCAAAACTTGGATTGCTCCATCAACTATGATGCAAAGGGCGCATCCAATAGGCAGGGGAAAGGCAAATCTCAAGCTGTTTAGTGTTGAGGGCTTTGGGTTTTTTTGGGGGGGGGCTTTGATGTTTTGTGGGGTTTGGGTTTGAGGGTTTGTCGGGTTTTGGGTTTGTGGGGCTTGGGTTGGAGGGCTTGGGTTTTCTACTTGTTTTGGAGCCTCTTGTGTATACTACCCGTGTATTCAAGGGCGCCTTTCGCTTTTAATAAATTATTGCTCATAAAAAAAATAGTTTTAATGTTGTTACTGTAGAACTATAGGGATGTCGCATTAGTGCTTTTCTAAGCATTTAACCGATAACTGATGGCCTCCTGGCCTAGTGGTATGAGTTCGGTACAGAGAGACCTCAGATGGAGAAGTTCTGGAATCTGGAGCTCCTTGGGTGTTAGTGACATTAGTCAATCATTCACTGCATAGGTTTTGTAGGGTTTGGGATCTATTGGTAACTATCTCGGTTTCATATATTGATTTCTATAGAATCTTTGAAAAAGACTTTCTTTCATAAGAAAGAAAAGACTTTGGGATCTATTGATGACAAAAAAACCGTGAAGATTTGCTGAAAAAGGAAAAAAGAAAAGAAAAGAAAAGGAAACCAAGTTGACAAAAATGCATACCTGTACAAATGCTACATGGCACATGCGGTAACTTGCTTTTCCCATGTTTTTCCTGAAGTCCACTGAAAATGAATTTTCCAGTTACTGTGGCTATATGCATGATACCTATAATTTGACTCTTTTTTTTTTTTTTCTTAAAGAAAGATAACATTTATTTCATAGTTATAATAGTCATAAATCATCTATTTTTGTGCAATGATCTTATATACTGATCGTTATTTCCAGTTAAATGAGATGTTAGAGGAGAAGGTGCGGCCGTATATTCAGGACATTGACAATGAGGTCCTCTCTAAACCTATTGTCTTACGATCACAAAATCAGGAGCAGAAGGTTTTCTCTCGTCTTTCCTTTTCACTTACTATTTACTTATTTTGGTTATTATCTCTAGCTGAGCATAGAAAGAAAAACAAATCAGAAAACCTTGGAAAATGAAATTTTATTTTGCTTCCAAATTGGCCACTTAAAATCCTTTTTGCCATTTCTTGAATGATTCATGTGGTGCTTCAAAAATATATGTTGGTAATGATTTTATTTTGTACTCCTTAATTATGATACTTCTTATGCACTGAAGATGCTCTATATTATTAGCCAGTCACATTCGAAGTAAAAAACTGTTCTTGCTCTGAAAACTGGCTCATCATCTTTAACTTTAGTTGATCTGTCTGCCTTTATTGTACCACGTTGTCGTTATATAGCGTATATGGCATTCTAAATTTCCTTCCTGAACTGATGCCCAAATGATCTGATGTCCATGTAGACAGTAGGGCAAAGATTTGACTTGATTTGTATGATTGAAATCATTGATGGAAGTTATGAAAGACTATGCACTAAGTGCAGGCAATGTTCATGTTCTGTGGATGATCCCTCCTTTTGTTCAATGCGTTACCGAGTTCGGATTCATGCTTTTCCTTGTATCTTTACCTCAAAACTGAGAGCACTATAGTGGCAATTTTATGGTTGACAATCTGTACTTTGAATAGATCCATCAACTACCATCCTACAACTTGCAAATATGAACGTATTAATTCAAGTAATCTTTGGGGACTCACTCATGTTGATATATTGTTGCAGAGGACCCGGCACCGGAGATGGTGGTTCTTTTGATCAAGTGTGAACCATTTTTGTATCTGGGTGACCATGGAAACGCTTTGGTTTTCTTTCGTGGTGATAATATTTTTTGGTTTCCTCATGGGATGTTTATTTTTCCCCTTATTATTACTCACGACTTCATCTCTACCCTTTTGGGGCAGCTGGAAATACTGTTTTTATGTAATGAGTCTGTGTCTCTTTCTCTAGTCTCTCTCCCCCCCTTATTTATATACAGGTATTATTGCCAAATATTAGAATCTTCACTTGTAAATTTATCAAAACCAAGAACAGGTGAAGGTGAAATTAGGGTTTTATTTTTTGGCCCACGGATTTTCTGATTTTTCTTTTGGTATTTTTTGGACTTTGAGCAGTGTACACAGGGGGCTCCTAGCAAAGCCTGCCCCACCCCATTATTGACTCAAGTTGACCCAAGCCCAGTAATAGAAAATGATAGACTTAATCATTTAAATTATATTCTAATACTCTTTTTTATTCGTGGGCTCAATCTAAGGCTTAACTCGTGATTTTTTTTTTTTTTTTTTGGAGAATTTTACTTATAATCTCTGATTTTTCATCACTTATAAAAAAAGATACCCAAATTTTAGAAAGTGTCAATTTACTGAATTTAGGGTATTTATCTTTCAATTTTTATTACTTTTTTAATTTCTATCTTCTGTTTAATTTTTCCGTTAAAATCCTATACCTTATAAGCTCAAAAGGGCACTAATGAATTTGGAAAGAAGAAAAGCAGTCAGCAGTGCAAATATATATATATTTTTTGGTCCATTGCTAAAGACGAAAGACCTTTTAGAAATTTTAAATATGTAGTAATGCCTTCGATTATCTAATTATTTCATGCTGAAATATCCAAGTCCCCAAAACATATTAATAAGGACCTCCGATCCCATTCTTGTGGAAGGAATCAAAATGGGACTGAATCAATTGCGATTTTGGAAGATAGAACATGTGAAGCGGGATGCGAACAAGGCCACTCATATCATAGCCAAAGAGGCTAGCTATCATAAAGTTTGAGTTACCCAGGGTGATTGAAGTTTTTCAATAAAGATTTTATTACTATAAAAAAAAAAATTGAATTAATTGTCCTTTCTTCATAATTATTACTTCTTTTCTGATCCTTTCTTCATAATGATTAGAAAGTAAAGAAAATTTTCTTCTTCATTAGTCTTCGAAATTTGTAAGCATGAACTTGTCAACATATCATTTTTTATTTATTTGAATAATTAGTGTTTTACTTTAATTATTTATATTTAGTGCAGTTTTTATTCCTATGTAATATTAATTAAACGGCTTCGTACGTTCTCTAGTTGCATTACATAGGGCGTTTATTTATTTATTTCATCTTAAAGGCATAATTGTAATTTCTTGTTATTTATATTATAAATTTGAGAAGAAGTGAAGAAATATCTTGTTATTTCTATTAATTATGTACTTTCGAGATTATTCTTCACAAATCTCTCTCTCTCTCTCTCTCTCTCTCTCGAGAGAGAGAGAGAGAGAGAGAGAGAAAGAGGAAGAGGAAGAATAAGAAAAATAATCAAGCACTCTTATCTTTGAAGGCCTCTTTGCTACTTCTTTCACGTAACCTTCGTCACTAGCCGAGGATGCCCTGATTGCATGCTATTGGTGGGTCTAATGAGTGTTAATTACGAGTCGGTCCATCTTTAGGATTAGGACAAATTGTAATTTCTTGTTATTTATATTATAAATTTGAGAAGAAGTGAAGAAAGATCTTGTTGTTTCTATTATACTTTCGAGACCCTTCTTCACAAATTAATCTCTCTCTCTGATCGAGAAAGAATAAGAAAAATAATCAACTTTTGTCTTTGACGTAATTAATCTTCGTCACTAGCCGAGGATGCCCTAGATGATTGCTCTCTCATAATAGGATCCTCTCAATTTCAAATAAAATTAATACTATTTATTTTATGATCAGAATTTAAAGTTGATATATTTAATGTTGTTCATGATTTCATAGAATTATTTAAATTTTTAAAAGACGTGCCAACATTGATTTCATATACACGGTTAGATACACCAACTTCAACTTTTGACTTATTCTTACTCGTGGTGGGTCTATCAGTGTTACGAGTCCGTACTCCATCTTTAGGACAAATTGTGCTATATATAGTGGTCAGCCACGTAATTAACTACTTATTTGGTCGGGTTAGTCCCATAAGTGTTCTCTCACGATCACCTGCGCGCCCGAATTCTCTCATATTCGGACAAATAATTGTAGCACCAATGATTGAGCGAAATATCTAATTAATGAAGATTATTAAGGTGGGTGTGCATGTATGCTGGTGGATCAACATTTATAATTGGTTTAAGGTTTTTAGGTTAATTAAATAAGGTAGTGCCCATAGGAAGAGATTCCTTAACATTTTAGGTAGGGCCGGAAATGGAATGCAGTTCGATATTATAAATATATGGTGATCATATATAGAAGAATCCCATGCAGCCCTGGTAAAGAGGAGATTTGTTGGAATATATACTCACATATGGGTGCATGGGTGTGATTAGTTAATTTGGTACAATATATTGATAGAGCTTTGCATCGAATATTAACGACAAAAGTAAGTGATTGGATATGATCTTCCTTTTCCTTTTTTTTCCAATTCAATTGATATAATATTCTTTGATCCAAATTAATTAGGCAATTGAATTAAACTTTGTTAATGTAAAGTCTCTCTTAATTATAAATATATTGTGTTAAACCCTCACGAATGGTTGATTCTCGACAAAATCATTGTAAGGGCATGAGAAGTTCAAAAGAAATGTTTCAAGAATCCCATTGTGAAGAAAATGTACGTATGATTCCATAATAGATTGATATATATTCTTTATCACAATTCTCCTATAAATATGAGTTTTATGTGTTGTAAACATCATCAAGAATAAGAGCACAATTCCTAGGAATAAGCCTTTAAATTAGATTCTTATCTTCTTCATGTTTCCGACAGTGTCTCCGTCTCAAGATTCCTCACCCCCATTCAACGGTGGCACCTCCACTAGGAGAGCCGTGGATGCCATGATCACTCTAGTGGTAAGCATAAACACAAAATTATGCTAAGTATATATACGCAGCAAATAATAAAGAGTGCTTTATGATTAATTATTGGCCTTCGGCCATCTTTAATTTGCTCAAGCGAAATCTGAACACTACAAAAAAAAATGGAATTATTGACGGTTATTTTATAGATGGTTTTAAAAACCGTTTATAAAAAAAATAAAAATTATGAACGTTTAAAACCATCTATAAAAATGGAATTATTGACGGTTTTTTTACAAACGGTTTAACCAAGCCATCCAGAAACGGTTCTGGATGGTTTGGGTCAAATCGTCCAAAACCCTAATTAGCGATGCATTTTCCTGGACAATTTTAAACCGTCCAGAAAAAACCGTTCGGACTTTTTCAGACGGTTTTTTGCAATTTTCGGACGGTTTCAAACCGTCCAGAATTGCCAAAATTTTTGTAGTGGAAACAAAACCTTCATAATTACAATATAATTAATAGAGAGACAAAACCTTAATTCAGAATTACAATATAATTAATAGAGATGTATCTTTTGACCTATGCTTACTGAATGCCTATTAATAAAATACACAAGCTTTATATTTATAGCTAGGTTGATTCTATTATGTAATTTATTGTGAATAAATTATATATATACACACGTGGCATATAGTTGATATAAGATTTTCTTGCATAAAGAACTAAAAAATCTCTCTATTATCTAAAAAAAGAAAAAGAAAAAAGAAAATCTCTCTATCGTCTTGCCGACATTATAGTAAGTTGACAAAGTCGCCTCTAAACTCTCTCACCTGAACGGCCATCATATTCATGAAAATGAAAGAAAACGACAGAAATAATTAATACGACACTCTATACAACATGTCAACATGCACTGATGATCATATATAGGTCGATCGGCTTCCTCTGCCTCGATCGATGATCATCCTCGATCTATATGCCGCCGGAGACACGGTGACGACACTTTTGATGGGACACCAATATGTGGTAGATATTAGCCGCTCAAATGAAGCTGGGCCATGCAGAGTGTCGTGATTTGGACGTACGAGATACGTGGAAAGAAAATGTACGTTGTAGAAGTTCCTATTGTTTGTCGTTAATTAGCTGCGGATTGTACACGGTGAAGCCTTATCCCTATATATATATACATATATATATTTGACTAATCGGTCGTGTCGGCTGCCAAGCTTTTTGATCACCCACGTGAGTCTAAATAAGGTTGCATGTCACTTTTCTATTGGGTTAATAATTATTAAAAAGTAATCCGATCCACTTTTTTAATTTTTAATTTTTTTACTGGCCCAAATTTATCTTTTCTTAATTAGTCGATATTAAAAATTGTTTCTTTGGTAATAACCATCATTAATTATCTCAAAGTTAAAGTTAATAAGAAGAGATAAAATTAAGTATTTTAATTTATATTCTAACGCTTCCGTTATATATGTGTAGGTTTAAATTTTTTTTAATAAGTGATGCCAAACACGTAAAATATTTAATTGAAATAATGATTAATTGATGGAATCAGGGTTCGAACTGATCAAGACTTCTGCTATAATATTATGTTAAAGCCTTACTTATCTAAAAAAATTAAATTAATACAAAAATATGAATTTAATAATTTTAATTTATATTCTAACGATTAATCATATGGTTAATGTAGATATAGTTGAGGAATATATAGGGCATCAATTGATTGCGGAGCCATAGACGTGGAACACGTGGACAAAGGGAATCTGAAAATACAAGTAGATATGCTTTTGCATTCGGAACAAAGCTCCTCGATCTAGGTCCACGTACGTGTCGATAAAGCATACTTTCATGCCATGAGCATCTCTATTATGGCTCAGGTGGCCCCACTTTGGCATAAGATTTGGTACCAGAATTTTTCTTTTTTATAAGGTTCAGAAATTTAGTACGAACTCAATACAAAAATTAGTAATTATGGTTAAAATATTTGATTTCTTTAATTAAATGAGTCAAATTATGATTGACTTATATAGTATTATATTCATGTCTCGACACGATCTGAACTCAACATGCAACATAAAGGCTGTCGATTAATTTTTAACACGACTTACAAATTCGACATGAACTAACACAAAATTTGTTGGTTAAAATTGATGGGTCTAATCTATTTAATTAAATAGATCAGACTAAAATTAACTTATATAGTCTTATACTCATGCTTCGATACGATCTAAATTCGTCACACGAACACGATGCTCGAGAACACGATGCTGATAATTGTTACCTTAAATAATAATAAAAATATACTAAAAGTTGGTAATCTTCATTTTTTTTCTTCCCAAATAGTGGATTTTAGTGCTACGTACACTATGCATGATGGAGCAGTGTCTGTCGTGGTTTTTTGCAAAAAAGTGGACCAATTAGCAATTATATATACGCACTGGAAGAAGAGAAAAAAAAGCTTTCACCTTGGGAAAACGGACAAGACAACTTTATCCAAAAAGAAATTAATCTCTTATACTTTTATGGGCTGGAAATTTGAAAGTAAGTTAACGTATGCACGTAATGTCAATTGCATCATTTTCGTACGTCAAATTATATTTGGTCATGCACGTCGTGGCATAATTATTGATCACTTTTTTTTTTTTTTTTTTAATTTCTTTTATTAAAAAAAATACAAAATCATGTAAATGGGTTGAGATATAATTTTTTAATTTCCTTTTTTTTTTAAAAAAAAAAATAAAAATAAAAAAAAAGCCAATAATTGTGTCATATGGAGTGACAAAATATCATTTATCTTTTGTTATTAAAAAAACAAGAGGATGCCATGGGCCATGGCTACCCATATATACACGCACAGTACGCAGTTTCAATAATTGAGAAAGGGAACCACGTTTTTTCGTGAGAGAGATTTTTGACTTCCCCACCGACAAATATGCATGCCTTTTGACACTCACGGAATGACCCTAGGTAAATGGGTTAATTTCAAGTAAGAATAAGGATATAATTTTTTTTAGTGGCTTCAAGAAATTTTTTAAAACAGTTGCGCATGTATTAGGATGAAAGTTTGATTTTCGGAATGAGAATTATGAATTCTATTAATATTAATTATTTTGAGTCCTATTGATGCTTTAATAAGACTGTGTCAGGCTATGGTTTAGTCAGATTGAAGGGAACACATGTTATTCTCACAGTCTAGGTCCTTTCTGTGTGACTAGCTTCCAATGGGTCGTCGGTCTCATTTGCCTGATTTTTTTTTTTTAAAAAAAGGACAAATTTTCATGAGTTGGGTTTTAAGATTTATTTTAATTTAGTTTTTAAAAATATTATGTATCCGTTGAACATGTGAGAATCACGTAACAATTTTAAAAATAATTCTCCAATCTAATTTATAAAAAATTTATGACCGTTGCTTAATATGTCGATCAGTTCAATGAATAACATCACCTAATTAAGAGCATTCCCAACAAGTTTTCCGATCCATTGCAAAGTACTAGTTTTCACCGAAGTGTTGGGAATATCTTCAAAAAGTAAAGTTATCAAACTCTTTATTCTTTCTCCAAATTGGCTCTTATCAAAATTTCATTTCAAATTTGGCTCACAAATTCTTTTAGTCATTGAGTTTTTTAATATTATTTATTTTCACTAAAACCTCTTTCCGCTTCACTTTTCCTCGCTTTTCTTTCATCTCTTCATTTTTCTTATCAAACGGGCCACCCACTTCATATTTGGCACTACTGATTTGCCAAAAAGTTGGTTCTCTTACTTTCTTGTTTCTTCTCCTTCTTCTTTATTATTATTATTATTATTATTATTTTCCAATTTCAATATCACCCTTCATTACAGTTAGTTTCAACCAACTAAAACCAATAAAAAAAAATATTTAATTAAAATAAAAAAAAATGTATGGAGGAGTAATGCTACATATTACTATTGTGTCTACCTTTTGTCTCTTTAAAATTGATGTGACTCTTAAAATCATAATTGAATTTATGATAATCATTATTAGATTTTAATCTAATAGTAATTTTAAGAGTCATATCAATTTTAAAAAGATAAAAAAGAAATATAAGAGTAATATGTAAATATTTGGTGCTCGTGAAAATTAGTTAGGTTAGGTAAAAATTGATTATAGAGGTCATTGGATGCTCTAACAGTGTGAACATATAAATCCTGTATCCACATGAACTTTTGTAGCCGTTTTAGTGGGACAATGTATTTAATGGGACTTTGGACCTTCCAGGAAATTGACCGTTAAATTAATGCATGCACACATTAATTGCAGACTTTTGAATGAGGGAGAGGGGCAGAGGGCTGCCCTCATTGAATTTTTAATAATCACTTGTCCTGGGAAAAGCCTTTCCAGATTGAAAATATATGTATATAATTTTTACACATTTTTAAAATAATTAAAAGTCACATGTTTTTTATTCTTTGTTTGTTTTTTTCTAAAACTCTACTTCTGATTGAGCTTGTGATTGGTCACTATTGAATTTTGATTAAATAATAATTTTAAAAGTCATCTTATTTTTTTAGTTGTTCATAAGAGATTTCTAAAATTACCCATTAAAATACATATGAAAAGAAAAAAAAAAGTGTTAAGACTATGTCATTGAGACCCATGAAAAATCTTATTTATATATATATATAGAGTCAGAATTTATTAAATTTCAACCAATACTAAATTTTGTCTCTAATATGCTAAAAATGAACAAATAAAAAAGTAAAAAATTGAGAAACTAATAAACCCCTTCAATAATAACAAATCCGACTAAATAATTACTTTTTTTTTTTCTCTCTAAAATGCACACAAAGTTCCGGTACTTAAAGCCACACCTAGCAACAAAGTAGCCGAGCCCACCAACACATTCGTGGGATTTAAAGCCCATGCAGATGATGGTGACGCCGCCGGTACAGTGTCATTGCCGGATGGAGTTCCCGGCCCAGTTGTCGGAGTTGAGGGCGCCGTCGACGGTGACGGAGTTGTCAGTTCTGGCGGAGATGGCGGCGATGACTGAGGTGTCGCCACCGGAGATGATGATGCTGGTGAGATAGCTGGGGTGTAGGATTCTGGTGTCCCCACCGGAGATTGTGATGCTGGGGAGATAGCTGGGGTGTAGGCTTCTGGTACTGTCGCCGCCGGAGATGGTGATGCTGGTGAGATAGCTGGGGTGTAGGCTTCTGGAGAGGGTGCCAATGGTGGTGAGACTGACGGTTGTGTCGCCGCCGGAGATGTTGATGCCGGTGACCAAGCCGGGGGTAAACTGATGGATGATGGTGACGTTGCTGGCACAAGCCCATGAGACCGTGGAGCTGGTACTGGTGATCTTGTTGGAGCCGCCGGCACAAGCCCATGAGACCGTGGAGCTGGTACTGGTGATCCTTTTGGAGCCGCCGGCACCGGAGCCAGTGGCTTAGGCGCCAGAGCCGGTGCTGGAGAGGATGATTTCGGAGACGGCGAGATGGGTGTTGGAGCTGAAGTAGGAGGGTATTGGCCGTAGTGCCTCACAGCCAAAACAACAACAATCAGTTTCTGCCCCTTCTCACAGTTTTGATCCTTCCCACTGATGAAATAGAAGGGCCCGGATTTATCAAAACTGAACTCAGAATCACCGTCCTCCAACTTCTTGATCGGGTTCTTTTTGTTGCAACTGTTGTAATCGTCTTGGTTCACCACCAACACAGAATCCGACCCTTTCTTATACTTGAAAACTACAGAACAAACAAACATAAACACCCACGTACAAGATAATTAAATCAACCGAAAATCCCAAGTCAAAACGAAAAATTTTAAAAATGTAAAAAAAATAAAATAAAATAATTAATTAATTACCGAGAACATCGTTGACTTGGAACCTGTGTTTACCAGCCCAGTTGTTGTAGCTCTGGGAGGGATTCAAGACCCACCCATCTTTACCACCGACGAAGAATTTAGAGGCCTGGGAGGAGCATAGGAAACTAGAACAGAGAACAAAGAGAAGGAAGAAATGTCTCTGAAACTCCATCCTCAGGGAATGAATGAAAACAAATTAAGAAGAAGGTTCTCTTACAGCTTCATGGAAGAGCTGTCAGAGAGAGAGAGAAAGAGAGAAGTGGAAATTGAAGGCGGAAGGGGTTGGATTATAAAGAGATCGATTTCCATACAGCTGAGGTTAACGTCCCTTTTTTTTTCGTGGGCCAGAGGTTAACGTTTGGAAAATTAAAGGAAAGAAATATCGTAGAAAGCGTGTGAAATTTGATATGGTGCGCTTAATGATCAGGCCGTTTTTTTTCCAGCAGTGTCGAGAAAACTCCATACGTGGCATAATCCTAGGGAAATTAAAAAATTGATGAGGTGGCAAGAGTTGTATGGGTTGTACCGACATAAAAATTTGTTTGTTACGTTTTGCTCACAGCCTCACATTACGTACTATCATCTTAAAAGCAAATTCTAAAATTAAAAAAAAATAATAATAATAATAAAATAAAATTGGGGAAAACATGGTGGCTCGGGAGTGCTTGGTATGGAACTTACGTGACCGAATAAGTGGTTGAACAGCTCAATTTTTATTTGGTCAGGTGAATCCATAAGTGGTCTCTCACAAATATATGCTCAAATTTTATTCAGATCTAAACAGAAAATTTGAGAGAATCTTAATCCGTTTAATCTACGTCGAGGTTAATTTCAAACGAATATTTTTGTTCTTTTTCTTTACCGATCCCCCTCCCACCGGCGGCAGCAGAAAAGAAGAAGAAGAGAATTTAACAATGGGTTGGAGTTGGACCCCTCTCTACTCTCTATCTATGTCTATAATTGCTTGAGAGTTAAGCCTGAGTAAGAAACACGGTGACTTAAAAAACTAATGGTGGCGGAGTTAGGACCAGTTTTGGCTTATAAATTACTGCAGCCTGCGCGCGGGCCAAACTAGGCCGAAGAGTTGTATTTTGTGTTTGGCTGTTGATAAAAATTTCATTCATAAAAAAAAGGCATTTTACATAAATTATCCCAAATTAAAAATTATAACATTAATAACCAAATAATGAAAGCGGTAAATTAATCAACACAATAATTTGGTGAAGATGTACGTCAAACCTTTTAAAAGAAACTCGTCCACCGTAAAATAATTTAATTATAAGTAAGATAGTATTACCAAAACTTTTGTAACAGACACCTTACTTGTATCAAGCAAACGACCCGTTTACTTCTACTACAATAGCTCTAGAACTTCTTCTAGACAATTTGTCTATCAAGCTTACTATAATAATCCTAAAACTCTAGTGGCTGAAAGATTTATGAGAGTTACGTTAGGGTCTCGTTTTAACAAAATTCTAGGAGAGATAAACTTAAAAGCACAAGAAACTAAGTAGTCACTTACTATACAAGACAAAGGGAAAGAGCTTTCTATGAAAATTGTGCATAAGATTCCTTATATAGGCCACGAGAAAACTTTAGGTTTATGTTGAAGTCGGTTTACAAATTAATACACTATCTCATGCCTAGGTGTTTGAACGGCTTAATGTTGCGTTCGAACGCGTGATAGGGTTTCACAGTTTTCTAAGTCGTGCGTTTGAACGGATTGTGATCGGTCATCGACCGGTTTTGGCTCAATATAAAACAACTTTGTTCAACATGTATTGACTGGATAGCGATCGAGGCTCTCTGTGGTTCAATATGATACAACTTCGTCTCAACATGTATCGATTGGATAGCTTTCAAAGCTCGCAAGAGCTTATCTTTCATTTTCTTGAATTCCTTGTTCGAATGACTATCGATCACGCCTCTTAGAACTCTGTTCTTTTAAGTTCAATGTAGCCTCGTTTGTTCATCTATTGACTGGCCGGCCTTCAACCGGCAGCCTCTCAACTTGATAATTTCAACACAATTTTAACTTTTATTCCAAAAACCAACTTAAAACCATACTAATTCAGAAGATAAATCATCGTAAAAAACTCCACAAAATCATAAAAGGTAATCAGGACATCCATCAACAAAAGTCAAAGACATCATCCATCAACACAAAAAACACATCATAATATGCATGTCAAATATAAACCAACTCCCCTTACATCCATGACTCCCCCTTTTGTCATGAGTGACAAAGGGGCAAAAAAAACATCAAATGCAATCAAAAAGTCTCTCTCTAAGTGCTTGAACATTCTCCTCATCCTCCTCAATCCACTCAAGCCACTTTTTGTTCAATTTCCTGTTCCCCTCCTATCCATATCACCGCTGCATCTTGGTCAATCGCTCATCCATATCATTTTGTAATTTGGCCATCTACTCATCCATCCACAGCTCAAGACTATCAAATCTAGACGGAATCACTGAATGGCCCGATAAAAATTAGCTACAAATTAGTTTGTAGTCATTCCGTAACAAAATTCCGTCTTCTTTGGCGAAAGAAGACTTACGTACGTGCACCGCACGTTGGTTTTTATGGGTAAATGTCTTCAAATTACCTTCAACTTGAAGAGTGATTTTTCCAAAATGTCCAAACATAAAAGAAAAAAAGAAAAAAAATAAAATTGGGGTTGCTGTAGCCCCATTCTGGCCAATCGAAGATTCAAAGCCACCCCCACTTTGGCCTCTTGACTACTATGCAATTGCATGAATATTTTATTCATAAAACAACTTGGCTACAACCATTAAACCAATATTTTATTCATGTATTTGATTTTGTATATCTTTTCAAGGTAATAAACTAAATATTGGCTTCTTATATTGAACCTTGCCTTGTGTAAGGGTATGACTAGAATAATAGTGGATATGCATGTGCCAATACAAAGGAACTATTTTCATATAGCTTTCCTTGTAAAAAATCAACAATATGTAGCGGCGATTTTCAAAACACCGTGATTTTTTTTTTATTTAAAAAAAAACATGTTGGTATGTTCTACCGGCGTTTGTAACTAGAGGTGGTAATTCGTGTTCACATGTCAGATTTGTGTCGTATCAAGACGTGTATAAAATTATATAAGTCAACATTAACTTGACCCATTTGCTTAAACATGTCAAACCTTTCAATCCTAACCTTCTAATTTTGTATTGGATTCATGTCGGGTTCTATCAAAAATTGCCTGTCATTATGTCTTATATCGGGTTTGAGTCATGTAGAAGCATAGATATAAGACTATTTAGGTCAACCATAACACGGCATATTTAATTAAACGGGTTAGACTCATCAATCCTAAACCTTTAATTTCGTGTTAGATTCATGTCGGGTTAGCGGATCGTTTTTTTTTTTTTTTTTTAAATGCCAATAGGACTTTACCCGACAACTTTTGCAAACCCCGGAAAAAGCTTTATCGGCATTTTCGCAAAAACACTCTCAATGTTCTGCCAGCGTTGATGAATCGTCGGCTTTAAAACGTCAGTCTTGTGAAGACCTTCCCCAATGTAGCACCAAAGCGCCGGGAAAGACATCTTACGACACCATGTACTCCAACATTTAGGAGTGCCAAAAAAAAAAAGCAAAACAAAAAATCTAGCTCGGCAACTTTTGGCAGGTGAGAAGTTCTGTCCTTTTTTGTAGATTATGCTCATATTTTATGAGCAATTCTAAATAGCAACTCATGTCTTTATTGTGTCTCTCAAAATTAATGTAACTTTTAAAATTACCATTGAATCTTCACAAATCTTTTTATTACTTTACCATAAAAATCAGAATCAGGAGAACGTTTTGATTCTCAGATGTGGGTATGAAGTTATAACATCGGGATTGCAGATGATCATTAAACGAAAGTTATTGATTAAAATTCTCTCTTTAGTCGCTTTAGATTAATTACTCACTCATATATAATAAATGACACAAATTTCCTAAAAATTGATTTGTAAGAAACTCATACAAACAGCCTCGAAGAACGACATGTGTCATTTAAGTTATTAAAAAAAGTGTAAAAGCAATTAAAAAAATATGTGATTCTCACATGCAAGGGACACATCTCACTATTAAAAGTTGGTTTGTAAGAAATTTTGATCATATAATAAAAACACAATAATAAAAAGATATCTGGACGTACGTGTGCTTTGATTGTTTTGTGGGATGGAGAGGGAACTCCTATTTGAATAATTAACTTTAATTTGTCTTTTGGGACGACCTTTCTGGATTATCAGATCGTCTACAATTAATTATCTGCCAGAATTGTACTTGTAGGGACTCACCTAACCAAATGAGTCTCACAAATGATCTTTCATAATCACTTGCCCGAATCGCCTACACTTTTGACAGATAATTATAGACGATCTTGATCCGGCCTCATATGCGTCCATGCAACACACATGAAAAAGAAAAGAAAAGAAACTAGCAAAGGTACGTATACATTGATGAGTTTTATTTACTTATCCGATATGGTAAGTTTTGTTTAGTGTAGACACTCAATTATAGATATATAAGGGAGAAATATTGTTAGATCCCATGCACAACCCTTTTCTGCAATATTTGATGATCATATCCTGAATTTACCCACCTTAACACAGAAAAAACATTCCATAGAATCGCATAAAGTTTCGCATTGTTGCTTGCATTCAGAGGCGGCGGTACCTTCGGCTGAGCAATTGGTCAAGCACTTTTCGTTGCAACGCTGGTCTACTTTCCATTTAATGGCTTCCCCGACCTCCAAGGATGCCAGGAAGACGATCATGGTGGCAAACAGCAATGCAGCACCAACCTTGCTTGATGACATTTTAATGCTTCTTTTCTTCTTCTTCTTCTTCTTCTTCTTCTTCTTCTTCTTTTCTGTTTATACAATTACTGCCTTAAATATATTTATATAATGGGCTTTGTTTAATTGCGAGAAAGGGAGATCTAATTGGGGTTTGATCCCAAGTTTATGTTTTTATATTCATTTTTTTTGAAGGATGAAACAGTTCAAGTGAAGGGTTGTTTTTGTGGCTTTGTGGTGTAGAGACAAATGTGGACAAATATGTACAAATATAGTGCCAATTATTAACCGGTTGTTTTTACTTTTTTACTTTTCTGTTTTTTTGTTTTTTTTTTTACACCTCCTGCCTCCTGACGTACGTGCTACATGTAACATGTTACCTTCCTTCCATAAGCCAAGTTCAAGTATAAACTTCAACCATATTGTTGAAACAAAGTGCAACTAATATTTGTTTATGGTTTTTTTTTTTTTTTTGGGTGGAAAAGTACTAATCTCTCTTGTGTATGCTCAACTTGATAACAACAATTTTTTTTTTCCTATATATATTTTTAAGAAATTAATTAACTTGGAGGGTTACTCGTTGCGCTTCCAATATACTTAACCAGAAGTGCTACATATAACTAAAAATATTAGAATAGAATGTAGTGGAAAGTGAAAAATTGATCTAAACTGAAAGATTAAATGCCTCGGTGTTATTTGCTATCATCAATACAAACTAGATCCTTCGAGTACAAATAGTTACAAGTATACAGTACCATCTCAAGAACAATTATACACAACTGAAAGACTAAATGTCTCTACAAGCCTTCATCAACGTCTCAAGCATCACGAATAGCCCTAATTCGCTTTCCTGGGATAACCCTGCTAAATTATAAAATAACTATGTTTTACAGGTAAAAATGTAAATGCGTAAGTCTATGATTTAGTAATTAAATCGCCAATAAAACCTAGCCCATGGAGTAAGCCAAGTTTAGTTGGAAATAAAAAATAAGATCGAGCATTTTAGAAACATTATGAGATTTGAGTAATCTGGGGAGTGTTCTCTTCATTATTGCGCCCTTAGAGAAAAATGGTACATTTGTAAAGCAGTTAGGGCACAATCCCGAGGACAACACGTAGAGCAATTTAATGCAGAAAATCATATTGATGTAATGTGCAATATAATAATCATAGTCATTTACAGTCCATTACTGTTCCCACATGGCCAACCCATACATTTAACCCTATTATGGTGAGGTTTGAATGTCTTGTGGGACCTTTGGTTCAACATTGGTCCCCTGTCGAGGTACATAGCTAGCAACCGCTAGTAGCTCGACTAGGTCTGACCTCGAGTGATCCACACCACTAGCGACGCCGCTAGGTATGATTGCCATCCATACATGGCTACGCTAGTCATTTATTTGGCCAATGGATCCAAGACATCTCAAATCTGCTAACTCTGGGCCATAGGGTTAAGTATATATAAAAAATTGTACATACCCCCAGATTCTACACCTCTTTTTCCCATGGTGGTACAATATGTAGCAATTTATAAATAACAAATTGAGAAACATAATTTAGTTCATGATAAACAATAAATAACAACACAATGGTAAATCATTGTTTATAAAATGCTAGACTCACGACATAATTTTACAAAAGGCATTAGTATCAACATACACAGTTTATAGATAAAAATATTCATGTTTAATGACAAGGCATTTTTTTTGTGTTTTCATTGGCGATTACTTACGTTGAACACTCATATTCAACCATGGACATACTAAAACGTCAAACTTCTCATATATGCAAGTCATACTCTAATATAGATCAAAACACTAAGCAAAACCCTAATCCTACACTTAAAACCCTAATCTTGCACATTTTGCCTTGAATGATCGATGTTCCTCTGGGATCGTTCGATCGTTATGCCCCAGAATGTGTTTTTTTTCCATTTCATCCTACCAGAACCTAACCTATCTCTTTCCCAAGACTCTTAGAGATTATAACACTCCTAAATTGTACCATACATCATATAAACAAGCAAGGTCACTAGCACAACTTAAAGACTCCAAGTCTCCAAAGGTCCTAACTTTCTTCCCATACTCACATTTCCCTTGTTAAACAACCAAGGAAATGCTCTAGGGTGTTGAAAGGTAGGTATTTTAACACTACTTTAAGGTTGAAAAGAAAGATAGTCTTTAAAATCCATACCTTTCATGCAAGGGTCAAGTTTATCTATTTAAAAGACTTAACTTTAAACCATTATTAACGGAAAGACAACTAATATTTATGCAATTTAATACGTAAAACACAGCTTAAACATAAGGAATAAACATAAGTTAGGGCTATGTTAAGTTTTTTTATACCTCAAAGGTGAGAGCTTTCCAAGCCCTAGGAGCACAACCCTCAAGGGAGGCCCTCACTCTCTCTCTAGGGTCTAATATAAAAAAAGTAGCGAAATAGGAGTTTAGAGTTTATCACAGCCCTTTAAATAGACCCCATTCTTATGTGCTTGTGCTGAAAATGTCAAATTTCAAATGCAAGCAAACTATTACTGATCAATCGTTCTAAAGGAACAATTGATCATTAGGTACAAAGTCGTACTATTCGATTGTTTAAAGCAACGATCATCCATTCCACGAAATCATTGCACCCTTTGATCATTCTAAAGAAATGATCGATCGTTATGGCTATAAACCGAATTGGTAGCCCACCTTCGCCCTCAAAGGCATCTTAAGGTGTCCCATTTCTTTACGCAGATAGATTCTTTGTGAAAATGTGGTTTTGTTAGTTCATGTATAAATTAAACATGCATGTATTTGGCTAGATTGTTGTTTCAGAAAAGGATTTGTGGGAGGAATGTACTGGGTTTGGAGATTAATATTTGAGAGAAAATAATATTATGCGGTGGAGGGAAAGTGGTGGTGTTGTTCTAATATGATGGATTGTAGTTGGATGGGGAATCTATCGATCTGTCAAGATTAATGGGCATCCTGTGTTTGGGGTATTTTGCTTTCAAACGTCAACTTTGTTGGCCTTATATGATTGGAATTTTTCTGTCATGCTAATTTTTTTTTGTCCTTTTTCAATTTTATAGACTTGCAGCAGTATAAAGGAGAAAGTGAAAGAAAAGGAAAGGAATATTCTCATTATTGTTCTATGGTTTTAACATGAATTGTTTTTAATTAACATGCATAGTACCCTTCGTGAATTATATATATATATTGTAAGTGATGAAATTATAATTTTTATTCATGAATTTTGCACCTAACTAAACTATAAGGGAGTGGTGGGTCCTTGGGTTCAATTTTTGTTATTGGAAACACTGATTGGGTTGGGAATTTTATTTATGAACTCTTGATGTCGATGATGTAAATTAATTAGAGTAATGATTGAGTTGGCAAGGTGGTGAAAAGTTGTATCTTTAGGTGGTATTCAATCATTACCCAATTAATAAATATCTAATATATTAGGATGAAAAAAAAAATTGAAATAGAGGTTTACTCAAATTAAATGGTGATAGAGGTTTAACATTATAGGTGCCTATAATAGTAGTACCACCTTAATTCTTTTTGTTCTTTGTTTCTCCTGGATCCCTGACTATCTAGGGGTGTTTTATTCAGGCCTTGTAGCACATGTCAACAAGCTAAGGAAAATTGAAATGCTTTTATTTTCCAACACATTTCCGGATTAATATGTGGAAGGACATTCACCTTCTTCTAATCTTTGTCTTTGGAGCCATATTTGGATCAACCAGTAAAAGTTGCTGAAATTTACTTCATAGCTTGCAAATTTTCTTGCCATATAGTTCTTGAGCAAATCCAAATGTGCAGCATTTGAGGGAAGCTGAAATATCAGAAGCTCAAACTTGTCTCTCTAGTCTATAGAATGCTAATTATGTCCCCAAAAATCTGCAAACGGGCTCAAGTAGTAGTCTTCTGTTGTCACTATACCGAAACTGGATTTTCTCTGTTACTATTCTCGGGGAGATCCAGTTTTGTCCATTTTGAACGCAGTGTTACCAGCAAGAGGGTGGCGGCTTGGCAGGACAGCCCGCAGATTAAGCCAATCCACAAACCCTATAGAAAATAATGCACAGTAGCAAATCTTAAATAATTAAACATTTTGTTGAGTATGTGTTTGCTCTCAAATTGCTAAGAAGGAAATATGATTTTTATTTTTTTATTTTTTTTGTGTCTATGGCTCTATGCAGAGAAGTTTACTGATTAGGTATTTGTAAACAGACTGCCACTAAATCGTTTTCACCTTCGCCTGAAGTTTTGACTTAAAACCAAGGAAGGCTGCAATTGGTACACCAATGAAGTAGAAAGTTGCCAAGTTAACATATACAACCAAGTGCTGCCAACCACATCCTCTGGCCACCCCTGCAGTATCTTAATGTTAGCATCAGTAACTGAGGATAAAAACTCGAAAAGACAGGGCAGGCACAACTGCTTGTAGGAGGAGATTGGATGATTCAAACCTGATAAAACACCTTGAACAGAATCAACAATTATCGAAATTGCAAGTAGGGGTGTCATTGAAGCAAATGCCCGTATAATTGTTGGGCTGTCACTGAAGAATCCAGCCCAGATGTTATGGCCAAATCCAAGGGCCAGAACAACTGTGAGTGCAAGAAGGAGAGAGAGCTTGAGAGTCACAGCCATGGCACTCTTTGCCTTGTTAGGGTTGCCTGCTCCCAACTCATTTGACACCCTTGTGCTGTCACCATAAGTTTTATTTTTTGCAGTGTCTGAAAGAATTCAGAAATGGAAGAACTAGAAAGAATAAAAACAATCTACTAGAAGTTACTCAACCAACTAACCTTGCAGCGGCACTAAGACCATATGTGATCATGTAGGCAATAGTTTCTGTGTTCACACTGAATATATATATAATCCAAAAGGAAAAAAAATACCAGAGTAAAGCATGAAGATTAGGTCTTAAAAGTGATAAAACCAGGGAAATAGATAATTGAAACTTACCACATTGCGATCAACGACGTAGTTGTTTCTGTGTTTTGCATCAGTCCTGCTAAGAAAACCAGAATCTCGAAAGCCCAGTACTCCAAACTGGCAAATATTTTGAACAATAGACTAGTAAAATATATGAGATCATGTTTTATACCATACTCCTGTGCTCCTGGCTGATCTGTACGCTAAAAGGTAAAAATGACTCATTACCTGAAACCCTTTGTGTTGAGATTTTTTGGACAGAATACTAGTTTGAAAAAGGACTGGGTTTCCCTAGTTTCTTTCAGATCAAGTTTGAATTTCTTCTTTTAATGGAACATTGCTAATAGAAAGATGATTTTACAAATTTTTGAAACAATCAACTGAGAATGTCTGAGTATTATGTATCTTAACAAGGCAGCATAGTCCAATTTGCATCCTAGACATTGTTCACATATTTGAGTAATGCTATGTCATTGTTTAGTTTTAAACAATTAACAACAAGCATAATAAAGAGATAAACAATTCAAAATTCAGGTTACTTACCATACCATTGCTGCAGAAGGCAGGGCTAGTTTCAAGTTGGTGAAAATGTAATGGAATGAATCGAATGAAAATCCTTCCCATGTACGCTTAAGTTTCTTTGTGCAAATGACATACACGGACATTATAAGGAGTGACAGCCATAATGAAATAGAAACTGCCAACGAAGCTCCCTTGAAACCAAGAATTGTCCAATGTACTAAAGCATATGCATTCCCAGTATGAATAACCAATGGTAGCAATGACAATACAACCGGGGGCATAACTATAGACTGTGTCTGAAGAAATCTCAAGATGTTCTGCAGAAAGCCATATGCAAATAGACCGGGAATGAGGAATTTCATATAGAGAGCAGCTATCTTTGCGATCTCAGTATCTTGATGAAGAAAGATCAGTATGGGCTCTGTATAGAACCAGAGGATGGATACTAGTATAGAGAATAGGAAGGATATGATGCAAGAGGCTTGTAGATAAACCCCCAACATTCTGTATAATTTTGCACCAAATCCCTGCCCACACAGTGTCTCAAGAGCTCCACTTAAACCAACCTAAAATGATAAGAATCAAGAATGGAGCATCATGATAAGGTTAAACAGGAACAGTTAGCCTGTAAAGTATGCATGAACCATGCAATCAACTCAGAGATTAGCTCGTCTTGCACAGATTTATGTCACATTATATAAACTTTAAGTCAGATCTTTCCAGGTATTGGTCTTTTTCAAGACATTGTAAAATTCCATATTCACGTTGGGGATCATTATACAGCATGCTTTGGACAAATAACTATCAAGATGAGCTATGAATTAGTCAGTTATTTTCTCACGGTCTTGGCTCCAAATTCGTTCCGCTGATCAGCTCCATTACCACACGCCTTGACCCAATGACCCTTCGAGAAGTTTACGGCCATCTGCTCAGTGATGAACTGCAGCTTGGAACAGCACCACCTTTCCCTTGATCTCCCCTCTGCTTCAGCAATATTGCCTCCCGCAACAGTCCTAGTCGTGGCCATTCTCATGGGTCATCAGGGGGTTTGGATCATTCGCTATTTCAAGCCCACACCAATTCTCAACAGCCGGCACGCTCACCAGCCAAGGGGCTTGGGCATGGGCCCTCCTCCAATTCCTATGGGCCAAGGCCTATTTGTCAAGTTTGTAACTGGCCTGGTCATAGTGTTATCACCGCTATGATCACTTCTATCAAGGTGATCAGCCCAACAATTTTCAGCATTCATGTCCGCCGCTCCACTCACTGATCAAACTCGGTACCCAGACATTGCAGCCACTCACCATCTTAGCTTTGACCATAGCAATTTGAACCTTCATGCGGACGACTATGTGGGTCATGATCAATGGAAATGGTGTAGGGTTTGGACATTAGTCACATTGGAGCTTCTCATATATTTTCTCCTTCCAAAATCCTTTACAAAATCTTTTGCATGTGTCATCAATTTAGAACAATTTATTATCTGTCAACGACTCAGCCGATTCACACGTGATAATAACGTTTCCTTTGAATTTCATCCAAATTTTGTGTGAAGAGTCTCACTACAGGGACAATCCTCCTCCACGGTTCGAATAAGGATGGTCTCTATGACATTGGCCCACCTCCTACAAGTGCTCCACGTGGATATGACTCATTCTCCCATCCAAAGCCACACATGCCGACGCCTAACACACCTCTAGCTTCTCCCTCATTGTCGACTCCCCATGTCCCAATCAAGCCGTCTACCACTTCACCCTCCCCACCTGTCATGTTAAATGATAGAAATCCTTTGAGATAAATGTTAATTTGTATCCCATAAATTAAGGAATTTAGATGACTTGATTACCGTAAATTAAAGGATTTGTTAACCCTAATTTAAGGGATATGTTTGTATTTAAAATTATTCAAATCACATGTAAAGCTCTATAAATAGAACATTATACTCAGGTCAAATATGAAGAAAATATGTAGCCTATAAGGCTTTAAACGTGTAGATGTAGGTCAGATTAATCTCTGTGTTTCTTCTATTTTCTTTATCTCTTTTTAATTTTATTATCAGTTCTATAGGCACCATCCCATATCCTCCTCAGGCAACGAATGTCGTCACCACGCCATTTGCCATTGTACCCACCTCTTTCACCGCTTCATCCAAGTCTGCAACATGGGTTCAGGCAATGAATGATAAGTTTGATGCCCTCTTGTGAAACGACACATGGTCCTTGGTCTCGGCACAACCCTCCATGAACATCGTGGCGAGTAAATGGGTCTTTCGGTTTAAATAACAGCAATGTTGAGTGTCAAAAGGTCTGGCTAGTTGCTAAGGGCTTCACCCAGCAGCCTGGTCTTGATTACAATGAGACCTAAAGCCCTGCCATCAAGCCACAAACAATTGGCCAAGTACTCTCTCTTGCGGCAACCCAAGGCTAGCCGATTTGCCAACTTGATTTCAAAAAGCTCACCGAGTCTATCTTCATGGCTCAACAACTAGGCTTCATCCATCCTCAATACCCTTATCACGTCTGCAAACTGCACAAGGCCATCTAAGGTTTAAAACAAGCACCTTATGCTTGGCTTTCCATGCTCAGCTTTTGTGTCTTTGAGCTTGGCTTTTTCTCCTCCAAAGCAGACCATTCTCTCATCATTTTTCGGGCACCACCGTTGGAGATCTTCGTCCTGATCTACGTCGACGATATCCTCATTTCATCGATGGCCGCCATAGATGCACTGCTTTAGCGCCTATAGGTAGGGTTTGTTGTGAAAGATCTAGGCCAACTCAATTTTTTCTTGGGCATTGAGGCCCAATTTCACCCCGAAGGCCTGTTTCTCTCCCAAGAGCGTTACATATTGGACCTTCTCAAATGGACCAATATGTCAAATGCAAAGCCTGTTTTCATAAATCATGTCCTCACCCCACTCCCTTACTCGGTTTGTTCAGATGTTTTGCTCAGCCGCCCCGATCTCTCATTCGCCGTTAACCGTCAACCATTGGACTGTAGTGAAGCGGATCGTCTGGTACCTACAATCCATCTCCAATATTGGGCTCCTAATCACCCGCAACTCCTCTACTCTACATACCTTCTCGAACGCCGACTAGGCCAGTTGCCCAAATGATCGTCAGTCCACCAATGTGTACCTTTTTTGGCAACAGTCTCATCACCTAGAGCTCTTGCAAACAACACACGGTTGATCGCTCGAGCACAAAGGCCAAGTATTTTGCGCTAGCCAACTCAACCGCAAAGCTCATCTGGTCACAAAGCCTCCTTCAAGAACTAGGTGTCTACTGTCTTCTTTCGTCACCCACTGACTCTTTGGTGCGATAATTAGTTCCACTTACCGCAATGTAAACCCTGTTTTCCACACCCGAACTAAACACGCTGCCATTGATTTCTACTTTGTTTGCCAACGGGTGGCTCGTTGTCAACTTGAGGTCCGCATCATCTTTGGCAAAGACCAACTTGTTGATGTTCTTACCAAGCACCTTGTTGCCACTAAGTTCACTATGCTACGTACCAAGCTCAACGTGCATTGCTTCCTGTTGAGCTTGAGAGGGCATGTTAGCGTAATCTATGCCTCCAGCAATCATGCCACATCTCCAATGGTCAGCACCAACCCAACCTCCGCCGGTCGTGCTTCTCCACAAGGCCAACACCACCACAGCAGTAGACTATTTCCTTTCTTATTTCCATTTTTAATGCACAGCTCTATCTTCTCATTGTATTTATATCAAACATCTGGTGCACATTGTGTGAGGAGGAAAATACAATTGCAAATTCATTTTGTTATACTAGATGGCACCACCTTTTTTTTTCCACTAATAACTATATGTTACATAGACAACTGAAGAGACCTCAGCTTGATTTCAATCATACAAAGTAATAGTATTGATAATTCAAAAACAATTGTGGCAGTTGTTTTCATATATTTCTTATGGGGACCTGTCACCTACCTATGATCAGCTAAGCAGGAGCCGTATGTTACACTGTTATATTCTCCGGATTTTTGCTTTCGTTTATGGGATTTCTTTAAACTTTGCATTAATAAAAGAAAGAAAAAGTATTTCTACAGACGAAAAAGAAAAATGGAAACGAAAAGGAAGCGGAACATATGAGCATCATTTCTGTAATTCCTTTTTAAAGATGTAAAAGGGAGACGAAAGACGAAGAAGTCATAGTCATGGCATGGGCATAGAGATATGATAGATAGCTAGAGTTACCATGAAAGCAAAGCCGGTGACAGTAGCCCACGAGTTCGCAAGAGTGGCACCGGCAAGCTCAAGCTCGCCAAGGTGGCCGGCAAACATGACGGATACCAAGGTGATTAAGTAATAGAAAAGATTGGTGAGAATCATAGGCAAGGAAAACAAGACTTGTCTCTTGGCCTCCTCCAAGTCCAACACTTTCTCCCACCACCCTCCATTTGTTTCTTCTTCACCATCATCATCAACCTCTATCAACGGTGTCGCGCCATCTAAATTTCCGTTTCCTGACATTTCTCTTTCTCTTTTCCTCCTCTTTGTTTTTTTCTGCCTTTTGTCCTTATCACTTTCAGTACATATTAATAGAGGCACAGAAATTCATTCAAATATTTTTTTCTGCCTTTTTGTCATTTAAGCTATTAAAAGAACGTGTAATTAGCAAATAAATTTTTTTTTTTTTTTTGAAAAAAAAAAAAAAAAAAAAAGTGATTCTTATATGCAAGAGATACATGTTACTATTAAAAGTTGGTTTATATGTAGAAAATTTATGTCATAGATCGAGCGGTCCAATAAAAAGTAAATAAATATCTTAAAAGATTTGCACAACTAATATTCATACGAGTAATGATTCACTACCATTTAAATATACAACTTTTCACCACCTTAACTTATTTTTAAAAAATAAAAAAACTTAAAAAGTAGTGAGGGACCACCTTGCCACATAAACAAGATGATGAAAAGTTGTATCTTTGGGTGGCATTGAATCATTACTCATGTTCGTATAGATAAGTTTCATGTAAACTCTCTTACAATTGGTGTTCAAATTGTACATTAATAAAATGCCTAACATTCGACTGTCTGTCTGTCAAACAAAAAGCTTAGTATTGTGAAGTTGGTAAGTATTGACTACCATGGCGTGACACGTACGTATCAAATGTCACACTGATCAAACCCGTGCAATTACAGTTAGCGTGAGAGAGTTTATACATAACTTATCTGTCTAAATAAGTTTTGATTCCGACAGATAAGTTTAATTCATAAAAACTCTCTTACAATTGATGTCCAAATTTGACATTAGTTAGATGCCTAACACTCAGTTGTCTGTCAAACAAAAAGATTAGTATTTTGAAGTTGGTAGGTATTAGCAACCATGGCGTGACACGTACGTATCAGATGTCACATTAATCAAACACGTGCAATTACAATTAATGTGAAAGAGTTTATACATAACTTATTTGTCTAAATAAGTTTTGATTTGCTCGACTACCTATTCAAACAAATAAGTTTCATACAAACTCTTTTTTTATAATTTCTTTCCAAACTGCATGAAGGATGCCTAAGACTGAGCTAGCTGTCTGTCTGTCAAACAAAAAGATTTAGTGTTGAGGAGTTGGTAGGATATGGCAACCATGGCGTGGCACGAATCAGATGAACAGTCAAACCCGTGGAAATAACATGGCACGAGTTGTCCTCCCCAAATTACTAGTTATTTTTTAATTTGTCCCTCAGTCCATATTTTCAGTTCATTTGGACAAAAGTATTGAGAGATTATGAGAATTATGTTCTTTTCTTTTCTATCTACCATTGGATTTCACGTATGCCTACATGTCTCATATTTAAACTAATATCGTTTTGATGAAGCAAATATTTACCCTAACAAAATGATTTTAGCAGAAAATAACTTTTACCATTTTGCTCATACATAAAATCAGCGATCGCAATAGTGACAATGACCTGCAACCTCTTGTGGTGACGGGAAATGGCTGGTGACCTCAGGCGACGACTTTCGGAGAACTTTTGTAGTATCATCACCAGCGAATTCAGACTACCTTTGGTGGCGATGTTATGTGAATGATTTCACAAACACATACCGCGATAATTTGTTAGGTTTTAAATGAACTTAGACAATTTAGATTCGTTAAAGAGAACCTAAAACTTTTCAAACACAATGTTTGAGATTAATTTTCTGCATATATTCTTATTATTTCATCATGCTTATATAGAAAATATTACGACCATAGAGGTAAAAAAAAAAATATGGTAGTCAAATTTGATTTGATTATCATCAATTACAATTAATCTTCTAAAAATTAATTATCGTATAATTAAGGTAAGTATCAAATCATAACATATATTTAAACATAAGAAAAATATCCCACCATATAATATATTCTAATATTAATATTTGGTAGAATTTCATTTTCAGGCGGCTAAAGAGATTTTCACTCAAAAAGTATATGCAATGCCAACAAAGAGTGACCTACACGTCTACCAAAAAATGAATGAGTGTGTTTGGTAAACGGTGGTGCTGTGGAATTTTTGTTTGAATAATAATGAGAAGTAATTGATGTGATATAAAAAAATACAAAAAAATTGGAATTGTTTTATAGAAAAGTGAAAAAATTTATTTTATAATATTTTTTTATTTGAATAGTAATAAAAAATGTTCGATGTAATATAAAAAGTAAAAAAAGTTAGAATGTTTTGGATTTGACTTTTTAAAAAAAGTGAAAAGAGAGAGAAATGAGAGTGTTGCCAAACGTTGCATAATTGGGAGCTACCTGAAAGTGCCTTGCAATATCCTTTTGAGTATAACTTCTATTCGGTGGTGGCAAAATCCAAGACCTTTCTGCCCACCAATAAAAGGTTGACATATCAACATGGAACAAAAAAAACACAAAAAAAATAAATGTTGGCAAAACATCGGATCATCCCTCATTCTTTCACTCTTTTAGTCTTTAGAAAAAAAAAAAAAACAAAAAACAAAAAACAAAAAACAAAAACCAAAAATCCTCCCAGCCACTGCCCCACGCCGGACACCCGAGATCGGCAACTCCACGGCCGGACCGGGGCTTTTTATGTGATGTGGAGGCGTTGAAACTCGAAGGAGAAGACGACAACACGACAGAGCCAAACGGGGTGGGTAGTCCCTGGACGAGAAGGATCGGCTCTTCTTGGACCCAAAGTTGGCCGGGGGTGCCCGCGCGGCCACCCCTGACCACTAGTGGATGGCCGTGTGGCCATCCACGAGGTCTGGGGTGGCCTTCGGGCCAACCCTAGATCCATCTAGGGCTGGCCCGATGGCCAACCCTTCTGTCCGGGCGTCACTCACCGTCGGCCCAGGTCGACTCCGACTCCGCCAACCGACCCATTGGTGGCGACTCCAGTTGTGGTGATAGCGGTGGCGGGTTGGGTTGGGTAGGTGGTGATAGAGAATGGAGATGGGTTTCAGCAGGTTGGGTGTATGAATTTGGTGTGCTAAACTGACGTGTTGAGTACTTATTAGTGGGCAAAAAACTCTTGTTTTCGGCCATGACTGTATAGAAGGGGCTCTCCTATTCTTTTCATTCCACTTTGTAATCCGGATTTCGTCTTTCTCTACGGTCAAACCGAACGGAGGCCAGTGTCAATTCGTTGGTACATTTTAATAATAAAAGCGATTACTATATGATTAAATATGTTATTAATAATAAATATAATTTTATTAATTGAAAGAGAAAATATAAGAGTTTCACGAGTTAGTGTTT
Source organism: Alnus rubra (assembly GCA_028654335.1). Taxonomy (NCBI): domain Eukaryota; kingdom Viridiplantae; phylum Streptophyta; class Magnoliopsida; order Fagales; family Betulaceae; genus Alnus; species Alnus rubra. The sequence continues at coordinate 2,615,221 of JAJPGS010000001.1, read as the reverse complement.
TGATTTAAAAGATAAATTATTGTGTTTAACAGTATGAGTTTCAATTCGCATTATAAATAGTACTTCAATTTTGAGAAAAGATGGTTCGGCCATCCCATGGGTCAAAACGCTTCAATTTTTTATTTTTTTTTCCTGTCATGGGGGTGGCTCTCTTCTTTTTCTTTTTCTTTTTCTTTTTTTTTCATTTCTTTTTAAGTTTTTAATAAAAAAATTTAGTTTTATTATTTTTTAAAAAAATTTAATTAATTTTTAAAGATTTTTTATTTTGTAATTTTTTATATTGTGACATGTGTCAACCTTCAAGGGTTGGCACATGGCGAACCGTTAGTTTTTTGTCTGGTGTAGTAATTTGGTTTTTTTTCTCAAAACTTAGGTATCATCTGTGATGCAAATTAAAACACATGGATTAAAAAATAAAGTTTTCAAAATTTAAGGACCAGGAAGTGTATTTAATCAAATATATATATATATATATATATATATATATATATATGAAGATATGAAAAGTTTTTTAGCCGTTTGTTAGTTAAGCAAATTTGAGCTTTTAACTCACAAACGTCTATAAATTTAGCTAAAAAATTTAAATATCTTCATCCTTTCATATCATTCAAATTTATCTCAAACTTCCAATATGTTGGGGCCGGGGTTTGAAAAGTTTAAGCCGTTTGTGAGTTAATAGCTCAAATTTACATGTCATTTTTAATTGAGAAATTAATTTAACGTTGACCCGCTAAATTGATTAATTGTTTCCAGGAATCTAATATAAATAAATAAATAAAAACCACTATCCATTTGAATAATGGGTCTCCAATTCAGTGTAATAATAGACCGCATTTATCATCTTAATTTGCTACTCTTTTTCTCATTTGGGAAGTGTTACAGAAACATTCTTTACACACCATTTTCACACTCACCCTCTCATATGGGGTGGGACCCATACTACGTGGGCCCCATTACATGTGAGGGTGGGTATGTAAGGAGTTTTTTTTATCTTTTCCTTTCTCATAAATTGCATCAATAAAAAGCTTTGATTAAGCTTGGAAAGTTTCTGTCCATAACATGTTTGGGAGGTTGTTTGATCCGAATTTTATTAAGCGACGAGTCTTAAATGTGTTTTGGGCTCAATGGGACAAGTTGGCTAAGTGTAGTACACTAGTTTAGGCCCATTAATGAGTTATGGGCCTTAGATGGTTGACCTAGTTAGGAGAAAGTCCAAATGGGTCATTTCTTATCCAAGCCCCCATAAAATCATTTTGAGATTTTTGTAAGAAAAACTAATCATTTTTAAGTGAATTTCAAGATTAACCCTACTTTAATTACTTTATTCAAAAATTATGGAAATGTTAATAAAATAAGTTAGTCTAGAATAAAATGCATTATAAGGAAAACCGAAGCCATATTTTTGGACCTAGGTCCCAAAAAAAAAAACAAAACTTGGGGTTAAGGTCTAAACCTATTTTTAAGAAGAAAACTTCTCTAAGAAAATGGGGAATGGTCAGAAATGTCAATTAAGTTAAGACCGATTATAATTATGGTTTATGTTCTTAGTATGGAGTTAACCTAGCTGAACCTTGTTATTCAGGGATTAAGGACCCCAACCTCGATCTTTTGTTAGTGCGGCTTTGAGGTAAGTAGTACTCCTTACGCATTTTCAAAGCATTTTAATTTCGATGATTATTGCTTTTGGATTATGTATTTCATGATAAATTACTCCAAGACTTTAACTATCATGCAAAGTATTGTTTTATAATTGAGTAAGTAGTAATCTAATTGGATTTGATTCTCAATGATTATGAAACTAGGTTTTATCTTAAAAATGTTTTAATGTCACTGTAACACCCCGGTCTCGTATTGGAAAGAGATTAATAACTCACATAGAATGATGTATAAAAATACTCATGGGCGCTAAATCTCCTATTGCTTAATTACTAGGGGAAACTAGACTTTATAAGGAACTCTAAAAGAACTCCAAATCGACTGATATTTTGGAGTGATAAAGTGAGTGATGTATAAAAATACTCATAGGTGCTAAGTCTCACATTGCCTAATTATTAGATGAAACTGGACTTTATAAGGAATTCTAAGGAAACTCCAAATTGATTGATCATTTTGGAGTGATAATGCAAATGTGGCTAGCATTTTTTCCTGAGTCATCGTTACCGTTACATTCTGGTTTGATAATCAGATGGTTGTGTTGTTCAAATGTAGAGTCTATCTCGTGTAACAAATCATATCTTGTATTGGTTATTTATAGAAATGAAAACCCAACAGATGGGTAAGTGAGGAAACACAAACCATATTGAGTTTCTCTTCTATTACTACTGTCGCCAAAATGTGTCACTGGTCACGTGGTTCGCCCGAGAATGCTGTGTTCATGCTTTTCTGCTTGGCTTTCAGCTAGACAGAGACACGGTTTTCTTTATTACCTTCCACAGGAAGATTCAGTTTAGCCCATTTTGTGCGGAGTGTAATGAACAAGAGGGTGCTGGCTTGGCAGAAGAGGCCACAGATTAAGCCTATCCACAAACCCTGTAAAAAATTTTCTTTTTCTGTCAAGTAGATATGATATCTTCTCAAATTGCTTTGAAGGAAATATGATACTTTGCATGTAAATGTAGACAGATTTAACTGATATAAGCTCACCTTAGCTTGTAGTTTTGACTTAAATCCGAGGACGCATCCAATTGGGACACCGATGACGTAGAAGGTTGCCAAGTTAACGTACACAGCCAAGTGCTGCCAACCACATCCTCTGGCAATACCTGCAACATCGTCAAGTTGTATAACAATCGTATAACAGTCTACTAAGTAGAAAAGATCGGGACAGAGAGAGCGTGTCATAGAAAATCGGTTGATTCGGACCTGATAAGACACCTTGCACTGCATCAATGAATATTGAAATTGCAAGAAGAGGTGTCATTGAAGCAAATTCCTTTATGATTACAGAGCTGTTACTGAAGCAACTAGCCCATATATTGTGACCAAGTGCAAGAGCCAAAACAACTGTGAGGGCAAGAATGACAGAGAGCTTAAGACTCACAGACATGGCATTCTTAGCCCGGTTGGCATTGCCTGCTCCCAATTCATTTGACACCCTTGTGCTGCCACATTAAGTTCAAAATTTTCTCAATATCTGGAACAGAATGGAGAAATGGAGGACTTAGAAAGAACAAGACAAGTTTAAAGAAGTTATATATATTCTACCAACTGACCTTGCAGCTGCACTGAGACCATATGCGAACATGTAAGAAATAGCTTCTGTATTCACGCTGAAGTTATAGTCCAGAAAAAGAACAGAAAAAAAGTTATTGAAGGGTAAAAAAGATCAGGCCTGTAACTGATACAGCAGGGGAAAAACAGAGGAACTTACCACATTGCAATCAGTGAAGTAGTTGTTTCTGAGTTTTGCAACAGTCCTGCTAAGAGAACCAGAATCTCGAAAGCCCAGTACTCCAAGCTGGCAAAATTTTGAAAATAGAGGGGACGTGCAAAAAATTTATAAGGTCATGACTGTATCTTGAATATAAACATAATGTGAGAGAGACTTGAATTTGAAAACTACAGAAGGATTTTTGACAGAATAAGAGAGAATTTTCTGCGCACTAAGCCTGGTATGGAGTGGACTCTTTTTAGTGTTAAAATAGCAGTTTTAATATCTGTTCACTAACGGACATGTAACTTCGCAATTAACAGTAACTGCTAATCTAAAGTATACACACAAGTGCTTGTGTAGGTTCGGTGCAAACTAGAGCATACACATAAGTGCATACACCCAGGCATTGCTTGCTTTAAAGCAATAGCCTTACAAATGCCAACTTGAGTTTGTCTTCTTCCAAGGCAGTTTTAGAACATTCTCAAACCACAAAGTATATATATTTACATAGTAATTTTGAAAGTTCTTAAACAGTGAAGAAGATAGTATGCTGAAGGCAATTACCATACCATTGCTGCAGAGGGCAGGGCTAGTTTCAAGTTTGTAAAAATGTACCGGAAAGATTCCAATGAAAACCCCTCCCATGTATGCTCAAATTGCTTTCCACAAGTCACATACACGGCCAAAATAATCACTGATAGCCATAATGAAATCGAAGCTGCTAATGGAGCTCCCTTGAAACCGAGAGCTGTCCAATGCACTAAAGCGTATGCAATACCAGCATTAATAAGCAATGGTAGCCCTGAGAATACAACCAGGGGCCAAACAATAGATTGTGTCTGAAGAAACCTCAAGATGTTTTGCAGGAAGCCATATGCAAATAATCCAGGAATAAGAAACTTTATATAGAGAGCGGCTGTCTTTGCAATGTCAGCATTTTGGTGAAGTAAGATCAGTATGTGTTCCGTATAGAACCAGATGATGCCTATGATGGCAGAGAAGAGGAAAGATATGATACAAGAGGCTTGTAGATATATTCCCAACATTCTGTATGCTTTTGCTCCAAACCCTTGCCCACAAAGTGTCTCTAGCGCTCCACTTAACCCAATCTAAAACAAGAACAAAGATGATATAAGAGTCAACTTTTTCATGCTGTTAGCTTTTTGTTTTTGTGTGCCTTAATTTGGTTCTGCAATCTGATATGGCAAAGTTGTACTCTTATCTTTTGGTCAAATAAATTGGTCATTCCTTCAAAAAAGAAAGAACCTTTCAAGACAATGCATGAACTATGCACTGCTATCAGAAAATAGCTACTCTTGCATACAACTATGTTATGCGTCAGAATTTTCACGATATTTGTAAGTGGCTTTTTACAGGAAAAGTTGCAATTTTATTAGCTTCATAAAAGCAAGAGAAGTACTACTTCCAAACAAAGAGTTCAGTAGGATTGATATTAACATGTCTCTTTTGCCATTCATCATGAGAAAGTATGTGGGTATGCTTAGCATTGGGAATTCTTTACAAAACTGGCGAATTCAACACGACCCGTTTAATTAAATGAGTTAGATTACGATCGATCAATATAGACTTTTACCTACACCTCAACACGACCCGAACTCAACACGCAATCATGAATTTTCACCCTTTAAAGCCTTCAGATTTCATCTTAATTGCATACAACCAAAAAAGGCTTGCTCAGAATAGACTACTCTCTCTCGTGAACTCATAGTTGTAAGGCTCTGACTTAACATAGATGGGTATGATGGACTGTTATCAAAAGACAAAAAGTAAGCGTCATAGCTCCAATAACGTGAGCCTTTAGCTTTTATCATTATATTGATTAGGTTGGAATGTAAACCTTTTCCTTTTGGAGTTTTTGTTTTCTTATGTGAGTGGTTTACACGTATTCTAGCTCAATACGAGCCTCTAGCATCACCATCATCATTGTCATATTTGGTCGAAATTACGTGGACTAAAATCTATGTCCACGGAAGAGAAAACAACTCCACAAATTTTAAAATAATAATAAAGTAAAAGGAAAATTCATTTTCCCTTCCAGGTATCCACCCATTTGCATTTCCGTGTCCCATGTTCAAAAATCGAGGATAAACCCCTCAGTGTATCTTACTGTGGCGATTCACCTATTTTTTTTTTCACTTTTTTTTTTTTTTTACCAAAACTGTCAAAAATGCCATAGGAAATGAAGGGTTAAAACGCATATAATCAATATTTTAATACTCTCTCTCAACACGTGAAATATTTAATTGAAATATGAGATAAATGACAGAGCCAATGTTCAAATTTAAGACGTTTAGCTCTAATATATACCACATTAAACCACCACTTAGTCTTATCCTAAAAACTTAAGACGACGATAAGTCACTTAATCAATATTTTAACAAAACGTAAATGAGTAGATATTTCATGAATGTGAAGTGTAATTTCCTCCTGCTACCATGTTCTCCCACTTGCTCAACTTCCTCCACAAGGACAATAAGAACAGAGATCGACAACATAATAATACACCTTAATTTCCATATATATATATATATATATATATATATATATATATTATATATATATATATATATATATATATATATACTAGGGTAGTATATATTATCACTGGATTTCTGAAAAAGAAGTAAAGGAAAACAAAAGAAGTAACAGGCATGATGAACATGATAGAGTTACCGCGGTAGCGATGCCGGTGACAACTGCCCACGAGTTTGCAAGAGTTGCACCGGCGAGCTCAAGCTCGCCAAGGTGGCCGGCGATCATGACAGAGACCAAGGTGATCGAGTAATAGAAAACATTGGTAACAATCATTGGTAGGGAAAACAACAGTTGCTTCTTGGCCTCCTCCACGTCCAACACTTTCTTCCACCACCCTCGGCCATTTGTTTCATCTCCACCGCCAACATGACCATGATCATCATCATCACAGGCCTCTAGTAGCAAGGGTGTATCTGTGTCAGAATAAGTGTTCGGCGACATATCTATTTTCCACTTCTTGTACCTTTGGACTTTGGTCCTCATAATTTGTTATATATTACATCTCACTAGGATGTCGAAAGAATTTTTTAAAAATAAATTATATTTTATTTACCTATTTTTTAAGCAAATTATATTTTATTCTAACTTTTTCAAAAACAAATCATATTTTATTTAATTTTTTTAAAAAAATCAAACCTCAAAATTCGCAAATAGATTCTGATTTTAAAAATTTAACACCTAAACAAGGGTAATGATTAGGGGGGACCTCGGACCCTTTACCGGCTCCCTTCCCCCCCCCCCCCCCCGTTTTCAATAAACAAGTACCATATATTGAAAAAGAAAACATAAAACAATAAAAAAAATGATTTTTTTTTTATTGTTTTATGTTTTCTTTTTCAATAAAAGGGACTTGTTTATTGAAAATGGGGGAAGGGAGCCGGTAAAGGGTCCCCCCTAATCACTATCCCCTAAACAAACTATTAAGTTGTCCGATCACCAATTTCATAAAAACCAAATGGACTTGTGACATCATGCGCACAATATAATAAAGAATTAGGATATTTACAATTTCAAATTACAGAATTTATGCCCTTTTTAGGCGTAGAAACGCTTAGAAAAATAGGATTACGATCCTCATCAAATTATTTATTCGAATTTGAGAAAATTTTGACTGGTAATTGTAAGACACTATTTATAGGATCCACCGGACCGAATAAGTAGTTAGACAGCCCAAATTTTATTTGGCCAAGTAGGTCTCATAAGTGCTCACTCACAATTCACAAACACCTGCCCAAATTTTCTCAAATTTGAACAAATAATTTCAGAGGAAAAATGAGGCATGTTATCGAAGCACCCAGAAAGAATTTTTCTCCCAAAACGTTTCTTCTTCAAAAAATTAAAAGACAATTTTTGGTTTAAAGCTTTTTTACAATATACAAAGCAAGAATTCCATAAACGACTTATAAATTCCAAAAATTTGAAAATTTGGGATCCTCCTTCGTAAATAAAGATTGTGGGGGGCAAGAAATGTAAAAGGAAATTAATTTAATTTTCCATGCATTTATAATTTGACAGCTGTGTAGATTATTTTATGCGAAGGAAAAGGCCGGCGGCGCCACTAGCAGCAGGCTGTGACCTATTCTTCCTGTGTTTCTATCTTTTCTTCTATTTGCCTTGAAAATTGATTCACCGTAATATCCTTTTCCCAATTAATGCAAGCAAAACAGAATTTTTTTTATTTTTTTTTTATTTATTTTGTGGTGATAATTAGCTTGCTGCTTTGTGCACGTACCCTTAAATGACTCAAGCGGTTGCCGTCCCCAACAAATTATGGCCTTTAATTAATAGGATTAACTACGTTTTTGGTATTTGAGTTTTGAAAATTTTATTTTTTGATACTTAAGTTTTAATTCGCATTACAAATGGTAATTTTGTTTTGGGAAAAGATCAAATTAGTACTTCAGTCAAATTTTTCGTCAAAAAACTAACGGTCCGCCACGTGTCAACCTCTTGTTAACACATGTTTTAGTATAAAAATAAAAAAATCTTTAAACATTAATTAAAAAATTAAAAAGAAATTAAAAACTTAGAAAAAGAATTAAAAAATTGACCGGTCTGGGATGGCCGAACCACCCCACGGCATGGGGGTGGTTCGGCCACCCCAAGGGCCAAAACCCTTGAGCAATTTTTGTTTTTTTTTTTTTTTTGGCCATGGGGTGGGTGGCTCAACCTCCCCTTTTCTTTTTCTTTTTCTTTTTCAATTTTTTTTAAGTTTTTAATATTTTTTATTTTTTTTTATACTAAAATGCGTGCTAACCCTCAGGGGTTGACACCTGGCAGATTGTTAGTTTTTGGACGGAAAACTTGACTAAAGTACTAATTTGGTCTTTTTCCAAAACGAAAGTACCATCTGTGATGCGAATTGAAACTCAGATACCAAAAATGTATTTAACCCTAATTAATAAGGTAAATATATATATATAACCAAAAAAAAAAAAAATTCCCTCATTTTTAAAATAGTCCCATGAATTTTGAAAGGTATTAAAGTGACTCATCAAATTATCAATCTACCACCATGTTTCAAAAATGCTATTTTTTTTTATTATATTCCTATAATACCCTTAATTCTCTTAAAAACTAAAATAAAAAATTAATTAAAAAAACTATTTAAAAAAAAAATCAATGGGGTAGATTAATACAAAAAAATAAAATAAAAAATAAAAATATATATATATTTTTATTGAGATAAATACAAAATCAATCATTGTATGGCAAAAAAAAAAACTCCATATGGAGTGATTGTGGACTCGTTAAGCGTTCACCCTGTGTGTGCTGACCATGTAAGCTCCTACTTGTAGCTGAGCATTAGTGGGTCATTCATTATAAGTGTTGGCCCATTACTATATGATTATCGAGTAAAAAATGCTTAAACTTCTTGATGTCGTTGGATTGACCCATGTGGAGAAAATGAATCATGGGTCGAAACCCGACTTTGAGTTGCATTCCTACATGAGCCATAAGCTCAAAATTATATGACATGGGTCATAAGCCCAATAAAATATAAAGATTGTTGATGAGGATCTTATAAACTACTTTTTAATGGACCAAAATAAACATGAATTTTGTTTGGGTTTTCTTTTTCAAATAGCATGTAGACGTCAAACACATTAAGGGTTGTTCATAACTGCTTTCATTAGGGTTCTACTTTAATTGGATTAGGGGAGCAGTTCATTGGTTTGAATCAAATTTCTTGACATTCTTAAGGAATCAACAAGTGTTGATGCCTTCGATACAAGCACTCTAAGAAGAATCAACAGGCTTGAAGAACACTTCTCTTTTCGAATTCGTCGGTAGAATCGAAGCAAGCTAGGTTTAATTGCATACTTCATTCATCTTAATTAATTACAAATCCCAATTAGATATAGATACTCAAAGCCGGAGAGTATCCGGTTAGTGTAATGCAGAGGATAAAATTATATTTTCACATTTTTATGGATAATTTAATTTGGCCCTTCACATTACACTAACAAATGAATCGGAGAGGATCCAAATTCGATTATCAAAAGCCTGATTCTCCTTGGCAAGAAATATCGAGAAAGAAATTGAATTGCTTCCTTTTATTAAATGCATTTTTGACCTCAACTATGGGGGAGTGCCTTATCAAGATCTCTTCCTCTCCCTGACACTGACATGAACACAAGCAGGTTCCAACAACACACTTATGGTTTTTAATAATGTTCAGTGGTCAGACAACCAACCAGAAGGGGAGAAATTGGGAATATGTCTATGGCATTCTCTTAAAGCTACTCATAAAATGCAAATGTAAGTTAATGTAACCTTAAAACAGATCTACTGGTGATGAAAATAACAAAAATATGTGCAAGAAGTTGGCATTTTATTATCCATGAATAGATATTACACATTTCCCAATGGATATGATCACCATATGCATTGGCAGGAAAGAAGTAGGCTTGCGCATACTAAAAGAAGAGTAACCAGATTGGTAGTAATTAGTTGTTTCCTCTTAACATTGTTTGATGGGGGGTTGAGTTTGTCACTCTTTCTTCTCTTCCTTGGCTGCTTCCTTGGCTACTTCCGTCACCTTTGCCTTGCCCTTCTTGGGCTTCATGAAGCAGAAACACGAGCAACATGGGCACTGGAACAAGAACTTCATTGCTGTGGATGGAGCACCTTCCCCTGATCTCTCACGTTGTTGTTGTTGTTGTTGTTCCAAACACCCTTTAAGAATAGAGAAAAGCTGGGCAGCTTTGCTGTCTCTCTTTTTATCTAGCTACTTTCTTATCTTATTAATAATGTAGTTACCTTTTTCTTTTTCTTTTTTCTTTTTTCTTTTTTTATCTGTCTGTATTAACCCATTGGATTCCATTTCAGTCTCTTTCAATGAAGAAATCTGCCTCTGTAATTAGGGTGGCAGGAATTGTGGGGCTAGCCATGTTGAACCATGAAGCTCATGCTTGCAATAGGCTCCTCTGTGTGGGTCATGCTTAGCCTTGTTTATAGGAAAAGTGGGGCTCTTTTTGATTCCTTTTGTCTCATTCAAAAGATTGGTAAGCTGGCAAGCAATAAAGAAAGCAGAGCTTTCATTACCTAGCTAGGGGATAGGGGATTTACATTTTTGCTTCTAGAGTTCTAGGATATGAATGCAACACATTGGGTTATTAGCTTTTAGCCTATGTGTGTAAAACATACTCTCAAGGGACAAAACTATTTAACCAATAACCATCCAATCCGAACGCAAAATTCAGCAAGACTGTAACGGTTCAAGGAAAGCGCTACCAACGCTATCACTCTAAGAATAGCAGTCAATTTGAAAGCTTCACTTAAAAATTAATGTGAGAATTAATACTCATAAGTAACTTTATAATCTCACAAACTCTATCTGAGTTATTCATATTTTTAACGTAGGACTTAAACGTTAACGTCCTCGTTAAAGCTATGTTATTCAGTACTTCAGTACCATATAATTTTATTATAACTCAAAAAATGTGTTAATCACACTTGCATTATCAATAAAAACAAAATTATTGTAAATATAATTAGGGCTTTTTCTTAATAGTCAAAAAGGGGGATTAGATTTGTTTTGCTAGTGCAATGATTGAATCAAGTGCTGCTTTTGTTGTGTTCAACTTTATCAACCATTTTGTCTTTTGGATAAAGGCTGAAGGAGCAACGTGATGTCAAATCTACCAGATTGACTTCCGTGACTCCACTTTCAAATTTTCAATTCACACTTGTATGTTCGATGGGACATGAATTTTTAGGATTACAAATTTACACCTAGGGAAAGGAAAACAACCTAAAGCCAGCCATTGATATCACAACCACCATTTCCTGATTGCCACCTTAAGTTAAAATATATTTTATCTCAAAAGCATTTGATAATAAAAATAGATAAATTTAATCATTTAATTTAGGATTAAATACTTTTTTGATACTTGTAATTTAAAAACTTTATTTTTTTGGTACCTCAATTTCAACTCGCACCATAAATGGTACTTGAATTTTGAGAAAAGACGAACTTAGTACTTCTGTCCATTTTTTCGTTCAAAATTTAACGGACTGTCACGTGTCTACTCTCAGGTATTGACACGTGACACAATGTAAAAAATAAAATTAAAAACTTTCAAAGTTAATAAAAAATTAAAAATAATAGAACTTTAAAAAAAAAATTGAAAAAAAAACTAGGGGTGGCTGAACTAACCCCTTAGCCTGTATGGGTTGGCCGAACCGCCCCCCAATCCCAATGGCTAAGGAAAAAAATAATAATAATAATTGCGAGGGTTTTGGCTGCCACCCCCCATGGGCCATGGAGGTGATTCAGTCACCCCAAACCAAGGGGGTGGCTGAGCCTCCCCTCCTTTTTTTTTCAATTTTTTTTTTTTTAAGTTTTAATATTATTTTTTTTATTAATTTTTAAAGTTTTTTTTTTTTTTACATTGTGCCATGTGTCAACAACTGACAGTAGACACATGGCAGTCCGTTAAATTTTAGGCAGAAAAATAGACGGAGGTACCAAGTCCGTCTTTTTCCAAAACTCAGGTACCATCTGCGATGCGAATTAAAATTAAGGTACCAAAAAATAAAGTTTCCAAACCACAGGTACCAAAAAGTATTTAACCCTTTAATTTATATATCCTAACATTCTTTCTCACGTGTGAATTCAAACTCTTCCTTAATAAGTAAGTCTCAACACCACTTATTTTTAATAGAAATTAATAAGTTTAATATTTAATTTATAGGGTAACACAAAGAAGGCAATACATATCATACAGCTTTGCTGTATTTACATGACTCTTGAAAATGCAAAGAAAGTAAAAGCTCACCAGAGAAAAAGAATGTTCTCTTGAAGGCTTCTTCCCCTCTTTATTACTTTTGTAAGCTCACTTCTCCGTACTTGGTGATCCTCACCAGTTCAAAAGAAGCATAATGCATTCCATAATCCAAAGCGTGATGCTGTTTCCCCACCTACTTTACCATGTGAGACATTGTCACATGGTGGAACCTACGTTAAACCTCACCATGTGAGACAACATGACAGTATGGAAGAAAGAAACCAAAAGAAAATATTATGGAATCTTGGAAGATAATTTTGATGAGAGTTTTTGAGAGGTCCTTAGTGACATGCCACTGGTTCAAAGTCGAGGTGATGGCTTCACTGGTTCGGGCACTTTACGGTACTCATACACCCCGATACCGCGTTTTCTTCCGAGCCGACCTGCATCCACATATTGCACAAGAAGAGGACAGGGAGCATATTTACTGTCTCCAAGGCCAGCATGAAGAACTTTCATTATGGACAAGCAGACATCCAATCCGATGAAATCTGCAAGCTCCAGAGGACCCATTGGATGGTTTGTTCCCAGCTTCATACCAGTATCAATGTCTTCCTTTGTTGCTACACCGGTATAGAGAGTGAAAAATGCTTCATTTATCATCGGCATAAGGATCCGGTTTACAATGAATCCAGAATAATCCTGAGAGCATATAACTGTCTTGCCTAACCTGCAATTTCACCAGTCACAGGATAAAATACGACAGACCAAGACTACATAATACATCACCGTTTATAAAAGCTACATGAAACAGATTTCTAGAAGTCCACAGGAATATAAAAAAAAATAAAATAAAATAAAAAATTTGCTAATTGCCCAAAATGAGAAGCAAAAATATTCTAATAAAGACGTTCTTCAGTAATATCATCATGACTTTCGAAGTCATGAGCCCTCCCCCTAAGGGCCATATTAAAAATGCTACCAATAGGAGGGGGAAAAAAGAAAGAACAATAGCGAGCAGGTGAGAGCTAATTGAAAACAACATAGGAAAGAAAAAGCATATGTCACTAACAGATTCATTTTTTTTATGTCAACTCAGAGAGAGAAGTTATTAGCAAATTACGCGACTAGATACTTGCATGCATATGAACACAAGCACAGCATGCCTACCATATCACAATTTTTTTAGAGAGAGATTAAAGTTTATTTTTGCTATTATTTGGCTCAACAGGACAAGGGTGTATTAATTAATCCAATCCTACACGAATTAGGGGCAACTTGAATAACAAAAGCTTTTTTTTCTTTTCTTTTTTTGCAATAACAGAAAGTCGATCAATGACCTCAAGGCCAAGGCTTTTGTTGCATTGAATGTCTCATCTGATGTGTCTGCACCCCGCACAATCTCCACCAGTTTCATAATAGGAGGAGGATTCATGAAATGCATGCCAATCACCTGTAGAAGAAACAATGGTTTCACTAATCAGATTTCTTATGTATGAAATCATTATAAATATTTAAGGAAAGCAAACACTCTGCTACAACTATACAATTAGATGTTACTATCAGATATTTAAGCAAAACTTCAGGCCAAGGAAAGATATTCTGAGTAAAACCTGGCGGGGTCTGCTAGTCGCAGATGCTAGACGAGTAATGGAGATAGAACTTGTATTAGATGCCAAAATGGCTGTACTTTTTGCAATCTTATCTAGTTCAGAAAATAACTTTCTTTTCACATCTTCAGATTCCACAATAGCTTCAATAATAACATCAGCTGAACGAAGCTCTTCCAAGTTTGGTGTAAACCGCAATCGTCCCAAAGCACCAGTACCTGCTGCCTTTTAAGTAGCCAATTTTTGTTAGCATTGTAATAGTTTAACTACATAAACTCACATGAATCTACAAGGCCCATTGAATTTATCTTTTTTGTTGTGTAAATGAAATTTCTATTCTCACAACTTGTTAATCAGAAAAAATACATCTGAGCCTAGGAAGGAGATGGTTTTTATGCTTACAATCCTACAAAGAAATGAGATATATTATTTTCATCATCATTATCATTCATTACTTGAAAACTCCTTTAATTAACCTACAACATTGTTTTTTTTCCTCTAACATTTTTATGCAAATTACTAGATTTTGCTTTGAAATTAACAGTTAAGTGAAGAGCCTCACCTAGACTAGGTCAACTCCAGATTTTAGTCAACCTCCCCAATGTCATAAAATCAAGCAATTCATAAATGGCTCATGTTCATGGAGGCAAAGAAGGGACTTGAAATACAGAAACCAACCCAAGACTGAGGAAAGGATTCTGCAGAAAATAACATGGGAGGGAGATCAGAGCAAGAATTTTGGCTAAAGGACGTTTTAAGAAGACCCAAGAGAACTTAAATCTCTGTTTAAGTTGGGGATTAGAGCATCTCCAGTAGTGATGGCCATTTTAACTAATCAAAATACAACTTTTTCTATTTTAGCTACTCATTTTTCACTATAAACTCCATCAGAATATCTATTCTAACTCTCTATTTTTTTAAAATATTATTTTTATTATTTTTATCCCTATCTTTTTCTCCGCCTCTCTCATCTCACTCTCTCGGGGCCAAACCAGCACAGAATCTCTCGTCCCTCTCTCCTCTCTCTCACCAAACCAGTAGGGAAACTGGAACATTACCAAATCACAGAGCATCCAAATCACAAAGCATCTCCATAAATACAACCCAACAAATCAAGGGTTCGACAAATGGTATTAGAGCCAGAAAATCATGAGATCGAGTCGCGGGAGCGTTATCGTAAAGGAGAGATTGTTGGGACACAACGCAACTCCTTGCAACCACTCTAAAACCAAGCCCATTGGATGCGATGTTGAGGTCCATAAAAGACTTCAGTTTGTCTCCCTTAACAACAATTAGTTTTACATGGAATGGCAACTCACGGTCCGACAGTTCATATTCTGGTGTATAGAAAGTTTAGTTTCTGTTGTGTACAGATTGCTTGTATAGGTGTTAGCTGCAAGAGAATTGGGTAAGCTCTGTTTTTTCTACAGAGTTGTGAATGTTTGTAAGCTAATCTGGTAGTGTGGTCCAGTGTTTATACTGGAGAGTTTGAACTGTTTTGTTCGTTTATAAAATCTCATTCATCCAACAATAAATAAATAGCTCATGTTCCACCTTTAATGAGTCTCATTCAGGCACGTGAACATCTAAAGGAACTCAGGTCAGGCTTCTAAACATTTGAAGTAGGAATTCTGCACTTTTACACATGACAACTAGGGATGGGCAAATTATTCGACTATCGCCTACCGACTGCTTATCGAACCGAACCGAACCGAACCAAACCGCCATCAACCACCTACCGACTCTACTAACTAATTTCGGTTCAACAGTCAGTATAAAATTTTGTTCCAAAAATCTGTTCGGCAACCAAACCAAACCGCCTTTTAACTGACCGATTAACCGAACCTCCTTTTAACCGACCGATTAAGCGAACCGACATAAAACGAAACGACGTCGTTTTAGTAAGAACGAAATGTTTGATCTTTCTTTCTTTTTTTTCTTTTTTTCTTTTTTTCCTTTAAAAAAAATCAAAACGACATTGTTTCATTACTCATGTTAACCGAATGTTAACCGATTTAACTGACTTAATCGACCGCCTATTAACCAACTTATTCGACTTAACCAAAATAATTCACCAACTGCATTCCGACAAAATTCGGTTAACCGACTTAACCACTTACCGAACCAATACCCACCCTTACATTGACAACTTAATACAAATGTGAGGACATTCAAATGGTACTTTCCTTTTTAGTAAAGATACAAGTATAATATTCTGACCGTCTTTCTGAACAGCCAATAAAATTGAAACGATACAGAAAAGATTAGCATGGTGCCTGTGCAAGGATGACATGCATAAATCGAGAACTTGTCCAAATTTCTCTTATCAAAAAAGATATTCTGACTCAAAATTTTGAACATCATATAAATTTTTTTTTTCTTTTATAAGTAAGCGTCATTTAATTTGATGTGCAATACATGCAGGAGTGCGGAATATCAACTAATCAATTAAATCAGACAAGATCTTGAAGACAGTGTTGGAAATTATGACCGACCTGTTTACAGAGATATATGTTATGATTACCCAATTGTTGAACAGTACTAATTAGAACGAAAGAGGGAAAGGGGTGGTGCCGGAACCTGAGAGAGTTGGCCTTTGGAGACTAAGCGTTGGATAGAGGAAGAGATGGATTTGGAGGCTCTGGCGAGAGCGTCGGGGTCGGAGTCCATCAGCCAGACGTTGATTCCGTGCACGGCGCCGAGCTGGGCGATTCCCGAGCCCATCTGGCCGCTGCCCACCACTCCCATGCTCTTCGTCTCCGCCATCGTTATCTCGTAGCCACCGCTGACTTCGTCAGCTCTCAGAGACAGTCAAACGAAGGGCAAAAGCGATTTTGGCCCCTAGAATCACTTTTAAATAATATTGATGAAAAAATTGCTTATTGGATATTTTTTATTTTCATTTAGACTACTAATAGCAATTTTCTTTAAACTTTTCATAAATTTAAAGAATTAAATTACTTTTCACTTTCATATATAAATTCACTCTGCAATAACTTGAAATGAGATCATCTTCGTTTCATTAAATAAAATTGATACGATCCATTTCCAATAAAATGTCAGGATTTAAAGTTGTTGTATCTCATAATAACTTTCTTTATTATCTCCACGTAGTATTTAAATATTTTTTAAATTAAATACTAAGAGAGATCAAATAAAATCAAATTTAGTTTCTTGATTTTCATGTTATTTCAATTTCGACAATTAGGTTGTTAGATTTTTATCTTATTTTAAATAAATTCTTCAATAAATCTACGGTCCAATTAATTGACAACATGTCACATCAGACTGCTAATCGTTTGTGACTATGTCACATCAAAAGATTTTTAAATGACTTATATCCTTTTTAAACCTCAATTCTAAAGATATGTATTTTAGTGTTATGACATTCTTAGAGAGTTAAAATGACTAGTTTTCTATTAATAAGTTCAAAGACTAAATTTGTCGAGGAGAGACGGGAACACTTTAGATGGACTTACCTATGTGAGAATGCAAGTGTGGCTGCTTCCTATAGTATTGACTATACCTAGAGCTCTCATGAAACTAGGATATATGCACGAGGCCATAAATAAGCACATGCAATATATCCAAGTGGCCTAATATGGTCATCAGTTCAAAATGTATATCATTGATCATCTTGACATAGTCTCGATATATTTATATTAGGTAAAAGTTCAAGTCCAAAAGACATATATACACCTCCATTAATTGATGTGATTTATTTTCACCATAATGCACAAAACTCTTTTAACTTGATTTTACTATTTTCATAAAAGGGTCTTTCAAATAATTATGAAAATTTTCTCTTTTTTTTTTGGGGGGGGGGGGGGGGCGGCCTAAAACTTAAGATTTACATCATTTATTGCTAGCCAAAATTTAAGATTTAATGAATTATGGTGACCTTGTGCTGGTTTCATTCATTTATTAATAGAGGCAGGTTTGGGCCTAATAAGAAGACCACTCATTTCGGATACTAGGACTTGCCTATTTCAGATATTAGGACTTGCCTACTTCGGATGCAATCTTTTTCTGTTTACCATGTCAGAAGGGAAGCAAACACTGTTGCCCATGGTTTGGCTAAATTAGCCATTTCACAGCTTCTAGATGAGGTTTGGAGGGAGGATTGTCCTTCAATCATTTGGAATGTAATCCTTGCCGAGTAAGAGACTATTGGTTGATTAATGAAGTTACCAAATTATCAAAAAAGAAAAAGAAAAAGAAGACCACTAATTTCAAGTGTGAGAAATAAGTTTCATTCATGTATGGTTTAAGCTACTCAAATTATTAAGACAGTCAGACATAAACAATAAAAAATAAGAATATATGAAATTTTATATTTGTTTACAATTTTTTTTTAAAAAAATAATAAAAAAATTTGTCCTTTACATGTGATAATTTTTCAAGATAAATTAATGAGTAACGCTACTCTTCACAACTGTTAATGTAGTGTGTTTTAAGTAACTTTTTTTTTTGTTTTTTTTAAATAAAAATATAAAAAAAGTCACTTAAAACACGACACTTGTCTAAATTAATTGATTAATTAACTAAACTTTCTCAAATTATGTTTTGTAGTGGGAAACCCAACCCCACTCTCTGGGGAAGAACTTGATGGAATAACAAGCCCACTTGTTTAAACAGCTTGAATGCTAATATATCTTGTCTAATCTCCTTCTTTGTTTTTTTTTTTTTTTTTTAATAAATATCAATCTTTATTGAATAAACTTCAATTACTTAAGGGCAAAATGCTCCGTTGATATAATATCACAGATACAATTTAAATTTTTTTCGCTCAAACTCTATCTATCGTTCTTAATTATGGTATGAGCGATTGTATTTGCATCCTGTTTCGCGTAACCCATATCTCGTTTAATTAATTTATTTTGTAGAAAAAGTATTTTTAACGCATGACACGCTCTTGTGAGTCTAAAGCCAGCCTTAAAATTAAAAAAAAAAAATTAAAATTAAAAAAAAAATCAATAAAAACAAACAATATTTCTCCTTCACGGCTATGGACTCGGCCTACTGGGTTTGATTGAATTGTTCAAAACTCGGCACAGATGGATTTGAGCCTCTAAAATTTCATGTCCAGCCCATAAAGCAGAACGTTTTCCATTTATGGACCAAGTGCAAAGCCCCCAGTGACGTGGCAATCAACAAAGGTTTGAGCCAGTATTTGGATGGTTCGTAATCGTCTATAATTATTTATTTAAATTTGAAAAAATTTAGACAGATAATGTGAGAGTCCACTTATGAGACCCACATGTCCAGATAAATGGTTGGGCAGCCCAATTTTTATTTGATCAGGTGGATCTAATAAGTGGTCTTTCACAATCACCTGCCGGAATTTAAGAGAATCCGGACAAATAATTGTAGACGATCCTAATCCTATTTGGACAAGACATAAATTTGCTGCAATCTTTTAACTTATTTTATAAATTTGCATTAGATTTGAGATGGATCATTATTAAATTTTGGATTCATTTTTTAGTAAAAAAATGTTATACACTTCCACACGCTGTGATGTATATTTTAAAATCACCATTATGAGAAACATTACTTAATTTTTGTATAAAATTGTAATTTTAAAAGTCACGTTTGAAGTGTGAGAGTGGAAGTGTGTCTAACATTAAAAAAAAACCGTATAAGATTATTAAAAGAGTAATGATATGCGAGACTCTTATCACTCAAAAGTGACATGGCTTTTAAAATTACAATTGAATCAAAATTTAATAATGATCAATTCCAAATCTAAGGCCTCGTTTGATTCACAGAATAAGTCCTTAAAATTGAATGACTATTCTATTGGAATAGCTATTCCTTTATTTGGTAGGGACATTTTCTTTGGAATTACTATTCCCTTACAAAGAGTAATAGCTATTTCTCTCAATTTTTAGAGGAATAGTTATTCATGAGAGAATAGACAACATTTTAAATAATTTATAAAAAAAAAAAAAAAAACTTCAATTTTTCCAAACTAAACTTAAGAGAAAAGAACAAAGAATAGATCAGATCTATCACCCACATATCTAAGGTCCAATATATATATATTTATTTTAAGATTTGAGTTTTTTTAAAAAAAAGAAAATAATAATAAGAAATTATATGAGTTTTTTAATAATTTTGGATGAATTCAATTGTGGTATATGTGTTGTTACCAAACTAAGGATTTAGAACAATTATTTCATTCCATTATTTTTCATTCTCAGTAATAACTATTATTTTTTTTAATGAAATATTCATTCTACAAATCAAACGAAGCCTAATAATAATTTTAAAAAATGTCGCATTTGAGTATAGAAAAAAGATAAAAATCATGCGTATGGCATTGGAAATTTTCACATATTTAAAAAAACATGAGAAAAATATTTTGAGGAAAATTTATATTCATTTGGACATGCGGCAGAGGGTTGGGAGCCTGCTCCCCCACGCGTTGGCAAGTCAGAGAAGTACTTGTTGTCTGGATTAAGGCGCGGCAGCCTTTATGATTGCACTTGCACAATTGTTGGTGGTCTTAGGGTATGTTTGGGTAAGAAAAGTTTTTTAAATTTTTTTTAAATATTAAATATTATTTAGATTTTATTTCAAAATTTTTAAACAATCCAAATATAATTTTAAAAAACAAATTATATTGATATTCGTAATTTTTTAAAAAATTGCACACCCAAAAGGCTCATTTGGCGATGATTTTTAAAGTAACTAAAACACAGAAATATTAACAAATAACTCAAAATATAAAGTAAAATTATAATTTAACCCCCAGAGTGCCAGTCGTTTTGGAAGTAGTCCCATGAATTATCAATGCTTGAACTCTAACCTCACAAACTACCAAAACATTTCAAAAATGCCCATTTTATCAAAATATGCCTATAATACCCCTTCCACATGTCATTTTTTAATTAAAAAATAAAATTTTAAATTAAAAAAAAATATTTTAAAAACTAAGATTTATTTTTTATTTAAAAAAAAAAGGTAAAAAACTTTTTTTAACAAAAAAACTACAATTTTAGTTTTTTTTTTTTTTTAAAAAAAAAAAAAATTGAGTGTTTGGGGGCCTTGGGGAGGGAGGTGGCCCCCAGAGGTGGCCGTCACCACCTCTAGGGTGGGTCTCGGCCGCCACCCCCCTCCCCAAGGCCCCCAAACACTCATTTTTTTAAAAAAAATAAAAAAAAAATAAAATTTTAGTTTTTTTATTTTTTATTTTTATTTTTAAATTTAATTTTATTATTTTTAATTGAAAAATTACACATGGCAGAGGTACTATAGGCATATTTTGACAAAATTGGCATTTTTTGAACATTTTGATAGTTTGGGAGCCCAGAGTCCAAGTGTTGGCAGTTCGTGAGACTACTTACAAAACGGTTGACAATTTGAAGGGCTAAATTGTAATTTTTTCAAATATAAAACATTTAAAATTAATTTAACCTTTATATCACATCACAACTAAAACATAAAAAGCACATCTAAAACAAAGTCATCAAACAAGCTCAAATATTTTAAAGGGTAAAGTCCAAATATCCTCCTCAAGTTACCATCCAATTAATAATGTCTTCCTAAACTACCAAAAATTGTTAATGTTCCCTCAATGACGAAAATATCATTAATAAAATAATAATAACAATAATAATTCCAAAAAAAAATACTAAAACTAAAATAATAATAAAAAAAAAGAAATACATAAAAACTAAGGGTGGCCAAATTTAAAATTAAAATATTTTTTTTTAAGAAATTAGAATTTTTCTTTTTCATTAAAAAAAAAAATCATTTTTCTTAAAGTAAAAATTTTATCCTTTTTTTAAAATATATATATTTTTTGGAATTTGTAGGGCTATTTTTGTTTTATTGAAAAAATTGTAAGGTCATTTTTGTCTTTTTGCTGGCCTTGGGGTACATTGACAATGTTTTGGTATTTGGGGGGACATTATCCCAATTGAAAGTTTTGGGAAGATATTGTTAATTGGGTGGTAGTTTGAGAGGGATACGTATATTTTTCCCTATTTTAAAATAGATATCAACCTCGTTTGGCAACAATTTACGCTGAACTCAAGCGCATTACCCAAAACAACAAGCTCGAGCGCACCTCAGGATAGGCTCGAGCGCAATTCTAAATGGGATCAAGCAATTGCACGGCAGAAGCTGACAGAAAGACAAAATCATAAAAGGAAAGAGTTTTCCTTCTCCTACTGGACTAGAAGTCTTAGAAGACCACGATTTGGATTACGATTGCTCTTGTACTCTATAAATAAACCTTTAATTCATGCTTTAAGGGTATGCCACAATAAAGAATATAAATCAATAGGATTAGTGGCTAGTTTTATGAAAAAAAATTGTTTCAAAGCCCAGCAACTTCTTGGAATGAATTTCTCTCTGATAAAGACGATTTACAACAATTCTACGAGCGGTTAATTCATCCACAGGGTATTGATGTAGCCATTTCCAAATAAGTATGGTGTATTTGTGTTTTTCTTTGGGAATTCTATGAACATGAATTATGGTTGTTTAATATTGAAATTATGCTTTAATGTTTATATTCAATTTTAATAAACCTTTTATTTTGTCTTATAAAATTGTTTATTTATATTGAACTCAACTTTCGTATTTTCTATGATTGTATGAATGATGATTTTACAACGATTTTAATTGACACAAAATCAAGAGGGTTTGATAGGCTATGCCTAGGAATGATGAATTGCTCTACACCCTAGTTAGTTTAATTTAGGTAGAACAATTCATGCATTGCCAAAAGATGAGTTATGCTTATCTCTTGAGTACGTATGTGTTAATTAAAAGATTTGATAGTTCATATTTAGGGAAGACGGATCGTACCGCATCTTAGTGGTTAGGTGGACGATCCGTGCCAATCGAAAATGTGCTATTCTTATTTCTTAATAAAATAAATTTATTGACAACATCTTTGGGTTTTTGAGAAACATACATGAGTTGTATCATTCATGTAAGTGAAATTCTCATGTTAAATGCAATTTACCATTATTATGAGGTTAGTGGTGAACTCAATCCCTATATCTTCTTCATACTATCTTACTTTTACTTTTATATTTATCCTTAGTTTCAATTAAAAAAACCAAAACCAAATATATATATATATATATATACAGAAATTACCCATTTCATACTTAGTTTTTTTCTTGTCCTTATTGGCTTGGTTCGATATTTTCATATCGATACACATCTTAAGACCTTCTTTTTAGATAGCACTTATGATATTCCCGTAAGTGAGATTATCATACTCTATCACATTGTTCTCATTGACTAAGACTTCTTTGATCTGATGGGCAAAGAGGTGAGGCAGACCGTTTATGAATTTCTCTTTCCAAAACGGTTGGTTGCTATCATCTCTTAGCATGACTCTAGAGAGGAATATATCTTTGTACCATCTAAAGTCGCTTAGGGTTGGACATCTAAGGTTACTTAGTTGGTCAATGCATGGACTCTAGACGCATGGTGGCTTGACATGCCAAAGATGAATAGATTGTTCAGATCTAACTCATCATATATATATATATATATATATATATATATATATTTCTTGAATTAGATTATAGTTAATTTTAATAACTTAACAACAACCCACAGTCTTTTGAGGTTTGACACTATCACATAGACCATATCCTACAAAGATTCATTCTATTGTGAGTGATTTATTTTATTATTAATACACTCACAACCACATCAGCTATGTTGACCGAGTTCTCAATGGTCTCAACTTTAGGAGATTGCACTCCTTATCAGTATCAGGAATCACTCTAGCCGATTCACGCTTTTTCCAAACATCATTTTCTAATTTTGTTTCCTATCTTATAAACCATCAAAACATAATTTTAAAATCAAATTTTCTCAGTATTTTCACATTTTTTAAAACAATAAAAAAATAATACATAACAATACGAAAAAATCGTACACCCAAACAAACACTTAATATCATGTATATAGAGATGAACCCTGAGCACTCCTACCAACTTCTGTAAATTTAGATAACCCCCCAGCCCCCTCCTAAACTTCAATTCGGCAGCCGAATATTTTCCTATATTTCTAATTACGCTATAGCTACCCTTATCATTTCTTTATTCACAAACTCTCTTTCCCTCTCCCATTGTCTTTCTTGTTCACAAATTTTTGGTTGCATCAACTTGAACTTGGACTTAAAAATTTAAAACTATATAGATTTATAATTAATCCTCATCATTTACTTGTTAAAAAAAAAAGAAAAAAAGTAAGCAATCATTTTTCCAAGAAAAAAAGAAACTGTTAAAAGTGGTCTACTATATATCGTTTTGGTCCACATTGAGCAATGTCAACGACATAGAAAGCAGGAAAAACGGCCATTAATAATGATGGCGGTTCCAATCTATTACCTAACCAGGAAATCCCTTGGTTAATGTAGCTTGCCCAACAAGGATTAATCATGGCCCATTTTACAAGAGTAACAAAGAAGGCTAAGAAGCCCTCATTATCTGTCAAAATAGAATGATGAATATAAACTTTTATCATTTTTATTTTTTATTTTTTATTATTATAAGTAAAACTTTTATCAAAATAGCATGATATGATTTAAAGATGAAAAGTTGTTTGTTATTATTATTTTTTTTAAAAAAAATAAATAAAAAGATATATAAAAATAGATTGTAAATTTACCAATTGATCAATGTACCAACTGATCTTAGGCAGGGAAGACTTTTAACATGTTATGTGATTTTCCTAACAATTTGCGCATATTCATTTTACTATAGCCTGATTCTTTTGGAAACTCGGGACTCGTTTGGGTGTAAGATTTTTTTGTATTATATTTAAAATGATGAATATTGAGAGAACTTGTTTTTTGAAATTATGTTTGGATGGTTTAGAAAATACGAGACAAAATTAAAAAAAAATTGGTAAAATCTAAGTAGAATTTGAATTATAAAAAACAAACACAAACATGTTTTTGAATAATAATTAAGAAACAATTGTTACCCGAACATTCCCTCTCAAACTTTTCCAAGCTCTTGATAATATTAAGGCACAAAATTTCTAAGTTGAGAGGCCTCCCCTTGACGATGCGTGGACCCCACGCACCATCATAGAAGGCTCTCACTCCACCTCCTTCAACCAGACAACTGCTGTTTATGTTACAGTTTTTGTAATTTTTTTGTTCATTTATGGGCTTATTTTTTCTTTCCCTTGTTCATCTCTATCACTGTGTTTAGAGCCTCAGGGCTCCGTACCAACACCAAACCACATTTATTGGTGGCCTCGATTCTTGACATCCGTGTCACGAATTTTTAGGCCTGCATTTTCAGAAGTATTGTCTCTGCGTACTTTCATTCTTAGTTTAATTTTAGGCTGCTCATGCTTTGTTTTGTTGTTTGTTTTTCTTTCCTAGTGTAATTTCTTCATGTATCTATAAAAAAGAAAAAAAGAAGAAGAAGAAGAAGAAGAGGTTTTTATCTTTAATTTCATCTGAAGAATTAGCAAAAAATTGAATTGG
Organism: Alnus rubra; assembly: GCA_028654335.1. Classification (NCBI taxonomy): domain Eukaryota; kingdom Viridiplantae; phylum Streptophyta; class Magnoliopsida; order Fagales; family Betulaceae; genus Alnus; species Alnus rubra. The sequence goes on along the minus strand of JAJPGS010000001.1, from coordinate 2,589,967 downwards.
TCTATCAATTGGAATGATTGGTCATTGATGCATAAACTACTAAATTATTTGGTTTTTAATAATTTGTACAAACGTTCATAATTTTTTCCTATTTGATCAATTGATTGAAAATATAAGAACATCACCAATATAAACAATTGAAAAATGTGTGAATAGAGTAAAAATTTAATTAATAATATTTTGAAATCCACTTGCCCATTTTTTAGATTAAAAAACATCACATTTCCGCCCATAGTGGCCCCATGTAAATGTTATTTTCTACCTATCCTGTTCTTTAATTTGTCAAAATCGTTGAAATTTTTTTACCTAACACGTCAAAATCGTTGAATTTTTTTACCTAACATGTCCCGCAACGGTATTGGCTCCACAAAAATTTAGAAAAAAAGAAAAAGAAAAAAAAAACATATTTTACATGGATCTCCTAGTCTTTGAATCATTGTATGCATGAAAAGAATGCAAGATATTATTGGCCTTGTTTGATAATTTTTTTTTTTAAAAATAAAAATATTGACAAACAATCCAAAACTCATAACAAAAAAAATTACTTTCATATTTATGTCACACCAGAACTTTTTTTTTTTTTTTTTTAATTTTAAAAAAACCATTTAAAAATCATTAACAAACTGAGCATATTTGGATCACGTATATCTATAAAATTTAGATTCCGTTTGTTTCGACGTAAAATGTTTTCTATCGAAAAATAATTTTAACGAAATAATTTTTCAAAAACAAAATAATTTATCTGAAAATATTTTTCACCGTTTGGCTCGTACGGAAAATAAATTATGACAGAAAACGGCCAACAACTTCTGACAACCTCCGGTGGTGGTCCTGCGGACTCCAGCGATTTTAGAAGGAAAAGTTCAAATTCGAAAAATGGTTTAGTTTACCTTCTTCTTCTTTTTTTTTTTTTATAAAAAAATGAAACTATTTTTCAGAAATTAAAAAAAAAAAATGTTTGCCTATTATTTTCTGTAACACTAAACACCAAAAAGTACGAGAAATATTTTTCAAAAATCATTTTATGCGGAGAGAAACGGAACCTTAAAAGATAATTTGTTAGGATATCAACCCTTTCAAAAAAGATCAAACTCAAGATCATGTCATATAGTTTTGGTATTTAGGGTTATTTATTTTGCTATCTCGTTTTATTTGTGTTCAATTCTATGATCACTTACTTTTTGTTGAATGAAAAATAATCAGAAATTTTAGAGGTAATTATGAGAATAAAAAGTGACTGGCGACCAAGGAATTGAGCACCACGAATATAATAATAATAAAAAAAAATCCCAAGAAGGAATCGGATGCGGGTTTGGTGATTTCACATGAAAGCAGGTGGAGTAGTTGACCAGACAAGCTGGTGGCTGAGAAAATCTCTTCACTTTACTTTGATCACGGAGACTAGAGTTTCCCGCGACGTCCGCATCCCGCCGCTCCTATTTCGCCCACCGGTTATATCCGGTTGAGTTTTTTATAGCATCCAATCCAAGCTTTTTGACCTGCCAGGCGATCTTTTCTAGTCACGGATTTTCTTCACCACCTCTGCCACTCAGCGCGTGCACACCACACTAATTAGTGTTTTTTTTTTTTTTTTTTTTTTCTTTCTATTGTGTAAATATCAGTTAGGTAGTCAAGATTTTTCTACAAATGAAATATTTTAAAATAAAAATTTCAAACCAGATTTTTTTATATATTAATATTACCTTAGAAATAAACAGGAGTGAAAAAAATATTTTTAGTCAATTTGAATATATTAAATCACTATTTGTATTAAAAGTTTAAGTAGATAAAAAAGATGAATTTAATATATATATATATATATATATATATATATATATATATATTAAGCACCGTCATTGACGTTATCGGTTATTTTGATGAGTCGGGTAATTTATTTGACTCATTCTTGACTTTTTTTATAAAGGCTCTGTTGTCTTTTTTTTTTGTTTTTTTTTGTGTAATTTCCCTTTTCCCTTTTCCATGAATTAAAAAAAGAAGAAGATGCTTTAGAGAATAAAAATAATCTATCAATATTTTTGGGCTAAAAGTTTTAGTAATTTCTTTCCCAATATTGATAACTATATGATTTGCAAGAGAGTGACCGTCCCCAAAGTCTTGTTTTAAGAATATTCAAAAAAAAAATTAAAAAAAAAAACTTGCTCTGCATTAGTTGTAGAAACAATTTGGACAATTGATGACATACATGTTGAACAATTTATTCCATAAGCACCAATTTCAAAGAAATGTGCTTTTTTTCCACTTTTTAATTACTAATTTATTAATTAAATATCAATAAACTCAAGAAAACAAAAACCTCTGGTTAGAGAAAATTGACTAAATTGTTTCACATGTTGAAATACTGTTTAAATATCACTTTCTTGGAAACAAGTCTGTTGAAATTCTGAATGAAAAGGATTGGAATTTTCATAAATTATCCATCATGCATTTTATATATATATATATATATATATATATATATTTTGTTTAGCCTATGATTTTTCCATGCATGACTCGTTTTTTCACCTTGTTATATTGATTGAAGTTATAAATTATTTTTTTGGAAATCATGTCACCACTCCTTCATGCTTTTACCCCTTTTGATATTAAGATCTTAATTTTCAATTTGGCGATTTTGAGACACGAGTTTATGGTTACTTTAAATTCTAGACCTCTAATCAATTTTTATTTTTATTTTTTTATGGTAAAAGGACAAAAAAAAAAGAAGGGAATATAGCCTCCACGGGTGGACAAAGGTTTTTAGGGATTAATGCTAGAAGTCTCTTTTGTGTTACTCTTGTATCCTCAAAAAATGAGGTGATTTTTAAAATCACCATTGGACTTGGGATTGATCACTATTGAATTTTGATCAAATGTTAATTTTAAAAGCCATCTCATTTTTTGAGGGACACATAAAAATCTTTTAAAATTACTTATTTTTACGTCATGGGCATATATAATTATATTTTTATGTCATTTATTTGACGAAGGGTGGACAAAGGTTTTAGATTTAAAGTGGCTCTAAACTTGGAGTCTTGAAATAATTAAATTGAAAATAAGGATCTTAATGTTAAAAAATGCAAGAACATGAGTGCTCCTAACCGTTTTTGCAGGTGTGCTTGGTGGTCGCACACTCTATTTGTCAGTATGAACACGATTGAAAACAGATGGAGAGATGCATGCATAGTTGTATTGTTGTACCCATTGTGTGCAAATGAGAGATGTAGTAGTTATTGGCGCACAAAGTGAGTAGACAAAACTGTTTTATCTCATTCCCAACATGTGTGTTGTAACTGCCTTACTCCACATGCAAATAACGGCTACATGCTAATATACTATATATAAGCAATACCATGCAGCAGTTATTGAGATACCAAAAAGAAAGACAGCAAAAAAAACACCAAGAGAAAGAGATAGAAAAATTTATCTGTGGTAAAACTGTGTGGCAGCATGTATATGTGTTTGCATATAATTGAATGTGTGGAAGTCACTTAGATTGTGAATTGTATAGGTATTACTCTAGTAATATGTTTTATCACCGAGAGAAGAATTCAAAAACAAAGCATGTTGAATAATTACGTAAGATCGAATTATTTATTCTGCAATGTATAATTATATTTCTATTGATATTTGATGGACAAAATTTTGTTGTATATGGAAGTGTTAGAGAGAGACCGAACCTTAGAAAAATTTAATATGGTGGAATTATCCTAATGGAGAAACTGAGCCTAAACTAATTGTAATTCAATATGCCTATTAGATAATATATGTAAAATTATAAAGAAAAAAGAAAAGAAAAAGTTACGATGGTAAAAGTAAAGTGAAGAGCTAAAAACCTCTAGTTATCCCATGACCTTTTTTTGCTTAAAAAGAAAAAAGTAGACATAATAGTGTGACTGGGCAGTAGGGGCACGCGCAAATGAAAACGTCGGAGTAGGATGATGGTCTTTTTCCTCGTTAGACCGCACCAGCCACCAAGCATGTCCAACCTCATCAAAACCCCATCCCCCACCACCCCACAGACTGGTTATAATATTGAATATATATATATATATATAATATAGTACAAATTAGTGGGAAGTAGAGAAAGAAACAGACAAATGTTGTAGGTATTGATTATTGAAAATAAGAGAAGGAGTGGCTTTGTAATCTGTGAATAAAACCAAAAGAGAATTGTCAAAAAAGTCAGCTCTTGCGTCTCACTTTCAAATGGAGTGCCCTTCCCCCAAGTGTGTGTCCAATAGAATATTAGATTCAAACAAGACAGGGAACTTTCCTTTTTCTGTTTCAGGAAAATGCACTCACACATCACACTACTACTATTTCTCTTCTACTGTTCTTTGATTTGAAATATCTAGCCTTCTTTTTCTTCTCTAGATTCTGTCATCTTTTTTTTTTAGGCTTTGAATATTAGTGGGAGAGAGAGAGAGAGACGTCTGGTTTTGAAATTGGGGAAGATCCATTTGCGGACAAAGTGGGTACAGGGTTGGTTTCCCAGACGACTGTTACTTCACTTGCAAGGGATGGTAATGCTTTCACTGTGGGGCTTTCTTTGGGGATCATGGGTCTACTTGCTTGCTAAGTTAGCAATAACCAAAATAGAAGAAAAAAAGGGTCTACTGCCTACTAGCTTAGTTAAAGTTCCTTTCTTTTGTTATGATTCTTCCGCTCTTCTAGTTCGTTGACTGAAATCTTTGATCTTGGGATCTGAAATCTTTGTTTTTTGCGGCTCCTTAGGTGATTTGGGAGATGGGTTTAGGGTTCCTTCAGTTGGGTCATTTTCATTCTCTCTAAATGGGGTTTTGCATCATTGCTTGTTCAGCAAAATAGGGATTAATGGGTTCTTGATTTGTGGTCAAGGGTTTTGAATTTCTGGTGGGGACTTGGTATATCAGTGGTTCTACTCGTATTTATTATTGCTTCACCTTTTTCCAGGAGTCACTGTTAATTACTTCACTTACAAGCTGTTATTAGTTTCTCCTTCTGTGGTTTCTGAGGTGTGTTTTTTCTCCTTCTATAAGGGGGCAGTGTTTGTTAAACACTTTCGATTTCTGGTGGGAATTGGTGATCTCAATTGTCTTTTACATGTAATTCTTGCTTCATTTGCAAGCTGCACTTCTTTAGGCACGTGGGTATGCAAGTTTCTTCATTTGGATTTCTTCTTGCTTCTGAAAAGCAGTGCATGGGAGGAGTGTTGGCCTTGATTTGAGCTGGGAAATTTCTTGTGGTTTCAGCAATGGTGGTGCTGCGGTCTGTTCCAATGACTTTCCTCCAATGGGTATTCTTGGCTTGCTTTCTTTGTTCATCTATGGGTCTGAAAAGCCCAGCCCCATCTTGCGATCCTCATGATCTTTTGGCGCTGAAGGAGTTTGCAGGAAACCTCACGAATGGGTCCATCGTCACAGCCTGGTCCAGTGAATCCATTTGCTGCAAGTGGGATGGTGTTGTCTGTGAGAATGTGAAGGGAAATGGTTCTGTTGCTGGTAGAGTGACCAAGTTGCTTCTCTCCAAGATGGGTCTCAAAGGGACGATTTCACACTCCTTGGGTCGATTGGACCAGCTGAAATTGCTTGATCTTTCAAGGAATCATCTCGATGGTGAGTTGCCCACAGAGCTTTCAAACTTGAAGCGGCTGGAAGTTCTTGATTTGAGCCATAACAATCTGTCAGGACCGGTTTCAGTGGCACTTGAATCCATTCAAGTATTGAATATCTCTAGCAACTCATTTAGTGGGAATTTTCCTGAGCTCAGGGGATTGCCAAATCTTTTTGTGTTCAACATTAGCAACAATTCATTCTCCGGCCAGTTTAATTCTAACATTTGCAGTTCCTCAAATGGGATTCAGATTCTTGATTTGTCTGTGAACCGTTTGGTGGGCGGTCTTGAAGGCTTGGGAAATTGCAGCACATCTCTGCAACAATTACATGTGGACAGCAATTCACTTTCAGGGCATCTTCCTGATTCTTTGTATTCTCTGTCAGCTTTGGAGCAACTCTCAGTCTCTGGGAACAATTTCTCTGGCCAGCTAAGCGAGAAATTGAGTAAGCTCTCTTCCCTTAAAACCCTCGTCATTTCTGGAAACCAATTTTCTGGTGAACTGCCAAATGTGTTTGGGAACCTTTCACAACTAGAACAAATTGTTGCACACTCAAATTCATTTTCTGGGCCATTGCCAACTACCCTTGCACTCTGCTCAAACCTTCAAGTGCTTAATCTTCGTAACAATTCGTTTATTGGTTATATTGATCTTAATTTCACTGGGTTGCCAAATCTTCTCACACTTGATCTTGCCAGTAATCGTTTTTTTGGGCTCCTTCCAAATTCCCTATCTAATTGCCATGAATTGAAAATTTTGAGCCTTGCTAAGAACGAATTGACTGGCCTAATCCCTGAAGATTTCGCAAAGCTTACATCGCTGTTGTTTCTTTCATTGTCGAACAACAGCTTTGTGAACTTATCTGGGGCACTATCTGTGCTGCAGCAATGCAAAAATCTCACCACTCTTATCCTTACAAAGAATTTTCATGGTGAGGAAATTCCTGAAAATGTGAGTGGGTTTGAGAGCCTGAGGATTTTGGCGCTTGGGAATTGTGCTCTGAAAGGCCAAATCCCAGGTTGGTTGTTGAATAGTCGGAAGTTGCAAGTCCTGGATTTGTCTTGGAATCACTTCAATGGCAGTATCCCTCCTTGGATTGGTCAGATGGAGAATTTGTTTTACTTGGACTTCTCAAATAACTCTCTCACAGGTGAAATCCCAAAAAGTCTGACAGAGCTGAAGAGCCTCATTTTTTTAAATTGCAGCTCATCAAATCTTTCTGCTTCTGCTGGCATTCCGCTGTATGTAAAGCGAAACCAGAGTGCTAATGGCCTGCAATACAACCAGGCCTCAAGTTTCCCCCCCTCAATATACTTGAGCAATAACAGAATAAGTGGAATAATATCGCCTGACATCGGGCGATTAAAAGAGCTACATGTCTTAGATTTGAGCAGGAACAACATAACTGGGACCATCCCTAGCTCGATTTCAGAGATGGGGAACTTGGAATCAATGGATTTGTCATATAATAATCTATATGGATCAATCCCCGTGTCATTCAGTAAGCTCACTTTCTTGTCAAAGTTTAGTGTGGCATATAACCACTTGCATGGGATGATTCCAATCGGGGGACAGTTCTCAAGCTTTCCGAAATCGAGTTTTGAGGGCAACCTGGGACTTTGTGGGCAAATAGATATTCCTTGTGATCACGGTGGGAGTAAAGTACCTGTTATGCCATCTGGTTCAAACAATAAATTTGGTCGAGGCAGCATCGTTGGCATAACGATCAGTATTGGTGTTGGAATTGCAGTGCTTCTTGCAATTGCTGTGCTTAAAATGTCCAGAAGGGATGTGGGGGATCCAATTGATAACTTTGACGAGGAACTCAGCAGGCCACACAGGTTGTCTGAAGCGCTTGGGTCTTCAAAGGTTGTACTCTTTCAGAATTCGGATTGTAAAGATCTCACAGTTGCAGAATTGTTAAAATCTACAAACAACTTCAACCAAGCAAACATTATTGGTTGTGGTGGATTTGGTCTGGTTTACAAGGCCAACCTTCCAAATGGGACAAAAGCTGCTATCAAGAGACTTTCTGGGGATTGTGGTCAGATGGAACGTGAATTCCAAGCTGAAGTGGAAGCCCTCTCAAGAGCTCAGCATAAGAACCTTGTTGCTCTTCAAGGTTATTGCCGATATGGTAGCGACAGGTTGTTAATTTACTCCTACATGGAGAATGGAAGCTTGGATTATTGGCTGCATGAGAATTTGGATGGGGGCTCACTACTAAAATGGGATGCAAGACTCAAGATAGCTCAAGGTGCAGCTCATGGATTAGCTTACTTGCACAAGGGTTGTGAGCCAAACGTAGTTCATCGAGACATAAAATCTAGCAACATACTTTTGGATGAAGATTTCGAAGCTCATTTGGCTGATTTTGGTCTCTCAAGGCTACTGCAACCTTACGATACTCATGTCACAACGGATTTGGTTGGAACTTTGGGTTATATCCCTCCTGAATATAGTCAGACTTTAACAGCAACTTTTAGGGGTGATGTCTATAGTTTTGGAGTTGTTCTTCTCGAGCTTCTTACTGGTAAAAGACCTGTGGAGGTTTGCAAAGGCAAAAACTGCAGGAATTTGGTCTCTTGGGTGTTTCAGATGAAATCTGAGAAGAGGGAGGAGGAAATTATAGATACAGCAATATGGGATAAGGATCATGAAAAGCAGCTCTTAGAGGTGCTTGTTGTTGCCTGTAAATGCATAGACCAAGATCCAAGACAGAGACCCTCTATTGAGCAAGTTGTTTCCTGGCTTGATGGTGTTGGATTTAAAGATGCACAGCAGTGAAATCCACACTTTCCCTTTCTTTTTATCGGTCTAATTTTCCGTGGGGAATCCCAGAAAAGGGAGACATTGTCCAAAGTTTGTAGAAGGTTTGTGTGGGTTTCAACAAGTGACTGGTTTCTTATCAAATACAGTCGTATGGTACTGTATACTGACTGATGAACTTTGTATACATAGGCTATTTGGCCATTTCTTTTACTAGAAATAAGCAATTTATAGAAAGAATGAGTTCTTCTTTGCTTAATTTTCTGAACTACAGGGGTTTCCTATTGCAAATATCGATTGTGCTATGGTCATGACTCATCTGCAAATGAAAACGAATTCATATTTTGTCTCAGGATTGGAAGTTACTTTATCACTTGTATGTCTAATTTAACTTGCAAAAATGACATCTTTGTCTCTTCAGATGCCAGGGAAAAAAAGAAGGCTGATCTGAAAAGTGTACTTGCCCTTCATGTTCTGTGTTTCTAATTTTTGGAGTTTTTGAGGGACTAGAAAGCAAAACAGCAAAAATATTAACAAATAACTCAAAAACACAAAACACTCGAATCTACTTTCACATTTACGTTACGTTACATCACAACTAAAAAGCAAAAACCAGCGTCTAATAAGTTTTGCCAAACAAACCTGATCTTTCAAGAAGCACTCCATGTTCACTGATTTTCATCAACAGTGGTTGACAATGACATCTATAGTTTGTTGATATTGTAATCCATACTAGCTTCAATCTTTCTTTCATCTCTATTTTCTCAATCTTGACCAATCTATCTATTTTGCAGAATTCTCGGCAGGATGTCATAGAGCATGATTTCATTTAAAGCCGAGTCTCGTAAGCTCTCATTTCTAAATTTAAAAAATTGCTACAGATTCAATGGTTGATTTAAAAAAAAGATGTACAAAAAATGTACCAAAAATATATGTTTCCACAAAAATTCAAAGGGGTGGTCCGCCCGATGGGAATTCAAAGCCCTCTAATGTCACACTAGCTTTCATCCATTAAACCACAAGTCACTTTTGAAATAATTTTGGAAAATAAAATTTGTAACTCACATGTTCTTAAGTTGTGATATATTTTCTATTCTAACATAGGCCCAACTAAATGGGCCTATATATTCTAAAACCAATACATTGGACTCACATAAGACCCAATATAGATTTGAAATAGGGGATGTACGGCTATAATAGTATTTTATTACTCTTTTTTTTTTTTTTTGTTGAAATACATTTTGGATTCTTTCAATTTTTTCTCTAAAATTTAAAAAAATTAAAATTTAGTCCTTAAAAAATTTAAATGATGAACACCAAAAGTTATAAACTTGCATTTTTTTTTTCATTGTTTAAATTATTTCCAAAAAAAATCATTTATTTCTGAATGTACTGTTCCTGACAGTACATGATTCTTTTGTCTTATGCAGAACTTCCTGTATGACTACTGTTTTAAGGATGCCCATGCCCTCAAAGAAAGTGAGCCGATTTCAGCCAATTGAAAAGGCTAATATATAATAAGAACTAATTTTCAAAGAATAGAGATAAGTACAGTGTTGGAAAATAAAATAAATTAGAGAGTCAATATTGACATTGAAAATAAGAAAATCAGACTTTCATGAGCATAATTTAAGGTGTTGCCTTCTCGAGTCAACACTAAGGTTATCTTTGGTACGAAAAATGATTATTATTTTCTAATACTTTAAAAATGACACTTTTTTCGAACAACATACACAATGTTTCGAATTTGAATTTTTAATAATTTGTTGCTCGAATTGTTAAAGGACAACAAATTGCTGTAAATCCCGACAAGAAGAAAATGTATGAGGATCAAACTTGTGTTGGTTAGGCACATGCATTTTGTTAAATGGATGTATCCGGGTTAAGACAAGGTTATGTAACGACTGCCCTTAAGAGTTATGTCGACATGCGATTATGAAGCCAACATAAATCGCCTCTAAAAGTAGAGTAACGTTTTAAAGTGCACAACGCAGACGTGCACAAACATAGTAAATCAATGTCCTTATTGAGATAGTAAGATCATTCATGCTCGCAGGAACGGAGCTAAAAGCTTTTATGGGCAGGGGTTAAGAACCAAAAATATTTGTTAGTAGGAGTCAGTAGACTAAATTTTTTTATTTTTTATTTTTTGGAATTGAGGGAGGTGGGGGCATGGCCTATGCCGGCCCCCTCCTAAATCCGTTCCTACATGCTCGTTGATAGTATTCTCGATTGTCTACTTCGTTTTCGAAAATTTCTTTTGAAGTTGTAGTTGAATTGCTTTTAAGATTACTTTTTTTTTTTTTTCCTACTTAGTTTTGAACACGATTCGTTAATTAAACGGGTTAGAAAGGTGGTGTTGTGTGACTTGTTTATTTAACGGGTCATGTTTGAATTGACTCATTTAATTAAATAAGTTGCTTTAAAATTGACCCCAAAGGAGTTAGCGGGTCAACTCATACCTAACACCTAACATCGTCAGCCTGTTTTGCCTGCAAAAACGTGTCATGCAAAGGATTAGCCACACAACACAACCTGCATAGCTTCGTGGTTCAGGAGGCCAGGAAGAAGAAGAGTACTCTGTACTTTAAATTACTAGAGTATGATGCTTTTTTTCTTTTTCCATCAAACGTGACTCTCTCTCTCTCTCTCTCTCTCTCTATATATATATATATGTGTCTTTTGTGTACAATCTCCCAGTTTCTTGTTTGAAATTTATCAAATGGTTCACCCTGTTAAAACTAACGGGGTGAGCGATTTGATAACGGAGTATACCTTAAGGAGTGATTTGATTGATTTTAAATTTTAAGGAGTAGAATCATTATGTTATTAGTTATGACCAGGTTTAAGATAAAAAAAATATCTATGTCTGTGAAGACTCACATTGTGAATAAGATGCCAAAAGCAGATGGATAACGCATGTCTTGGAGTCGGATAAGAGAATTTCTAAATTCTATCTAGAGGTGATGCCAATTTATTTTTATTTATTTTTTCTGGATAAGAGAAAAATATGCCATAGTGGGAGGCATGGATTCTAAGTTCTGTAATATGCTAATTCACATGCTTTAATTGATGCCAAGTTTCCCGTTGGTGGGATTATGCTGATTCATATATATATATATATGCCAACTTTCTGTAATATGTACGTAATATGCTAATTAATTTGAAACACATCACATGCTAAGAACATCCGACAAAGTACTTCAGGCCTTCTATACACTAGAATTTCATCTACAAAAAAAAAGCATCTTTATCTGATGGGGTAAGTTCAAGAAGATCGAAGAACAAAGGAACAAACGTGTCGAAGCCTCTCTTGACGTGTCATGCAAAGGATTAGCCACCTTAACCTTCCTGTGTTTGAGACTATATATATCATTAATGGTGCATGAGCACCGGTTACAGCTTTATCAGGGCCTAAAACAACCTGCGAGGGAACACAGAGTTAGAGCTACTATGGCAGCCTTATTCTTAGCAAAGACATCCACCATCAACGTACGTCTCTAAGTCTCGCACATTCTCCAGGGCTTGCTTCTCCACTGCTTATATACCAACGCTCTGAGGTAATTATCCATATAATTAATTGTCACTTATATATAACTTACGGCACTATTGTGATTTATTAGTCTTTCTTCTTCTTTATTTATTTTTTAAATTAAAAGTGATTTATATATTATTATCTTTTCTTATTTCTCTCCTCTCATTTCCTTCATTTTTTTTTTTTGAGGAAAAAGTAATCTTGTCTCTAATATTTAAAAAGTGACAATCGATCATTACAAAGCTTCAACAGTTTCAAAAAAAAAAAAAAAAAAAGCTTCAACAGTTTGCAAACTGGCCTAATTTGGGGCTGTTGTATTTTGAATACCAAGTTTTAGACTGCCTTATGAATTATCCTCTTCACCATTCACATCCGATCCTAATTCAAACAACATTTTTTTTTTCCTTTAAATTATGAAGAATCACACCTTAAAATCATCAAATATCCAATATTTGTTCATCCTTCATATTAAATAAAATTCTAAGCAAATGAGTGCTCCACTCGACGAGGAGTAATTTATGCGATGTGTTCCCAACTATAGTGTAGTAGGGAGCATCATGTATGCTATCCACATTTTACAAATAGTCTGTTGGTATAGTTTTCGGTATGGTATGAATCAGCATGTTCTTCGAGGCTCTTTACACTTCTCAAGAATTCTGCAAAATAAGCAAACTTAAGGGACCATTCTGGTGGTCCTCTTTGATGTCTAAATTAGCTCATGCTAAAAAGAATATGCTTAATCTCCAAAAATTCAGTTTGAGTTTATACCCGGGGCATGGGCCTATTTATAGGTAAAGAGGTTGAGTCAAACCTAGATTAAGATTCCTGCTCTTTATTGATCTAGAACTGCTATCAGAGTTCCAATTGGACTTTGATCCTTTATTAGACTTTTGATCTGATCCTTTATTAGACTTCTGATCTGATCCTTTATTAGACTTCTGATCTGATTTGATTGGATCATGAGTCCTATCTCGATTATACCGAGAATAAGATTACTGATCAAACTACACTTGGACTAAGAGTCCTATCCCGATTTTACAGGGATAGGACTGCTAATCGAATTATGACTCTTACTTCAATTCAACTTGGAGTAGAGTCCTAATCCAGATCTACTGTTATAAATGATACCCGATTTCTCGGGAATAGCTACTAAGTGTCTATCTCCTGGGATTGGACTTCCCGAGAGTCCTGCTGTCTCCTCCTTGGATCGGGTTGAGTGAGATTTATTCCCAACAGTTACCCCCCAATTCCTTTATCCGAATCTTGCTCAAATAATGGGAATTCTATGTCTAAAAAAACTTGAACTTTGTCTCATTCTGAAAACCTGCTAACCTGAGGGTTAAATCTTACCCCTGGCTCTTTACAAGGATTGATCCGAGAGGCTTCGCTTATGGCTCTCGGCAAGGACTGATCCGAGAGGTTTCTTTCTTTCTCTCGGAAAGGATTGATCCGAAAGGGTTCTTTCTTTCTCTCGGTAAGGACTGATCCGAAAGGCTTGGTTTATTGTTCTCAACAAGGACTAATCCAAGTGTATTTATTCTTGCTCTCGTTAAGGACTGATCCGAGAGGCTTCCTTCTTGCTCTCGGCAAGGACTAATCCGAGAGTCTTTTTTCTTGCTCTCGGCAAGGACTAATCCAAGAGGCTTCCTTCTTGCTCTCGGAAAGGACTGGTCCGAGAGTCTTTCTTCTTGCTCTTGGCAAGGACTAATTTGAGAAGCTTTCTTCTTGCTCTTGGCAAGGACTGATCTGAGAGGCTTTGTCTTATGCTCTTGGCAAGGATTGATCTGAGAGTCTTTATTCTTGCTCTCGACGGACTGATCCGAGAGGCTTATTCTTTCTCTCGACAATGATTGATCCGAGAGGCTTCCTTCTTGCTCTTGGCAAGGACTGATCCGAGAGTCTTTCTTCTTGCTCTCGGTAAGGACTGATCCGAGAGTCTTTTGTCTACAAAAGAAGTGATATCAACGGGTTCCTTGTCATACTCTGATGCTTAAGTCAGTTCTATTCTTTTATTCTGAAAATAATTATTCCCAAAATCTGGGGAATTTTTTGTCTTTTATTATAACTAGTCTGAGTAAAAAATAAAAGTCTAGTTCTTTGCAAACATAAATGCTAAAAATAAAAGTCTAGCCTGAAATTTTTGAGAGTCCTTTCTACATAACCACGGGCAGATTCTGTTGTTGCCTCGGCTCTCTACACCATGGGCTTCTGCTTCCTCGGTCCTCTCTTCTTTCTATGTCATCCTGGGGATCATTTTCCTGATCCCTTTCGTCTAGCTGATGACGGTCTCAGGGATAGTAATCATGTGGTTGCTGATCTCGGGGCTGATAGTCCCGATGATTCCGGAACTTGTTATTTTCTGGCTGGTTCCGTTGTTCTCCCAAGAACCGAACCAGCTTGCCATTCTTTATGAATTATTCTATTAATAACCTTAGGGTTACGCACCCCTCGGTGTAATGACTTGCTTGTTTATGAAAATCACAATACTTGCTTGCATTCCTATAAGGAGGATCACCTGGTATCTTTGGTGGTTCCCGAAACGCCGGATCTTTTTTTTTTTTGTTTAATCTCCATAAGGACTTCTGATATCTCGGCATTGAGAAGTGTAAAATTGTAATCTTTAAACTTCTTTACCGGCCTCTGCTATTTCCCATCAGCTTTTCTGAATTCTTTCCTTTTCTTTTTCGGGGTTGTCTCTCGGGGTAGCCTAGAACTGGCCATAAACTTCAGCATCTCTTTCTAATTGATGAATTCTTCTACCTTATCCATCAATCCCTGCAAGGTACTCGGTTGCTTTTGGACCAACTTCTTCATCAAAGGCTCATCAGGTGAAATTCCTTGATAAATGGCAACAAAGATCATATCCTTGGTCAGATCTTCGACCGTAACCTTCTCCTGGTTGAATCAGGCCATAAACTCCTTAAAACTCTCGTTGCTTTGCTTGTGCAACGTTAGCAAATATCCTGAAGGCTTCTTCTTTGTCCGGAAAGCTAGAAATTCTGTTAGGAATATTTTGGACAGCTCCTTAAACTGATCAACAGAATTCGGGGGCAACTTCTTGAACCAGTTCCGGGCATTCCCCGAAAGAGTAAGGAGGAAGGCCTGGCACGCTACTTCATTGGGTGTCCCATGAAGGTCTAGATGAGCTCTGAAATTCTCTAGGTGATCTAGAGGATCTCTGTCTCCAGTATAACTTAGAATTTGGGGTACCTTAAACTTCTCAGGTAGTCGATAGTCTGTTACCCGTCTGGTGAAGGGTGAGTCTCTACCCATTAGGAGCTTATCCACAACTACAGATCTGCTTTTGTCCTTCCTTTCCATCTCCATTTATGTGCACATTCTCTCCAAGTCCTCCCTCCGAGGATTAGTGTTACTGTTGCGATCTTCTTCTTCAAGCTCATCCCTGTTCATCTCGGGATGGGGCTGTCCCGGCCTCCTGCGCAACAATTCTGAATTTAAGGCTTCAATCTAAGCTTCCAACACTGCTTTGTGATCCTGGTCTCCATTGGGCAGTGGAGGCAGTGGATCATTCTGAATAACTGGTTCTAGTGGGGCTTTGGGCTGTCGGTTGGTCTGGCTTATGGAACGTGTGTTCATCACAACGCTGGATCTTCTTTTTCTTTTATGAGGAACGAATAATCGTATCCCACAGATGACGCCAAACTGTTGGTACAATTTTTCGGTTTGGTAAGAATCAGCACGTTCTTCGAGGTTCTTCACGCTTCTCAAAATTTTTGCAAAATGAGCAAACCTAAGGGACCCTTCCGGGGTCCTCTCCGATGCCTAAATTAGCTTCTTCTAAAAAGAATCTGCTAAATCTCCAAAAATTCAATTTGAGTTTATACCTGAGGTATGGACTTATTTATAGGTAAAGAGGTAGAGTCAAACCTGGATTAGGATTCCTGCTCTTTGTTGATCTAGAACTGTTGACAGAGTTCTAATTGGACTTTGATCCTTTATTAGACTTTTGATCCGATCCTTTATTAGACTTCTGATATGATCTGATTGGATCATGAGTCATATTTTGATTATACCTGGAATATGACTACTGATCAAACTACACTTAGACTAAAAGTCCTATCCCGATTCTACCGAGATAGAACTGCTAATCGAATTATGACTCTTACTTCAATTCAACTTGGGGTAGAGTCCTAATCCAGATCTATTGGGATAAATGATACCTGATTTCTTGGGAACAGCTGGTAAGTGTCTATCTCCCGGGAGTCTGCTGTCTCCTTTTTGGATCGAGTTGAGTGGGATTTATTCCCAACATAGTCAATGTTGCTAGTCAATATATGGTCAATCTTGACAAGGTCTATTTGCCGATTGTAAAATCTAGCTAGTAAATGCTCCACTTGCTTATTAATTAGGACCCTAATGGGTCCACTGGATTGGGCTAGCCCAATCAAACCATCGCTCCAAATGCAGACGCGCGTGCAGTGGTGGTGAGCATTCCAACTATCGCATACGCACGTGATGCCTAGCGCATGCAAGCATCCATATAGATGCATGCAAGCCGCAAGATGAACACGTGCAGGTGGGTTTTTTTTTTTTTTTTTCATATTAAACACAAACCAAAATTTTCTGAACCAAAATTCAATGCTGAACAAAATAGCATGGAGGAGGCTCTAATATATATACCACATGTTAGAATATAAAATATATATCATAATACGCATGGAAAAAATTTAGACATAGTTCCCACCATATTTGTTCAAACTTACTTTTGATTTGAAGCAAAAAACCACAACAGAATCTCTAAAAAATTTTAGAGAGGGGTTTCATCTAGTCTATATGCCTAATAATGTCTTATTAATAAGACACATTTATATTTATTTATAAGCTAGAGTAGGGACCTCAATGAGAATATTACCTTATTATTCATTCTATCAAGGAAATTGGAATTCGACCCTAATTAATGTTCCGTTTGTTTGGGCGTAAAATGTTTTCTGAAAAATATTTTTTATATTTTTCGGTGTTTGGTGCAACAAAAAATGATAGTTAACCGAAATCATTTTCAGTTTGACCGAAAAAAGATTATTTAATTTTTGGAAAATTAAAAACCGTAAATTGTTTTTTGAATTTAAATTCTTCATTCTTGCACGTACGTTTGAGGAAATTCATCACCGCCGGGCATTGGATTTTGTTGGTAGCCCGAATCTGCTGTCGAATGTCTCAAAATTTTGGAATCCAGTTGCCGGAATCTGTCTAGAGTTGCCTTAATCCGGCTACCGTCGTCAAATTTCGGCGAACAGGCCGTAATTTGGCATTTCCAACAAGATTTCGGCTGCTTGCCAGAATCCGGCCAGTGTTGCCAGAATCCGGCCTACCAAATCAGATTCTGGTGAAGATGGACAGAATCCGACCGGCCGGCCGGCGCCGGAATTTGGCATGTGCCGTCGGATTTTGGCAAAACTGGCTGGAATCTGGCATAGTTACCAAATTCCTGAGAAACCTACTGGAATTTGGTCGATTGGTGACGGATTTCGACCACCATTGCCGAAATCTCGTTGGTGGTCGTTTTTTGCTTTTGGTGATTTTTTCATATGAGCTAAATGTCGAAAAATATTTTCGACGTTTGGCTCGTACGAAAACATTTTACGTAGAAACAAACAGAGCATAAGATTTTAAAAATAATTTTTTTTATTTGAAATAAATTACCACACCCTCAATATTTGTATTTAATTAAACTACACTAAATCATATGTGACTAGTGTAGCATGACTGTGGTCTCTGCCTCTATCTAATTTCTTTTACATTTAACGCACAAAACGACCATCTGTGAACTTGGGACATTTGTTGAGTAGCTAAAATCACCAAAACTATTGTTGTCAGCATGTCCAAAACGTGTCCAAGACCTTCCACGTGGTGAGCAAATGCGCCGCTTGACAGTATATATATAATCCAGATAGAGAAGACACGACGTTGGTGTTGCCGGTTGGTGGGATAAAGCTAGAGCGCCATTAACATAGCCAGAGAAAGATGGCGGCAATACGTTTAGCAAAATCTCCTGGTTATGTCCAAACAACTAGCAGACTCTGGATGGCTCGCTTCAGTAACACGGCTAAAGTAAGTATTTATATTTTTCTACATCAATTTAATTATTTGTTTCAGTTTAAGCTTCTGGAATAATATTTCAGGGTACCAATGCGGTAGCCGAAGGGAGAAATGTGACATCAGTGCTGCCTGAAACTACAGGCCGGGAAACAAAGAATAATGCAAGAACTAATGAAGCCAAAGGCCAAGCTCAAAATATCAACGACGATGATCGGAGTGGCACGACAGGTTTTGCACCTGACACAGCGAGACAAGGTGCTATAAAAGCAATGTACGCGGCGGAGGCTGACGATGTTATGCAGGAAATGGACAGTGCTTATGATGTTACAACAGAGACTACCCAAGATGTCAAAGACACAATCGTTGCGGAGGCTGATAACAATGTGGTTGAAACCACCGAGTATCGAAGTATTCAAGATGCCGCGAAGCACGATGAACTAGACTGAAGGGTGTGTTTGGGTTGCTAGTCATTGAAACGTTGAATTGGCGATGATGTTGAATTTGGTGTCTCATAAATATGTTAAAAAAAATTGGGTAAATGTTTCAGCACTTCTTGAGTAGGAAGGCGATTTGAAACGAGTCCCTCCATCATGTAAAATAGGAAGAGAAATTTGTTAGACGGCACGTGGCGGTCACGTGACCTGTTGACCGTCTATTTTAACCACTCTGACTGACGGAATGGGGCAAAGTATGTAATTGTGATAGTTGAATGCTTTATATTTGTCAAGTTGGTAGTTCATGAGAGATTTCTGAAAAACTTGGTAATTTATGGGGGGAAAAAATAATTACCCCTAATTTTCAGTTTTAGGCTTTTATACTAGGCTGTTGTGCTAGAGTTTGGTTTGCGCCGCCCTTTGCACTTTTTAATCAAAAAAGGACCATGGGCCTGTTTGGCAACTCACTCTTTTTTCATTTTTTTCTTTCTATTCAAAAAAGTCAAACTCATTTTCACATTAACAAACAACTTTTTCCACTTTTCACTCATAAAAAATTCAAATTAAAACTCATTTTACCTGTATATCACATCAACCCATTTCTTTCTCAATTTCATCACAAACTGAAATACAAAAGGAAACTCATGAATCAATACCATGTAGGGGTTGTTGTAATACTTAAACTATTAATTAGGGTTTAGAGTGCCTCTATAAAACAATATAAGATGTCAGGGTCAGATCTAAGAGAAAGGATTGAGAATTTAAAACTTTTGAGGATTTTCTGTGTGAGCCGAACGTTCAAAGTTGAATAGAGAATGCTTGAAGTTGGATAACGAGCGTTTGAGGCAAATGATCGAAGTTGGATCTCGAACACTCAATGCCGAACATTTGAAGTTGGACTCCAAACAATCAAAGTTAGGGCTGTAAGCGAGCCGACTAAGCTCGAGGTCCCGCTCGGTACCCGCCCATTGTAGCCCGATCCGAACTCGAGCTTGGCACTGTTGAAACCCGTTCATTACTGTTGAAACCTACTCGATTAGTTAGTGATACATACCCGACTCGCCCAACATAACTCGACGGGGGTTCGCGAGCTCGACCCGTTAAGGGCCCTACACGGTCGGCTCGTTTGAGGACTCAGGAGCCCGGCTCGTTTAAGGCCCAACCGACCCGACTCGCCTGCTCGGCTCATTTAAGGCTTGAAATTTCCGGCTTGAATAACGCTTGATTCGACCCGACCTGCTCCCCCGACTCATTTAGGGCTTGAAATATCGAAAGTTCGAATAAACAATTTGGATATAATAATTTATTAATTATATGATATATGATATATAGATCATATCATTTTATCATTATCATATGAATACAACTATAACTATATAAGTTATATAACCTACAAACGTAACAATGTGATTCATGGAATCATAAATTTATTAAATTACGTTGTTAACATAATAGTATTATAATCAACAATGTGTTTATTTAAAATCATAATTCACAAATTTAATATTATCATAAGTCATAACTGATCATAAGTAATCAAATATGTTGGGATTTAAGTTATTTAACATTAGTTACATTATTAATTAGTATTACATAATCGCTCAGTTCATATATTATAATATAAAATTAAGTAAGTTAATAACTTACTAAATACATATTAGATTAGAAAACATAATAATATAAGTAATTATAAGAGAGTTAGTTAATATGTAATTATGTTACTTGTTAGTGTGTGAGTGTGTGTCGTGTGACATTATATACAAACTATATAGTTTAACATTAACTATTAGTTAGTATATTATATATACACTAATGACTAATCTATAACTTATTAATGCATTAAATCTTTCCGATATATTAAAGCATTAATAAGTTATAGATTAGTCAATAGTCTATCCTTAGGACCTTACCACTAGAACTTCGGATAGGAGATATGACATATCATATATTCATATCATTATCAACGTATCATATACTATAAGTCTATAAATTCTATAATACTAATATAAATTATATAATTATATACACATTATTACTAGATACGTAACAATGTGATTTATGTAATTCCAATTTAAGTTAATAGTATAAATGTATAATAGACTTAATAGTATTATAATTAACAATGTGTAATGTGTTTATTTATAATTACAAATTAAATAATATCATAGATTCATAATTAAATTAACTTATATAGTAATACATTAATACTATTACACTAACTTTCTAAGTTACTAACATTAGGTAATAGCTCCATCTACATTAAAACCCCAATCCTTTATAGTTTATACTTTAGTCCTTAACTAATAACTAATAAGAAATAACTATATCATGTTCATGTCCTTTAAAAAAAATTACATCATAGATTTATTACACTATAAAAACCGGCATTTTGTGGCCTTTTTTTTTTTTTTTTTTTGTGTTGTTTACAACAAGCGACATTAATTTTTGAGTTAGCGTCATTTCTTTTAAAACGACGTAATTTTCACGTCCTTTTCTTTTAAAAGACGCAAAATTAAAAAATTTAACGTCATTTTTCAATAAACGTCGTGAACTAAATAAATTACGACGTTTTGTACAACAAACGTCGTAAATTATTCACGTCGTTTCTATAAAAAGACGTGAATTTACATCCCTTCTTAAAAAAGGACGTGAATTCACATCACTTTTAAAAGAGATGTGGATTCACGTCCTTCAATGTAAAGGACGTGAATTCACATCGTTTGTTAAGGAAACGACGTGAATTCATGTCTCTTTGAAAGGGTCGTAAATTCACGTCCTTTTTAATAAAGGACGTAAATAATTCATGTCGTTTGCAAAACGAAACGACTTGAATTATTCAATTAACTAACGTCCTTTGTTAATAGAAATGACAGAAACAAATATTTCAAAACACCCGCTTTGCTTTCCCACGTCTCACAGCACGTACGATTACTTTAGTTAATATTCACTAGTAGTCAATACTAATACCAAAATTACTATTTGGTAGAGAGAGAAGCTCCCGTTTTCTAGAGAGAGAGTCCTTCTATTTGAAGCTGTTTTGTCGGGGGGGGGGGGGGGGGGAGGCTCCACGCCTCTTCCTCCCAGTGGTGGTACCTCCTAACCCTCTTTGGGCTATGGAGTGTTTTTTGTCCCTCCACAGTGTGTACTAGTGGAGGTTAGGTTTTCTCCCAACGTTTAGGGCTGTGGAGCTTTTGTTCCCCCTGGAAGATTCGATGGTGGTTGCTCTTCCTATAGTCCTTTTAGGGCTTTGGAAATTTGTGTTTTTTGTTTTTGTTCTTTTCTTATCATTCTTTGACAGGAAGGTTCTCTTTGAGACGTTCGGTGGGGTGACGCTACTTTGGTTCATGTTGCTAGCAGAGGGCTGGCTGGATTTTCATCTTCATTTCTATGTTTTGAAGCCAGATCTACGCTCTTTTGTCGGCTTCTGTGAGACACGCGTCCCTCAGTCGCGTTCATCATCGTCTTCCGGTCTTGCAATTGCTTGCATCGGCTGTGCGGGTCATCAATGACCTGCGCGTGGCCATCACGCGCTAGGGTTCCTTTTCTTCTTGGGCTGCACGTGATGGCCACACTCTGTCTTTTCTTGCTATACAGGGGTGGCACCGGGGGCTATTGTGACCGATCTGCTGCAGAGTGACTCCGGGGACGGCGCGTGTCCTAAACGCGTTGTTTTCTGGCGAAGACAGTGTCCTCTACCACCGGCTTGGGTTGAATTTTTCTGTTTGTTGTGTTGTGTATTCCCTTTGTTTCTCCAGTCATAGTCTGCCTTTGTATTGCTCAAATTTTTACTGGAATATCTGTTGGCTTGTAACTAGATCGGCCATCTTTTATTTTTAGAGTGTGCTTTATTGTAAAGAGAGGCTCAAATGCTATTCTTGTAAGGTTTGTGTTCTGCTAGGTAGCTGTTTTTTAAGTCAGATCTTTCTGGCTTAGAGTGTAGGGGGTCTTATCCCTATAATCTCAAGTTGTAAGCCTTCAGTCCTTTTCAGCATTAATGATAGCATATGCTATTTGTCCAAAAAAAAAAAAATACTAGTAGTCTAGTTCTCCTTTGATTGTTTTGAAAGGAAAAAAAACTCCATCTATTTAGGTTATTCACAATCTCCCGAACTCTCTCTTTCTCTTTTCACAAGCTCGCACAATCTCTCACAAACTCCATCTAGGATCGTCTCTTTCACAGTGCAAGGGCGTATCGCCTATCCACCTCCAGCCGGCAGCAGCTCTCTTTGTCACTCTAGAGGATACATTTTGCAGGTAACCCTCAGCTCTCTTCTCTCCCATTTGTTGATTCCCTTATTTTTGTTCTTTGATCCCCCCCCCCCCTCCTTTTTCTTTGATTCCCCTTTTTTTGTTCTTTGATTCCCGTATTCGGTCAATTTTAATGTCAATTTGAGGGGATAAAGTGTATTTCATTGCTTTATTATGGTATGGTCCTAAAAGGGGATGGATTGATTGGATTCTTCTCTTACACTTGGTTTTTGGTTTATGCAATTAGAGTGTTCTTGTGTTTTTTTTCTAATGTCTGCCAAAATGCAAACAACACTTCCGATGATAATGAGAAAGATGCGCAATTTGCTAGGCATGGGTAGCATTTTAGAATGATGTAAAAGCCTGGACTTCATTTTGACCTTAGGTCAAGAGATGAAAAATTTGGGAAACTTTGACTGTTTGGGTATGTTAGTATTTTATATTGGCAACATTCTGGTTGACAAAAATACTTTATGTAACGGTTTCTTTTTAACAGGATTATCGGTTCTATTCAGAGTCTTCAAGTAATATGGACAGTGTCTCATTTCATGCCATGTGTATGGTCACAAGTTTCTAAGAAGATGTCCATGAAGATTCCATGCAATTCCCAAGTCAGAATAGACGGTTCCTGTGCAACCGTCCGGACGGGCCTTTGAAGGTGTCTGGATGCCCCGCAATGTCTAGAAGCTTCAGCGTTGAAGACGTTCGGACATCAGAGAAACACCGTTCGAATGCTAGGTCAAACTATTCAGAGTCCGGTTGCTGTTTCAGACATGGATTAGGAAACAGCAACCGTCTGGACGGAAGGGCAACACCGTCTGGACGGAAGGGCAACACCGTCCGGACGCTTTTCAGGTTTCCAGGAAGATTTCTGCACACGTCTTAGTGTTTTTATCATAACTCTTCGCTTGAGTATCGGATTGAGACGAAATTGGTGTCGTAAGAAAGCTAAGAAAAAATCCTACAACTTTAATGTCTTGATAATAAATAGAAACGTTCGGAAGGCTCACCTTCCGAACGGAAAGAGAGTAGCGTCCGGACGGCTGCCAGAAATTCGAGAAATTTCAGAATTCCTTTTCAAACGCGGAAACAGTTGACTATCCAAACACCCTTTGCTTGCCTTTCGGACACAGCCCAGAGGACTCCAATTTTGTGTAGAATTAGGTTTTCTGAAGCCTATAAATAAAGGCCTCTAAGCATGTGTTTTGTACAGAATTCGGTATTGAATTCTCTTAGCTTTGAGAGGCTGTTTAGGGAGATTTGAAGATTTGCTAGCTCTCAACCGGTTGCCGGTGTGTGCTACTTTGTTCCTGTGAAGTTTATCTTAAGGGTCGACCCTAAGGTAAATGAATCCATCAAAGACCCCTTCAAGTAGGAGACTTAATTGGGAAGCGTTTACGATGCGCTTCATGTTATAGTTAAAGATATGACTACTGCAATAGGTTTTGTGAGTACGAGTGCTTTGTAACTTGCTTTGTTTTTGGATAGTGGAGTTCCTGGGTTTAGCTGCCCCGGAGTGATTTTTCTCTTCACGGAGCTTCTACTTCGTCAACAAATATCTTATCTTCTTTAAATTCCGCATTTAAGATATTTTGTTGCACACAAACACACACTTGGGTTTTTTTAGAAGTCATTATTTTTTCAAGGTATATTGTAATTGAAGTGTTTTTAAAAACTGAAAATCAGTGTTTGGATATAGTTGAAAACCTATTGTTTTCCTTATGAAAAGGAAAAAAATTAGTAAATCCAAAGTAGTCCGGGGCGATGGCTTAAAAACAGAGGCATTAGCCACGTTATGATTGCGCACCCAACCATAAAAATATTAGATGACTTCCGATCCTTTCTTCCAACCTCCTCAAAGCACCATCCGTACAGGGCGAGGGCTTTCTTCGGATGTTTACTTGTTTAGTACTACAATTAATGTATTTTGTAAGGGAAAGAAGGTTGAAGATGCAATTGGGTTGTTCATGAAAATGGAGGAGTTGGGTATTGCTTCAAATGTTGTTACATACAATAATATTATTCATGGGCTATGCAAGAACAGGAGATTAGATGAGGCATTGCAGTTTAGAGAGAGGATGGTAAGGAACAATGTGAACCCAAGTGTTATAACATACTGTGTACTAATTAATAATTTTATTAGGCTCAATAAATTGGATGAAGCAAATGTTGGATTGGGGGGTTGTACCTAATGAGGTTGTATATAACACATTAATTGATGGGTATTGTAAAGCAGGAAATATTAGTCAAGCACTGAAGATAACAGATGATATGATATCAAAGGGCATAACTCCTAATACAGTTACTCTTAATTCTCTTATACTGGGTCTTTGTGAAAGTAATGATATGGAGCATGCTGAGCATGTTTTAGAGGAGATGTTATTGAGTGGGTTACCTATAAGCCATGTGGCTTATACATCGATCATTCACGGGTTATGTATGAGGTCTAAGCTTGATTCTGCACTCCTGTTCACCAAGAAGATGCGTGCTGTCAAGAAACTCTAGACCCAATGATGGGTTGCTGACCACATTGGTTGTTGGACTTTGTAAGGATGGGAAGCATTTAGAGGTAGTTGAACTTTGGTTTAGGCTATTGAAGTCTAGCTAATGACTATAAGTTGACAGACATTGACAGTTGATGTTGGGTTTATATTGCTAGATACTTGGCAAAGTATCAGAGATTTTGCGTTGATGTCATTTTTTTTCTCCTTTAGCCAAATATTTTCATATAGTAATTAGATGGTGTAATGTTTTTTCTCTGGGGGCATACATATATAGATTGGATATTCCTTTGCCTTTGCAAGAATTGAACTTACAAGATGGTACTGTGTTAAAAAATTATGATTTGTTGTTGGAGACATCATATTGAGTCTATGGATGGCTTTTGTTATTAATCTACACATTTGGACTCTTGTGCTTAAATAATTGAGAGTAGGAGGAACACTTCTGTTAGTTTTTGTGTTGGCTGCATTCTGTTGGACAAAATCACTACTATGTAATATGTTGCTGCTTTCATAGGGATGCTGCTTTATCCAGAGTCTACTCTTCAGCTATGTTCTTCAAGAAGATTCTGTGAAGTTTTCAAGGAAGTTTATTTCGGTTCCCTGTCAGCTGTCCGGACGACATGGTATTCCGTCCGGATGCTCTTCAGTCAGCAACATTCGTCCGGACAACGAGAACTTTCCGTCCGGACGCCCATCAGTGTCTAGAAGCTTCGAACAGTTCAAGGTTTCATCCGTCCGGACGTAATAGCAAATTGTCTGGATGCTCTTCAGAGTTTGAGAAGATCCCAGTGTTCCAGAGAATCCGTCCGGACGACATGGCTGTACAGTCCGGATGCCATTCAGTGTTTGACAAGCATTGGGGTTTCAGCCTCAAGACACAGTTATGGGAAGACGGTTACAACCGTCCGGACGATGTCCTCCATAAGGCAAGTCGTACATACAAAGTTCAACAGTTTGGACATCAGTTCTCATGGTCCGGACGAACAAGCATCATATATGGAAATTATGTGCACCAGTTCAACCGTCCAGAGATCAACCTTCAGGGTCCGGACGCTCAAAGCCTTATTAAGGTAATTACGTGCAGCTGAACTCTAGGGCAACACTGTCTAGACGCGTCCTTGTTATGGAAGCTTTCAGCGCTATTTTGGAAAGGCAGTTGCAGCTTACCGTCCGGAGTCCGGACGCTCGGTCAAGCCGTTTGGACACCCTCCGATATTTTGGACATAACTTTTTACTTAAATATCGGATTGGGATGAAATCGGCGTCGTTGGAAAGCTAACAAAAAAAGATGTAAATTAATGGTCCAGACAACTAATAGAAACATCCGGAAGGTCCCCTTCCGGATGGAAACATTAAGTGTCTGGACGGCCCTGCAGAATTTTCCAAAATTGCCTTTTGGACACGAAACAGTAGCCCGTCCGAACAGCCAAGACTACCGTTCGG
The DNA here is from genome assembly GCA_028654335.1 of Alnus rubra. Lineage (NCBI taxonomy): Eukaryota > Viridiplantae > Streptophyta > Magnoliopsida > Fagales > Betulaceae > Alnus > Alnus rubra. The sequence goes on along the minus strand of JAJPGS010000001.1, from coordinate 2,563,384 downwards.
ACGCGCGTGCTAAAGACTCCATTTTTGACCTGTTTTAGGTATTCTAAAGCCTATAAATAAGAGGCTTGAGGCATGCATTCGACACAGAATTCAATAGTGAATTCCTTACAGCTTAGAGAGGGTGTTTAGAGTGATATTGAAGATTTGCTAGCTCTCTAGCTTTTGCCAGTGTATGATTTGATCGGCTGTGAAGTCTATCTTAGGGGTTGACCCTAAGGGAAAGGATTCCATTGAAGACCCCTTCAGGTAAGAGACCTGGTTGGGAGGCGTTCGTGTTGGGTTACACGTCAAAGTTTAAGGTACGACCACTGCATTAGGTATATGAGTGCTACTACTTTGTAACTAGCTTTGTTTTCTGAATAGTGGATATCATGGGTTTGGCTGCCCCGAAGTGGTTTTTCTTTTAATTGAGTTTCCACTTCGTCAACAAAATATTTCTCTCCTTTAATTCCGCATTTAATATTTTGTTGCACACTGTTCACACACACACACACTTGTTAAAATTAGAAGTCCATTTAAAACTTCTATTCGTACTTTACTAGGTTTAGACATTCATGGATTGTGAAGTTGGTTTTGGTTTTTTAGACAGAATATTGACAATGGTTTTATATGTTTTTCACTTCCAAGGATCTTGTCAAAACTGGAATATTGGATTGGATGTGTTCAATTAGAAACAATCTGTTAGTCTGAGTACGTAGTATTTGTTGCAAACTTTTTTGTAGCTGAATTGGTTTTGATTTGTTGTTTGTTAAGTTATGTATGTAGTGCTTCTTGCATCTATGTGAAGATCTCATCACGTACGTAAGGAAATACTGTAAATAGCTTCCTTTAATTTCTAGCCAACAATTATCATGATTTTGAGAAAAAAATTAAGTGGAGGGGGATGAAATAGTACTCATTCAACCCCTTAATTAATTAATTCCCTCCTCTCGATCTCAACAAGTTTGCATTTTACTCTTGTTCTAGTACGTGTTTCAAATTTGAATCATTGCTTTAATTTCCAGATTTGAATCTTTGCTTTGATTTCCAGATTTGTAATTTTTAGATTTGAATCCTTGCTTTAATTTCCATAGATGTAATTTCCAGATTTGAATTATAGTTCGTTTTCGATTGTCCTTTGTCTATTTTCGTTTCTTCTTGTTGAAATCAGATCAATTTTTTTTTTGGAAATTGCAATTGTTGTTGCTGCTTGTGATCGAATTTGTATTCAAATGAAAAAAAAGGAAAAAGAAGAAGAAGAAGAAGAAGAAGAGAAGGCAGCGTATTCAAAGGTTGTTGAATAGTTATAAACAAAAAAATAATAATAATAAATAAGAAAAAGAAAAAGAAAGAAAGAAATTTCGGAAATGGCTGTTTGATATACTTTGCAATTCGAAAATTGAAGTGATTTGGTGGTGATTGATCTTTATCTTCAAAGTGGTCGAATCTATCATTTTTAATATCTTGTTTCCTAATTGCTCTTTTCTCGTACAAATTCTTTGAGATCCGTGTTATTTTAATCCTTTCTTGTTTCTTGAATCTATTACTGATTGGAATAATACAAGGTTGTGTCTTGATTTAGTTCAACTAATTCTTAAAGAACTTGAAAGAAAAAACAGGTTAGGTGAAAGGCCAAAAGAGTGAAAACACGAGTGGAGTGACAATATTTGAGCATAAACACGTAAGGGAGTGTGTGAGGTTTTACCACCAACATTCTTGTTTTACAGTGCATTGAAAATGTCTCATAAGAGTGACTCAACACCTAAGAAGGAGGTGGATAATTCATTCTTTGTATTGTGAGCCATTCAACAACAGTTTGAACTGTTGAAATTGGTGTTGGGGGAGGTGAAGAATAGGATGGATCAGCACGAGGTAGTGATTAGAAATCTGCAAGGTGGGCGAGATAGGAGGAGACGTGCATCTAGTGTTGAAAATGAGTATGAGAAGGAAGGAGATGAAGAGGATGAGGAAGACATAGCATCTGAAGTTGGAATGGGTGGAGTGGGCAGACCTACTAGAGGTAGGCGTGGAAGAGAACCTAAGAGAAATCCAAGGGTCGAGATGGGGTAAAAAGGAACCTTGGGAGCATCAAAATGAAAATACCATCTTTCCATGGTAGGAATGATCCTGAAGCCTATTTAGAGAGGGAGAAGAAAATAGAGTTGATTTTTTATTGTCACAATTATTCAGAGGAGAAAAAGGTGAAGCTGGCGGTAATTGAGTTCATTGATTATACAATTATTTGATGAGATCAATTAGTGACCAATAGGAGGAGAAATAATGAGAGACCTGTAGAAACATGGGGTGGGTTGAAAGCTCTCATTAGGCGAGGATTTGTACCTAGCCACTACTATAAAGACCTCTACCAATAATTACAAAACCTTACACAAAGGTCTAGGAGTGTAGAGGGTCATCATAAGGAGATGGAAGTGGCTATAATTCGGGCTAATGTAGAGGAGGATCGGGACAATGGCCAGATTTTTAAGTGGTTTGAATAGGGATATAGCCAATGTAGTTGAGTTGCAGCATAATGTGGAGAGGCAGTTAAAGAGAAAGGGGACCATAAGGTATAATTTAGTTTCTAGCACTCCTTGGAAACCAAAGTGGGATAGAAATGATCGACCTGTAAAAAAGGGGAAGGCCGAACCACCTAAGGGAAAAGATGAGGGAACTAGCAAAAACAAACCCAAGGTAGATTTCCAACCTTCAAGGAATAGAGATATTAAATGTTTTAAATGTTTAGGTTCAGGGCACATCACGTCTCAATTTCCAAACAAGCGAGTGATGGTTATGCGTGACAATAGGGAGGTGATGACTGATAGTGAGGATGATAGTGATGAGATGCTCGAGTTGGTCGATGCTAGTGATGATGATGGAATGGAATACCCCGTAGAAGGTGAGTCTCTTGTTACTAGACGTGCACTCAATACGCAAATTAAGGTAGATGATATGGAGCAGCAAAGAGAGAACATATTTCATACTAGATGTTATGTAAACAACAAGTAGTTGCACCAATGTAGCTAGTACTACCCTAGTTGAGAAGTTGAGCTTACCTTTACTGAAGCATCATAAACCTTATAAGTTGTAGTGGTTGAATGAATGTGGAGAGGTCAAGGTCAATAAGCAGGTTTTGGTGGCTTTTACCATTGGGAGGTATAGTGATGAGGTGCTTTGTGATGTAGTTCCTATGCATGTTGGCCATATTTTGTTGGGGAGGCCGTGACAGTATGGAATAAGGGTGATTCATGACAGGTTTAGGAACAGGTACAACTTTGTAACGGATGGAAAAACAATCAAGCTTGCCTCTTTAATCCCAAAACAGGTCTATGAGAACCAACTGAAGCTGAAAAGTGAGATTGAGCAAAAAAAAAGGATGAGGTCGAAACATAAGAAAGAAAAATGAGGGTGAGGCCGAAACCTTAAGAAAATGAGGGAGTGAAAAAGAAAATAGAGAGTTGGTTGAGAATAAAGAAAAGAGAGTGGAGCCTGGAGAGAAAAAAAGAAAGAGAGCCTAGAGAGAGAAAAGGAAAGATAAAGATGAGTTTTTATGCAAAGGAGAGTGAGGTTAAAAGGGCCTTCTTGGTAGATCAGCCTATGATTTTTCTTGTTTACAAAGAATCTTATCTTAATCTTGATGAAACTAACCAATCTCTACATAGTTTGACTATTTCTTTGTTGCAGAAGTTCAAGGATGTATTTCCGGAGGAGATGCCGAGTGGGTTGCCGCCCATTAGAGGCATTGAGTGTCAAACTGATTTCGTACCTGGAGCCGTTATTTCAAACCGACCAGCCTATAGAAGTAATCCGGAGGAGACCAAGGAGCTTCAATGGCAATTTGAAGATTTGTTGAGCAAGGGGTACATGAGAGACAGCATGAGCTCATGTGCATTACCAGTGCTACTAGTGCCAAAGAAGGATGGTACTTGGAGGACGTGCGTTGATTGCAAGTTGTTAGTTTGTAATTGGGCACATTCTGTTGGACAAAATCACTTCTTTGTAATGATGCTTTTTAACAGGGATTCCGCTATTCAGAGTGCTTCCAGAAGATTCTGCACAATTTACAAGTCAAAAAGTTCGGTTCCCTGCCAGTCGTCAAGACGACGTATCATACCGTCCGGACGTCCAACTGTCCAAAGCATCATCCGTCCGGACAACGAGAACTTTCCGTCCGGACCTTCCTCTGTGTCGATAAGCTTCGAACTGCCCCAACTTGCGTCCGTCTGGACGTTTCAGCAGCACGTCTGGACGACTCTCAGTGTTCGACAAGCTTCAGGATTTCTTTCCAAAACACAATTATGGGAAGTTCGCTGCAACCATCCAGACGCGCTAATCCATAAGGCAAGTATCCCATTCAAAATCCAGACATCCGGACATCAGTCCTCTTGGTCCGAATGCGCGAGCATCAGATATGGAAATTGCGTGCATCAGATCAACCGTCCGAACGACCATCCCCTTTGTCCGGACGCGCGAAGCCTTGGTATGGAAATTACTTGCAACGGAAGTGCGACCGTCCAGATGACAGGGCACCACTTTCCGGACGCGGCTCAAATCAGGAAAGAATTTCAGCGAAATTTCTGGAAAGTCGATCATACAGTTATCCGTCCGGATGCCCTATGACTACCGTCCGGACGGGGCCTAGGTATAATCAAGCCAGATGCTTATTTGGACCCTCAGCCTATAAATAGAGGTCCCTAGGCTTGAGAATAGCAAGAATTCGGTATTGAATTTCATTAATGCTTAGAGAGTTATATTGTGAGAGTTTGAGCTGAGTTGTCTCTCCAAAGCCATTATTGTGTGTGCTGTTGCTGCGCTTATCTGAAGTCTATCTTAGGGGTTGGTCCTAAGGTAAATGATTCTATTGAAGACCCCTTCAAGTAGGAGACCTGGTTGGGAGACGTTCGTGTTAGGCTACACGTTAGAGTGCAAGGTACGATCACTGCATCAAGGTTATGTGAGTGCTACTACTTTGTAACTAGTCTTATCTTCTGAATAGTGGATATCCCCTTGGTTTGGCTGCCCCGGAGTGGTTTTTCTTATATTGAGTTTTCCATTTCGTTAATAAAAATTCTTGTGTCTTTTAAATTCCGCATTGATATTTTGTTGAGACTTTGTGCACACACACACATACACTTACTTTGTGTTAGAAGTCATTTCAATTTTTTCAATTGGTATCAGAGCTTGGTACACTATGATTAAGATTAATTTCTTGAGTGTTATTTTTATCTTTGACTTCTAGTTATTAAAATGTCTCAAACTCTTAATACTATTCCTGCCTTTGACGGTACGAACTATGGCTATTGGAAGGCTCGTATGCGGTTCTTTTTAAAATCTATTAACTGTTGGAGTATTGTTGAAATTGGTTGGACTAAACTAGCAGATGCAACCCTCAAGCAAGTCCCTCAGAAAATCGCACGGCCTTCTAATGATAAAGCCCTCCATGCTCTTTGTCAAGTACTTTCACCATCTGAATTTGCGAAAATTTCAAATTGTGAATCCGCTCAAGAAGCATGGCAAATCTTGGAAACAACATATGAAGGCACCAAACTTGTAAAATTTACCAAACTTCAAATGTTGATTTCCAAATTTGAAGAAATTAAGATGTTCGAAGAAGAGACATTTGGAGAGTTTTACTCCAAAATGAGTGACCTAAGAAAATCCATGGTGAGTCTTGGAAAACCCGTCTCGGATGTAAAATTTTTCCGAAAAATTATAAGATCTTTGCCTGAGCGTTTCAGGATCAAGGTAATTAAAATTGAGCAAAGATCTGGAAGAAATGAAGATTGAAGAGTTGGTGGGATCTCTTCAAACTTAGGAGCTGCCCCTGCCCCCGGTCAAAAAGCTGAAGACCATTGCCTTGAAAGCTTCTCAAAAAAAGGGTAGAAGCGTTATCTAAAGATGACTCTGAGGAGGAAGAAAAAGTTGTGGCTATGTTGGCCAAAAATTTCAGAAGACTAGAGAGAGATGGCCGATTCAAGAAAAAGTTTTCTAAAAAGATGAAGAATACTCCCAGAGAAGCTGAACCTGAGGAAGTAGAGAAGAAAGATCCCAGAGGTCTGAAATGTTTTGAGTGCTCAAGATTTGGGCATATACGAGCTGATTGTGGGAACCTCAAGAAGGGCAAAGGGAAGGCATACAATGTGACTCTTAGTGATGAGTCAGAAGAAGAAGAAGAAGCTCCTGAGTCAGAAAAATTTCTAGCCTTTTGTGGCTTCACTTGTAGAAGAGGAGGATTCTTATTACTCAGAGCACAGTGATAATGGGGAAGATCTCAAGGATGCATACAAAACTCTCTATGTAGAGTACGAAATGCTGAGGAAAGGTCGCAAGCAGCACATTCATGATCTAAACAGTTTGCAAACTGAGAAGGGTTCATTGTTGCGCAAAATACAAGAGCTAGAGGAGAAGCTCCTAGAGACTCAGCTCCAATTAGAGAGAGTCAAGGATGAAAAGCTGACTCATATGTTATCTATCCAAAAGAGTCCTACCGACAAGACTGGTTTCGGGTATGTAGCTCCTCCCTCTGATACTCCCTCTACTTCCAGGACTGTCTTTGTCAAGCCTGCAGTCCCAGAGCCTCCCCCCACTATTGAAGATAAAGGGAAGGACAAAATTGATGGAGATGTTCCGGGCACTCAGAGGCCTCCTTCCATCAGAAAATATCCTATATGCCATTGTTGTGCAAATTTTAATACTCGCAAGTGCACGAATCGTTTGCAATATAGCGTTTTACAAGTGCGAGGTCGATCCCACAAGGAATTGTGTTGCGAAAATTAATCTCTATTCAAACTAATCTTATTTTAACCTAGTTCCAAGTTTATGGATTTTTTAACAAAAGAGAACATAAACAAAATTAATGAAAATAAAGGGATCTAAGGTTTTGGAATCCACACCCACCAAATCATATCGACATATTCTCATGCTCATCCACACCATTTGAAATTCTCAACATACAAATCTTAGGTATGCTCTACTTTGCTTCAAAAATTGTTTAAATCATTCAATGAATCCATTCTTGCACAAATCACAAAAGATATCTAGTTTTGACCAAATCATCAAATGTATCTGTAGAATGAAACACACCAAATATCCAACATTTTGATATATAAAAACCCAAGCCATCAATTTAATGAAACTATCTCAAATCATCACATGTATCCGGAAATCACAAGAGATATCTGAGAATAATCTCAAAAATCGAAGTAGAACAATGAGAAATCAAAACCCATAAACTCAAATAGCATAAACAAGCATGAACTTAGTTTCTCTTCAATGGTGTGGTTTCATCCTCAACCCTAGATGAAATTTTAGCTACACATGATAAAAAAAAAAAATCTAAAACATTAAATTAAAAGCATAAAAATTAAACACTTACAAAAGAACAAAATGGAAGAACAAAATCCTTTCAAAAGAAAGACTTGGTGTGTGAGGGTTGTGCCCCACTCCACACGCTCCTCTTCCTTAGAGAAGAGAGAAATATATACTGCAGGCTTGCCAAAAAAAAAAAACAAAAAAAATGAGTTGCAAAAAGGTGCCTTGCCCTTCACGTTCACAAGAGAAAATAAAATAACTGCTGGGTCTTGAGTTAGACTTGCCATGGAAATAGCAAATTCAAACTTTTCTTTTATGTTCCGGAATTTATGCTGGGCAGTTGACTCATTCTTTCGTGAAAGTCTTGCGTTTCTTCTTTGGGTCATTACCCATGCCAGGTCATTCAAGCCTCACTCAAGATTCGGAATTTTTGCTGGGCTGCAGGTCCTCTTTTGCGTCTTTAGTGCTGCCCTTTTACATGCATGTCCGGTTCAATTGCAAATCGTGGGTCTCGGTGCTTTATAGGAGCTGCAGGTTATGGAAATAGTTGTAGATTACCAAACTTGCATTGGATGATTGCGTCACTTGCACCCTTCTAAGTCTTTTTGAGTGATTTATGGTGTAAGTTGGTGCTTTGTAGGAGGAATCATGTAAAACAAAACCTTGACTTTTGTGTGGTGCCCAACTCACGTGAGTCTGGTAAACAAAAGATCAAAGGTATCCCGTGTAAACATGACATGTCTTCACATAAAGTGTTTTCTATTTATTTGCAATTTTGTTATAAGATCATCATATTTTATCAATCACCTGCAAAAATATTAGAACACAAAAACTAATCAAGAATATTAGAAAATAACAAAACTAAAGGCTTAACAAATGCGAGTTAAGGGGTTCAAATATACAATATTTTAGACTTATCAGCCATCACTATGGTTTAAGTGGGCATGTCCGACCCAGTGCTCCCTACTCAAAGCCCAAAAAGTAAAAAGCAAGAAAGAAGTGCCTTGGCCAGCAAATTATGGCACAAGACCTCTGACCCAGTATTTGGCTCCATGGCATCAGGATCATTACCAAGCTCCACGGAGGCAAGCACCAAGGCATTAGGCTCCTCAATATCAAGCTCCTTGGTCTCATGTCCCTTGGCACCAAGCATCACAGCATCAGCGGCCTCAGCAACGATTTGTACCTGCCAATCATAATGGCAAATCCAAGATCAAATCCAAGCACTTTAAAAGGTCGCAGAAGGTGGAAGATGATCAATACTACAGGGAGCCACCTATTTGGATGCAAAGCATGATGGAATGGATGGGTCAACAGATGAAGTCCTACCAGCAACCACCCACAGGAAGGCAAGCTTGGGTCAAGAAGAAGAAAGACACTCACCCCATGAGGGGGAATGGACGCACCTAGTATGAGAAGTTGTTCATGCTTAGGATTTGGTTCCTAATCCTAAGGCATCAGGTTTGATTGCTTGACTTTTACTTGCTATATTTTGTGTACAATCTAGGAACCAGTTTTGTTTGTCCCCCCTATTTCTCTTGAGAGAATATTGCAGGTACTATTTGGGGAAGACAGAAAAAGCAGGTTGAGCGACTGTTTTTTTGTATCGGCAACATCGAGCTTACACATGTTTGATCATGTCTTGCATGTTATATGATGTCATTTCCATATAGCATTTTGTTTAATAAAAAAAAATGGGGAGAAATTGCAGGAATTTTTTTTTCTTTTCTTGGCATGTCAGATATTGCATGTCTTTTCACCTGATATCTCAATTCTTTATGCATTAATCTACTTTGCTTAGATATGATTGAGAGTTTATGACTATATCTGCCAAGTGTTTTCCTGTTTATGCAAAAGTTGGATAGCTTCTTTCCGCATGCGATGAAAATGTACACTATTCAAGACTCCCCTAAAGGTACATCTTTCCTTCTCTGACTTTTTGCTTCAAGAAATTCTGGATAAGAGAATAGGTTTTTGATAAAATGGCCAAATTGATCAAATGCTAGTTGAACCTAGAACCTAAAAATTATAGCATTTTCTCTAGGTTGCAGCATCAAAAGAATCAAGCAGTTACTCTTATGAATTCTGCGCTATATATGTATATTTTCTGCTTATGTGCTGAATTTGCAATATGCTTTATCCTTCGTGGTGCAAGTGAAACTTTACCTTGTCCTTCATGGTACAAGTAAAACAATTGGGTGTTGCATCTTAGGGGGAGTGTATCAGATAAGGGTGGCTAGGCCCTAGTACTGAATAAAGTTTGACTTTTGACTAATCTTTCACTGATTTTCTCTCTGGTCTAGAAAATCTGGTTGCGTTTTGTCATATCAGTGAAAGTCATACCTTGTAGGAAAAGTCTTCACACACACATACATGCATTGTATGAGTTGAGTAATCTATCTAAATTTTCTATCTACAGGAAAATTGTTGTGCTGATTGAATTCTAAACTTTCTTTTATATCTCTGCATAGTTTTGAGATGCTTGCTGATTGCTTTATCAGTTGATTATACGTGCGTGTTCTGAAGCTGACTTTAGGAAAAATATTTTCTGCTAATTTTTCCCTCAGTTTCTGCCTTTTCATTTTGAAGCGTTCGGACGAGTGTGGCTTTGTCGGCCGGACAATTATGTTAGACGCTCGGACGTGCGCGGCTCTGACGGCTGGACGGTAAGGTTACATGTGACGTCCCACATCGCCTGGGAATGGGGATGTGCTTATATGTATAAATGCACCCTATATGACACAACGCGTTTTAAAGCCGTGATGGCAATGAACCTATCAGAACTCCGCAGTTAAGCGAGCCGCTGCGAGAGCAATCCCAGGATGGGTGACCTCCTGGGAAGTCTGATATGGGGAGCCAAAAGCGGACAATATTGTGTCATTGGGGGTGGGTCGTTACAAATGGTATCAGAGCCATTGTCCAGCCTGAGATGGTGGAAGCGTGCACAAGCCCAAGAGGGTTGCCGGCGGGCACTCGCTGGGATGCCAAGAATGGGGTGATCCCATGAGGGTTGCCGGCGGGCACTCGCTGGGATGCCAAGAATGGGGTGATTGTGACGTCCCACATCGCCTGGGAATGGGGATGTGCTTATATGTATAAATGCACCCTATATGAAACAACGCGTTTTAAAGCCGTGATGGCAATGAACCTATCAGAACTCCGCAGTTAAGCGAGCCACTGCGAGAGCAATCCCAGGATGGGTGACCTCCTGGAAGTCTGATATGGGGAGCCAAAAGCGGACAATATTGTGTCATTGGGGGTGGGTCGTTACATTACACGTCCGGATGCGCGTGGCCTGTCCGCATGTTTACGAGGCAACAAGCGTCTGGACGGGTTAATGAGCCATCCGGACGGGGACCCCACCGGTTTTATAAACCTTGGCTGCCGCATTTTCAAGCTACCCTACTCATTTTCTCACTCTCTTTTGGCTTCTAGTGAGTAAGTTCTCGAGAGTTTTTGCATTTTCTCGCACTCTTTTGTCCTTTTGTGCATTACTCACCACATTCTAGGTACTTTTTCTAGTTAACTTTATTCTTTTCAGTTTCTTTTAAAACTGTTAGAATAGTGATAATTTTGGGAATGTTAATGAGTTTCGTTTGGGAATGTTAGAATTTCCTTTTGTGATATCTGCTGTGTTAGGATTATCTGGTTTGGTATTATTGAGGACTGTTTTGTGATATTTCCTGTTTGTAATTTTTGGAAAAGTTCCTTTTACTGCCGTTATAATTCCGAATTTTCTATGTGCATTAACAAGAATATTTTTTGGATTATTCTTGGCAAATCTTGTTGGTTTCTTTTTCAGAATCATGTCTGCAACCAGTCCACAGCGCAGAGTTAGACTGAGGACAGAGGGAGATAGGGCAGCCCTTAGAGCTAAGATTATCAACCGACCAGTCATTGCGGAGAGGAATGTTGTTTGGTCCGACATCATGGTGGCTCCTCTGGACAGTGTCCACAACACTATCCAGACCTATCATTGGGGGTATCTACACACTTGTGCCTCTGTTGTGTACACCAGGCTGGTCAGGCTATTCTATGCCAACCTCGAGGTGGTTCAGGATGATGACCACAGGTTGGTACTTCAGTCTATTGTAGGCGGGCATACTATCACTGTTGATCCCCAGATCATCAGTCAGTTCACAGGAGTACCTGTTCTCCAGATTCCTGGTAGCCCTTATAATGAGGTGGTAATCCCTCATTCTCTGGATGATCTCAGATAGTTCTTTCATGTTGTTCCCCAAGGAGAGGAGCGCGCCACCACCATCAAGATCGGTGTCTTATCTGCCCCACACCGCATGCTAGCCAAGATTGTCCAGCACAACCTTTGTCCCGTCATTAGGCGCAGTGACCTAATTTTGAAGAGGGCCCAGTTCGTGTATGCTATCAGTCTTCGCTTGCCTTTCTGCTTGTCCAAGCATATTTTGGGCATTATTCTGGAAGCCCGTGATGAGGGCAATACCAGTCTCCTATTTGGTTGCCTACTCACACAGATTATTCTATAGTTAGGCATCATAATTGCTGGCGAGCTAAAGATGAAGATCTAGGATTCTATCAGCAAGCAGACTCTAATGAAGTCCAATGCTTAGGTGCAGAGAAATGATCAGGATGATGATGTGCCCCCGCCTCCTCCTATTCCTGTAGGCATACCAGATGTGGCGTCCTCTTCTAAGACTGATCCGTCACCATAGCCGGATGTCAGCTATTCTCAGATTATGGAGGCAATGGCCGCTATTTAGGGGGGCATGAGTTCTATGCAGCTCTCCATGTCATCTATGCAGTAGTCCATCTCGACCATGCAATAGGAGGTTCACTCAATTAACCTTTGTGTGGAGCAAAATCAGATTGATCTCTAGGAGTGTCTCAAGTTCCATCACCCGTCCAGCAGTGATGACGAGGATGATGCACCGATGGCAGATGCATCCTGCTTTTCTTTTCTCGTTGTAGTTTTTGATATATTTTGAGACATTTGTGTTATCTTTTTGATAATTTGCTACATTTGTTTAAACTCCTAGATATTTTATTACTCTATTTACCCTGGTCCTTCTGAGACCTTTAGAGAGAGTAATCTTTGTGTGGTTTTTATCATTACTCTGTTTTACCCTTTGTCCCTTTGTGATAAAAAGGGGGAGTAATTTTTTATTTGGACCAGGATTGTATTTTTTAACCGGTCAAGTATTTTTGTTCCAGAATTACCAAAGGGGGAGTTTGTTAGTTTGTAATTGGCCACATTTTGTTGGACAAAATCACTTCTTTGTAGTGATGCTATTTAACAGGGATTTCGCTATTAAGAGTGATTCCAGAAGATTCTGCACAATTTACAAATTAGAAAATTTGGTTCCTTGCCAGCCGTCCGAACGACTTGTCATACCGTCTGGACGCCCAACTTTCCAAAGCATCATCCGTCCGGACGACGAGAACTTTCCGTCCGGACCTTTCTCTGTGTCGAGAAGCTTCGAACTGCTATACCTTGCATCCGTCCGGACGTTTCAGCAGCACGTCCGGACAACTCTCAGTGTTCGACAAGCTTCAGGATTTCTTTCCAAAACACAGTTATGGGAAGTTCACTGCAACCATCCGAACGACATGGATTCCCATCCGGACGCACTCATCCATAAGGCAAGTATCTCATTCAAAATCCAGACGTCTGGACGTCAGTCCTCTTGGTCCAAACCCGCAAAGCCTTGGTATGGAAATTACTTGCAGCGGAAGTGCGACCGTTCGGACGACAGGGCACCACCGTCCGGACGGGGCACAAATCAAGAAAGAATTTCAGCAAAATTTTCAGAAAGCTGAACTCATAGTTGTCCGTCCGGACGCCATATGACTACCGTCCGAACGGCGCCTATTTTTTATCAAGCTAGACGCTCATTTGAACCCTCAGCCTATAAATAGAGGTCCCTAGGCTTGAGAACAGCAAGAATTCAGTATTGAATTCAATTAGTGCTTAGAGAGTTATATTGTGAGAGTATTGAGCTGAGTTGTCTCTCTGAAGCCATTATTGTGTTTGCTGTTACTGCGCTTATCTGAAGTCTATCTTAGGGGTTGGCCCTAAGGTAAAGGATTCCATTGAAGACCCCTTCAGGTAGGAGACCTGGTTAGAAGGCGTTCGTGTTAGGCTACAAGTTAAAGTGCAAGGTACGACCACTGCATCAGGGGTATGTGAATGCTACTACTTTGTAACTAGTCTTATCTTCTGAATAGTGGATATCCTGGGTTTGGCTACCCCGGAGTGGTTTTTCTCATATTAAGTTTTCCACTTCGTTAACAAAAATTCTTGTGTCTTTTAAATTCCGCATTGATATTTTGTTGACACTTTGTGCACACACACACTTACTTTGTGTTAGAAGTCATTTCAATTTTTTCACAAGTGGTCAACAATATCATGGTAAAGTATCGTTATCCCATTCCTAGATTAGATGATATGCAAGATGAATTGCATGGCTCCTATATTTTCAATAAACTAGATCTTAAAAGTGGATACCATCAAATTAGAATGAAAGAGAGAAATGAAGGGAAAATTGCTTTTAAGACTAAATATGGACTTTATGAATGGTTGGTTATGCCATTTGGACTTAGAAATACGGCTAGTACTTTCATGAGATTAATGAACCATGTATAACTTGCGTTCATAGGCAAATTTGTAGTCATGTACTTTGATGATATCCTAGTGTACAGCAAGAACTTAGATGAACATATTGAGCATTTGAGATGTGTGTTTGATGAGTTGAGATGTAAGAAGTTGTATGCTAATTTTAAGAAATATACATTTTGTATTGAAAAAGTTGTTTTTCTTGGTTATGTTGTTAGTACAAAAGGTATTGAGATGGATGAAAAGAAAGTCAAGGCTATCAAAGAGTGGCCAACGCCTAAAGGCGTCACTAAGGTAAGAAGCTTTTATGGTTTAGCTAGCTTTTATAGGTGTTTTGTTAAGGGTTTTAGCACAATTGCTGCACCACTTACTGAAATAATTAAAAAGAATGCTGGATTTCATTGGGAGAGTGATCAAGCGAATGCATTTGCTACTATTAAAGAAAGGTTATGTTCTACACCTATGTTAGCATTACTTGACTTTAACAAAAAATTTAAAATTGAATATGATGCTTCATGAATAGGAATTTGAGCCGTTTTAATGCAAGATAGGCGGCCCATAGCCTTCTTCAGTGAGAAGCTAAGTGGGACGGCCTAATCCATAGAAGGACTAAATTGCATCCTCAAGGAGATGGACATTTCCAAATCCTTGAAAAAATTAATGATAATGCTTATAAAGTGGATCTTCTAGGTGAGTATAATGTCTCTACTACTTTCAATGTTTTTGATCTTTCTCACTATGATGCAGGTAATGATTCGAGGTTGAATCATTTTTAGGAGAGGCGGAATGATGGGCACCATGGTGGACCAAGTCTTAAAGATCCCTTGGAAGTTCCAGATGGGCCAATCACAAAGTTAAGAGCTAAGAAAGTCAAGGAAGCAATGCAAGGATTGATGCAATCCACTTGGGCTGAGTTTGCAAATTTATCGAGCAAGACCCCAACATTTAAGATGAGCTTGAAAGAAAAAGAACCATCTTTAATCCATGTGATACAAGCTACAGAGGGGGACGGCATAGCCTACTGGTTTAGTGTAGACTCTTTATTTCATTAAGTATAGGTGTGTGTGGGCCTATTTTATTTATTAAGTAGACTTTTTTTATTAGCTATAGGCATGTAGTTTATGATGTTTTGGGCTTAAGGATGTTTAGCCCATGTCTTTTAATTGATGTAGGCTTTAGTAGGCCCTAGGGTTTCATGGAGGGGTTTAAAAAGACTTGTAGCCGCATTTTCTAGGAAAGTTGAATGTGAATAAAGTTTTTTCTTCATAATTTTTTTTTTTTCAGTTTTCTCTACTTGTTCTTGATTGAATTAAGAACTTATCAAAGACAAACTCTTTGTGGCGTTCTCACTGAATCTAGGTTCTTGGAACAAGATTTCAACGAATCTAGATCTTCTTGACTTTCTTGTTTCAATTTGATTGTGAGTTTAAGGAAATTCGATCTCACGGGTGCACATCACTTAGTCTATCGAGCGCCTCTTAATTGGAAGGCCTAAAGGGGTACACAATTCGGCAAGCAGTTAAGTGTATTTTACGCGATCTTATCACTCATGGCTTTCTGTTAGGCATCAGTATTTCTATCGGCTTTTTTGGTAATAAAGTCTCTTCTTAAGAAAGTAAGAAAAAAATTAAAAAAAATAATAATATTATGGAAAGCCTTGGTGCTAAAGGGATGGAAATCTTCTAAATGAAAAATTAGAGAATTATGAGAAGCATCACAAAATCAATTAGTCGTCCCTTTGCATTAATGACATGCTGCAGCTGTCAGAAGCCAAGTAATTAATTAATCCAGGTGGCACTGAAAGGCCCCTGACGGTAAATTGTCGCTACCCTTTCGACGTGGCGCTAAACCCTTGCTTGCCATTGACCCCGGCAGTACGGTATGACACCCGTCCAACATAAAAAATTGAGATTGTACGTACAATCAACCAACGACTCACAACACTCCAACAATGTCCAAAGCTGTTATGTCAGGAAGCCAGCGCATTGTTTGGCCGGACATGCGCATTTGTTTGGCCGGACCGCCGGAGTTAGAATTCTGATGGGCTCCTTACAGACATGTCTCTTTCAATTCATCAATTTATTTTTCATCTTTCTCTCCTTAAATTGATGCAAGATGAACCTATATAGCTAGCCACTTTAGTCATCATCCTGGGGTTACACCTATGCCTTTGAGGCTTTTGGAAAGTATACTCAGGTGCACGCCCAGTATTTCTCTTCATCCTAATCCTTAAGGGTACTGGTGTAGGCTCGGTTCCACACACATTCACAAAGACTCACCACCGAAGAAAAGAAGAGGCATGCTTCAAAAAGAGAAATTTCATCTCAACAGCTAGAAAAAGACACACGGACGAGTACTATTGCTTCATTGTCTAGTTGTCAGATTGTACACACTAACCGAAAAACAAATATTGCAGCACGTGGCTTAGCTAAGACCACAATACTAAACAAGTCATAGATGAATAAATGAAAGTTTGATTTCATTGATTCATTAAAATTCTTAACGTACGTTACATCACCTTAACATTTTAATAGAAGAGAGATTAATGGTACACCTTCATGATCTCTTTTTAGGAATGTAAACGAAGCAAAGTTATATGTGAGTTCGCTCGGGCTCGACTTGATAAAACTCGGCTCGTGCGCGATTCGATTATTAAATGAGATATTCGTAGACACGAAAATATACACTATTATTAAACGATACAAATCCGTATAAAACTCGGTTCGTTCGTTAATTTATATGATACTAAATCTTAGAATTTATGTAATATGCTGATAGGACATAGTGTATCTTCATTATATAATGTAAATTATGTAATAAACATATGATTCATCATTTATGTCAACAAAACAACAACAGTTATTTTGTATGACTAATGACTAAGTATGATCTAATCATGTAAATTATATAATATGATCTAACAGTTCATATGTGATATAATTAAGTATATATATATATATAATGTCACATAATTTCTAAATTCTAACTCTTAAGTATATAATTCATAGTAATGTAAACTATAAAGATTAAGAACCAGTCGTAATTAGATCGCTTTACCACATAAGATTGATATTTCTTTTTTCGAGCCGATCGAGTCAAGCTTAATTTTTAAAACTCGTCATATGAGCTCGAGAGCGGCTCGAACTCGTGTTAAATTTAAATGAGTCAAGCTTGAACATACGCTACTCGCTTAAACTCGACTTGTTTACCTCCTCTCTCTTTTACATGAGGACAGATAAAAGATGAAAACGTGATTAGCCGGGTTGTTGATGATAGTAATCCAAACTCTGGGTGACAGGACACAGGAAGTTGTTGGCATTTGAACACAAGTTCTGCATCAGATCGATGTGCGGTCACAGATGCATGATTGTGACACCAAACTTTGGACTGTCGTCGAGGCCGGCATTTGTTAGCCTTTATACACTGCATGGGTGCTGCACTATTAGGTGCTGTCCTAGCTGTTACAAAATGCCTGGTTTGTTGTCGGATTCGCTTGAGTCAAAATACTTTGGTGCTGGAATCCGATACGCTGTCTATTTTCTGCGCATACATTGATAGATGAACTCATAAAAGTCTCAATGGAATGATAAAAAAGAAAACGCGATAGAAAAGCAGCTTTCCAGTACTTTCCAAAGTGCCACAATTTAGATTTTTGCAAAGTGAAATAGACCTGCATGCCTTCATATATATATATATAGTGAGGAAATTAAAGCTTTGCATGTATAAAACAAGAGCCAAATTTTTGGATATACAAGTCATCTATCTATGCTAGCTTTGACAGGAACAGGACCCGCAGTCCCGCAACTTTCTCATTCCCATAATTAAGCTTCACAAATATACAAACAACATATATATTGGGGTAAAAAATATGCAGAAAATTAATTAATTAATTAATTAACATAAGCGAAGAAATCAAATCTACAACTTTGTGAATATATATATATATATATATATATATATAACAGATGTGAATTTTGGTACCACTTTGAACCCCAAGTCTTTATGCTTGATGATCATTGAGGCTTTAGGATTAAAGGATACAAAGGGAAGAATCCAAGAGGGACAACGGGACAAAAATCCAGCTCAATCTTGAGGGTGATGGGCATGTTATTGTGATGAAAATCAAGTTAGTGTGATATATATGCATGCAGATTCTCAGTTGAAAAGGAAGGGCCGGAGACGCGGAAGCCGGTGAGCGCGGTGGTCCTACGTCGGAATCATAACATGCAAGTGTTCATACCGCAAATTATCCTTTAAAGAAATTGCTTAAAATTCCTCCTCTTTCACTTCTTTTTTTAAAAAAATAAAATGAAATATTTGGAGTTTCGCCTCGACTAGATCATGCAAAGCATCTCCTCCACATAGTTTCGCCCCACTAGTTCATACTACAAATTATCCTTTACAGAAATTGCCTAAACTTCTTCCTCTTTTCTTTTTTCTTTTTTAATAAACAGAGTATTTAGGGTTTTCTCTCTATCAAAACATGCAAACATCTCTTCTACACGCTTTTGCCTACAGATATAACTCAAAGGAATTGTTTATACTTAATAATGACTCGTAAACCTGACACTTTATAAAGCACTGGAACCAAATGACTTGTTAATCGAGTCAACCCTTGAAGTTTTTCTTCTCCTTTGGCTTTTCAATGGCCTTAACTTTCTCCTTAATTGCCAAAATAAGTTGTAACATCTAGCTAGTAGCTTGTATTTCAGGTAAATGTTTATGGTTTTGAATGCTATATAACAATTTTGCGAACTCAAATGGAGACTGATCGAGTAGGATCGAATTCCCATCAATTAATACACTGACGACTTACAATCAATTAAGGGATCAGTGGGTCGTACAATACTTAATGACTAATTAATTATGTCATATAAGTGCTTAATTGCATCAACAATTTAGTACCATGCCCACGTGAATTCATGTCCTCATCTACCCACTGATTTGATATTTTTCACTAATGAGTCCGTGGTACTTTTCTTTCCTTTTTTTTTTTTTTTTTTTTTTTTTTTTTTTAATAAATAAAAAGGAAACAAAACGACGGCAAAGGAAAAACAAGAAATTAAGGGTGTGTTTGATACTTTCTTTTAGGGGATGTGTTTTGTGATTGGGTTGAAAAAGTGTCTTGAGGTGAGATAGATGAAAGATGTTTTGAGATTTTATTTTCTATTTTTGAGTGTTTTGTGTTGAAAGTTATTTTTAATGTTTTAATTTATTTTTTTTAATTTTTTTCTTTATTTAGTTTTTCTTTATATTTTTAACAAAAATCACAAATACTCTCATATAACATACTCTTTAACAAAAACTAAACATTTGTCAAATTTTCTCTTTAAATTCAAAGAGCCAAAAAGACAATGTTATAATTTTTTTAATAATATTTTTTTCCAAACCGTGCCAAAGTAGAGAAAAATAGTATTTATTTAAAGACAATAGTATTCATGGTAGTTGTTATGAATGATTAAAACATAATATTTTTTTAAAGTAGAGAAACATTTAGAGATTTTGTCGTTTGATGGTTTAAAAAAGTGATTAGCTAAAACCCTTAAAGTAGATTTTTAAAGTTAAATTTAAAAAAATTATGAAGAGGCCCATTATGAATTCTCTTAAGGGGGATCTTTCCTCCTGTTTAACGGGATGGACAGTCGGGACAGAGGAGAGATAAGAATGCATTCAGAATGGTGTCTAAAAACTGCCCATTTTATCGCATGATAAGTGCAAAAGCTTGGACTTCTATCATGAACTGCCCTTACTTCTTAAGAAAAAAAAAAGTGTGATTTAATATGGCATCTGAACCAAATGTTATGATCAGTTCGAACCTTGACTCTGTCAATTAATCTTATTCAGTTAAAATATTTCACATGTTGAGCCTTACCTATTAAAATGAAGTTCAAATTCACACATAAGAAAAAATATTAAAGTATTAATTAAATAATTAAAATTTATCTCTTTTAATCTATTTAAGCTTTCTGTATTCCTTGTCACTCGAAGTATGAAAAGAAAGGTGCACTTATCTTGAAAACCAAGAAGAAAAAGGTAATATATATTTGTTGATAAAAGATAATATTTATATCCGATATTCATGGAATAAAAAAAGTTGAAGATAAAGTAGCTAGACAAAGTGCATTAAAGAAAGGCTAAAGATTTATAGGCCATCTTAAAGACAAACGTAGAGGGTACTGTCTTGTACAATTTTAGTTGCTTGTATAAATCAAATGGAATGGATCGGTGAGAATAAAGGGCTCACACACAAAAATTAAAATGATCTGTCCCTCTCAACCCTCTCCCATCATTTTGATTTTTGAACAACTTTTCCAAGCCTTTACATATTCAGTATATTAACTATTTACTTAGGTAAATAATTTACCTTTTTTTAAAAAATTTATTCTGTAACAAAATAAAATTAATGTCTTTTTTGTTGGCTGCAGAGACATCCACCCATGCACAGGGGCGGAGCTACACTTTGACTTTGGACCCCCCAAATTATTATTTTTTAATTTGGTCCTCTTCAAAGCCTAAAAATTGGCTCCACCCCTGCCGTCTCAAATTTCAATTCTAATGAAACTCATGGTGCCTACTTCCAAAATTGAGTCATTCTTAATTAATTTCGTCCCCTTATGCCTTCATAAGGTGCATCATTATCATATGAAAGCATTAGAGACTGTTTAATTGAATTGTAAGTAATGAGCCTTCACACCGACCAAATATTAACAATGAAAATATGCAAAATATTAAGGCGTGCACAAAGTTCTCTTTCAATTCAGTATGTTAAATTGGCATTTATCTTTACACTACATTTCTAATTTTTACATGCTTCAAGGACAGATTTTAGCATAGAAACTTAGATCCCGTTTGTTTTAGCGTAAAATATTTTCAGTTGAAATCATTTTCTGGGGTTTGGCTTGTATGGAAAATCAACAAATATTTGTATATTTTCATTCAACCATATTATCCAATAAATATTAACTTTTACTGATAACATAAAAATATTAATATAAAACGATAAAAAAATAAAAAATAAAACTAAAAATAACGTTTAATTAAAAATACACATATTGAATAACAATTACCATCTATTTTCAAAAACTCGGAGGAACTACGAGGAAGAGAGAGAGATATGACGAAGAAGAGATTCAGAGGAAAAGTGTGTGAGAATAGAACGCTTTCTGAGGTACGATTGAGATCTAGTGCAATTGTCGGCTCATATTGTTTGCAATTTGGACAAGTAATATTGTGAGAGGGCAGTCCGAGATCTGCTTAGGCAAATAGGTCCGATAAATGTTCATTTCACAATTGTCTGCCCACATATGTGGGAGAACGGGGAATTAAAAGGGTAAGGGCCTGTTTAATAACACTTGTTTACTTTATTTTATTTTTATATTTAATTATTTTTCAAAAACATGTTTGGATTGTTTTTTTGAATCAAAACTCGACTCCAAATTTTATCCAACTTTTTTTAATTTTGTCTCAGGTTCTCTAAACCATCCAAACATAATTCCGAAAAACAAATTTCCTCTGTATTCATAATTTTAAATATAATAAAATATAATACAACAAAATCGTACACCCAAACGAGTCATAAACCATTTAAAAAACTTTAACACATTAACATTATTTTGCATGGTTTTTGCAGATCACGCAGATTTTAGTTTGATAGATCAATGGGTAGCTAGCTAGGTTTGGAGGAATTTTCTCGGATCTTTCCATATTAAGCATGTAATTTGCATACTCTAAAAATATTAATTAAGCTCAAATAATCTTTCCACTAATAGCAAATAATTATAACAAATAAATCCTGGTCCAAACTCGATCGTATGCAAGAACAACCTGACACATTCAAGAAAATGGAGCTTGTGGTCCTCCTCCACCTTTTTCACCTTTTCCGTACACTTTCTTCACCTTCATAGCTTCTTCCACTCCTTCAATTCGCTCCACCATTCTCCACCACATCCTAGCTTCTAACCATCCTCTCTCAAGTCTCAATGGAGTCAACCAAGAGCCTCGTCGAAGGGAAGCGAACATTCGTCGAAGATGACATCGATGACGAGTACTTGGATGAAGAAGATCAGGGAGGAGGTGAAATGATAAGCTTTGGAGATCAGAATGAGAGAAAGAGAGCAGGTGCTCCTCCTCTCTCTGGGAAAAGAGGAGGGTCCACTGCAAGTTCCGGTGGGGTGTCGCCGGCGCGTTGCCAGGCTGAGAAGTGTGGAGCTGATTTGACCGATGCAAAGCGGTACCACCGCCGTCATAAGGTGTGTGAAATTCATTCAAAGGCGCCGGCTGTGACTGTCGCCGGCCTGCGGCAACGGTTTTGTCAGCAATGCAGCAGGTCTGGTATTCCTAATTTTCTATATATATATATATATATATATATATATATATATATGGAGATAAATGGAGATTTGACTAATCTTCCATTACAGAAAATACTTGAAGAATTACTTTTTTATTAGGATTTATACATTATGCTTTAAAAGAAATATTCTCATTGTCGAAAAGTTCCTTGTAAATATTAATTTCTTTGGACCTTTTTTTCTTCTTTTTTTTTCTAACAAATCTTTGATTAATAAAGATGAACTTGAACACAACGATCAACAGATACAATATCATGAATACAAGGAGGTAAGCGAAGATTATTGCAAGCCCTCCACATAAATACTTTCAGGGTATATATATTCATTTACCATATTCTTTTCTAAACTCTTCCTTGCCCCCTATCGTATAAACATTCTCCTTTGCTGCCATTTTTAAGTGATAGACACTTCTCACTGTGAACTCTCCATTTGCTATCTGTTCATGCAATTATAGTAACTAATTGACATTTGACAAATTTATGCTGCTTCATTCTCCTGATCAATCACCTCATTGATTAGAAATATATTCCACCACCGCCACCTTAATTGTATGGCCTAATCAATAAGATCTGCAAGAGTACTGCAACAACTACTACTTCATTTAAGACTCTTCTTGGTTATTGTAGGTTTAGGGATCCATCTACCCTTTTGGTTTCTGAACAGAAATGAAAACTTGATTTAAAAAAAAAAAAAAAAATTTAGAAGCTAGATCGAGGAAAGATAGTAGGTTCCTCTAGCTATAGTACTGGATATCTTGGTGAAGAGTTTGTTCAGTCAAATCTTATGCGGTGGCCGGAAAAGTTTACGTGCTAATAAACTTGACACATTTTGACATTGAGTAATGCTACAAACGACATTTTTATCCCGCTTGGTTGCCGCAGGCGCTTGTAATATATTTGGTTTTTAGTGTCTAATGCATCATCATTCTGGTTATACATGTAGAACTTCTCATAATTGGACTATATATGTAGGTTCCATGAGCTATCCGAGTTTGACGAAGCAAAAAGAAGCTGCCGTAGACGCTTGGCTGGACATAACGAGCGGCGCCGGAAGGCCGGGCCGACAGAATCTAGCGGAGAAGTTTCAAGCCGCAGAGGGGTTAGGCAAGGTGATGATCAAAGAGGCAGAATTCATGTAACAATCCCAGCAGGGAATCCGGCCGGTTACAAGCATCTCCAGATCAGATAAGATTCAATGGCTATGGATCGATATTGGACCGCTCCCTCTCTTCTGTCATCCTTATATGCCCCTGCATATGATATTAGATAGTTTCCTTCCTTGTGTCTGCTTCATGTTAAGAGAAGACCATCAATAACCACCTAGCCTCCTCGGCCACTAGCTTGTTTTTTTTGCTCGATCTACTTATGTTGTTGTTTATGAACTGGCTTTCTGCAAACTATGCTATGCGGAATATGCCTTTAAACCTTATATTTATTTTCAAGGACATGGCCTCTACACAGACCACCTTAAGAACCAAGTTTCTCTCAAGCCTATGAGTGTCAGAATTTACTATTTGATGTTTTAGAGTTCCCTTTTTGCAAATGAAGTCTATGATGGATGATCACGCTAGGAAATTAAGCCTTATATAAGATAATTTTCCGAGTTTATCTAATCTATCCGAAATCTATTGCAGCGTCACATACTTTATGGTTTTCACGCCAGAAAGGCTAATTAATATATATATATAAAAGGAGCTCAAGTTCTGTTTGTCAACCTAGCAACTTCCATTTGAGCCTCTTTCTCATAAATTTTAATACGATTGTGTTTTGGAGGGGTGCATTTTGTTTTTGTATTGAAAAAGTTTTGAGTATTTTGTGTTTTAAGAAAAAAATAAAAATAAAAATTGTTTATCAAATAATTAGTCGGAAAAAAAATGCCCCAAATTGTAAAACGAAATATCACAGATGGTCTTGCTTTCCCACTTTATTAGACAAACAGAGCAGCATCCAGTTACTTCAGAAGGCATTTGGGACATCTAACAGCAACATGAATATCCCAGCTTTTTTTTATATAGAATTTCCCATTTGTCCATTTTGTCCCTTTTTTTAGCAACAAAAATGGGGGCATTCCCATCATGAGCTATTCATTTTACAATTCAAAAGAATTAGTGACGATAAAATTCAACAGAACTAAAATTGTTTTACATTGCTCCTATCCACCTTTTTCGGCTGACAATTTTCCTGAGACTTCATTTTTTTTTTTTTTTTTTTTTATTCTTTTCTTATTCCAATTGCATTTTGTGAGCTCAATTTGTAAGCCAGCTGGTAAACTCCAGAAAAAAAGGGAAGAATACATTTCAGAACTAGTAAATTAGGCAGTTCTGTTGCAAATTGGTGGCATATCTGACACTTTCAAACAAAGAAAACAACAAAAAGCCTCTACTAGGGCACAAGATAGGGCATAAGTTTTATTTCTATTCCTAGGGTGTTTACACATCACTTAAAAAACAGAGTTTTTTACCAGACAAAAGTGTGGAGAGCAATCCTTGGATCACTGAAATCTTACAACTATGCAGGAAATATCATCCGTGCTGTTCCTATTAAGCGCCTCTTCAGTAAGGTGCTTCGCTGCTGCCCGTGCATCCTTTATATGCCTGATACTATTTGCTGCGTCTTGGTTCGACATTACCTAGCAATATGGCCAATTAATGACAATGTCAGAATACGGCTTAATTCCGTCTCACGTCAAAAGGGAAGCGAATGGTGCAGCTCATAGACTAACAAAATATGCGCTCTCTCATGGATGAAGTGATTCACATTAATAAAGCCCCTCGGTGTATTAATGACATTGTAACAGCTGAACATATTGTTCAAATTTTTTCCCATCAGTGATATGAATGCGAGAATGATTTTAAGATAAAAAAAATAATAATAATAAAAAAAAAAAAAAAAAAATAGGGATGGGAATTCATATTCGAGTCGTGTCAAGTCATGAATATAAAACTATATAAATCAAACATTAATCCAACTCATTTAATTAAACGAGTCAGACCCGTTAACTTTAACCAGCTAATTTTGTGTTTAGCTTGTATCGGGTTCGCGGGTCATGTAAAAAATTGTCAGCTTTTATGTCGCGTGTCGATACATGAGTATAAGATTATATGTGTCAACCTTAACCCGACCCATTTAATTAAACGAATCAGACCAATCAACTCTAACCCGTTAATTTCATGTCGGGTTTGCATCACCAATGGCCAGCCTTAATATGAATGAGAGATAGCATGACCAGAAATTAAATGAAACAAACCTTCCATAATCCATCACTTGCCAGGATAACGAACTCAGTGTCCTCATCTATAAAATCCACCGCTACATGGGGTTCTGAACTGAGGTGTTTCTTCAAGCTCTTGTCACCAAATGCCCTTGCCACTGCCAATTGCCCATCAACTCGTGGAACATCCCCTGAGAAGAAAACATGGAAATAAGTGGGGAAACTGCTACTGCTAGACACTAATATCATTGCGAATTTTAATTAATCTCAATAATGACATCTAATGGTGCTAGCAACAAAGGTTAGAACAGTGAGGACATTTAAAATTATGCAGAGAACCATCGAATTTTTATGATCTTCGAGATAACTAAAACAAAGAACAAGGTTGCACTGCTCGCACCAAAGCCGTTGTATCCACCAAATGAATCTCAATTCCATTAACCAAATGGGGCTATTAGACAGCATGTTTAGAGTCTAAGATAATTATAAAACAAAATAAGCCCATTTCTAATGGTGGAATGATATCATTTTCAATTAGGTATCCAAACAAATTCCATCCAGATCAATACTAGCTTTTAGAAATCTGGTTACCAGGAAAATTTGATACAAAACCACCTCTCTCCTCAATGCTCTCCCTTTCCGTGCTTGGCTCATGATCAACTGATAGTTGTTTGGCCACCCCATTCTTACAGATAACAGCTCGAGAATCCCCAACGTTAGCTACTACCAGCTTATGACAATTAATCAATATTGCTGTAACCGCAGTTGAACCTCCTTTTCCGAAATCAACTGCTTTCTCTAAAATGTTTGTGTCGGTTATTAGATAAGCACTTTTGATTGCTTCCTCTGTTTGAGTCCAGAAGTCGGGCTACTAGGAGGAAAGAGAGAAGAAAATTAAATATTGATATTTCTATCACAAAGTTTTACCATAATATAGGAAAATACCAAGAAACAAGGGTTTCAACTGCACGATTACCTCCTTCAAAATATTCTCAAATAAATGAGACTTCAAGTAATCAGGAACATCATGGCTCAAATGGCCATCAAAGATTGCAAAAAGACCAAGCTCCTTGTCATCAACTTGCTTAAACTGTGCAAAGACATAATCTTCCATGGCGTGATGTGATTTTCCCTTTACCAAGTGAAAGCCATGTGTTACGTGCTTTGACATCTTGCTCTTGCCTTTTCCAGAGTCAGCATCTGACGGACCTAACCCAACTTTTTCCTGTTGATTCCAAAGAAGAATACTTTAGTGAAGGACATGATAGTAGATTATTTCAGAGGTTGAAGAAACCAGCATAACCACACTAAACTGTAACCATCAGTTATAGAAGTCTAATTGCAATGCTCTTTAGAAGCACTTAATAATAAAAGCAACTATTAGTATGTGCGTATGTGTGAGAGAGAGAGAGAGATAGAGCTAATAAAGCTTGTATATAGAGCTTTTTACAAAATTCTTTGAACCAGTAATTTACCTGGGTCCAAAAACTATACCTCAGCAATCTGCCTTTCTAAAACGATTTTAAAAATGTGTCTACACGGTGAAGCTAAGACCTTAACCCATTGCAACTTCGATTCATCATTACTTGTTACTATTTAAGTGCTCGAGTAGGCTAACGTTTGTGCCTCCATGGCAGTTGAGTTTCCTTTACTTGAAGCTGACAACCTCTTCCAAACTAAAAAATAAAGCAAGTCGGTATGAGTACAAATA
Source organism: Alnus rubra (assembly GCA_028654335.1). Classification (NCBI taxonomy): domain Eukaryota; kingdom Viridiplantae; phylum Streptophyta; class Magnoliopsida; order Fagales; family Betulaceae; genus Alnus; species Alnus rubra. The sequence continues at coordinate 2,536,236 of JAJPGS010000001.1, read as the reverse complement.
TTGTAACTCAATGCTGTACAGGATCTGACCTAACTTTACATGTTAATTTCTCTCGGCAATAGTGATAGAGCTAGACTGGCAGAAACATCCTCTAAAATATGGTCTCAGATGCCCAAATACATTTACAGTGTTACATACTAATAAATTATTTAAAATTTCCTATGACAGAATCTGTTTTACAGAACCTGAAATGCAATATGGAACTGTGCTGTCAAACATGCTCATCCATTCTCTTTCTGGTAAATACATTTGACAGCTCACAGTTAATATCAGCTCTCTTTCTGGTAAAGATAGTTGACATCAACTTACCAGAAAGAGGTACACTCTTCCTAAGTAGTGAAGGGGAGACAAAAAAAGAAAGGTAAAACAATATCCATGCATGCTGCAGTTTTCACTGGATCATCTATCATATTCCTGTAGCAAAACATAAGATGAAAATGCCATGTTTATTAAAGTTTTAATTAAATGATTAAATTTACCATTTCCTATTAGTTTAAGCTTTTTAAGATAAGTGGTAATTTAACATGATATCAATGCCAGAGGTCATAATTTCGAACTTTGTCTTCGTCATTCACCTCCCATTTCAATTAATGTTCCACGTGTTAGGCCTCCCTCTCTTATTAAGGAAAAATTTGAACCCACACGCGAGGAATATTAGTATATTAATTAAATAATTAAATCAACAATTTCCTATTAACTTAAGCTTTTGGAATAAGTGATTATTTAACAAAGTATTACAACTAAAGATCATGAGTTCGAACTCTGACTCTATAATTCACCCCATTTCAGTTAAATATTCCATGTGTTGGGTCAGTAAGAGTTTGAGTTTACAGGTGAGGACGAGTATTAAAGTATTAATTAAATAATTAAATTTACCATTTCCTATCCGCTTAAGTTTTTGGGATAATTAAATCACTACTTAAGTTCTTAGGTTCTTTTATGGATTAGCTGGGTTTTTCCTTTGTATACTTCATGTGTACTTAGGGGCGCCTTACGCTTTTTTTTAATGAAATTTCCTTGCTTATCAAAAAAAAAAAAAAAAAGTTTTTAGGATAAGTAGTGATTTAATATGTTATCAGAGTAAAGGTTCTAAATTTGAACTTTGCCTCTGTCATTCACCTCCTATTTCAATTAATAATCCACGTGTTATGCCTCCCTTATTAAAGAAGAATTTGGACTCACACGTGAAGGGGAGTGTTAAAATTAATTATTTCTATTAGTTTAAGCTTTTAGAATAAGTGATGATTAAAGGTTTTAAAATAAGTGATAATTTAACATTGTATCAAAGTCATAAGTCATGAGTTCAAACTCTGACTCTATAATTCACTTCTCGTTTTAGTTAAAAATTTCACGTGTTGGACTTTACTTGTTGAGAAAGAATTTAAGCTCACATGTAAGAGGGACTGTTAGAATATAAATTAAATGATTAAATTCATCCATTCCTATCAGTTTAAACTTTTGAGATAAGTGATGATTTAACAATGACTAGCATTAGCCATTGCTCTAAAAGCTATATCTTTTGGATTTGGGTTGATAGAGTTACACCCCCAAATAGTGCCCCACGACTTCCACTAAGGAAGAAAATTCATCCAACAGAAATTAGAGTTTCACGTATGATGAAATCCCACATTGAGTAAGAAAGAGTAATAAGAACGAAAGTGACATTGTTGAGCCCAAATTTATAAACTAATATCAAGGTACCAGTTAGAGAGTTGCCACATTTTTTTTGCCAACAAATGGCATCAAAGCCGATAGTTCCATTGGATGCGTGTAGTGGACTCATGAGGTTCTTGACATCCTTACTCATCGTATAGTGTCATCAAAAGTATGTGACCTATATGAAAGAGTATACTTCTAGAATTGCGAACTCTTAGCTTGGTGGTGATGCATGTCACTTAGTCAAGAGCTTGGAAGTAAAGAGCTTGGGAAAGACTTCCACTCAAAAGGAGTATGGTTGTTATGATAAAAGTCATGGGAGATATGGTTTGATTTCTCCGTGAGGGAATCCCACATCAAGTAATAATAACAAAAGTGAGCAGTGATTAAGATAACACTGTTAGTACCAAACTCATAAGCTTAAGCCTTTTGGTTAAATGATATCCTATCATGTTATGTCAAGGTCTTACTTGGAAACTTCCTAAGTATTTATCTTCCCAGTAGAGAAATGACATAAAAGCCATATTAGGAGCCACATATAATTGTACAAAAGGGCATACTGAAGAGACATTTCTTTCAAAGCTTATAAATAGATTGGTGCTAACAGTGAGGAATTTTTTGTTTTACTTTTCATAAAAAATAAAAAAAATGTTGACGTCTTTCACTTTTTTAAGAGTGCACAAGTGTGAAAAATACTTAAAATAGATGAGACGGCGACAAGAATTACTGCCCTGTACAAGGGTGGGATACAGCCAACCAAATAAAATAACCAAAGATTTATTAGGAGCAATTAGAAAAGTACAATACTAAACCAGAAAATACTTAATTCGTTGGTTAATTTGATGCTAATCGAAGTTCAAGAGCCCTGTTCTTCTTTACATACAATTGAATCCGAAAGTTCACAATGACATCAAATGGCAGCCATCAACAAAAATTATTGACAAATTCGAAAAGTTGGCAATTTATTTTCTTTCTTTGAGATGTAAAAGAAAAACAGGCAAATCAGGAGCGTCCTTCCCGCTATTTATCTCAGCTATGCTAAGAGCAGTGACAGAATGGGGATGGAGCTCAATACATCGTGGATGATGACCCATTGGACGAAATTCTGCATAGTTATATTGGCACTTCTACATACTTTCTGAATAGAATATAACTTGAGGTGAAGTCCATGCTTAAGTCTGATTTCCCATTCCACTGGGCACTGGGTTGGCATGGTTCTGAACGCCTGTATTACTACCTGGCTATTTAATTGAAATAACAGAACCAATGCCAGGATATTTATCGGATGATGTTCCCCCAAGATCCCTAAACCAGATTATGAAACTAAATTTCAGACTGCTTCAAAACTAAATGGAGCCACTCAATCCCATGTACCGGGGGGGGGGGGGGGGGGGGGGTTGCTAGATCCTATGGCTCTGTACCAATAATCACAGGAATCGCAAAGTGAAAGTAGAAGAACGCAGGGGAAAAGAGAGAGAAAGAAGCTAAAAGAGAAGAGATAAAGAAGAGAAAGAATAAGCTGGGGGGGGGGAGAGAGAGAGTAATCAATTCTTCTTCTTCTTTTATTTCATCACGTCTGTCTCCAATTCCATTTAAGTATAAATGAATAGACTAAGCACTAAACCTAGGGCAACGCCCATGTATTGAATTAACAAAAATCCTATAGGACAACACCCCTTAGACTAAGCAGTAGAGTACAAAACTGACTCTAAGACAACCCCATTTATTAAATTATAAATAAAAACAACACCATTAACTCTTAAAAATTAAATTGAATATAAAATTAAATACTAATAGGACCTAAATAAAATTCTGTGGACCTAATCAACTCTTGCATCAAACTTGAGCACCCTACCTAATGTTTGGTTTATTTGACATCATTTTGGGGATTATGCTTGATGGGACTTACCCAGTCCTCTCCTCCTTCAAATTACTCAGGAAAACAACATGTAACATCATTTGTCTAACCTTCATAATTTTACATGATTATACAAGAGGAAGTGACAAATAGGAGGCCTAAGAATGAAGAGTAACCTTGTAAGATAAATTATCTTCTGTTATCATTCAGGATCTCTAATGTCAGTCTAACCAAACAGAACAGCATTGGACATTACTAATGCGAATTATGGCGATCTAAATCTTTATATTTGTACACATTGAGAACTCAGTCTAATCGTATCACTTCCAAAAAGGCGCTCGCTAAAGATGCACCCAAAGCCAATGACACAATACATTCATTCCAACCTATAAAGAAAGCTATGATTGAATTAAGACGTAGGTCTACAACAATAACACAAAATTTACAGAAACGGGGCGTGATTAACCTTGTATATATAATATATATGCAAGTGAAACAAAATAAAAATGTGAGAAAATACTGCAGATCAAGCAGATCGTACCGACATCATCAAAGAAAGCCAAAAGAGCAGACATGAAAAGAGATCGACACCCATGAAAGTAGATGCGAAGAAAAGTTTAGGCGTACCTTCATCTTGAGGAGGATTTCTTTGCCGGCCATGGCGTCTCTCCCGCAGAGCTGCTTATATAGCGGTACGGGACAAATGTACCGGAAATGGAAGGAAACACAGGGGCAGAGAGAGAGAGAGAGAGAGAGGAGGGACAGGTGTGATGAGTTATAGATGAGGATGGAAGTCCTGTTGACACGCCTCACTGTTTTTCCAGTCCTAATGCCGCGTTCCTCGCTGTACAAAGACGCGTTCCCGCCCCCACTTGCCTTCTTTTTCTACTTTAATTGGTCCCTTTTTTCTTTTTTTCTTTTGCTACCCGGTCTCATGGGTCCTCTTTCAGGAAATATGGGGTCTTTAAATTTTAGAAAGTCACATCTTCAAAGAGCTCATTAATATATATATATATATATATATATATATATATATATAGTATAATTGCACTGCTGGTCCCTGGGATTGGCTTAAATTACAAATTATCTATATGGTACAAAAAATTCATGGAGGGTCCTTGTGACAAACTATAATTACAAATCACTTCCTGAATCTGTTTTTCATCTACCAAGTTAACAGAGTCCGTTAGTGAATTATAATACAAATGACATTTAAAGGTTGTCTCCATATGAGAGAGCTCTTATAAATCCTATTTGCTCTTTATTTTCTTCTTTTCTTTTTCTACCAAAATGGCAACTTCTCCGCCTACACTGCCTCAAGCATGGCTCTTCTCCACCCGTTCTAGCCGCCTCTCCCCACCTTCTTCCATTCTTGGTTTTTCCAACTTAGATCTAGTTTCCTCAGACACGTCGCACCATCATCATCATCGGCATTTCTGCTATTCTCCTATGTCTGTCGTGTCTCTATGGGCCCCCCACGCATCCATCAACGACCTCCGTGTGCCTTTCTCCTGCTGCTCCCTCAATTGATGTTATTGGTGTCGGGTTTTCTTTTCGTATTTTCTTATGTTTTATTTTGTACTTCTGTTTTTGTTTCTGTTGTTTATGGGTTTAAGTCTCCCTATCCCTTTGTGATATTATCTTGTAGTGTAAAATTTTGCATCTGGAGTTCGTTACTCCTCAATGACATTTCGTGTTTAGATTTCGGCAGTGTCTCCCCTTCCACAACCTTTCTCCTATGGTTGTTGTAGATACCATGCGGGGATTCGGGTAGGGTTGAAGGGTTTTTCGAAGTTTATGCCCCTGACCGCGTCCTATTCATTGGGGGTTCGAGTAGGGTTGAAGAATCTTGCGAGGGTCATGCTCGTGCTCGAGTCCATTGCATTGGTTATTATACCACTTTATGTAGCCAATTTCTTGGTTTTTGTCCAAGATATAGAGGACCAAGTTGTTTATGGTCTCATTGGGATCATTTATGGACCAATTTCCTACTATTTATTTCTTTTTTGGCATTGTTTATTCTATTTGGATTTGTCGTTGGAGAGCCCGTCCCTCTTAAATTTTTGTTCTATTATAACCTTTTTCCATATTAATACCATGTATTTACAAAAATAAAAACAAAAAGGAAATTAACATGACATATCATCTTCACTTAAGTCAAGTATGCCTCTAGATATTTAAGTGGAGGTTCTTTAGCCACATTAATTGTCACAAAATAAATTAACATAATATATAATCAATTTTCGCTTATTAGAGTGAAGAACTTATTTAATTATATGATGCAAATCAGGAAGCTATTTGAATCATGGATAATAGAGGATTTTCAGGATAGTCATTGAATCATGGGTAACAGAGGATTTTCAGGATGTTTGACAGAGTATTATTAGGAAATTGCTAGTTTCCATTATTCGTTGTTATTCATTTCCTAGTTTATGTTGTTATTTCCTGTTTGCTATTTGTTTCCTGGTTTGCTTCCTAAATTGTAGTTCGTTGGCTGGTTATTTATAATGGAAAGAAAGAGAACAAAAGGCAATAGCCATTTTTTTTTAGAACCTATAATTTTTGGAGAGAGTCCAAATTGCAGAGAGATTCTGCTTATCCTTGTTCCTTTCCTTTCTGGCCATCAACGTGAGGTTGAACCAGGAAGCTTTACATCAATTTTATCAAAGCAACCCTAAGGTTGTTTCCTATCAACAATCGTGAGATCCAATCTTCCTATCAACAATCCTTTTTTAAAGGACTGACCATTCCATGCCTGCAACCCGTAGCGGTAACTCTTACAACATGTCAAACCATCAAATCTCAAACAACCCAATATACAGCAGCAAATCACTTAACTCACTACTGTTTTGGAGCAGCTCAATCATCGAATGGATGTCATGGATGAACGTCGAGCTTGGGAGGGGCATAGGTCTCCAAATACGAGAAGGCGCGACCCATCCCAAAAGGAGTTGCTGGACAAAAGTAGCTGGGATGAAAAAGAGAATTCGGAGGATGAAGAAGACAGGGAGTTTGAGAATCGTTGCCCTCAATTTCACCATCATCAAGAAGATTTTCCCCGAAACCGTGGTAGGCGTGGCGCTAGTTATCAACCTTTTGACAAACTCACTAAGAGGATGAAGGTGGATGTACCGGATTTTCATGGGAAACTAGAGCCCAATGCTTTTGAAGATTGGTTAACGGCCATTGAAGATTATTTCGATTGGTTTATTGTATCGGAGGATCAAAAAGTTCATTATGTCCAAATGAAATTGAAGGGACATGCACAAGCTTGGTGGGAAAGTGTGGAGGTGCAATTGCGCCGCATTCAGCAACCATCAATTGCTAATTGGGAAGAGATGAAGGAACGGACGAAGGAGAAATATTTGCCCATTGATTATGAGCAAATGATGTTCAAGGAAATGTTACAACTGAGGCAAGGATCATTAACTATGGATCAATACACTGACCGCTTCCATGAGTTGACTACTCGTAGTAGGATCGTGGAAACTGAACAGCAAATGCTAGCCCGTTACCACAACGAATTGCGTAGTGATATGCACAAAGAAATGTTGATTATGCGATTAATCAATATAAAAGAAGCATTTCGACTAGTGTTGCGTATTGAAAAGCACATGAGAGTATCAAGTGGAAGAAGAATGATGTCAACGGATCCGAGGCTGGGTCGTATGGCAGTCCCTTCATCCCTAAAGCCACCCTTGCCATATGGACAGCCAAGAGGTACAGGGATAAAGGACCAAAAGGGGAAATCAACGACTACCGGTGAAGGGCCGCGCTATTACAAATGCAAGGGTCTTGGGCATTTTGTTGTCATGTGTCCTATTGGAGATAAAAAGATAGCCTTTATCTGTGGAAAGGAATTAATGGCAATGGAGACCATTGAAGAAACAGAGGCGGAAGAAACCTCTAATGAGGAAGAAGAACACTGAAGCGCCGCAGACCTACCTAGCTGCGTGATCCATTGAATGTTGACCGGAACTAAGAAGGAACTAAAGAATAATCTCGAGTGGTAGCACACCAATATTTTTCACACGCGCATGGAGCATGGTGGTTGAGCATTGAACGTCATTATTGATAATGGCAGTGGCATGAACGTGATTTATGAGATAGCGGTAGAACATTTGGGGCTGAAACTTGATAGGCATCCTACTTTTTATTGAATTAGTTGGGTCAATGAAGAGAATTCAGTCCTAGTGAAGCACCGTTGTTTGGTGAAGTTCTCATTGGGGAAGAAATATGTGGACGAGGCCTGGTGTGATGTAATTCCTATGATTATCTGTCGTATGTTATTGGGACGACCATGGCTGTATGATCGGAAGGTCTCCTGATGTGGTCTTTTGTTTACCAAAATATATCAATAATAAAATTAACTATTCACAATAGAATAAATCCTTGTAGGATAAAGCTATAGAGAAGGTGTCGAACCTCAAGAACTGCGTATGTGTTGTTATCAAGCTTTTCGAGATTAAATATAACTTAATTAAAATATGTTTGATTTGATTTTTCTAAAAATAAATATAAAAGTAAAAAGACATAAATATAAAGAGAAGAGTGATGAGATAAAGAATAGAGGATTGATTTCACTACTCACCGCATAACAATGGTCAATTATAAATTAACAAGAAAAATTCATACTATGCATGATATAGGGCTCGTCTCACTCGAGTAGTCAAGAAATTACCTCTAAAGAATAAGTATAATCCATCTTCGGTTGGCACTGACCGTCCACCTAACTACAAAGATACGGTAAGACCTGTCTTCCTTAAGTATGGATTAGCTATGTCTTTAATAGGATACACACAATCAATCGAATAGTATAACCCATCTTCGGTTGATACAAACTGTCTACCTAAATTACACTAAACTAGGATGTAGTATAATCGTCTTCCCTAAGCATAACATATCTAACCCTCTTGATCATATGTCAATTAAAACCACTGTATAACAATCATTCATATAATCACATAAAATATGAAGGATTGAGTTCAATCAATATAAAACACTTTCTAAGACAAGATAATAAATTCATAATGATTGAATATAACATTAAGATCAATTCTCACAGTTATACAACCGTCAAGCATATAGAAAATCCTAAATTAAAATACAACTAAACTATTGTTACTTGGAAAATGGCTAAATCAACACCCTTATAAGAATTTAACCGCTCATCGTGGTGCTGTGATGGCTTCATGCCATGTTCTTCTCCTCATCAACTTGTCAAGCCTCCAAGACGAATTTTCTATCTAAAACTAAGTACAAGCACATATTCTCTTAAAGCTTAGGGGTCTATTTATAAGGAGCACACAAGTCCTAGAAACCCTTAGAATTCCAGAAAAAATCGTCTCTTGAGTCTTCTTAGTCCAAGCAAGAGATTGAAACTTCAATCCACGTAGGAAAATGATTCAAAATTCGTCCAAAATTGCGATCTTTTATTGCAGGGTGATTTTGGCATAGTAAATATCAGAAATGGGAAAAAGGTATTTCTGGAATATTTGTTTCATTTTTTATTAGCTTTCCAATGCCACTAATTTCATTGTAATCCAATATCTGAGTCAAAAGTTATGATCAAAACACTAAGATATATACAGAATTCAAATTTGAATCCAATCCGATTTTGCCTCTTAGTGGAGAAATTCCGATTTAATCATTCACTTGATTTGATTAAATTTAACTACAATATATAGGTCTTCTATTATGATTGGTTAAGCTTAAACATATCTTTTAGATCTTCTCAAAGTATGTTTTAAGCCCAAAATTAATTAAATTAATTACATCTTTATTTAAAACCTGAATACAATAAAACAACATAAAATCAAACAAATAATAATATTAAAGAATTAACATATATAAGTTAAGGGGCTTGAATGTGCAACATTCGATGCTTATCACACTATGACGAGTATGCCAATACTTATTCCTTTATTTTTTTAAGGGTAAGAAACTTGTTTTGAATCATTTGCAGATTTCAAAATTTAAGACACCAAAAGACGCTATCCCAGTGTTGACCATGCGCCAATTTTCTCGAGCTCTCATGGGAGAGAATATGGTGCTATTGGTAGTGAATCGTGAAGCCAAGCAAGATGATGGTTCCGTCCATGTACAACTCACTACCATGCTGGAAGAATTTCAGAATATTATGCCCGATGAGATGCCAAAACAACTCCCCCCAATGCGGGATGTGCAACATGTTATCGACCTCATCCCCGGGTTATCTTTGCCCAACTTACCACATTACCACATGAGCCCAACCAAGAATGAAGAACTTAACCGGCAAATTCAGCAACTTTTGGACAGGGGTTTCATCCGAGAGAGCGTTAGTCCTTGCGCTGTCCCGATTTTACTTACGCCAAAAAAATATGGTAGTTGGAGGATGTGTGTAGATAGCCGAGCAATTAATAAGATAACAGTGAAATATCAATTCCCTATCCCTCGGCTTGAAGACATGCTGGATCTATTAAGTGGCGCCTCCATTTTTACAAAGATCAACCTTCGAAGTGGATATCACCAAATTCGTATCCATCCCGGTGATGAGTGGAAGACGGCCTTCAAAATGAAAGATGGGTTATTTGAATGACTAGTCATGCCCTTCGGATTAACCAACGCGCCAAGAACATTCATGCGTGTTATGACACAAGCTCTCAAACCATTTTTAGGAAAGTATGTCGTTGTGTATTTTGATGACATTTTAATTTTTAGCCAATGTTTATAGGACCATCTAGCCCATGTAAGACAAGTCTTGAACACTTTGAGGGCTTAGCAGCTTTATATTAATCGTGTCAAGTGCTTGGGCTTTATAATTTCTGATCAAGGTGTTGAGGCCGATCCCACCAAGGTGCAAGCTGTTTAGAACTGGCCCATACCTTGTACTTTATCTGAGGTCCGAAGTTTCCACGGGCTGGCCACATTCTACCAGCGATTTATTCGGGGCTTCAGCACTATAATGGCCCTAATCACCGAGTGTTTGAAAGCCAATAGTTTCTCTTAGAGTGTAGCAGCCACCAAGGCATTCACTGAAATTAAAGAAAAGATGGGGTAGGCACCGATTTTGAAATTGCTGGATTTCTCTAAGGTTTTTGAAGGGGCTTGTGATGCCTCACATGTGGGAATTGGGGGTGTATTGAGCCAAGAAGGTCATCACATTGCTTTTTATAGTGAAAAAGCTTAATGAAGCTCGTCGGAGGTATTCAATATATGATATGGAATTTTATGCTTTAATTCAAACTCTCAAGAATTGGCGTCTTTATTTGATCCATGTTATTAAGCACAAAGCAGGGACTTAGAATAAGGTGGCTGACGCCTTAAGCCGAAGACCTCATTTGTTGCATCTTTCCTTAGTTAATTTTGCAGGATTTGACAGTATCAAAATGCAGTACGCTGGAGATGTGGATTTTGGTAGCACTTGGAGTAATTTATCCACTAAGACGAACGTATCTAGTGGTGAATATTCTCTACATGAGGGTTGTTTATTTTATGGCACTCAATTGTGCATCCCTCATGGCCTCATGGGTCATTTCGCGAGTTCGTGATCACAGAGCTCCATGGCGGGGGCTTAACAAGGCATTTTGGATATGATAAAACTTATGCCATTGTTGCTAACCAATTCTATTGGCCTCAAATACGTAAAAATGTACATAAGGTGGTGGACCGTTATAAGATCTGCCAGATAAACAAAGGCACCAAGCACCAAGCGGGACTCTATACTCCTCTTCCACTTCCGGACAAGCCTTGGCAACATATTAACATGGATTTTGTTCTTGGGTTACCCAAGACTATTCGGCAGCATGATTCCATTATGATTGTCGTGGATCATTTCTCTAAGATGTCCCATTTCATCCCATGTCACAGGACTTATGATGCTTCACAGGTTGCTACTTTATTTCTGCAAGAGTTGATCAGATTACATGGTGTTCCAATCTCTATTGTTTTCGACTGAGATGTCAAATTTGTAAGTTATTTCTAAAAAACTTTGTGGACAAAAATGGGGACGAAACTGATGTTCCATAGTGCCTTCCACCCCCTAAACCGACAGTCAAACTGAAGTGACTAATTGGAGCTTGGGAAATTTATTACGTTGCCTCGTTGTAGATCATGTCACCAGCAAGGACATCGCACTTCCACAAGCGGAAGTTGCCTTCAACAATTCTGTTAACAGGTCCACAAGGTGCACACCTTTTGAAGTGGTCCATGGATTTCGACCCCACACTCCCCTCGACCTCAATCCGCTACCTTTGCCCCCTAGGCCAAGTGAAGTTGCGCTAGATTTTTCTAGCTATATGAAGGACATTTATGAAGAAGTCGAGCGGCGCCTTGCCCTTAGTACAAAATCATATGCGGCTTCTGCAAATACAAAGCGCAAAGACAGAAAATTCGATATTGGCGATATGATTCTTATCCGATTGAGATCGGAACGATTTTTCCCTAGGAGTCTTACCAAGTTGCATGCATGATGCGTAGGTCCCTTTCGAGTCATCAAGAAATTGGGCACAGATGCGTATGCCATTGACTTACCTCCTGATTTTGGTATTAGCCCAATTTTTAACATCGAAGATATCACCGAATTTAAGGGTGATACAACTGACTTGCCCATAGCTCCAACTCCGGAAACACCAAACGCACCTACTCTTCGTGTTCCTCCTCACACCACCCCTCGAGATGAAATTGCCTCTATCCTTGATCATCAATTTGTTACAACCTGTCGAGGAGGCTATTACAAGTTTTTAGTGCAGTAGAAAAATCGCCCCAACTCAGAATCAGTTTGGTTCCAGGCCTCAGAACTTCAGCGCCTACATCCAGATTTATTTGCTGAATACGTGCGTCACAACTTGTCGAAGTCAAGTTCTTTAGGGGAGCTGGCAATTGATGCAAATCAGGAAGCTATTCCTTGAATCATGGATAACATGGGATTTTCAGGATAGTCCTTTAATCATGGGTAACATAGGATTTTCAGAATGTTTGACAGAGGATTGTTAGGAAGCTGTTGATTTCCATTATTCGTTGTTATTCTTTTCCTAGTTTGTTTTGTTATTTCTTGTTTGCTTCCTAAATTGTATTTTGTTGGTTGGTTATTTATAATGGAAAGAAAGAGAACAAAAGGCAGTAGCCATTTTTTTTAGAACGTATCATTTTTAGAGAGAGTCCAAATTGCAGAGAGATTTTGCGTATCTTTGTTCCTTTCCTTTCTAGCTATCAACGTGAGGTTGAACTAAGAAGCTTTACATCATTATGACTTTCTAAATAAAATAAGAACTTGTTTCCAACTTTGTAATCGCAAAGGAACTAAATTCAAATTTTATATATTTTTTGAAGGACTAAAATAAGTTTTTTTGCCCATATCATTATTATCACTTTTTGTAAAAAAAAAAAATTCATAAAAATTCTTAACATCTCAAACAAGATAACTTTTTTTCTTTTTTCTTTCTTCTTTTTTAAGTAAAGGCATCTTCAAGATCTTTTGAATTCACATTATGTAATACTCTCCTTTCATATTTAGGAAGATGATTAGTTCACACTAGTGGATTATAAACGACATTGATTTCTTATTAGGTGAGATTGAATTTTATTAGCGATTTTAGTAAGCTCCAATTGTAATTTGACTAGTCTTTTTAAAGTGATAGAGCATATATGGCTAGCTTTTTATTGAGTTGTTACAAATGGCGTCAGAACAACCTAATAACATCATGTGGTACTAGAACAATATATGACGTGGCCTTAACAAAAAGGTGACACAAAAAAAAAAAAAATTAAGGAGTAGATTGTAATATCTCAATCCCACATTGAGAATACGATTAGCTCACATAGAATTGATAGATTATTAATGAGTTCATTGATGTTAAGTCTCAAATTGATTCCTTATTAAGAGAGATTGGGTTTTACAGAACTCTAATTATAACTTAATTAGTCTTTTTGAAATGATAGCACACATGTACTTAATGTTTTTCTTGAATCAGTCATTAAACATGAGAGGGCTCTCTTTTAACTTTATGTTTCAGTCACTTTAAATCAAACAATAGTCATAATTAAAAAATAATTCTTTATATGTTCTTTCTTTCATAATCAATCAAGACTTTTATCTTTAAAATATGGTAAAATAATATTTTCTTTTAACAAGTGTTATATCCTCTTTCCAAGTCAATCCACTCAGGAATGTGTCTATATGTGATCAGTTGCACGCCTTCTGGTTTTGTTTTAATGATTTTAGCTTTTAAAGGGAAATAAAAATTGCTGGAATTCAAAGAGAAAAAGAAATAGATAATCTAGTATTATACCATGGAGGTGGATATTAATCAAAACTATTCACTTATATATATATATATATATATATATATATATATATATATATATATATATATATATATATATATATATATATTATTTTATTTTTCTTTGTTTGTTTGCTCCATTTGTATTTTGTAATGTTCTTGGATTTATATTTGAATAACCGCACTTTGCAATTTGTATGTATTTTTTGGTTAAACCCATTATGGAGTGTTTGTATTTTCTTTGTTATTTTTAAGTTGGAATGTGAAACTGAGATATGGATTTCATTTAAAACATTAAGGCTTAAAAAAAAAAAATGTTAAAACATGCCAAAAACACTAAAAACATCACAAATTATTTTTAAAATTGTTTAAAATAGGCCATAATAAAAACTAAAAGAATGTCCAAAAGGCTAAATTTGACAAAAAGATTCATTACCTGATATACGGATAACGGATAATAATCGCGCGAATGCGGTTAGTAATCTTATAATGCAGTTACCTAGAATTGATAATCGCATCTGCATGTATAGCCCTAATACCTTATATGTTTCCTTAACATCACATGCACATCATAAAATGATTGACTAAGGTGTGTTTGGCAAACTCCTCAACTCACCCCTCTACTTTTCTCTAAAAATATCAATTTTAATACATTTCAACTTTTTTACGTTTTCATTTTTTTTTTCATTTTTCCTTACAAAAAATTCAAAAATTATTTATACTTTATATCGATCACATCAATTACTTTTTATTACTATTTAAAAAAAAAAAAAACTTTACCAAAAACACCCATAATCGGTCTAAATTGATTATTATCACCAAAAACATTATTTATTAGTTTGGTCTTGTGGTCGTGGACAATCTTACCTTAAAGCCAATCGTTACACATATGACGGACATAGTTGCTTGCATTAGGCCTCATTGGCGCTTACAAATTTAGACTGCTTGTGTCCATGGGCCGATGCTGTATCCTTTCGGCCCAATAAAAAAGCTGGCCTAATAAAAAAGATTTAGCCTATGACTACATTATATCACTTCGGCCTACTTGCTACTAGTACCACACCACGAATTAAATTATAATTATGGGCCTACATTATAAGCCCACATCCTAGTTTTGAAATTGGGGCCTATGTTGGTCTTGTGATTAATTTTTTATTTTGGTTTTTTAGGAACAAAAAAAAAAAGGGAGTATTTTATGAAGAAATATCCATTTTAATGTCTGACGCTAATGGAGGGGCAGTTTTGTCACAAGTTGGTAGTTTGACGTATCATAGTGTCACACTTGATAGATCATGAGCTATGTTAAAAATGTTATAAGGGAGGGTCTTTTCCAGTCTTGATTCGAAAGGAAGAGAGAGTGGAAGACCTAAACAAAGGGGTGAGCTCCCTAACAATAGACCCAAAATGAAAATAACAGTGCAACAAATAAATACAAACAGTAAAAAATGGGTCAAAAAATTGACCCGCTCCTGCCTGTCAATAGGGGTTGCATAAAGTAGTAAAAATACCAAAACAAAAGGTACAGGTAGAAGTATAACTATCTTGAAACCTTTCAACCCTGCTCGAATTCCAAAGTATGCGGATAGATGCATGATGCTCAAAATACCCTTCAACATTAACTGAACACTTGTTTGGTAACAAAAACAACCACTGGAAAACGGTTGAAGGGGGAACTGCTAAAATCCAAATAGGATCTGCCAACAATGAGCACCAGCCTCTAGAAACAAGATCAAACAACAAAGGATTAGGGAAACAAGAACCCAAGTAACAAAGAGTCACAAAAACAAAAAGACAAAAAGACAAAAAAAAAAAAAAAAAAAAAAACCCTAAAAATCAATTGCTTAGGTAACAGGAGTTGCGGCAGAAGATGGCGCGAGATCCACGTGCCGATGCATGGATGTCGAATTGTAGAGCAGCCGGTGGCTACGGGGAGCTGTAGCGCCAATGGATGCAATGGAGTGGCGCGTTGGAGGCTAAGGCTGTCGAAGGAACGTAGATTTAGCTTTAAAATAAAAAAAAAAAAAACTGAAAACTTTGACAAAACTAACTAACAATGCGGAAGAGAAGATGAATATTGAAGACCGGTGCGGTGGTGGAGCCATGACGCTAAGATTGCGATTTTAAGCGGAAACAGTCGCACGTATAGGGCAACGGATAAAACATCATGAGAAGTGGAAAGGACTACAGAAATCCCTAGTCAGATAGCAATAGAAGGAAAAAAACTTCATATGTCTTAAAAAACCTTAACCACCTAGATAATATATATATATATATATATATATATATATATATATATATATATATATATATATATATATATTTCATTTTATGTAACCATGGAGTCCATGGACAACCGTGAATGAAAAATCGAAGATTAATATGTGAGCTCTCTGGCATGGCATCCTGCCGTGTAACTATTATTAATTTTTTCTGAATTAAACGGACGAATGGAAAAGAAATAAATTGAAAAAAGTGAGCAGGCAGATATGCACACACTCAAAAACAATTACAATTATATTTGGATACACACTCTGAAATCTGAAAGAGGAAGACATATTTTGGAGAACTGCTTGTTTGAGGTCATCACGAAAATCCGAGTCCAAGTTTTCGGGATTCACATATTCTCTTTTTTATTATTTATAAATTTTGATTCAATTTTAGAGAGAAAATCATGTCATGTCACCAAATTAAAGAATATAAATAATTATTACATTCTAGAGTAAATGTATAATAAATTCCTGAGTCGATGCGTGATATGAAATTGGTCCCTCACTTTTCAATTTTCAACATTAACTCCCTCACTTTTTCGCATTTTTGAATTGGATCTTTCCTTCCATTTTCAATCCAATTTTGTTAATTCCGTTTGGCTAAGTCATAATTTGACCACGTCAGCATCAACACCTAAGCCTAAAACGACACCGTTTCAATATTTTCATATTTTTTTAATAATTTTATTTAAAAATAATGAAAATATTGAAATATTGAAAAAAAAAAGAAAAAAGGAAGAAGAAGGGGGCGGCCACCCATGGCAAAAATAAAAATAAAAAATAAAAAATTGATGGGTTTTGGCCCTTAGAGGTGGCCGAACCACCCCCAAGGGCCAAACCCTCAAAATATTTTTTAAGGGTTTACCCATGAGATGGCTGAACCACCCCATGGGCCACGGGGGTGGTCCGGCAACCCCCAGGCCCCCCAAGGGCCAAAATCTATCCTCTATTTTTTTTTTTTTTTTTTTCTGTCATGCGGTAGCCGAACCACCCCCCTTGGCCACCATGGGGGTGGTCGGCCACACCAGACCGGCCAAGCCACCCCCTTGGCCAAAATAGGGGCCCATGGTGGCCAAGAGCCACCCCCTTCTTTTCTTTTCTTTTTTTCTTTATTTATTTATTTATTTTCATTATTTTTAAATAAAATTATTAAAAAAATATTGAAACGTCGTCGTTTTAGACTTAGGTGTCAATGCTGACGTAGCCAAACGGTGACTCAGCCAAACGGAGTTAACAAAATTGGATGAAAAATGGAATGAATGACCTAATTCAAAAACGTAAAAAAGTGAGGGAGTTAATGTTGAAAATTAAGAAGTGATGAACCAATTTCAAATTACGCGTTAACTCATGAATTTATTATACATTTACCATATATCCTAATTCATTGTATTTCCAGCAATAACCATTCATATCAATTTTTTTTTTTTTAAAATCATTCACACATTTCATTTCATTAATGAAAATAAACTTGATCACAACGTTAAACATTTGCAATATCCTTAACACACTGAGGGGCATCTTCTATGTGAAACACTTCTTTTCCTGCATACAGTGCAAGCTTTGCAAGCATATGAGCATCTACATTCGCCTCCCGCCTTACATGGGATACTCCTATTGTTGAAAGGATTTTAGCACGATACAGGCATCGTCAATTACCTAACCATAGGGCATACCCTTCTAATTCCACCTTTTGCCACCCCATTTCTGTAGTAAAAAAAAAAAACTTACCTTAAAGCAGCAAGAGTTTATGCAACAATCGGAACAATATTTCCCTTTGGAGATTTTAATGTGGCCAATTGAATGGAGAGAACAAGTTTTAAGAAATTTTTACAGCAAATATACTTTGTATTACTATATCTCTATTTAAAATGTGGGTCTACGTAGTTTTTAGCCAAAAATGATTTCCAAGAGAAAAATATAGGGTCCAACCGTCAACAAAGAGACCATCCATGGCCACTGCAGCTGTTGAAGAGAATCCTTCAACGATGTGGCCTTTGAAAAAGGTCCTATCTACTGTAGGACAGTAACTATACTATGACTTCAGAAAGTGAAAAAGTAGAAGGCTGAGTGCCAAGTCTTTAATTCCTATTTTCTTGATAACTCACTCTCACGGACCTTGAAATTATCACCTCCCTCTTTACCCATAATAATGGAGATGAAAAGGGTATTATATATCATTGTAAGTTCATTCACACATTGTTTTGATAATTCGTAAGGTTGAGGCAACCATTGTTTTGGTGTATATGATTTTATATTATTTTAAATATTTTATTTTTTTAATGACCGGTGTTTGAATATGTAAAAGAAAAGATATTGCTATAGAAATATAAAATGAAAAGTGGAATAAATAAAATAAGAACAATGATATTACGTAGTTCGATCTATGACTTACGTCAACAAGATGAAGCCCAAAGAGTTACATTATGCTTTCATCCCTTAATGAGCGTACAATATAAAAGACTCTATTTATAGAGCTGCTTACAGATGAAATATATTCATAATCAAATCCCTAAATTAAAGGTAATCTAATCTATATCAAAAGCAATACAATTCTCATCAAATCCATAACTTCAGGGTAATCCAAATATACTCTAAAAGTATAGAATATGTATGTAATAAATAAATGTGAAAAGTAGTATTACTCATTGACTTAACTCTTAATTATCGTAAATCATTCTTTCATATTTCGACAGCCTTATTCAACTATAAATAAACTGAACTTTATACAATTTTATCATCACGGAGAATACAACTGTTTTGTACTAGGCAACCCATTCTTCCTTTTCGTGAAGTCCGTCTCCTTGCGAATTCGGATTGCGATCTTCACTCATTAATTAGTTATTCTGTTCAATTGGGTATGTAATCTTAAATTACTGTCAAAGTAGGAATTTAGTAGTTATGTTGTCATGGGAAAGTCTAAGGCCCGACTCTCTCAAAGTAGCCAACAACGTTATTTTTTATCTACCTAGTAACGCTGCGCGTAAGAATCAGAAAATCCGTCTTCCTTCTTATCAGGCTTGGTTTATGCAATGAGAAATGCTTGACATCTCAATATATATATTTTTTTTCAGAATTTGGTTCTAACCTGATGTATCACAATCTTATGAGATTGTGGCACATTTTCCAAAATTATAGATCCCATACGATTGTGACATATCATGTTGAAATTAAATTCTTTAAAATATATATATATATATATATATATATATATATATATTTTGATGTTTAGTATTCCTCGCAATGCAATTGAAATTCTAACACTTTAGATCGAGTTAAGAAAAATGAGAGAGAGAAAAGAGGGGTTTGTTATCAAAAACTAATATAAACAAGGATTTCAATAAGTTGATCTCTTATTATGGAAGCTAGAAAGTTGCATAAATGGAGCGGTGGCTAAGGAAGATTACTTAGATTTGATTAGATTAGATTAGCAAGTGAATTAATTAGGAAAAAAAAAGATTAGCAAGTGGATTGCTTGGTGGGGGAGAAAAAGAGGAGCAAGTGTGGCTTGACCGGCGGTGGTCCCCAAGACATGAGGAGCTGAAAGGGCCCGTGGGCCCTCCACAAAAACCCAAATGGGAGACCACCGAATTTTCCAAGAGCTGCTTTGTCTCCTGTTGGGCAGTTATCAAAGCTATTTGATTGATCCAATTTAATTAATTTTTTTTTTTAAAAAAAAAAGTGTTTAATTTAATAAACTTTGGTCAATTATATAATTAGTCCCTCTACCCTCTACACACTTTTTCCTTGCTTCCACGACATAAAAGAAAGCTCTGCGGATGAGGATCCCATCATTACTTCATTTTCTGAAAGCCGAACGGCTCAATAATATATGCTCTCTCTCTCTCTCTCTCTCTCTCTCTCTCTTAAAAAGCTCTTATTTGCTTTATATGGATGAGTATTTTTTGGAGGCTGTGCCCTTCAACAAAACAAAAGCAAGTGGACAAACACGAAAGGGCAACCCTTTAAGTTAGGAATAAACAACTACTATCAGCTAGGGTTTTTTATTATGAAATAAACCTCTGATTAGGGGTGGCAAGTGTTATATGGTACTATAGAATTCTATCGAGATATGCTTACAAGTAAGATCGGTAACTTTTGACACGATTTATAACTTGACACAAAATTAAAATGTTAGAGTTGAAGAATTTGGTTCATTTAACTAAATGGGTTAGGTTACGGTTGACCTATATAGTCTTATACAAGTGCTTCAACATGACTTGAACCCAACATATTACATAATGCCGAAATTTTTTGTACATGACCTGCAAACCCGACACGAATTCAATGCAAAATTAGAGAGTTATGGTTGAGGGGTTTGACCCATTTAATTAAATGAGTCAGATTAGGGTTGATCTATATATATAATCTTTTACCAAGGCATCGACCCGACCTGAATCTGACACGCGAACACGAACTGTCATACTTAGGTATAAGACTATATGTATTAGTTCTAATTCGACTTATTTAATTAAACATGTCAAACTCTTTAAGCCAAACCCTCTAATTTCATGTGGATTCATGTCGGGTTTGCGGGCTGTGTCAGTAATTGTCAACCTTTATATCACGTGTTGAGTTCGGGTCTTATTGAGGCATATGTATAATACTATATAGGTCAACTATAACTCAACCCATTTAATTAAATGAGTTAGCTTCCTCAATCTTAACTCATTAATTTTATGTTCAGTTTGTGTCAAGTTTTCGAGTTGGGTCCAAAAATTATCATTCCTACTTTTGATTCACCAATTTCAAAAATAAAAAAGTAGGGGTGTAAATTCGTGTTCGCGTTTTGAGTTTGGATTGTGTCGATGCATGTGTATATATAAGAGTCTAAAACTATATTGGTCAACTCTAACTCGACCTATTTACTTAAACGGATCAGACTCCTCAACCCTAACACTTTAATTTCGTATTTGATTCGATTGTGTCGAGTTTTCGAATCATGTCAAAAATTATCAACCCTAATAAAAAGTGCAGTAGACTTACTCCCTGGTACAGTGCCACCCCCACAAAATTTTATATATATATATATATATATACCCACTTAAAATATTAGGTTTTTAGGGTACAAAAAGGTTAAAGAGTGTGGCCATCTTGGTGGCCCATTTATACAGTGCAGGGATTGAGTTTGACTGGGAATGATATTAGAGCTAGCTGAGATGCATTATTGAAGAAACACTTGTTTGCAATATCCCACACCAAAGCATATAATTACAACACCATCGTCCATGTGTTAAAATTAAGGTTGAGTTGGCAACTATGTCTTCATGATCATTTATACCACCAGGCTCCTCCTCCCCCCATCAAAGGGTCCAGATCACTCCACGTGTCCCCCCTACAAAACCAATCCTCACAAGCTAGCTAGCCTTATATAAATATATAACAACACCAACCTCGATCACCCATGCAAGCAAATTCCAAACCCTCACAACAACAGTAAAAAAAAAAAAAAAAAAAAAACTCCATGGAGAATCGCCGGAAAAGGAGTGGCTCCGGCGAAATCTTCTCATTTCCGAGCACTCCGACTCCGGACCAAGACTCCGACTTCGAGTTCGGTTCTATCACACCGGACTCTCCCTCTACCGATCCCTACAAAAACTCTCCGGCCGACCATTTGTTCTTCAATGGCCGGCTCTTGCCACATGCCTTTCCTGTTCAAACACCCAATATCATCACGATCGATAACTCTCGCTCAACGAGCCGAACGAGCAGCATTAGCAGCAAGGACTCGCTAAGGTCTTCGCGAAGTAATAGCACGAACAGCAGGAGTAGTAGTTGCAGCAGTGGAAGGACAAGCTCAAGCGATAATTCTGAGAGAAAATTGTTGTTTCAGAGCAAACTTTCATCCACAACAACTGGGATTAGAGACAGATACCAAGGTAATTAATATTTTATTGAAACAGGAGTAGAATGAGAGAGAAAGCTCGAACTCATAACTCTTACTATGATAAATTAAGATCGTCTACAATTATTTATTCGAATTCGAGAGAATTTAGACGGGTGATTTAAGTAATTTCTAATAGTTACCTGCTCGAATTCTCTCAAATTTTGACAGATAATTATATCCATATTAAATCATTGTTTATCTTAAAAGTTAAACCGATAGGAAATGACAAATTTATTAATTTAATTTGATATTCTACCGAACAGTTCAAGTATATTTATATGTGGATCTTTCTCAAAGGTGTGGTACTATATTTAACTCATAACTTATGTTATGATCATTTACTCTCTATTTATCTCAAAAATTAAAGGGATAAGAAATGACGAATTTAATAACTTAATTTATATTTTATAATTCAGCTCAAGTATATGGGTCTTCTCAAAGGTGGCAATATATAACACCTGTACCATTTTTGAGTCGTGAGCCTTCGCGTAGAAAGAAAATGGAGCTCGTGGGGAAGGAAGTAATGTCAAAGAAAGGAGGAAAAGAGAGGAAAAGGGAAGGGTCGTGGCCTTGCCGGAGATTCTTTTGGTGGTTTGTCTCGGCCTGCAGAGAATGCCATGCCATGGAACCGTCTAGAAAAGATGAAGATCATCATGTCCATCGTTAGTTTTCTTTTGATTATTTGATTTTGAGAATATTGATTGATTTGCTTTTTCCTTGGTTTTGAAACTGTTATAAGAAGCAAAAGTGCTTCGAAATCCGAGAAGAGATTCGATCATTGGTGTGTTATTAATGTTGTTTTCTTTTTTTAGATGAATTGAGAGATGATCACTAAGTAGCAAATTAAAGAGCATTTGTAAAGTGTTGTAAACTATATATTGTAATTGCTTAGTATATGATTGTGGGGTGTCTGGTTTCCTTTTATAAAAAACAGAAGTGCCTTAGTTCTTTATCTTTTTGTCTCCCCCCCCCCCCCCAACTCTTTTTCTTTCCTATATATTTTATTAGGGTTTGGCACATGTATAAGCAAAGTATCAACATTTGAGCTTTAAATGTACTCAATTAGTAATTAGAAGAAAAAAAAAGTAGGTTTGATAATTTTTTTCACAACCTGACACGAAATTAAACGGTTAGGGTTGAGAACTCTAACCCGTTTAATTAAATGGATCGGGTTAAGGTTAACTTATATAGTTTTATATCTATGTTAGCTTTGACACGACCCGAAATCACCACACGATATAATGGCAGGTAAGTTTTAACGTAATCCATGAATTCAACACGAACCTAATAAAAATTTATAGAATTAGAATTGACCTATATAATCTTATACCTATGCATCAACACGACCCGAACCAGAGATTCAAACATGAATTGGCACCCTTATATGAAAGCGAATATTAGGGCTAGACACGTTAAACCTTAAGTACTCTAGAATCTATTAAGAAAAGGGAAACACTTTCTAAAATTAAAAAAGAACATAAGAACTTTAATGAAAATAACTTAAGGAAAAATTACATCATTAGTTCATGTGGTTGTCCTAAATGACAAATCACTCCATGTTGTATCAAAATAAATTCAAAAATTACTGTGGTTGGCCTAATTTACAAATCACTCCCTGTAGTCAAATTCCGTTAAAATTTTTGACTGATTCCGTTAAACACCACGTCAGTGCCAATAAAATGGTGACACATGTCATACTTAATAAAAAAAATATTCATATATTTTTTTATGGGTTAAATACCTCTAAAGTTCCTGAGTTTTGACAACTTTATTTTTTAGTCCCTGAATTTCAATTCGCATCATAGATGATACATCAATTTTGGGAAATGACCAAATTAGTACCTCGGTTAACTTTTCCGTCCAAAAATTAACGGTCCTCCACGTGTCAACCTCAGAAGTTGACACGTGGCACTATATAAAAAAATAAAAAATAAAAAATAATTAAAAAATTGAAAAAACTAAAAAAAAAAAAAGGTGGCTCAGCCACCCCCTTGGCCCACCATGGGGGTGGCCGGCCACCCCCATTTTGGCCAGGGAGGTGGCCGGCCGGTCTGGGGTGGCCGAACCACCCCATGTGGTGGTTCGGCCACCCCCTGGACAGAAGAAAAAAAAAAAAAAAAAAAAAATTGGGTTTAAGGTTTTGCCCTTGGGGGTGGCCGAACCACCCCCAAGGGGCACGGGGGTGGTTCGGCCACCCCAAGGGCAAAACGGGAAAAAAAAATTTAGGGTTTATTTTTCCCGTTTTGCCCTTGGGGTGGCCGAACCACCCCCATGCCCCTTGGGGGTGAACCACCCCCAAGGACAAAACCCTGAACCCGATTTTTTTTTTTTTCCTGTCCAGGGGGTGGTCGAACCACCACATGGGGGTGGTTCGGCCACCCCCTTTTTTTTTTTAGTTTTTTTAGTTTTTTTTTTAATTTTTTAATTAATTTTTAAAGATTTTTTATTTTTAATTTTTAATTTTTTTATATAGTGCCACGTGTCAACTTCTGAGGTTGACACATGGCGGACCGTTAATTTTTGGACGGAGAAGTTAACCGAGGTACTAATTTGGTCATTTCCCAAAATTGATGTATCATCTGTGATGCGAATTGAAACTCAAGGACTAAAAAATAAAGTTGTCAAAACTCAGGGACTAAAAATGTGTTTAACCCTTTTTTTATTAAGAGTGACATGTGTTGCCATCTTACTAATCCTTTGTTGCTTGGTCTTGTTTCTAGAGATTGGTGCTCATTGTTGGCAGATTCTATTCGGATTTTAGTAGTCCTATTCCCCCTTCAACCGCCTTCTGGGTTGTTATTATTACCAAACAAGTGTTCAGGTAAGGTTGACGAATATTTTGAGGGTCATGCCTCTATCCGCATATTTTGGGATTCAAATAGGGTTGAAAGGTCTTGAGATGGTCATGCTCTTGCCTGTGCCTTTTTTGTTACGAGCCTCCGTAATGAGGGATGGAAAAATCAACTAGAATGATAGATTTTGTTAGGATAATTCGAGGAATCATGGGCCTCCTAATTTTATGGTAGTTCAAAAAAACCTAAACCTTCCAAAACAACTACTTTAATTGAATCATAAACTTCTCATATATTTATTGATCAATTCTCCCGTTTAAATAGAAGATTACATAGTGGAAATATAAATAACTCGGGCTACACATAAATAGCAAATCTAATTTTAATGGAACACAAATCCCTTATTTTCTTGCTTCAGATCTTGCTTTATGAACACATCTCCTTATTTTCCTATTAGGGAATTCTTCTAATTCGAATATATTTTCACTGAGTAATATTAGGGACAATCTTTTTATCTTCAATTCATTTTATCCTCCTAAAGTTGATGTACCTATTAAAATCACCATTTAATCAAAATCAAATAATGGTCCATCTTAAATCTAATAATGATTTTAATAGCTACATCAACTTTGAGAGAGTAAAAAAATGACAAAAAAATAGTCTCTAGCATTACTCATTTTCACCGGGTTGTAGACCGTGACATTCGGATTATGTAAGTGAAGTTTCTCTTAATTAATCTTTTTAATTTAATGAAATCTATCTTACCAAAAAATAATAATAATAATTGAAAAATTGTTGGCAAACTTGCCATATTTTGTTGTGCATGTGTGAGAACCGTACGGGTGTGAGTGAGAGTCTAGTAATAGCATACGAAATCCATTAACTGATCTGATCACATGGGCCATCGCAGGTTTGGATCAATAATTGAGTAATTAATCCCATAGTTTATAATAATTTTTTAATCCAAATCATGCTACCTGGCATGGGCCTTTTCAGCGAAATTGATTTCAAAACTTCATTCTACGATTGCATGACTCCATCTAAGAATTCTGCAAAATGAAAACGGCCCAAGAATAACTCATTGATTGCCCTAACTAAACATGATATTACTATACATGAATGACACAAATAGGGTTGTTTAGTTTAGGTGGGCGGTTTTTACCCGGTCCGCATCTACTATCTGCCCGTGTTTGTTGGTGATTTTTAGCCCCTAACCCCTAGGCGAGCAGATATCATATTTGCTATCTGCATATATGCAGGCATCCACTATCCACCTATCCTCTATATATATATATATGTGTGTGTATGTAATAGTTTTGTTTTCCTTTTAACACCGTTTGTATACATGGACACTACCTTTGCATATTAGCTTTAGGGGGGAGCGTCGAATCATTGAATGGTAAATAGTAAAGATACCAACCATTACTTTTTGAAATGGAAAGAAACGATGGTCGCTCGTCTGTCCGTTGCTTGTTCGTTAGCACAGCAATGGCTTTCGTGCTCATCCGTTGCTTGTTCTAACGAGCAAGAGATTGAGTGAATATTTCATCTCTACCAAGCCTACTTCGGAAGCAACTTGAATCGTATTCATGCCACAAAATGTCCAACGAAAACCGGAATGGGTGCTGAGAGAAAAGAAAAAGAAAACGTAAGATTCCATATCCATTTCACATTAAGAAGATGAAGACGCCCTATAAACCCTCATTTGATCATTCTCTTATCCTCCTATTTTTTAAAATCAACATTGGATATGCGGGATCATGCGTAAGATACACATGAACCCACAATCTAACAGTAATTTTAAATAGTGAAAATGAAAAAAGAACCATTAGAATAAATGAATCATTTATCAACTTATATAGAGTGGCTAAATTGTAAATGCGTTTATGGAAAGTGAATTGTTTGTTAAATGTTCTAAGAAATGTTTGTTTTTGACTTTTCGGTTTTGAAAAGAATTGCCAACAATAGCCAAAATTTCCGTCTATGAAATTGAATTAGGTGCTTAGATTGAGATTCAGATCGAAGCTCGTCGCTGCCGTATTCTTTTGAATTTTAGCGGGTATTAAGAGGAAATTTGAAGAACTTATGATTTTGAGGAACTACAACAAATGATCGTGAAGTCAATAGTAATGGATGAAAGAAACACGACATACAAAGAGAATCAAAACAAGCACAAGAACATGAGCAGTAAAAGGAACACAAAGGCTTTTTTTCCTAGACCAACATCCTACCACAAGCATCTTCAATTCACTCCAAGAAGGTCTCCATGACATCGGAGTACATTCCGGCCGCCTCTGAATTCCTATACTCAGGCTGGTGCTGGTGGTGATGATCAACAGAAGTTGAAGAAGAGGATGAAGCCATTCTAGCAGGCAAAGTAAAGCTCCTCTTAAATTTGTTTTCAATCTTTCTTGCACTGTCCGGGTGGCAGCTGTCCAAGCTCAAGAACTCATTGGGGTTTGCTCCACCACCATTATGCATATTTGAGGCATCTGAATTAGGGTTTAGAGGATGGTGATTCTGGTCTTGTTTGTTTCCTAAGCTCTCCGGGTTAAACAACAGCTTGGCATCATCGGTACGTCCGGTGAGAGCATTGAAGAACGACAGCCCATTCGGCCACTTGATGTCGTTTTCGTGCTCTCCGGCCACCATATCTTCAATTCTGGTTTCGGATGAATGAGGTAGGAGAAACATGTGGGTCTCATCTTTAGGTTGTGGAAATCCAAGTCTGGCAGAGTTTGGGAAATTGGGTGAAGAAAGCATAGAAGTTGCAGATGGAAGTTGCCTTTGACCCCAGTTAAAGTGCGGAGCAGGCGGGCGGATTGGAATGGGGGATTGCTTTGAAGGGAGTGAAGAAGATGAGGAAGTGTTTCTGGTTGAAGAAAAGAGCTGGGAGAGGTAGAAACCAGACTGGTAGCCTAGAGATTCAAATGTATGCCTCATTCTTAGCACAAAATGCAGGTCTTCAGGAATCTGTTATTACACATTATCTATCAGTTCAATCAAACAGTTCAAAAATATTACTGCCAGGAAAACAACCAAGTATATAATCATTAAAAAAAAAAAAACTCACAATCTTGCAAGAACCCAACTGTAGAAGGCCATGGCCAGCTTGAATTACAGCTATTGTCTGGTCAAATAGGGAGCAAAAAAGTCTTTAAGTAATTGAAGAAACAAACCAGAGAAAAGAAATAGCATTAAGACTAGCAACAGTGAAATTACTGTTTCGATACTGACCTGGATTCCTGACTCAAACTGGTCAGTCCATTCAGAAGGAAGCTGCATTCAATAGCACCAAATATAGGAAGATTATCATCAATCATTAACACGGTACCATCTAACCAATAGTAGATCAAAATATAGGATAATAAATGGAATCTCATAGTTCAGATGGAAGAATATGAGTCACAAACTTCTAAGTAGACAGGAAAAAAAAAATAATAATAATTGATATGTGCGTTTTATGGCGTACAGCATCAAAAGAACTCTGCCAGTAGTTGGATATGTTTGGTTCACATTCTGTTGGTTCTTTGAAGACCCATTTATGACACTTATCAGATGCAACCTTCCCCATCAACCTGTTCAAACAAATTCACCCAATCAAACCCCATATTCACACCTCTTATATCTCACTACTTTCTATGTTACCACAAGATTAGAATGAGGGAGACAGAGAATTGAAACCACAACAAAAAAACACCTACCCAGTACCCACCCTTCTCCATAATTATATAACTGAATGGACATCTTGCTGAAGGCTCTTCTGACAGGATCTTCACCATCAATCTCTTCGAGACAATCCCCAACTCTTCCTCGACAGAATCCATCTTCCCACATCAACATTCTTCACAAAATTTGACAGACAAAAATCACATCAATTTGGAAAATTACTAAAACACATACCAGGAAAATGACAAGTTACTGAATACCCATCTTCAATTATCAATCATAAAATCCAAAAATCCAAAATATATATATATATATCTCCCAGTAACCGAATTCACTCTGTTTTTGACAAGAAAAACAGTAACGCTCTGCCTCGCTGAGCAAAGGTCAGAAAAGAAGAAAATAGTGTTTTGAGAATTCTAGTTTGTTTGCTAATTCTTGTGTTTTACTAAGGAACAAGACCTAGGTAAAGTAAAAGCATACTTACAAGCTGCCGTTGTCGTCTCCAACCTTGCACCCATTACCACCTCTGACTCTTCTGCAATTAAAGGGAGAGAGACCCATTTAAGGAAGCTACTCAAATCAAAGCAAAACACAAAGCTAGAGAGAGAGAGAGAGGGACAGAGAGAGATTGAGAGAGACAGAGAGAATCAAAGAGACACAGAGAGAGACATACGGGCGAGGACGGATGGTCCAGAAGACAGAGTAAGTCCATTCTGTGTTGAGACAGACGCTTCTGAGGGCCTCATGAAGGGCCATCATCCCAACAGCTTCTTTGCTCCTATCTGATGCTCCTGAGCCCACCATCTCTCCCTTTCTCTCTCTCTCTCTCTCTCTCTCTCTCTCTCTCTAATATATATGCCTTTTCTTTTTTTTTCTTATTTCACTTCACAGTTCACACACTACACTTAGACCCTTTAGAGTTTCCTCTCCCTCTATCCCCCCTCTCAACCTCTGAAACACTGCTTCTTCTACCTCAAGGTCCTCAACTCAATTTTTTATCTTCCTTTCCAACTCCACAATGCTTAACCACCACAGAGAATACCCTTTCATCTCTCTCTCTCTCTGTTGTATTTTTTTTTTTTGCTTGGCTCTGCTCTGCTCTCTCTCTTTCTCTGTACTAATCCCTTTTGTTTGTCCCAAGTGAACAGGTTCGGTGACCTTGGACCATGGGGAGGTAAAAAAAAAAGCTAGAGAGAGAGAGGGAGAGATGAATGTTGTAAGCATTAACCATGAAAAACCGTGGGGACAGCTTTTTATCTGCTTTCTCTGTCTCTTAACAAAGCACAACTGGGAAGAGAAGAAAAAATAAATAAATAAAAATTGTGATAGCCAAATTACATTTTTACCCTCTGTCTCATTTCCCCTTGGGTTTTGGTTGCTCTGTAGTCTGTACCATGCAATGCAAACCTTGTTTTCAATGTTTTTGGCGAAGGGTTCAACCAGGCTGAGCTCCTCCTCATCAACCCATTTTGGTAGTGTGATTTAAAGTCGGTAATTTTTTATACCACTTGTTAATTTGATAATTCCTCACCTCTCTCCCTCTTCATAGGAATTTTTTTTTTTTAATGAATAGAAAATATGATTGATGTGATATAAAGTTGAAATAATTTATACAGAAAAGTAAAAAAAAATTATATTATAGTGAGTTTTTTATTTAAAAAGTAATAAAAAAGTGTTGATGTGATATAAAAAGTGAAAAAAAAAATTAAGAATGTTTTGAAGTTAATATTTGTTTTGGTAGAAGTGAAAATAAGGGAAAAGGAAGGGAAAAATGAATTCCAAACGGGCCATAAATTTGACATAAAATTTGTATATTATGGTTGAACAGTTTAACCCATTTAATTAAATTGATTGAGTTAGAGTTTATCTATATAGTATTATACACATGTTTATACACGATTCAAACCCGACACGCGAACGTGAATTATCATCCTTAACGTGAGCTAGACATTGTTAAAGTATTGTCCTGAGTTCGAACCATATTTTCTTTACGTATTTGGCTCACACGTGAATGAGAATGTTAAAATATTGATTAAATGATTAAATTTATCTCTTCTTATAAATTTAATTTTTTTTAGATAACTTTCGATCTTAAACGCTTATTGTTACATTTTCACCGGGGAAGCTTATACATAAGAAAACCATATCAATAGTGCTAGTAGAAATCAAGTAAAAGGTTGCAAAAAAACAAACAACTTAAAACACAAAAACAGCTTTCATCATTTTGTTAACAATAACAAACATTGTTAAGCAAATGCGTGAGTAAAAGTAGTCGCTATTTAATTTATTTTCATAAAAAAGCTTTGTCTGATAACACATTTTTCTCCTCCTTTACGTCTTCTCTTTTCAAAATCAAAACTATATTCGACGTTTTTGAACATTTTTTTCAAATAAAAAACAAAAAACGCCGCCTCAAAACACATTAACAAACGGAGCCGAATATCTACAGTAGTGAAAGTAGGGTGAAAGGGGTGTGAAATAGAGAGATCAAATTAGATTTGGCAACCTCCAACAAGGGGGACAAGCATAGTGATTGATTTCAATTGCAAAACCCAGTAAAGGCATGACTTTTTCATTGCTTTTTAGGGTTAATATCCCATGTATATATATCATGGAAAGCATTGATTCAAGACCCTTTCGTCGTTTGTGCCTAAAAAACATGGTTAATTGGTTATACTGTAGAATTTGCCAAACGACCCCCCAAGATCTCATTTTGTAATGGCATAAGGTGGAGGATAACCAGGACGATTGGCAGGGCTCAGAATCTTTACCAGTCAAAAGAGGCAGGGTGGGAATTCTGATCGTTAGATTTGGATTAGTATTTTAAAGGAATATGATAATGTTATTATGTCAGTTTGAAAGGACGAACTTAGAGTAATCATCATAATTTTCGTACTATTTTAAGTTAAAAGAGGAAATCCGAATCATACATATGGCCACTCCCTCCCTCTTGTTTATTGTTTAACCTATCTTGCACATTAAGGAAATCCCAAAACCAAAATTACCCTTCTATGTGTATATATATATATATATATATATATATATAATTTATGAACAATTTTCTTTTCTTTTAGACCAATTATTATGCTAAATCTTTTTAGGAAAAA
The DNA here is from genome assembly GCA_028654335.1 of Alnus rubra. NCBI lineage: Eukaryota > Viridiplantae > Streptophyta > Magnoliopsida > Fagales > Betulaceae > Alnus > Alnus rubra. The sequence continues at coordinate 2,504,741 of JAJPGS010000001.1, read as the reverse complement.
CTTTATTTAAGGGTACCGAATTTTTTCATCCTTTTTGAAAAAAGATGTTTAAACTTCAAAATGTCTAAATTTAAAACATCAATTTTTTGAAAAGTCTCAATTAGATGTCATCCGTTAGAATTTTTCGTTAAATCATATTAAAATTTTCAAAATACCCTTCTTTTTTTTAGAAGAAAAAAAAAATTGTTAAGATTTAGGTGTTGGTTAGAATTTAATGGAATTTATAAAAATACTCATGCCCGAATTTTTGAAAAAATTTATAAATTTTTTAAATAAATAAACACAGATGTATTTTGTGAATTTTGATAGGATTTAACGAAAAATCTTAACGAAGGACCCCTAATTGAGACTTTCCAAAAAATTGAAACGTTTTGAAGTTCATGTATCTTCTTTTAAAAATGATGAAAGTTTTGTACCTTTAAATGAAGTTATTCCATCTTTTTAATTCCATAATTTTATGTCGTATTTATCAATTGGATAGTAAAAGAGAAAAATAATTTATTTGTCGAGAGGTAAAAACTTGGTGTAGAAGTTTTTCTCACTTTCTAATTCTCTTCATTTTTAAGAGACCATCTAGTTCTAAGCCTAATAATTCCCTTTCGAAAATCATGTTTTTAGTGAAAGGGGAAGAACAAACCTTTAAAGAAACTATATATAAGTTCACAAGAAAAATGGATTTTTATTTTTTTTTGAGAGGAAGAAAATGGATTTGAGTTTAATAGAACTCTGCTAATATTATTATATCTCAATTATTTTGATTGTTAGTGAAGGCAAACTATAATATTGCTCTCCAAATAAAACTCCAAAGCAATGAAATTTTATGGGAAAATTTCATTTATCACATTTGATTTTCTATCACTTTTGCCCATAAATTTTAAAAAAATGTTAATTTAGTGTATTTATCTTTCAATTTTTTTTTTCACCAATCAGTTAGAATTTTTTGTTAAATTCTAATGTATGTGTGTCAAAATTTCTAAAATATCCATAATTTTTTTTTAAGAAAAAAATTGTAAAGATTTAAGCGTTGGTTATGATTTAACGGAATTTACAAAAATATGAATGCCTGAATCTTAGATTTTTTATTATGATTTTAAGAACTTTGACATGATTTAACAGAAAATCTTAACGGATTAGTGAAATTGAAAAAAAAAAAAAAAAAAAATGAATGCACTAAATTGATATTTTTTAAAGTTTATAAGTATGATCGTAAACGTGATGAAAAATCAAGAATAATAAGTGAAATTTTTTCAAATTTTAAAGTAAAACTGCATTTTCATTTTAGGGAACATGAGAATAGTTATATATATATATATATATATATATATTTAAAAAAAAAAAAAAAAAAAAAAAAAAAAAAAAAAAAAACCTATAATCCTATGCATGTACTGAACAGTCTTTTCACCGAAACAAAGGTTGCTGTCATAGTCAAATCTAAACAGAGTGCTCTAATCATTTGCCATTTTGATGAAAGCAGGCGTTGTAGTAGTAGACTAGTAGTACTACTACTACTTAAACAAAGGTAAAAGAATAGGGAGATTAAGGCGTCACGTGAGCACGTGCCATGGCAGTGAGTCGGTGCATCGTTTCTCTTAAACAAAGCGAGGGCACGAATTGCGGGGCACTGCGTCCCTTACCTGCGATACCCTCCGACCTCATTACGCGCGTCTTCTTTCACGCGTCAAAATCGAAGGTCCAAATTCAGATTTATAACGCTTTGAGGACCGCGCGTGGGACGTATCGCGCGTGGAACGGGTGGCGGTGAAAGACTACAAATGTACGCATCGGGCTCCCTCTCCTCCGCGTTGACCGGCCCGGGCCTCGCTCCGAACCCACGACCGTATCTTTGTGGGTCCCACTCTCAAATCCTCGACCTAACTCTTTAACTTGATCCACGTTGGTTCTTCTTCAATAAAACTGATGACGGTCATAATTGTGGGATTCTGAAGTTCATTGTGTATAATATTTTCAATCTCGTCCTTTCATTTCAAACAAAATGAATGGTCAATAATGTGACAGCTTGTACAAATGAGAGAATGAGTGGATTCCATCGTTTCCATGCCACGTGGGTCATCATCCGAAGTCATGAACCACCATTCTCATGGGAGTGGTTCAGCCACCTTCAAGCTAACTTTTAAAGGTGGTCCAATCACTTTTTTTTAGGGTTTATTTGAGTTTATAATTTTAAACAGTTAAACGCTTGACAAAATCGTAATTTAACCTCTAAAATTGTGTGCTTTAAAAAAAAAATTTATATTGCCAGCGATTTCAAAACTCAATTTTTTCTTTACAATTTATTTTATGTGATTTAGTTTAAAAATCGTATTATTTATCTACGAAATTGCAAACTCACACGGACTCTTGACCACGTAGTTGGTTCAGCCATTCTAAGAGTCGTGTAAGCCACAATTTGTCTCTCTTATTGTTATCATGCTTTATATCATTTATTTAAAATGATCGGTTTAGATTAAAATTATTGAACTACATGCATTACCCTACATATTGTATGTATTCTATATCACGAGTAATGTTAAAAGGAATATTCTTTTCTTTTTTATATCCTCTCAAATGTCATGTGATTTTTAAAATTATTATTTAATTAAGATTCAATAATAATCATCTCAAATTTAATGATAATTATAGAAGTCATGTGACTCTTGAGAGGATACAAAGAATGACAAAAGTTTGGTTTTGATTTTAAGTTAATTTTTTTAAAAAAAATATTAATTACATACTATATATCAGTAACTCTAAAATTATTGGAATTTATGTTGAGTACATGCGCTGAAAAAAGAAAAAAAATAAAAAAAATAAAAAAACGAAAATCCAGGTAAATTAATCTTGAGGTCTTTTTTAGACATTAAAAGAAATCTTCACGTGAAACCAAGTAGTATTTTAATACGAAAAGGACGGATAAAGTAATAATATTTTTACTAAATTATATTTATTTTTAGAATCTTTTTTTTTTCATGATTAAAAGTTTTTTTTTTTTTTTTTCACCAGTCTTTTCAAGTATCAAAGTACTGCCAACAGTTAGCTTTAAAGTGCAATTTATTTTAAAATTATAGGACAGATATAATAATTGTACTTGAATCTTTAGTATTTCATTTAAAACTAAGTAATTGTTCCTAAATATTTTACACACAAATAAAATAAATTAGAAAAATAAATTCTTAAATATATAGTACATTTAGAATCAGTGCACTGCATCAAGTGCCACGTGAAAAGTGAAGATCAAATTTATCTCACGGGATAATTAGCTTTGGGATTTTTTTTTCGTTATTTAGAGTGCATTTAAAATTGTGATTTCATGAGCTTAAAATGAGATTTCAAACTAAATCGTAAAAAATGAATCGTTTGAGAATTGTATTTTTTTTTTAATTCATTTTTTTTATTGGACATTTACTCGATGTTAGTAAAATCATAGTGAGCATGCATTTTGGTCAAAAGATTTTTTTTTTTTTTTTTTTTTTTTTTTTTTTTTTAAGTTTTAAAATTGAAAACCAACAGTGCAGTCTTGCATTTTAAATTATAACTTTATTGGAATTGTATAAAACTAAAGTGAAATTATCAATGTGCATGCGATGTGTTTTTTTTTTTTTTTTTTAAAAAAATTCCACTTTTATTTTTCCTAATTTTATTTTGTAAGTTATCGCGAATTTAAAATGAATCATTTCGTAAACAAAGGAAACCCTTGAGGGCACCCTACCATTAGCCACCCTCAGGGGTGGCCTGCGAGGCTGCGACACCGTGGCTAAGCCAAGACTTGTCACCCCCAAGGAGTTTTCCTTTTTCAAAAGTTTTTTTAGTAAAATTTAAAAGTTAATTATTATTTTAATGTGATGTGACAGTACAAATTTGAATGAAAACCCCCACGAAATGACACATTTCAAATTTGAGATAAACTTATGCAATGAAAAAAAAAAAAAAGACTTAAAAATTTTAAAAAAGCGTATTAACGGAGGGATTTATCTTAAATATACGCTTAAATTTAAGTCTTACCATTCATGGCCTCTCTTGTACATATACACAAGTTTATAATGGATCTATACATTGCAAAGAATTTACTATATATGCTTGATCCAAATCTAGAGTTCAAGACTTGCTCATAACTTCTTTTAATTTTGGGAAACAATTACATCAATTTTTGCAAACCAGATGTGACACAATTAATTAGGTCCTTAGTTTTATTAATTAATTAGGTTATTAGTATTTAAATTTTAAGAATTGTGTTATTTTATAATTTAATAAATGGGTTTCGCCCAAAGTAGTTAAATTAGGGTTAGGTTTAGTCATTAAATCTATTTAAGTGAACTATTGCACTCTAATATAGATAGAGTTTATGAATAATAAAACAACTTTTATTTAAGGCCGGACTTTTCTTTTCTTCTCGGCGTCGAGACTCTACTAAATTTTCATTCTCTTTGATCTTTTTCTCCATTTGGATGCATGATTCTTCTCTATTTTTTTCAAAAACAACATTATTTTTCAATTTTGAATTTTATTCTTCAAACCTTTCAAATATAATTTTTAAAAAAATCGCAAACCCAAACGTGACCGCCATTACAAATTTGCGGACATTATTTGTGATAAAAATATGAAGCAACTTGGAAACATCAAGTCGTGCTTGGCAGACTATTCAACAAATTGTTGAATTAATAACAGTCTTTGGAAAAATGAAGCAAGAAAGATTGGCAAAATTTTCCTGCCCCTTGTCAGACGCAAACTTTTTTCAAATTTTAGTTGATGTTTGATCTTTGTCCTTTTTAGTTGAACAATAAGCCATCGCACAAATAAAAGTAAAAGTAAGAATTTTGTTTGCCCTATCATGATCCATGCGTTCGTCTTGGCATTTAATTTGCGACCAACCAATAATAATTTTAAAAAAAAATTCTATATAAAAAAAATAATCATCTATTCTATATCAGCGACGACTCTATTATCGTCGCTTATAGTTTCCTATTTGCAACAATCTTTGCCGTCGCTAATATCTTTCTACTACATTTTGTGTGTGGCAAAAAATCCCGCTAGGTTATTAATGACAACCTTTTTTTAAGAGTAATAATTCATTTTTGCGTGTTGGGTTCGAAGTAAGAGTATAAGACTATATATGTCAAATATAATTCGACACATTTAATTAAATAGATAAAACCCATCGACCCTAATCCTATAATTGTGTATTGGGTTCGTGTCGGATTCATGAATCATGTCAAAAATTACATGCTATTAGTCGTGTGTTGGGTTCTAGTCGTGTCGAAACAAGGGTATTAGCAGGGGCGGAATTGCCCCTGAGCTTGGGGGGACAGAAGTCCTCCCAAAATTTTTAAAACTTGTAAATTTTTTTAAAATTCTCATAATAATTTTTTTAACGAGTTTGTCCTCCTAAAATTAAATTTTTACCCTTAAGGATATTCATTTGTTAGTTTCGTCCCCCCTCATTTTAAATCTTGGTTCCACCCCTTGGTATAAGACTATATAAATTAACTCATTTAATTAAATGTCTCAGACTTCTCAACCTTAACCATTTAATTTTGTGTTGGGTTTGAGGTTCGTGTCAAAAATTGTCGGTCCAATCCTACATATTTGTCATTGCTAAGAGTAAATAATTTTCTAATATTAGCAACGTCTTTTATATTGCTGAAAGTATGGTCGCTAAAGACCTTTTTGAGAGTAAATAATTTTCTAATGGTAGCGATAACTTTTGCATGCGTCGCTAAAGACCAATTTTCTTGCCGTAAGAATAAATAAGATTGGATTTATGAATGGTTCTAAAAAATTCAAATTACAATTCTAACTTGTTTTTACTCTCTTTTTTTCTTTCTTTTTTTAAAAAAGGTATAAGGTAAATATATTTCAAAATGACATAAATTAAAGGGACTTAGAACAAATTTTGCAATATATGAAACATATATATATATAATTCAATACATATATGCTAATGGGATTAGTGAAGAAACCTTTTGACAATGATATGGATATGGATCGCCCTCTTCTTCTTCTTTTTTTTGTCGCAGAGACAAAAGTTGTCCATAAAGGTTAGTTGAACAACCTTAAGGGCCTTAAATGCAGGGGAGGGGCTCCACTGGACTAAAACCCATCCGACAGCAGACAAATTCAAAGAATTAAGCACTTGGTATTTCTACGATAGCCATGTTCGTGCATGTCTCTAGCAGATCGAGGTTGTCAAAGGATCATTGGTTCATCATCAGGAGCGGGGGACACAATTTGAAACAGAACAGCAAGTACGTGGACCCTCCCTCGTGATCACCTTTCAGAACGATGAATAACAAGTACCTGGCCGTGTTGAATCGCTATCTTTAAGATCATATATTTTTCGCTTGATCAAAGTTTGCTATCCGTCAGCTTCAGTGACGGAGGGATGGGGACCATAGGGGCCATCGCCCCCCTCAATTTCGGGAAAAATAAAATTTTTATTGTTGGCCTACACAATAAAAATTTTGACCCTATTCACTAATTCTTTATTATTATTATTATTTTTGCCTTACCTAATTAAACCTAAAAAAAAATCCTTAGTTTTCTAGTTCTAGACCATATCAATCAAATGGGTTAACATGTGCCACCGGAGCCTAGAAGTAAATCAAGCATGTCCCTAATTTTCTAGTTCTAGGCCAACGAGAACCAGTCGATGTTACATCTTGACACCTTATTTGAGAAATAAGCTAAACGGTTTTATGCAACAGCATTACAGTAGAGACAGAACGGTTTAGTGAGCATGCGGTGGAGTTGCTTATTCTGGATTCGACTCTTGATCCTTGAGTCGCACTTGAATCTTTTAGAATTGATTATATTTGTCGGTTGGTAAACAAGTTTTATTTATTTTATATATTTTCTTTTGCTTAATGTTTTTTTTTTTTTTTGTCAAAACTGAAAATTCATTTTTATATATTTATTTCATCTTCAATCTTAATACATTTCTTGTTCATGCTTTGATCCCTACCCTTATTTTAATATATTTGTAATTCATGCCTTAGCTGCTTGGCCCCTACCCAAAATACTTTATGGCTCCGTTTCTGATCAAGTTGCTGGTAAATTGTCTCCAAAATATAACAAAAGCATAAAACTGAAATTGATTTACTTAAATAGAAACCTCTTATATATCACAACCTACACTGGGTTGTAATTACTATATAAAAATTAAGGGTAATTACATTTTCCCCCCATAAACTACCAAAAAATGCACGATGCCCCCATGAACTACCAACTCGACCAAAATAGAGCATTCAACTACCAAAGACAACCATTTTTCCCTCTTCCGCCAGTTAGAGGGGTTAAAAGAAACAGTCAACGGGTCATGTGCCATTTTACATGGGGGCATGTTGAAAGATGGTGATAATTAATGGAGGGAAAAGAGGAAGATAGTGGTAGTTCATGGGGGAAAAGAGGAAGAAAATGAGGGTAAAATGACGTGTGACGGTCACGTGACCTGTTGACCGTTTGTTTTAACCACTTTGACTGACGGAATGAGGGAAAATAGTTGTCTTTGATAGTTGAATGCTCTATTTTGGTCGAGTTGGTAGTTCATGGGGGCATCGCGCATTTTTTGATAGTTCACGGGGGAAAATGTAATTACCCCTAAAAATTAATTGTTTAACATATTCTTGTCTTAGACTAATGTGTATGGACTTACTATTGTACACTTTACTATATGCTGTATATACTCTAGACATGGTAGCTTCACTATCACAGTGCAAAGAAATGGTTGGCATAGGTTGTGGCTACAACTTTATATACAATAACATATTCATAAGTCCTTTTGTCTCTTTTCCTACTGTCAATGGTATAATTTTTTTATTCCATTGTCTAGTGAGAAATACAAGTCTATTTCTTTCGTGCTCAAGAAATAGCATATCCATCAAGGATAAATACCCAATCGGACGTGGATTTTTTGTCGCTTGTGTTAGTAATCCAGCTAGCATATGAGTATCTTTCTAGTATAGCCGGAAACGTTGAATATTAGAGTCCTAAATCGATGGCTCTCTTCATATATAAACTTTTTTTTTTCAAAAAACCCCAAGTCCTTGGGTCATTCTCTTCTTTTTCATTTCATTTTTGTTGTCGCTCCCTTAGTCCCTGCGCTAATCTCCCTACTCTACCGCCTACCACTCCATACTGTCGCTGTTGACACATTCTCCTTCTTCTTCACCTGAACCTTGAGGTCCCCTCGGCAGAGTTAGGGCTTGCGAACTCCACCGCCGGAAGCCCTTTATCACCGTATAGGTCAAGATCTAGTTCTTATGAGTGCATGTTAAAATATTATTAAATGATTAAATTAATCATTTCTTATTAACTTAAGCTTTTATGACAAGTAATGATTTAACATTGTATTAACACTACAAAAAAAAGGACAATTATAGACGGTTTTTTTCTAGACAGTTTCTAAAACCGTCTAGAATTAAACTTTTACAGACGGTTTTTAAACAACCGTCTGTAAATAAATAAATATGGACGGTTTGAGTAAACCGTCCATAAATTTACAGATAGTTTGAAAAAAACCGTCCAGAAATGTAAATCTCTAGACGGTTTTGATCAAATCGTCTATAAATTTATAGACGGTTTGGAACAAATTGTCTGGAAATTTACATTTCCGGACGGTTTTTTTCAAACCGTCTGGAATTATTGATATTAAAAAAAATGGTGACAAAAATCGCATAGATTAAAAAAAAAATTATTAATTATGGACAGTTTGAAAAAAACCATTTGCAAATGTAAATTTTCAGACAGTTTGAAAGAAAGTTACATTTCCGGACAATTTGTTTCAAACCGTCTTGAAATTCATAGGGTAGTCAAATGATGCGGATCGACACCCTCAGTTGTAGATTAAAACACTATCAACGGCTTAAACGCGTCTAAAGAAAATGACGCAGATTGAGAAGAAGAAGAGCAAAATGTGAACCCAGCCCCTCTAAACCCCACATCACAAATGTGAACCCCAGCCGGCCGAACGACAGCCCTGAGGCTTTGCTATTTAGTGACTTTTTTGTTTGTTTTGGATCAAAAGGGTCTTTCCTTTTTGGGTTCATTGATTCACATGGGCGACGGGATTTGGATGGAACGACGGGATTGGGACGACGGGAGAGAGTGCCGGGTCTGTCAAACCCACGCCAGTGTGCGTGGGTTTCCGGCTGGATCTGACGAGGTCGTCTGGGTTTCCGATTGGATCCAGTCGAAACCCACGCTTGGCCTCTCTCTCTAAGCGAATACAGAGCGAGATTCGGCCGGAATACCACGTATTCCGGCCAGTTCTCTCTTTCTCTGTCGCTGATCAGTGTGTGTGGTGACGGATCTCTCTTCCTCTCTCTCTTTCTCCGTCGCCGACCGGATCTCTCCTTCTCTGTCGCCGACCAGCGTATGAAACGTTCATACCATTTTTTTTAAAAGGTATCAGACCATATTAATTAGTTTTAATATCAAAAAACTAATTAATATAAAAAACCGTCTAAAACTGTTTATGGATTCCAGACGGTTTTGCCCAAACCGTCCAGAAATTCATTTAGGGACATTATAAATTAGACGGTTTTAAACCGTCCAGAATTTGCTTTTTTTTTTTCTTTTTTTTTTTTTGTAGTGCAAAAGCAAATGCCATAAATTTGAACATTGGTTCAATCATTCACCTCTTATTTTAATTAAATATTTAATGTGTTGAACTTCATTTATTAAGGGAAAGTTTAAGCCCACGCGTAAAGTGGAGTTTCAAAATATTAATTAAATGATTACATCAATAATTTTTTATCAACTTAAGCTTTTAAGACAAGTAATAACCACCCTCGTAAGCCTGAATTTGATCGCTGCGCGGTGGTCGGTGACACCGACCTTGGAAAAGAGGCTTGATTCATCTAGACAGTAAACCCAAATTTGAAGCCAACCCAAAATTTTCGACTATGCATTAAATTCGACAAAATTCGGCTCGGTCTGAAATCCTTTTTTTTTTTTTTTTTTTTTTTTTTTTGGATTTCAACCCTCCTCAGGTTTCCGATGTGAAGGGGTCGATAACCAACCCTAGATTAAAGTATGCATACGCATTACATATTTGCATGTTCATAGTGAACTAAGGAGCTAGGGTATTATGGAGGAAACAAAAACGACAACGAAAATTCCACGCTGATCGATCATCAAATACTCGTGCATGCGAGAGTTGATCAACTTCAATCCGGCCGCGCGGCCAGCAAATGTTGCTTTCAAATAAACCCTGTCTCTAGGCATACCACCTTGGTCTATTGTTGGTGGTTGAATGAACATTATGTCGGTACGATGACCCTTAAAAGGTTGAGATTGGCCCAAGTTCACGCATATATAATTGCATAGGGTCATAGCTAGGTTCTATAATCAAATTAATTAAAGATACAGCACAATTTTATACAAAAACTTTGGCTTCTATACAAGTCAACTGTGTATATATATATGTATGTATGTATATATGTATGTATGTATATGTATATGATGGTTAGGGTGCTAGCTAGGTCTAACGTATGAAATATATATATGTTGTTTTGGTCCTAATTAAGGTCATCAACTTTGAAAATTAAGACATATTTGTTTGTTTAATGGTACTAAAAACAAATAAAATGTTCCTTCAGATCATATGAAAATCTTTTGAAGATTTGGGTGTTTGAGGGTCTCAATCAGGACACCATTCTCATTTTTTTTTTCATGAAACTCATTGAGAATTTGTGGTTGTTGATGGTACTACAATGCCTTGTCTCGTGTTAAAATATTAATTTAATAATTAAATTTATTATTTTTTATTGTTTAAGTTTTGAGGATAAGTGATTATTTATTATGATATTAGAATAGATGTCCTGAGTTCGAATCCTAATTAAATAATTTACCTCTCATTTCAGTTACATATTTATGTAAGACCTCATTTATTGAAGAGAAGTTTGAACTCACACACAAAATGAGAGTATTTAGGAGAAACTTCACTTGCCTCCTAATTGTTACATCTTTTGTAATGTCCCTCCTAAAGTTTAAAACATTTCAATTTAGTGTATCAAACTTTTAATTTTGTGCAATGTCTTCCGTCCATTAGGATTTTCTACTAAATCCTAACGGAGGGATGTGAAATTCTCAAAATGTCCTGATTTTTTTCTTAAAGAAAAAAAAAATGGTGCGGGTGGATCTAACCCACCCTTCATGTGACCCAACAGTGTACGTGACCCGCCATTAGGTCACGTTTTTTCTTTGTTTTTGTTTATATATATATATATATATATATATGTATATATATATATATATATATATATTAGTAAGGGTAAATTTGAAATTTTATAAAAAAAAAATTAGGAGTATAAAGGGTATTTTTCACTTTTCGCTATTTGATTTAACCTCAAACCATAACAGAATGAGACATTACAAAAAATTAATGATGCAGAGTGAAACAAGAATAAAATTGTCATTTTAGTTTATTTAAATTATTATTTTTATTTGAATTTAATTATGGGTTTAGCCAAAAGTTTTAAATAATTTATTGTTCAATAATGGGCTTAGCCTAAAAGAGGGTCACATTAGCTTGGTTATTTGTTATTTAATGATGGGCTTAACCCTTAGCCCAAAGTGAGTCGCATTAGGGTTAGGGTTAGGGTTTAGTTTATGAGCCTATTTAAGCATATTATTCTATTGTAAAAAAACAGTTTATGATATTATGAAAAACAATTTTGTTTCTTTGAGGTGTGACTCCTCTGTTCTTTTGGTGGTGAGACGCTGCCAAGGCCAGTGAGACGCTGGTTTGTTCTTTCATCTTCGATAATTTGGTGAGACTCTGAATTATCGTAAATTTATTTTAATTTTCTGTTTGTTTTTAATTCCTGCTGCGTCAATTAATAGTACAATATATTCAATTGACGGGTTTTAAACTTTAGGGAGACATTGCAAAAGAAATAACAATTCAAAAAATAAGAGAAATTTCTTCTTTAATTTATTTTCTTTTATGGACTTAAATTTTTAAAATAAATAATGATTTCAACACGTGAACAAAGATTAAAAAGACTTTCACCATAAGCAAGACTCTTCTTTCTTCCTACCTTTTTATTAGAGAGGCAGTTATGCCGTCAATTATTCATTACTTTTTGTTGAAGTCAACACTAGGGTGTGTCAATGGCAATAATCCACTATACAATTAGAGGTTGTGTCCAGTGCCACACATAAGGATCAACGGCCAAAAACGATTTGATCATTCCAGGCTACGACAATGGAACTGGAAGATCATATATATGAGAGGCAGTAGATTCTGGGAATTATTGAGTCTACATCAGCTTTTATAATAAAGTCAAATAGAGACCACTAGATTCTGGTAATTATTGATCAAGTTGAACATACCGCATGCGATTGGTTTGTCGGTACTGAGGTAGATATTCCGAATGATAAAAAATAAAAATCGAAAAAAAAAAATTAAAAACTAAATTTTTTTTTTAAAAAAAATGAAAAAAAAAAAAATATTGCGATCGGCCGGAGGACGTACTACTTATTTCCAGCATCGTCGTTGGGCACGATGCATGCCTGCAGCCTCAGCGAACACGAATATGGCTAATTTCCTATCTTTCGATATCTATTATATTGATCTTTAGAAGGTTATGAACGATTTCAATCCGAATTTTGTTTTATTACAAACGACGAGCAAGTCTATCATCTTTGTGGAAGACTTCGATCGGTTTCTGACGAAGAAATCAACGGCCGTGAGCTTGTTTGTCGATGTTCATATCCATTTTCCTCTCTGTGATTTTTTGGCTTTCAAAACGTTGGCCAATAGCTACCTGGGGCTCAAAGATCACAAACTATTCTCTTAGGTGGAGGATATTTTCCAAAGCGGGGCGAGCTTGAGCCCAACTGAGACCAGCAGGCTGATGATTGTGAATCGGAACTCGTCGAGTTAGGCTATAAAATCAGTCATCGCGGCATTGGAAACGGACGGTGGATGGAGGGGTGTCAGGAAGATCGGGTCGCGATTGAGAAATAACACCACCCCAAACACCCATCTTTCTTTAAAAAAAATAAAAGACTTTTTTTTTTGAATCTTTTTTATAATTTTTTGGTTTTTTAATTATTGTTTTTTAATTGAAAAATTACACATAGCAAAGGTATTATGAGGATATTTTGCCAAAAGTTGCCTATTTTTCAAAGGTTCTGGTTGTTTGGAGGCCAGAGTTCAAGCCTTGTAGTTCGGAGGGCTATCCGGAAAATGGCTAGTAGTTTGGGAGGCTAAATTGTATTTTTCCCTTATTATTATTATCACTTTCTTTTTCATACTCAAACAAATATGATGGGTTATCTATAGAGTAATGCTATATATAACATTTTTATCTAACAAATACTGATTTGCCAGTCTCACAAATATCTCACAATGATCCAATAGTTAGTTGACGCTATCACATCTGCAAGACATTTGTGAGATAAAAATATAATATAGGAAAAACTTTACTTACCACCCCTAATTTTTCATTACTTTTTGCAATTATATCTTTAAACTTTAAAACGTGCCAATTTAGTGAATTCATCTTTCATTTTTTTTTTTTTCAATTTCAACGTTCCGTTACAATTTTCTATTAAAACCAAACGGATGTGTGTCAAAATTCATAAAATACCCCTCAATTTTTTTTATGGGCAAAGATTTAACGAAATTTGCAAAAATACAAATGCCTTAATATTTGATTTTTATTTTTTTATTTTAAGAAAAAATATGGGTATTTTGAAAATTTTGACAGGATTTAACGGATGGATGAAAATGAAAGACATATACGATATTAAATTGACATTTTTTAAAGTTTAAGGGTATGATTACAAAAATGATAAAAGATCAAGAATAATAAATGAAGTTTTCTCTATAATATATATAACATTACTCAATGATCAATTTTCTTTTATCTTCCTTTGCTTTTCTTTAACCTCTCTATCAATTTTTCCCTGGCCCTTCCGAGACACAAATTGAATAATTAGGAGTTCTAATTAGCCTGGGTTCCTAACTAATTGACTCGAGTCCTGAGACTGTTATTTGTTTGGTTTAGTAGTTTTAATACATGCAGTTTGGCTTACATTTTTTTTAAAAAAATGTGAATTTTTCATGTTTTCAAACCGCCAAACTTTTTATGCTACGCAAAAATGTAAATTTTTCATATTTTAGTAATTTTATTTAAAAACACTCGTTGAGCCTTTAAAATCGTTGATCATCCAAACATACACTCTCTCTTTTTTTTTTTTTTTTGAACAAAGTCAAACAATCTTATAAATGAGAACCAAGAAAACGAATGATCCTATAAATCAGGATTTAGGGACAACTACTTCCCTAAGAACAGTATCAAAAATGCTATTAGGAATATCTTCCAACCACAATAAATCAACAAAATTGGTGGCTGCATTCCTTGTTAAAATGTGCGCCGTTGAGTTTGCTTCTCGCCTAATATGGACAATGGAAGAAGATCTAAAAGTGCCCAACTCTACTTGAATGCCCTCAATGAAATGACCCGATCCATGCTTAGAAGAAATATTCGACTTAACTTCTGTAACAATCTGAAGCGCATCACCTTCTAAAATAATATCAAAAAATTCTACCTCCTTGCAAAAAATAAGCGCATGAAGAGCTGCAATTGCCTCCGCCCCTTTTGGATCCACCACTAACTGTTGGAACACACTGCGAGCTCCAAGAAACAAACCATAACAATCCTTAGCAATAATACCAATACCAAGACAACCATTTTTCTAATTTACCGCAGCATCCCAATTGATTTTTACCACTCCAAGAGGTGGAGGATTCCACACACTTGGACCTACATTACCTACACCCTTAAAGACAAAATATCTTGTGATTGTCCTTCCTTTGAGTTACAAGATATAAAATCTTCTTGAGCCAAACATACTCTTAGGTTACTAATTAAAACCGATATCAACTTAAGGGCGCTGCAAATATATTCACAATAGGTAGTTTAATCGGCTGGGAACCACACCTCATGAAGAGCTGCAATTGCCTCCGCCCCTTTTGGATCCACCACTAACTGTTGGAACACACTGCGAGCTCCAAGAAACAAACCATAACAATCCTTAGCAATAATACCAATACCAAGACAACCATTTTTCTAATTTACCGCAGCATCCCAATTGATTTTTACCACTCCAAGAGGTGGAGGATTCCACACACTTGGACCTACATTACCTACACCCCTTAAAGACAAAATATCTTGTGATTGTCCTTCCTTTGAGTTACAAGATATAAAATCTTCTTGAGCCAAACATACTCTTAGGTTACTAATTAAAACCGATATCAACTTAAGGGCGCTGCAAATATATTCACAATAGGTAGTTTAATCGGCTGGGAACCACGCCTCATGAAGTGGAGATCACTAGTTCGAATTTCCTCTCCCCCTCTTGTGTGGACATTAAAAAAAAAAAAAAAAAAAAAAAGGGCGCTGCAAATATTAAAATCGGATAATCACAAATTAAAGGCAGGGTTGGACAGATCTTAAACAAAAATTAATTATCTCTTAAATTAATTCATTAGTTGTGTTCATACTTCATAAGTCCACAAAGATCTTAACAAATGGAAATCAGAACAGAACAGATATCCGGTTTAGTTTAGACCATTCCTTGCGATTAAAATAATGATTGAATGCATCAGATCATAGAGAAAAATATGATTAAAAAACTAATAAAAAGTTCTAACTTTCCATCAAAAAAAAAAAAAAAAACTCTACTGGGCTTCATGGATGGTGGATGTAGGCCTCTTAAGTCTAAAGGCCTCACAAATCTCTATTTAATGTTATATATACATATATATAAAGAAAAAAAGAAAAAAGAAAACAGAATAAGCTATCTAACGACGCTAATAGGGAAAAAGAATGCCGAAAAAGAAGTCTCAGCATTTTCTCCAGAGCGTTAGCTTTATGTTCAAAAATGTTGTGTCGAGAAGTGTATTTTATCGACTTAAAGATATGTAACCCCCCGATAAATTAATCAACTGGTTATTAACTTCACGGTTCGTTTCCCAGTCTTATTCCGTATGGAATAATACTTAGGGATCTCTACTCCTAAAAAATAGAATACTACATAGCGAAAACATAAAATATTCTATCAACATTAATTAAGACCAGAACATCAAGCAAGAGTCATTACATTAACTGAAATCAAACTATACATATAGTTGATAATAAAGATCAAAACTAAACATTAATATACAATCAAGCATCAAATGTTAAGCCTACAGCAGCACTAAAAAGTACTAATTACCATGAGTGATCTTTAGAATCTTGCAATAAGTTCTCAAGCATAACCGGATCGATGTCACTACGGTAAACTCCTGCATCAACCTCGAGGTCTATCTCAATTTTGACATTTAAAGGTAATCCAACTATAAAACAACACATGTTTCATAGGTAGAAGATATAAAAGCGTAAGTCTACGACGTAGTGAGTAATAATACACACAGTGACATGTAGGAGTGAAAATGCATATGCAGATGTAGTTGCGGTTATTAGCAATATTTTATCCGTATCCACATAATACGATTATCACTTTTAAGTATTCGCATCTGCATTCGTGCGACTACTGTGGTTATTATCCGTTATCTGCATATGAGGTAATGAGCGTTTTGAATTACTATCTAAATCTATATGCAACATTAAATAATGCGGTTGTTACTATATACAAGCTTAAATAAATTAAGATTTCACCTGTTATACAATCCACGATTATCAACCATAGATGGTTGTTGTCTCATAGAGTAATCGGGATTTGGATTACTCAAAGAAAAGAAAAAAAATAAATGTAGTGAGGTATGACTTTGAGATGATAGTGAAAAAAAACCTGACATAACCTAAAGGTCATAAACTTACCAAATTCAAAACGACATCGTTTTATTGAATTTAATTAAATATATATAAAGAAAATGTGAATGTGATTATTAACCGCAAACGCATACCCTAAAATTGCTATCCGTTTATGCGGATAATGGATTTTGATAACCGCATTCGCATATGAGGGTAGCAGTTAGGTGCGAATAGTGGATGCAGACGGTTATTATCTGCCCGCATTTTCACCCCTAGTGACAAGTTATCATGTAGTGAATTCAGTTATATATAAATCACATGTAGCAGTGCAAGGTTACAGTTTATCATTTAACAATGCCATCATGGATGCATTATTGATATAATATACGCTGCGAATATACATATAAGCACATCCTCAATCAGGAGTGAAGCCAACATTTGGATTTGGATTTTAGGGGGGCCAAATTGAAGAAAAAAAATTTGGGGGGGCAAAATTAAAAAAAAAAAAAAAAAAAAAATTAGGGGTAAAATTTTAATCATTAATTTTTATTTTTATTTTTGGAAAACCTTGAGGCCCCTCCCAAGGCCCCTCGATAGCTCCACCCCTATATTTGCATCATTCTTAACACAACGTGCTTTAAAGCTGTGATGATCATGAACCTATCAGAACTTTGTAGTTGAGCATGCTTATACAAGAGTATTACCATGATGTGTAACGTCATACAAAGTCTGGTTCAGTGGAGCGAAAAGCGAAAAATATTGTATCGTTTGGGGTGGGTCGTTACAAATTGTATTAGAGCCATTGTCCAGCCTGAAGTAGGGAGAGCGTGCACAAGCCCATGCGGGTCACTAGCGAGTACTCATTGGGACGCTAAGAGTAGGGTAATTCCATGAGGGTCGCTAGTGAGGACGCTGGATTCCAAGAGGGGGTGATTGTGACGCCCCACATCGACTGGATATAAGAATGAGGATGTGCTTATATGTTTATTCACATCTTTCTTGACACTATGCATTTTAAAGTCGTGATGGTCATTAACTTATCGAAATTTCGCAATTAAGCATGCTTATACGAGAGTAATACTTGAACGGGTGACCTCTTGAAAAGTTTGGTTCAGGGGAACCAAAAGCGAATTATATTGTGTCGTTTAAGGTGGGTCGTTATATAATATATATCTAATACTAGAGTACGAATTGCAGTGATGTGAAGATTAAGATGTTCGGGATTTAGGATGAGCATTTGAGGTAAGTAAATACTTACAAAACAATTAACTTCTTTAGTATATGCGATGTTGTGAGCCTAATGTTTGCATCAAACAATTATAATTGCAATTAATAAATGAGTTAAGATAATTGAACATATGTCATGTGGATCGTCATGTACGGATGGCAGGAACATGGGTATAAAGGCCTGACACTATGGTCTAAAGAATTATGTTTATTGTTTGGCCTTAGATCCAATGGCTTTATAGGTAACCAACACAACCATGTTTGAGTGGTGATCACATAGACAACATTGTTAGTAGTGTGGATCACCTAAGGTTTAAATTTGATCGAGCCGCTAGCGATACAATATGCGTGCTTCATTGGGGTATCGGTGTCATACTAGAGGTCACTCGGGACAGTGAAAAACTCTATCAATAAGGGGTTAAGAGCTCGAATACACCATATGGAAGAAAGTTATGATTATGTATAAAATTTCCACTAGCATGATTTATAGATTAAATAACATGTGAATTGTCCCTTAAATTATGCTTACTCTATTTCAAAAATATTTTCTTTATTGGTATAATAACAAAGGTAGCACTTACCATTTTTGCAAAATCCATAACATTCTTGATTACCAAAGTTTAAGAAATACGTTTTGTTACTTAAGAATCATTATATAACAAGTCTCGTAATAATTTACTTAATAAGTTGTGGACTTAAGCAGTTATTTTTCCATTGTAAAACACCTCAGTGTTTTGCATATTAACAAGTTTGATAGACTGTTGGGTTAGAGCATTTCGGTGAGCTAAAGATACTTAATGAATGACTCATGTAGTCAGGTTTGCGTAGCATAGTTAGATGATCTTGAATATTGTAGTTATATTTATTTGGAAGCTTTGTGTTTTGCATTGATGGTAGTGAATGACATTTTTGGAGATATTTTAGTTTCGGCTCACATAATTATTTTTCCGTTATATTTTACTTTGATAGTTAGTGTTTAATGTAGTAAATCTAGATAATTATAAGTTAATTAGTATGGAAGCACTATGAATTAATTATTTTAATTAATTAATTGGGAGGTGTAACAATATGGTCATGACTAATTATATAAGATAAGATAGGCACATTTAGACAACTTTTTACTTTTTTTTCAAAATTTTGGAATTGTCTTTTTATTCAGATGGTGCTTTCAAATTTTCAATTATAGGTTAAGGTGCATGAATTTTTAGCCATATGTTAAACTAGTGCATTACTCAATTTGACAGACAAGCTTGTTGACCTCCCTCATATGGTTGCCTACCAAACATATACCAATGTAGCCAAACTCAACCCAATGGAACAAAAAAACCAATGCAAAAACCAAATCATGATTTAGATGACACACCAATCATGCAAAATAAAATAAGCACACACATTCCATCAAATATCATTAAACTCTCATGTAAAATAAATAAATATATATTAGACTATGTAATATCTATTTATACAAGACAATAAAGATTATGATGATTCAAAAACTTGTGCAAGTGACAAGAACACTCACTCACACAATCTTTTCCTCCCTTCATTTTTTAATAAAAAAAAAAGAACTATAAAAAGGGAATTATGCAAACTAATGCAAAACACACGCGCGCGCACATACACACACACCAAAAGAAGAAGAAGAAGAAGACACAAATAGAAGAATGAAAAACTAAATGCAAGGCAAGCAAAATCATAAAACAAAAAGAAAAACATGCCATAGAATGATCAACAAGGTGAGGCCATTCCTGCTAAGCATGTCCAATGACCTCTAACTAAGGTCACGCACACCAATTGCTTGTCTAAGTGCTTCAAAGCTATTGCCATCCACATATTTAGTAAATAGGTATACCAATTAATTGTAAGTGATTACAAAATCTAATGCAACAGTTTTATTTGTATCTCTCGAATATCATACCCTATAGTTTGATGTGCCATTCACATAATAAATTACTCTCGTTACAACTTACAGCTGTTAGGTGTGATTTCTTGGGATTTGCATGGAATATTGTAAGTATTCCTACATTGAAGGAGATATTTGAAAGAAAACATAAGGCTATGAAAATTAAAAGAAAATAACAGAATAATAAAATAGAGACATAATTTTACGTGATTTAGTCTATGACCTACGTTCATAGGATAAAGCATTATGGGCTACATTTTGCTTTTATTCATTAATTAAATTTACAGTACAAAATGCTCATATTTATAGGATAATTAGGGTATATGAGAATGATACAACTATGGAGATAATATCAAATCTGATTACATAAAAAGTAGGATATCAAATCGAATCTAATTTAAATACAATGAAATATGATTATAGGAGATTACAATAAATTACAACCAAATCTATGAAGTCAAATCCCATAATATATTCTAATAATATCTGTTCTACTAGTAGTGTGATACAGTAAACTCCCAATCATGCTCCTATAAAGAGTTTGATCAACACTCTTTCTTGTTGGATCCACACCAAGTTTAACACTTGTGCTCATTAGAGTGCGCAAAGTGATTTTTCCCATTCAAACCAAATTTCTTAACCAGATCTTGGCAAACTTGGATTGAGACACAAACATGCCTTCATCTGTTTGCTTGACTTGAAGACCCAAAAAATAAGTTAGCTTTCCAATCATACTTATTTCGAATTCCTTCTTCATTTTAGCTTCAAAGCCATGAGCATGAGAATATATTGTAGCTCTAAACACAATGTTGTCTACATAGATCTAAGCTACCAACAAGTGTTTTCCTTTTTTCCTATTTAAGAGAGTTCTATTAGCTTGTCCTCTAGAAAATCTATGGTCCAAGAGATAAGCAGTCAACCTCTCATACCATGCCTGAGGTACTTGGTTTAACCTATGCAGTGCCTTTTTCAGCTTGTATATGTGATGCGGTTAATGTAGATCAATGAACCCTTTTGGCTGAGCCACAAACACTTCTTCATGTAGTAGACCATTCAGGAATACACTTTTCTCATCCATTTGATACAACTTAAATTTTAGATGACAAGCAATTTCAAGAAGAGTCCTAATCGACTCGAGGCGAGCAACTGGAGCAAAGGTCTCGTAAAAATCAATACCTTCCACTTGAGTATATCTATATGCTACTAGATGAGTCTTGTTTCTTACCACAATACTGTGTTTGTTATATTTGTTTTTGAAAATCCACTTGGTACCAATGATGTTGTGGTCAGTAGGCCTGGGTACTAGGCTCCAAACATCATTTTGAATAAACTGATGAAACACCTTGTACATAGCTTCTACCCAGCTTTCATCATTTAAGGCATCATTGACCTTCTTGGGCTCAAGTTGAGACAAAAGCAAGTATAGAAAACCTGATTGATCACGCGACTCCTTAAACCTCGTTTGGTTTGCGGAATAGGTATTCCATTAAGAAAAGAAATAGTTATTATTGGGAATGAAGAAGAGTGGAATGAAATAATTATTCAAATTCTTTAGTTTGGTGACAACACATATACCACAATTGAAATTGACCCAAAATTACTAAAAAACGTACATAATTTCTTATTTTTCAAAAAAAAACTCAAATCTTTAAAAAAATAAATAAATAAATGTTGGACCTTAGATCTATGGGTGGCCGGCCACCCACATATCTGATTTAAATTCTTTGTTTTTTTAATTTTTTTTTTAAGTTTAGTTTGAAAAAATTAAAGAAAAAAATATGATTTTTTTTTTTTTTAAAAAAAAGGTTGTCTATTCCCTCAGGAATAACTATTCCTCTTCGTAAGTGAATAGTTATTCCAAGGAATAGGTCCTTACCAAATAAATGAATAGTTATTTCAATGGAATTGTCATTCCATTCCAATGACTTATTCCACGAACCAAACGAGGCCTAGTCTTTTCCCTTCATTAAGACTACCCAATATGTTCTCTTCAGGGTGATTTAATCTAAGTATTGAAGGAGATTTTCCAGTAATCATCTTGGGCTTAGCAGTAGATGGTTCTTCAAATTCTTTAGTGTCAGAATGTTCACCCAAGTCTTCAATAGTTTTCTTAGCAATCACTTTTTTACTATCTTCTTCAATTTGTACCTCCCCCTCATAAATTGTATCTGAGGAGTGATCATTAACCACCACATTGATGGTTTCCATTACTATTTTTGTTATTTTTTTTTACACCCAATAGGCTCTACTCAATGAAGAATAATCCAAAAAAATTGCTTCATCTCTTTTTGCTATCAAACTTGCCCAGATTCTCCCTATCTCTCAATATAAAGCTTTTACTTCTGAAGACATGAGAGTATTTGGCAATGAGTTTTTTCCTTTTCCACAATTTGTAGAGAGTTTTGTTTGTACCAAGTCTCAAGTAGACTTCATTGATTAAATGACATACAATGTTGATAGCTTATCCCAAAAAATATGTAGCCAAATTATTGCCATGTATTATGGTTCGAGTCATCTCTTGAATTACTTGATTTTTTATTTTGACAAAACCATTTTGTAGAGAAGTGATTAGTGCAGAGAATTTTGCATAATACCATTCTCGTCACAGAATTCAATGAACTTGGCTTTTTCAAACTCCTTACAATGGTCACTTATGATCCTCTTGATGCAGTATCTCTTTTCGTTCTAAATCTTCTTAAAGAGGGCCTTGACTTGTTCAAAGGCTTCAGACTTCTCATGGAACAAGATGACCCATGTAAATTTGGAGAAGTCATCCACAATCACCATAATTTATATTTTTCCTCCAATGCTTTTAGTTATTGATGGCCCCATCAAGTCCATATGGAGCAATTCGAGAGGTCTATAAGTGTGGATTGACTTTGTCTTTTTGTTCTAGGCTTTGAGTTGCTTACCCATCTTATATGGACCACACAATGTCTTCTCTATCTTATCCAATTTCGGCAACCCCTCGATGAATTCATTCTTTACCGCCTTGGACAAGTCTTTGAAGTTGAGACTTGTAACATTTACCCTCTCTGTATTTGGTTTCTTACACCAGGTGACATGTGCCACAATATGATTGATACTGATGTAATATCCTAATGGTTTTCGTCAAAATTTTGGATGGAAGTTATGTTCAAGGACATATTTATGTTTTTTGCTTATCACATTGAATTTCCCGTCACTTTTTAAACTTCATAGAGTTATTTGGAACTCAATAAAACTACATTGACTAATTTTACATCTACATCATTTTATTAACTTGATATGCATTGATCAAGAAAATACAAGATGTAATTTGTCCTTGTCAATTTGGCTATGGTTAAGTTTTCGTCTGGCTCTCTAGGGTTTTCTCTCTATGAACCTCTAGAGTTGTCAGTGGTGTCTCCTCTCGGGTTGTCGGCATAGGAGTTTTTGTGCCCTCACCCTTTCTTCTTTTTCACCGTTCCCTCTCTAGAGAAGGCACAAGAGTGAAAATGGACGGGGTATGTAGGGATTTCGGGGGAAAGATTCCATTGTCGAGGGGTGAACAACATGGGATCCCTATTTCAAACGATGAAACTGTTGATTTACGTGCTAAAGGAGCCAAATACCTGGTGGGGCGATTTGGTATAGACAAGAAATTCAACAAAGAGGCGTTCAAAGCCTTGTTGCTACGTGTTTGGCACATTGACGGTTAGGTTTTCTTTAAGGAGATACTTGAAAATCTATGGTTGTTCGAGTTCAGAGAGGATGGGGACAAGTAAAGAGTGTTGGATGGGCGTCCCTGGTCTTACGACTGGACAATTTTGGTGCTGAATGATTTTGATGGAAAGACGCCCCCGTCACAGATGAGCTTTTCTTGATCGCCTATTTGGGTTCAGATCCATGACATTCCCCTTGACTGCATGAACAGGGGAGTAGGTGTCAAGATAGGCGGAACCTTAGGGATGGTGGAGGATGTAGCAGTGGCTGAGGACGACGTTGACTGGGGTAGGTGTATGAGCGTCCGGGCCGATATTGATCTGTATCAACCTTTGGATCAAGGGCGTGCTTTAGTCCTAACGAGAAGCTCTTGTTAGGTCTCCTTTAAATACGAGAAGCTTCCCTCTTTTTGTTACAGGGGTGGGAGAATCCTTCACGGAGAGAAGGGTTGTATGGCGAAGATGCCCAAGAAACACAGCCACACAGAATGGGTTCCTGGCTCCGTGCCGACGATTTTTCCAGAGCTCCAGTAATATTTGACACTCAAGGGGCATCACGTTCTCCTTCTCTTTCTCCGATCCTTTCTGGTCGTGAAGTGGCGACGGACAAGGCTCCGATGTCAAACTTTCCTTTTAAGCATGGACATTCTCAAAAAGGAAACTCATCTTCAAAAAATCCGCCATTAGTGATGTCAAATCCTCTGGTATCCTCGAAGGCTAGCTCTAGGCCTCTTTCTCATTCCAAAACAAGCAATTCCCGTAATGAAATGGAGGACCGTTCGGGATTCACTTTTTATGGCAATGTAACTGGTGGCAAGAAAGGCGGTTACTAGATTTCAAAAGAGGTTTCAAAGCGGGCTTATGTTCCCAAAGGTGGGCCTGACAATGGTCTTAGGCGTAACAGTTGGTAGGCCCAAACTAATAAGGATAGATCCGAACTTTCATCGAGACCCAGTAAGGGGATTTATTCCACGTGTAAGAAGATTGCGCAGCCTAGAACTATTATTAACACTAGTGTCGTACTTGGCATGGTTTCAGAAGAACGTGTGGCCCTAGCTCCTCTAGAAGCTCCAATGAAGAAACCAAAATCGAAGTTGTCCCCAAAGCTGTCTCCTAGTCAGTCAAAGGGGCAGAACATGGAGCTTGCTCTAGTGGGTGATTCAGCATGTTGTGTTTCTCCTCTTCAACGTCAGTCTTTAGGAAAGTTAGAGGGAGGTAGGATTAAGCACTGGAAGAGACTTGCGCGTGGGGAGATTTCAGGACATAATCCAAGCTTAGATGCTAGAGTTCTATCTGAGAAGAGGGGTCTGGAGAAGTCAGCCTCAGAACCAAAGGAAGGCTCACAGTGCAAGAAGGACAAGAGGTATACAGTTCGGGAATATTTTTCTCCAGAGATATTGGTGGAGGTTGTTGATTAGCCCTGCCCGTATCAATGAGACTTAGCAAATTTTGTGAAGGAACGTTTGGATAGAGCTCTAGCCACGGAAGGATGGTGTAGCCGGTTCCCGGAGGTTGTGGTTAATGTGCTCCCTACTAGGAGTTCTGATCATAAGCCGTTGTGGATCCAATTCCTACCCAACTCTTATTATACGAGAACTCCAAAGCTCTTCAGGTCTGAGGTCGGGTGGAGTTTGGATGAAGAATGCTTGGAAATTGTGAAATTAGCTTGGAGAATGAGGGGAGGGGGTAGTAGCTCGGCTCCAGTTGGAGGGCTGTCAGTCGGCCTTATCTACGTGGAGCTCTGTGAAATAGGGGGTTGTGGGCAGATAGATAAAATCCATTTCTTGCCGGCTGGAGAGATTGCAGTGCCAGGAGCATCTAGGTAACGTGGAGAGCATTAAAAAGCTCCAGCAGGATATTCATGTTTTATTGGAGATGGAGGACACTAGATGGAAGTAGAGAGCAAAAAGAAATTGGTTCGTGAATGGCGACCACAACACTAAGTTCTTCCACATTTGGGCCACTTAGCACATGAGAACTAATCGACTTGAGAAGATCAAGGATGCGGTTGGAATTCTGTGGACTCAACATGCAGACATTGAGAGGGCTTTTTGTTAGCATTTTCAGGTTCTGTTCACCTCGGAGGGTACTAGGGGTATCGACGACTGCATGGCAGTGGTTACCCCTCGGGTGACTCAAGCTATGAATGCAGGATTTACTAGGACCTTCACTGCTGAGGAAGTAGACAATGTTGTGGCGCAAATGCAGGCCCTTAAGGCGCCCAATCCATACGGTTTTGGGGTTTGCTTCTTCCAACATCATTGGGAAACAGTAGGGGAGGGTGTCCGTAATGTAGCCCTGGAGTTTCTTAACTATGGCTGGTTCGATCCTTCTATCAATGCAACTCATGTTGTTTTAATCCTGATGAGTGCCAAATATTGTATATTTGGATCCTTTGATTTGCATAAGTTAGGCCTTTAACTTTGTTATTTTTTGATGTATTTTGTTTGTTTTCGTGTTTTAGCATTTTGCAGGTCATTAAGTGAAAAATGTAGGTTTTGAGGTTAAAAAAAGGTGAAAATTCAGATTTTAAGGCAATGGGCTCGAGCACAACTCTATTGAGCTCGAGCGCACGCGCCCACAGCATGCCGTCACCCCACAACGATGCAGCGCAAAATAGCTTTTCAAGCCTAGTGAGCTCGAGCGCACTAGCCACCAGCAGCCATTAGCCCACCACGATGTGTGTAGGGAAGTCATTCAAGCTCGAGTGTGCTCGAGCGCAGCCTGCAGAACTGGCAAAAACACAGACTTGTACCAGAACTTCAATTAGACCATTTCTTATGACAAAAGCACTTATTCTTCTGATTTCTACAGCAGAACACACTGGTTTCGTGATTTTGGTTGTCTCTTGCAAGAGAGGAACCCTAGAGAGGGGTAGGTGAGTCTTTTTACATGGCTTTCAAACCCTAATGCTCCTCTATAAAGCCATAACATTCTCCCCTTTGAAAACCAATGAGTTGGGCAGTAGTTTAAGCCATTTTCTCTTCTGTTTTAGCTTCATTTCAGAAGTCTTTCTATTTTGTAACTATTTACGTTTAAGTTTCATTTGATTTTATGTTGTTTCTTCAAGCTTTTGTGGTGTTTTTAGTCATGGTAGGCTAGAACGCTCAACTAAGGTTGAGGATGAAGCCTCACCATTGATAACACTCACACTCTTGTTATGCTATTTGTACATTCCATTTTTAGTGAAATGTTATTCAAGTTTCATTCTCTTTATTGCTTATGTCTTAAAGTGAATGCGAATTTATTGAAGTTGTAGGGCATTTAATGTGTTTCAACCAATGAGTATATCGAGTTGTAGTTTTGAAATAGGGTATCCATTGTGATTTGTTAATTGAATGGGTACAATGAATGATTTATTTCTAATGGGTACTCTTTTTGATTTAAGTTGGACTCATTAAATGGTTCTAGCACATGTGCTTAAGTACTTGAATGACAATACAAAGCTTAAGTGTTCTTTGAGTGTTTTAAATAGAAAACAAGACTGTGTTGTTGGATTTGGTTTGGTGGATTCTTGAGCCTTAGTTCTTTTTATATTTAGTTTATCATCATTGTTAACTTAGTTGTTATTTTGCATGTTTGAACCTCAACATTCGGAACTAGGTTAAAATGAGATTAGTTAAACAAAATCTTGATTTTTGACCATTTCTCTGTGGGATCGATCTCGCACTTGTAAAACCCTTTATTGCAAACGATTTGTACACTTGCGAATACTTTTAAAATTTACAACAGATCCCAAAGAGCTCCTTTGCTGAATCCATCAATGACTACCGTCCTATAAGTTTGTGCAATGTATTGTACAAATTTATAGCTAAAGTTCTGGCTAACAGGCTAAAAGTAGTTCTGCCTTCGATCATTTCATAGCACCAGAGTGCTTTCGTCCCAGGCAGGCTCATTTCCAACAACATCTTGGTTGCTTATGAGACCCTTCACACAATGGCTATACGCATGAAGGGAAGGAAGGGATATATATGGCCATCAAATTGGACATGACAAAAGCATACGCAGAGTTTAATGGTCTTTCCTTGAGGCTTCTACGCGCAGATTAGGCTTTGCTGAAAATTGGATCACTTTGATCATGACTTGTGTCTCTACGGTTTCCTACTCTATTTTGATTAATGGCAAGCCTTCTAGTCCGATTTCTCCCACTAGAGGTATAAGGCGAGGGGATCCTCTCTCCCCTTACCTTTTCTTGTTTTGTGCTAAATGCCTCAGTGTCTTATTGCATCGGGCCGTGCAGGAGAGATTCATTTCGGGTGTGCCAGTTTCAGCAAACAGTTTCCGACTGAGTCACCTCTTTTTTGCTGATGATTGTCTTCTTTTTTGCCGAGCTAACTTCCAGGAGTGGGGGAACATTATGAAGCTGCTTCACCAATATGTGGTGACCTCTGGACAAAATTTGAATAGTGCTAAGATAACTATTTATTTCAGCAAGAATACAGGTAGGGAGTTCCAGGAGTTCATTGCTTCCTCTGTGGGGATTTCTGCCACGCTAGGATATGAGAAGTATTTGGGACTTCCAACAACGGTTGGCTATTCCGAAAATCAGACTTTTGCTAGCATTCAAACCAGGGTGTAGAAAAGGTTGGAGGGGTGGAAAGAGAGGTTTCTCTCTCAGGCAGGTAAGGAGATTTTAATCAAGGCTGTGATTCAGGCCAT
Source organism: Alnus rubra (assembly GCA_028654335.1). Classification (NCBI taxonomy): domain Eukaryota; kingdom Viridiplantae; phylum Streptophyta; class Magnoliopsida; order Fagales; family Betulaceae; genus Alnus; species Alnus rubra. The sequence continues at coordinate 2,476,506 of JAJPGS010000001.1, read as the reverse complement.
CCCCAAGTATAGTATGTGTGTTTTTAAACTGCCCAAGACCCTGTGCACAACTCTTAATTCGATGATTAGCTGGGGTTCAGGGATCTTGAGGTTTTCAACTCTGCTTTGTTGGCTAAACAAGGATGGAGACAGCTTCAATTTCCTGACTCTCTGGTGGCCACTATTCTGAGGGAGACGTACTTTAGGGGGAGCAATTTTCTGAGTGCCAGGTTGGGCCACAGTCCTTCCTACGCCTAGCGTAGCATTGTTAATGCTAGGAAGGTCTAAGATAGGGGTTTATTTTGGACGGTGGGGAATGGGGAATGGGGAAAGCATAAGGATTTGGGGGGACAAGTGGCTGCCTTTTCCTTCTTCTTATCAGGTCCAATCCCTGGTGGAAGGCTTGGACCCGGAGGCAAAGGTCATATGTCTCATTGATTCGGCTACTGCTGGCTGGAATGTCCCTCTTATACGAAGCTCCTTTGTTGCTACAGAAGCTGATACCATCTGCAGTTTGATTTTAAGTCCTTTGGGGCAGCCAGATAAGCTGGTGTGGTTGGGAAACTCTAATGGCCGGTTCTCAGTCAGGAGTGCATATCATATGGAGATGTCCAGAAGATCTTCTGCTCGAGGGGAGTGCTCCACCTCACAAGAGAATGCTGAGGTTTGGAGAATTATCTGGAGCTTAGATGGTCCGAGGGTCCTCAAAAACTTTGTGTGGAAGTTTTGCGCGAATGCCCTCCCCACAAAGGAAAATCTCTATCGTAGACATATTGTGCCTGACCCCCTTTGTCCTCTTTGTTCTAATTGCACTGAGAGTATTTGACATGTTCTTTGGAGTTGCCCTGCTGCGTGGTTATGTGGCAGGAATGCTCTCTAAGGTTGCAGAAGCTTTCTTTGCTAGAAAGTGGTGGTTTGGGGTTGTTTCAGCAGCTCAAAGTTTGGCTGCATGATGATGATTTCCTTGTAGCTCTCACAGTGGCCCTGTTCCTTTGGCTACGTTGGAACTCAATAATCTTTGGCAGAGAGTTAGTTCTCCCACATAGGTCAGTATGTCTGCTCTAGAGGCTGTGGAAAACTTTAAGAGTGCAAATAACCTTTCTGCTAGGTCGGCTCAGCCTCAGGATATAAGGCAGTCTCAATGGACTCGCCCTACAGAGGAGTTCTTTAAGATGAATTGGGACGCAGCGTTGTGCAAGACCTCCAAGAATATGGGTGTGGGGGTGGTTATTATGGGATGAGCAGAGGAGTGTTCGGGTTGCCATGGCCAGGGTTATCCCTCACATCACAGATCTAACAGGTGCGGATGCAGTTGCATTATGGCATGGTGTCAACTTGTGTTTCGACTTAGGCCTTCAACAGGTTCTTTTCGAAGGTGATTCTTTGCGGGTGGTCTAGGCTTTATGGCGGGCCTCTTCCTGCTTGAGTTCGTTTGGTCACTTGCTTGATGATGTTAAATCTCGATTGTCTGGGTTGCAGTGTTATGAGGTTACACATGTTTGTCGAGAAGCCAACCTAGTGGCTCATACTTTGGCCAAGTTGGCCATTTTTGGTACGATGGATCATGTTTGGTTGGAGGATTACCCTTCGGCATTCCGTTCGTTTGTATTTGCTGAGCAAGGTTTTTAACGGTTTATCAATGAATCCTTCTTAAAAAAAAAAAAAAAAAAAAAAGAGAAAAAGAGAAAAGAAAATACAAGCAAGTGATATTATCAACTTAATGATATTATCCATAAACTCTTCCTCCTTTTTTTTTTTTCCTTATTTGGCAAAAAAAAAAAAAAAAAAAAAGGTTCTCTCTAACAAAAGGGGAAAACAGTGCATTAAGGTTTATGGAAATTAGGACCAAAAAAAGATATTTGGAAACCGGTTTTTCCTAAGAACCGGAACTCCAGCCAGACTAAAAGTATTTTCTTCCATTAAATAATTACACAGTTTTTTTTTTGTTTTGTTTTTTTTTTCTTTGTACCAATAATTACGTTGAGAACGAAAACAAAGAGACTTCCTTAAACCAACGCATAGTTCCTCTTGATCCATTTGATGCTCCCAAAGTCTCTTCTTTTGCTCGCTCTCTTCGTGCAGCGAAACCCAGGTTAGCTTTGAACCCAATTCATCAAAAATTTCAAAAACCGAAGCCTTAAGGCACATGTGCGTTGTCGTTTCGCTTTCCTTTTTTTGATGGAATTTCTGTACGCCTGCGTATGTGTGTCCTGTAATTCAGTTCTGTTGGGCTGTCACTTTATCATTCTCTCATTTTACCTAACAAGTATTGGAAAATTATGTCAGACCCATGTGGTTTGCTTTGAGTCCAAGAGCTTCTTTACATTGTGTTATGTGTTTTTTTTTTCCCTTTATATTTCTTTTTTGAAAATTTTCATTGTTGGATATGGGATTTAATGTGTGCTTTGTGTAAGATTTTGCGGGAGAGTTCATGGGCCGATTCATTTAGTGCTTGCGTATGTTGTTTCAGATTTGGTATTTGGAGCCAACATTTGGGTTTATTGAGACCCATTTGGGGTTTTGTGAATTTGGGATTGTGAATTGGTAGTGGGTTTTGGAGAATGTGGGAATGTTGTGGCATTCGGCTTGAGTTCATGTTTCAGCATTGTTCTGTTTGATGTTTTGGATTTGTGTAGTTGGTTAGAGAGGAGAGAAAGGGTTTCCTTGTGAAGATGGCCGATGCGGCAGGGTTTATAGAGGCTGCAGAATCAAGATTTGGTTCGTTGGAGCTGATTGGGAGAGGATCATTTGGTGACGTCTATAAAGGGTAAGTGTTATTGGTGCCATTTTTCTTCTTAATCACTCTGTATTGTAATACGCATTTGCTTTCTTGGTGAACTTTATGTACTGCCATTGGTTTTGCCATCCATTCAAGGTTGTGAGATCCTCATGATTGTTTCTTTTGCAGAATAGTGATCTTATGTTTCCCTCCTACCCTTGTAAGAACATGATGGAGGGTGAGATCATTAGTTCAAGACCCAACTTTAAATTTATTTAAAGTGGCATCATGATAATGCTATATAATATGCCGTTATTTTTAAAAAAGTGATGATCTCACTTATGTAAAGAAAAAAGTGATGATCTTATAATTAAATCATAAGTAACAAGCAATTTGTTGAAGAAGCGTAGAGACACAATGCCCAAGTACATGTGTTGTATGTATACAAGAGAGAACAATTATATAGTTTTTTCTAACACAGTATAATACAAAAGCAGGAACTTGTTTCTTATTTAGTATGTTGCCCAGTGAGAATAAAAAGAGCCTAAATAGAATCGTGTTTCTCGCAGATTTAGGCCAAATTAAACTGTTAATGCATAAAGTTAAATTTGCCATGCACTGTTCAATTTTAATATACATTTAGGAGCTGGTACTACAAATTATCACTCCGAACACTTGATTGTTGGGTCTGGCTCTCAATCTCGGTCATTGCTCTATTGCGGTTTTTTGACTTGCATTTTCCATTTCAATCTGGTAGTTCAGTTAGCCAAAGCTTGTAACAATCACAGCGAACAGTGTAAGGTTGAATTAGTGGCTCAGGTCATGTTGTGTATTAATCATATTGTAGGATCTATGGGTAGAACCTTAACTTTTCCAGAGTTATGAAGTCATTAGATCCTTGATATAGACCATGTGATCAGTGTAGAAATATTTTGCTTGCTTAGGACACAACAAAAAACCAGTAACTTACCTGTTTTCTAAGTGATTAGATATGCCCCTTATTTGAGATAAGGTAATAGTGTTGTAAAGAGATTATGTGCGCACTTTTTGGATTTGAGTGATTCGCTTGTGTCCCTAAACAACTGTTTGGTTTAAGTTATGTTTGCGCTGTTAATTAATAATAAAGGAAGTATTCTTATGTAGTGTTTAGTACTTATCAGAAGATTTAGTTTTTGCATCTTTTGTGGAACCATGCAATTTAAGAGGGAATGATGATTGTTGTCTCTTCGGGATGTTGATGTGAAGTAGGGTACTTCATTTGTAAGAGTTTTCATTGTTGACGTTGGTGTGAAGGATTTAGAATGAGTTATTGATGCCTCATGCAAAAAGTGAAGCTGAAGCTAGTGCTACTGTATAGTAGTGAGCTTCAATCCCTTAAAAAATTTCAGAGTGGATTGAGGAAGATGATTGGTGAACCTTGGTTTTGACAATAAGATATTTCACATTTGCTATTGCAATGCTATATTCCCCCCTTTAAAACCAAATTGATTAGGACAAATTTCACTAGGTCTTTCTTATCTCGGATAAAACATTTATCCTGTAATAGCTAAGGAGAACATTTGTGTTCATGTCCTACTCATATGGATATGGTATTAAAACAAATAGGTGAACACTGGCCTTCAATTGGGACAAATGAAGATTGAGGATTCATGTAGTCCTCCCCAATTAGTTGGGACAATGACTTAGTTCAGTTGAGTTGAGTAGATTATACCAAATATGTCAAGTATAAAAAAGGCTGAGGTGGCACCACTATCCCCTCTATCAATTTTAGTTGCACAAGCTAGATCTATTGGGAATTATCTATGGCCAATGCATGATGTTTGGAAGTGTGCATGCTACTATTTATGTGGCCTTAGCTCAGAAGGCGCAAAATGATGTACATGGGGCACGCAAGGAAGAAAAACTAGTAAAAAGAAGTTACACTATACCTAGGCTGTTATAATTGTTTAAATTAATCAATGATATCTTGAAGAAATCAACTTCTTGTTTGGGCTCTAAGTGAAAGGCTTTTGCAGGAAATCAACTTCTTCCAAATCAATTATTTAAATTCACATTTTGTTTTATACTTGAAGCAACGGGACATGTTGCTTTCATTTGAGTGGTGCATTCACTTGTTTGACTCTTTGGCCCTGTCAGATGCCAATACATCCCATGATTTTGATGGATATACATGATAGCTTTAATCGTAGTTTGTGAGTGATCATGATTGTCTCATGTACAGATTTAATCGTAGTTTTTGAGTGATCATGAAAATTTAATGTCTAGTTAAGCTGGTCATTGAAGTTCAATCATCATAATCTGATGAACATTTGCCTACTTTGCTGATGACCCTGATGCCTTTCCTGATTTGCAGGTTTGATAAGGAGCTAAACAAAGAAGTAGCTATTAAAGTAATTGATTTGGAAGAGTCGTAAGTAGATAGCTTCCCACGTATTTGTTTTCGAATTTTTAGATTTTAAATTTAAGCATCAGATGCTTGCTCTTTCTGAGATTATTTTATGTTTTATTTATTTAATGAACTTAAGGTTTTTGTTTTACTTTAGGAGCTGTTTCTTCTTCTGACATAAAACTTTTTGAAAAGCACAAAGTGAAGGACAAAATGCCCAGGACCGCTTGATACCTTGTTGTGTGAATACTAAAAAAACCAGTATTATTGCATGGACACTTAAAAAAATATTTTAAGCCCTTGCCCAAAACATGAAACAAGTAGGAGTGTCTGTTATGTGTCTGATAAAAACGTTTGGGCATATTCCCAAATGACATTTTTAAAAGGATAATATTCTGTGTTAACTAGAAGTTGCTCACAATTTTCTTCTTATGTCCTTTTGTTGCCTTAATAAGAGTGAGCAATGCTTGTGTTGGATGTGCTATGCTACATAATTTAACAGTAGGATACTGAAGAAGAACAGCCAGAATCTTTGACAATTTATCAGTGTCCTCAAGTCCTAGGTGGTAAGTTTCAACATGCCCTATTACTTGTATCCCAATCCAGGTGACTCGGGGACATTTTAGAGGGTTCATGTTCCTATTTCTGAACCTTTTGCATTCAAAATTATTATTGAATAAGCTAATAACCTGAACCATTGTTTTCATTGACCAACACATGTATTCTCCTCTAGATGTGGAGGTTGTCTACTTGCCATGACCGAGTCTGTTGTATTGTGGAATTATCAAAGGGAAAGAAGCACCATCGGTCTTCTGTATTTCCTTTCTTGTACAGAATATTTTAGGAAGCTTTTGATAGTTCATTATCACACATGTTTAGCTAATCAAATGGTGCATTGCGGTCTTTAATTCATGTTAAGGGCCATGTGCTAGATTTTATTTTTTATTTTTTTATAAGTAAACACAATTTCATTAAAAAGCGCAAAGGTGCAACCCAAGTACACAATAACTCTTTTTTTTTTTTATAAGTAATTGCAATTTATAAAATAGCGCAGAGGGGCGCAACCCTTATACACGGGAAGTATACAAGAGAACCCCTAAAAGGGACGAACAAAGAATAATTTTAAAAAGTCTACATAAGTAAAAAATTCAAACTATAATGGGACGCTATCCAAATATATAACGTATTGAGCAACTGCTTCCGTAGCTCCACCGTAGATGTCTCTACATCTTCAAAAAGCCGCGCATTCCACTCCCTCCAAATACACCACAATAAGCACAGAGGAGCTAACCGCCAAGCTTCTTTAGCATGACCACACCCTATCGCCGGCCCCCAACTATTCAACAACTCCAATACCGATTGTGGCATAACCCACTTTACCCCAAATAAAGAAGTACACAATAACTCTACAAGGGATACGCCTAACCAGAAGAAGAAAAGTGATCAAGAAAAACATGAAAACTAGAAATATTAAAGTCAAAGACAGCTGCCTAGTTGTAAAGTGTTTTGAAGAAAAAAGCCTTTAATCCTACCACTGTATGCTCATGGCCTTCAAAACTTTGATAATTTCTTTCCCTCTATAGATACCACATTAGGCAAGACGAAACCATCTTCTACACTACAGTATTTTGAATACTACCCAATTGCCCTCTCCAGCAAGCAAAAAGGTCTTCTTCTCTTCGAGGCATAACCCAAACTAATCCTACACCAACTGGAAATAGTATTTCATAGAGCACTAGCAATCTCACAATGGAGTAAAATGTGATTCACTGACACCCCACTCTTCTTGCACATACAACACTAATCAACAAATGTGACATATCATTTAGGTTATCCATGGTGAGAATTTTCCTTAAAGCGATTGACCAAGCAAAGAACGTCACTTTCATGGGAACCTTATTCTGCCAAATATTCTTCCAAGGAAAAAGAGTACTATCGTGGGGAACAAGAACCTTGTTGAAAGATCTAACATTGAACAACCATCTCTTGGAAGGAACACAACATAGCTTGTCTTCTTTTTCTTGTCTCAATCTGAAGGAGTACAAATCCACCTCCCAGACCCTAGTCATGAGCTGCTTTGATAAAGTTAACATTCCATTGTGGAGGGTCTTTAGAAAAATCCAAGTGATCTGCCGCAGAAGCATCCTTATAATGGACAATACAGAACAAGACCGGAAAAGCTACCTTGAGGGCTTGATCCTTACACATGTCATGTCAAAATCTAATTTTGGAGCCACCACCTACCTTGAATCTCGTATGGCTAGAAAACTCCCCTTAGCTTCTGATATTTTTCATAACCCCACTCCATAAAGCCCATGAACCTCATTTGAACACCAGCCACTCCACGCTACCATATTTAGAATCCACAACCACTCTTCTCAAGGCCTCTCTCATGTACATACTGTGACAACCACTTTCCCAATAGAGCTCAATTGAGCAAAAGTAAATTCCGAACCCCTAACCCTCATTCAGAGATCGGAGAATAAACTTTAGAGTAGCTAATCAAGTCGAATTTGAACTCTTCATTGAGCCCTCCTTATATGAAATTCCGCTGGAACTTTTATATGCAATGCCAACACTAGCAGAGAGGAGAAAGAGAGACATTAAATAAGTAGGCAAATTGGATAATGTGCTCTTAATCAAAGTTATCCTCCCACCATTGGGCAAGTACATCCTCTTCTGGCTAGCCAAACGATGTTGAATCTTCTCAATCATGCCATCCCAAATAGATATGGCCTTAAAAGAAACTCTTAGCGGAAGGCCAAGATATTTCAAAGGCAAAGAGGAAACCTTGCAACCCAGGATACTAGCAGACCATCAACATTGTTGACATTACTAACAAGAACCAATTAATATTTAGCCAGGTTAATTTTCAAGCCAGATACAACTTCAAAGCGTAAGAACAAGCCACGCAAGTAGCGAAAATGTTCTGAATTTACCCTGCAGAATATCAAAGTATCATCCGCAAACAAAAGGTGGGAGATGTTGTTTGCACCAAGATTCCTATACCCCATAGAAAAACCAGATAGAAAGCCTCGGTTCACTTAGCCGAGATCATTTACTTAAAGACTCCATGACTATAATAAACAACAAAAGAGACAAAGTATCTTCTGTTTTAGATCACGAGAGCTACTAAAAAATTCAGTCAGTGTGCCATTCACCATAACAAACAACCCACTAAAGAAATACAGTGCGGTATCCACCTACTCATTTCTCCCTAAAGCCGCACCTCCTCAGCAAATACAACATGAAATCCCAATTGACATGATTATAAAGCCTTCTCAATATCCAATTTGCAAAGCACGCCCAACGCTCTAGATCTGATCCTACTATCCTGACATTCATTTTCTATAAGAACTGAATCTAGGATCTGCCTATCCTAATGGACGTATTCTGGGGCTTGGAGATAATCTTCTCCATAACCATTTCCAACCTATTAGCTAGAACTTTTGCAACGATTTTGTAAACTCCACTCACTAGGCTAATAGGTTGAAAATCCTTAATATCAATAGCCCCGAATTTCTTCTGAATGGGAGACTTCTTTCAAACTTGCTTCTAGCTTGAAGGTCATGGAATACATTCATTATATATTTTTTAAGAATATCCCAACAAGATTGGAAGAACGCCATAGTAAAACCATCAAGACCCAGTGCCTTATCACCATTCATAGCTTTCACCACCTTAAGGACCTCACATTCCTCAAACTTCCTCTCCAACCAAATAGCCTGATCCTCACCAATAGAATCAAAAGACAGACCAACTTAGGTTGCCACCTGAACTACTCGGTAAATCATCTATCATAGAATTGCACAATGTGTTACCTTATCTTAGCAAGATCGGATGTAATTGTACCATTAACCATGAATGATTCAACAGAGTTGTTCCTCTTCGAGTTGGCCACTTGATGGAAGAACTTCATGCACATGTCACCCTCTCTTCACCATAGTGGCCTTGACTTCTGCCTCCAAGTCACCTTCTCCAAGAATGTAGCTCTCTCCAAATCACTAACAACTTTATCCTTCCTCTATTTCTCATGATCACATAATGCTCTCTCTTTCTCCAAACCATCAAGAACTTGTAATTCGTCCAAGAGAAGTTTTTTTTTTTTTTTGATTCTCCACATTGCCAAACGCCTCCTCATTCTAGACTCTTAAGTTTGCTTTCAAAGCCTTAAGTTTGTGTGCCAAAATGAAGCTCGGGGAACCTTGAAATTGGTAAGAAGTCCACCATTGTTTCACCTTATCTACAAAGCCTTCCGACTTTAGCCACATATTCTCAAAAATACCTTCTACCACTGTGAACGCCTTCACAATCAAGAAGAATGGGGCCAATTCTAGGCAACCTCTTCTAAGATAATTAAAAAAAACTGGAGAGATTAGAAGCCTATCAATTTTAGACCAAGAGGGAGGATCCCGAGAATTCGACCACATGAAAGACCTACTTATAAGAGGAATATCGAACTCCAAACCGAATCTCGTATGACTTTGTTTCAAAGTAAAAATAGCCCAAATAACCCATCAGAAAAAGCTTCAGAAACTCCGACAAAATCAAGAACACTACAATCCTCACACGCTAACTTTCGTCACCACACGCTGATAATCATCTCCCCAATCTCAAAGCTTTGCATTTGGGGGCAAGAGATCAATGGCAAAGGCTTCTCCTGAGAGTACAATTCCATATCCATACAAGGTGGGATCATTATATCACAAGAACTGAGCCCTTCCACACAATCCTTATCACAACCATCCACCTTAGAGGATACAATTCCCTTTCCCTTATCCAAACGATTACCCTCCCCCCTCCACACAATCCTTATCACAACCATACACCTTCCGGCAGGAGAAAAGTCTGGCAAAGGAACCTACTTCCCCCCTTGAACCACAATAGCCCACTCTGCAGGATTAGTATTTGAGTCAACACCCAAGGGGCCTAGACTGGTAGCAGGGAACTTCACTGGCTCTACAGAAACCACCTTCGCATTCAAACCATCATTTCTAATACGCACATTATCAATTTCAATGCCTAAGCGAGAGCCCAATTGCCGAAAAGCACAAGGCCACTCTATAGACCTGAAAACATTACCTCTAACACCGATATCGGTGAGCCCAGAGCTGAGGGAGAGCATCACAGCCTCGAGATCCTCTGGGCTGGGGGTGGAGGTTGTGCACCCAGGCCCTTGCCCGAAGAAGCAGCAGCCCCAGCCCGGTCTTTGCCACCCACTTAAAAGTTGGTTTAAACCTTGGCCGAAACGTGCGTTTCACTTGGGGGTGAATCAGGCTTTTTTTCCTATTTAATGCACGTTTGATTTGGTCCAAAGTTTGTTTTCCTATTAGATTTATTTCTTGTAGTACATAAATTGACGACATGCTTCTTTTTCTCTGTTTCATTGTCTTTTTATGTGACTTTGTTAGCTAGTGAACACTTTCCATCTACAGCATGCTTCATATTTACTCGATGCTTGTCTGACTCTTGCTTAATGAGCAATGTCTAAAACTAGCTTTTCCATTTCCTTCTGCAGAGAGGATGAAATTGAAGACATTCAGAAGGTATTACTTCACAGTTTTGTTCTCCTAGTTTATCAAATCTGCCATTATTTTTTTATAAGTTACAAACTCACCTTGTGGTTCTTGCACCCATAGCCTCACCTTTCACCCTGTTCGTATGATGGGAGAAAGTGCCATTGAGTTACAGCTTATTGGCTCAAATCTTCAATAAATAAACGATTATGTTGCTCATTTATCTTATTTTATTGCCAGGAAATTTCTGTTTTGTCACAATGTCGATCTCCATATATTACTGAGTACTATGGTTCCTATCTCCACCAAACTAAACTATGGATCATAATGGAATATATGGCTGGTGGCTCTGTTGCTGATCTAGTAGGTTACTTCTATTGACTTGCTTCTACATGTTTATTGCATGAAAGTTTGAAGTTGCTCTCTTTTAAGGATTTGAGTATTGATGAAAATGAGATCTCTCTTTTATTGTGCAACGTCAATAAAAATTGTATTTCCTCTATATTTGGTTATATTTTGGGTTTGCCCTCTTGGGTGCAAATAATTCCTTGGAGCTATACCTTCCGGCGAAGCCAGAGTCTTACTCGATCCGTGTGGAGGGGGTGCTTTGTACTAGTCTGAGGTTTACTCGACAATGGTGGGTACACGAAGTGGTCCTGCCTTAGAGGGGTTCCCCGTCATTAGAAAAAAAAAATATTTGGGCTTGCTTAATTATTTTACCAATGTAATATCTTCTGCACACTTTTGAATATCAAGGGGCACTTCTAATTGAAGTTGATAGATTGAGTTCTTTCTTTTCCTTGTTATTTTCTTTTCTGCGCGCGTCTTTGTGAATGCAAACATGTGCTTATCTACACATGAATGTTTGTGTTGTAGATAATTTTCTACGTTGCATAGATGTTCTCCTGTGTACTTTATGTATGCTTGAGCCTGCTCCTTTCATCAATGATAATATTCATTACCGTAAAAAAAAAAAAATGCTATATTGCATATACTCTTCTTGAAACTAACAGAGCCTTTGCTTCTGCAGCTCCAGTCAGGTCCTCCGCTGGATGAAATGTCAATTGCTTGCATATTGCGTGACTTACTGCATGCAATTGAATATCTGCACAATGAAGGAAAGATCCATAGAGATATTAAAGGTATTCGTCCCCCTTTCTCTGAATATCCATATAGCAGAAATTCTGAGAAATTTTCCAAATTTATTTTGTTATTAAATATTTTGTACATTTGATATACAGTGCTTGATTTTTTTTTGTCCCCTCCACCTGCAGCTTCATAATAATTTTTCAAGTGACCTTTCTCCCTTTTCTTTGTAAATTATCTTGTTTTGACGTCCTATATTATGATTTTTGCAGCGGCAAACATTTTGTTGACCAAGAATGGTGATGTTAAGGTATAACTTTTATGCTCAATGAGGCCTACAATTTGCTTAATTCTGTATGAAGGGTGACTAAGTGGAGGAACATAGATAATATGAGTTGAGTTACATGGGTTTGCTTGTGGTTTTCTGCATTGAGTGGGTGACCTTGTCACAGGTTGCAGATTTTGGTGTTTCTGCACAATTAACAAGGACTATATCGAGAAGAAAGGTACTCCATTTTGCCGAAGCTAAACTGTTAATCAGTTAACTGTTGGGATATGCGAATTCAAAATTTTGGTGGAATAATTGGTGGTTTTTTGGTGATGCACTAATTGTTTAACAATAACAGACATTTGTAGGAACACCTTTCTGGATGGCACCAGAAGTTATTCAGAATTCAGACGGTTACAATGAGAAGGTATCTCTGGAAACAGTGTTTTGAATCTTTTCTTTTGGGAGTTTTGATTTGTGTTACTGCTCTTGCACCCTCAAGCCCACTCCTCACTTCCCTTTTTCACCTCAATTTCTCTGTGTCAGCTTGTTGAGGCCTTGAACTTTGTCACACTGGCACCCTTTTCTTGATGCAGGCAGATATCTGGTCACTGGGGATAACTGCAATTGAAATGGCCAAAGGGGAACCTCCACTTGCAGATCTTCACCCTATGAGAGTGCTTTTTATCATACCTCGAGAAAATCCACCACAGGTTATCTTATTACTCATTTGATTATTCTTGGTAAAGAATGTAGAATACTGATGTTCTTTGCCTGATGGAAACATCATTCTTCATATTTTAGAAGAATCATGATTTGTGTTTTTTGTGCAGCTGGATGAGCACTTTTCCCGTTTTATGAAAGAATTTGTCTCGTTGTGTTTGAAGAAAGTACCTGCAGAGGCAAGTAATTACTGCCTCCAAATATCCCCCACTTTTTATTTCATATTCTTTTCCCTGTTGAATATTCTGGGGGGTGGAGAGTAGAGTACAAATGATCACATAGTGCATGTCTTTTGAAATGGTAATTATGCCTTCCACATTGGACCTATTCAATTGAATTCAATACCTTGGACCATCTGGGCTTCCTTTGCCAACATTGTAGTAGAGCAAATACCGTCTTCACTGTTCAGCATAACCCATTTAACACCGAAGAGCACAAAATGAGCTGACTGCTGTCCTTTGCTAGGAAGCATAGATACTTAAAACGAGTAACCGTACCCACATCGGACACATAAATTTATACTCCTGGATACTGCATTTTACTTTAATCCTCTCTCTCTATGAATCTAATTATTTAGACATTTTACACCTTTTGGCATAATTTGTATTTAAAAATGTTAGTTATATATTAATTAATTAAAGTATTTTTGTATATTGTATCCTAGATTTTCAAGAATTGATGTATCGTCATGTCCGTATTGTATCATGTGTATCCCATATCCGTGTTGATGCTTCCTAGGTCCTTTGCAGCAGGGTGATGGAGCAACATAGAACTGTTTTGCCACTTCACTAACACATGCAACACCAGTCGGCTATAATTTCTTCCTCTTTATCATTTTGACTGTAATTTTTGAAGTGAGTTGGTTATTGGCATATAAGCAGACTTCTTTTTATCTGGATGCCATATATTTTCTTATGTAATGTGAAGAAAAAATGCGTATGGAGCTCTTTTGTCGAATATTCTTTTGCATGGTAAATCATATGACATTTATCAAGTAAACAATGCTAGTCTGGCTAGTTGCTTTGGGGGCAAAAGGTCCTCACATCTAATGCAAGTCTTCATTAGAAATTAAAAAAAAAAAAAAAAAAAGAAAGTGTTTTATGTCATTTTTCACAATATCTTCTAGCTTTTTTTGAGTTCTGTAATTTTATTTTTTTTATTATATTCTTTTTAATCAATTGCAGAGGCCAAGTGCCAAGGAACTTCTCAAACACCGTTTCATTAGGAATGCTAGGAAGAGTCCAAGACTTCTGGAGAGAATAAGGTGCAATATGTTGTTCTGTGCTTGTTTTCTTTTACTTTTTCTCTCTACTCTATGAATTTGGTTATTGAAGTTCAAGTGAGTGAACATCAATGAAACAATTATAATGTCATGCATCTGCGTCCAAGACAGTACAGACATTATGAGGTGCCTAGGGGAAATTAAAACATCCTGAACTGCACTCGAGGTCTCAGTTCTTATAACACTTTCTGAATGATTATCATGCTAATAAAATGCTAAAATGATGTGTTGGTGCAATTATTAACATCCTGCCTTTTATTTTCTTGATAGAGAGCGTCCAAAATACGAAATAAAGGAAGATGAAGACATTTCAAGGAATGGCCCTAAAGCTATAGCTGAGGCATCTGATACTGTGAAGGTGACAAAAGATCCAAGAGGAGATGAAACGGTTCGAGCCAGGTGTGTTGAATCTGTTGATTACTTTTGCTTTTGTTTTGTTTTGTTTTTTTTTTTGTTTTGTTTTTTTTTTGAACTCTTACATTTTCTACTGCAGTGGTCAGGGGAAACCCCTGAAAAATGCTGGATGGGACTTCAGCATTAGTGGATCACAGAGTACAGGGACTGTTCGGAGTGTTGTAAGACCGCCTCCAGTAAGAGAAAGGAGACCAGAAAATTTATATAATCAGGCTGCTCAAAGAAGAAATCTAGAGAGTGGTAATCAAGGGTTGCCTGCATCCGGAAATGCAAATCATGCATTGCCAGCGTTTTTGTCCTATGGGAAAAATGCTAGAGAAGCATACCACAATGAACATCCGGATAATTACCATGAAGATGTAATCTTCTCTCTCTCTCTTGTCGAACTCTGCCTGTTTTTTTTGGCTCTAGGGAGTTGTTTTATATCATGAACGAAAGATAGGGGATATGGCTACTTTATGTTGGGGGATGTTACAGTACTTAAAGCACAAGCTATGATAGTCACCCTTAGCTCAACATGCTTAAATTTAGCCAATCTATGTATGTATTACAGCTAATACTTGGGGTGCTTTTATGCCCAGATTAATGCTGAATCGAGTTAGGTTTTGGCACATGTGATTATCTGGGTTAATCAAACACTTGGCTTTTTTCAGGAGTTGCCTAATAGAGTTTGTACATTATTTGGAGGGAAAAACCATACAATAAGATGATTTAATTTTGTGACTAAATTAAGCAGAAGTGGTTGGGATTATTCAAGTCTTGTGATTAGATTAAGCAGCTAAATTTACCAAATTTGAGCTTCTAATAATCTACATAAAAGTTTGATTATCCAAGTTTCAAGTTAATTGGTTGTTTTCAAAACATTGATGTACAATAAACCTCTCAGTGTCAAATCTTCTAATGTTATTTTAATTGCTCAATTTCCAGGATGAATTATTTGAGAGTGGGTCAGGAACTGTTGTTATTCGATCGCCGAGGGAATCTCAGTCATCTCTGTTTCGCGATCAAAGCATGCCAGTATGTTTTCTGTCTGGTTGTTATTAGAAAATTGAAGTGCCTATTTCCCTTTGCCATGCTAGCCAGCATTTGATTTGAATTAACTGTACTGTGTAGTCTAGCAGCACGTACACGTCTTTTGAAGATTCATCTACCAGTGGAACTGTAGTTTTCCGTGGCCAACATGATGATTCTGACTCTCCTCGGACTCCAAAATCCAGATTGGGAATTCAAGAGAGAACTTATACTGCCTCATTTGAAGACAGTGCGACAAACCTTGCAGAGGTTGTTTTAGTTTTTCATGTTGCTTTTAATCTTTTTTATGTTAGCTTCTAATGTGCCTAGCAAACATAAATAATTAAGAGTTAACTTCCCAACATTGAATTAGCACAGATTATGTTTTAGATGCCTTTTTATTTGTAAATTACTCACCCAGTGGGTCTTGAACCCAAAGAGTACTCCCTACCCTGTTCTTATGTGAATTATGGTTTAGATGCGTCTTCATGCATCGGTTTATTGCATTTTCTGAAGTAACCAAAGAAATTTGTATATATTTCCAAATATATTTTTGAAAGTTGTTTGATTACTCCCAGTGTGACATCTTAACCCTTTATTTTTCTCATTAAACTCCATGATCTTTCTACAGGTTTTATTCTGACATTTTTAAAGATTTTCCTGTTGAATAATTTTTTTACCACTTGGGTTCCTGACTTTCTTTCTGACAGTTCTGCTGATCAATATCAGAGTTTGATATTATTATTGGCTTTCCTAGTCCGGAATGTGTTGCTAAACTGATGTTGAAAAGCTTTTCAATTATTTGGTTGATATATCTAATTAGGCAAAGGCTGCACTTCAAGGAGGGTTGAAGAGGGGAAATGCCAGAGAAAGATCTGCAAAGGGAAAGATCAACAATGACTGGCAGGAAAATATAAGAGAGCAGATGACAAGCAGCCCAGATTCTTCCAGGTACATCTATTTGCTGACATGCTGCAAGTCTTTCTGCTGCAGAAAAAAAAAAAAAACAGGTTTTGGTTATTACAATTTTTAAAGAACAACATTTCTACCTCAGACATTCTCGTGAATACTTTGATGCACAAAAAGGATTTTCAAGATCACAGCATGCAAGTGATGATGAAGAAAGTTTAAAAATAGCATCATCATCTGTGCCATTGTCGGTTTTGCTTATTCCTTCACTAAAAGAGGTGAGCACCCAAAAGTGCCTTCTTTGCATCACTTTCTCGAATTGTAATTTTATTTGTTGGGTGATATGAAGCTGCTTTTTCTAATTACGATTTGTCAAGAATGAGCTATAGGTTTTCCTGTAATGAATTCATGTTTGGTGCAGATTCTCATAATTAGCTTTTTGTCAGTGAAGTGGGGCCTAATTATTCTGATAATGGGGGTAAAATGATACTGTGACTGGAAAGAGATTTTTAATTCTAAAAACGTAATTGGGGGATATTCTGTCACTGATACTGATGCATACAATATAAATTATTATAAGATATCGTCATCATGCATTTGTTTTCAAGTTTTGAGTGTTCAATGAGTGACTTCAACCACCTATTTGGTGTGTATAATGTAGGCCATTACTGACGATCCAGAAGGGTCTGTTGTGCGTGCTGTTGCAAATTCACTCATGAATATGGAACGCAAGAAGCCTGGATCTTGTGAAGGTCTTGTAAAGAGTTTGCTTAAGCAATTGGCAAGGTTCATATCTCTGTTCGCTTCCCCATATTCTCATCTTGGTCCAATGTCTTGTCACTTAAATTGGTTCGTTCTGTTATATATAGAAATTCATGTAGAAGATAAATTTTCTGCAGTTCAAAGGAGTCTTCATTGAAAGACCTACAGGAGCTCGCTGCTCGCTTGTTCACCAAGGGCAAGACAATGCCTGAAGAAATGCAAAATGCAAATTCAGAAACAGATAACAAGAAAAAGCTACAGAACAAGGAACTTAATTCAAATTCCAATTTAAGCCCACTTGCAAGATTTCTGCTCTCAAGGTTAGTCAAGTGATTCTCTCTGATGGTTGTATTTTGATTTTAGAGTGCTCATACCTTAGTAAACTCATCATGAGACTATGTCACATGAACATAAAATATTAGAACAATGTTACTCTTCACACCAACTTATCACACCTATGTTACACTGGTTGACATGACGTGTTTTAACTGACTTATAATGCCAACTACTTAAAAAAATAAAGAAAGTGTAAGCCACTTAAAACATGCCATGTCAACCGGTGTGACATGGCTGTGAAGTGTAGCATTAGTCAAAAGATTAAGATAAGCAATTAAAAGGTCCAACTCAATATGTATATGTGCTTGAACTTTCAGGTGGAATTGTTTGACTGCTGCCCCTTCCCCAATTCTGCCCCTCACACCTGTTAGTTTGGGAAGATTTTACTTAATTTTTAATATTGAATAAGGTGGCTAATTTTTTTTATGCAGATGGCAAGGCCAAGTTTCACGGGATCTCAACCCAGCTTAATTGAAGATGTTTGTCCATGATTGCACATCTTTTTTTGTAGTGTGTTTCTTGTTTATGCATTTATTCTGATTCGATGTACATATCATCATTGTAAGAAACTGTATTTATTAAATTTATATGATTATTTTTCGTTTTCACATTTTTGTTTTGTAGTGGCAGCATTGCTATAATTAGGGGTTTGCTAATATTACATTAAAATTGTAATATTATCACCAATAATTGTATTTATTAAATATTTTTCTGTTTGCTTTGTGGTGAATAAATGACCAAACATGTTGAGGACGATCTTTTTGCTATGGCTTATCTTTGTCAACTCTTCCGATGGTTTAAATTTTGTAATTTTCTCTCTCTTCAGCACTCTCAGTAATTCCAAACTCCAACCACAACTAATTAGATTGTTTCCTCTGACTAACTAATGAAGCTAAGGCTGTTTTGTAGCACATGCCAAAGCCGTCGTTTTTTCAAGTTTGTTAGGTTTATGTTGGCTAATTCAGTGTCAAAATTAAGTTAGTTGTAGGCCAAGCAATGGCGGACCCAGCCTTGTGAATATAGGGGGCCTAAATTGAAGAAAAAAAAAATTTGGGGGAAAATTTTGGGGCTTGGGGGGCATATGTAAGTCCGCCGCTTAGGCCAAGGTTTAGTGATTAAGTTGGAACTTGATTTGGTGCTTAAAATTGAAAAATAGAATGTCAATCTGCAAGTTGGTCGATAGTCGTTTGAACGAGATCTTCAAGTACTTTAAAGAACTAAGATTCGAGAGCTTTGATCGCATTCTCAATTGCAAAAGGTTTGAATATAGGTCTTTATACTTCAAAAATTCAAGTTCTCGAGGTCAGTTAAAGTGGCGGTCGCAATGGGTTCGAACAAAAGACTTTAATGCACAATATAATGAGTTCTAGAATTGTTTGATCAAAAGAACGGTTCATGGTTACTCGAACGCCAGGATTTTTCAAAGAGCCACAAAGAATCTCGATTGCAAGCTGTTCGAAGAAGGTTTGATCACGGTCTTTATTGGGGTAGATCCAAAATGCTTGGTCGTACCATGTTTGAACGCCGCCAACTAGACAAATGTGAAACCCTAGCACGTGTTCGAACGCCGCTGCCTCTAATTATGTTTTTTAGAAATCGACTTTTACCTAAGAGTACGTTTGTTTAGGCGTAAAATGTTTTCTGTCGAAATTTTTTTTTTTAGAGAAATCATTTTTTAGGGAAATGGTTTCTGCTGAAAACATTTATCGGCATTTGACACGTACGGAAAATCACTAATATTTTGTTTTTAATATTTTCATTCAATCATACTAACCTATAAATATCAATTTTTATTCACAATATAAAAATCTTAATATAAACTAACTAAAAAAAAAAATTAAACTAATAATTTGAGTTTGGGTAGTGGTTTGACAAAGGCCCGTTGGTGGTCCGACAGTGGTCAACGGTGGCCTAGTGGTGGTCCGGTGGTGGCTTGGGGATGGTCCAACGATGGCTCGATGGTGGTTCAGGGTGGATCGGCGGTGGTCCAGGGGTGGCTCAATAGTTGTCCGTGGGTGGCTCAGTGATGGTTCGAGGTAGCTCAGTGGTGGCTCAGAGTGGCTTGACGGTAGTCCTAAATCTTAGTTTATCTCTAGGCCTATATAAACATTCTTCTACACGATTTTCATAAGATCTTGAGGCCAATATTTTTGTGAGCTAACAGAGATCCCTTGCATCCTTATGCTTTCAAATCCTTACCTCTCTTAAAGTTTCTTTAAACCACAGAAATTCACAAAAACCTTCAAGCCACTAAAGTTTCAGATTTTAGAGATGATTAAATAGAAGATTGGTCAGAGTTCTGAAGCTGCTGCGGTAAAAGACAAACGGGTCATTTGTTGGGTACAAGTAAGGTGTTTACTACAAAGGTTTTCTGAGTATAAATTGATTGTAATTTTAATATTCTATAATGGATTTATTTCTTGGGTTTTGCTGCTCTGGTGTGGTTTTACTTTTGAAGAGTTTTTCAAAAGGTTTCCACTTCGGCACTAAAATTGTTGTACTTGATTTATTTTTTGCCTTTGTAAATTTTGGTGATTGTGCATGGTTGCAATTTTTAATTGATTGAGTTTATTGGAAAACACATATTCACTCTTCTCTAGTGTTATTAGGGGTCATTAGGCGAATTTCAATTGATATCAGAACGAGGTTCACTCTTTTAAGATTAACTTCCAAAGTGTGATTCGTGACCCTTGCTGTCATGGCTCAATCACAATATCTTATTGTTACCCCATATTTTGATTGTCAACAATTATGCTTACCGGAAGGGGATAAATGACATCTTTATGGCGGTTTCCTAGATGAACGAGTCTGGGTCTCCTTGAGAAGGGTTGGACTAGGCCCCCTACAAATATAGATGTGTGTGGTATATGGATGACTTAAATGCTTGCAATTGAAACAGGAAGGGGATAAATGACATCTTTATGGCGGTTTCACAAGAGGAGTTTCAAAGAATATCCATGTGTAGAACAAACAAAGAGGCATGAGACATTTTATAGGTGACTCATGATGGTACTAAGATTGTCAAAAAAAAAAAACTCTAAACTTTAGATGTTGACCTCTAAGTTTAAAGAGATAAAAATGAAAGATGATGAAACATTTGATGAATTATATGGTCAATTGAATGACATAGTGAACTCTAACTTTAACCTAGGGGAAAAGATTCATGATAATAGAATTGTTAGGAAAATCTTGGGGTCTTTCCCTAAACGGATTAGACCTAAGGTCACTTGCGTAGAGAAAAGTAAAACTTGGAAACCATGAAAGTTTTGAAACTTGTAAGATCCCTTTAGACCTATGAATTATCATTGTCTTAACCCAAGAGAAAGACCTTGGCTTTAAAGACTGTGAGAGAAGAGGCAAGTGGCTCCTCTTATGAGTTATCTACTGATGATGAGGAATTAGAATTGCTTGCCAAGAGATTTACAAAGTTCCTCAAAACAAAGAAAGGAAACAGTATGAACAAGTCCTCCAAGTTCAATAAGAAATCCAAGGGTAACTCTAGTGGAGCCTCCCAAGGAAAGAAGGACAAGAACTCTTAAGGCATTCGATGTTATTATGAGTGTTCTGGTTTTGGGCATTGAGGCTAAGTGTCCGAATTATAATAAATCTAAGGGAAAGGCCATGAATATGACCTTAAGTGATGAGTTAGACTCTGATGACTCAGATAAGCTTGCTGACAAAAATGGAAATTTTATGGCTTTCACCGCCCTTGTTAAGAGTAGTGGTGAGTCTAGTGAGTATGCCTCACCTGATATGGGAGAGTCATCTGGAGATGATTATGATGATGGGGATGACTTGCAAGTTGCATATACTAAGTTTTTTGAAAAATTTATTGATAAAAAAATAAAAATAAAACTCTCTAATGATAAGTTTGAAAAGATGTTAAATGTTCAAAAGCTCCATTGTTATATCTAACTTGGATAATGTTGAAAATTGTTGTTCTTTGCCTTCTACTTCTAATGAAAAGTATAATGCTAAAGGTAAAGTTATTTTTGTTTTTGTTGTGGTTGATAAAGATAAGAAGTTTGCTTGTGATAATGGTGTGTCAAAGCCTAAGTCTTTTCCCTCTAATAAGAAACAACCGACAACTAGATTTGTTCCTACTTGCTATCATTGTGATAAGGTTGGTGACATTCGACCTAAGTGCATCAAGTTGAGACCACATGAGCACGTGAATGAAAATCCCTCTCCTAGGAATGATCATGAGGGTTGTTCAAAATGATGAGAGTTGTATTGGCTAGGTTAGATGATTTGAAAAAAACAGAGAGTCCAAAGTCACAAGTCTTCACTTAGTTTTTGGAAAGCTTGGGTTCGGAAAGTTGACACCATTGACTCGTTGAGGGAAGTGGTAGTAGACCTACCTAGTGTTAGGGTGGTTATCCTGCATGCCTAGGATTGCATTTCATGCATCATCTCTCATCCTAGTGCATGTGTTTTTACTTTTGTTTGCATTGCATTTGCATTCTTCTTTGGAGGCTTATTCTGAAAACCTTTGCTTTTTCTCGTTTTGCCTCAATGTGGTTCCACTTTCGATGGTATGGTGTGTTGCTCTTATTTGAAGAATTATTGTTCCTACCACGTCCATGATCATGGCTTCTTCTATGACCATAAAAATGATATTCCATTCACTTAAGGGAATGGTGTAGAACCAATTGGACGAGACTGGTGGTTTATCATTAAAAGCTCGTTGTTTTGTTTAGCCATTAGAAGGCAAAATATTAGTTCAGAACTACTGCAGGAGCACATTCGAGGCATGAAATGCTATATATGCTTTTTTTAACATATCATCTTCAATGATTTTTTTTTTCGGGCATAATTTTAATTGTGAGTTGATTAAGTGTAGAGTTATACTCACTAACACTCTTAAAATCTTGCAACCTCAAGTGCATCCAATCATAACGAGCTTTTAAGAGGATTACGGTCTTCTAGTGTTCATCTCTCTCCTTTAAATAATTCCACAAAGTTAGAAGATTCTTTACCATAAGGTACTTAGCACGATCTTGCTAGGATGTTTGGTTTCCTCTCTTGATAATATTTTTAAAGTTCATTGCATTAAGATGAATCTCAACATCAAGGATCCATGATAAGTAATTCTTACCAGAAATGTCAAGAGCGACAACTTCAAGTTTTATAAGGTTTGACATTGTTTATGACAAATATACAATAACATTAAGAATCAAATGAATAAGTATTCGATCCAAATTCGTCAAACATAAACTTACTATATGTAATACTAGTATTCAAATTTTAATGATAATAATAATAATAATAATAGAATAAATATCGGTTGTCCATTTGAGAAGATTCTTACACCTTTTTATTTATGGATAATTGCATCGTTGGTCCATGTGGTATGCCATAATTATTTTTCACTCCCTATGGTTTAAAAACTTCATGGGAGGTCCCTGTGGTATGCAATAATTACGTTTTACTCTCTGGGTCGATTTTTCGTCCACCATTTTGACGGAATCTGTTAGCCCTACATGTCAGCGCCACGTGTTGCCAATAAGATTGCGACACGTGTCCATCTTAATAAAAAAATATAAATTTATTAAAAAATAAATAAATAAACTTATTTTTTTAAAAAAAAAAAAAGGGGGGGGCCACCCCTTGGCCAATGGGGGTGGCCGCGGGGGGTGGCCGCGGGGGGTGGCAAGCAGCCACCCCCGGCCATCTCTGGGGTGGCCCAGCCACCCCTTGGCCTGCCTTTTTTCTTCTTCTTCTTCTTCTTCTTTTAAAAAAATAAGTTTATTTATTTATTTTTAATAAATTTATATTTTTTTATTAAGATGGACACGTGTCGTCATCTTATTGGCGACACGTGGCGCTGACGTGTAGGGTTAACATATTCCGTCAAAATGGTGGACGGAAAATCGACCTAGGGAGTAAAACGTAATTATTGCATACCACAGGGACCTCCCATGAACTTTTTAAACCATAAGGAGTGAAAAATAATTATGGCATACCACAGGGACCAACGGTGCAATTATCTCTTTTATTTATGTAAATTTCCTTATAAATAAAATGTTTTTAAGATTTATAAATATATTTAAAAATGATCCTTTAAATAATATTTTAAATTGTTTGATAATCGAACAATCAAAGTTTCATTCGAACGTTCGTTGTCACGAATTTTTTAAGTGTCATTCGAACGATCGACATGGAACATTCGAGGCTATCCAACGAACGTTCGATTCTATCCAGACAACGTTCTTTTTTAAGGGGGGGTTCATTTTTTTAACCTTATCTGCGTAAGGAGGCTCTATAAAGAGGCCTAGGATAAACCCTAGACCCCCCATGTGCTTTCCCAGACCTCCTGGAGAGAGAGAGAGAGAGAGAGAGAGAGAGAGAGAGAGAGAGAGAGAGAGAGAGAGAGAGAGAGAGAGAGAGAGAGAGAGAGAGAGAGAGAGAGAGAGAGAGAGAAGAAGA
This sequence comes from Alnus rubra, assembly GCA_028654335.1. NCBI lineage: Eukaryota > Viridiplantae > Streptophyta > Magnoliopsida > Fagales > Betulaceae > Alnus > Alnus rubra. Next base: position 2,452,686 of record JAJPGS010000001.1, on the reverse strand, counting down.
AGAAGAAGAAGAAGAGGCTATTCTTTGAGGTTTTTGCCTCTCTAACTTGGAAATCTAACCTCTAACCTCTTGGTTTTCATATTGTTTAAATTCGTACATAAGCATGCTTGATTGTTTGTCTAAAAAAAACCATGTGATTTATTAAAGGGTTGTTGTATAAAAAATGAATCTTGTATGAGAATATGTGGATTAAATTGTAAATTTTATATTCAAGAATAAACAGTAGCTTAAAGACTATATCTATAACAACCCAAGGAAAAGCGCTAGTCACATCTGCGCTATCACCTCAAAATGACTAGTCAATTTGGAGCTTTTCCTATAATCTATTATAAAGTCCAGTTTCACATAATAACTAGGCAATGTGGGACTTAGCACTCATGAGTATCTTTATAAATTACTCACTCTATGTGAGCTATTCATCTCTTCCTAATATGAGACCGGGGTGTTACAATATCACAATGTTTTTAACTGCTTTTACATGATGTTTTAGCAATGTGTTAGGTTGTAATAAATAAAAAGTTATCACCTTTGAACGTTTTTAAACGATGTGTGAGGATGGACTTGGTTGATATGTACATGTATGATATATTATGTGTTCTAGGACTTCTGAGATTTGTATAAGATGAGTTGTTGCATGAAATTAGGGATTTAGGTTGATTTCTTAGGTATATAGTTGTTGTTACAGGAGGTCGAATGTTCAACCCTTGAAAAACGAACATTCGACAATGCCCATAAATAGTTAATTAGGGTTTTAATGATGGCTTAGGGTTTCGATCGCATGATTAGGGTTTTACGTGTTAAGATTGAGACTTATAGTGTGATTGTGTCTAATATTAGAGTTCGATTTGCAGTGCTATGGAGACTAAGATGTCCATGATTGAGGGTGAGTAACCAAGGTAAATAAATGCTTACAAGACTATTCTTTTTCATTATGCGATATGTTAATGAACTGAGCATACTAGTTTTTCCTATTTCAATAAATTATATCATGAGCCTCTTATATTGATCAAACGTTTATAACTGCTTCAAAGGGGGGTTTTGCTTATTATACAATTTATAATAATTGAACATACGGTATGGATTGTCATGTACGGATGGTGAACATATATACGGGCTTGACACTATGGCCAAATAGATTTACTTTTATGTCTGGCCTTGGATCCAATGGTTTTATAGGTGATCGGTGCACCATGTACGGATGAGGCTCACAACTACGACTTCATTAATGGTGTGGATCACCCAAAGTTTAAACTGATCAGGTCGCTAAAGAAGATGGTATGCGGTAATATCTGGGGCACCAGTATTGTACTATATGTCTCATGGGACAACGCTTACCCTACCAAGAAAAGGTTAAGAGTTTGGATAAACCATATGGAGGATACCTATGTTTGCTAAAATAATCTACTTATTATATATTTTTCCTGCATTAAAATACAAGAGACTTGTTACTAGGATTATGCCCACCTTGCTTTAAAACCAAACTAGTTTTTTTATTGGCATAATAATGGCGGCGACACTAATCCATTTTGTAAAACCCATAACATTGTTGCCTTGTTGGTTACTCAGGATTGAGGATGTGATTTGTTACTAAAGGCTAATTGCATAAACGAGTTCCATAACAATTTATTAACTAAGTTGTAGACTTACGCAGTTACTTTTCCACTTGTGAAACACACAATGTTTTGCATTTTTAGCACGTTGCCAAGTTATAGAGTGAACATTTTGCTGTGATGAAGATGCCAAACAAATGGCTCGCGTTGTCAGGTTTGCTTAATATAGATAGAATTTATTAATTGTTCATAGTATATTCTAATTGGAAACTCTGGGTCTCATATTATTTCTTTCTGTTTTCCACTAACATATATATATATATATATATATTCTCTTTGATAGATTAGTGTTGTGTAGCAACTTCAACTAATTACTAGTTAATTAGTATGAAGGTGCTACGAGTAACACTCCAAGTTAGATGGTTTAATTATTTAATTTTGGAGGCGTTACACTATAAGAATTAAATAATCTACATAAAACATAACACAAACTGCAATTTCACATTTCGGAATTCGGAGTGACCAATTCTATGTAAACATGAGAGCCCACAATAGCAATCAATAATCAGTGATGATGCCTTTGATGAAATTTGACCATTTCACTATAAATGACCACATGGAAATCTTGCAATTTGCTGCACATGCATAATTAACTCTCTTTTCTTTTCTTTTCTTTTCTTTTCTTTTTTGTGTGAGTGTAATAGAACTAATTATACATGTTCATATTATAACAATACCGTATGATAACATCATATACGAAGTACTATAAAAGAACACAACTTTCTATTATGATTGATTAGAGCTTCATGATGACAAGGGTTTTGTTTGTTGGTAATAAAAAATTATTGATGTGATATAAAATAGAAATAAGTTATAAATTTTTTATAAGGAAAAATGAAAAAAGTTATTAAAAAGTAATTGATATGATATAAAAAGTGAAAAGAAAAAATTGTTAAAAAATGATTGGTGTAATGTAAAAAGTGAAATGTTTTGTAATTGACTTTTTTTAAAGGGAGGGGAGGAGGTTTCCATATAGGGACATTTTGTAAAATGAAAGAAATGGAAAGACAAGATAGAAAAATTGCAATTTCCCCCCTTTAATCTCCCTATGCATAATTTGACACATAACCCCCTCAAACTACCATCACATTGTCAATGTCCCAAAAAACTATCAATTGTGTCAATGTCCCCCCCCTAACTATCAAAAAATGTCAATGTCCACCTAATAACAGAAATACACTTCATAAAATTATTAAAATAAAATAAAAACTAAAAAAATTATTTAAAAAATATAAAATAACAAAAATTTATACAAAAATAATAATAAAAAAAAACTGATTTTTTTTTCTTTTTTCTTTTTTTTTTTTAAAAAAAATGGTTTTATAATTTTCTTTTTTTTCGTTAAAAATATATATATTTTTTTAATTTAATAAAAAAACTGGTTTTTCTTTTTCACTTTTTTTTTAAAAAAAAAAAATGTTTATATAATTTTCAATTATTTTTTCGTTTTTTTTAGAAAAAAGAAATCGTTATATATATATATATATGGTTTTTATTAATTTATTTAATTTTTTTAAAAAAAAAAACTAGCTTTTTTAGTTTTAGTTTTTTTTCGAATTTATAAGGACATTTTTGTCTTATTCAAAAAAATTTAGAGTCAATTTAGTCTTTTTTGTTGGTCTTAGAGAGGATATTAACATTTTTTAATAGTTTGAGGGAAGACATTGACAATTGAGTAGTAGTTTAAAGGAGATATATATACTTTTCTTAAAAAAGAATGTATTTATAACTAGTACATATTTTCTCAAAATATTTCTATAAAAAAGTGTAAGTTCTCTAAAAAGTATTCTATATTTTGATTTTTGGAAAATATTTCGTCTTGTTTATTGAAATGTGTTTCTTGATAACTACTTTTTGGAAATTGTTTTTTTATTTTTTTTTAAAAAAAAGTTGATAAGTGTGTTTTTGAGTTTAAGAGAAAATGACTTTTTAAAAAGCTTTCGAAACATGCTCTGGATTTCTGTTAATTTCACCCATACGTGATGGTTTATTCACATAAAATTTAACCTGCTCAAATGCATTTCAAAACCATGTTAATCACATGGCCAGGAGAGGTGTTCTCAAGCACCTTTTAACCTTTAACCTTTTCACACGGACATTTTCTCAACAATTGACTACAAATTACCATAAGGTCAATCAACCAAAAGTTAAAGCTAAAACAGACGCATTAGACCTTGTACAATTACACGTAGAACATGACTGCTATAAGACAAAATTTCATTATATAACTCGTACAACTGCTTAAGCAAATAAACCTCAACTTTGGCGTGATGACTAGGCCAAGCCATGAAACTCTTTGGTCAAAGGAGTGACTATAATTTAGCATTTCACATAAGTGAGGCGGTTACAAAGAGTATAATCCAAAAAGGAGCATGAATTTGGATATCTACTATCTCTGCTTCAAGAGCACCATCTTCTGTATCAGAGTCAGAGGTCATGGTTGTTGATCTCTTGTAGTAGTAGTAACAGGCCTCAGACTACAGCTAAACATATTTGTGCTTATTTTGCTCAAACCTACTTACTTCTCCCACGAGAAGGCTGCTTTGCAGGAGCTAGCTTCCGGAATGCCGCATGTAAAATCATACCTACAAAGGGATTTCAATAATAAGAATAGTTCTTTAGGGGCGGAGAAGAGGATTCTAACAGAGATACACAAGTATATCAAAGTTACCTGCATAACTAATGCTAAGTGCACAGAACAGAGCCATTTGAACATTTGAATACATCAGAATAACAGCAGTCACTGCAAAGATGATATCCAATTAGTGTTATGAGGCATAAACAAAGATTATTTTGACTCCTGTAAGTAGCTTGTAATAGAAGAGGCCACTAAAAGTCCCTGGTTGTCAACTGTAAGTAAACAAGATTATATAAAGAGAAATGCTACACACATTCTCATTCTCACACTGAAAAATTCAATGGTGATTTTTAGTGCCATGTCAGGAAGTGAATTTGAGAGGGTGAGTGGAATTGCGTGTAGCATTTCTCAAAGGGCAGAATTGCATCCCACCATCCCAAGAGTCCACTTAGATGGGACCAGCAATAGATAATTACCTTTAAATAGGTTGAAACATGGTTTTGTACATTTTTTATTTTTATTTTTACAATGCTTATATTAACATCAATGAAAAATAAGGGAATATAAAGATAGATATCCACTGCCACACAGGAAGAAGGAAAACCATTGAGAGTATTTGATTTTTTGTTTGTTAACACATTCCGTGAGTTTTGAACTTACAATCTTATCCTCCACCGTATTCTTAAGGGGGAGGAAGTGCAATTTGGAGTAGAGCTTATTGGCGAGAGTATTTGAAAAGATTATGCTACAAAAAACTTCTGAATTTAGGAAGGCAAGTATGAATTTACAGGGTACTGTTGTAAAGGATTTGGGGTATCAGGAATAAAACCACGCATCAAATTGGAAAATATGAAAATATGTGCGCATAGTACTTGGCTTCTTAGCCCCACCCACCCACCTCTCAAGAAAAAAAAAAAGAAAACCTTCAGCCTTGAATTGCATTGAATACTTAGCCAAGACCGGCCCTACTTGTGAAGAGTTAATATGACTCTCCAAGTTACAGACCCCAAAGTTGTACATCAGAAAACTTATCTCACAAAATCTCAAGTTCATCAAAAAAATAGGGTGTCAGAGAGGGAGCTTTACATGCACCAAGCAAACTCTTTCCTCCACATTAGGAAAATCATCAAAATATATGTCCTAATTAATCATTAAACAGTCAAAGATCATCACCATATCGATTTCTTGAAAAAAAAAATATAGATTAATACCGTCCAGAGACAAAAGGGTTGATAACATACCACATTGGGCAATGCGAACCAAACACTGTCGAATTACTGAGTATTGATCTAATCCCCATCTGTCACTACAAAACTTGAAAACATCCCATAGTGCCAAACATGATATCAATCCAACAAGAGCAAGAGGCATCTGATACCTATAACCATGAACAGCAAACATAGAATTACAAAATAGGACATCCTGTCAAGGGGGAAAGGGGAAGAAAGAACAAGAAGAAGTAAAAAAATAATGTAAACGACTGCCCACTTCAAAGGACCAGCTATTAATACAGGTCACCATGTTACATGTATAAGCTCCCTCTCACATAAAGGTAAATAAATGGAAAGGCAAGCAACTAGAGCTTCATCATTCCTCTTTCTCTTACTAAGTGGGTGAACAAATAATTCTGAATATATTATTTCAAGAAAATGAAAACTCATTGCAAGCGAGTCAAATAACTGTATCAAGCTCAGGTGAATTGAAATTCTGGTTAGTAACACCCACATATATCAGAAAAATCTAAACTGATTTGAATTCCTTTCTCCACTATATTTTACAACGCCCAAGCAATGAGAAGAACATGTATATAAATAGCCAACTCACTCAATACCTTAACCACAGACATACATAACAACCAACATTCTGTTCAAACTATATGTACTCAAATCCTAAAAGATCTCTAGATATCAACATGGCTACTTGAATCTTTCAAGCTCCATTTAATCGATGTCAAAAAAAACCCAAATTTTCATATCCTCTCCTCTTTTTTCCCTTCAACCAAACAGCCCCCAATTCCCAAAACCCACGCAAGAATCCAAAACTAGACAAAAACATAAATTTAGAGATACAGAGAAAGAGAGTGTGCGAGAGTCCGTACAGAGTACACGCGAAGATGAGGACAAAGAGGGTGGCATAGTTCCTGGCATAGCGCTTGACATTCTCGTGGACCCTCAGCCTGGCCTGAGCCGGCGTGGACGGGAACGAGTACGAGTCGCAGGACCCAATGAACCCATAAGTCCAGGACGGCGTTGGGGCGGAGAAGTCGAGGGTGGTGAGCTTGGAGAAGGGGTTGAGAGTGAAGAGGGAGAGCAGGGTGAGGACATGGGAGAAGAGAACGCTGGTGATGGTAAAGGTTGAGGTGGTGATGGTGGTGGTAGTTGTGGCGGAGGCGGCGGAAGAGTCAGAGCTTGTGGTGGCAGTGGAGGAAGCGCGGTGGTCGAGGACTTCGAGATAGCCGGAGTCGCGGAGCCATGACTCGAAGGCGGGTTCTGGGACGCTGAGGGATAAGGGGTTGGACGAGAATACCATCTCCCCAAGTTATCACCAAACCAATTCTTTCTTGGGTTTGGCAACCCTTTCCCATATTGAGGTGAGTTTTTATTTTTTTATTTTTTTTTAGTGATAATAGAAAGTGATTGATATAATATAAAGTAAAAAAAATTTATATAAAAAGAAAAATTGTATTGTTGTGAATTTTTTTAATTAAATTAATAATGTGGTATAAAAAATAAAAAATATTAAAATATTTTAAAGTTAATATTTTTGGGATAAGTGAAAATAGGAGAAGGAGAAAGGGAGATGAGTTGTCAAATGGGGGGCATTGGGGCCTTTGCATCTACCTCGTTTAACAATTTACTTTTTATTTTCATTTAACTTTCATTTTGTATCGTAAATGTAGATGGTACTTCCTTATAGATAAATACAGAGATAATACATTTATTTAATCTAGGTGGAAAAAATAAAATTATTAAAACCTGAAAAAACAAAAATGTATTTAACTCTATTTTTTTTGTTTTGAAAATTACCTATTCAACTTGGGTCTTAACTACCTAATAATTAATTTTTAAAAGAAAAGAAAAATACAATATAAAGTATTTTTCATTTCATACAGAGCTCGACAAGGTGCCCTTAACGTTCACTTCTTCGACTCCTATCATATCCAGAAAACGCAACGAAATGTCGGCCCCTTGCAGTCATTTCTTCAAACATCTTTCCTACACACTCTCACGTCGTCGTTTTATCCACCCATCTCCCTCTCCCTCTCCCCTCACTCTCTTCCTCACAAGCCACAGGGTGAAGGACCCATCATCATGTATCCCCCGTTCAGTCACTGCAAAGCTTTCAACTTCTGCTTGTACTCCAACAAAAACTGAGTCTTTCACTTCTCCTTACCTCTCCGTCCACATTCGCTGTCCAAAAGAAATGGCCGTGAGATTCTTTTCTCTCCAACTTATAATTTCTTATTGAAATTCTGACCCACATACTATTTGCTGTTACATTTATAGCTTAGATGAAGAGCTCATCGATCAGAATATATACATGTGCGTGTGCGTGTGTGTGTGTGGGTAATTATTCTTTATTATCTATTACTTAGGTGATTGATACAAAGCAAATTATAGGAAGTATGGTCTAAGATGAATTGCTTTGATGAATGTTTCAAACAACTTGGGTAAACAATGTGTTCCTGAGAATTCTATATTTGTAAGCAACTCAATTGGCAGAGAGGCCCAAAACTGTTTATAGGCTTGGTGTTTCATCGGTTTACTTATTCTTGAGCTATGCCAATGTGTTAAGGAAATAAACACCAAGAAATTCTTCAAGTGAAGCTTTGATATAAGATGTTGGGGTATCACCTTAATCCAAAAGCTTAACTATGAGTATGAGCCAATTACCTTAGATCAACAACTTAAGTTTGGCACCTAAAACTCTAAGAATCTTTGTCTCACGTGTGAACCTCTGCCATAAAGACCATATTCTGCCTTGAGCACAAGTGTCATGCTTGCAACCATAGGAGCTCACACTATCATGTAAGCCACATTCACTTAGTCATACTTTATGATAGGTAAGAAGATCAAGAACGCTATGAGAGTCCACCATGTGGCGGCCGCATCCAACACTTATCCTGTCAGCCCCGCAACTTGTATACCACTTGTTGAGTAAATAAACACCTAGAGAGTCTGGAAGTGAGGCATTGATATAACGTATTGGAATACCACCTTAACTTAAAAGTTTAAGCCTATAGGTTTGGACCTAATTATGTTATATTTACCACTTGAATTTGTTTTATCTACTCGATATGAGATTCTATCACACTCAAAGCTCTGCCTCACATGTGAACTTCATCCATAATGACCATAACTCCCCTTTGAGCGAAAGCTTTTATAAAGCTCTTTATGGAGTGTCACACCTACAACTATACGAACCCACTCTATCATGCAAGCGACTTGCAGTCAGTCATACTCTCCCATGGGCAACAAGATAAAAAATCCTATGAGTCTATTATACACCATTTCCATCCACACTCGTTCTGTTGAATTATCAGCTTTGATACCACTCATTGGAGAGATAAACACTTAGGGAGTCTCTGAGTGGGGCCTTTATATAACATGTTAAGACATAACCTTAACCCAGAAGCTTTGCCCTATGAGTTTTAGCCTAATTATGTTATATCAACTACTTAAATTTCTTATTTCTATTTGATGTAATATTCCATCACACGTGAAACCTCAACATAATGTTTCATTAGTGTTTTGTTAGAGTTTTTATGAAGTGCAATGGTTATCCAGTAAGTGTGGCTTGAGAAGTGGTAGATGGAGTAAAATTTCCTAAAGAATTAGCTACAATTTATGATGGTAAAAGATAAGAATCACCAAACGAATATTCAGCAAGAAAGAGAAGATATTTTTATCTGACTTGTAAATCACATTATTTTATAAATCTTTTCACTGAAGCATTCAATTAGATAACTTTCTGTGTATCGTCATTATCCCTAGAATCAACGCAGGACTATTTTCTTGAATAACCAAATAATGCAGCAAATCAAGAAAACATTGAAAAAAGAAAGCAAAATATAAATCCCATTACATTTTGGCCTTGAAAAGATGACTTCATAGTAGTAATCAGAATTTAGAGTTTTTTTATGTGTCACAAACATATCTACTTTATTATCATCACAAGCCCTTGTTAACAACTTTTATATAGTAAGATACTATATGGGAATTCGGATATAAAGAAGATTTAAATCAGAAGCTCATTTTATGAGGATGTGTCGCAAAATCATTTTATCCACTAGGGAAACAAGAATGAGAGAGGGAACTTGATGTAGGGAGATTAATCCGAGAAATAAAGCAAGAATTTAAGAGGAAGAAGAAGCAGAAATTAAGAGAGAAAGAGAGAAGAAGGCCGAAGGAGAGAGAGAATAGAGAGAAAACATAGTGGCGCACACTCAAATAATCAATATTTTTCTTTCATCATCAACTATCTATTACAATAGAACATTATGCTTAAATAGGCTCATAGACTAAACCCTAACCCTAATGTGACTAACTTTGGGCCAAGGGCCAAGCCCATTATTAAATAACAAATAACTTAAACTAATGTGACTGACTTTTGGTTAAGCCCATTATTGAATTACAAATAACTTAAAACTTTGGGTCAAGCCCATAATTTAATTCAAATAAAACTAATAATTTAAATAAAACTAAAGACCTAATTATTCTTGTCTCGTCCTACATCAAAACTTCCTTTATTGATTAATGTCCTAGAAGGAGCATTATCCTGGATGGGAGATGTCACGATCCAGAGAAGCTCAAGTCATATATGCGCTATATTAAAGGACTAGTCGCAATTGGAGCTTTTTGGAATCACTTTTTTTTTTTTTATAAGTAAGAATTCATTAAAAAGCGCAGAGGGGCGCAACCCTAGTACACAGGAAGTATACAAAGGAGCCCCTTAAAAGAGGACTGAAACGAACAAGAAAGTAAAAAATCAGTGTACGGCATACTATCCAAGCTATGCGCCGACACCCAAAGATATAACATATTAAGCACATTTCTACAAAGAGCCCCAACCTGTACCTCCACATCCTCAAAAAGCCTAGAATTTCTCTCACGCCACAAGCCCCACAAGACACATAGAGGAACCTGCTTCCAAATACGGTGAACAAGACCACAACCCAGCAAAGTGCCCCTAGCACTCAATAAATCCACAACACTACTAGGCATAACCCACTCCACCCCAAACAATCTATAAAAAGAACTCCAAACAATCCGAGCCACGTCACAATGAAGAAGAAGATGATCAACGGATTCCCCATGCTTCTTACACATAACACACCACTCTACCACCACAATACCACGCCTATGTAAATTGTCATGAGTTAAAATCTTCCCTAAAGCCGTTGTCCAGACAAAGAACGCAACCCGCTTCGGAGCTTTGACACGCCATATACTCTTCCAAGGAAAGGAAGTCGTCTCGTGACAAACTAAAGCTTTATAAAAAGACTTCACTTCAAAATTCCTTCTCTTGGAAAGAGTCCACACCGCCCTATCAACCTCCCCATGCCGAACCCTAGTAGAGTATAATTGTTCGAAGAAGGACATCACCATCTCCACCTCCACCTCCCAATCTTGAACATTGCGCGTAAAGAGAACATTCCAATGATCCACTCCTCCTACCACAGACAAATTATCCACCACCCAAGCATCAGGAAAACGCGCAATAGAAAATAAAGCTGGAAAACCAAGCTTGAGAGGCTTATCCCCACACCATAAATCATGCCAGAAGCAAATATGAGACCCATCACCCACCTCAAAACGCAAAAACTTGGCAACATTATCCCACCCCTTTCGAATAAACTTCCAAACACTGACTCCAAAAGGCCCCGTCACCGGCAAAGAACACCAACCTCCCCTCACACTCCCATACTTCACCGATCTCCATAAAGCATCGCGCTCCTGAGAAAACCTCCAGATCCACTTCCCCAACAAGGCATGATTAAAATTGATAACATTACGAACTCCCAGTCCACCAGCCTTGATTGGAGTACAAATACGATGCCAATTGACTAGATGAAATTTAGTCTCATCACCCATACCACATATCACTTATTTAACCTAGTTCCACCAAATACATAATCAATATGGGACTTAGCATATTCCCATGTGATGCCTTGACAATCTATCCATCAAATATGGGACTTAACTCAAAACCTTTACAATTCGAGGTATTACAACCTCCGCCACTCAATTCCTAGCATCTTTATTAGGGTCCACGTTGTGTTGCGATGTCCTAGTGCCACATGGCGTTAGTGGGTTGGCTCTGGTATCATTTGTCACGAGTTAATGAACCATTAATCACATATTTACATAGTCCATTTTCACTTGTACACAACCAATGTGGGATTCAGCATATCCATGCAATGCCATTACATTCCTCCTCTCATTATGGGGCTATACACAACCATTCCAATCCAAAGTATCACAGGAAGAACGGTGAAAGAGGACTCCAAGAACTGGTCATATGTTGGAATTAGGGCATGTCTCATCAGTTAAGGCTTTTTTTGGTTGAGTGAATTAGCAAATGTTTAACTGTGTGTTGCTTCTATGTTCCCTAGGATATGCTTTCAGAAGCTCTTTTATGCTTTGGAGCAAGTTCTACCGCCATGGATGAAGAAGACGCCTCTGAGAATTCTGACAAGGTGGGTTCTCTTTGAATTTTTTACATATATTTAGGAATTTATTTGTTATTTTTTATCTTATCTGTTGGTGTATCTCAATCATAGATGTTAATACTGCTAAAAAAAAAAAATTGTATAAATCTGTTTTAGTCTCTATTTTGTATTTACTGTCCAGCTTCTTGTGTGAGACAATTGAGTTATCAAACAATAATGAGGAATAAGCAATCAATGGAAGATCATAAATAAATCATGTTTTCGGATCCTCTGTCTATCATGTTAAAACTGGTCTCTAAGTCCACTTATTTTGATTAATATAAGCTCATGATGAGGCAAGATGCTCTTTGACATTGTCAAAAACAATATAGCTTTGGGACATGGATTTCGGCATAGTCTTTGTAGCAAGCAAATAGAATGCAGGCAGCAGAGCTTGTGAGCTACCATTTTATGCAGTACTAAATGTGGTGGGAAAAATAAATGCAAAGTTGAGTGATAAACATAAGGTGTGATACATTATGGAGACTGTTATTTTTTTTTTTCTTCTTCTGGGCAAGGAGACAGATGAATGTACCATTGAGAACATGTCTCCTGTGGATTATTGGACGTGATTAAAACTTTAGGATTCCAGATTATGCTGATCAAGTGATACGTATTGCATGTATGATAAAATAGCTGCAAAATAAATCTAGATTGAAGTTTTCACGTGTTTTTCTTCTGTATATGGGGGGAGCAAATTTACTGATAGTCTGCTACTTATTTCATCTGAATGGTGAAGAATTATAAGTGTCATTTTCTTGTCTCAGTTATTTGGAATTGATGGGACATGTCTTACCTGTTGTTAATTACGAGTTATAGCCTGAGCTATTGAAATTAGAAAATGAATTTGGTTCAGTCCATTGTAGGAGCTGAGCTTAAATGAAGAAGCAAGAATGAAGGTGCTGTAATATACCGCCATATAGAACTAGGAGTGGATTAATTACAGATTGGTTATGTTGTGTATTGGCTTGACTATAAATGTGTATAACAGCTTTTTCAGGTTTATTCCTGGAAAGCCTTACCTCCCTCTGTTTAAGATTTTGTTGTTTATTTTTTTTTTATTTTTTTTTTTTCCTATTTTCTGTATGTCTCCCCACCCCCTACCCTACCTCCCTCTGTTTTTCTGCAGTGTCTCCCTCTGTTTAGATTGATTACTGATCAAATGCTTTTACTATATATTCTGCCATAAGTTGTGCTTGACACATCAGTAACCGAGTCATGACAAGCTAAAGTGCACAGATTACAGTAGCTAACCATTTCAATGACTTGTTGACAGTGTGGTAACACCAGAGAAATTTTACAGGTATAACAAAAAAAAACGTTGTTTTAAAAAGTTCACTGACAAATAACATTTTATGCAGATTACTATTGATTCTATATTTCCTGATGGAAAAGATGTAAAGGTGTGCATTTCACATGCTGCTAAGTCTATAGGCTTGAAAGAGATTCCTCATTATGATGTTAAAATGGGTGAGCAATACGACTGGATAAAGAAAAGTCAGGTTGATTTACATTTCATGCAATCTTTATTGCACTTTAAGGCTCATTATTATTTTTATTTCTTTTAAGAAATTCTTCTACTTCGTCTGATTCTGTTGCTTGCTTGTCTTTTACTTTATCTTTTGTGTATCCTTTATTTTGTAACGTAATATTTTTCAATCATTTTTATGATTAAATGAAATGGATTTCTTCTTTTCTTCTTTGCTTTTCTGTAGTCGGTTAAAAGTGCACTATTACTGGTCAAATGGATCCTCAAAGAGTTTTCCTGTGGGGACCAGAAGCCACTACTTTTTTCATTTTATTTGTTTCAAAATCTGTGATGAATTTAACAACAAAATCAATGTACTCATTGGTTATTTGTGGCCTACTAAACAACTAAAACAAAGAATAAACATCAGGCTGGTAGGTACCAGATAAATTCTAAGGGCACGTTTGGTACATAGGAATAGACCCAAAATTAGAATAGTTATTCTGTTATTTGGTTGTGCCACCATTACTGAGAATAGCTATTCCTGGGAATAACTTATTCCCCTAAAATGAGGAATAGTTATTCCTATAAAAAAGATAGAAAATAGGTATTCCCCCAAGAATGGATTAGCTGTAAAAAATTTCTTCCCAAAAAACTATTCTAACAAAAAAGAAGGTTTTTGTAAGTAAGGATAATTTAGGAAATTTGGTCATTCCTATGTTATCACCAAACAAATGAATAGGAATGGCCATTCTATTTCAGTATACCAAACGTACCCTAAGCTATTTTTTTGGAACCACTACAAGTTTTTTTATATCTAGCCTGCCCCCCCTCCCCACCCCCCCCAAAAAAAAAAAAAAAACAAATAATAATAATAAAATAAATAAACAAAAGGTTTAGGGAATTTCACTTGTTGAAGAAGTGAGGAAAAGGGGGAGACGAGATCCCACATAAGGAGGAGAAAACATAGAAAACCAAGCAACAAACCTCAAGATGGCAGAATAAGAAGGCACAATTGCTATCCTAAATTCATAGGTCAGAAATGATAGTTTTTTTGCTGAAGTTTGCCGAAGATATTGCTCTCTGTTTTCAGCCTTTGCGTTAGCCGATCTAGGAAACAGCACTAGGCTGCACAATAGTTTCTTTGATTAAGTGGTGGTACAACACGATCTAGAGAATGCAGTTGTACTTGCAGTAATCTTTGGTGAGGAAAAGTTTTTGATAGAACCCTCTTTAGCTGCTCTTAAAACCCAATAAATAAGTAAACCTGAGCTCATCCTAACTTCATTACCCCAACTTCTAAGCATGGAAAGCCAAGCTCAGTGAAGCTATTGCTGTTGCAGCGTAAATCTATGATGCCTAGTTGTCTTTGCTTCTGGAAAAAGTAGTAGCGTATATTTTTTTACTTCAACCCATCAAAGTCAGAAAGATGTCACAAGAAGGAATTGCTTGTATTTCTTTGGTAGCTGAACCCTCCCCCCCCCCCCCCCCCCCTCCCAAAAAAAGAAAAACAAAAGAACATTTCCTCTTTCCACCACTAATGATTGACCACTTTCATGAGCGAGTACTTATGGAAGCATCCAATCAGTATTACATTTGCAAAATAGCCCTTGGGCAGATGGGCACTGATATTTTCTCATCCTGTGTTCTTGAAGTACCATGTGATGCAGGCGCATAGACCAAGACAAATTGAATCAATGCCATCAAGAAAGAGGATATTGGTCCGTCCAATGTGTTTCTATTGGGGGCGATGTTATGAGTTCCCACCAAGCGCTTTCTTTACCACTAGCCTATAACCATTAAGAAGCACACAACAGATTGGATGTCCTAGGATTATAATTTAGGCATTTAAAAGATTATATTTTGAAGTGATTTTCGAAATTAGGTATTTGGTTATCAGAAGATACTTCGTTATCTCTTAGGTATATTTCATGTCCTTGTCATCTTAATACATTAGAAAAATAAATGAATAAATTTTATGAAGTAATAATCTTAGGCTACAAAACAATTTAAATTGTTCTAGTAGGGAAGCGTTTAGAGTAGTTCTTTGTACATCCTTGTGAAATACATCTATCTTCATCACGTTTATAGCCTTCACCCCTTCCTGCATCATCATGGCTTCCATTTGAAACTTAACTTTTAGCTTAAACTTTGCCTTATATTACTGACCCATGCTCAGACACAATCACTTTTTTGAATTTCCAATGAATGAGAAATCAGTTGAGCTTGTAGAAAATATTCTTGGATCTATTCCCTTTTTAATTTCTACATGAAGAATTAAGTTCATTGTGCTCAATAAGCCCAAATGTCAAGCTATGATGATTTACTCTTATTCTTGATTATATTGTATCAATATTTGATTCAAATATGTTTTTCACTTTTCACAGGAATCATTTCATCCAGTTGAAGTTACTGAAGGAGTTTGGGTTGTGCCAGAGTGGATAACTCCCCCCGTACGATAATCTTAAATCAAATATTTTAAAGGGTTTCATGCAATGGTTGTTAAATCTGATGTGGCTTATTGTTTTGGGGCCTTTGTATGACTTTTAAGTTGTGAACGCTCAATCTGCTACGAGCATATTCTACTTCTGAATATTCAGGAACAGCTCATCAAAACATGTGAACACATTATCACGTTCGCTTCACTCTACAGGATGTTCAAGCAACAAACATAATTCTGAATCCTGGATTAGCATTTGGGACTGGGGAGCACCCTACTACTAAGATGTGTCTATTGCTGCTGCACAGCTTAATAAAAGGAGGAGAACTTGTCTTGGATTATGGTACAGGCTCTGGGGTTCTTGCAATCGCAGCACTTAAGGTATTATTTTTTTGGCATTGTTTTCATGAACCTTAGCATATGGCAGTTTTCCCTTTGCTGTTTATCTGGTAAATTTCTAGCGTGCAATTAACTTCTTGATCATTCATGAGTCCATGACTGGTATCATCAATATAAATTTTATTACAACTTGACCGATCCAACTTTGTCACTATGTCTGGGTTGCAGTTTGGTGCTGCCTTATCAGTTGGAATTGATGTAGATCCCCAAGCCATTACATCTGCATGCCAGAATGCTGCCCTAAACAACATAAGACCTGAGAAAATGCAATTACACCTGGTTCCTGTTAAAGCCTGTGCCCCCTCCATGAACGAAAGGACATGTGGAGTTGTGGAAGAACAGAAGTCAAATGGAATGGGGGTCGTCTGTGGAACAGAGAAGTATGATGTGGTCATTGCAAATATACTTTTAAATCCTCTATTAGACTTGGCGGATAATATTGTCTCGTATGCCAAGCATGGAGCAGTCATTGGTCTCTCTGGTATTCTATCTGAACAGGTATCTTCCCAGCATAGATGAATCATTACACATGACATCATATCATATATATAGGAATAAATTTTCATTAAAAAAAAAATGTTTATTTTTCTCTGTATTTTTTTCTAATCTTCATAATTATTTGCTTTTTATTTGTATTTAAATATAATAGGTATCACACTAAGAGATTCTGTAATGTATTTATATTTTCTGTATATATTTCGTATTGCTATATGTAGAGATAAGGTAGAATTATGGAAGGGAATAGAGGTGGAAGAAGATAAATGCAAGCTGGACCTTCGAGGGTTCCAGGACCTCTATGCTTTATTAGAGAAAGCTTAAACTCAAGAAAAACTGTTTACAAGAATGAACATGACTCCTCAATACTCCTGGGCTTTGGGCTATATAGTGGATTACAAACTTAACCACTAACAACCCAAACCACCAGCGTCAACTAATTCTTACAACTTGGCCCAATTACTAACAGAAAGCCTCTATGCTTATAACTGAAAAGAAGATACAATTACCATAAACTCCTCAACCGATAGACAAAGCCAGCTCACCCTCATCTGTCTCCTCCAGCTCATCTCGAGCCCAGCACCCAACAGAAGACAAGACCACTTCCGCAAATCTCAAAGTCTTTCTTCCATGAGCTTCCAGATACCATCCTCTCCATTTGTCATCCAAAACTCCCCCATTACAGATTCCTACTAATTTTGTATTAATGCTTTAATATTTAGATTAAACCATGTATTCTTCTTGCTATTTTTTTTTTCTTTATACTTTTCATTTTAAACCATGTATACATATGAGAATAAAGATTTAAACATGTTTTAATGTGTAGGGATTAAACTAAGATAAAGACTTATGTTTTCAGATTTTTTATTTTTTTTTATTTTTTCGTTTATGTGATTTACTCCGTTTTCAGCTATTTTTTGAAAGGGTTTTTATGCTTTTGAAAGTAAAACAATGCAAAAATTTATTTGATTGTTGTACATAAAAGAAATATAAATACTTTCGAAACACCAAAAAGATATTAAGCATTGAACATGATGTGGAGATTTATTTGATTGCGTTGAATGTTTAATGAAAAGATTTTGTTTTATTTTGTATTTATAAAAAAAGTATTTTTTTTAGTTTGTTCTGTATTTTTTAAAATGTTTAGAATTATATGGGTTTTATTTGTATTTAAATATAATAGGTATCACACTAACAATATCATAGATTCATGCTAATTTTTTATGAATGTTTTGATAATTAGATTAAACCATATTTTCTTGCTTTTTTTTTTCTTTATACTTCTTTTTCTTAAAATACTCATATGGAAACAAAGATTTTAACTTGTTTTAATTTAGAGAAAAAACATATTTAGTCCTTAGGTTTTTATCTTATTTGAATTTAGTCATTGAGTTTTTAATTTTAAGAATATGGTTCTTAAGGTTTGCATAAATTTTAAATAGGCCCCTCTGTTACTTTTTTCCTCAAGATTAATAGTTTGTCGTATTTCATGTATGTCTCAATTGACAAATCAGCATCTATATCTTTACTTAATATCAATGACATAGCATTAAAGCACCAAGTCATCCATAGAATAAAAAAATTAAAAAAAAAATGTTAAATTTGATGCTAACATGAACCCTAAAATATCAAATGAAGCACATGTGACAAATGAAAAATTGTTAACTTTGACATTAAATTAATAGAGGGATCAATTTGAAACTTGGGCAAAACTTATGGACCTTATTTTTTAAATTGAAAACCTAAGTACTAAATCTAAATCAGATGAAAACTAAGGGACTAAATATGATTTTTCCTTTAATTTATATAGATTAAACTAAAATTAAGGATCTTATTTTTTAATTCATTTGAATATTTTATGGAATATTTTTGTTTTCGTTTGTATGATTTACTCAAGTTTCAGTCATTTTTTGAAAGTGTTTTTTTTTTTTTTGCTTTTGAAAGCAAAACAAGTCAAAAATTATTTGATTGTTGTGCATAAAATGAACATAAATACTTTCAAAAAACTAATGAGATACTAAGCATTGAACCTAATATAAGGTTTATTTGATTGCGTTAAATGTTTAGTGAAAGATGTTTTATTTTGTATTCATAAATAAATATTTTGTTTAGTTTGCTATGTATATTTTAAGAAGGTTCAGAATCATATGGGTTTTATTTGTATCGAAATGTAATATGTATTATACCAATAATATTAGAGACTCTTGCTAATTTTTTATTAATGCTTTGATAATCATAATATACAGGTTTTCTTCTTGCTACTTTTTTCTTTATACTTCTTTTCATTTTAAACTACTCACATGGGAACATAGATTTTAACATGTTTTAATTTATATGGATTAAAATAAAATTAAGAGTCTTATTTTTTAATTCATTTGATTGTTTAATGGGTTTTTTTTTTTTTTTTTATGATTCACTCGGATTTTTTTTTTCTTTTGAAGTGTTTTCTCTACTTTTGAAAACAAAATAAGACAAAAATTTATTTGATTAAGCATTGAACGTGATGTGAGATGATTTATTTGATTGCATTATATGTTGAGTGAAAGATTTTGTTTTATTTTGTATTCATAAAAAAATAAAAATTGTTTATTTTTTCTATATTATTTTTTTAATGTTCAGAATTTTATTAGTTTTATTTGTATTGAAATTTAATAAGTATCACACAAACATTATCACAAATTTATGCTAATTTTCTATTAATGTTTTAATAATCCGAATTTAGATTTTCTTTTTGCTATATTTTTTTTTTATTTCTTTTCATTATATACTACTCCTATGGGAACAAATTTTTTGAAAAGTTTTGCTTTTTATGGATTAAAATAAAATTAACCTTTAATGTCTTTTAATTAAAAGATGTGTGATAGTTTTATTTATACACATTTTATAACCTGTAATGAAAAATACAAGTTGCTTTTGACAATGCTAGAGGTATTAAATTTCTTACTAAGAGATGGGTACTAAGATGATGTGGAGCTTATTCATTGGAGATGATCAAAACAATTAATAAAAAGAAATGCTACAAATACCAATGAATAACCTCCACATTATCTTAACATCCATCTCTTAGTAAAAGATTTAGTACCTCTAGTATTTCTAATTTAGCAATGGATAGTAACTTTGAGATATCCCAAACCGGAAAAGGACAAACTTTTACTTAGGGACAGATGGGGAGAATTATTATTTTTTCTTGTCTTTTCTGTTTATTATGTTCATATAGTGCCTTTTTTTCTTTTTCTTTTTTATTATGTTCATATAGTAACAGATAGTAATCTTTTAAGAGAAACAAAGCTTCCAGGCATCACTTTTTATGCTACATACCACCTAATTTTTTCATGTACAAATAGGTAGCAGCAAACCAAGGTGTTCTTGCCATTGGCATATATGCAATGAAAGAACCTACAATTATTAATGCATCCCATCCCGTCAGTGGGAGATAGAAATCTTACTTAATTGGATATCAGGATCTGATATAGATTCCTGGACCAGATTTCGTTTTGATTATGTCTTTTATGCAGCTTCCATATATTATAGAGCGATATTCACCATTCTTAGAAGGCATATCTGTGTCGGAGATGGATGACTGGGCCTGTGTGAGTGGCAGAAAGAAAAGAAATATTGCTGACAGCTGAGGAAACTTTCAGCTTGCAAAAGCATGCCTTGCCTTGATTAAGAAGTAGAGCAGTTAGCATCGACAGTTGATCGTTGTCATTGCTGTTCGATGCCAAGCCGATGGTGTTTGGCAGATTTCTACAGCCTGGAAGTTGCTACTTTCTATTTCTTCTTGTAACATGAACGTCTACATACATGATGCAATTTAATTAACATTAAATGAAGTAAAATCTGTCATGCATGAATGGCTCAAAGGAATGCAACGCTCCAGGATTTGTATCATTGCGAGTGCATGGGATGCTTCAAAATGAAATTTCGTAATTTACTTGTCAACAAAAAAGTATGTAATTTGCGAATCTTGAAGCAGCAAAAGAAATTATCAGAGAATTAACGAATACCACTAGAGCTTTGTTTCAAGCAGTAGTAGCCATACATGTTTTGCGAGTTGCATGAATGCCCTGACAATTCAATGCTATGTTTTAAGCTAATGAAATGCTTAGACAGTTGCAATGTTTGAAGTAAACCAGGTAGCAGAAGATCTCGCCAGCCGGTTCTTCTTCTTTTTTTTTGTCTTTTTTCCTTGGAAAATGAGATCCTCAGGGGCTGTAAAGCTCTTGGAAAAGAACCCTAATTGCAGATTCTAACGTCAGCGCTTGAGTTGCCTCCTAGCCAAAGCAGGGGCTTTCTTAGGAATATAGACCTTGTAGCTCACCTGGAAAACAATATTTAAACAATCATGTATTATAGGTCAGCAGACCGAAATTTATATGTTACTCCCTTGGAGACTAATGCAAAATCTAAGATAGATTGAAATATTCACCTGCACCATCTCACCACCCCGCATCACAGTCATTGTCTTCTGCTCAAACTGTGAGTTGTCTGTAGTTACATCCTGAGGCTTGTTTGAACCATTCTCTGCTAGCTTAGACTTAATGCAAGAAGAAGACTCAGAAGCAGTAGAACCACATGCAGCTTTTAAGTCTTCGTTATTATTGCTACTTGGGGCCATAGTTTGAGCAGTTTTTACAGAATGCTTAACTAAAGCACTCTCAGTCATCAACAAATTTGATTGATGAAGTTCATCTGAAGCGGGAGTTTGCTTCAGAGGGACGTGGGTTTTTAATGAATAATGCCTCAATGCTGGTGTAGCCAACTTTGGTCTATTAATTGTAGAACCAACAGCTGAACTAACCCTTTCATTCTGCTTATCATCAAAAGCCACCTGATCAGGTGCACAAGCAAGTTCCTGCTTGGGAGAGCCAGATTCGTGGCCACCGTCCTTCCTGTCCGGAGTCTTTTCATCATCTGGCAAATAACAGTTGGAATCTCTCCTCAGTGCAGGCACACTGATTTCTTTTAGTTCTTGGGTTGCACCAACCGATGTAGCAACATCTTCATTGGGGATCTTAATTTGAACTAATTCAGCTTTTTCAGTGGTTGGTTGTTTCATGTCACCATCACTCTTATCTTTCTTACTAGCAGGAGCATTTGCATTTGTTTGGAGCCCTCCTCGAAACCTTCTTAGATTTTCCAAAGCCCTTTGTCTTAAAATGGACTCCAAATCATCACCATTCACACTACCAGAGACCCCAGTCTCTTTCCCTTTCACAAAATCATTTGTCCCAACACCACTGCTGCTAGGATTACTCCCAATGTATTGTCCCTCAACAACAAGTTCTTCTCCTTTCTCATTCTCTACCCTCATTTTCTTCTCAGATGCAACATTTGACTGATGATCTAACTCCCTCCTATGTCCCCCATCATTACTATCATTGCTTCTGCAACAAGGATAATCATCATTATCATATACAATCTCTTCTTTGTGCTCATCCTTATTTGACACTCTGCCGTCATTTTCCTCCTCCATAACTGCAATAACCGATCTCAGACGCATCACATTGTTATCTTCACTACTCCGACTGCATGAAGAATAACTCCTCGACCTATATCTTCTCTCTTTGGTTCCACTCTTAACCTTGTCCAATTTCCTTTTTTCTTTGTCTTTTCTTTCAGACCTGCCCTTGCGCTTCTCAAACTCGCTCTCATGACTGCTCATGGAACTTACACTAGCTTCTCTCCTGGGCTGCTTCTTCTTACGGTTCTTCCTCCCTACCTCAGAACCATTATTCTTTCTCTTTGAACCAATTCTCTTCTTCCTCACATGAGGAGACTCCGCGCTACTTTCAAGGCTATAAGAGTGCCTCCGAGCCCTCTTCGTACTCTCAGGGCTACAAGAGCACCTTCGGGCCCTCTTCTTACTGCCTTTCACATCTTTTCGAGAACGAGACAGAGCCCTTCTACTTGTATGGTCATCCTCAGAACTAGAACAGGAAACCGACAGGGAACTTCTCGAATCATCACGATGACGAAGCTTCTTGGATTTATCATATTTCCTACTCCTACTCTTATTTCTCTTCCTTGTTCCACCCTAGACCAGTGAACAAACATATGTGCACACATATATGCATATAAGTTGGCATTAAACCGCTAGAAAAATTAAGCAACCCAAAAAAAAAAAAATTCCCATTAATTAGGATCTCAAAAAACAAAATCCTAAACTAATTCCATCCATTCAGCTTAACAAAGTTTAAATTATATAATTATTATTTACGGGGACTAGTAAACAAAGAGGCATAAGCTTCAGAGCCTGGAATTTACTATTTATCCCCAAAATTTTCTCAGAAACCAAACAAAGGGTTAATCTTTTACAGTTCAACAAAAGGAAAGGAGAACAGAAAACCCCAGCGGAGACGTGTATATACGTGTAGAGAGAGAGAGAGAGAGAAGAGGAAGAACCTGAGAGGAATTCTTGGAGCGTTTTTTCTTATAAGAAGAAGATTTTCCCATCTGGGTTACCTGCAAAGAATCAAAATTAGTAAGAAAAAAGAAAGAGGTCAAAGAAGAACCAAAAGTGTTAAAGAGAGCCTCAGAGGCTGAAAAGAATTGGGATTGAAGTAAAAGGATGGGAAATTGCAGAGAAAAAAACTGAAGGCAGTGCTGCTTCCTAATCTGTTAGCAGACAGAACAGGCCCAACCAATTAACCAAAGCCCTTTCCTATCTAGCTCCACTCTTCAACCCACTATTTCAACCCACTATTGAATTTGTGAACCAAACTTTTTTATACATTTTTTACAAAAGCAAAATAAAAAACATATATATATATATATATATAAACTAAATAAACAAATAATTAGACTGGCCTTCAAATTTAAATGGCCAAAATCATACCAATTGATGTACCGAATACCCGCCCAACCAAACCCGAGTTGAAAACGTAGGGTTTGGGCCAAGTAGTTGAGACGAAGCTCCAAACTTCGATGGGCTGAGCGAACGAATAAGCTAGCCACTCAAATAACAATGTGAGACGTGGCGCGAAAGATAACTGTTTTGCCACCTCATCCCAATTGTTGAATTTTTCTCCATGATGAATCAAGCAACGACGCAACATTCTTAACTTGCCAATGCGCATGTAGCACTTCATGACATTTGATAACGGTAGCAGCATGCCAACTACAAGGAATTTGGCGTCATTACTCTACTAGGACCGTACCTCACCAATGAACGACATCTATAAAATGACGTAACTCTCTAGAGGACACGAATTAGACATCATGCCTAACCAGGGTTGTGCCCTATTAAAGAATGACACCTGGCCAAGGTCGTAGGGGGGATAGCACTCTGCATAAGAAATGGAAGACAACTATTCCAGGTACAGGTATGCACACACCATACTCTACCACTCTTGTAACTTTTCTTGTGGTTATTACTATGTCACATAGATTCTTTAAACCCATTATTAACTTAAGTATTAGAGGTATTCCTTGCCAACGCCACTAGCAAGTATCCGATTTCATTGTCTCTCTCTTTCTCAGGCGTTCATGATCTAAAGTTGGCCAAGCGATCAATTGCGTTATCACCGGTGAATTTATTAATCAAGGTATTCTATTTTTTATACCTATTTATTACTTTTTAACTACTATGGGAAAATATAATGTAGTCCCCTTAAATTACCACCACATTTTTATTTTTTCCTCCCAACCTTAAAAAGTGACATCGGGGCCCTTCATACTACCACCACGTGTCAATTAAATATTTTTGCATTTTTCTCCCAAAGTACCCTTAAATATATTAAAAAATAACCATTTTGAAAAAAATAAAAATAATTAATTTAAACAAATTTGAAAAATATAAAAAAGTCCACTGAACTAACAACTGTTTTTAAAATAGCCTCGTAAAGTGACAAGTGTGCTAAAGTAATATATCAAACTACCAAGGTGTGCCAAAAAATACAATTTTTTATTATATTCCTATAATACCCTTATTCTCTTGAAAATAATTTAAAAAGAAAAAAAGAAAGGATAAATGCAAAATCAGTCCATATGGTTGGCCTAATTTACAAATCGGTCCGTGCAGAATAAAAAATAAAGAAAAATGCAAAATTAGTCAATGCGATTTGCCTAAATCACAAATTATTTTATATGGTATAAAAAATATTTCAGAGGTTCTTAGGATAGGCCAAGATAACAATTTAATTCTTGCAGTCAAATTTCGTTAAAATACTTGACAAATTCTGTTAATGTACCCTATCAGTACCAATAGAATGATGACACATGTGATTCTTAATAAAAAAATATTAAATATAATAAAATTAAAAATTAAAAACTTAAGGATTAATTTTTTATTAAAAAAGAAAGAGGAAAGAGGGCGGTTGCGCACCACCCCTGGCGCCATCTGGGATGGCTAGCAAGCCACCCTCAAAGCAGGTTGGGGGTGGCCCGCGAGCCACCCCCTCTCCCAAGGGGCTGTGGCAACCACCCCTTTTCCCCTTTCTTTCTTTTTCTTTTTTTTTTATAAAATATATATATTATTTTTTTAAGTTTTAAATTTTAAATATTTATTTTTTTTATTAAGAGTGGCATATGTCATCATTTTATTAGTGCTGACATGGCACACTAACGGAATCCATTAAAGGTGCGTTTGGGATTGCGATTTCGTAGAGAAAAAGTGCGATTTTAAACTAAATTGCAGAAAATGAACCGTTTGGAAACTGCATTTTTCAAAAATTATGATTTGAAAATGCAGAAAAATGCTTATTCAAATCCTAGGTAATTGGATTTTTTTTGAAAACGCAGTATATTAAAAGGTTAATCTGCGATTTTACCAAATGCTTAACTGCGTTTTTAAAAATCACTTTTTTAAATCGCACATTTTAAAATCGCACTTTTTGAAATCGCAAACCCAAACGGACCCTAAGTCTTTTGACGGAATTTAACTGCAGGGATTAAATTGTTATTTTGGCCTACCCCGAGAACTTTTGAATTATTTTTTATACAACATAAAATGATTAGTAATTTAGGCAAACTACAAATCATATTTATATTAATCCACGCCTTTGGGTTTTTTCCTTTTCTTTTTTTTTTTTCTTTTCTTTCTTTTGTGTTTAAAAAATAGCTTAGTTTAGTTTTTTATTTTTGTTTTTAAAAGAAGGTATTACAAGAATATAATAGTAATAGATAAATAAATAAAAGGTAGCCCTTTTACGCACCTTGGTAGTTTGATGTATCACTTTAGCACACTTGTCACTTCATTGAGCTATTTTAAAAACGAATGCTAATTGGGAGGCTTTTTAATATTTTTCCCTTAAAAAAAAAAAAAACAAACAAACAAACAAACCTAGAAATATCAAAAAGGGGTGGTCCTGTCCTTTCATATTAGCCCCCTTAATTTTTATTTTTATTTTTTTCCTTTTGTCAAATGGCTTTTTTTTTTAATAAGTTAAAAGGATATTTTGAGGAAAAAAACACAAAAGTGTCTAATTTGACACGTGATGGTAATATGAGACCCCAATGTACTTTTAAATGCTTGGAGGCGTAATTGAAAATATGGTGGTAGTTAGGGGCTGAAAGTATATTTTCTCCTAACTTTTATTTAAAACTATAATTTTTATCAAAAAAATAAATACAAGTATCGAGATACCAACGGTTCTACTAACCAAGGTTGAACTTACAATACCAAAAATCTATAATAAAAATAAATAAATAAAAAACTAAACAAACGAAATTGAAAAGTTAGTCTTTTTATTTGAAGTTTTTAAATTAATTTTTTGTTTTGTTTTTAAGAAAATATGGGTATTTTAGAAAAAATGACCAAAAATAAAAAATTACATTTTTGACGTAAAATGATAATTTGATGTATCAAACTGTTATGTTGATCACTTTGTAGGACTTTATTGAAAATGACCGATGGCCGATAGTTGATGAGACCTTTTTATATCTATCCCTTTAATATTCATAATTATTTTTTGGACAAGCACATATTTTAGTCTTTGAAAAATACATAACTTTCTAATTTGATCTTTGGAGTTCAGAAAAGTCTCCAGATGATTTTTTTTTTTTTTTTTTAAAAAAAATTGCAACTAAGTCTACCAATAAAATTATTGATGCAGCAAAACAAATAAACAAAATTATTTTAAGTGTAACATAATCTAAAAGGAAGAAATATATTCCTCCAAGGATCGCAACACTTAACATAATTTAAACATTATTTAATTACATACATAAGCAGTAAATCTCTTCTCCCTTGTCTAGGTGTCTATTAATTTACGCTCTTTATTAAAGAAATGAAGGTTGGATTCTAAACGTCTTCAGCATCACTCATCATGCTGGGGCGGGTATCGATATAGAATTCAGTAGAAAAGTCAATTTCATCAACAACCCTCCCTCTGTTGATGGACATGCACAGGATATTCAACGAGTAAACACAATTGTCCAACAAGAAAGATAGAGAAGATGACACCTTTCAAGCAAAATAAAGGAAAGAGAGAGAATTCGAGGAGGACTATTACCTTTCAAGGACAAACTTCCCTTCTTTATACTTCTGGGTCCTCTCATGTGCAGCCTCCTGGGTGCCAAAAACACAATCTGATGTTAGCAAAAGTTGGCAGCCTCTCATTCATCCCGGGTCATTTAAGAAAGAGTCATGATATTTAAGTAGACTGTTATACGGCTGACATACAACTAGGATGACGTGGTAGTGAAAATCGGCTTTTAAATCAGTAAGAGCTTGTAAAAAAGAAATATCAATGGCTGATTTTCATCGTCATGTCATTTCAATCGTCCGACAGTCTACTAAATAGCTTTTCTCTTTATGAAATATCTGTTTATAGATGTGTACAGAGAATACATATTTCCAGCCAACAATCTGTCCACAACAGCAACAAAAAATATCTGCGACCGTATGCAATCCAGAAAGCATCATCCTCTCCTCCAATGCTCCAACTACGAGGTTCACCCTGGATCAATAACTCGAGACAAATAAGTAAACTGAAGTATTAATCTATACTCGGGAATGTTCTTTTGTTTAATGTTCTCTAGAAAAAATGATAGAAATGTGGTAACAAAATTTCTTACATCATAGATCGAGTACTAAATGAAAGGTACTATCTTTGATCATATTATCCTCTTCTAAAATAAGAAAATCCGATAAACATTCTCGTGCGAAGATAACGTCTCCATGAAGCATTATTTTATCAAGTTGAAATAAAAAATGGTTTCCCTAGTACTAAAAATTAGTCCAATTAAGTACAACCTTAATGCAAGAAAAATCATTTTTGGATCGGATAAGATAAGAGAAGTAATTTAGTGGAAGCCACATCCTTATAGTGTGGAGCCATTCTCCTATTCCATCATGCTGTGCCCATTGTGGAGTCATTATAAATCTGACTTCATTTTGATTTTGGCTTGCCTCTCCCATTAAAAAATAAGAAAAGACATTGCACAGGTTTGTCAAGAGTATCATAATTATGCAAGGGGGATATATGTGGAACCTCTCTATCTAAAAGCATAAATTATGTGGAACCTCTAGCACCACATTTGTTAATAGAGATGTGTCAATAAAAGAAATAGAGCCTCACCTTCTGTTACTTCCCTGAGAGAAACTTGGCTATAAATGTTTATTTTCCAAAAGAAATGAAAAAGTATCAATCATGTCATGTTTTAAAAATAAAATATCATTTTCCTTAGTAGGTTATGCATGTACAAAATGGGTATTGAAACTCTAATATTTTACAAATAAAACATTATTCACATCATTACGTTTATGAATACATACATACATACAAGTTTCCTTGATCCGTTGTGTCTAACAAATGAAGTTCAAAAAATTGGTGCTCAGAAAAAGAAAAAATTGATAGCAGAGAATATGCAGAGGATGGCTAATGCATGCTAACTCGGAGCATAAGAGCATCAATATGGAGCCACTTCCCACACACTAAAAACCAAGAATACAAAGTACTGCTCAAACAATGTGAGTTACATAAGAACAGGTTTCTATTTTCAAGGCCCGGTCATCGATCCCACAGACTGGCTGTAATAAGAGAACAGTCTATCGTATGAGTTAGATACTTTTTTTTTTATAGATGTATCAGTTAAATACTAAATTGGCTTTCAATAAGTGCCAAAAATCTTTGTTGAAATGATGACATATATGGAAGGCAAATGTCGAAACTTGATTTTCGAAGTTACTATGTACCATATCACTTAAAGGAGCTCAATTCTATAAAGGAGGAGGAGAATGAATCACATGAGGAAGATCGACTGAAAATGGATATGTTAAAAAGAGGGAAAGAGGCAAAAAACCAATTAAAAAAAAAAAAAAAGGTGGAATTGTTACACTTATTACATACCTCATACCTGCGTTGAACTGCAAAAAGCATATGGATTAAAACAGCTAGTTGACGAGTCCCATCCCTATCAAGCTTCACTTCCATATTTTCATGTGATGGGGTCATTCAGGTTATCCAATGAACTATATTTATCTTGAAACAATTATTGACACGTACAAGTAATATGTGAGGTCCAGATCAGATTCAAATGTAAGGTAGATGTAACGGGGAATAATATTGCAACATATTTTTAACAATTTTTTAAACATTTGTCACATAGCTGCAGTTGTTTGGTGAACCCAAGGTAAGGACTAAAACCTGAGTTTGAAAATTAAGAAAGTTGTTTAGTTCTGTTCAATCATCAAAAAGTCATAAACATCTTGGGATTCTTACAATGCGGCAATCACTGTCATAAAAATAATATATTATTTTTCCCAGTAAGAGAAGCATTCAGACTTAGAGAGAGAGAGAGAGAGAGAGATGTATCTCAAACATCCTTTTGTATTTAGAAGAGGGGTGATTTCAATCTCCATGATGATAATGATAATAATTAGCAACCCCACAGGTATGACAAAGAAGTTCAAAGAATGCAAGTGTTATTAAAAAGATATGCTTCCCACTGAATGATAACAGAAACAATTTTTTATTGCTAACTATTTTAGAAGTCACTGACAGCCAGGATAACATGCTAGTTTCTTCAGGTGGATAAATGATGAAATTCATAAATTGAATAGAAAAACAGTAAGCTTAAATAATAAATCATATGAAATCATATTTCAGTAATCACTAATCCTTGAAAGATGATGGAACTCACGCATTATTGAAGAGGTATGCTTTTCCCCGGCGGCAATGAAAACCCTGACCAAATCACAAGGGAAAAATGAGACCAAAAAGAGTTTAACGTCCTGCAAAGCATTCCGGAACAGATAATGCGTGTGTGACATTGAACCAAGAAGAAACAATAATTGAGAAAACACTGATGCAACTGAAAAGGATGAAGTAGATTATAAGTTGTTCCCCTAAAAGACTCAATTGATATTTCCTCTTTTCAACCAGTAATGATTCAATCAAATAGGATCATATAAAGGAATGCAGCCTCAGAACGCGCAAAGTATAGGAGATAAAAATTCCCAGAAAAGGAGAAATCAAAGCTGAAATAACAAGCCATCCAGAAAAACGTGAGCAAACCTGACTGCCAAAGTTTCTTAAACTGCAGTTTAGCCGCATGTTATAATAAGTTATAAACAATGATAACAACCCAACATTATCTCATTCCTGTGGTGAATAAATACACTAAAAAATTGTCTATCAAGCACTAAGCATCTTCCATTTATAGCAAGAAATTTGTCCTTTTGTTATGAATACTGCTCCAAAGAGCCCTAGGAACAAATTTGCTATCTGATTAATGTATTATTCAATACATATTCATTGTAAGCTAGACCTCCATGCTCTAGATAACATTGATAAGGTGAATTGGCAGAACCTAAGAGGACAGGCATTGCCCCCACTAGGTTAGTGCTGTACTGGTGTGCGACCACCTCAATCAACCCTTAGCCCCCTTGAGAACGATACATAAGATTCATATGATAAGAAAGTGACTCCTTAATTAGCCACATAAAAGCAAGCCTCCAAACAAAATAAACCTGACAATCTCATTATCCAATCACAAACACGAATCCATTTCTCATGTTAAATAAATTATTGATTACATTTAAATCACTAATTATTCCAAAAGCTTTAAGTATTCTTTTTAACTAAAACAGGGGTAAAGTATGGAGTCAGGGTACGATATGACGTCTGGTTCTAATATCTTGTTAAATAACTTATTATCTCAAAAGCTTAAGCCTATAGAAAATGCTAGACTTAATCATTTAAGCTATTTAGGACCATTCCCACGGATCGTAATCGAAACACCCATAATATATATTGAGGACCCATGATAGAAAAATTGTGATTCTTCACATACTTCCATCAACATAGCTTGAAAAACAATAGCACATAAACTTGATATTATCTCAACATCCAATCACTAGTATATGACTACATCCCACATAATTCCAGGATCAATTTACAAGCAACAGAGACCACTCCCATGCCTTAAGATTCTCAATTGCCAGCAATAAAAAAACGTTCTTTGTTAAAAAAGGCGAAATTGAAAAGGAAGAGGAAGGGAATAAAAGTACCCGAGAGACAAGATCGTCAGCGAGAGCCAAGTGGGTCTTGCAGAACTTGCATCTGTAGGACCTTCCCTCCAACTCCACCACAAATACCCTTCCCATCTCTGCCTCCTTCTTCTTCCTTACTTTTTACTTGTTAACCACCTCTGCAAATTGCAAAACCAATAAAAAATTTTGTAGAGAGAGAGAGAAAGAAAGAGATAAGGAGAATGGATTAGCTCCAGAGTGTTTATGTGCAGTGCCACATGCCTTGGCTTGGAATAACAGCTTCCCAACGCCAAACGTGTACAACAATGCATGTCTGTTCCTCACCTCACGTGCTGTGTGTTTTCTGGAATTGACAAAGTAACACTGAATTTCTTTCAAAAAAAAAAAGTAACACTGAATTTCTTTCCTGTTTTGAATTAGACAATAATCACGCTTAATTTGAAAAAGAATAAATTTTTATAATTATCATCATGTAAAAATACAAAAATTATGGATCTATAAGTAGTAATCATTGTACTAAACATCAAGGGTCGAATCGAATAACACTCACGTTAGAAGAAAAAAAAAAAAGTCATTGTGCTTTGTATTTTAATGTGTAAATAATAAGTAATTTTATTTTATTTCTTTTTAACGAAAGATTTGAATATTTTATTGGTCAAAGATTACGAGTATAGAACTCTTACATCACAAAGTATATAGTTCAGCAAAATCATAATTACATACTATGAAGTTACATAGTCATAGATACAAACAAAATTCTTATAATAAAGTGTTATCTATGACTTTCATCTTCCGCTAATCCATATACAAAAATAGTTAAAGAACATAGCTGTTCCGAGCATACTAGATCTAAGATAAGGGTAGCTAAATATTCTAGAAAAAACTTATTTAAACCAGCCGTGAGAAATAACCCCTCACACCAAACTATACAGGTCGTGAGATATAACCCATCACACCTGACTAATTTTCATCTCATAAATCATCTATTAGGGCAGATCTAAAGAGAATAAAACTCTTATTCAAAGCAAAAACACAACCAGCAAATAGCAGTAGCAGCTAGGGAGGAGATAAACAAAAAAACCTCAGTTTTTAGGGTAAGGAGGGCGAATGGTATGTATATTATATTTTTTTAATTTAAGGAAAGTTAATATTTAATCCGAAACAAGAAAAAAAACAAGAAAAAAAAAAACTATGATATTATAAGTTGAAAAATGCTACTAGTACTACGAGATCATTTTATAAACTAATGTAGTAATTTATAAATAAAAGAAATTGATAAGCCAAACATTTTGCTTAATTATTTCACTACTTATAGACTGCCCCCATCAACTTGTAAATGACTTTATAGTAAAAATTGTAATATAGCAAAACCTCCAAAGATTACTATAATTTTTCCTTTCATTCCTCATTCCAATCAGTATCAATTAAGTTGGACCCAAGTCTTGCGAGCCGAAATGCATAGCAAGCCCATCGGACAAGGCCTAGTGAGATAAAATTACAATTGAATAAAATTTTCTTTTTAAATTGAATTTGTTTTTTAAACTGACATGTATTCTTAATTAATTAATGTGATTTTACATGTATTTTTAAAAGGGACAATTGCACCGTTGGTCCCTGTAGTATGTCATAATTATTTTTTACTCCCTATGGTTTAAAAAGTTCATAGGAGGTCCTCGTGATATGCAATAATTACAAATCGATCCCTGGCGTGAAATTCTGTTAAAATTTTTAACAGATTCCGTCAAATGCCACGTCAGCGACACGTGTCGCCAATAAGATGGCGACACGTGTCTATCTTAATAAAAAAAAAAATTATTAAAAAATAAATAAAAATACATATTTTTTATAAAATTAAAAAAAAAAAAAAAAAAAAAAAAAAAAAAGCTTAAGGCCTTGGGGGTGGCCCTGCCACCCTTTCAGTTTTTTTTTTTTTTTGAATTTTTTTTTTGAATTTTTTTTTTATTTGTTTTAAAAAAAATAAGTATTTTTATTTATGTTTTAATAAATTTATATTTTTTTATTAAAATGGACACGTGTCGCTATCTTATTGGCGACACGTGTCGTTGATGTGACATTTGACAGAATATGTTAAAAAATTTAACAGAATTTGACGCCAGGGATCGATTTGTAATTATTGCATATTACGAGGACCTCCCATGAACTTTTTAAACTATAGGGAGTAAAAAATAATTATGACATACTACAGGGACTAACGGTGCAATTATCCATTTTAAAAATGTACCTAAATACCATATGACTTTTTGTAGACGAACTTGCAATAATTTTTTCCAACCCCATTTGAAAAAAATATATATATAAAATCTCGTCCATTTACGATTCAAATTGGGCTAGGATTTGAAATTTTCAACCCCAATATTGTGGGCGTCAATTGATTGTTGAATCTTTCTGCTTAAACAAGTGTGGAGTTTGCTTCAGCCATAATAGTCGTAAGAGTCCTGCTTCTAGAGAAACCAGACAAATATATGGGCTGCCAGCAGAACGGGGAACCATAAAAAGGCAACAATTGTTGGGAGTCAACTATCAAAAATTTTAGCATACTTTGGGGTTCATGCTCATTTAGATATTCCCTTTTTTTTTTTTTTTTTTTTTTTTTTTTTTTTTTTTTTTTTATCTAAAATGTTTTCTGTCATAAAATATTTTTAAAGCATTTGGCTAATATAAAAAAATTACAAACAGTAAAAACCCATTGGAGACGAGATTATGTCCGATGCTAACAGGATCCCAGCCCTTTTACCAAATTCTTGCAATTGTTGCCAGATTTCAACTAGTTTCGTTGGAAGCTTGCCGAATTGGCCAATTTAGGCGTAATTGTCGCCCGATTCCGACGCAAATTGCGAGATTCTAGCACTAGTCGGATTCCGGAATCTGGGTTGCCGAATTCTAACGATGGTTGTCAGAATCCGACCAGTGCTAGCGGATTTCGATAATCGGATACCAAAATTCTGAGACCTTCGGTGATAGATCTGACTACCAACAAACTCTAATGCTCGGCAATGGCGGATTCTCACTAACGTGCGTGCAAAAATGAAAAGTTTAAATTCAAAAAACGATTTACGGTAAATCATTTTCCAAAAATTATAAAGTCTTTTACGGTCAAACTGAAAATGATTTCCGTTGATCACAATTTTAGATTGCACTAAATTTCAAAAAATGCAGAAAATATTTTACGCCAAAACAAGCAAAGCATTATTTGAAAAATATTTGTGAAGTTCGAGCCCAGCTCAAAGTCTTTGAAAAAAAAAAAAAAAAACCCGAATACGAATACAAGGTCTAAATTAAGCTCAAATCGAGCTCGAGCTCAAATACAAATCAAGTCTGAACATGCTAAGCTCGGTTCTACTTAGATTATATTACAACCTTGTAGGTGTGAACTCCTAAATGAATCTTTATCTATTATTACTGAATTACCCTTGTTTGGAAAGGAATGAACGGACATGATTGATATCGGTGCATTCAAAGGAGGGACATACACCGGACCGGAATACCACCCAACAACGACCCTTTGTCACTATCTCCACTTGTGAGGCCGTAATCTGTAAAGTGTAAACACAACCGAATTGGTCGTCATTCGTCAAACAGTCACACCCTTTAATGTGTCGACTGATGGGTCTCACGACAGAAGAATCCCAACCCGACCAACCGTTTCTTTGAATCCACACCAAATGAACTGAGTACAAATTAATAACAACATTTCTAACCTCACAAAATTGAACCAACCTTTGGATCCAAGCAAACCCAATTCTTGATTGAACATGGCTAAAATCAAGCCATTTTAAGTGGTGATTGAGAACCACCCATTTTCTTTCTCAATTATTGCCCGCATACCTTTGAGTTGACCCGGCTGGACCCGCCTAGTTTCTAGTAGGTACATATGAACTGAGCAAGTCCCGTTCATATTCAAAGTTTGTGCAAAGTGTGAATGAAGTTCAAATTGATTTTTTTTTTTAAAAATTAAATAATTTTGAATAATGTACATCGTTAAATATATTAACTTTTAAATTTTGATCATGAAATAGGTTCTGTTTATTTCATTAAAATAAAGAGGATCCTTATCCTTTAAATCTATAAAATAATATATTTAAATTGTTAATAATTTATGCGGCTAACGTGAGATATTTCATTTAAGATATATCTATCCAAATAAATTTTGAACTGTCCAATCATTTTAAGAGTGGGCAGAATACCTGTATACCACCCACTAAACTGTCACCGGCCCAATGCTGACAACCGACGGCCAGTAGGCGGGATGGAATTTTTGTTTTGCCATTGATTCGATTCGATAAACGGTAAAAAAAATTGTTAATAAAACGACGCCGTTTTATTTGAAGTAAAACAACACAAATAGGTTTTATATAAGGTGGAGGAGGGGCTCCTTCTAAGGCTAATGAGGTTTTTTGTCTTCTCCTTGGTTTAGATCTAGTGAAACTTTTGTTCTCCTAGTCATTCTAGGACTATAGAGTTTTTTTTTTTTTTTTTTTTTCTCTTGTTTGGTTTCTTCAGGCAGGAAGGCTAACAAGAGATGTCCCGTAGGGAAGCAGCCTCTCCGTCCGTGTCACCGGTGAAAGCTTGGCTGAGCTATCCTCTTCAACATCTATTTTTTTAAGCCAGATCTATGTATTTCTGCCGGTTTCTACAAGACATGCGCCCCTTAGTAGCATTCCCTGTCTTCCTCCAGTCTTGCCGCCTCAAGCCAAAGCCGCGTTGAACTTCAGTGCTCGACGCGTGGCTAGCACGCGCCAGGGAGCTTCTCTCCTTAGGCCGCGTGTGAGGGCAATGCTCCGTCATTCAGGTCGTGACCGATGGTGTCCTGGGATTTCTAGTGGCCGCCTTGCTGCAGGGGGTTTCCCGGGGATGGCATGTATTCTACATGCGCCGTCTCTGGCTAGACAGTTTTCTCTCGACGTCGGCTTTGTGTTGGGTGCTTTTTGGATTTGTTTTTTTCTTTGTTTTTTTAGAGTAGTTTTTGAAAGTTCGTTTGTTAAATTTGTAGATATTACTAGACTTTTTATGGCTTATTAGTTAGATCAGCCATTTTTTTCTTTGTTAGGAGTGATTTACTGTTAAAGAGTGGTTCAAACGGCTGTCCCCTTAATATTTGTTTATTTGTAGATAGTACCTAAGTTAAATTTTTTTGCTTAGTGTGTAGGGTGTTATTGTATTTCTATTCACTGTTTTTGTCTTCTGACATCTTCAGATTAATGCATGGTTACTCCAATTACTTTGTTAAAAAAAAAAAATTAAAAATTAAAAAGGTCTTATATAAGGTCTTTTTTTTTTTTTTCTTATAAATTATATAAGGTCTTTCTTATTATCTACTTAAATCGCTAACAATTTCGGATAAATAATTGCTATGCATCTTTGTCCGAAAATCTACCACATAACTAGAATATAAAATCTCCCAACAGCTAAACAGGGCAGATTCAAAGAGCGGTGGGTACCGGATACCCTGACAGCCCAACAGAACTGCGGCTTTAAAGTCTGTCATAGAGCAGCCGCCCAAACCCTAACAACCCCTATTTTTTTTTTTTTTTTTTTTATTAGTATTGAATCAATTTCTTTTGGCGGTTGCTTTCCTAGCCTCTCCTTCCGAGACCCCACACGTGGCGCGCAGCCGCGCACTCACGCACGCTAGCCCCACCTCACCCACGGGTCCCGCAATCACGTCACACTCCCCTAAGCCAAACCCAGCCGACGCGCCGAGATAACTGTTTGTCATGTTCAAACATATCCATCTCTCACCACCACACCCCCCGTCAAATCCGTACAATCCTCCACGTGAAGTTTTCCACGTCGCGAGGCGTTATTGGGTGGGGGTCGATTTCATAGTGCAACTGCATGAGGGAGTAGCAGATCTCGGTTCACGAATCTCAGACAGTAAGACGACCGGGGCCCACCAAAAGCGGCCGCCGCTCCTCCATCCACCAACGAGGCTGTTTTCACACGTGGAGCGTTGCTGTCTCTCGAAACAAATTAAAGATAAAAATTTAATAATTTAATAAAAAAACGCAAGAAAATCAAAACTACAAAGAAAGAGAGAATTGGTCTCAGCTTTTTCAACATCAGCCCAACTGTACGTGTTTGAGTCTTCCCGCTTTTCCCTACTTTTTTTCTCATCTTTTTTTTCCAATTTTTATAGACATTATTTTCAAGAAAAATCTAAGATACGAATCATGATTTTAAGAATAATTAACTTAAAAGCAAGATTTATAGCAATTCTTTACTTAAAAGGTCTTGCCGGCGGCCTGCCGTGTGGAAATTAAACTATTTCTAATTATGCGGGTTATCTATAAATAATTACCTGGTTAGAGCAATCATTTTTCTTTAATGATTTTTTAATTTGTTTAGGTAGACACTTTCTTGAAATACAGTAACTACAATTAGTCTTCTTAATTGCCATGAAGATTGGGTGGTCACAGATCATCCATTCAGCTGACGCTGATTAATATTTATTTATAAGAAAAACTAATCAATCACAAGTTACATCTATAGCTCTCTATCATTTCTCCTAGAATTATCAAGGCTATTTACACCTAATCCATGCTACTTACACGCTTAACGCGTAGAGTTTGACTCCGTTATTGTACCTGGTTGTAATCTGGTGCGGTTAGTTACGAGTTTCACGTTGCTATTATCCAAATCATTAATTTAAAGTAATTTATATTCTTATTTAATCTTTATTTGGAATTTAATTCAACCCTAACAATTCTTTTCACGTTGCGTGATACTTTAATCTAAACCACCATTACTTGTTGGTGTTATCACCTGAATACGTGATTCACATCGCATTGCTAAATCCAAACAACAACAAAAAAAAAATAAAAAAAAAATAAAAGGGAAAAACCATAATTATCGGTCGGTGGAGGTCCACGTGACGACACCTAGAATCCCGACATGTACCTCGTCAACACGGAATTAATCCTGGCGGGCCCGCCCCGCGTCTGATTGGGTCTCTTTTAATTAAAATCACCAGCGGTTTTCGCCGTCGGTGCCGCCTCTAAATAATAAAGCGGAAACAAAAAACCACTTCTATCGCAACCCAGTGACCGAGTCGTCGGGGGACCCATATCTCTCGCTCTCAGCCGTTGGATTTGACAGGTGACCCTCTCGAGATCGGCGCCCAGAAAGACAAACATATACGCGAATCACGAGGTTGGGTGGTGGGAAGGCTCTGGCCGATCGGCATAGTCAAAGACAGAGAGGGAGCCCCATGCCTTTCTCATCATGATGCCGCGCCGTGTGTTCCACCGCTTTTCTCCGCACAATATGTATGATTTTAAAGCTATCCAATGAGTGCGTATCCGTACGCTTGAGGGTCCCACTACTGTGACGCAAGCGTGGAGATTTTCCCATCTTTAGCTAATTCCCAATCAATCAAAACCCCATCCACACCACGCTACAGACTTCACCGATCAGGCAAGCAATTCCGGCGACATGTCGGTTGGATATTCGGTTTTTGAAAATAAATAAATAAATAAGTCGAGCCTCCGTTTGGTTACAGAGAATGAAGAAGAAACTTTTATTTTTTATTTTTTATTTCCTGGAAAACGAGAACTACCAGTAGGCCGAGCCTGTCAAGTTGAATGAGCGCAGGTTTTAGTGATTTCGATCTGTTTGGTTGTGTGAGATTTCCCGGTAGCCAAACAAAGGAGACAGTCAGAAAGTGAGAAAGTAAGAAAATAGTTGGTTTTCATCACTAAGATTTGAACATATGATACTGACAATAATGGTAGAAACAACGACGAGAAAGTCTGATAGATTTCTCAGTTGCAAAAATAAGGAGATCTCGGTTATCTTATGTACATATATGTCATCATCATAACGTCCGTACAACAACGTCAGCTTAGCCTTCTCTTAAAAGATTCATTCTCTGTTTCGATCCGATCCACAAACAAAAAAAAAGGGAAAAGAAAGGCCAACAGTGAAGCTAAACGATAGGAAAACTCGGATCTTCGCCGGCGATCTTGAAAATCCGGCGAGATCAGGCAACCTCGGGCGGGGGAGGTTGGTTGAGGTCAAGATCCAGCAGTCCTCGAGCTGCAGCACGATCACAATCAACGACGGAGGAAGAATCGGAGTCGCTGTGGGCCCCAGCGCCCCCGATCTGGCGGAAATCTGCCACCGTCCGATCGAACCGGCAAAAATCGCGGTGGTTCCCGCTTATGTTCGCGAACCCGTTGAAGAAGAAGACCGGACGCGCCGCCGGAGGGACGACGGGGAACCCGAACTGGGCCGAGGCGGCTGAAAAATGAGACACGCCGCCGAGAGTGAGGTCGAGTGGCGGAGGCTGCGGTGGAGGCGGGGACGAGGAGTCCACGGTGCTGCTCTGGCTGGGGCTGCGAGTTGAGTTGTTGGTGATGGGGACGAGTTGTGTGGAGGAAGGGTTGGGGAAGTTAGTCTTGGCCTTGGCGCCGCGGAACTCGCGGGCGGCAGTGTCGTATGCACGCGCGGCCTCCTCTGCTGTGTCGAAGGTGCCTAGCCAGACACGGGTTTTCTTCCCCGGGTCGCGGATCTCGGCTGCGTACCGGCCCCAGGGGCGCTTCCTGACGCCTCTGAAACGGATCTCCTTCGAGGTCGAGACCGGGTTAACGGATCCGGGTCTTTCTCTGGGAGCCATAATAATAGGGTTTCCTTGGGATGTTGGTTAATTTTGCAGCGCGGTGGGCTTTGGATGTTTGAAAAGTGGGAGTGGGGGAGCGAGAGGCGAAGGATGTTTGCAAAAAGGAAGGTAGTGAAGGCGGTGCTTTTATAGAGGCATAGAGGTGGAAAGAGAGAGAGAGAGAGAGAGAGTTTAAAGCTACGCTCCTTTTGGGCGCTTGTGTACAGTCTTAGCAGGATGTGGCTTCTCTAGCACGAGCCACCATTCATATCTAGCCAACACCCCATTTCATCCGCTCTTTTTTCTCATTCTCTTTAATCAATTTCTGTTTAACCATTGACCATATTTTATAAGTACATATACAGACTAGGGATAATTAGACTATTAGTTCTTAAATTATGTCATAATTATAAATAATTTCTTATGATTTAAAAAGTTTATGGAAGATTTTTATGGTAAATTATAATTACAAATCGATCCCTAGAGTCAAATTTCGTTAAATTTTTTAACAGATTTTATTAAATGTCACGCCAGCGTCACATCAAACCAATAAAATGGCAATTTGTAATTATAGTTTACCACAAAGACTTCTCATAAACTTTTTAAACAATATTGAGTGATTTGTAATTATGACATACCTTATAGACCAATAGTTCAATTATCCCTAAATATTATTAACTTAAATGATGAAAATGAATGCATCAAACATGATAGTTTTTTATTTTTATCTTTTTATGAGGTATAAGAATATGGTGAAATTATTTATTTTAAAACATGATAGTTTTTTATTTTTATCTTTTTATGAGGTATAAGAATATGGTGAAATTATTTATTTTAAAATATGTAGTTCTTTAAATAATCCATATTTAATTTTACTTTCTTTTTCTTATGAAAATTTTAATATATTTTTAAAATTTTTCTGGCGTCCAAGACATTTCCAACATTAAGAATTATTTTCCTAGGATAAACTTAAGGATATGAAAGGAGCCTTATTAAATAAAATATTTAATAGCTTTCCTTTTACAGAGGCAGTTGAGGGATGTGTCCCAATGCCATTCTAGTTATCTTATGCACCAGTTTCTATGACCCGAATTCAAGCTCAAATTTTGTTGTGATTTAAATAATGCTTTAACTGAAATCATAACGTTATTTATCAACTATATATATATATATATATATCTTTTAATTTATATATTTATTTAGAGATGGAAGAATAAAATCAAAGTGATTTAATTAAATTTTACTTTTTATTACTTTATAAATACAATTTGATATATGATGTCATACCACTGGCAACCCACGAGTGAAGAACCGAAGCCAATCTAATCCAATGTAATTTTTTTGTAAACGTTAAGGGCAGCCGCGACACGTGCAACACACTGCTAGAGAAGCGCATCAAGAGCGTGCAATCACGCGACGCACGTGCCCGAGCGCCTTGTACCACCTATTGAGCCACGAGATATTCGGCTCGGTCAACGAGGCCATTGACCGCTCTTCAAAACGCGCAACATGACAAAAGTAGCCCCGCCGCCCAGCCGAGAAGTGGTGGGGCCTGCATGATTGAAGGCAATTTTGTGACGTGTCACGCGCATTGGAAGCCACGCGGAGAGCGGTAGACCGAGGGGCGGCGGGGGTAGGGTTGACGGAAATCAAGACGGCACGTTCTGCCGTTAAGCTTTTGTTGGTTCCCATAAACGGAAACTTTTGCTGACGGCAGAGTTGCTTTTTCTTTTTTAAATTGGGTTTACCCCGACAGGTTTGTCAGCATGCTCCGCCTCCTCGCCGCGTGGGACGGACCCTTGCGTGCGTGCAAAAAATCCATTGGAAAGTGCTCTTTTACGCTGAAGTCCACCGCATCCATTTAAACTATTATCCGATTAATAATATTTTTTAAAAACTTTAAATGGTGACAATGCCTCTTTTAAATTATTAAAAAATTATCAGTTTTTTTCACGACCAATAAAAAGGCAAAAATATCATAATTTTTATTAATAAAACAAATATGCTCTTATAAATTAAAAATATATATTAAAAAAATAAAACGAAAAAACCAAAGGAATTGGTTTGGCTACTCAGATTTTTTTGAACCACTCCTAAATGGCTATGGGTGGTTTGACTACCTTAGATATAGCCAAATGGGTACATTAGGAGATTGTTGAGAAAATTATTATCCTTGTTAAACCTCTAGAAGATACCACTCCTCCAGCTCATGAGCAATCTCTCCACCAATCATCTATTACACTCAATCACACAAGATCATCCGAGTTTCCTTGTGCAGCAGATACTGGTTAAGGGAAGTGCAGCTGGTATCATGCACGTGATTGTTTCCCTGTACAGGCTAATCCTGAGAGATCCTTGGCTTCCTTGCGCAGCACTCAGTTTACCATCTGTAGTCCACACTCAACGGCTACTTCCTTATATACTCTTATTTGATTGTATAGAATAGTGCATTATTTCCTTTCCTTGTATACTGTAATTGCTTTCCATATTCTACTTGATTGTACTCATTATATATTCAAACATGTAGCTCTGTTTTGGTCAAGTCAACCAAAACATTTCTTCACTCTGTTTACATGATATCAGAGCCTCATACAACTCACGCTACTTCAATGGCTGGATCCAACTCTGCTCCTGAAATTTCATCCCCAAACACATCTGCTGATGTACCCTTGATCACTGCCAATCTGCCCACCTCTCCACAAGTTGTCGGTACTAAACTTGATGGACCAAACTACCTTGCCTGGGTAGCCCAGTTTATGCCCATTTTCCGGACTCACGAAGTCCTGGGAATTGTGGATGGTTCTGAATCTTGTCCTCCACAATACTTGCCTAACTCCACTGATCCGAACCCAGCCTTTGCCCTTTGGCAGAAAAAGGACCAACTCGTTCTTAGTTGGATCCTCTGCTCACTATCTCCCACGATCCTATCTTCAGTGTATGGTTTGAATACCTCCAGATCAGCCTGGGCATATCTTGCCGGACGATATGCCGATCAGTCACGATCCAGAATTTCCCACCTGAAGCGCCAACTCCAATCTCTCCAGCAAGGCAGCAAAACCTGCACGGAGTATCTGAATCAAGCCAAGTCATGGGCTGATCAACTAGCAGCTGTGGGCAAACCAGTGGATGATGATGACTTGATTTCATTTATCATCAGTGGTTTGAACCCTGTTTATCATTCCTTTATTGCTGCCTTCTCCCTGGCTATTCGTAGCTGTGACATGTCCTTCATTGACTTTCAATCAGAATTACTGAGCCATGAGATTCTCATTGAGAATCAAAGCCACCAATCAGTTACCAATGAGACCCCTGCCTTTGCCCTATACTCCAACCGCACCAGTGCCCCTGAGTTCAAGCAGCCTGCAAGGTTTCCCTCCCATTCTCAAGGGTTAACCCGACCACAAAATACTTCCTATGGCAGAACCTCCTACCCTTCCAAGGGTCCAGCTCGCTTTCCACACCCAGGTTTTCGTAATGGCTCGTCTTCCACCTTACGCAGTGGTCCTCCATCAGGACAACACAACACTCCCTCTTCAAGTCCAGCACGGCCCCCATCCAGTGGTCCACCTGAGTTGCCTCCCCGATCTCCTTGCCAAATCTGCGGCAAGATTAACCACAGAGCCTTGGACTGCTATCACCGCATGGATTATGCGTACCAAGGTCGGGTTCCACCTCCTCAACTGTCCGCCATGGTCGCCCACACTAATGCAGAATATGACACTCAAGAGTGGCTAGCCGACAGTGGTGCAAACACACATGTGACTGCTTCTCAGGACAACATTACTGATCCTCAATCCTTTGATGGCCGAGACACTGTCGGTGTTGGAAATGGTGCAGGTTTGGTTATCACTGGCACTGGTTCCTCCCTTGTTTCACCTGATTCTTCCCATGACTCTGTCTTTTATCTTAAGCACATTGTTCATTGCCCTAAAGCAGCTGCTAATCTCTTATCTATAAACAAATTCTGCCGTGATAATAAATGTTATTTTATCCTCACTGATTCCCTTTTCTGTGTTAAGGACAACAAGACCGGAACCATCCTCTTCCAAGGACCGAGTGAGAACGGGCTCTATCCACTTCGCTTTCATCATTCTACCACAAATAATTTGAAGGACTTCACTGCCTTCCTTGGGGTCAAGACTACAGATATGGTCTGGCATCACAGGCTGGGCCATCCTTCTGAGTCAGTCTTTCACTACCTTCACAGTCATCAACAACTTCCTCTTTC
Source organism: Alnus rubra (assembly GCA_028654335.1). Taxonomy (NCBI): domain Eukaryota; kingdom Viridiplantae; phylum Streptophyta; class Magnoliopsida; order Fagales; family Betulaceae; genus Alnus; species Alnus rubra. The sequence continues at coordinate 2,408,703 of JAJPGS010000001.1, read as the reverse complement.
GGGTTCCCTCAATAAATCTCGGGTTTGTGACTCCTGCCAACTTGGGAAGGCTAAACAGTTACCATTTTCAAATTCAAGCAGAATCTCCACCTCTCCCTTAGAACTTGTCCATTCCGACGTTTGGACCTCTCCGGTTCAGTCCATGAGTGGATGTCGGTTTTATGTAATCTTTGTTGATGATTTTAGTAGGTTCACTTGGTTGTATCCTCTCATTAATAAAAGCGAAGTGTTTTCTTATTTTGTGAAATTCAAACTTCTAGTCGAAAAACAATTTTCCACTAGCATTAAACAATTTCAAACGGATAATGGCGGTGAGTACACCTCCACTCAATTCAAACACTTCCTTGAAAAGCATGGTATCCTTCATCGGCGCACGTGTCCTCACACCTCTCAGCAAAATGGTGTTGCAGAGAGGAAACATCGTCACATCGTTGAGATGGGTCTCACCCTTCTCGCACAATCTGGCTTACCAACCAAGTTTTGGGTTGAATCCTTTCTCACATCGACTTATCTCATAAATCGATTACCCACCAAAGTTCTCCACAATGCCTCTCCTTTCTCTAAGCTGTTTGGCACTCAACCTGATTATTCCCTCCTCAAAGTTTTTGGTAGCCTTTGCTATCCCCTCCTTCGACCCTATGCTCAACACAAACTCTCTTTTCGTAGCAAGCCATGCATCTTCCTAGGTTACTGCATAAATCAGCGTGGCTATCCCTGCTTCGATCCTCACTCTCACAAAGTCTTTATCTCCCGACATGTGGTGTTTGATGAAATGAAGTTCTCTGCAAAGGACATGCCCGTCTCTCCAGGTACTTGCAAGCTCACGGTTCCGGATGACACATTCATCACTCTGCCCTCCCTGCCCTGTTCCACATTCCCACAACTCAATCCTCCAAGTCCTCCTCCTGTTGCTCATACAGACTCTACCCCGTCCATGCAACTTCCTAGTCCCTCGCCGCCCCCTGATCCTCTACATGTACCTGACCCACCCATGCAACCCCTTCCTCACTCGATGTCTACTGATCCCCTCAATGTGCCTTCCTTTCCACCCTCGCCGACTGCCTCCCCGCACACCCAGCTCTCCGACTCTCCCCAGGTTTCCCCACCCTCTTCTAACACCGCTGAAGCTATTCCCTTGCCTCCCCCCTATCCTGTGTTGTCCCCTGCCTCACCCCATGATCCTCCACGTATACTTACCCGCTCCCAAACCGGACATCCCAAACCAAAGGCATTCCCTAATTTCCATCTCTACCACTTTGTCAAATACCCCCTCACTGCCATGCAGGCCATCCATCTTCCCATTGAACCAAACTCCTACCGACAAGCTGCCCTTCACCCTGAATGGATGTCTGCAATGCAATGTGAATTTGATGCCTTGTGTACCAACCGCACCTGGACCCTCTTCCCTCGGCCTCTCCATCAAAAGGTTGTTCGAAATAAATGGGTGTTCAAGGTGAAGCAGAAACAGGATGGGAGTGTGGATAGGTACAAGGCCCGACTCGTGGCCAAGGGGTTCGATCAAACCTGTGGTGTAGACTACTATGAGACCTTTAGTCCAGTGGTGAAACCAGTCTCCATTCGGATTATTTTAGCACTTGCTGTTCACTTTGATTGGCATATTCGCCAACTTGATGTCTCAAATGCGTTTTTGCATGGTGTTTTAGATGAAGAGGTCTACATGGATCAACCTCCTGGCTTCATTGATTCTGAACATCCTGATTACGTCTGCCGACTACACAAATCCATCTACGGGCTTAAGCAGGCGCCTCGCGCGTGGTTCACTCGGCTGTCCACTGCTCTTTTGGAGCTGGGGTTCATAGGCTCGCAGGTTGACCATTCTTTATTCATGTGTCATTCTGGCTCTACTCACATTTTTCTCTTGATCTATGTAGATGATATTATTGTCACCAGTAATCATGGAGCCTCCATTGATGTGCTCGTGGCCAAGCTAAAATCTGATTTCGCCATGAAAGACCTGGTTCCCTTCACTATTTCTTGGGTATTCAAGCTGTCCGCACCACCACTGGCCTTCATCTCTGCCAGTCAAAATACAATTCTGATCTCCTTCGCCGTGTTCAGATGGATGAGGCCAAACCGTATGGTGCTCCCTGCATTTCAGGCTCCAAGATGTCTCGCTTTGATGGGGAACCGTTGGCTGATCCCACTCAGTTTCGCCATGTGGTTGGAGCCTTGCAATATGCCACACTGACCCGGCCAGACCTTGCCTATGCTGTCAACCAATTATGTCAACACATGCACTGCCCTACCACTGTCCATTGGATTGCTGCCAAGAGGGTTCTCCGCTACCTCAAAGGCACGATTGATCATGGCTTGTTGTTCCGCAAAGGCCCTCTCACCCTTAATGCTTATTGCGACTCCGATTGGGCTGGAAATCCCGATGACAGGCGCTCTACTACTGGTTTTGGTATCTTCCTTGGTTCCAATCTTATATCTTGGGCTGCCAAGAAGCAACCCACAGTCTCTCGTTCAAGTACCGAAGCCGAGTACCGGTCCATGGCTCTTGCTATCACTGAATTGTTTTGGATTTGCATGCTTCTTCGAGAACTTCGGATTCCACTCCTCACTCCACCGCGTGTCTGGTGCGATAACTCTGGTGCACTCGCCCTAGCTTCCAACCCTGTGTACCATGCCCGTACGAAGCATATCGAGGTTGATTTCCACTTTATTCGTGAGAAGGTTGCGAACCGGGATGTTCAACTTCGTCATGTTCCCACTCTTGACCAAGTTGCTGACATATTCACTAAAGGCCACACCGCAGCTCGGTTTATGTATCTGCGTTCCAAACTGATGGTGTCCTCCCCCATCAGTTTGCCGGGGGGTGTTAAACCTCTAGAAGATACCACTCCTCCAGCTCATGAGCAATCTCTCCACCAATCATCTATTACACTCAATCACACAAGATCATCCGAGTTTCCTTGTGCAGCAGATACTGGTTAAGGGAAGTGCAGCTGGTATCATGCACGTGATTGTTTCCCTGTACAGGCTAATCCTGAGAGATCTTTGGCTTCCTTGCGCAGCACTCAGTTTACCATCTGTAGTCCACACTCAACGGCTACTTCCTTATATACTCTTATTTGATTGTATAGAATAGTGCATTATTTCCTTTCCTTGTATACTGTAATTGCTTTCCATATTCTACTTGATTGTACTCATTATATATTCAAACATGTAGCTCTGTTTTGGTCAAGTCAACCAAAACATTTCTTCACTCTGTTTACAATCCTCTGGGCTAAATGGGCCCATGCTTAAACTATGGCCCAGTTGATCTGACTGACCCAACTAGACCCGCTCAGCCACTATGGTCTAACAGAATCTTATAACACCTTGAGTGCTATATCCATAATACATGGGATAAAATACATTATTCAAAATAATACTATATAAAGAATAAGTGTCTTATTCAAACTGAACTGCAAGAAGATCAGTCCCAATTTCACACAATCTACGGAACAGACTCCTAATAGACGTGCATCAGTGCACTCCAAGTAGTATTAGAACTATGTGCCTATAAATAGGCTACTACCCCATGTACAAAGATATACTAGGAAAAATCCGACTATCAATACACTCTAAAAATTGTCTACGAACTTGGCCATTGGAGATGGGCAATCGGGAAAAGTTCACATTTCCCCACACGTCACCGGATAGAAATCTGTTCTAACATAGATATTGACAATTTTTGATAATTTGGTGGGGGACATTGTCAATTGAATATTAATTTAAGAGGATATGTGAACTTTTTCTAAAATTATTTGTGTCAACTTTGAATTATTACCATGGGGTTCAAAAAGTTTTGTGTTTTATCAATTTGAAATTTAATTCTATTTGTTCTTAAAATAGTTAAAATATAAAAAATTATTACGCATGAATTTCTACATTTAATAGTTAATTTTTATTTTTATTTTAAAAAATGATATCATATATCTATAGATTAAAATATCAAAATCGACCAAAATCTAAGAGAGATAAATCGTGACTTCTTGCATAGTTGCATCCATACAGATACGCACAATACATCGTTCAAACGAGGCTGGATTTCACGTGTGAGACTTTAATAATTCATTCCCTACGTGTGGCGAAGAAGTAATCATTTCGTGATTTATGATTCACACTTTTAACCGTGGTTAAATATTTCCCCAATCCAACAAAGAAAAAGATACACGTGGAAAGTAACTGTTTGTAGATGGTATAAAAAATGTTTTGAAGTTTTTTTTTACCATATCGGGTGATTCATGGAAGCGGGATACCAATTTAACTGCACATCGGCTTGCTAAAAAAGCAGTCACTCATGTCATAGATACTGTTTGGGTGAAAGAAATTATCCCAATCATTTATGATACTGTAAGTAGGAAACTTGCAGTCCCTAGTTTCTGATCTCAGTCGTTTTTGTTTATTGCATTGTGATTATTAATAAGAATAATTTGTTAAAAAAAAAAAGAAAATCCTCATTGGCATCAAGCACAAAATTCCTATCTATTGGGAATAAATTTCACTCAACTCGATCTAAGGAGGAGACAACAAAACTACCGAGAAGTTCAATCCCGGGAGATAGATACTTAGCAGCTATTACCGAGAAATTAGGATATGACTCATGGTCCAATCAGATCAGAAGTCTAATAATGAATTAAATCATAAGTCTAATAAAGGGTCAAAATCCAATTAGAACTCTGATAGCATTTTTAGATCAACCAGGAGCAAGAATCATAATTCAGGTTTAACTCTACATCTTTGCTTATAAATAAGCTCATACCCCAGGTATAAACTCGGACTCAATATTTTATGCGTAAAAAACATCGAATAACTTGCTGATTCAGACCATATCGAAAATCGACCTTTTAAATAATTTTTTAAATATTTAATATGTCCTCGTTACAAAATTAAAAATAATAAAAATAAAATTATATGAGTTAATACGAATGGAACCAAAAATTTGTTTAACTTCTGTTAATTTAAAAAAAAAACCAATCCGAGCATGATTCGGACTCCCGAGCATGCCCCCTGAGAAAATACGTACTTCCGTCCCTAAAACAAGCATCATAGTCTTTTCAGTCATTGTCCAGGTGTAAATTAGATGAATGGACAATCTCTTTTGGGCCGAGAAAATCAAGTCCAGAACTCTGACCAGCTGAGACATGCAGTTGGCAGCTACTGGGACACTGTGGGCCTACAACAAGACCAAATAATCAAAATATTGTTCCATAAATTAAGCATCAAATGCCATTTTTCCTAGATAATTATGAAAACTGCATTATGTTTGTAAATATGGTATGAGCCCTAGTTTTATGTGATTGTGTTCATGACATGAATTTAGTATTTAATAGTAAAATTCACTATGGTTATACGAAAAAAAAAGGAAAAATATAAAAAGAAAAAAGAAGAGACATGAGTATGTAGAGTATGCAAGTTAATTATGATAGGAAATAGGTAGTGAACGAGGACGAGCACATTTTACAATAGAAAGAGAAATGATTGTTGTACAACCGTAAACACAATTTTCGTCCAATTTTACCTACGTGGCAGTTTATTATTATTATTATTATTTTTTTTTTTTAACAAAATGACATAGCATTTTTCCCTACAGTAATTTCATCTTTTTTTTAAAAAAAAATAAATAAACTGCCACATAGGCAAAATTGGACGAAAATTATGTTTAGGTTGTATAACAATTCATCTGTCTTTATTATATATGCCTAACCAATGTCGCTTGGGTTTGAAGGCTATCTAAGCCCTTTGTAATGAGTATAATTTTGGCCCAAAACTTGGGCCTTTAGGGCCCCAACTCTGGCCCAAATGGAGCTGCCTTCAATCATTTAAAAGGCCCAAAATTTCAGGTCTTGCCAGATTTGATATATTGGGCCTTTTGGTTCCAATGGGCCTTCCACTTTCCCAAAAGCCCCAAACTTGGTCTAAAATTCAAAGAACACACACCCATTGCCTTCTAATTACTGGACTTTTTTGTTAATGGGATGGAAGCCTGGAAATCTATGAGTGAAAAAAAAAAAAAAAAAAAAAACAGATCAAGCCCATTGTTGGGCTGGCCTAAACCCCAAAAGCTAGGAATTTAGATTTTTTTTTTTCAATTTTAATTTTAATTTTCTAATTGTTCTTGATTTAATGTCTCTAAGCACAATCCTAAATCCTATGATGAATTGAGCCATTTTCTCAACAGAAAAATCAGATTTCATAAATGAAAATTGAAGTACAATTTTGTCCAAACATATCTACCTCTTAAATCCGAAATTCCAAAACCAAATAGGAAAATTTTGAAATCTTTAAAGAACTTTTGAAATCCTTGTAAAAATTTAAATATAACTTATATAATATAAGTTCTATCTACAAAATTATATATAGTGAAAAAAAAAAAGTTGGAAGGTTGATGAAATTCATAATTTGGGTGGGCAGCTAATGATTTTTCTTTAAAAAAAATACACACACAACTACACAAGCTTTCTTCTTGGATTTTGGAGAGGGGTTAGGTTTGAGAGGATTTTCTTTTTTGTTTGAAAAATAAGACAAAATTTCTTGGCAAATTAGAACGCCATAACTTACCCGATATAGAAGTAAATTACTCTTAGATTTTGGACTGATTAATCAGTATATTTCACATCAATGATAATTTTCACTGTCACGTCAATGAGTAGTATGTGTAACATTTATGATATTATATGGTTCCAAAAAAAAATAACAAACAAAATCCTAGTTTGGGCTTGGGCTGGGTCCAAGCCCTCTCTCTCTAGGGGTTCAAATGCCTCCATCTCAGCTCCAAGTGGCATGTATTTTTGTGTAATTAAAAAAATAAGCTTATTTTGTCAATGTATATGTAAATCATAATTAATTGGACATTCTAACCCAACTGAATACTCAATTAGGTCAGGCTTTCGTTTGCAGAATGTTTTGTTAATTCTATTATTATTATTATTATTTTGAAAGATGGGTAGAAGAAATTGAATTATAAAAGAAATAGACAGTTCCTAAGACAGCAAGTAAGTCATATTATATTGTCTACTTGAATGGAGCAATTAGACTACGACAAGCTGAAAGGGATACTCCCCAAATGTATTTCTAGTACCAAGAATTAACAACTTTTTCTTAAACTACTCTCATTTGCCTATTCAAGTTGAAACCAAATTAAAACGAGATTATAGTATTGACATTGTCTTTTCCGCTTCAGCTTCCTTTCGAGGGTTGTTGCAGATTCTTAGCGAGGGTTTAGATAGGTTTGTTCCTGTTTGTGTCCCTTTTGTTTCTGTAATTGCTTTATACGGTCCTTCATAATGGAACGGGTCACTTATTTTTGTCTATTTTTTATTTTATTTACTGTTATTTTTCCTTTGAATATGTTGTTGAAGAGTCCACCACTTTTTAGTGTTTTGATCCAATGTACCATTTCCCAATTTGATATTTAAAAAAATTAAAAATTAAAAAACAAGATTCAATAAGTTATGGTACTCTACAAAATAAAATAATGAAAATTGAAATTGAAATTTCGTAGTCAAAAAAACATTGGACCTAGTATTTATCATTAATCTATGTTTAGGGGTGCTTTACTGGGCAAAGGAAGCTGCATCATTTTCTTTCTTTTGTGGGGTCCATGACCTCATCAAATTCCTTCCTTTCTGGTCAGTTAGAGTGGGGACAATCTCATTCGAATGCTTCTCCACCGTTGGATTATCCAAGTGTAAGCACTTCCCAAAAACCATCTCAACGGCTTTTGGGAGATTGGAAGACCCCACAAGAACAGTAACAATCATACAGAGTACTGTCTTTACCAGGTGATTGGCAGAATTAGCCCATTTTTTTTTTTTTTCTTGTTAGTCCCATTAAAGCATCATAGTATTATTTAATCCATACTTCCATAATGGCTTGTCTTTACTCCTTGGTAAGTCGGCTAAAGCCCTAAGCCTCGTCCAAAAGTCCTTATTCCCATACAGCTTGCAGATACCTTTTGGCTTTTGCTCTGATCTTTTCCTTCTCAAGAAGGGGCCCTAAAAAAAAAAAAAGCAACTAAATATGGAGAAGGGAAAGAAGATAAATACATCATTTGCCACTGCATAAAAAGAAATAAGTGGGACAACCCTACAAACACCTCAAAAACAACTGGTTCAATGCATCATAAACTTAAGGACTATTGGGAATGGGCTAAAAGTTTGGTTCGGGCCATTTGAAACTTGGCTCCACGGCCAAGAATTAGGTCGCCATAAATGATGGTTTGAAGAGGACTAAAAAGGAGATCTGTCTGTTAAAACACCAGCTATAGTAGGATTCGTGCTTTGAAACCGCAGCAGGAGAAAGAGCACTTGAACCGGCTGGATTTGAGCTGCTTGAGCGGAACACCACACGGTATCTAGAAAGAGAGGTGCCCAATAATGAAGATATAGAGGATACCATGTTAAATAATGTAGAGGATACCATGTTAAATAATGAGGAGCACCACGCAGCATCGTGAAATTTTTTATTGAAATGATGGGTGAATTGATGGAGTCAGGGTTTGAACTTAAGACCTCTGCTTTGACACCATGTTAAATCATCATTTTTTTAAAAACTTAAATTGGTAGGAAGATATAAATTTATTCATTTAATCAATATTTTAAGGAGGAGGATTAGCATTTGAGTATGCAATTGTATCTCAAAATCTTTATAGACAAAAAGAAGGTACTACCTATGTATATTAAGAGGAAAAATAAAGAGCAAGCTGCTGGTTTGGCGCTTGGCAAAGAAAGGCCTGATTGAGGTGGCAATGCGTGCAATATACATGCACCTGGGTGGCACGTGATGTGCACGCACGTGAGTAGAGACCATTGTTAGAGGATTAGGAGGGCAGTGAAGGAGGTTGGGTGGCGCGCGGGTGGAGAAAGATGAGGAAACGTAGCAGATTTGGCATTCAAGTTGCAGCAATGACAAGGAGAGATCAAAACAAAGTCTGGTATGAGAGAATACCCAAAGAACAAGGGAGACAAGAGCTCTCTATGAACTTTTTTTTTTTTTTACAAGCACTTTAGACAGCGTTTTAAAAAAGTTGAGGCAATATTAGTAGTGTTTTTGGTTTCAAAAAGTATTTTAATGTGAAATAAAGTTGGAAAGTATTTGATTTTTTTGGTGAAATCCACATTTTAAAAATGACCGCGTGGTTACTCTCAATAAAAGAGCGGAGCGATTGTCCCGCCACTCTTATCTAGTCAGAGTAGTAGCATGGCTACCCCTGACCTGTTATGGTGGCAGTGTCACTCCTCTCTCCTGTTGAGGGTGGCCGTACAACATATATATATATATATATATATATATATATATATATATAATAAGTTAATACTTGTAAAAATTGAACACATTTTTTGTTAAGAGTAATGCTATATACCATATTACTATCTCACTATTATAACATGACACTGTCAATTCATCCTTAGATTAACCGTATTTAAAAAGCAACAAAATTTCAATGGTAGTTGGTTTCTCTACTTAAAAAAGTTAAGCACTTTTTTTGGTTGAAATATTCACACGAAAAAGTGTGACTTTTTTTTTTTTATAAATATTTTATATTTTGAATTACTTATTAATATTATTGACAAAAATGTCTTTTTGTCATAGGAAACAAAAAAACCTTTGAAGATACATTATCAAACATTACCGCTATGTCGTGACACATTTACATTCAAATTGAAGTGTTTTGTTTTGGGAACTCAATTAAAGGTGTTGTTTTTCTTAGTGTGGATTTGATTGATTAATTCCCGCCGAGATTCCATAATATAAGCCGAGCCAACTCGCATGCGAATCTTATATCTTTTTTAAGCCACTGGACATAAATTCTAAACATTCACTGATAATATATCTTTGTTCTAATGTAAAAAAGGACATTTAATAAAATATATTCCAAATCTAAAACCCTTTACTTCTTTTTCTGAGCACTCTTTCACAGTTCACACCCTCCTTGCTTCTGCTCTACTACTGCTACTACAGTGCCTTTACACTAACCCTCTCTCTGCCTCTCTCTCTCTCTCTCTCGCTGTGTGTGAGTAAATTCTTGTTCTTTTGAAGCTTGATAGAGTCAGGGAGTGGGAAATGAGGGGTCCTTTGGGAGCGGTGATAGGGAGGTACCCATCAAGTGATGGGAATACCCAAATGGGTGGGATCATAAGGCACAACAGGAAATGCAGAGATATTCCGTTTTTTGTGATCTTTATAGCCTTCTGGGTTGCTATGATTGTTAACTCCAGTTTTGGTTTCAACAAAGGAAACCCATTAAGGTAAAGAATCTAAAGCTACCCACTTTATCTAGATGTTCAGTCCTCAAATCAGTCAAATGGGTCTTCTTTGTTTTGGAAACTTTTTGTTTATGTGTGTTTTGTTATGCAATGTTAAAAATCTCTCTAATGGGTTCTTTTTATAGCTCTCATTTGTAATACCTGTTATGGGTTTGTCATTAGTTGCTTGATTTTCAATGTTTGTCTCTTTCTTAGCCTTTGGAAGGAAACCAGAGCAAAGAGTGCATACAATATTTTAATTTTAATGATTTTCATATATTTTATCGCTCTGTGTACTAGTAATTTTTGAGGCAAACTTAACGTTTCTCTTCATTTACTTTGGATAGACCTTTATTCTACTTTTATCTTTGTGCGTTTATTGCTGAAGAAATAGAGGAAAGACATTAAAAATTAAGTATTGGTTGTTTTATTTTCAGTATTTTGTCATCTAAAAAAAATGAAAATCTCACCGTCTTTTGGTATAATTTGATCTTCTGGTCTCTCTCTCTCTCTCTCTCTCTGTGTGTTAAGATAAGAGTTTCTCTCTGTTGAGTTCTGGCATAAGCTATCATCAAGGTTTCCTTTATTTTCTTGTTATTGTCAGGTTTTAAATTTGATGTTAGGAGGAGAATGCGATAGTTGTGTTATTTTGATTTTCTTAAGACAATGAATTCAACTCAACATAGTCGAGGAGTTGCTTTATGCAAAATTGGGTTGAGTTTCTTTCTTTCTGCATCACCAAGCTGTTCTGGTTGCTAAGAATAGAAGAGAAGAGGAAAAGTAAAACTCACTTGAACTGAGCTAAATAGTTGTACAAGCAACTCTTAAGGGGAGTTTAATAGCAGCTTAGGGCTGAGTCATAGATTCCTATTTATGGTTTTAGGGAGATGCTTCCCAATAGGTCATTTGGCCTTCTCAGCTACTGAAGGCCTTTAAAAGCAATTAGATTTTAAGTGGGTTTTTTTTTTTTTTTTTTTTTTTTTTAAATTTTTTTTTTAAATGGTACTGTAATATACCCAGGGTGATAAATGGTTTTATGTAAAATAAATTATGACAATCATTTTTACAGAATATCTATGTAGTTGTTAGTTCAACTGTCTGATAGTGGGATCTGTGCTGGTGATGGGGCTTGGAGATTTACCAAACACTTACTTTGTAGACTTCTCTATCGTCATGGTGAGCTATGTGATCTGTTGAAGTATCTGGCCTGCCTTGATACTTGAGCATTAGCATGAGAAGAAACTAACTCCTTGGTTTAAAGAATTCCCTTCTACTTTTATTAATGATTTATTGCCTGGGGATGGTACATTCACAAGTGATCTTCTTTATAAATGGCAACTTAGTAACGTTATTTGGTGGCATCTGCTATTCACAGGTTCGCCAAATATATGTCCCAACGTAATTCCCCACAGCAAACAGTCTGAAGGTTACTTTTTTTTTTTTTTTTTTCTGTTGAATTTAGTTTTTTTGATTGTCTATTTTCTTTCTTCAGTTGCCCACTCATTACTTTTTTCTTTTTAATGATATGAATATGAAGTCCGTCAATAACCTTCTTGTTAGATGATACCCTGGTGGTGGTGTTTCTGCGTCACCCATGTGTCACCCTTGCTTTGTATAAGGAATGATTATGATGACCTTAAACTTCGATTAAAAGTGTGTTTATCATTACATCTTCTACTCAGCCTATTAAAACGCCTTGATTAAAAATATGTCTGAGTGAGTTTGAATTGACATTGTACTGTTGTATTTCTTAAAGCATCCTTCTTGCTAGGCATCACCCGGTGGTGATATGTTTGTGTTTTGCTTCCTTGTTTGAATTTGTGCAGTAGCTTTGTATATATTTTTACATTATGTATTTTCTGTGTTTTATTATTATTATTATTATTATTTTTTAATTTTGATTAATTGTTTTGTGGCTTATCAGGCTTACATATGGCCTTGACTATAAAGGAAATGTGTGTGGCGAAAAGCATTCAAACCCTGACCTTCGTGAATTGGAACTTAGATACTGGTTAAATCCTAATCAGGTTTATCAAAGTGGTTTGAAAAGCAGCCAATTTAAGTTGGCCAATGCCCGTACTATATGCTTGATGGATTGCCCTTACCCTTCTGAAGATCAACTAAATTGGGTCTGCGATTATCCTGACGGAGATATCCATCTCTCAATGGATGATTGGATCGATAGGAGTTATGATTATTTTGAGTTCCTTACTCCGGAAATGAGGAACACCTCTCTTCAACTTCAGGGTCCTTGTTACCCTGTAATATTTCCAAGTGTAAATGGTGTGTGAAATTGATCCTGTTCTGATGCAATCATGTGTTTCATTTCTTATTTAATGTGTACATATCTTGTTTAATCATTTTATCATGTATAACGTGCATAGATCCCATGTGCATATGTGATGTTGGTTGCAAAACTTTTATCAATGAGATAAGACTTCAGAATCTCATGGAAAGAAGTTTTGCCAACTATATTATTTTCTACTTGTAGGACATAAAGTTAGTACTTTATATTTTACAGTTTATTGGAGCTGCCAGTTTATTGCTCATGCATCCAACATGTCTTTGAGGCATTGGCAGCAGATGGGTGGAGTGAAAATCAATGAGGACATCATTATAGACAAATCCATTCACAGGTCCATCAATTCCCGGTCATCTGTCTTGAAGGTTGAGGACCTTTTGTCTGAATAGTTTTTTATAATAATAATGGTTGTGGATGGAAAGTATAGATTAACCGTTGACATAGCTTTTTGATCTTTGTTTCCGATTAACATGTTATTTTTGAAGAAAACAATAATGGTTGTGGAAATCTTGGTATGATTTGTTTAATTTTACGACTTCAATACTTTTTGGGGTGACCATGAATGCCTGTTAGTTTGTAAATGGAATTATGCGCTCCCTCCTCTATGCCTATTTACAAGATTTTTTATTTTATTTTATTTTTATATCTCTTTTGAATACGTTTTACTTCTAAAACCTATGTATAAAAAAATGTTTTGGATTCTCCCCGAGTAGTTTATTTGGCATGTTATGCTATCCATTTTATGATTGTAAGAAAGATTTTTATGTGTATATCTGCACACACACACACGTTAGTCACAACCAATGGCTATGGTACTTGGACATGTCCCATTCATAGGGCTAGCAGTCCAGCCCTATGAACCTTATATTTAATATGTGGAACATAATTTTCTCATAATACCTTTATGGTTAATATGTGTCATATGTCTTTCAATTGAGCATATATGCTTATTCTGCATCTTAGAATTCAGAACTTATCAATTATGGGCTTTTTGCAGAGATACATGGCTGATATTGGGAAGGCATGGCCAGTATTGATTGTTTGTGGAGGAATCTTGCCATTGGTTTTATCAGTGATTTGGCTGCTGATGATTCGGCATTTTGTTGCTGCAATGCCTTGGATAACTGTTGCCCTCTTTAATGTTCTCATAGTATTAGTGTCAATGTTTTACTACTTAAAAGGTCAGGAGATATTTTTTTCTTGTTCTTTCCCAGTCTGTTTGGCAAAAAAAAAATTGTGGTTCATTTGGAAAGAAGCATTTCAAGAGAAGGTTTTGGATTTCAAATTTTAGTGCAAATGGCTTGACGTATGAAAGGCGTCAAGTCTTTTCTGTTGACGAAATTCATTGATGGATTTAACCTTAAATAATACATGAATTTGAAATGACCAAGTATGAGATGTTTCAAATTCGTAACATAAGTGATTTGTTCAAACGAACTCTCTTGTTCTCTCATAACTCAAATCCATCATGCATTGCTGAAACCCGCATCAAGCAATTTATACTAAAAATTACTACGCACATCCCTTGATTTTGAATCCTTGCATCCAAATACAACCTTGGGTGATTACTTTGAGAGTTGGAATTTACTAGAGGCTTCTTTAGTGGTAAACATAAATTCAGATCTTTGACTATTGTTTGAGATTCATGCATATTTGAATATGAGATGGTGGAGCAAACGCTTAACACATTATGTATTTGGATAGCGTCTCATCATAGCTTGAATGTTTTTTCTTATGCAGATTTTTTAAATTTATTTTCTGTTCGTTCCTAGTTGGGGCACTTTTGTATACTTCTTGTGTATTAGGGTTGCGCCCCTTTGCGCTTTATTAATGAATTGACATTACTTATCAAAAAAAAAAAAAAATTGAATATGAGGTCAAGTTATGTGATTAATTTTCTTGTGTAATTGTATGTTGACCATTTTTAATCAAATATGATGCTGAAGTTATTTTTTTCCCTGCTACTAGCTGGATGGATAGGGAATGATGCCATCTCCCCCATCATTGGTGAGCATGACCCATACCTTCGTGTATTTGGAAGGGTTGGTATCATCATCAACTGAAGCCTTTATTCTGAAAACTCTCTGTCTATATATCTGTGACTTACTCATTAGTTTTCTTCTTTCAGGAGATCCATCATCTTCGTGCAGTGGCTGTTCTTATGACCTTTATTATGGTTGTTGCCATTCTTACATCAATTGCCATTATCCGCCGCATCCTTATGGCAACATCTGTTCTCAAGGCAAGTCTTATCTCTAAATTTTCGTGTGAAATTTAAGATTAAGTTGCTGTTAAAAGCTACATATGGTGTCCAAAACGGTAGGGGCCTTTTGGAGCTTTAACAACAATAAAGTTTATCTAGTGCAGAAGTAAAGTTCCAATGAGGCTGAGCTAGTTCAAGGAAGTTTGTGGAAGTGTACAGATATTTGAAAGGGATCCAACTGATTCCAGTAATACTAGGCTCCAAACTTTGACCTAGGTCAAAGATCTGTTCGCCTTTGGATATTCCAGTTAACATTTGAGAAATACACAAAATGACAAAAAAAAAAAAAAAAACCAAATAAGAGTAGTATATAATGGACATATTTTTAACATATTGGTTAACAAAATAGCATCTTATTGTGAATCAATTGTATTAAAAGCTTCATAAGAGTACTAAAGTAGACAGTCCGACAAAGAAACATGGTCTCGGTAAGGTGCAGCTTTTGGATCATAATGGCTTCTAGTTTTTAATGCCTTGAAGTGCTTCATATCCACATCATCATTCATGCAAGCCATAGTAATGTCTCTTTTGAATACTTTAGGTAGGATACCTCTTGTGCCAATACTTGTATGAAAAGATGTCTTATGTGACGTCCCAATCGCTTAGGTATGGGAATGGGGATATACTATATTCACACCCTTCAACACAATGGTTTTTAAAGATGACCATGAACCTATCAGAACTCCGCAGTTAAGCGTGCTTATGCGATAGTAGTACCAGGATGGGTGATATCTTGGGAAGTCTAGTTCGGAGGAGACAAAAGCGAACAATATTGTGTCGTTGGGAGTAGGTTGTTACATCTTATTCTTTTAGATGACTTAAAAAAAAAAAAAAAAAAAAAAAAAAAAAAAAGACAAACCAGACAGCTAGGAGCCTATGTGGAGCAGGATTGAGCTGAATCATCTGCATCAGAGGTTTCCACTAAATCGTGTTTCCTCCATTGTCTACAAGGAGGAAACAGTGGATTGAGCTGAACTCCGCATCAGAGCTAGGGGAAAAAAATAAACAAAGAAATAAATTGAAATTTAGTGCTGAAAATTGCCCATGTTATATTTGATACCCAAATGGAGACTCCTTTTAAATGTGCATTTTCCATTCTTTGGCTCATATACTTGATCTTTTTTCTTAATCAACTACAGCTTTAGGTCAAATATCTATGAAATCCTAGGTTCTGAAGTTTTTATTTTTATCTTTTTAATGAGTGATTTTTATTTATTTTAAAAGTTAATTACTTAAACGGTTTTATATCTACACAGGTTGCTGCAAAGGTCATAGGAGAAGTTCAAGCGCTTATAATTTTTCCAATCATACCATATACTATCCTCGCAATTTTTTACATGTTCTGGTTTTCAGCTGCTCTCTATTTGTTAAGTTCTGGTCAGGTTGTCCAGAATGACTGCAACACCAACTGCTGCGCTTATGATCTTGTATCAAAGCGGGTTAACTGTGATCGTTGCTGTGGCTATAGCATTCATTACACTCCTCATATAGGAGTTGCCGTCCTTTTCCACCTATTTGGCTGTTACTGGGCTACACAATTTTTAATAGCATGCTCATCAACAGTGATTGCAGGTTCTGTTGCTTCCTATTATTGGGCTCGTGGTGAAATATCTGTAAGTTTCTAAGCATATGCATAGGTTATAAAACGTGGGATTTTTTTGTGTGTTTTTATCTGTATGAATTACTCTTAATTTCGATTACAAAAATGGAAATACTTTATACAGGAGACAGACATTAAATTATTGTGTAGAATGATCATATGATTAAACTAAATGATCCTATGGCATTTGCTAATTTAACAAAGTAGGAAATAAAACAAGAGATTGTGTAGTTCTAGCATTTGTTCTGTTATGCCTAGAACTAGAACTGTTAAATCCTCTGGATTAAACAGGAATTTTGGACTCCGAGAGTTTAGAGAATGGATTCAAGTCAAACTATTAAAGTTCCTAGTTTTATTTTGTTCGGTTCTTTTTGGGTATCAAAACATTGATACAAGTAACTTTATGCAAGATAGACTATTTGCTAAAACTAATTTTGGTAATTTTCTACATGGAACTTGTCTTTGACAATCTGCATTTCAGTTACTTGAGATTTTGTTTTTGGTATTTTAAAATCCTTTGCATTCCTTTCGTTCGTAATTGCTCATTACTTTTGCCAATGCAGCCAGAAATTCCATTTCTTCCAGTTTTTTCCTCCATGAATCGGCTTATGCGATACAGCCTTGGCTCTGTTGCTCTTGGCTCCCTGATCGTATCATTTGTGGAATCAATCCGCTTTATGCTTGAGTCAATTCGTCGCAAAATGAAAGTTGCTAATACCACACCTGATAGCTGTATAGGAAAAGTGGCATCCCGTTCGTCACGGTGTTGCCTCGGGTGTATTGAGTGGACTATCAAATCGGTGAACCGCAATGCCTACATTTTGGTAATTCAAGCAACACTTGGGATCCTAGCAAATTTGCGTTTGTGTATGCATTGCATTTAATGGGGTTCATTTACTGATTAGTTACTGTTCTATAGTAAGAGGAACATATTGGCTGGTATGGAAGGAAAGAAAAATACATTCTCTAGTACTATTCTAGGTGACTGGCAACATAATACCACTTGTGTAACGACCCAAGAAAAAACGCTAGTCATATCTGTGTTATTATCACAAAAGGACTAGTCCATTTGGAACTTTCTTAGAATCACTTATAAAGCTCAGTTTCACCTAATAAGTAAGCAATGTGGGACTTAGCATCCATGAGCATCTCTTATAAACCACCCACTTTCTATGTGAGCTACTTATCTTCTCAATATGGGACTGGGGTATTACAACTTGGGGATGTATTCCTAAAAAGGATAAATTGGAAGAGAGAATAACATTTTCAAATTTTTTTCTCACTAGTGGTCATGTGGGCCACTGAATATGACAATGGACCTGCATTCCATTTGCCAAGTACTTTTAGTGAGAGGGCAGTGAATAGAAGTAAAACGAATAAGAAATAAAATATGAAAACGGAAAAGAAAAGATTGAAAAGGTTCAAGGCAAAGTGAAGCTAGAATGTAATAAACGTTCTCCATTTCGCTTGTTGTATGTGGCACCACTTGGCTGCCAATCCTGATTCCATTAACTTTTTCTTTGTCCTCAATTTAAGAATTTTCTCTTTGGGGTGTATGGGGAACTCATTCTGGGTGAATGTTTAGAACTTCTCAAAATTCATAATATACTGAAGCCATAATTCTTTTGCGACTTGCAGATTGCTATCACGGGTAAAAGCTTCTGTAAGGCTTCTGCAATTGCAACAGAGCTGATCCTCAACAATATCCTTCGAATAGGGAGGGTAAATGTGATTGGAGATGTTATTCTATTTCTTGGAAAATTGTGTGTCAGCCTTTCAAGTGCTCTTTTTGCTTTCCTCATGTTGGATGCCCACAAGTACAGATCTGCCCATAACAAGATCTCTTCCCCGCTGTTTCCTGTATTGGTATGTTTCTCTTTCTCAACATGACTTAGTTCCATTGAGATACATGAAATCTAAGTGGCTCTTACATAAACTGATTTTTGATTGGCAAGACTTATAGATAGCACCTACCTGAATTAAGCAAAGCTGTTGAACAAAATACTATGTGGTTTTGAATCTTTGATGGAGTGCAAGTTGATCATCAGCTGGTAAAAGCAGTAAAAGACTAAATGATTGGATAGGGAGGGAAGTAGATCTTTGATACCCGTTGCTTTCACTCTTGAGTAGTTTGGAAAGGAATGCGTCTTTCTGGAACCACTTACACAAATTTGGATGCATAGGTTTTATGCCACATTGCCTTGCAGCAACATGGGTATCTGCATCATTTGTTACGAGGGTTTTTGTATTCATGACTGGAAAATCTTCCTATATAGTCATTGTACTAAATTTTGTGTACTTTCATTTTTTTGTATGCAGGTTTGCTGGTGTCTTGGTTATGTTGTTGCCACTCTTTTCTTTGCAGTGGTGGAGATGTCAATTGATACCATCATCCTTTCATTCTGCCAGGACACTGAGGAGCACCAAGGGACAGCCCAATATGCGCCTCCCCTTCTCATTGAAACTCTGAATGACCAAAATGAGATGCAGAGACTCACTCAAGGACCCCAGTAAAAGATCTCAATGTCTAATGTTCCTATAACATTTAGAATCCTTATGTATTATAAGGTGCTCTTATCCTTTCCCTTTCCCCCAGAATTTTCAGTTTCTCCCTGTATATGCTTCATTGCTAGAGAAAAGCATGTGGCAAAATTCAATGTATCTGAATGCAAGAACTGATGGAAAATGGGGTTTTGCAGAAGAGTAGAAAAGTAAATGCAACCTTATACAATCAATATCCTAGCATGAGAATTGCTATTTAGGAAATTAGTTTGAGGATTGAGACCTCAATGTAATTGGACTAAAATACATCCTTTTTGGTCTATGGACTATAGACACTACATAACGGGACTATGGGAGGTACTCCTAGGACTGAAAAAAAGAAAGAAAGAAAGAAAGAAAGAAAAAACGCCCCTTTTGAACAACCTGATTTGTGTCAGCGGCTTCCAACACGTGCCAACTCAATAGTTTGAAAGGATTTTTGATTTTCGATGTATGTAGGGTCAGAAGTCGAAATTTGAGTGTTTGGAAACCTGACATTCCGACCCAATTCAACATTAAGTTAAAGAAAAAGCAAACTCACCGAATAGGCTTATATATGATGTCATAAAATGGAGTCATTTCATAACCTTAAATATAACCCTAATATAGGCGTGAGCAAGTAAAAAAAAATCCTCTTGTCAGAAAATGCCTCAAGAACTCTCTCGAAAAACCTCTTGTCAGAAAAAGCTTGGCTAGTTCACCAGCCATGGGAGGGAAGCTTCCTTCCCCACCCTTCTTCTCTACACTTTCTCCTCTATCTGCCTCTGTTGGTCTGCTCACGCCTCCTTTGAGGCCCTTATCTGGTTAGAGTTTTCTCTAGTTGTATGTCCATTGAATGTTCTATTCACCCGTTGTATCACCGTCGACGGCTTCTCTGCAGTTGGATTGGTCTACTTCTCTTCCTCCTGTTTTAAGTCATGGTTCTTACAATATCTTGAAGTTCTTAGATCTGGTTTTTTCCAAATCAGATCTACTAACTTCAGGAGGTCTCTCTATTATACGCTCCACTCCACCAGGTTCCATGGTCTTCTAGCTTTGATTCACCAACATCAGCTTCGTCATTGGATCAAAAAGCGCTGCCGCGCTGGAAAGTGAGCTACACGCGCTAGAGCGTGCACCTCACATGTCGACATGGGGTCAACTTGATGCTACTTGTGCTGCTCTCCACCAATTTCCTCCGTCTTTGCCGATCTCCAACTGTGGTCCAGCCGCCATCGATAGTGTATTTTGGGTTTTATTTCTATTGTTTTTATTTTTATGGTTTCTGCGGTTGGGTTTTGGTCTTTGTGGGAGACCATTTCTATAGAGATTTTGTTATGTTTGTAGCTGTGCCCATCTCTCATCAACTCCTACAAGGGGGTTGTAAGGTTGTTCTTTCTCTTTCCAAATCGATGCCCACATCTCAACCCCTGCAAAGAGATTTTGTTAATCTTGACAGGGTTGAAAACTCTGCAAAGGGCCATGCCCCTGAACAACACCGATTTGGTTCAAAGTCTGCTTTGTGTGGACAAATCCTTGGCTTTGTCCAAGGTAAATAGGGCCGAGAAATTTTTTGATTTCTTTGGGATTGAAAATTCTCCTATTCCCTACTAGGTTATTGTTTTTGGCTCAACTATATCAATTTTGGGTTTATTGTTGGGGAGCTCATCTCACTGTTTTAATCTTGTAACTCTGCTATTGTGAAATGAAGTTGTATTTGCAAAATAAATAAATAAATAAATAAATATTTTTTATTTTTTATTTTTTTATAAAAAAAATGCCTAACATGAAAGGAATAAGTTTGTGCTTTTGAAGGTAAATATATGGAAAGTTGATGTTGACAGGTATTCTAAAAGGTTTAAATTATGTTAAATCATGTACACTTTTAAAAATGTATAAAATTTAAATTCTTACCAAATTAACTATTCCTTTCATTTGAGAAAGAGAAATGGAGAGAATCCTTGTCAACACCCGGTCAACTTCAATCGTTTGTAGTCAATTGTGTTGGGGTTTACAGACTCAGTTCACACACTACAGTCGTTAGCAATAATAATCCCTACTCATAATAGATCTTTTTCTTTCAATGTTACTGAAACATTTAGATCTAGCAGACCCATCTCTTGAGTCTTCACAGACCAGACGAAAACCGAAGCAAAATTCTGTTGAACTTCCGTCAGATCAAAAGTGAAAAGTCTGAGTTGGGGAATTGAAGCTGGGGATTTACCCGGCCTGGCCTTATTATTCCAAGAAAAATTTACCCCCAAGTTCAGCAGCTACAAACAGCAGGCGTTACGCCGATGTAAAACTTTCGGATACTATCTGAAAGCATTTCGTACAACAAGTAAAAGTTGTTCAATATGGACCATATGGTGAACCAAGACAAATTGTTATGCCAAGTCAAGTGGGTTGACTATTGTATTTGTCTGCTTTTAGCATGCCAACTACATTTGCCGTTACCAAATTTGCAAGTTTTGAAATTACTCAAGAAGCCCATGGGGGTGGTTAGTGGCTGCATATAGGGCTATACATGCGGAAGCAGACGTGTTTATTAACAATATTTACATTCGCATAATGCGATTATTATTTTTAAGTACTGCATTTCCATTATGCTATTAATAAATACTGTTGTTGCAATTATTGAATGCGATTATTAACCACTATCCGCATATCAGGTAACAGATTTTTTTGGACCTATTTTAGTTGTCTATGCTTTCTTTGGGTCTCTATTGAAGCCTATTTTAAACTATTTTGAAAATAGTTTCTTGTTTCAGATGAAATTTATATCTTGATTTCACATTCCAACTTATTAATAACAAAGAAAATACAAACACCCCATGATATTTTATAAAATACATTGTATATAAAAAGTACGCAGACTGCATACTCTAAAACCGTTATTTGCATTCTCACATATGCGGTTAATAATTTTATGCTAGCCGCATCCGCATATAGCGAATAGTTGCAAATAACGGTTAATTGCAGTTAATATCCGTCCACATGAATAGCCCTAACTGCATGTGTGATATTCTAGTTTGTCATCATTTTTTTTTTTTTAGCAAATATTAGCATATAAGTGGTGAATTTTGAAGTACGCCAATAGCATCATACCGCATAGACCAAAAATTCCAACTGTACCATCAGTGAACTCAAACATGATAATATGAGTGATAAAATTGCCAAGTATTAACTATAACTATCACTGTTCAGCTCCGAAAAGAAGGGAAAAGAAAAGAAAAGGAACTGGTTCAACAATCCACATTTGCAATTCTTAACCCAACACAGACCAGGAACTATATTCTACTTACGAGAAATAAGGTTGTAGAGCGTCAAAATTCCCGCAAGATTTAATAGCTCAAAAACTTTTTTCTGACATATCAGTTCAGCTTCTATCCTTTACCATTTTGTGTGGTATCTATCTTAACCATTCTTTGAATTCACAAAAGTTCACCTGCAAAATATGATATCCTTATCTCCACAAGCTTTTTAATGGTTGGACCTCTCTTTTAAGGCCTCTCCTGGTTCTGTTACTCATTTTTTTGAGAAACTCAAACGTTTTGGGTTGATAACATCCACTCGGATCATAATTGCCCGACCATCTACCTCAGTCCATTTGATGGATTCCTTCTCCAGCTGCTTCAAAATCTGCAAATATATATATATATATATATATATATATATATATATATATATATATATATATATAAATATAGGAATGTAATGTAAAAGTAACTCGAACCAAGAAAAGAAATTCCATGGATATAGTCCTTTGATATATTTTTTCAGTCAAAACATTTAAATATAAAAACATGATTACGGCAATGAGTAAAAGAGGAAGCATATCATCTGCAATTCAAACGAGAATTGCCTGGATATAGTCCAACAATGAAATAGGTCCCAGAGCCAGAGGGTCCTGCACACTTCTAGTTGGTAGTAGGTTGCAAAATTTAATTAAATGCTACTTAAGCCCAATTAATTGTATGGCAGTTATACGGGAGTAAGTAGCAATTAATTAAATTTTGCAACCTACTGCTAAATAGAATTATGTTATGGGAGAAAGACATGTGCATGTGATATTAAATATTAATTATGTTGGGAATAAATTCCACTCAGTCCGATCCAAAGAGGAGATAGCAAGACTCCTGAGAAGTCCAATCTTAGGAGATAGACACTTAACAGCTATTCCCGAGAAATCAGGTATCAGTTATCCCAGTAGATCCAGATTAGGACTCTACTCCAAGTTAAATTGAAGTAAGAGTTATAATCCGATTAACAGTCATGTCTTGGTAGAATCGGGATATGACTCTTATTCCAAGTATAATTTGATCAGTAGTCCTATTTGCGGTAGAATCGGGGTAGGACTCTTGGTCCAATTAGATTAGAAGTCTAATAAAGGATCAGATCAGAAGTTTAATAAAGAATCAAAGTCCAACTGGAACTCTGACAGCAGTTCTAAATCAACATGGAGCAGGAATCCTAATCCAAGTTTGACTCCACCTCTTTGCTTATAAATAGGCTCATATCCCAGGTACAAACTCAGACTGAATTTTTGGAGATTAAGCAGATTCTTTTTAGCAGAAGCTAACTTAGGCATCAGAGAGGACCCCCGAAAGCATAAAGAACATCGAGGAACGTGCTAATTCATATCATACCGAAAATTGTACCAACAAATTATTTATATATGAACTAAAGATACATCTCCAATCTACTACTGTGAATTAGAAAGGGATTAGAATATTCCAGAAGTTTCCCATTTCCTTCACATTCCTAAAGTAATTCCATTCTTTGCGAGCCAATAATACAGAACCATTCTATTAAATAGTGCAAATGAAATGCAACACAAGCTCATTGGTAAAAACTCTATATTATAGACATGCATGTTGGCATGTACCACCATGCCTAGCAGTACTAAAATAGACGAAAGGCTGTTTCAGGGTTTCCAGGAGATGGTATGTACTTTTAACTGTACCTTAACTGTACCCTCACAAGGTTGACCTTTGTAGTTTAAACAAAAATATAGCCCCGAAAGAAAATAAGAAAGGCTTAAATTACTTATATTTGCTTGATAATTTAGTCATACCAGTCGTTTCCGGGCCCCTTTTGTGGTATCTTCATCGCTGGTCCCCACTATGACCCTAAGGTACTTATAAGCTGATAAGAAGTAAAATACGAAGTATGTCATCCCCTTTTTGTCTTTATTTTGGTCTCTTGACAACTCACAAATGACTTGAACCAAAGGACTAAGGGGCACGTCTGAAAATTAGAGAACACATGGAGGAAAACATTGACCTACCTGAGATGCCAGAAAAAGAAGTTAAATGAAGCCTAAGTTGATGTAGAGCTTCCTTGGGTTCATGGTCATGCAAGTCAAGAGGCACTTCATCATCATCATCTTGGCTGTTAAATTGAAACTGTTAATGTGATTTACAAGGCAATAAATAGAATATGCAACTTAAGAAGAAAAGAGTTACATCCTGCACCAACCGGGTTTCAAGAAGCTTTTGAGCAGATTTCTCATCTGCTTCCCGGGCCTTTCTGTTAAAAAAGTGTCCCTAGAATTTTCAAACAATTAATAAAACATAAGGGAGAAATATTTATTAAGAATAAATTTCACAAAGACACATCAATTTGTAATACTATTGCCAACAGTGAATATGAATCAGGCTCGTCTTTTTAAGCATATGTGAACATACTAAATCATTTCTCATGTATATTCCTAACTTCGATCAGTCTAAGAAGGATGTCAATTCCAGGAATTAAAATTGCCTCCAGTCACTATACTCACAAAACCACCAGCCACTTGTGAGCTTGAGGATTAGTGTTGCACAAGCGGTTATAGATGCAGTTATTGCCTATAACCATTAACCACATCCACAACCGTATTAGGTAGTTATCACTTTTAGGTAACCGCATTTGCCCGCCTAACCACTAATTGCATGGTTATTGAAGGCAAAACCGCACCGCTAACCATCTATCAGGTAATGGGCCTTTTGGCCCAATTTTAGTATTTTTGAGCCTTATTTGGTCCTCTTTTTAGGGCTTTTTTAAAACGATTTTGAAATTAATTTGGGATTGTTTTAGTTTTTTTTTCAAGGGTTAAATACGTCTAACCCCCCTGTGGTTTAACGACTTTATTTTTTGCCCCTTGTGGTTCATTTCGTATCGTAGAAGGTACTTTGTTTATAACTAAAGACGAAGATGGTACCTCTGTCAAACTTCGGTCCAAAAATTGACGGAAGTCCATGTCACATGCCTTAAAAAATCGACACATGTCCTATGCATAATTAAAAATTAAAAAACTAAATAATAAAAAATTTAAAAAATATATATATAAAAAAAAAAAACTTTTTGAAAAAAGAAGAAGAGAAAAAGATAGAGGGGAGGCCCCCCATTTTGGCCGAGAGAGCCACCCTCATGACCAGTCTAGGGTGGCCGAGCCACTCCCATGGCCCTTGGGGGTGATTCAGCCAACCCCAAAAGAGCAAAATGGAGGTGGCCAAAACCACCTCCAAGAGCCTTGGGGGTGGGTTCGGCCAACCCCAAGGGCCAAACCCTAACACGAGCTTCTTTTTTTTTAAGCTTGTGGGGGTAGCCGAATGCACCCCTAGGCCAAATAGGGGTGGCTCAAGGCTCTTGGGGATGGTTTCGGCCATCCCTAGACTGTTCACGGGGGAGGCCTCTTTTTCTTTTTCTTTTTCAAAAAGTTTTATTTTTAAAAAATTATGCATAGGGACATGTGTCAGTTTTTAAAGGCATGTGACATGGGCTTACGTTAATTTTTGGATGGATGTTGGACGAAGGTACCATCTCCGTATTTATTGCTATAAACGAGGTACCATCTACGGCAAATTGTTTTCAAGATTGAACCTAATTGAATTGACATCCATCTCCAATTCAACATGGATCTAAGATATTTCATTGAATCATTGATGAAAAGATTTTACTTGTCCCCTGATCTCATTCTTAGAAAAGAATGATTTTCAATAACTTCTTGATTACTATCCCCCCTTTCTCAGATTCCCAGATTTATCATTTCTTTGATTTTTGAATATTCTTAATTTATGGGCTGAGTGTAAGATAGAAGTATGCCTAACAAAAAAGTAATTAATAAATAAAAGTTACAACCTAAAGCTTCTTCAAATTTTTAAACTCGATATTCTTAGAAAAAGTATAATGCCAAAGCCCCATAGAGGACTTAACAAGAATGCTAAAGCAATTGGCAGTAATAAGCACAATAGATCTTTAACATTCCTACCTTCAGAGAGCCAAAATTCTATACAATGTACTGTTACAACCAACTCTGAGAAATTAAAAAAAGGGGAAAATACACTAAATACCCCCAAATTATCACATTTTTGGTACATTTTTTTTCAAGTACCACATCTTTGGTACTTGGACTGCCAAACATTAAAATGTGACACTTGACCCCCTCGAACTACCACCATGTTACAAGTTACATCCTCCGTTAGTATTTGGCATTAAAATGATCGGGAATGCCACACATGCACTACACCTAATTTTTTTTTACTGGAACTTCCCAAAATGCCCCTAATTTTTTTTAAATAAATAACTTTTAGGGCCATTTTGGGAATTTCAAGTAAAATAATCCACATGTGGCTCACATACGGCATTTTCCAACCACTTTAACACCAAATGCTAATGGAGGATGTAATTTATAACAGGGTGGTAGTTGGATGGAGTCCAATTGTCACAATTTAAAGTTTGGTGGTCTAAGTGCCAAAAGGGTGGTGGTTTGGGGGTGCTAAGCGTATTTTCCCCTGAAACGAAAGTTTCAAATCCAAATGAGACTTACTGAAAAGTAGGTGAGAACATTTGCAATTATTTTATAAATTATCTGTAAACATCAATATCACTGATATGAAATAAGTAAGATAATATACCTGCTCCATAAGTTTGTTTGCCCGTGCATGATCACCCTTAACAAATGCATCAACAGCCTGCAAAGCAACTGAAGCAGTTACTAGTAATCACCAAAGCCCAAAAAAGTGCAAATCAAATAACAGTGAGCAAGAAGAAGTTTGTGGTCATGCTATAAAAGTTGAACAATTGTACAGAAAGTAATTGTATTGCTATCATATCTCCCTTTCATTCTTAAAGAAACATGACCACTAAAAACAATCCCTTGCCATATCATCCCAGTGATATTCTACAGAACTTTTCTAAGCAAGACATTTTCCAAGAGCAAAAGAAAAATTGAAATAGGAAAAAGAGAGAGAGAGAGAGGATCTTACAGCTTGGTGGTATTCTTTCATTGTAACCCAATATTCCTTCACAGCTTTGCGTAGGACCTCAAAGCTCTCATCATCTTCATCTTCATCTTCTATTTGCAAAAGAACATGTCATAAGCATTAACATTACAAAAGCTATTTGAGCAAGAATCTGCAAAGGAAAAAGCAATACATAACACAAACATAAATCATCTACTGTGAAAGAAAAAAATAAAATAAAAAATTGAGCCATGGATTATATAATGGCTATTCATGCTCTCATTACTTTTGGGCTGATATGGTGTTAAAGGCACCTTGTAGAACAAGATGAGCTACTAGGTCCTCAAAATGTGATAGATTGCCCCTCAATTAGCATATTGGAATTAGAAAGAAAAGAAAAGAAGAAGACCAAAACCAAGACAATCAAGATTTATATATTTTAAGGAAAAAGGGTCTTTTAGAGGAGATGACTTTTTTTTTTTTTGATAAGTAATCACAATTTATTGAAAAGCACATTGACACAACCCAAGTATATAAGAAATATGCAAGATAGACACCTAGCTAGAAGCAGCAAAAAAAAAGAAAAAAAAGAAAAGAAAAGAAAGATCTAAAAAAAATTAAAGCTCGTAATATTAAAGGAGATGTTGGGACTGGAATTTCAATAAGTAGACAAAAGTAGAATAATTAGAGGGAGCTGGACTTCGGTGAACTTAATGGTTCACCTCCAAATAAATTTATCTTTGACTAGGTCAAGAAGAATCAAATCCTAAAATTCAATTGATTCTTAAAAGTGCATTGTGAGAAATGGCACTGAATGAGGACAAAGTACAGGTAAAATATTTTATTCAATAGTTAGTGACTTTCTGATATATTTGAATGCAGCATATTACACTATGACTCGCACCTAGCAACCCTTTTACATTAAAATTTTTGCTTTACAATCCAGACAAGGAATGTGAATATATTTTTGGACTTCATTCCAAAATGATGCAATTGAATTGTAGGTAAAAGAAACTTCATAGTCATGACTAAACTCGACTTGCAGGTCTTCAAGTTATAAAGAAGCAAAACACTGCATTTGTTATACGCTGGATTGTGAAATCGTTGTGTTAGACCCCATATTGGTTGGGTAGAGTTAAAAGGCGTTACATGGACATGTACTAAGTCCCACATTAGTTGTGTACTAGATGGAACTGAGTTATGTTTGGAAAAGTCCACATACCCCTCTCAAATTACCACTCAATTGGCAGTGTCTTCCCCAAACTTTATATTGCGACAATGTTACTCCCAAACTACAAAAAAAAATTGTCAAATATATGGTAGTTTGAGGGGGATATGTGAAATTTCCCTATATAAAATGATTTTAGGACTAATCCTTTTAGAGTATTGTACAGATGTAGTTCGCACTTCCCTAGATCTTAACAAATGGTATCAAAGTCAACATAATAACACTATGTAGCACTAGATACTTTTCTTTTATAAGTAAATTTAGTCTTATTAAAAGCATAAGGCGCTCCTAAGTACACTAGAAATATACAAAAGGAAACACCTAACTAGGAATGAAAAAACAGACAAGGAAATCGACAAAAACTAATCGACAGTGGGGACAAAAAAGCCACCGTACAAATATACAAAGTATGAAAAAACGAAGCTAAAATATGTAGCACAAGACACTGCAGTACGCGTGTTCCAAAAAAGATGTCAAGGATTGGAATAGTAGAGATTGTGGTAACCTAGATTGTGAGCAGGTAATATTAGTGTTATAGATTGTGAAAGCATTGCATAGTGTTAAAATATTAAATTCTCTATTTCCTATTAACTTATGTTTTTTTAGAACAATTAATAATTTAACATGGTATCAAAAGCAGAGGTTTTTAGTTCAAACTCTAACTCCACGGTATACCCAATTTTATTTAAATATTTTATGTGTTGAGCCTCACTTGTTGAAGAGGAGTTTGAGACCACATGTGAGCGAAAATGATAGAATATTAATCAAATGATTAAATTCATCATTTCTAATTAGTTTAAACTTTTGGGACTATTGGTGATTTAACATGCATGAATATGTTAAGTCTCACATTAATTGTGTATTAGAAGGAACTGGATAAACTGGTCCTTTTGGTATATCATGCAGTATGACTAGTACATCCTTGGGTCATGAACTAATAGCTCTCCAATACTGTGTTCGTGGCTTTAAAAACAATCTTGGAGATAAATTACCCTCATAAAGAAAAATAAAGATCAAATTTCATACCATCTCCTGCAACTTCTAGTGGTTTTGCAGTAACAATCTTATGCTCTATAGCTGTGTCGGTCAAAGGTTCAACCACCAATTTACCAAATGGTCTCAATCTCCTAACTTCCCTTGCTTGGTGCCTTCTTTTGGGTGCTTCCTCAGATCTTTCAGGAACACTGAACAATGCTTCTAAAACTTCTTTCTGAAGAGCAAATCTGTCTTTGCCTCTTTTAGGCGATTCTGTTAAATGTTTTCTCATGAATCTAGCTCCATCACTGCATGGGTGCAAGCAATAAATGTAATGAGTTTTTGTGCTATGCAAAATGAAAAGGATGGCCTAATATAAGGTGACCTTCCCAAATCAGATCCTCTCCTTAGCTATCTCTGGTAAGCTAGTATATAATAGAAATGGCAAGAACGCACCTGCCAGCAGAATCTAGGTCTTGGTGCTTCTCTGAAGACTGTTAAAAGAACTTATATGAGAAGAGAGAGCAAGGAAATTAAGAGGTCATTGATAGTAATTGTCTTTTCTGTCCAGGTTTAAGTTACCTTGAAAAATATCTTATCATTGTACAAAGAAGGTAACCATATTAATCTATGCTTAACAAAAAAAAAGTACATTGCTTCACAAAGAGAAAAGGCACGACGCATGAGCAGAGATGCAAATTAGTTGTCCTGTCAGTGAATTTCAGTATAAGCAAGCAGTAAGAGCCACAACCTCATTACGACTAGACACTGTCATGCTCAAAACAGAAAAATGTGACCTCAATTTTTAAAAATCCAATATTACTTGCCAAGAATGACTTTCAGAAAGATTATGAACTGGAGCATTTAACCACTCAACTTAACTATATTGATCCTCTTTTCTCATTCTTCTTTCCCCCAAGGACTATCAGATCACATAAGAAATGAAGCTCACAATATTAGATAAACCAAAGTCAAGAATATTGGTGCAGCATAAAAATATGTACAGACTAGCTGATAGCGATCATACAGGTCAAAGTATAAATAATCTTAGGATTCAAATTTCACAATAGAAAGTCTGCATGCAGTACAAATATAAAAAGGCACCAGTCACAAGTGAAAGAAAAGAAGGATCATTATTGCATGCAAATGTTATATGTTATTTGGAAAAGAATTATATATGTAGATTGCACCGGATAGAGGCATAAGTTAAGACTAAGCTTACTCTTTTGCCAGCCAAGTCAACAACATCATCACGCTTCTCCAAAGTTGAAGCTGACAAGTCGAGAAGTTTCTCCATGCTCTACATGATCAACAAAAATCAATTCTTCAAGATTGATGACGAAGGTGAAATATTAAACAACTTATATACTAATAGTAACAGTTTACCACACAGAAAAAATCAAAACGGTGATCTTCTAAATAAGATCTGCAATTTGTATGTGGAGCAGAAAATGAAGAAAGATTGAAGTTATTGTGTGGACTAGACATGGGTAAAAATGAATGTTATTTCTCATTGGGCATCCAGCAGAGCATATTTTATTGGTAACAACATTAAGAAAAAAATTAATCAGAAGATATACCATAGATTGCCATTTTAACTCAACAGGAGCTCTTAACACAGACAAATTTTTTAAGGTGCCATATAATACCACATGCAAACCACGAAAACTTATTGTTTTACCAACACCAAAAATGGCATAATATCATATTTGCTAGCCACATCATAAATCAGAAATAAAGTAACGAGGATATGAATATATATATATATTGTATTTAATAAAGCATATGCTAAAGTTTGATAGACATCTCCCCTTCCCCCTCCCTTGGGGTCAATTACTTATCAAAAAAAAAAAAAAAAACTCCAACTCATGTTAATTTTAAGTGATGCACCAATTTTTGGTACGCTTTATGTTGGTCTGTAATCTGCTATCGGTAGGAATATTACCAAGAAATCTCCACTTTATTTTTTATAAAAATCCAGTTAATGTTGAAATAGTCATAACAAACTTCTAGTCAATTACCAAAAAAAAAAGAAAAAAAAAAGGGGGTTGGGGGTGGGGGGAACATCTGACCACAAATACTTGCCAATACTTCCTGATGAATTCATATACGGATATACCGTTCCTTTCATAGTGCAAGAGAGCAAATATTAATTGTAGTGAATGTGCACTATACCTTTTGCACATCATAGCCACAAAGGCCTGCAAAACAAAATTGCCTGATTAAGCATCTTACTAAACCCTACAAGTGAACTTAATAAGGAAAATGACAATGCCTACATTATAATCTGAAGCATACAAGAAAATGGTAATGTGTTTTTTACTTGTTTTAGTCATCTGTGACGAAATTGATTATTTTTAAATGAAAAAAGTAATGTTTAAAGTCGGGGCAATCTGGTTTTGAAAAAAGAAAAAAACAGAAATCCCCGGTTTAACTTATACCTTCTCTGAAGCTACCTCAAACACACATACCCAAACTTCCATATCGAAATGCTAGTTGTCT
The DNA here is from genome assembly GCA_028654335.1 of Alnus rubra. Classification (NCBI taxonomy): domain Eukaryota; kingdom Viridiplantae; phylum Streptophyta; class Magnoliopsida; order Fagales; family Betulaceae; genus Alnus; species Alnus rubra. The sequence goes on along the minus strand of JAJPGS010000001.1, from coordinate 2,376,832 downwards.
GACATGAGTAATGAACAGCATAAATAGCTAAAGTGATAAGGAAATTTACCAAGAACTTCTCGGATAACATTCTTATCTAGTTGGAAGCCATCTCCAAGCATTTTAAACATGAATTCCTCAACATCAACATGCACAGTGCCATTTCTTGCTGTTGTACTTGGTAGGACTTCTTCGCTCCATATCTTAGAGAAAGGCAAATCTTTTAAATCTAATTTTGGTGGTTTTGTTGCTTTGGGATATTCATTAGTTACTGGCCTGGGCCTAGAATAATCTTTTGCAATGAGACCTGAAACGGTACCGATTGAGACTGGACGCACTTTTGACTTCATTGATCTGGTAGTTCTTCCTCCATGATAAGAGCTCTGAAGAACATTGAAAAATGACACCTCTGAAGGCATTGCACTTGCACCATCCAATTCAGATGACAGTTCTGAAGATGTTGAACTTGCACGCTCTAATTTATCATTAGATATGCGAGTATCACTGTGAGAGGTACTTCCATGTGATGCACAAAGGATTTCACCAGCCATATCTACATTTCGCCTTGCCTTGCAATAAGCAGAGGCTATGTCCTCGAGAGAAAATGCAGAGCCAAAAGCTTCAAGCAACTTCTGTAAGTCCCTATTTTCAACATCACAAGGCGTACTGCATGAAGTAACTGCTTCCATTTCTGTAATCCTCCCAATGTCAGAGTAAGAAATGTTAATAAAAATTTATGAACTTCATCAGATGGGAAGGGATTAGTAGTTCTTTACTTGCATAACCGTAATTCCAGGAAATTTCAACAAAAATCCCATCTACATGAAAAGTCAAAAGATATTTACTAGACTGCAGACATCATACTCATCAGTCAAGAGATACTCTTAACACACACACACACACACACACAAATGCATACACATTATCATGTCAAATATACAGCATGCAATAATTCAACCTGATTAGCATACATAAATATTACTAACCCGGAAATTTGCTCAATTAATTGTCGTATAGAAATACTTCTCGTAGAAAAAGACATAACATTCAAGTCCACTAAACTAAGCAAAGTATTCACTCAATTTTCTGGAACATAGGACACACACACACATTACTAGTCTTCTTAGATTATTTTAACTAGTAGATACTCAAATTATCTATTAAAATATCAGATGTATTGTACATTAGGCAGACAAATCTACCTCCCTCACCCATATCTTCATTTTTTTCCACTCGTTCCTTTTTTTGATTGTTAAACAGATCAAGGACAGGATACAAGAAACCGCAAAGAAGGAATTGATAACATTCATGAAATATAAGAACCTAGATGGTGGACCAAGTTTCATATATTTCAATTGAACTGTTAAGTATTGAGGAAACAATCTATTTAAATATCAATAATCAGCAACTTCTTTATGGTAAGAGACAAAAGGATAAAGCATACGAAATGGAAATGAGGTAAAAACGATCATATAACATGGATTCTAAAGCAATAGTTCACTACTAGTGAATGTTCAAAAACCCAGGCCGCTGAGAGGGTTAATGGTCGAACCTTGAGGGATTAGAGTTGAACAGGATCAGACGTTGATATCAGCACAAAACTCTAAATGTGTAATTATTAATTTATTTATTGAAATATAGCACAAGAAATAGAAAAATAATATAGAGATTTTATATACCAATATATCATAATAAAAAAATAATGCACAAATATTATACAAAGAATATGCAGTATCTCAATAAATTATATGTTTATGTTACATATTTAGTTTGGTTTTTGGGAACACAAGTTAAGTTTGCTGAAAGGTAATAAGACATATTCAATGTGAAGTTAATGTTATTGAACCCTTAAATATATTAATTAAGGAGGTCAAAACAACTTGAACCGGCGTAGTAGTTGATCAAAAGTAATAAGACTGGATTTAATGCAAGTCTGCGATCTGAACAGTCCAACCAGCCCATCCAGATCAGTTTTTAAAACATTGATAATAGCTATAATTTTTAACAATATGTACTGTCTATTTAAATATAGTTATGCATGCAAATATATGTAGAAAGATAGAGAGAGATTGGGATAGAAAATGGTGGAGACACTTACAACATGCATTTCAAGAAGAAGCTGGAGTAGATAAAGAAATTAAAAAGCACAATACAACTAGATTATGTTTAAATGCAAAGGAAATCTGGGAAGGGGGGGGGGGGGGGGTTGTCAAGCCTTGAATCTTATAATCTTCAATATTTTTAGGGTCCAAAAGAAACTATAAGTTTAAGTCTTACACAACAACTTAGCCTGGTGCATCGGATTTCCCATTTAAAGAAACAAAAGCAACAGGAAACATTAGGGAAAGATTTTTCCTTTTCCAGTTCTTTGCTTTTCTATTTCTTTGTTTGCAAAGAACTAAAAATAGTTGAAATCAGAGTTTGAACTCAGAATGATGAATGCTTAGAGCAAAGAAGAAATTTCAATTGTTATTCATTGTTTATAGAAGTGACTACAACCAGTCCAAGTATGATGGAACTACCTGATTCAGCTTTTATTTTCTTTTTCTTATTTATTTTTCATTTTTTAAGGAAAAATACAACTATGAACATTAGAATTAAGTTTCTTAATATAATATTTTTTACTTCATTTTCTTGATAACCAAATAGAGGTTAAAGACACTTTTCATTGCAACGTAATCAAACAGGCCAAGTATCAAGTAAAAATCCACGGTTAATTTATGTTCTTAAGAGTACTCATAAACATTTATTGCTTCTTGAGCTATGGTTGAAAAGACAACCAAAGTTTCATACACAGGACTGAAATTACTCTGAATCAAAAACTGATTGAACAAGGGGTGAAAGCATAGAGGTCTATTCAAAATTATTGTTACATTTCTTTTCTTTTACTTTCTTTCTTCTTTTTCATTCCTTTCCTCTGCTTTCCTGTCCCCAAACAGACAGTTAAGCACAATAAAGATCAAAATGTCAATCCCTACATCATTAGTGTCTACTTAAAAGAGCATAATGCTTTAAGAAATCACATCAAATGCACAAACCTTATGCCTTAATACCCCGTTTATTCCTAAGTTGTAAACATTTATTTGAAAACTTATATATATGTCAAACATGTTATTAATACCATGAAAATGGATTGTGTAAAGGGGATCAAAATTCATGCAATGAGAAAATGGGCAATAATTTCGAAACATAGAGAAAAGGAAATCTGAACATATAATTCTGCTGTCTGAGAAGTTTAGGGTAAAAAGTGATAAATGCACACAGTTCAGGAGAATTTTCAACCATTACTCATTCTTCTCAATCATTTAAAGGTTGGCAAAATAGCTTAATAGACAACTGGTTTTCCTTTTTAAGATGCAAGTACAATAGAAAAATCTAAAAAATCAGTTTATTTGTTTCTTTTCCCCGTCCTCTCAGTAACTGAAACAAAGGAACATAGACACCTATGATCAAAATGTTATAAAAATAGTAGTTACAATAAGATTCTAACGGAATTTCAATTATCAGTTTTATAACTTAAATGGAGCTTCTCTAAGTTTTTGGAAAACATTAAAACAAGACATCAAAATTCTCAAGGTTTTCTTTCTTTTTTTTTTTTTTTTTTTCACTTCCCTGGAAGCCAAACAGATAGCTTAAGACACTTGCAAGAAAAAAGTGACAAACCCGAAGTCAAAAGAAATTTTTAATCATTGATAAGTTTCAAAATGAGTAAATCTTATTTTTCTTAATTTCATAGAAGAACACAACAATAGTAAACAACAGACTTAAATCTATCCTTCATTTCTTTCCTTTCCTATTATTTTCTCCAATCTCTACTAACCAAACAAACTGATAAAGACATTAGAAAAATGTGATTGGTAAAGAGATCAATGCATAGCTGTGAACAAATTCCAATCACCAATAATTCTTTAATCACCAATAAAGAGATCAATGCATAGCTGTGAACAAATGCATAGCTCAAGCTTACATCTGGATTCCGCAAATTGTTCCCCATCTCAAAGGTGGCAATTTGTTCGACTATGTGGATGGAACTCACTGTTCTCCACCCCTGACCCTGGTGACTACAACCGATGGCGTTGTTTCCGTCAGTCCCAATCCAGAATTCCTCCATTGGCAGATGCAGGACCAGCTGATCCTCGGTGCCATCAAACATCTCTACATCTCAAGGAATGTAGTTTTCGATGAGAGTGTTTTTCCCCTCAAAATCCAGCCTCCCACACCTGCAGATTCCTCCTATACTCCTTTGCAGGTACACGGCATATCACCTCTGCAGGTTCATGGCAATTCTTCTCCTATGGTTATTTGGCCTCCAGCATCACTGCACCCGCTCGTGATCTCCTCAACTCCACAAGCTGTCTCAACCTCACAGATTCAAAGTCTAGCTCCTGCATCTACATCAAACCCAGGTATCATCCCCAATCTCATCTCCAGTCAATTTATCAATCCCTAATCCATCCCCAAACCCGGAACCCCCTGTCTCCACTCATCCCATGATAACCAGATCCAAGAACAACATTGTCCAAGTCAGAACACTTACTGATGGCACAGTCCGTTACCCCTTCCCCATGCTCTCCTTGCTGAGTCTACTTCACCAGATTCAGAACCTAATCGTTACACCTCCGCAATGAAAGATCCAAACTGGCGCCGCGCCATGAATGTTGAATTTGATGCTCTCTTATAAAATCAGGCCTGGACCCTTGTTCCTCCCTCATCAAAACAGAATATTATTGGCTGTAAGTGAATATTTTGGTTGAAAAGAAAGGCTGATGGGTTAGTTGATCGCCATAAAGCATGCCTTGTCGCCAAAGGATTCCATCAACAGTTGGGTATTGACTACGGTGAGACCTATAGCCCGGTTATCAAGCCTACAACGGTACGCTTAATTCTCTCCCTTGCTATTTCAAGTGGCTGGCCTATTCATCAAATAGATATCCAGAATACTTTCCTCCATGGAAACCTTTCGAAAGACGTCTACATGGCTCAACCACCCGGGTTTGCTTGTCCTCAATTCCCTAATCACACTTGCAAATTGCAAAAGGCTCTCTACGGATTGAAACAGGCTCCACGGGCCTGGTATTCCAGATTATGCAACACACTCATTCAGCTTGGTTTCACTATCTCTCGGTTGGATAGCTCCCTCTTTATCCTTCAAATGGATAGCTATACATTGCTAGTTCTCATTTATGTTGATGATATATTGATTACATGCTCTAACCATGCTGCCATTCGTGATCTTCTTGCTACGCTTCACCGTGATTTTGCAGTAAAAGACTTGGGGTCCTTTAATTTCTTCTTGGGAATAGAGGTGTTACCCTACTCTCGTGGAGTTTTACTATCTCAGCAGAGATACATCTTGGACATTCTAAAACGCACCAAGATAATTGAGGCAAAACCAGCCACATCCCCTATGGCATCATCCACTCATCTTTCAGCCTTTGAAGGAGACCTATTCAATGATCCTACATTATATCGAAGTACAGTTGGAGCCCTACATTACTTATGCATCACTCGGCCGAATATCTCTTTTAGTGTCAACAAACTCTCTTAGTTTATGCAAAAACCAACTGATCTTCACTGGCAATCTGTTAAACGACTTCTCCGCTACCTAAAGCACACCATTCAGCATGGTCTTCAGTTTCAGCGCTCGACTGTAAATAATATTCAAGCCTACTCCGATGCTGACTGAGATGGAAGTCATGACGATCGTTGCTCCACAGGTGGATGTTGTATTTTTCTTGGTGATAACCTTATCTCTTGGAGTTGCAGGAAACAACAAATTGTTGCTAGGTCAAGTACTAAAGCCGAATACAAGGCCCTAGCTAACACAGTAGCCGGACTATCATGGATCCTATCACTTTGTTCAGAGATTGGTATACAATTTACTCAACCTCCAACATTATGGTGTGATAATATTGGAGCCACTTATCTTTCTTCAAATCCGGTCTTCCAAGCATGAACAAAACATGTTGGAATTGATTTTCATTTCGTTCGTGACATGGTTGCTAACAAATTTCTACTGATCAAGTTCCTGCCCAGCAAATACCAACTTGCCGACATCTTCACCAAACCACTTTCATCTTCAAGATTCAGTCTACTTAGAAGCAAGCTCAACGTTACTACTGTACCGTTTAGCTTGAGGGGGCGTGTTAGCGATAAAGTTCAATCCAATACAAAGACTCAAGACTCTAGGACTCTCGGCTGCTCAACTGAAGATAGAGATAGATCTTGTACATCTAATCCTAAGTCATATACTTAAACTCAAACACTAAGAGATAAGTCCTATCATAGTCGACTATCTCTTGTTAGCTAGATATGTTTAAATAGTTTGAATTTAAACTTTATCCTTATCATCTATCTTCTGCTACATGATGCAAAATTTGTATTTCAGTATACTTGTAATACCTCTATTATAAATACACAAGCCTATGCTCTATTCTAGCAAGGCAAACAGCTGCTCCATTCTGTCTACAACAAAATGGCTCCTTCAAGACTTTCAAATTCAAAATTTGAATTTGAATATGTAGAATGCATTTAGCTTAGAACAAATTCCAATCATTGACACTCTATTTAGAACTAGTTAAGTCAATTTCATGTTCCCAGGATTAAATTAACATTTGTATGGTGATGATAAAACAATCTTGATGAATAAATTGAGAGAATGTTTCTATTCTTCCCCTACATTTTTCTCAATAGCAAGCCAAAAGAGCAATCAGTGCGCAGATAAGAAGAGTATTAAATTGTGTGCAACTGCTTTGAAAATTAGAAGAGTTTTCCTTCTCTTCATTTCATTCAAGTTTCCATCAAGCAAAATATGATGGACTAAAAATTTTCTTTCATTTTCTATCCCTTTCGTTCAATTTCTCACCAACCAAACAGAGCACTAAAGTACTTTTTTTTTATAAGTAAATTTAGTCTTATTGAAAGCGTAAGACGCTCATAAGTACATTGGAAGCATACAAAAGGAAACACCTAACTAAGAATAGAAAAACGGACAAGAAAATCGGCAAAACTAATCTCCACTGGGGACAAAAAAGCCACCGTCCAAAGATACAGAATATGAAAAAACACTAAAGTCCTTGAAAACTTAAACGTGGTTAGAAACTGTGCATTGCTTAAATAAATTCGAATTATGACCATTTTATTTGGCATGACAAGCTCAAGTATCAATAAAACAATTCAGAGGAAGAGATTGAACATTGCCCAAATATATGCACTCAAGGTTTTCTTTCTTCTCTCTCTGTACATTTTCTCAATAACCATACACATAATGAAGGAGACTCATAATCAATATGTGAACTTAAAAAAAAAAGTAGCAACAAACACAGGGACATAAGAAACTTCAATCATCAGTTACTGTTTTTCAACATGACCAGAGCTATCTCCTTTTTATTTTTTCACAATTCTGTCAGAAGTACACAACAGAAGCAAACAATGGACCGATAATTTCCATTCCATTTCTTTATATTGCCATTTTTTCCTCCATTTTCTTGCCACCCAAACACCACTATAGTCTATAGAAACGCTTAAAATTGAAATGAGATAAAGAATTTAAGCATTTATAAGGCTTAGAACAAGGTCCAACCATCAGCGTTGTTGTTAGCAATGATCAAAGCCATAACAAGCTCATATGAACAGATTAAGCAACCAATGATGATGAAATAAGGCAATGTAGATAAGCAAAATGACAGAGTGCTTAAACCTAATACTCACAGAGTGCTTAAACCTAATACTCAAAGTTCTTACCTTTCTTTTCCTTCATTTTCTAAACAATCACACAGATAGCCAAACACACACATGATCGAACAGTGAGCAAAAAGAAAAGCGGTAGACGCACAGATGGAATGAGGATCTCTCAGCCAAGCATACCAGTCAAACACACTAGTGTATTAAAACGTGATGACGAAGTTAGTGAGGATCGTTAGACCAAATTCAATCAACATTAAAGCAATAAAACTGATATCAACCTCATTTGATAAGATTAATCATCCGATGAAGTTTAAAGCGCAATGCCGAGGAAATGAACGAGAGATTGCTTACTTTGATATTGAGCGTTGAGTGATCACACAAAAAGCTCTCTTCCTCTAGGCTAACGCTTCGTGGAGAAGGAAAAGGACTGCGTGAGTTTGTGTGTGTGAGAGAGAGAGAGAGAGAGAGAGGGAGGGGGGTGTACTTATAGCGTTTGCTTGCTTGGCGATCATGAGGAAAGTGCCAAAAGTAACTACGAAGTAAATAAATAAATAAGGGAAATGGTAGAATTACAACAAAACCATAAATAAATGAGTTGGAAATAAAAGTTAGGAATGGAAGCGTCGCTTTTGGCGCTGTCCACGCGATGTCAAAAGAGGTGGTGGACACGTCTGCTTGTACCTCTTTCTTTGTGTTTTCCTCCTTCTTGGAAAGACCAGGGAGGACCAGTGAATGGAAAAATGATGGGAAACTCACTCACCCTCAAAATGTCATGGGTTTTACAATGTTGTTACCAATTTATCAAAAATTATAATTTAGTTGATTTTGGTCCTTTTGGATGTTTAATTTTTAAAATTAGAATTCAATTCTCATTTAGCGCACGAATTTCAAAATTTGACTTTCTAAAATAAAATTAAAAAAAAATCGAATAAAATATAATTTGTTTTTAAAAAAGTTAAATAAAATATGATTTGTTTAAAAAAAAAAAAAAAGCAAAACCATTGTTTTTGAAAATATTGTTGCCAAAAAATTGTTTTTGAAAAATTAGTCCCTTTTAATTTCCCTTTTCGCTAGTATTTTTTATTAAATTCTAAGAGAAGATGTCACACGTGCGCTACATGTGATTTTTTTATGCTAGGCTACTCGTTATACCCCTCGTTTGATTGCATAAAAGTAGTACATGCCGTTAAGTTTATCTCTTGATACTTCGATGGAAGAAAACAAAACGCTTTTATCGAAAATAAATAAAACAAAACACTCTTTCAACTTTTGTATGAACAAAGCAAATCTTACATCTCGAACAAAAATTGATGTTTTTTTTGGGCGTAAGGATGGTTTTATATTATTTATTGCACACTTAAATGGTTGAGGTAGCTAAGAAGATAAAAATATTTTCAGATAGGCTCGAATGTTCAAAGAAATAATGTTTCGATCTTTCGAGTGACAACGTCAAACATGCGAGAAGAAGATCTCGATCATTCGAGTGAGAACTTCGAACGTTCAAAAGCTCATACTTGTGCACTTAAAGAAAATGCAAGGTTTTAAAGAAATTCAATTTATAGCATTTTATTAGAAATCATTTATACATACGTGACATTCAATAATGATTTTCAATTTATAAATCGTGATTATAGTTTAAATTAAATATATTTATTTTCGGGGTGTTTCACATTATGTGGTGCAGCTGGCCCGCAACATGGCCGGCCGTTATCGGGCAGGATCAGCTGTGTTCCGTGGTAAGATGAGCACCAAGGAAGTAGAGATGAACAAATGCTGAATGTGTGTGTAGAACAAGAACTACTACTTCGTTGAATGGATTCTCATCAACCTTCATTGGTAATTTAAAATCCATAGAGGAAAGAAGAGGTTTGGTATAAAAAGGTTGCTATAAAATTGGGAAATACATTACTTGTTCTTTTAAAAGCACTTTTTAATTTTTGTTAGCCCAAAAACAATTAAGACGTATAATTATCAATCAGTTAAACAATTTTTCAGTAGTAGAACTTGTTGGAAAAGTTTTACCGGCAGATGCTCTATAGACAAAAGAATGCAGTCCCAATCACATCACATCAAATCCTCTCTAATTGATGTTCAACCGGAGAGAAGTCGGTCTTTTATATACAAGGATATTTTTATAATTTCACATGGGATAAAATTACAAATATAAAGGACCGATCTTGGCCGGTCTCAATCAAGATAATTAACTTCAATTTAATTTGAGACTCACTTTTTTTCTTTTTTATTTTTTTTTCCTCTTAGCAATAGTTTTTGGGTTGATATGCGGGATAAGAGTCTCTTACAATTTTTTAGAAAAAATTATAGATTTTCAAATTATATGAATTCATATCTTTTTTTTGCATCGAACGACATACCAAATACTACATTTCAAAAATGTAACATATTACTAATGAAAATTAAGTATATTTTCATAAGGTTTTTGTGGTTTATGTTATAGAAAAATTTTAAGCAAAAAACTATCTTTTAAATTATTAAAATAAAGTATATTTTTTTCTAAAAAAAGCCTTTTAAAAGAATTTTTTATTTTTTTTACAAATAACATTTTGTAAGCCGCTCAATGGAAGAAAATGCTTCCCATCAGGGGCGGAGCCAGCCCCTCCAAGTTGGAGGGCCAAATTGAAAAAAAAAGTTTTGGAGGGTCAAAATTAGAAAAAATAATAAAATTTGGAGCAAAATCTTAATTTTTTTTAATTTTTTTTTTTTTTTTGGGGAGAGCCCAAGCCCCAAGGTGGCTCCGCCCATGCTTCCCATAACGGAGCCCAAATAGAAAAAAAGGAAGAGAAAAAAAAAAAAGAGTAATACTACATATCATTCCCTTGTCCTAATTTTATCCGCTCAACATTTTCAAGAGATGCAAATTTAGCTAACTGTACAGACGGAACTGCATGTAATCCAACCTCTTCACCGTTCTCAAATCAATATGCCACGCAGCTACAGTCTACAGAGCCACTTCTTAAACCTTCGACTCAAAAACCCAGTCTCGTAATCGATCTTCTCTCTCCAACTCGTATCAGCCTCCTAAAGGTACTCTCTCTCTCTCTCTCTCTCCCTCTCCCTATCTTGAGGTCATTGATCTGTGAGGAAGGTGTAGAATGGTTGAAAATGATTTGGGTAGTTTATATTTTGTTTAATTTTTCTGGGTTTATTTGATATTTTCTCTGTAACTTTCTCTGGGATTTAGGTATGTTCTTTGGTGGCTGAATTTGGTGTTTATCTTAGTGAATGCAACTCATTTCTTGAAGTTCATTGCCTTTTTGAAGTTGGGTTTGACTTGGTTTCGGTTTCCAAAGAATTTGCTCTAGAATTTATGTTGTCATGCTGTTGGTTCTTGAGTATCTGCCATTGAATAATCGATTGTTGCTTTCTTTATTGTCCAACGAAAACAAACTTATTATTTTGATTGTGACTAAATTGTTCTGCTTTGTATCTGATGATGTAAATACGCACATAAAAGAAACCTCAGAAAAGGGAATAAAGAAAGCGAGAGTAAAATTTCAGGCATAGTCAGTTTGGAGAGTAGGAAAATAAGATGGGAACAATACCTTAATTGCGGTGTGGCTTCCATTTTCTTGCTTGGGCAGATACATGATGTTTTTTTTTTTTTTTTTTTTATGAATAGGTAGATGATGTTTCTGCAGCCTCAAAACGGCTGTGTAAAGGAGAGTTAAACCATTCGTTCCTCTTAGTATGAAATGGTTGTTTACTTGAATTTTGGGTTATTTTAAATAAGAAGATTGTGAACTAAAAGTAAAAGATTTACGGATTTCTTTCTCAGTGGTTCTGTTTTTGCCTTAGGAAAGAATTATTGGAAACCTTTCATCTGTACGTATGAAACAAAATCTCTTCAGTGATTTTGTTGTGCATTTTCTTATTACTATCCAAAAGGAAGATGATTGTAGTTGAGTGTAAAAAGGGCTCCTTTTTATGCTTGAAGTTAAAGTGTCTGGGAATCGTTGATCTGGTTTAGTCTTACTATTAGCTGCTAGATTAGGGTTGTTTTATCTACTTGAGTTGGATAAATATATGTTATATTTCTCACATTATCTTATCTCTTTTCAACTTTACCCTTATGTCTAAAGTTGCTGAAATATTGATCTTGATACATTATTTTTGGTAATTGTAAATTTGGTTTATGATATATATATTTCCTTAATATTGTATTGAAGAGAAATTATTGAATATAATTCTAGCTGCCCATACTTGGCTTGTAGTGTGATATGTGTATTATGATATATATTGCAATAGATATCAACACCAGCCACAAGTTTTGACTTTTATAATAATGGAGAAGAGACTGTTCAAAAATAAAAGCTCAACAATTTAGAAAGGTATTAGAAGCTTTTTTTAAGTATTAATTTGGGCATTATATTTTCTTTGCTTGACCTAACATCTATAGGATTACTTAGATTGGTGCTATGTTTGCTTCTTCTTCTTTTTTGATGGGAAGAACTTAGTTGGTACTAGTTCATAGGGTCCAGTATGATATATCTCTTTCTTTTTGAATGTTAGATGTGTATTTAATGTCATTAGTGTTCATGCTTGTAAAGAAAAAATGTTTTATGAGATTGAAGAAAAATGAGATACATTTTATTAAGTCACAAAGTGAGGTTCGTTTATGGACAACTAATAATTAATATATTTTCTTTCTACATTAATATGAGTTATTGGTAGGCCATCTATATTTAATATATAAGCATTAACCTGAAAGCATAGATTTGCTGACATTTAACAAGATTGGAGCTTGCAGAAATCTTAGAGGGGAAACAAAGAGTAAAATGTGTAATGTGAAAACTTTTTTTTTTTTTTATTATATATATGTGAAAACAGAAACCTCGTTTCAAATTTAACATGGGTTATTGCTTAGCCTAGCTGAAGTGAGCTTCTAATTTTTTCATTAATAACTGAATGTTTAAATTTCCTTTTTATCCATCAATTGTTTGGCATCCAAATTAAGCCTTATTTAACTTTTTTGGTCCTGAAACTTTGTTTTAATTGACTTTGGTGTTTAATGTTTAAAAATTGTTTTTTTTAGGAGTTCATGAATTATGACTTTAGCGATAAAAAGAAAAAAATATTTCATGAATTATTATTTGATTTACTTTGGCAGTCTTGCATGCTCCAAAGAGAGTTTTCTTTTCTGATTTGTGCTACTTATCAAAAAGATCACTTTTGCCCCCATTCTTACCCATGATAAATTACAATTGTTTTTCTTCTTTTAGTCTGTGTAACTTTTGAAGCACTGTTCAGGATGGTTATAGCTACAAGTAGCTAACTTCTCCTAAACTTAATTAACGGTTTGCATTATGAAACTATGTGCCGCTGTCCTCACTCCCTTCTGAACTAGGCTCATATTATAACCTTTTGAGGGTTATCTAGCTCATTAGCACATCATTAGTTTTCGATGATGCATATCTTTGTGACACTGCTTCTTGGTAATTGCAATTACAATTCAGGCCAGTTATACCAGAAAAGAAACCACTCTCTTGATTAGATAACAAATTCTCAAGTGATGAATTTGACCATTCAGATTCCATTACCTTACAGTTCTTTTGATCTTAAAGCATCTGGATAACTTTTAGTACTCTGTTAGAACAACAATGGTGTCTAGTATTTAGAATGCTCCTATAATTAAAGCAGTTTAATGGGCTTTGGCAGCAACATATGGGAACCAGGGGAGTTATTGGGGATAAGTGGTCTATGAGGGTTCTGTGGCTCTGTGCAATTGGAAGTGCAGTTGGTACGCATCCCTAACCTCTTTTTTGTCATAGTTTTATTCAAGTTATCCTATTTGATTGCCAAAACAACATATTCTGAGTTTATTTGGAATAATTGCCTTACCATTTTCTCTGCTGGTGGTGATTACTACTTGTTTAGGCCTGTATATGGTCGCCGTAGAAAGACAAACACAGAACAGGAATCGCATGTTGGCTGAGAATTTGAAGGCTATGGAAGGTGAAGGCGAAGGCAGTGGCAGTGGCAGTGGCGAGCATGAGCATGCTTAAAAACAGACATATAACATGATGAAGAGCTTATAAAAACTATTTTTTTTTTCAAATTGGTGTCACAGGCTTTTGTCTCTGTGATAATAAGCTGTTTATTTTCAAGTTTAGGGAGGATGATAGTATCTTAGAAGTCAGATGCATCTTCTAACCAGGCGAAAATAAAGAATGACAGTGAAATTGGGTGGCTTGATACATTTTTACTTGTTGCCCTTCTCCTTATTTGATGCCTATACTTGATCTTACGCTTATAGAAGTGTTGGAGAATGGCGCTTGAAGGATATATTCTTGGAAAATGGAAACACTTAATCTCCCTGCATCCCATGCCAGCAGCGATTGCCATTAGACTTTCATGCAAATTGGCTATGTCCACCGGAAATGCGATTTCCAATGCAGTTTGTAGTATTTGTTCGTGAGGAGTGTATCGATCATGCATGACTACTGCAGGCTGGAACATGCATCGTCATAGGTAATGGGGGTGGCACTAGCCAAGAAATGAGAAGTGGTACTGGATATGGCTGAAGGTGGCAGTGGATAAGGTTCGAGGACTGGCATTGGCATTGGTTTCAGCCCAGGACACAATGGCAGTGGCTCAGGTGGTATGTAGGTAGGAACAGTCATCGACACTGGTAGTGGAGGTGGCATTGGCCATAGGATGGGAAGTGATATTGGATATGGCTCAGGAGGTGACAACAGATATGGCTCGGAAACTGGCTTAGGCTCTGGTATGGGCCCATAATATAGCAATGTTCCAGGAGTTGGATGTTGGCCTGTTCCATTTATACCAGGATTTGGTGGTGCTGGATCTAGCTATGGCGCAGGAGTTGGAACTGGACACGGCTCAGGTAGTGGAGTTGGTTTAGGGATTGGGGTTGGATTCCAAGGATACATGAAATGCATCCCTGGACGACCTATTTATGTACCAATTTGTCAATTGTGTCTTCAATGCAAACGGCTCCTCTCCATTTCCTTTGAATTGAAATGCAAAGGATCTATCCTCCAGAATGGGGCCATTTGGATGGAAATAAGCTTGCTTAATATGGGGCCCAAAAGCCCATCAAGGAAGATACTGAACCCAGCCCACCAAGCTTGTCACATGAGCCAGCCAATGATGCCCCCACCAATACCATTAGTCTGAGAAACTAACAGACCTGATCAAAAGAGCTTCGACCATGAGACATCTCAACATCTAATTAAGAAAACGCCTAGCAATAAAAGCTTCTGATAAGATATTTTTTATGATTCAACGATATGAAATTATGAATTTTCTCTCTTGACGTAAGACATTCTTTTTTTTTTTCAAAAAATAAAAAATAAATAAGTAAATCTTTCATACTTCCATTAAAATTCAAGAAGAAACATCTTGCTTAACAAGTACAATATTTTGAATAAAAAATTGGACACTCCAATAATTAGAGAAGAGTTACTTTCGCTAAACAGTGAGCTGCTTTGTTGACTTCTATATTAGTATGCTCCACATATCATGACTAAAAACTACTCAACATACTTTTTATATCATAAATCAATTGGCCATACCGACTCCAACAACATTCATCATGCCACAATTTATGTTGTCACAACCTCAGCTACTGTTTGATCAATTATAAAAGACTTTATATACATAGAGATGCCAATACATTACCCTTATAATCTATAATAATGACCCTCATACCCATCTTCTCTTCAATTTTTTCTATAACTGCATCCCAATGTATATTTACCACCCCCAACAGGTGGCTTTTCCATATCATCCTCTTCTCTCTCTCTTTTTTTTTTCTTTCTTTCTAAGGGTGCCTCCAAAGACTACTGTATTTCTCTTTTTTTTTTTCTTTCTTTCTAAGGGTGCCTCCAAAGACTACTGTATTTCTAAGAAGCTAAATCCTTCTAGCTATCGTTGCCATCAACTCCAATTCTTCATCTTCTGCTCTCTCCATTAATTTCCCTAATAAGCAAAGCAAATCATTTTCAGTACTTGGACACTTTTGAATATTTTTATTGCATTCCGTCCATACATCAGTTGATGACGGACAATTCCAAATATATATGGCCACCACAAATATTACAGAGGATCTGCACTACCCTTTTTTTTTTGAATAAAAAAAAAAAATCTTCACCGGCCTTGGTGTTCGCACCTTCCAAATTCTCTTCCACACAATGCTATAAAATTGAGAATGTTAAACATTCTCCTCTCTTGCCTGCATCTTTCCTTTCCGAAATGATAGGCACTTTTTTTGCCGAAAAATTCTCATTTTAAGTGCCTATCCACACTAGCTAGTTGATACGCTGATGTAAAGATTGCAATTAAGCATAGTTGGGTGGGTTCTTGCTCAACTGATGCAGGGGACAATATTAGTAATTGTTGTCTGTTGAGATGGCTCAAGGAGATAGACAATTTGTTTGCTTTGGACCTAACGGGTATAAATACCTAACAAATTTAACATTTTTCTGCTGCAGAAGTGTCTCTTTCCTTCAATTTGTGCTCCACTGTTAAAGCCTTAAAGGGATGATGGTTTAAGGATAAAATTCTGAGAAACTAGAACCTAACATCATCACTATATGTTATAATGTTTGTTTACATTTTTGAAGTATATGAATCTGTTACATGAAGAGCTCGTATATTGACATCTACTTAATCATGAAAAGCTCGTATATTGACATCTCTTTCTCTCTTTTTTTTTTTCTGTAATCCAAATAAAACCTACACTTATCATACGTGATATTTCTTTGCTTATTTTTTCTTCATCACAATTGTTGCTTCATTCTCCTCTGGTTGGCATAGAAGAAGATCTCAGAAAACCTTCTGCCTTGATAGTCAATGCGACTGATGAAGAAACGGAAGCAGAGGGTCGAAGCAGGGGTGTACCTACCCTGCTTGAGGTTTCATTAGCGACTGGGGAAGGGCTGGTTGCAGTGGCACAAGCTGGTTGTAACTCAATTTCAGTGCATGAACCGGCAGCAGTTCCAGGGGCATCAAGTAACTCCTGATCATCTTCCTCAATTGACATTACTGTGCTCGTGTCCGTGTGTATAGTGGAATCATCAGCAAAAATACCAAGCCTCCTCCTCCTCCTGGCTGCCTTCCCCCATCCATGTATAGTCTCCCTTATCCTCTGAGGAATTAAGGCTGCCTTATAGTTTGTTCCCATCTGAAAAGAAGAAAAAAAAAACCCCATTACTTTTGGGAATCTTAGTAGATGAAATGTTAAGGCACCAAGCATTTGCTTTAATGCGATCCATATTAAATGCTTCACTTGATGCATCTTTATTGAGTATTGTACTACATTCGGACAAGGATCCTCTCAATTTCATGGTCAGGATTTAAAGTTGGTGAATATAACGATGTACATGATTCAACATTATTACGTGCCAACATTGACTTAATATATACCGTTAGGTGCACAAATTTTAAATCCAAACTGTGAAATGGATACCATGAAATGGAGAGGACACATATTGTATCCTGAACAACAATAGACAGCAGAATGAGGCAAACCCACTTTCCTACCCGTAATGGGGAATCAGGATTTACTGCTACATAATAACATTGAAAGACCACAAATAAATGTAGTAACTATGTCCATTTATTTTTATTTTTTAAAAAAAAAAGAATATCAAGAATTGATAAAAGTGGCAAAAACAACTGACAGAGGAAATACATGTTATGTTATTCACAGGTGTTCAAGAATTATCTGCACAGCAACATAACTAGCAAACATCAATTGTACACCCTAAAATTGCACACAAGTAAATAGAAAGTTTTGTAATAATATGTTTTGGACTTCAAAAATCCATAAGTACGTCGCAGTGACCCATCAAGTTAGAAAGAAGCTTAATCGTCCACAGAATTTTTTTTTTTAAAAAAAAATTACAGAGGTTATAGTTGAGGTTTAAAGCATGCTAAGAGACAAAAACATATTTATCTCGGTGTGAGTTGTGTTGACCTATAAAAATAGAAGTTTATCAGACTAACTTTTACCATCAAAATGAGCATGTTCTCAAAGTTCCCACCAAGTATTATAATTAGTTTGCTTTTGTTGTAGAAGTAATCTCATAATTCCTCAATTAATCACATTTCCTATCAAATTTAGGTCACAGGAGAGTACTGATATTTTATGAATATGTAATCTCAAGTATATGCTGTATTTCAACTCTTAACTGTTTACACGTAATAATACCTGAGTAACCAGTGCATATAGTGGCAAGGTGCTGTAGCTGCAGAGGAACTGTCCAGCAAACCTACAGGATAATGACAGTAAAAAAGGGACCATGACCGATAACATAACCAGATCGAGATCAACACAACTAGTTCAAAGTATGCCTACCCCAAAATCAGCCTTAGGTACACGAGCAAATGATTCCTAATATAACAAGAACGATACCCAAACTGCCACTGTAAGCATATCAAAAGATGGTTTAGTTGAAACTGCACAGATCCTCCATCCTTGGATATTTAAGTAGAGAAAAAAAAAATCATTTTCCTCCTGTATCTTTGAGGTCTATGATCTTGTAACTGCTTAAATGCTTTCTATATATTTTAAACAGCTTAGTCAAAATCAAATCATTTGCTAAACTAATCTTTGTAAAATGAAGAACAGCAAACATGGGAGAGAAAAAGAGAGAGTTCACAGAAGACAAGCAATTAAAAAATAGAAATAAATTTCCAATTGGTCAAGATTGAGTTGAAAAAAGTCATCTCGAGCACTCCAAATACCAATCTAGTCAAGGAAGAGAAAGTACCCAGAACCAAAAGAATGAAGCCAATTCAAATGCATTCTGCAAAGAGAGGTAAATAAAGAAACATACATATCAGTTTTACTTTCTAGATTGAAAAGTAGAGAACAGATCATTCAAAAGAGAAGAAGAAAATAACTTTGCATCTATCTGCCGATGCATCATAATAATTTTTGCCAACCTGGAACAGAATAAAATGGATCAAGGATAGCAATAGTTCTGGCTTCTTAAACCAGAAAAGATCATTCCGAGGCCTCAGCTTTGCTTCTGTGAAGAATGCATTCTCTAATGCCAAGGTTGCAATAACATGCTGCAGCTTTGTGCCCACTAGAAGAACAAGCTGCAAGCAAACATGTAGAACCAAATTACAGGACATGTACGGCAGGGAACTTGCATCCATATAACAAGTCTTTAGATGCAGGTTTAACTTAAATTCACTCTTGTTGTAGTTCCAGCAACTGGAGATTTAATGTTAAGGTGTAATATGTTGATTCTTATGTATATGTTAGTTCGTCAACACACATCTATGCTGCCACTTCAGAATGTACAATGGATTCAATGAGCACAGAAGTAACTGCAAAAGCTACAAGCGAAAAAAGAAAGAAAAAGAAAACTTACAGTAATAGGAATGATCGCTATCCAGAAATATAGATTAGACCCTGTATCAAGCACCAGAAAAAAGAAAAAAAAAAAAATTGTATGTTTAGAGAGTTCAGATTACCAATTATGATCAGATCAGACACAATCTACCGATGGGATAGACAACTAGATGAGAAAAGTACAAGGCTACAAGTAATATTGATCACTGAGACTGAGACTGGAAACTTCCAGCAGAAAGAACCACTTGAAAAAGGAGGGGGGGACAAGAAGTATAATAATTCGAGCACAAGTAAAATTTTCCTGCATTTAACCAAAGAAATCATAAAACAACTATTTATGGCCTCCTTTTCCATAATGTGCAATACCTTTTACATTAAACAGCATGAAAGCAACAACGAATCCCCACAGTGGGCCACTGAAAGAGATTAAACAAACAGACAATTTAGATGCCAATTTCACAAAGGAAATCAATAATCCAAAACAATACTAACATCCAGGAAAAATAATTAGCGACCCAGAAAAGATGGCCAAGGGTCCCCAGAGGCAAGTACAACCCAGTGGCAGTGTCCTTAAACTCCTGCTTGTCCTAGACTTAACAGCAAACTTACTGATGCATCAAATACGTCTATATACTGAAAACTAGAAGGAAACAAGAAGTATTCACACATAAATTATATTCCCTCGTCCAGCTGTAATACCCCAGACTGTGAAAGTCAAATCTCATATTGAGTGGGTACTAGGTGAAACAGAATTATATAGGTGGCTTTAGGGAGCTCTAATTGTAACTTTACTAGTCATTTTGGATTTAGTGTAGATGTGACTAGCGCTTCCCCCTTAGACTAGATGCATTGTTAGGTATTCTAAAAGAGTCCTTCCATGTAAGCCCTTGACATGGACCTCCACCTCACCCTCAGTAAGAGTTCAATTACGGTTCTTTACACCATTTTCACCTTAACAATTTTATTCAAGGAATTTGTAACTAGAGTAAGCTTTCGAGATAAAGAAGGCAGAATTGTATGATTTACATATGAAACCATAAGGTAAATAAAACTCATGAATGCCTTTTTGGTAATCATGTTCAGGAAGTAAGTAACCAACAGAATGGAATAATATTGGATTTTGATCTCATTAGCAAAAATAATTCCAAAAGTGATGCTTACAGCTCAATAAAGTGGAGATAAGAGATCCTCATATATGAACAGAAATTACTACCAAAGCTTTGAACATGATGCAATGAAATAGTGGCTTTAACATATTAGTCACCTCACACCAACTATCATTTGGAATTCTTCTTCCATGGAGCGAATCATATAGCTGTGAAAATCATATTTCAGTGTGAGGTTGTGATTCTGCCATGAATAAGAAACAGAAGAAGAAATTATTCATAAAGCAGTAGGCATAATAGCATTCCTAATATATCAGCAGAAGATAACTCCTACAATGCAAAATGCCTCGACAAATTAAATATCAGGAGTGGAGAGATGAGAAGAAATCAGATTTTAGAATGCTGTAAACATAACAGATAGGACTGCATAAAACCATCACTATAGAAAATCCATAATAGAGTTCCACAGTGGAAGCCAAGACCAGTTCAAGATTGTGAAGACTTGCCAAGATGATAAAGCATGCAAAAGTTTTAAAAGATATACAACCTGAAAATGGATTGAAAATACTAGCTAAAACAATTCAAAGATGATACGTAGAGTTTGCTATGTATCACTGTGGGAGGAACGCTAGTTTAACAGATAGTGACCATAAGATTGTCATCCAAAACTGTCCTACAAGTCCATAGATAGAAATCATCTTCCTCTATATTATCAGAAACTCTTCAAATAACCATTTTTCCAGCAAAATATTTGTACATCACATAAGTTTGTCTTGAGCATGATTTAATGTGTTTTTTTCCCAGCAAGACAGACATGCAAACCCAATTGACAATATTAAGATTGACTCACATTTCTGGATATAATTAGTAACTCAAAGGAGTAATTTGTGGAAGACCAAACCAACGGGAGACTAAAAAAATAAAAATAAAAAAGGAGAGAGAGAAGATGAAACTACACTTACCCTCCTCGAACTGATACCCGATTTGCAATCACCCCACCAAACTTTAAAAAGTGTCAATCGACCCCCTCAAACTACCCAACACTTTCAATTTGCCCCCTCCATTAGTTTTTTCTATTAACTTGGACGGAAAATGAATCACGACTATTGTCTATTATATCCCCAATTTGATGTGTGAAAATACATTTATGCCCTTATATTAAAAAAATAAAAATAAAAACAAAAAAAAACTCCCCCAGCCTTGGAGACCCACGGCCAGGCCGTAGGTATTTTTTTTTAATCTGATGCAGGGGTATAATGGACATTTTGAGCCACATGATGCATTTTCCATCCAAGTTAACAGAAAATGCTGATGGAGGGAGCAAATTGAAAGTTCTTGGTAATTTGCAAGGATCAATTATCACTTTTTAAAGTTTGGTGCGGTGATTGCAAATTGAGTGTCAATTCGAGGGGTAAGTGTAGTTTCCGCTATAAAAAAATTTGTAGGTCTGAAAGTAAAATCATCATATACTAGACTGTAGTTATGTCTCGTATATGTGAGAATATCACATACCATGATGAAGCCCTTACGAAGTGTAAGGTAATCAGCACGAACAACCGAACGTCCAAATTGCCTGAAGAAACATGTCTGCAATATAACAAAACCGAAAACCTTAATATAAATATTATACCAACACAACTTCTAAAGTAGAATAAATATTGATGCTCTTTCAATTGGAAATATCAAAAAAGTAAGTCTTACAGTTAAGAAATAGTGTAAAGAGCACACACGCACGGACTTCACTACAAAGCAATATAGGTGTGTGTGGTGTGAGGAAAAATTAGAAGAACGTAAGATAAAAACATGGGAAAACCAATTAGATCAACAGCAAGAATTTTTTTTAAAAAAATAAATAAAAAATTGAAAACAGCCTGGTGGGTGGAGAAGAGAAAGTATAATTCTCGTAGCAATTACCATAAGGTAGCTCACTTATTGCACAAGAAATACAATACAAATTCTTCGCTGAAATTTTCAGATAGTAAGAAATGAACAACCCCTAGCACCCCATTGATGCCTTTACAACTGCATTATGGCAAAGTTGGCAATTCTAGTATTTAAATTACATCTCATCCTTTCAACTTACAGCAATATATTGTCAGAATTTCATTTCCCCACTCCCACTTACCCTCTAATTATCTCTCTCACATAGATTATTTAAAAGAAGGAAAAAGACAATACATGAGTAGCTAAGGCACCCAAATCAAATACAGTAAGCAATTGGAATTCTCTATAGCTAAACAAGATTTTCCTAATGCTGTTTTATCAATTAAATATTGCTAGCCTATAATTATTATTTTTTCTTTTTTGTTTTTAAGCACTACTCTAATCTTAAGAATACAGCATGACACAACAAATAAAAGAAAGTCAAGTACCTACCACCCAGACAAGGAAACTATTCCTGACAAAAGGCTTTGATGCATGGACCTTGACAAATGTTGATTGCCTTCGCAATGTCTGCTCTCTTGTGATTTCTGTAACAAAATAAATATAAAAATAAATAAATAAATAAATAAATAAATAAAAAAATTCAAAGTAGTAGTTGTTCTAACTTTTCCTTTCTAACAGAGAGTTAGGCTATGTCGTTTTTCTGCTCTCTTCAGCATGTTCTTGCATAATGGGAGTCTTATATGGGTTGCGAAAAGAAGTGAAGTGTGTAGAGGCTGAAGTGAGGGAACTTAGAGCACAAATGAGGCATCTGACTCATTTGTTGGTATTTTTGTGGGTGATAATTATTTTTGTGGTAGGGCTATGGTTGAAAATACAAGAAAATCATTAAAGCTAATCACTAAGGGAGCTAAGTACACAGTTGTCCAAGTAAAAAGAGAATAAAAGAAGAAGGTCTTAAGCTCCTCTAACGTTCTTTCTTGGTCCTCGAATTTTCTATCATTTTGTTCCCTCCATACGCATCACAAAAGGCAAAAATGCATCATCTTCCACACAACAGCACTCCGAGAGCGTCCACCCCCAAGCGAATAAATTTGTTTTAATTAAGTTTAAGTGTGCTTTAATTAACTTTGGACCTTTGGAGATGTGTTGAATTTGAGACTTTAGACTTTTAAGGAACTTGTGAGTAATCAGATGATCGATTAGGATGAAACATCGATCGATGAAACCCTAGTCCAGAACAATCGATGGACAGTTACAACAACTTGATTTTAAGACATTTCTACCTTTTAGGACGTGCATGTGTTTGTTTAAAGAGATGCTTCTCGACTCTTTAGCCTCATCTCATTATTTCGCAGCCTTTGGAAACTTTAGAGAGAGAGAGAGAGAGAGCATAGCTTGAGGGTTTACACTCAAGAAGAGGTAATCTTCTTGTTTAATTCGTTCTAGTTACTATTTCTAGTCTGTTTCTACTTGTTTTACTTGCTGTATTAGTCCATTGATCATATGATTTCGTAAGGTTTAGTAGATTGTGATATCTAGGTTGTTTTTTATTGAGTTATGCATGCATTAATGGCTAGATGATCTTGGAGAATGATTATCATGTGATATTGAGTTTGTTAGTATTTTGGCCTCATTCTGTGTTTGGACAAAATCACTTATATATAAGGATGCTGCAAACAGGGATTCCACTGTTCAGAGTGAAGTCAGAAGAATTTCAAAGTTCCCTGTCAGCCGTCCGGACGATGTGTCATCCCGTCCGGACGCCCATCTGTCTACTGCTCCATCTTTCCGGACGATGTGTCATCCCGTCCGGACGCCAGACAGTCCAGCATTATCCGTCCGGACGACGTGCTTATTCCGTCCGGACACTTCACTGTATCGAGAAGCTTCTGTGCCAGTTTACTCCGTCCGGACGTTTCAGCAGTACGTCCGGATGCCTATCGGTTCTCGAACGGTTCACTGATTCTTTCCAAGTTCTAAGAAAGGGAAGATCAATCAACCGTCCGGACGATGTGGTATACCGTCCGGACGCGTATCTCTGTAAGGCAAGAATCGCAGTTCAAAATGAACCGTCCGGACATCTGACAGCTGTGGTCCGGACGCTGGTGCATCGTATATGGTAACTGACGATTCGACTTCAACCGTCCGGACTTCTACCCCTTATGGTCCGGACGCACACGCATCAGATATGAAAATTGCGTGCTGAAGTTTAGCCGTCCGGACGCTCCTGCCCCTTGGTCCGGACACGCGAAGCCTGTTATGGAAATTACTTGCAGCGGACGTGCGTCCGTCCGGACGATCGAGCCATCCCGTCCGGACGATGTTCTTATACAGGAAAGATTTCTCCGCGAAAATTTCGAAAAATCCTGTCGCACAGTTGTCCGTCCGGACGGTCATGGTCCACCGTCCGGACGGCTCACAGGCTTATTTTGCCTGACGCTCATTCTGACCCCCAGACTATAAATAGGGGTCCTTGGGCACTTAGAGCTGCAAGAATTCGGTGTGAATTCCATTAGAGCTTAGAGACGTGGTATTTCCTCTAGAGCCGTTTTTCAAGTGTGCTGAGCTATAAATCGAAGTCTATCTTAGAGGTCGGCTCTAAGGTAAGGAGTTCCATTGAAGATCCCTTCAGGTAGGTGAACCTGGTTGGGAAGCGTTCGTGTTGGGTTACACGTCAGAGATCAAGGTATGACCACTGTATCGGTACATGTGAGTGTTACTATCTTGTATCTAGCTTTGTCTTCTGAATAGTGGAATTCCTGGGTTTGGCTGCCCCGAAGTGGTTTTTCTCTTAACAGAGTTTCCACTTCGTCAACAAAAATCTGTGTCATTTACTTTCCGCTGTGCTTTAATTTTTGTTGACACTTATGCACACACTTCGTTTTTAGAAGTCAATTCAATTTTTCAGAGTTATTGGGAGTAATTGTGTTCTGATTATAAGTGGGGAAATAAATCTATATGCTTGGACTTGAATCTTTGATTGTTTAGTGTTGGGTTGAAGTTTTGTTTGGTTTATTATGCATTGATGAGGTTAGATGATGTTGGATGATGTGTTCCTAATTAGGATAGTATTAGGATGCATGTTAGGACCTTAGATTGTGGTTAGGATGGGTTAGAATGGTTGGAGTTGGATGTAACAGTTTCTAGCCGAGAACCGAATGTTCGGTGGTCTAGTCAAATGATCGGTAACGATCGATCGATTATTTGGTAAAATGACCGTTATGTCATCATATTAAGATTTAGGACGTATTAGCTTAGATTAACTTCTGATTAGTGATTTTTTCTCAGATTTCGAGGGTGGTGAGACTCAGGAAGTCTATTTGGAGCCTTGCGACCACGGTGAGTAAACTTACACAAATACATGTTATTTCAGATTACTTCATAAAATGAGTACTTTATACGATGAACGTGCATATTTGCAACTCTCATGAAATATCGTTTTAGAACTATGTGAACTATAATTCATTTATGAAAAACATGAGTTAGAAACAATATGATGTAAATGAGAATTTGTAAATGCATGCATATAAAAACAATTGTAAATTGTACCGTATGACATGATGCTTCATGTACAGATAAAGGTTGTGGGCTGCTATTATATGGGTTAATCCCTATGGTCAAGAAATTTACTTTCATGTTTGGCATTGGATCTAATGGTTTTCTAGGTGACCGACACAAGAATGTTTGATTGGTAGTTACAATGACAACATCGTTAATGGTATGGATCACTCAGGGTTTAAATCCGGTTGGGCTACTAACGATGACAGTATGCGACAACATTGGGGCACCAGTGTTATACTACAGGTCACTCAGGACAACACCAACCCTACCAAGAAAGGGGCTAAAGGCTTGGATAAACCAAATGGAGTACACTATAACATCTTTCCTTAATTATCATGTACCTTATATCTATATTGCATCCATAAGTTTATAACTGATGACGGTATTGCATATTAATGTCTGGAAAGCTAAATGACATTTTTACTCAAACTGAGTTCACAAATACAATAACCTGTAATCCTGTGTATCTAGACTCACTAAGTCGTGAACTTACGCTTGTATATTTTTAACCTATAAACCATGTGTTGTTTTATAATTGGCTTATCAATAGATGTCGGATTCGAGAAAGACCTTGAGGCAGTTGTGGCCATTTAGCGTGTAAATAACAATCTGATTAGCGCTTGAGGACTTATTGCAAGATTATGTCAACTGCTCATGGTAATTAGTATTTTTCTGAGTGATGTTATAGACTTTGAGTCTTGAGGCGTGTCTATGTTTAAGATTTAGTTTGGATCTTTTTTATTGTTGATGTGTATAGTGCAAGGATTTCAGTTATTGTGATGATTATTAATAAATGCTCTAGTTGATATTTCTCTTACTTATCAAAAAAAAAATGCTCTAGTTGTAATTATTAATGTCAATAGAATGTTAGAAAGTCGTGTGTTTCCACTGCTGAGTATTCCCTTTTGTAGATTAGAGATCCCTAGGTCTTATTCCTTGTGAAATTTGATTGACAGGTTAACTATAAAGTTAATTAATTTATCGGGGCGTTACAGAACCACCCCTAGATTCGGCTAGAGGGAGTGGTTGAACTACCCGCAAGCTTTTGGGGGCAATCCGACCTCCCCATGGATTTTTTTTTTCTTTTTCCTTTTATATTTTTTACATGTATAATTATTGGTGCTGATGTGACAATGTCGGTTTGTGTCCAAATTTTGAATGGAAGTTCAGGGTAGGGAATTATTTGCCATTTATGCTTACCACGAAGAGTTTTAAGCCACTTTTTAAACCCTAGGAAGCTTATTACAAATCAGCGCAACCACAAGGACTGGTTTTGCATTTTTTCCACCAAAAAAAATTTCAAAGTGGCAACTTCGTGCAAATATTCAATTAAAAAGCAATCGTAAAAGAAGCAACTGAATCCTAAGATGTGGAAGCTCAACATCATCAAACGTCCTATTGTTTAGCAGCAAATATACCGTATAAGGCATTAAGGAACCATATTTCAAATCAGCTAGCACCTATTCTTAGCAAAGTGCTCCATCAATACACTTACAACTCTACAATTGTTCTAGGCATCATCAGTATACCAGCTAGTACAAAAACAAGTGACCAAAGCTATCGGGGAACTTCAGATTGAAGTAAAAAGTGATCCATAGTCCCTATGTTCCTTTACTTATCAAAAAAAATGTTCCTCTAACTTGTCAGTCAATCACAACTTGTTTCCACTTAAGAAGATTATCCACTATAATTATCTTCCCAGAGCTGTAGGCCAAAGAAGCCAATCTTATTGGGCAGCTTTGCCCATCAAACACTTTTCACCTAAAAAAGAAAAGGTTAAAAAATATGAAGTGGGAATGAGTGAAGGATACTTTTTTGATAAGAAATGAGTAAAGGATACTTGGAACAAATAGAATTAACCTATGCCTACAGTTGCTATTAGGTTTAATTGTATTAGATGTAAGTTGTGGATGTGGGCACAATGCCGAACTATGGAAATCTTTGTGCAGTTTTTCTCTGTTTTTGTTTTACCATATTCGACAGCTTCTTCCTGGACTAGGGAGGAGGTGGTAAGAAATTTATGAGGGTAAATTCTTCCGGGTACATTTTCCTGCATTTATATATTCTCTGTGATTGTCGTTCAAGATGGTGATTTCTTCGTGCTGGTAGTCGGTTGAGTCAAAGGAGTTTGCTTTGTTGGTGGGGGGTGGATGTACAGGTATTAGGATCTTTGAAAAATGCAAAGGAGTGACAAGGTCCATTCTCTTAGACAAAGATGAGGCTGCATGGTTGCTAAAGTTTTTTCATGATCTGGTAACAGTTAAAGACCATAGAGTGTTCTGGAACCAATCCGTTTCGGGCGTCCCTCGGATTCTTGCGCAGCAATGTTCCAATAGGAATGGCTTCTTTCTAACCATAGAAGAATATGAGGGTGGAAGGAGAGGTTCTGTCTTGGTGCCTAAAGGGATATTTGGCGAAGGGTGGAAGCGTTTCGAAGAGGAGCTTCGTTTAGTTTTCAATAGTCTTCATGCTGGCAGTACAAGCTACTCGAAGCATTTGCATGATAAGGAAGTTTCACAACCCGAACCTAGTTCCAGGTTGAGGAGGAGTTTTGCTGAAGTCTTCAGAGAAGGGCGGTCGTGTTCAGGAGATTTCAACGGAAAAGTCGTCTCCGGCGAAGGATAATCCTCTAAAGACAGCTCCGGCGTCTCGTTCTGATTTGTTGGGAAAAGAGTCTGCTTCAAGCCTATGGGGTAGGGTGGCTAGCTCAAGCTCCCCTATGTTACCCTCTGCTTCACGCAAGGTACATTTCGGTGATAGCCTCGATCTTCGCAGCATCAGGAAGACGTTGGAGAAGCTACATGTGGAAATCGGGTATTGTCTGAAAGGTTTGCACCTGCTGGAAGATGATTTGCTGGGTAGTGGACCTAAGCTTCACGGTCCAAGCCCTTTACCCAAGACCCAGCCTAAATCATTGGGCTCAAAACTTCCCCGGCCCAAATCCTCTAAGCCTTCAAGCCCCTTGTTGGCCCGAGGTCCTTCAGAGTCAATCCATCTCTCAAAAGGTAAAGCCCCTTTGTTTTTTCCCATTAAGAAGCCCAAGCTTTTGGTTAAGGCTAAGGCGGGTTCGGTCCTTCGTCCCATTCCAACTCCCCATTTCTCACTGGACGCCGGTGCTTCTACTTCAGTTGTGCAGTCGGCGCTGATAGGTTCTGGCAATTCGACGTCCACGTCTAGACTCGGTTTTTCTGGCCAGGTTTATCAGCGTCGGAAAGTATGAAAATCTCCGGCTGTTTGGAAAGTCAAGCAGGGACAGGCCAAACCGGAGGCGGGTTCGACTCTGAGCAAGGAGAAGGCTGGGCCTATTTCGATGGTTAGGAATGAGGCCTCTCCGGCTTCTGAGAATGTGGTGTGCGGTGGGGGAGGAGAATCAGAAGCCTTGCAGTAAGCCATAAGACAGCCAGAGGAGTTAGCGGTCACATCTCCAGGGTCGGAATCAGATTGCTCTCGTCAATCTGGGTTCGGCTCACATGAAGCTAGAAAGTCTATTGAGTTAGAGGAGAAGGGTTCTGTCGTAGAAGAAAGATCTTCACTGGTTTTGTCAGAAGCTGTTGGAGGTTTGTTGATGGCTCCTCAGGTTTCCAGTTCGCAGGTGTATGATGTTTTGGGGAATTCTGAGTTTGGTACAAAATTAGTGGATCAGAGGCAAGAAGAAGGCAATCTCGAGTTGGTGATTTGTTCCAGAGAAGATGACAAAGTGAGCTACAAAACTGAAGCATCTTCGGTGGGATCTCTAGTGGGAAACCGCCTATGGGAAGGTATAGGGGACAAAATGGAGGTTGGGGGGTCTTCTTTAAATAACTTGGTGGCTGAGGAGGGAGCTCATCTTGATTGTTCTTTGAATTTGCAAGACCATTTTTCTGAAGGCCTCTTGCTACAAGATAAAGACAGGGATGGTCAGGGGGAGCTAGAGAGATGTGAGCCGATGGTAATCACACCATTGGTTGTGGAAGATGGAGAGGGGCAAAGGGTGTCACCTAGATGGGTGGTGGAAAGAATCAAGAGATTTTATCCAATTATAGGGCTATCTTGTGGTGGTTTGGAGGACAAATTATTGGCTGTGCTTGAAGAGATTGAAGCTGCCAGAGACGGCGCATTGGCAGCACCTAAGACTAATTACTTGTCTCCACAAGGGGCGAAAGGGCAGAGGGAATTAAATAGGCTGGCTTGGTCTATCAACTATGAGAAGAAAGGGGCTCATTCTGATAAAGGCCAACATAAAGGTAGGGTTTCATCTCGTCTCTATGAAGCCTAAAATACTTACGTGGAACGTTAGAGGGCTTAATGCGATTGAGAAAAGATTGGAGATTAGAGGGCTTCTAAAGGAGTGGAAGGCGGATATTGTATGCTTGGTGGAGACAAAGATGACAGTTATCTCTAGGGAGGTGGTGCGAAGTTTATGGGGTTGCTATCATGTTGATTGGTGCTATTTGGGGGCCAATGGAGCATCGGGTGGGATTTTGTTAATGTGGGATAGAAGGGTGGTGGAAAAAGTGGAGGAATGCGTAGGTAGGTACACTGTTGCTTGTTCTTTGCGCAACACCGGAGATAATGTAGTTTGGGCTTTTGGGGGTGTTTATGGCCCGAACGATGGCAGGGATAGGAATGATTTGTGGATTGAATTAGCTGGATTAATGAGTTTGTGGGAGTTGCCTTGGTGTATTGGGGGAGATTTTAATGTGGTCCGTTTTCCAAGTGAGAGATCTAGTGGTGCCAGCTATTCCGCAGCTATGAAAGAGTTTTCAGACTTCATTTTCATGCAAAATTTGGTGGATCTTCCTCTTGAAGGTGGCCAGTTCACTTCGTCAAATAATCAGGAAGATCAAATATGGTCTAGAATTGATAACTTCTTAGTTTCTCCGGAGTGGGAAGAAAGATTTCCCGAAGTGATTCAGAAGAGATTGCCAAGACTTCTATCCAATCATTTTCCTTTGTTGTTGGATTGTGGGGCACCAAGAGGAGGTAACAAGTACTTTAAGTTTGAGAACATGTGGCTGAAACATGAGGGTTTTGTTGAGCAGGTTAAGAATTGGTGGTTGTCTTATGAGTTTTCTGGTTTACCTAGTTTTATTTTGGCTAATAAATTGAAGGCATTGAAGAAAAATTTGAAGAAATGGAACATAGAAGTGTTTGGTGATATAGGGAAGAAAAAGAAAGAATTATTGGAGGGTATTCGAGAATTGGATGCTATTGAAGAATGTCGTAGCTTAGAGGAGGACGAAAGGGTTCGTAAGATTGATATGTCGAGAGAGATAGAGAAAACTCTTCTTTTTGAGGAATTGAACTGGAGATAGAAATCTAGAGCTTTGTGGCTGAAGGAAGGGGACAAGAATACAAATTTTTTTCATAGGGTGGCAAACTCACATCGTAAATTCAATCAAGTGAACTCTTTGAAGATCAATGGTGAAATTTCCAAGAACCTTGCGGAGATTCAGGAGCACATAGTCCTGTTTTACAACAATCTGTACTTTGAGAATTATTCTTGGCGACCAAAGGTGGATGGTCTTTCTTTCCTATCCATTGATGAGGATGAAAGTATTTGGTTAGAAAGAGATTTTGAGGAGAAGGAGGTGTGGGATGTGATCAGGGAGTTGAACGGAGATAAGGCACCGGGTCCAGACGGCTTCACTATGGCATTCTTTCAGAAATGTTGGGATATTTTAAAATATGATATTATGGCTGTTTTTGCAGAATTTCATTCTCGAGGTAAGTTCGAAAAGAGCTTTAATGCTACTTTCGTTTCTTTGATTCCTAAGAAGACTGGTTCTATGGAGGTGAAAGATTTTCACCCTATTAGTTTGATTGGAGGGATTTACAAGATTATATCTAAGGTCCTTGCGAACAGATTTAAATCTATTTTGGGCAAGATTATCTCCAACTCACAGAATGCGTTTATTGGCGGTAGACAAATCTTGGATTCTATGCTTATTGCTAATGAATGTGTGGATAGTCAGATTCGATCGGGGGACCCAGGACTCCTGTGTAAGCTAGATTTGGAGAAGGCATATGATCATGTGAACTGAGACTTTTTGCTTTATTTGTTGCAGAGATGTGGTTTGGGGGAAAAGTGGAGGGATTAGATACGTTTTTGTATTTCTACAGTGAGATTTTCTATTCTTGTAAATGTAACCCTGTCGGGTTTTTTTAGTAGTTCTCGTGGTTTGCGACAAGGAGATCCTCTTTCTCCTTTGTTGTTTGTGGTGGTTATGGAGGCTTTGAGTCAGATGCTGACTGCCGCATTGGATCAAGGTAATTTGACAGGGTTTTCAGTGGGTTACAGGGATTCCGAGGCTTTAGTTGTGAATCACCTTCTGTTTGCTGATGATACATTGATCTTTTGTGGTGCTCAAGAAGAACAAATTCGACATCTGAGATGTATCTTCCTATGTTTTGAGACAGCTTCTGGTTTGAGAATTAACTTAGGAAAATCAGAAATTGTTCCTATTGGTGAAGTAGAGGATATCGAAGGGTTGGCTAATCTTCTTGGATGTCGGGTTGCATCTTTGCCTATGACTTACTTGGGTTTGCCTTTGGGTGCCTCTTACAAGTCCACTTCTATTTGGAATGGTGTTATTGAAAAAATGAAAAGGAGGTTGGCGGGATGGAAGCGAATGTATTTGTCGAAGGGTGCCCGGTTGACTCTTATTAATAGTACACTCTCCAATATTCCAGTGAGGGTGGCTAATCGTCTTGATAAAATTCAAAAGGATTTTCTTTGTGGTGGCATTGGTGACGAGGCCAAATTTCATCTAGTGAATTGGAACAAGATTTGTACTCCTTTGCATGCAGGTGGGTTGGGAGCTCACAATCGAGCACTCCTGGGTAAGTGGTTGTGGAGATATGGTAGGGAGAGAAAGACTTTATGGTGATTGGTGATTGATGCCAAATTTGATAGTCTAAAAGGTGGGTGGTGCTTGAAAGAGGTGTCGGGTTCTTTTGGAATGGGTGTATGGAAACATATTAGGAGGGGGTGGGAGAAGTTTCACAATTTTGTTCGTTTTGAAGTGAGGAATGGATCACATATTAGTTTTTGGTATGATTGGTGGTGTGGGGATAGACCCTTGAAGCAATGCTTTCCAGCT
The DNA here is from genome assembly GCA_028654335.1 of Alnus rubra. Taxonomy (NCBI): domain Eukaryota; kingdom Viridiplantae; phylum Streptophyta; class Magnoliopsida; order Fagales; family Betulaceae; genus Alnus; species Alnus rubra. The sequence continues at coordinate 2,344,184 of JAJPGS010000001.1, read as the reverse complement.
CTTTTTAGTATAGTGAGGAACAAAGATGTGTTGGTGGCGGATAATTCGACTGTTCATAATGGTGTAATTCAGTGGAATGTTCTTTTTATGCGACAAATCCAGGATTGGGAGATGGGGTCATTTCTTTCTTCGATCAACTATACTCCGTTTCGGCTCGACATTGAGAGGGAGAAAGGTTAATGTGGAATCTCTCTAAAAAAATGTTTATTTGAGGTGAGATCCTTCTATGAAGAGCTTATTAGGAAAGATGGCCCATCTTTTCCTTCTTTTGGTCAGCTGCTTTGGACAAAATATTGACACATGATAACTTGTGTAAGAGAAATGTTATAGTGATTGAGTGGTGTTATTTGTGTAAGAAGAGTGGAGAGTCTATTGATCATTTGTTGCTTCACTGCGAAATCGCCCGAGATCTTTGAAGCTACATTCTTATTTTATTTGGGGTAGAGTGGGTTATGCCACGATCGGTGTTGGAGTTGTTGAATAGTTGGGGGCCGGCGATAGGGTGTGGTCGTGCTAAAGAAGCTTGGCAGTTAGCTCCTCTGTGCTTCTGTGGTGTATTTGGAGGGAGCGGAATGCACGGCTTTTTGAAGATGTAGAGACATCTATGGTGGAGCTACGAAAGCAGTTGCTCAATGCGTTATATATTTGGATAGCGTCCCATCATAGTTTGAATATTTTTACTTATGTAGACTTTTTAAAATTATTCTCTGTTCGTCCCTTTTTTTTTTTTGATAAGTAAAATATATTGAAAAGGCGCAAAGGGGCGCAACCCAAAGTACACAGGATGTATACAAGGAACCCCTAATGTAAAGAACATAGAGATTCAGAGAACATCTATCTAAAAAATAAAAATAGGAACATTCATGCATTAACTTAATTCTATCTCTCCACATAAACAACATTTGAAGCATCTTTCTCTTCAGATTCGACAAACCAGTCTCACAATCTTCAAAACAGCGTGCATTCCGTTCCCTCCAAACGCACCATATCAAACATAACGGAGCCATGCGCCAAATCTGTATCGAAGTCCGATTACCCTTCTGGCCCCTCCAACTCCCCAACATGTCTTTCACCGACCCCGGCATTACCCAGTCCACCCCAAACAATTGGAGAAGCGCCCTCCACAATTCTGTAGCCACCATACAATGCAGAAACAAATGATCAATGGATTCTCCAGCAGTCTTACACATAGAGCACCAATCCATCACGATAATGTTTCTCTTTCGAAGGTTATCCAAAGTTAAAGATTTCCCTAAAGTTGCCGTCCAAACAAAGAAAGCCACTCTCGAGGGAACATTAACTTTCCAAATACTTTTCCACGGAAATGAAGACTGAGTAGGACTAGACAACAACTTATAGTAAGACTTTACCTCAAAATATTTCTTCCGCGCTGGCACCCAACACAACTTATCCTCTCCCTCGCTGCTAACTTTGAGGGTATACTTCCCTTTTAAGGGTTCTCTTGTATACTTCCCGTGAATAAGAGTTGCACCCATCTGCGCTTTTTTTATAAATTGCAATTACTTATCAAAAAAAAAAAAAAAAAATGCCTAGGTATGGAAGTGTAATTCCTTTTCTGGTTAGAACAAAAGAATATACCTAAATGATGAAAAAGAAGGATACTAACATCTCATTGAGCTTTCATGGTATATAACTTCTGTAATTTCAGAAGCCAGAAAGCCTCGCCACATGTTCTTGAATGACAAACTTACACCATGAAGGTTTGCAATGTTGTGTAGAGGAAGGAGCAAGTTATTTAGGAACCTACACGAACCACCAAGAGTTTTGGATTGGTAAGAGTACTTAATATTATACATAAATCTTTATAGCTAAAAAACTTAATGGATGGGTAAGGATGTTGAGAAAATCTTTCACTATATGGTAAAGCATCTCCTTCAGCACCAAAAACATAGATCTCTATTTTTCATTGGAAAGCTTTGCTACAGCGGCTCATGATTGGGAGGTGGATGTCATTGCCTCTTTCTTCAGGGTGTTGTATTCAGCTAGAGTGAGATAGCAAAGTGAAGACAAGCTTTGGTGGGTCCCCTCCAAAAGAGGTTTGTTCGTTTGTAGATCTTTCTACAATGTCTTGGCTCGCAATGATGGCTCACACTTCCCTTGAAAGAGTGTTTGGAAGACTAAGATTCCTTTGAAGGCAGCCTTTTTTGCTTGGTCATCGGCTCTAGGAAAGATCCTTACTATAGATAATCTAAGGAAACAGCATGTCATCCTGGTTGATAGGTGTCGTATGTATAAAAGGAATGGGGAGTCCGTGGGCCATCATCTTCTCCATTGTGAGGCTGTCAGTGCCTTATGGGATGTATTCTTCAATTGATTTGGATTGTCTTGGGTTATACCTAGACGAGTAGTTGACTTATATGCGTGTCGGTTGGCTGCCAGGAGTGCTAAGAGTTGTTGCCATGTGAAAGATAGTGCTTCCATGCCTCTTGTAGTGTTTATGGACAAAAATGAATGACAGAAGTTTTGAGGACCGTGAGAGGATTTGAAGAAACTTAAGTCGTTATTTTTCTATACTTTGTATCTTTGGACAGCAGCTTTTGTTTCTCATTTGGTAATTAGTTATCATAATTTCCTTATTCTTTTTTCTTCTTCTAGTTAGTCTCTTCCTCATGTATATTTCATGTCTACCTGGGGGCAACTTACGCTTTTAATGATATCTCGATTACTTATCAAAAAAAAATTATAGCAGGGACCTATTCTCTGCTAAGTTCCTAAAACCTAATTCATCTCACCTTCACTTGCTCTCTGAGTTTTTTCTTAACTTCTTCAAATCCTCTCCTATAAATCCTGGTTTACTTCCAGATAATACTAATTAGTGGAGTGCTGACTTTATTAGATCCAGTATCAACATGGTTCATTCAATTATAGCACCCATATAATTCTTTACAAAGCAGAAAACTCTGAAGATGTTATATGGGTGTTCATTATCTTTTGTCGAGGAATTGTGAATACCCTCGAATGATATACAAAAATATGTGTAGTGTATTAGTTATCTAATAAAAGGATTTAACCGGCAGAAGAACTACCAAAGATTTTTATTCAATTATTACTCACAACCACCTTAGAGCTTACCAGTTAATGAATCGTGCCGGTCCAGATGAGCCTCATCCTCCCATAGCCTCCAACTGTGAATCTGATGAAATTGTTACAATGTTAAAAATATGCCAATACAAGAAAGACACTTGTCTTCTATTTCATTGTTTCAAATTAAATAACCCAGCATATCAAGAGCATGAGTAAACTTCACAGAAGGATGAATGCAAGTAAACTAAATAATGTTCCATTCCTTCAAAAGCTATTTGACAGAGACCACATTAAGATTGACGGAAAAGATATTGGGCTGCACATCAAACACTCTAATTTCACATACATAAAGCAATATATTAAGTCATGAGAACCTAAGTGGCACCAAGAGATGCTCCTCGTATAAAAAAAATTAAAAAGCCATTTTGTATCATGACTGTACAAAATAGGACCTATACAGTACCAGGTTAGTCCATGTTTCTAAACTTTCCTTGTATTTGTTTCTGGTTTGGTAGGTTTTTCGTTCAGGTAATTAGTTCTAGGTTCCTCTTGTGTGTCCTGAACCAAAGTAGGCTGGGGTTTGTACTTGAATTCTGTATGTCCTTTTGGTGGTTAAAAATTTTATTCGGCGAACACCCCACCCCACCCCACTTTCCCCCCCAACACACACACACACCCAAAAAAAAAAAAAAAAAAAAAGGGAATTAAAATATCAAGTTTTGAACCAAAAGAAGTTTCAAACTAATACTCCAGTCAGAGTTCCAAGATTCTCACTGCGAGCAAACCATCTCAGTAGCACAAAGGACTAATTAACATTGCTTTCATGGTTCCCAATGAAATGTATAATCACTCAATTTTCTTTTGTTGTTCTTTTGGGTGTTCACAATTCCTCATTCAAGGGAAGCAGTACTCTACAACTATCCATATCTACTTGATATCATCAACTGGATACAAAAAAGTATCAACCTCTGCTTCAGATGGCTCTTCCGTTGTACATAGCCCATGTTGGCAGGACCTGACCAATAGCTTATAGACTGCTCTTTGTATCAAAGTTAACATGATTCATATTAGTTGTAGCTTGCAGTTAGGAGATAAGAATATCCAGATTCAACTTAAATATGAAATTACACTAAAACAATACATCAATATTTCTCTGAGACTTTGCAGCTCCTACAACAAATAAATAAAGAAATGAACGGACTTCTCAATTCCGGTCAGTGTAAGTACAATACAGAATGTCTAACCTTTACAATGGCCAGCAACATTGTTAAGCAGCTGTAAGATATGTGAGTTATTGCCATGACAAAGATAAAGCGGTGCAATTGCTCAAGACCTTCATATGAAACAAATGGCTCATGATCCTGTGGGACAGAAGAAATTCTGAATGACTTCAAGATTAGTCAGAAAGTATGCAGAATCTAAAATATACTACATAGACATTCATAAATATACAAACATACATATGTATGTATGTATACAGGAAAAAATAAATTGATCGTTTATTTTTTATGGAGAAGTCACGAACTTTTTTGCAGGTATTCTGATTCAACCCATTCAACATCCTCCTAAACAAGTGAGGTAGAACAGAAACCATCAAGAGTTTACGGTCCTGGGATAAATTCCTTTCAAGTTCTTCATCGATCTCTGATCTGGAGCATGGAGCAAAAGTGCTATCATAGAACTTTGATGGGATGCAAATATTGGCTATCATGCTTGAGGTAGCTGTTAAAAGTAGGGAAATAAATCCAAGCAGCATCAACTCTGAGGACAGAAATCCACAAAATGAAAGTTTATAATTAGCATAATGAACAAACACATAAATACAAGTCACTAATTACCAAAACATAAGACCGTAATGCAAAATACCTTCTTTCATTTTCTCCACAGCTGCGAGCAGGGGTTTTCGGTTAGTTTTCCGCAACCACTGAAACAACAGAAAAACCACAACCTCAGATAGACTAGATGCATAAGTTGTATATATTATTACAGGTAATGCTAATAAGGCAAATCAATATACTTTCAGGTAAGGAGAAAATGTGCAAGATTCAGATATTTTGAAGTAATTCTTAGCTTCAAAATATCAAGTAATTTGAAGCTTTCAAATCACTGTACAATGACTCGCTGTACATAGCAAGCTGCCTCAGCCTGCCTGGATTTTAGCTTCAAACCCTAATTACATTCTTAAGTAACTCTAGAAGAACATGTGAACATTTGTGTGGTATGAGGGCCACTACAAGATAACCTCTGACCATATAATAGTCAATGACATATATGAATCAACATGGAACATTCTAGTACACAACACAACTCAATATGGCTTCATCCCAAAATGGTTCAGCAACCAAAATGCATTTAGTCAAACCAGAAGCTTCTTAGCAGAGTTGTCCAACAAATTCAAAGTTATTAAGTGGAAACAAGGGAAGGTTGTATATAAAAGCATGAGGATCTACTGTGCTTCAGGCCTAGAAAACAAAATAAGTTCAATTAATAGTTGGAACATTTCAAGGTTGTGTAACCAGCGTTTATCCACCTAAATAAATTATATATAAAACAGTTTATCTGAAGCTCAAAGAAAAAAAAAAAAGCAAAAAACTGATAGGAAATTATGACTTTAATCATTCAATTTATATTCTAACACTCTCCCTCACGTGTGAGCTCAAACTTCCTTTTAATAGGTAAAGTCCAACATGTGGAATATTTAATTGAAATGAAAGGTGAATGATGGAGACATGATTCGAACTTAGGACCTTTTCTCTGATACCAAAAGCTTATCTAACAAATTCTATTTGGCATTTCACAGAAAACTGTCCATAAGAACCTAAGATGGTGAGTTGCAATGGTATTTGCCACCAAAGACTTTGTCTATGCATAAATCTCAAGCATGGTTTTTATTATTATTAAATAGATCATTTACAAGCAGCTGAGAACTTCAAGGAGCTTGATCACTTTGATCATGTTGATAGTCACCAAGGTCCAAAGCACCTAGGCAAGCCTAGGAGTAAACCCATTCAATGGGAAAAGCAAATGGCGTCACAAAGAACATTCAAATATAAGAAATTCGGATCTATTCTGCAAAAAAGAGTCAAATATAATCCAAGCAAGTTGCCTTAGCAGAAACTTTACATCCAATCATCAACAATGTAAAATTGTCTCACCATCATGCACAAACAAATATTGAAATAAGTTAAATAACTGTACAATAGACTAAAGTTTCATGCAAGAATAACTGTCCCAGATTGTCCCTGGTAGATACAAGCAGAAGTATATATATTGCAAAACTTTATTAAAATGACCATGTTGGACTCACAAGCAAAGGAATTAGCGAATATTACTCACATGGCTTAATCGATGAATTGATCGTTCCACAATAAAAGAAACGGCGACAAAGATCGTCAACACAGTAGCAACAGACCACGTCGGTGTCAAGGCCAAGGATCGCATTTCTTGTGCATTTTCCGCCATTCTGAACAATCCTACCTACAGGCCTAAACCTTAATCACAAATACACCCAAAAAATTCGCATCCTACACCAATCCCATCAGAATTTTGTCGAAAATCCACGTCCTTGACTATAAAACAGAACCCATATTACAAATACACAATCAGAATCATTCCCTGGTGCTCTAAAAACACAAACTAGTATTGCATAATGTGAATCACGGTAAGTTCAAATATGTGATCCCTTACTTCAAGAATAACACAGTTCCACTCACCTAAATAGAAATACATACATGAGAAGCCAACAGAAAAAAAAGGGTATCTCTAAAATCTTATTTCAAGCTAAAACACACCCACAAAATGACAAATGCGAAAAAGGGTCTGTAAAAAAACCTGTAATCCTTCCAATCTTGGCTCCCAGAATCAGATAAAGCTTCAATAACCTTTGAAACTGGAAATTATCACTAACATTGACTTAAAGACTCGATTTTTCATAAAACAAAGACTAAATCTTTCTAGCCCCTTATACTGGAAAAAAAAATGTCGACTTGAATAGTAAACCCCAAATGAACTGCTTGTCTCTCTCTCTCTAGAAAGTTCTGTCTCTGTCAACTTACAAGCCTCCGACTGTCTTTGTCTGCAGCTTCTCTTTTCCTTTACATGTGCAACTTCTTTTCCTTGAAGATTCTCGCTCACATTTTGGAAAATACACCACCGAGATTAGCTCTAAAGCCCCCACATTCAGCTCGGATCTACTTCAACACAGACAACAGATTCAGAAATTCGACACCCACATGAGAAAGTGACAGCTGGTCCTTTGCCAAATCCAAGAATTCATTTTGCATGAACTTCTTCTCCTTGTGCTTGGAGAACCGCCATTTGGTACACACTACACAGTAACCCACACTACTTGGTCAAATAAAACAAAACAAGTACACATTTATTTTATGACCAAATAAACCTTCACCAGGAAAGATCTCAAATAATCTTACAACGTTCAACGTTGTTCGTGTAATTAAGACTGCTGACTCTGCACAGTGGTTCTTTTCCCACCCCGCTAATTGAGGGCAGTAGGAAGACGCTACAAAAAGTGTTTTCTTGCTTTTCTGATTCTAAAAATCTGTAGGATAGAGCTTCTAGGCGATTTTTATATAAAATTCTTCCGTTGTCTATTCTCTCATGGTCAATAAAAAATAAAAAATATATATATAAAAATAAGAATTTTTTAAGTTGTTTTTATGTACCAACCGCGGGATTTTGGGAGTGCTTGTAATCCGATATTACATTTTTTTTTATGCACATGCAAATGCATGTGAATCTGCATAAAGAAATTATTTTAGCTTATATTTGATTTAATAAATTTATATCCTTTCAACCCAGATTATTTAAAAAGAAAACAAATCAAGATATTGCTCCAAATGTTTCTGAATAAACGATCAAAATTATGTTATATATATATGGACAAACAATCTTATATAAGTGTAATTACAAGTTAATATATTAATTAAAAACTCAGAGAAAAAGGTAAAAGATGTGACCTCCTTCTCCTCCTCTTTTTCTTCTTCAATATCTTTTCTTTCTTTCTTTCTTTCTTTCTTTCCTATTGAGTTCTTTTGGTTGTATTCTACTTTTGAACGCCTCCCATAATGGCGGAATTTGGCGTGAAGTAGTTTTCAACTGGGATCAGTTGGAGACAATGACGCAGCTTTAATGACTTTCGAAAAGGCAAGTTGGGTTCCACCACCCACATGACTCCTTCAAACATCTTTAATTATACATATCAACAACTAATTATTGTTTACGATAAAAATAAAGAACACACACACTATTCTATTTTGTTTGATCCAACAACTGAAAACACTGTCACTGCTGTCCGATGGTAATTACATTTCACCTTTATAGTTTAAATTTTATAAAAATAAGTGTCATAAAACTATTAAACTATGCATTTTAATTTACATTTTAGTGACCGACATGATCGCGATAACTATCAAGTGAACTTCTATGTCTATTTTTGAAAAATTTATGGTAAAAGTTATAGTGTCATGCATTAACAACACTTTACTAATTGTATTTGATACAATATACAATGAAAAAATAAAAACTTTTACAATAATAAATAAATGAAAAGGTATTTCATACATTTTCCCGATAAAGCACGTGTCACTAAAATGGCTCGGTCTTTAAACGTACATTTAAAAAAAAAATTACATTATTTTGCCTCCTACCAAAATGAAATTGCAATATATAACATATAGGCATCATTATTTCATAATTTATTTTTTTTAAAAAAAAAAATACAGTAATATTTTACCATACAAATTACAAAGTTATATATGTATACTACAGTATTTACGTGAAAGCTTTTTGATGAGGACACGTATAATACACGACAAAAATCTTCATGCATTTCACATGCAAAAAGTACCGTCGCATCATTATGTAAAATATCTTAATATCCTCTCTTTTTCTTTTTCTTTTTCTTTTTCTTTTTTTCCTTTTTTCATGATCACAACTTTTCCCCACGCCATTTTCCGGTAAAACTTTTCATCATCCCTTCTTTTTCTGTTTATTTTTTCTTTTTTTTATGGTTACTAATTTCTACGCTCATTACGGGACATATTGGGCGGCAGCTGAAAATTGTTTCACTGTTTTTCCATTTTCCTCACCCTTTTTCTTATATTTGACTGTTTATCTTTTGTTATATATATATAAAAGAGACTGTTTATCTTTTGTTGTACTTAAATAAATAAATTTAAAAAATATATATTTTTTTAAAAAAAAAAACCACTTTTTCCACACGTCGTCACATCATCCTATGGAAAAATGTTGTACAATTAATCCATTTGCATAGCTGGAGAAATTTATAGGAATTTAGAAGGATATTGCATTCACATTGGCTGATGGACTAATTAGTTAAAAACTAAACAGACACATCAAAATAATTTTTAAATTATTTTAATGTTAGAATATATTCAGAAAAAAAAAAAAAAGACTAGAAGAGGAGGAATATGTGGATCACATCATACATTACAACAATTAAAAAGCACAAAAACCTTTCTTAATAACCTTAATAAAATAGTAATTTTTATTTAGTGAACGAACAGTAATTAATATAGTCATTGAGTCCATTGATTGAAATAATGGTGAGGCTGTTCAAATTTTGACCCTCTCTGTACGTCCACGAGAATAATAAAAGCCATTAATTAATTGCCACCGGCCTTCAACCTAATCTTTTCGGCATGGCATAATAAACTTAGACATCGCATGATCCCAACGCCATAATAGAGAATCGGCTTTATGGTGATACATGCATATCATGAAAATGACATCCTCGATCTAGGAGTCACCCATAATCCACCCAACTAATTAATTTACACCGTCAAAAATAATTTTTTTTTATTATTTAGCATATGAAAATTATATAATTTTTTTAATTAATACGTGAGAAGCAAATAAATTTTTAATAGACATATTAAAAAAGTTTATACTTTTTACATGTTCAAAAATCAATAATTGAAGTTTGAAAGACTTCGATCAATAGCTCGGTCGGCCCAACCAATGCATCAAGTCCTAATAATATTGAAACATGTCCATCAAGTCTCAATCCATATCCTACTTTAAACCATTTCAGTCATCTCCTTATAAACATTAGCTTCTTAATGTTTTTTTCTTTTAATTTATTTATACTGAGGGACTTTAACATTAAGATAAATGTAGTGAAGAACTAGGATAGATTGAACAATAATTAATATTTAATTTTGATGGCTTACCGAAGAGAAAAACTAACACAAACGCTCTTTTTTTCTCTTTCTTTTTTTTTTTTTTTATGACGAAAACCTTTTTCGGGTAACGCCACTTCATGTACCTATTTTGAAGTACAAACCTTAGGTCCGTGCAAACCGCACCGTCAACACAAACCAAGCAAGACCAAGATACGTGACCTCAAGGGATTAATATCACTTATGAGAATTCGAACCACCAAAGACCAAAGCCTACACTACTAAAATACTAAGTGCATGTTGCATGATTGACCACTTAAATGTTGCCAGACTTGATTATAGTTGTTGAGCAAAAAACCTAGCTACCAGCAATGCGTGACTAAAACACTAAAGTTTTGGCCCCTCCTTTTAAGCAAGAAATTACTCTAATTTATGAGATGACCTAATCAGCATTTATTGAATGCCTCTCAGACTTCGCCCAGACCATTCAAAAATTCTGGTTCCGCTGTGTGTGCGGATACACCTTTTTATTTTTTTTATTTTCTATTTAAATATGAGGAACGAAAAAGGAAAATTACAACAAATTAAAAACACAGAAAATGGGTGGACAACCTAAACAACGGCTCGAAACAAATAAGAAATAGAACAAATAAAATACCCTACACCTTTTTTTTACTCTCCATTAAGTGTACCTTTGTAATTCTAGGTGGTGATCGATGAGCAGAAACTTCATTGGCTCAAGGCAGAGGTAAGCATTTATTAGGACAATGGCACAATAGGCTTTGCATTTTGGGTTCTTTTTGGGCTTCTTGTAGGCTTTTTTTTTTTTTTTTTAAAAAAATAAAAATAAAAATTACTATGGACTTAATTTATATAGGGCTTTTTTTTTATTATTATTTTAAAGTTTTTTATGAGCTTTTTATTATATGGGCTTAATCTAGTTTTTGAACTAAATACACTTGTAAATTGTAATATGAAAATAGAAATTGAATTGTAAATATTACACAAAATTAGTATTTATAAATTGAATTCTTATTGAAACAACGTCTATCGTTTTGGAACTAAATCTTGAAACGACATTGTTGTTTTATAAAACAATTTTTTTTTCTTCATATCTATATATATATACACCATTATCTGCCCACCCGAGATTAGAAATTGCCTGCATTTGTTGTATGTCTGTCCACAATTCGCTTAGGTTAAGGGCAAAACATACATTTGATGTGATTTTCCACAACTAATCTCACAACGAGTAAGTTTTTTTTTTTTTTTTTTTTTTTTATTTGTTGGTAAGGGATAAACACTACAAAAAAAACGTAAATTCTGGACGGTTTTAAACCGTCCAGAAATGCAGAAAAACCGTCTGGAATTGATTCCATACGGTTTTTTCCAGACGGTTTAAAACCGTCTAGGAGAATGCGTCGCTGATTAAGTTTAGGGACGGTTTGGGGAAAACCGTCCGCAATTCCAGACGGTTTTTCTCAAACCGTCGAGCACTGTTTACAGACGGTTTGGTCAAAACCGTCTGCAATAAATTACTGACGGTTTTGACCTAAACCGTCTGGAACTTATTGCAGACGGTTTAGGTCAAAACCGTCTGCAATTTTCCAGACGGTTTGGGCCGAAACCGTCTCTAAATTATCTGGAAAAATAAAATAAAATTTTCTGGACGGTTTGGGCCCAAACCGTCCAGAATTTTTTTTTTTTTTTTTTTTTTAAATATGAATTTAATTAATAGAAAATTCCTTAATACAAAATCCTGCAATATCATCTAAATCCAAATTCATTTTCAAATCTAAATCCAACATCCAAATCCAAATTAAATGGCACCAACAACAACTTGTGCAAATTCAAATTCACACGATAACAGTCTATACGTACTAGCTTACATATCATAAGTTAAATTCAATTACAAGGACAACAAAAATCAAGTCCAAATACCTAGACAACTAGACATCACCTTCTTTGTTGTTTTCTGTTGATGGTACTTTTCCCGCCATAATCATGGCTACCATACGTTTGACACTTTCCAACTCTTGCTGTTGCGCTTCATATTTGGTGTTTTGCTCTTCGCACAAATTCTTCAAGCGTTCTACCTCAGCAGCCATCTCTATTTCTCTGGAAGTAGGCGCACTAGATATTGATCCTTGTTCGAAGGAATAAGAGGAGGATTTACCGGGAGTCGGCCCTAGCCCCACCCCTCGTACACGTCCGGAATGTTCCCGTCCTAGCACTTGTGCGCACGCATCGTTGTGCGACCAATATACCGACCCCTGTGAACTTTCTCGTCCTGAAGGCGACTGATTTTCGATAATTGCATTTATCTTCGCCTGCACAAAACATGCAAATAAAAAATTGAATCTTTCTCAAGTGGACAAAAGGTTAAAAATATATATATAAAAAAAAAAGAAAACCTTGAACCGGAGAATAATGTTTACGTATTTATTACGTACTTACCATAGCTTCCCCAGCCGTTACATTCACAGGGGTCCCATCTTTCTTGGTATGCGAGACAATGAACATATCGTCTCGGTTCGGGGTTTCACCTGTGTCTTCCTCCTGCAATATCATTAACATACTCAATTATAAGCTTATTATCTTACTATAGTGCTTACAAACCGTGAGTGTTTTAAATTTGTACGTACCATTTCTCGTGCAACCTGTGCAACGCTCTTCGATCCCAGAGTATGAAGAAACTGGTTGCAGCTACGGCTCATCTTGGCCTTCAATGAATTCGCCTATAAAAATTGTAATGTTAATATGGGGATTCTTAACAAAATAAATAAGGCAATATATAAAAATACCTTATCAGCCGAAGACAACCACCTATCAACTTGCATTTCAAAGTCTTCTGAATCAAAAATTTGCGCTGTCACCGCCCTACGAACCACAGATTCTACGGTATCTGTTTCTTGCAAATTCACACTTTTCTTGACCTCGTGCCTGAACTGCCTTCTTTTGTTTGCGAGGCGAGGTCCATCAACGTCAGTCTTTTTATGTTCACGATGTCGTGAACAGGCTCCATATAGAATTTTTTCTAAACACAAAATAAGAGGGTATAGCTTAATTGGAAATATAAGACTACAAAACTATAAATACATTTTCTAATTATGAATTGTAATAAATATGATTGATGATGACAGAAATATTGCATGTTTTGGTATTCATAGGTTACCGTTAGGGTGAGCCACATCTGTTTCTTCCCTTCTGGTGGTAACTTCCTCCAGTTACCATGCAAATTGATAAAACGACCATTTCTTACGATCTTCCCACAGATTCTTCTAAATTTCTCGCTACCCGGGCCCATTGGTTGGTTTGCGGCATTGAATTGGATCACTATCCTTTCCTCATCAGGTATGTGCCATATGTCCTTAGGACTACCAACAGTCCTAACATTCCTTCTACCCTGCTCATCTGCATATCATAAAATGGATTACGTTACACTTCTGCGTTGCTAAATTAGTATCAGATTAGCAAAGTAACTGACGATCATCAAACATAAAATAATTCATACCTATTGTGTGAACTTTTCCACCCCGTAACATACGCGGCACCCGTGAAGAACCGCTATGATGTGAAGTCTCAGGCACTGATTGTGCTGATGATCCAAATTGCTGAGAATCTACACCATCTTGTGTCTCCATAGGATCTTGTGTCGTATCGTCTGACCCTACAATCGGTGGCTCACGTACTACATGCTGAGGATCTACGCCCATTTGTGTCTCGTTAGAGTTCTGTGTTGTATCGTCTGACCCTACAACCGGTAACTCATGTAGTACATGTTGAGAATCTACGCTCACTTGTGTCTCGTTAGGGTCCTGTGTCGTATCGTCTGACCCTACAACCGATCGCTCAACTGATGTGCGGTCTACAGGCGTCCAAAAATCATTTGCCAGTTGCAACGTCTTTTTTTTAGGGGCCATGTGTACCTGCAAACATATACAACTGTTGATTAGATTTAACTGTAAATTAAATATACTAGAGGCATTTACAGAAACGAGTTTTTTTAAAAATTAAAAGTGGGACGACTATAAGTAAATCATTGTAAACACCATATAACCATGATCAGATACTCTTTAATAATTTAACCATGTTTATACATACAATTATTATGTTGCTACGATGGCCGGTACATTAGTACGTGCACAATCAATGTCATCAAAACCGACGTCTCCCGTCACGTTGATGTTGAAAGGCTCGTTCTCATGATAACTGTCAACGTCGGCATAATCTTCACTTTCACCACTGCCAACATCGTACACATTTATTGGTTTTGTCCTTACAGCAACAACCCAATTTGGATTTTTGGGATCCTTGACATAATACACCTGCGATACTTGATTTGGTAGTACGAACGGATCATTAGTGATTCGCGCACCCGTGTGTATTAGGTTCTTGAAATTTACAAGATCGAATCCATATTCGTCCTTTTTGTATCCCTTATTCAGTTGAATGTCGGCCCAATCGCATTTGAAAAGCACATACCGCGTCAAGTCGTAGTAAGTAACCTCAATTATTCGAGTTAGCTTACCGTAGTAGGTGGGACCATCTTCAGTGGTGACACACACTCCACTGTTTTGACTTTTTTTTTCTTCATCGACATCCAAGGTACGGTATAAAACGCCATTAACCACATATCGCTTATATTCTATAGCATCGAACATTGGGCCTTTGGCATGAGTTACAAGTTTCTCTCCCAATTCTATTCTATCTGCCTTGTCCAACTTATCAACCTGTGATTTGGACACCTTATTTTAAAAAATAATTCAATGTGTCTTTCATAGGTAAATAAAAGTTCAAACCAACATTTTACTTACGTATGACTTGTACCAGCTACAGAATTGGTCCATTTGTTGCTTCTCCAATTGTTGATGTGATGTAAATTCCCTATTGTTTGATTCCATTAGCGACTCCATGTGCATCCTATACTTAAACAAAACATGTATTCGGTTACTCGAGAATGTATTTAGATGCGTACAATACTTATTTAATAATGTAACTCACGTGCGAAATCGGAGGAAATCGTCAGAGTTGAATAAAATATATCGGTGTGCTTGCTCAAATGTGATCTTATCAAGTTTTATCCAATTCCTCGCCCCTCTCGATTCATCTTGGTGTCTCGGAGCCTTATTGTGAACCGTTGGCGCGTTTACCAAATAGCGCGAGCAAAACGTCAACAATTCGTCCGCAAAGTAACCCTCTGCAATAGACCCTTCTGGTGCAGCCTTATTACGAACGGTACGTTTATATCTCCCAAGGCACCTACATTTAAACTAAATCGTGAGACCAGCACATAGATTTGATATATATTAATAGGTTATTCGATTGAATATATAAGTAGTGAACATAATTTTATCATTACCTCTCAACGGGATACATCCACCTGTAGTGTACCGGTCCACCCAGTTTGCATTCACGTACTAAATGTATAATTACGTGCACCGTGGATGTAAAAAAACCCAGAGGGAATATTCGTTCCAATTTGCACATAATTATGGGTATCTGATTCTCTAGACGATCTAGATCTTCCACCCGTAGTGTTTTTGAACAAATGTCCCTAAAGAACCCACATAGCTCGATTAAAGGCCTCACAACATCATCCGATAAGGTTCCTCGAAGTGCAATTGACATGATTTGTTGCATGATTATGTGATTGTCATGACTTTTCAAACCCCCAATAGTACATTCTTTGAGCTTGACACACCGTGACACATTTGAAGAATATCCATCTGGCATTCTTACATCATGTAACACTTGCAGGAAGTTAGTCTTCTCTTTTTTTGTCATTGTGAAACAAGCTACGGGGAAAAGTGTTTTGCCGTTTTCCGCAGTAAATGGATGAAGTTCTTGTCTCAATTTCATCTTACGCAAGTCTTGACGTGCTTCGAGGTTGTCTTTAGTTTTACCACTCATGTCCAATAGCGTGCCAAGTATGTTATCAACGACATTTTTTTCGGTGTGCATCACATCAATGTTATGTCGTAGTAATTGATCTTTCCAATAAGGCAAATCGTATAAGACACTTCGCCTCTTCCAATCAACTTCCCCAGGGGGCAGCTTCTGTCGGGTCTTTGCCCGATTAACAACACCATCTAATTGTCTCATGATCTCATCACCATCCGGGAATTCGGGAGGACCACCTAGTTCCTGCGCACCGTTGAATCGTCTCTTGTTTCTTCTCCATGGATGATCTGGAGGTAACCATCGCCTATGCCCCATAAAGCAAAATTTTCTACCATACGTTAGCCACGTTGATTGCGTTTCATGCCTACAACAAGGACATGCTTTCCGTCCATGTGTACTCCAGCCTGACAAATCACCGTATGCCGGAAAGTCATTTATCGTCCACATCAAGGCCGCACGCATGCTGAAATATTTTTTTGAGGTTACATCAAAAGTTTGTACCCCTACTTCCCATAGTTCCTTCAACTCACTTACAAGTGGCGTTAGGTACACATCTATATTCTGTCCGGGTGCACTCGGACCAGGGATAATCAAGCTTAACATAAAATACGGTTGTTTCATGCACATCCAGGGAGGCAAATTGTAGGGTACTAACATTACCGGCCAAGTACTGTGACTAAAGGACATTATCCCGAACGGATTAAAGCCATCTGACGCTAAACCTAACCTCACATTTC
Source organism: Alnus rubra (assembly GCA_028654335.1). NCBI lineage: Eukaryota > Viridiplantae > Streptophyta > Magnoliopsida > Fagales > Betulaceae > Alnus > Alnus rubra. Next base: position 2,327,338 of record JAJPGS010000001.1, on the reverse strand, counting down.
GCGGGTCTGATGCGAAATCTGGGTAATGATTATCGAATGCCTTCCATGCTTCTCCATCGGCCGGATGCCTCAACACACCGTCTTTCGTACGGCCTTGAGCGTGCCACTTCATATGTGGTGATGTATGATGTGACATAAACAACCGCTGCAGCCTTGGTATCAAAGGAAACCAACGCAACACTTTGACTGCTTTTTTTTTCGAACTTTTGGTCGTTCCATCATCATTAGTTAAGTCATCCTTCCACCTAGACTCATTGCAAACTGTACATTTGTCCAACTTTTCATTTTCCTTCCAAAACAACATACAACTGTTGCGACAAGCAGATATCTTCTTATACTCAAGGCCTAAATCCCTCAAATACTTTTTTGCCTCGTATGTGTCTTTCGGCAAACTTGCATCCGGATGCATCAACTCATTGATGAATTCAAGCAACATGGAGAATGATGTATTGCTCCAACCGCCCATGCACTTAATGCTATATAAACGCACAATAGCTCTCAATTTGCTATGTTTGGTGTTTTCATGGAGTGGTGTATCGGCATCCTTTAGCAATTCTTAAAACTTACTCGCTGCCATGTTAGAGTCTTCAATTTCAGCATCCACAGATTCGGCTTCGGCTTCGGCTTCCACTAGAGACCCACCAGCTTCTTCACGAACATCGTGCATCGCGAAAACGTCATTAAGCATGTCTTGCATCCCACTGGACCCCCCATGTAGTGGAATGCTATCCACTTGAACCGTCCTAGGAGCTTCATATGTCGTCTCGTTAACAACGGGAGGGACAAGTGATTCCCCATGCATTATCCACTCAGTGTAACCCTCAATAATCCCAGCACCTGACGTTAAATGGGCATATACAACTTCACTGGACCATGATTTGCCCAACAGACACTTCTTACAGGGACACACAATGACCCCTTTTCTATTCGAATGTTCGCGTGCAAATTTCACAAATGCCATAACCCCGCGAATATACTCTCGCGAACTTCGCGGCAACTTCATCCAACTCTTGTCCATATTTAATTCTAACTACATCACAAAATAGTCCAAATATTTCAAGTTAAGATAATGCAAGAGTACTAATTAACCCCTACGATAGATTGGGAAAGAGATAAACACAAGACTCATACAAGAGTACTAATTTCAAGTTAAAATAATGCAAGAGTACTATTTGTTTGCTTTTGTCATTCGCTCAAGAAAAAAAGTAAATAAATAAAAATCCAGCTTTCTAATATATTAGTTGAAACTTTTTTTGTCGATCTAATGTTTAGTTTACATAATGGAGAATTGTTGGTGTAAGAGAAGTTCAATCCATATACTCGATCTCTAACATGATTCAGTTTTATTTTTATATTTTTATCCTCATGAGCACCTCCTATTGGAAATATTGAAGAAACTGACAAAAAGAAAACTACATGGATATTCATTATTTATCACAATATTTTAACCTTTATTTATGTAAATTTTTACAGGGAGAGGAACTAAATAAATTAGTACAACTGTTCCGAACCCTCCAATTAAAACCGAATAGTACTAAGTATGCAAGGATTTTTATTCCATTAAAGTTAGCTAATTCAATTCTCCTTATAATATATATATATATATATATATATATATATATAAGCTTAGGAGCTAGCCAAATAATTTGAATGTGCAGAAATTGATTGTTTGGGGCATATAATTTCAGTTGTGGGTGTAAAGGTAGATCCTGCAAAAGAAATAATAGAGTGGCCTTTCCCAAAGTCCCTTAAATCCCTAAGAGACTTAAGTGACTTAAAAGGCTACAATTTTTTCACAAAAATTCGATGCAACATTTTTCAGTTGTTTGACGGTAGATATCAAAATGAAAAGTTTTACAAATAAAGTTGCAGTAAGAAAGGTAATTATGATATAACACTACAAAAAAAATCTTTTATTTTTTCTGTTTTTCTAATTACCCATCTATTTTCTCTTTCTTAAAAATTTTCAGATATGAAATTTTTATATATGCTTCCTATTTAGGTTGTTGTTGTTAAGTTTATTAATTAATTAACAATCCCATCAACCAAGAATATAATTGTGCCATTTAATTAGCTCAAAGTTGTACGAATGGCTGCTTCTTCTAAGTCCAAATTTTTCTGCTTAAAAGGTATATATATATATATATGGTGCTTCTGAGGGGAATAAGATAACCAATGGCCCTTCCATGAGTTTCTGTAGTTGTAATGTAAATCCGATTTAAGGTTTTCTTTTATGTAAAAGATGTTAGTTACTTTTTCTAAAAGAATTTTGCATTTGAAATTTCAATGGTGTTCATGATTGTAATCACTCTCTATGTTTTAATGCGACTGCATATCTTAGGGATTTAACTGCTTCCTCTCAGTTCTATCATTATCAAGTCAAATGTTTTTTTTTCATCTGGCTTTAATTGTTTACAATGTCTTTAAACTACACACACATACTTGTTTTCCCTTAAAACTGTTCCAATTCTAGCCAAAGTATATTTAGGGGTGTCGTCTCATTATATGGGAAGCTAGTTCAAGCCAGACAATATTATGTCCTTCACAAATATTATATCCATACCATACAGGCCAGTCATTAAAAATTTCAAGAAGTTTCTCAGATATCAAGTTTTCGTGGGTAATGAATAAATCAATGCCACTGGTACCGCATGGTTATAGCTTAAGATTTGGAGATAAAATATTGAACATACAAAGAGAAAGCTCAAAATGGGAAGCCAAATAGTCTTCATAGCCATTTACTGCAGGTACTGAGCATCTATATTTTCACCAAGTACAATGAAACAATGTGTAGATTGTGCTCAAAGTGGTAAGACAAAGAGGAGAACAATACCTTTAATTCAATAAAGCCAGATTGGAGAACCAATATTGAATGTAGAAATATAACAAAATCATAGTGGCAGCACATCTGATTTATACAATCACTGAGAAAAAGAACGCCCTAAAGTAAATCCTTAACACCAGTCGTATCAGGCCCAATTACCAGCAAATAAGGAAGACAAAAATAAATCCATTTCAACACATATATCATACGGCCAACCCCCAAAAATTACCAAACTTGAGCATCAAAGGGCCAATCGGCCATTCACAACCTAGAACCATAACCCAATCGGTTTGAACCAAAGAGGACCCAATCCATTCAACAGAAATCAAAGAGGGAGAGAGTGGATGATTTTTAACACGAAGTTGAAGGGAAAAAAAACCAACCTTTAAATCGGAGAGAGCGCCGGTAGAGGGAGAGCGCCGGAGAAGGGAGAGAGGCCGGAGAAGGGAGAGAGGGCTGGCGGCAGAGGGTGTGAGAGACTCTGAGAGGGAGAGATCGAGTGGATGAACTAATTTAATTTCAGTTGGAGGCTAGGAGAACGTACGTGCAGTACCGTCTATACCTGCGTTTTTTCCCCATTTAGATCTAGGGTTAGGGACGGTTTGAGAAAACCGTCCGGAATTAGTAATTCCGGACGGTTATTTAAAAACCGTCTATAAACGGTTTTAGACGGTTTTTAAAAAACCGTCCGGAATTAGAAAATTCCAGACGGTTTTTTGAAACCGTCTATACTATTTATAGACGGTTTTAAAATAACCGTCGGGAATTCTATAATTTCGGACGGTTTTAATAAAACCGTCCGTATTTTTAATGACGGTTTTAGTAAACCGTCTGTGAATTTTTTTTCCCGACGGTTTTACCAAAAAGCGTCCAGAATTTTTTTTTTATAGACGGTTTTTAAAACCGTCTATAAAAAAACCGTCAATAATTCCCTTTTTTTTTTGTAGTGAAAGAGCAAAGTTGGCTCCAGGCTCAAGTGGTACGTTCTAGCTTGGAATAATTAGGGGGCCGTAATTTGTGTTCGTAAGTTGGATTTGGATGATATCAATATATATTTATAAAATAATATAAGTTACCTTTAACTTTAACTATTTAATTAAACGGAAAAGACTGTTCAACCCTAACTTGCTAATTTTATATGGAGTATGAGTCATATAAAAAATTATCAACTTTTATGCCGTGTGTCGAAATTGAGTCATTTCAATGCATGGTTATAAGATTATATAGATCAATTATAACCCGACTCATTTAATTAAACAGAAGAAATCCTTTAATTATAAGACTATATTCTATTTTATTCATCAAGATGTTTCTTATGAGTCTTTAATGAAATCCTGTGAAAATCCTTCAAATCTACATATATAGTAAACAGTTAGGCATTAACTTAACACATATAGTTTTAACCCTTTATGCATAAGAAGAAAATCATAATCCTAGAATATATATACATAAATTTAGAAGAAGAAGAAGAAAAAAAAAGGCAAATTGTACGGATGGTTGTATTAAAAGCAAAATCAGTAAAGGCTTTTAAAATTTTTGACGTATTTATGTAAATTTGTTTTATTTTATTCTATAACGAATTATTGTCGTAGATTTTTGTTGTGAAATAATAATAATAAAAAAAGCATCATAAATGGGTAAAACCATGCAAATATAAGACAACAATACTTGGAAAATTGGGACTTAATAAATAATTAGCGTCTCAAGTCTAATACGTCGTAACAATTTGTACCGTTTTCGTCACTGAAGAACTTTATTCTGACGGAAGTCGCCCTTACAGTTACAGATCCTTCATAAAAACATCCATGAAAACAACGACTGTCGTTTAGTGCTCCATTAGAATAACAAATAGCTGTCCTTTGACGACATCTAGGCTCTCACACACACATATCCTACAAAGCTCTCTCAGTCTCTCACTGTTTTATCTTTTAGCTCTTGCAAAGACCAACAATGGAGCTATGCATCAGTAGCTCTACGAAGCTCCTCAACAAGAACCCATGTCGACCCCCTCACACCCTTATCTGTTCAACCTCTGCTTCTTCTCTCAGAAACCCAGTTCTCCAATTCAAGCACAGACCCTTCGGTTCTCTCAAGCTTCTCTCTCCTTTCCGCCTAATCCACTACCTTCAACCACTTCCATTTCCTCGAAACCCGTGTCATTTCGCTGCTTCAGCGTCTACTTCTTCTTCTTCTTCTTCTTCGGTCGCTCTTGGCAATGAAAAAGAAGATCGGCTTCCGGCCGATATCGAGGTCGAGGAGACCGAAGAACCCAATTGCAGGGTGAGTCTTTCTTTCGCTACTTAATTGTCTGAGATATTTTTCAAGATAAATGTTGTTATTATTTCTTCATATTAATATCATTGATTTGAGTTTTACTTGGTTAATTCAATTGGGTTCCTTCATCAGCTAAAAAGCTTCTCTCCCTCTCTCTGGTTTTTGGCTTGAATGGGCCTTTTTCTAGCACTTCCGAGTGGATTATTGGTTACTTAATCCAACTGGGTCTTCTATTTTCGCATAATTCAAGATGTTAATGTATGCCTCTTTTTCTTTAAAAAATAATTATAAAATTCAAGTACTTTAAAAGTACGGCATATATGTTTTTACGTAAATGTGGCTCGAATTTGTGGTTATTGTTATTTTATTAGTAATAGGTATGAATGAAATCTCGATTCCTATATTCTCTCTTTGTGCAGGTTAGATTGAGTGTACAAGTTCCACCAGCTGTATGCGAGGATTGCTACAACAGAGTCATAAATGAGTTCATGAAGAAAGCGAAGGTTCTTATGGGAGGAAAGATGTTTTAGCCTGTGCAAAAGGAAATTTCTTATGTTTTATTATGGTTTTTCATGTACTTAGGTCCCTGGATTTCGCCCCGGAAAGAAAGTTCCCGAAAGTATTCTTGTAAATTATGTTGGGAAGAAAAATGTCCAAAAGGCTACCGTTGAATCTATTTTAAAGAGGACACTTCCACATGCCATGTCCTCGGTACGTTGAAAGTAACATTCAGTTACTTTTTCTTTTCTTTTTTTCCTGTTTCTGTTTTGAAAACTTACAAGATTGCTATTTTACAACCTATCAAAAAAAGATTGCTATTTTACATATTGCCGGATTCACTTCATTTCATCGTATTTACATCCATATATATGCTTGCATTGAGTGTGGAATTTGCGAGTTCCGATTTATTGTTTCAAGTTCTATGTAATAGCATTTAAAGGGTCCATGCTGCCCTGTTTAAATTAAATAAGCTAGATGGTTCATGATCTCTAACATATTTGCAAGAGTTCCAAAGTTTGATTTCTGTAAAAGAAAGTATGCAGCACATTGTTTTATTATACATTCCCCAAACCCCAAATGAAAACCATTTGCTGCTCACCAAAGCCTATGAAAGTTGCATCAGCTGTTAAAAGAAGAAATCATTTTGGCTGTGAATTGCCTTTCAGTGAGGATTTGAACTGATATATAGCTCAGTTCTTCTGGAAGAAAGAGCTTTGCACCATTTATTTCACAGTGAGCGTTGATTTTGTAGATTATTTAGGCCAAAGACCCTATCTTGACCTTTTTCCTCTTGAGTCGTGACACTCTTTTATTCTATAGGTAACAGGAACGGCTTTGAGAGATTCAGTCCGCATTGTAACCAAATTTTCCGAGATGGAGCAGACCTATTCTTCTCTGAACTCTCTCAGGTTTGTCGTGTATTCGTCTTATAAGCTACAGTTCACTTGCATGATCTTACTATCTTTATTCATTGTATATTATAAGGAGAGGCATATATTTTTATATTTGTACATTGTGTGTGTGTGTGAATCATGCTTGCTTATTGACTTGTGCTCCAGATATGATGTCATTGTTGATGTGGCACCTCAAGTTAAATGGGTTCCTGAGAATGGATACAAGAACTTGAAGATTGTTGTTGAAATAGATAGTGACATAGATGCTCAGAGGGCTTCTGATCAAGAACTGAGACGACGTCACAAGTCCATTGGTTTGCTGAGAATTGTAACTGATAGAGGATTGCAGGTAAGTCAAGTTAATTTAGTCTGACAAACATATAACTGGTTGCTTTTTCCTTTTAACTTCATTTTTATCTTTTTCTTTTTTTTTAATAAAATGAATATTTTTAATTCAAACCTTCATGGTTTATTTAGTTTAAAGGAAGATAAGCTCTTCTAGATCCTGTCAAAAAGTGCATGGAAAAAGTTTGGCCAGCATAAACTATTCAACCTTTCTTTTGCAGCAGTCATGCAATAATCAACAGATTACAGCACTTGATGCCATACAAAGAAATTCATTTATTGATTCTTATATTCTTTGACCATAATTCTTTTGTTTCCTCCTGTTTTTTTTTTGGTTTATTTTCATATGATTTTGGTAAATCATAAAAGCTTGAACCTTCCACAGATAGGTGATGTTGCTGTCCTTGACATATCAGCAACAACAATGGATCAAGATGAGGTTCAAAAGATTCCATCTGCAGAGAGTAAAGGTCTGCCAGTATGCACCGAAGATTATACACATTCTGTCCGTTTTTTCGTTGTAATGTATGCATTTCCTTGCTCAACTCTACATTCTGCCTGCAGGTTTTCATTTTGATACAGAAGATGGTGGTAAAGTACTTCCTGGTTTTCTTGATTCCATTATAGGAATTCAAGGAGGTGAAACAAAGACCTTTCCTCTTGTATTTCCTGAATCATGGAAACAAGAAAATCTCCGTGGTATTCATGCTCAATTTACTGTGAGTGCCTTCGTTTCAAAAAGGTCCAATTATAAAATGAAGAGATACACATATACATGAAACATCGTTGCATGTTTTCTGTTTTTTTTTTTTTTTTGGTGGGGGGGGGGGAATACGTGGTTCTTATCAGCCTCTTCAATAGTTCAATCTGTCAAACATGCTTAAATTGTTTTCTTTGATAATCAATGTATGCTCATAGTACTCAGCTTAGCAAAATGTGTATATTAATTATATACTCATTTTTAGGTTGAATGCAAAGAACTATTTTACAGAGACTTACCTGAGTTGGATGACTCCCTTTCTGACAGGCTTCTTCATGGATGCACCACTCTGAAGCAGGTAACCCTTGTGCACTCACACATACTTAAAAACATAAGCTCCCTATCCAATCAACTCTGAATGAAATTTTTTGTGCTTTAAAAATCTGCAGGTTAAGGAATCATTATTACAGAGATATCTAGAAGTGGAGCAAACGGCTAGAGAACAAGCAACAGATAATGCGATTCTAGACCAGCTTCAAAAGGTGTATTATTCTTCAGAAATAGCACAATCAAAATTGAATTCGTTTCTTGTGGCTTTTGATTGGTGCCTGCCCTTCTGAACATTGCTATGCATGGCTTTACTCTTTTTCTACTTTTGAGTGTCGTGCCTGTGTTGCATAAACTTATGATGGAAAAAAATTCTTTTTTTTTTTAATATATATTTACGTGTTAAAAAGAAAAGAAAAGAAAAAAGAACTTATCAGATAAGGGTTCTTGATTATCCGTGTAGGCACATAAACATTATCCAATTGCATGTTGGAACACTTGCATTCACATGAATGTAGGTGACATGACCTACTTTTCTAGTGGATCCACATAGTCCATGCATGAGTCTTACATGATTTAGAAATCATAAATATCACGGAGAAACATGATGTACCATTGAACTTTCTTTTGGCATTATGATCCTCTCTCTTGACGGGATCTATATTTTGATGAGACCATGTAGCCAGCCTGTAAATAACAACTTGAATTGATGTTGATCAAATCTATCATTTAGTTCATCCTGTCAGAGGAAATATGATAAATCAATCACGAGCATTATAGTGAAACTATGATCCCTACTTGAAAACCTTCCTTCCTTTTCTAATAATTTTGAATTTTCATTATATATATTGTACGTGTATTGTTATTTTCAGATGGTCGAGGTTGATGTTCCTCAATCTTTGTTTGAGGAACAAGGTAGGCAGCTTTATGGAGCCAAACTTCTAGAGATACAGGTTGGTACTTGGAAAATATGTATTATTTCAGGGTACCCAATTCAGTTTTGTAAGGTTCCAAAATTCTACCTATAAGCATGTTTTGGTTTCAACTGTCTCTCATTTCCTCAATTGTTGTGTATCTCAGTTCTCATTCTAGTATTATGGTGGTACAGGCGAATGTGAAACTAAATGAACAACAGTTAGCTTCTCTATCAAGTCCAAAGGCAGTAAACGAGTTTCTGGAACACCAGAAGGACAATATATTGAATGCAATAAAACAGAATTTGGCAGTTGGAGATATATATAAACGTGAAAATTTGCAGGTAAATATCTATATTTAGAGATAATTTTCTCACGAATTTTGTGAATTTATTTTGTCTTTCTGCTCTTGACTGTGATGCTTCCTATTGTGTTGTATGGGCTTCACAGGATGGGAAGTGTTCACTGGCCTTCCAATTGATCTTATCAGAATCAGCCTTTTTAAAATTTTAATAAATATCATTTGCTGGTTAAAAAAAGAAGTATCACTTGCTTTACTGAAACTAAATCTGAAAATATGTTGCTTTTTACAACGATATGAATATCTGGTTTGGTGGTCTGCAGTTTTCCGCGGATGAGCTTGTGAAAGAGGTCGAGAACTCCATTACTGAATTTAAACGCCAAAGACAAGAATATGATGAGGAGAGGATTAGGGAGCAGGTTTGTGTACACCATCCTTCTAAAGAAGTGGAGTGATGACACTGCTTTCATTTTGGCTAAACCTTCTTATAAGCCAATTCTGTTATCTTTAAGGCATTCAGAAGGGCCATAGAACATTTTAGTTGAACAAGTATACCTTTGGAATTAAGAACTCATCTTGTTGATAAACCATACTGTGCTTTTAATGTTCTCAAAATTTCTGTCATTGACCTTCATTTTCTTTCTTTTCTGGCATACATGATAACCTTTAGTCCAAAATTACCCGTTCCCCTCATGTCTCTCTTGGTAGGATAACTCAAGGGTTGTTGACAATGAACTAATTTCCCCTCTGGAATTGTGTAGGTACAGGAGATAATGGAGGGAGCAAAGGTGCTTGAATGGTTGAGAGAACATGCAGAGATTCAGTACATAACCAGATGAGAGAGAGAGAGAGATAGAGAGCAGAACGCATGCTTTAAAGAGGCACTGCCGGTACTCAAAATTTTTGTCTCTCCTTTTATGACATTCTTCTTAGAAAAGATTTTTATTTTTTTCAAAAAAAAATGTTAAATACAATTCAAGATTGTGAGAAAGAAATTGTATTCGGTTTTGAATTTTTTCATAAACACAAATATAACCCAACAATTTTAAGTTTTGGACGCCCGACGACACTAAGAGCCTTTATGAGATTGCGTTAAAAAGTTTAAAAAATACTTTTAGTACCTAAAAGGCTGTGCCAAACGAAAAGTTGGTATGTTTGGTAAAAATCTCCAAAAGTATTTTCTTTGACTTTTTTACTCTAAAAATAGCTAAAACGTACCTTTTAGAAAAGCTTAAAAATGTTCTTTTTTAGAAGTTATTTTTTACTTCAAAAGCTCTGCTTTCCAACGGAATTTCAAATAGGCTCTTAAGATTTTGGAAAGACGGCATGATGAGGTTCGTGTTAGGTGAGATGCAAGCAGCAGTTCCAGTAGCAAGGCTCGATATTGGCTTGGTTGTTTTTTTCCTGAACAAATAACTTAGAAGAAGATCAAAGAACAACATCAGATCAGCAAGAAACAATGCTACTATAATACAATAAAATATAAATGGACAAAACACTTGGTCGGTTGATCCGATAGAAGGCTTGCTTGCGAAGTATTCCGGCGATTTGAGAGCATTAGCTAATCGGAGGGTCCCGGTTGGATTGATGAAAACAAAGGTGATCATTGCAAGAGCGAGTAAGATGAACTTGTTCAGCCCGACGAGTAGAGAGACTTCAGACTACCATTGTAGATGCGTGTCATAATCATAAATGGAAGGTGCTCGATCTTATGCATTGTGAATTTGGACGCTGGTTATTACGGCATCTCAAATCAAAATCCCAAGCGCCTGAAAGGAGTTGAAAGATAAGAGGGAGGTAGGAGAGCCTAAATACCCATTTATTTTCCATAAAATAGTTTTACATTTTTTGGGGTAATTACCTTTTTTCTCCCATGAACTACCAGTCATTGTCAACATGCCACACAAACTGACATCTTGACCCAAAAGAGAGCATGTAATTACCATTTTTGTACATTTACCCCCTTCTGTAAGTCAAATTTGTAAAAAGACTAAAATATCCTAACTCAAGTTTCAAATTTACATATAATACCTTAAAATTAAACAATTTTTTTAAAAAAAAAAAAAAAAAAAAAAGGAAAAGAGAGGGGTAGCAGCCACCCCCTCTATTTGTCCCTTTTTTTTTTTTTAATATATATATATATATATATATATATATTAAATTATTGTTTGAGGGTATTTTTGTCTTTAAACAAAATTTAAAATCTAAAAATTGAATATTCTGTCCAATTTAATGAGATTTCCTAACAGAAGGAGGGTAAAGATACAAAAATGGTAGTTGCATGCTATATTTTGGTTGATATGTCGTGGTGTCATGTTGATAATGACATGTAGTTCATGAGGGGGAAAAGATAATTACCCCACATTTTTTTTTTTAAGGTTACCCAAAACTCCCCTCTTTAAACCCCATATACTACTACCCATTCTCGTTTGCCGAAACCACCCTCACCAACACCGGCAAGGCAACCTCTTCTGGAGCCACCCTTTGCAAGCACAACCCCCACCTCCTCCCAACCCAACAACATAGATGCATGTCTCAATTGCAACTCGTTTATTCTCTTTCAATGTCGACAATGCGTGGAGTTCGATTGACAATCTTCGAAAATTTTGAGAATGAGCGTGAGTAGTAAGTAAAGTTGCAGTTGCAAGGTTTGAACAATTCATTTGCGATTGAACTTTGAATGCTCTATCGTGTGACTACATGGTGCATTGTTGCGTTTCAGTTGTTCTAGATACTAAGCTAGAGTTTGATTAAATCGGCTTGAGTTTAAGATTGAGTTATTAACCTTTTAAGTAATTTTAGATGTTAATCATTTCATATTTTCAGTGCAAAGCATGCAGCAAAAAATGTATTCAAAAACAAATTTTTAGGTTGAGAGTCAACAACCAAAAAATCAGTAGTTTCCAAAAAACAGTTTTTAACTAAAAACACTATATATAAAAAAAAAATATTCTACATAGAGCCAAACGCAACCTTAATGTAATTTCCATTTTCAGTGATAACAGCAATGCACCCCTCCCAATTTTAAGGGGGCTTATGGCCTTTAAGACATTCCAGTCGAGTGAAAAATTCAAATTTGTCAATCGAATTCCTTGTACATGATATTGGAAAAAAAAAACCTTGTGATAGAATATAATTAAATAGTATAATCAAAACAAATCTGGCAGGCACTAAGAAAAAAGAACTAGACATTCAAAACTTCCCAGACTACAAAAAGTGACTCTTGCTCCCCGGTATAAATTACGGCTCACTAGCAGGAAGTTGGTCGTCCTCAGTTGGAGAAAGAAGCTCAGGCATATTACTCTCGGCAGCTGGGAGCTGCGCATCTGTATCACCCTCTAACTCTTTCTCACTGAAGAGATCCCTTTGAACAGGGACAGATTTTTGTTGCTGGGATGAAATAACACTTGCAATGGCTTTAAAAGCAGCAGATGCTTGACTGCTCTCCACACCTTCATCTTTGTCAGCGCCAAAAACATTGGGTTCCTCCGAGGATTCAACTTCTTGTCGTGGAGGGGGCACAAAAAAGGGTATCTTACCCCTCTGCCAGTCATGAAGGATCATCTTTCCCGCCGTCATCAAGTCAGGTTCTCCACCCTACACAACCACCATTCAAAACACAAAGTCAGTCACGAAGCACTTTGTTTATTTCAAAAGCAAAAGGAAAACATTAAGCTATAGAGAGCTAATTGGTTGCAATGCATAGTTTAGATAAAGCATAATTAGGCAAGGACAATTGTGAAGCATCAAAAGTAAGTAGCCACAGGCATTGCATATATTAACCGCCCCAAAGGATTTGCTGGCTGGAATTAAATCATATTTATAGGCCATTGCATTATTTTTGGGGAAAAGAAGGAAAAATATAACCCATTATCCAAGGCCAGGAGAAGTAATGGTTTCAATTTACCCAGCCAGCTAAAGTGCTAAGCAGAATCTACCACCACATTCCCAGCAGCCATTCATCTCTCACAGATGAAAGTTAATGGCCTTCTCTAACATTCACCTTGTCCAAATTAACTGTCAACTTGTATCTGCTCATTTCCCCCTAAGCTCTCATGAATCATCATCTCATGCAAACTTTCCACTATTTCAACACCAAATGACTTAAGACATATAAATTGCACCACGCTTGACATGTACACAAATTTCCAGCTTCCACAATATTTAATCTCAATATCCTAAGTGGCCTTATTGCTGCCTTTCCTAATAAACCAATGCTTCTTTTTTTTTTTTTTTTTTTAAAAAAAAAAAAAAACTAAATGGAATCTCCTACCCCATCATAAGTAAGGGTTGGTGGGTAACACTCACAGGTTCAACCCATGTGCATGCATGAGTTATACTTGCCTACTATAAAAAGTTTTTCAAATAATTTTATTCAGCTCTATTCTACAGGCATTCGAGATATATCAACTCAAATATGTGTATGATATAACACCCCCCCCCCCCTCTTTTTGTGGTTAAATAGCCCCAAGGGGAAGGGGAGGATAATCAAGCAGAGACAGGAAGTGTCGAATATCCCCCCTTTTTGTGGATAAATTTTCTTCTACTAATGGGTGAAAATCATCATACTAAGTTGAGTGTAGAATATCGTGAGCATTTGACAAAATTAGTATCGCAATATCACCATTAAGCATACTTTTCTATGTTGGTGAATGACTCTCTGTCTGGTTTTCCAATAGTTCTTGTGGCTTGAGACAGGAAGATCCTTTGTCTCCTTTGTTGTTGTCATAGTTATAGAGGCGCTAAGTAAAATGATCACCGCTACAATGAACAGGGGTTTCTTATCTAGCTTTTCTGTGGGGTCTAGAAATGGTGGTGCTTAACACATTTCTCATCTTATTGCGGATGACACTTTAACACTCTACAGGGCAAATCCAAAATACCTCTGTCATTTGCATTGCTTGTTCTTATGTTTTGAGGTAGTTTCAGGCTTGAAGATTAATTTGGCTAAATCAGAACTGGTCCCTATTAGTAATGTTAATGATGTAGAAGACTTGGTGTGCATCCTCGGTTGCAAGGTGTCTTCCTTGCCTTCGAATATCTTGGTCTTCCTTTGGTAGCTTCTTATAAGGCTAAACCTGATAAAATCCATTGAGCCTTACTCTTTCACAAAATGCACCTTAAGGGAATAAATTTGCTCAAGACTTACAAAGCCCACAACCCAAGTATACCTTGGCAATGTGGGACTCTTAACAAAACCAATGTAAACATGCCACCCTTAGAGAAGATTGGGTGTCGTTTATAAGAGTACCCTCTCTACTGTGCCTACATATTTTTGTTTTTTTTTTTCCACTCCCTTTGGGCATTGCCAATAGTATAAAGAAGATTCAGCAGGATTTCTTGTGGGTGGTATTAGCGAAGAGTTCAAATTTCATTTGGTAGGTTGGAACAAGGTTTGTTCTCCGATTTCTAAGGAGGGTTGGGGGTCCAAAATTTACTCCTATTTAATCGAACTCTCTTTCGGAAGTGGTCATGGCGCTATGCTTTAGAGAGTGAGGCTCTATGAAGAGTGCTAGGGGATTCTAAATATGGAAGCATGCGGTGAGGGTCGAGTTCTAATGAGGTAAATGGGTCGCATATGGTTAGTCTCTGGAAAAATATCATGAGGGGCTAGGGGGGTGTTCTCTAGATTCACTAGTTTTGCGGTAAAGGATAGTTCCAAGATTAGATTTTGGCATGTCGTATAATGTGGGGTCCAAGCCCTTAAGGTAGCATACCCGAAGTTATTTAGTATAGCTCGCCTTAAGGATGCTTCTCTTGCCGATCACTTACAGCTTTCTAGTGACTCAACACATGATTGGGAGGCGAATTCCTTCTTGTTTTTTCAATTTGTTGTATTCTCTTAGGATGAGGGGGCGTGGAAGACAAGCTTGTTTGAACCCCTTCCAAGAGAGTGTTGTTTGAGGTCAAATCTTTCTATTTTGCCCTTAGCCCCCATGACAGTGCTCCCTGACCCTAGGAGTATATTGCGGAAAAAGATTTCTTTGAGAGTGACTTTCTTCGCCAGGTTGGCTGCTTTGGGGAAGATCCTCATTACAGATAACTTAAGAAAACGGGATCTCATAGTGGTAGATTAGTGTTGCATGTGTAAGAAGAGTAGGGAAACTGTATATCACCTTCTACTCCACTATGAGGGCAATAAGTCCTTATGGAATTCTGTCTTCGGTCTTTGTGGGTTAGAGTGGGTTATGCCTTGACGGGTGGTGGGTCTCTATACAAGTTGGAGAGGGCATTTTGGTAGCTTTTGGAGTGCAGCAAAGTGGAAGATGATTCCGCCACAATTTTTTCTTTTGATAAGTAATAAGTTGGTCTTATTAAAAGTGTAAGGCGCCCCTAAATACACCGTCAGTATACAAGAGAACGCACCTAGCTAGAAAGTGAAAAACGAACAAGAAATTCATCAAAGGTAAACGACAACGGTGACACAAAAGCCACCGTCTAAAGATACAACGTATGAAAAAAAAGAAGCTAAAATATCCTCCGAGGATCTCTCCAAATCGTCAAAACACCTATCATTTCTTTCCTTCCAAACACACCAGAGAATTAATGTCGGCACC
The DNA here is from genome assembly GCA_028654335.1 of Alnus rubra. NCBI lineage: Eukaryota > Viridiplantae > Streptophyta > Magnoliopsida > Fagales > Betulaceae > Alnus > Alnus rubra. The sequence goes on along the minus strand of JAJPGS010000001.1, from coordinate 2,311,702 downwards.
ATCTTCCAAACAACAGCACTCCTCGGCCTACCAGCCGTCCACCAACACGCAAACAAGTCAAGGACTCTCAGAGGCATAACCCAAGACAGACCAAAACGAGAAAAAAGAGCACTCCACATAGCGTATGCAACATCGCAGTGAAGGAGAAGATGATCCACTGATTCCCCGCTTCTCTTGCACATGCAACATCTATCCACCACAATGACATGCCTTTTCCTGAGGTTATCCACCGTTAGGATCTTGCCTAGAGCTGCAGACCACGCGAAAAAAGCCGCCCGCGGAGGAGCCTGGGTCCACCATACACTCTTCCAAGGAAAGTGACTTCTCACATCGCAAGCCAGAGAGCTAAAGAAAGACCCAACCTTGAACAAACCTTTTTTGGAGGGGATCCACCACAATTTGTCTTCACTACCTCTATTAAAACTGACCGAGTGCAATACCTAGAAAAAAGCAGCAAAGGTATCCACTTCCCAATCATGCGCTTCTCTAAAAAAGCACACGCTCCACTGATTGAAGCCACCCACAAGCTCCACATTGTCCGCAACTGAAGCATCCTTCGCACGAGCAATTCCAAATAAAACAGGAAAAGCTTCCTTAAGAGTTGAGTTCCCACACCACAAATCATGCCAAAATTTTGTTCCGCCATAATGTAGTGCATCAGGAGAGAAAGAAACACTACAGGTTTTGAAAATTGCAGGAAGACGATGGTAGAAATAAAGGCCTTCTTGTTCAAAACTCTCTACTAATGGACAGCTGCCTATTATTGTTTACTTTTTTCTAATTTTCCTGACTCTTGATCTCTAGTCTTCTTCTGATTAGGCATTTCTCTTGTATACTTCTTGTGTAGGTAGAGCCCTTTCGCTCTTAATAAAATTTCGATTACTTATCCCAAAAAAAAAAAAAAAAATCACCATTAAGCATGAAAGTTAAAACAAGTACCTTCAAAAGCTTGCCTGTCAATTTGCATAGCTGAACCAAAAAGTCATTTTCATCATCCCTGAGAATATCACCATGAGAAAATATTTAAGTTGTGAAAACAGTGTCGGATAAAGGAATTAGGAGTCTCATACAGAAACTTAGGCAAAAGCAAGCAAAATAAAGTATTGGAACTAAGTAATTGCAGTTTGCAGCACTTGTTAAAGAATTCCTAGATTAGAAAAAAAAGGCAAATATTGAACTACACCGATTTCAAATTCACTAAAGCCAAGACTTAAAGATGAGTATCACCTGAAATCAATTAAAAGCAAGCAGTGATCCATGCAAGTTTATATCTAATATCCCATTATTGGGATATTGACATCAAGGAGACCAAATAAATGAGCAGGAATATAAAAAGTAGCATGAATTTTGAATTGTGAAGATTTGAAACTTTGCTAATAGCTGCAGTTCTAACACTAAGGAACGTTAGGGAATGAAAATTGCGAAGAGACCCATTCATCAAAAAAAAAAAAAACTGCAAAGAGACCACTTGGAAGTCAGGATGCTCTAAAAGGTTCCATTTTTAATCATGACATGACGTTAAAATTCCAACTACAGAGAGAGTTGACACACCAGTCCTTTATCTTATATGCTCTTTCCAAGTGCTGCTTCTTCACACGTTTCAAAACTTCTCCAATGTGTTCTGAAGCATCCTGCAAGTTTGTGACACGTACCTGGATGCAAGGGCAAAATCATTATTTTAAAACGACATAGATGATTCATAAAAGATTGATTTGTCTAATAAAACACTGGAAGACAATAATAAGAAATAAACCGGCACACAATAAACTCCTTCAAAAGGATTGAGAACACAAGGCAGGATTTAATAATACTACAGATCTAGTACTGCAATCATTGGGTGCGAAAAGGGGTGAAGGGGACATATATAACAAAGTAAATCCAAATAGGTTAGCCCCAAACACAAGATATGAGGTACAATTTATTTACTGATTTTTTTTTTTTATATAAATAATTGAGATATCATTAAAAGTGTAAGGCAACAATTTATTTACTGATATGATAAGGGGATTCTTATATAGCAAGTACAACATATGCAAACTTTTTAAAAAGTTCAGACATATGAACCCAAAAATCATATAAAATTTGGCACGCCAAAATATGACTAAATTCAATAGTTTTAAAAATTTCTGGGCATTGTTATACAAGGCTAAGAATAACTAATTAGGAAGAATAGCAACTGAAATATACATTTCAGCATTAAAATGTTCTGCAGAACTGGAACATTGACATATGCAGAAGAAATGTTTCTTATTGTTGCATGGGCTTCCGTTTTTAAGATACACTAAATTAACCTTGTACCATTTTAACTCAAACATCAAGGCACGTTGAACATGAGGCCTTATCACACACACACATACAGTAGAAGTTTGACTATGACATTCTCAAATAATGCAACTCAATCATGCTTGTTATTCACAAATTAAAAAAACAAAAGCAAAGTTGACCAAAAAAAAAAAACTAGGATACTTTCAACAAATAGCATTAGCAAATCAATGTTTCAAAAATTGTAACAGAACTTTTTCCATGGAAGCATAAAAAACATACCACACCCTTCAATACAATATCTGTTTCGGAGTCATTGTTCTGGTAAACAACTCCGGGGCAGTCAATCAAGAAGATCCTCTTTGTGAGAGTTATGTACTGCCACACTTTGGTCTCACCTGGAATAGGAGCAACCTTGCAAACCTTGAGAGGAAAAGAAGCACACAAGTATGTCAGCTAAACTAAACCAATAGAGTAGCAAGCTTCATCAACAACTTTGTTACACAAAAGCAACAAAAGTCACTAAAATCGGACTCTCTTTCATTTTATGGATAAGCAAAATTGAACTTCTCCCTCAAGAAGGAACACTAAGATATAAAATCCTAAGAATGGGACTCAGTAATAGTAGAATGTACATGGTATGTATAATTTGAGGCACCCAAAGAAATCCACTTGCAAATAAGATTGAGATTCAAGCAGAAACGAAAGCACCATAATTGCATAGATATCACATGACAAAATAACTTCTGCTGGCAGGACTAAAACAAAATTCCTACAACAATTGCACAACCATGAAGTTTGCTGCATGGATTTAATAATGTTTTCTTGTATTTAGCCCTCAAAAGCTCCCAACTTATGCATGTGCAAAGTAATTCATACAGTAGGTTGATCTACACCCTGACATAGTGACACCACAAGCACAAGGAGGTTGAGAATATTGTAAAACAAGCTACACCTTATATCAGCTAAACAAAAGGGCAAACTGACCACAAAACTACCACTCAGGTAACTATCTGAAATGAGAAGTATGCTATGTATGTATGCACACATGTGCAAAGGGTGAAGCAAATTGCTCAATTTTTTTTTTCCAAACTCCAACAATCAAATTACTATAAAGTATCAAATACAACATATATATCCATTCTATACAAAAAGGCTTACATATATGTATATTTGTGTGTATTGTATATTACTTGTGTGCATGTGCTTATTAAATTAATCGTGCCCAAGAACTACAAAATCAGAGGCAGCAAAGGAGAAAGAGAAATATTACATTCTTCGTACGTAGTGTGTTAATGACCGAAGACTTTCCAACATTAGGATACCCAACAAATCCGACAGATATAGCTTGCTTGTCGCTTTTTAATCGAGCAAATTGTCTCAATACTGATAGAAGAGAACCCTGAGTCCAACAAAGAGACAAATTTGAAAAACTTGCATCAGAACTACAATTTAGTTAATTCAACTAAATCAAGCTATTTTTTTTTTAGTTGTCTGCCAACAGAAGTGTTTTTTTTTTTTTGATAAGTAATGTCCATTCATTAATAAAGCGCAAAGGGGTGCAACCCTAAGAGGAACGAACAAAAAATAAATTTAAAAATTCTGCATGCGTAAAAACATTTAAGCTATGATGAGACATTCTTCAAGGCCCAACTAAATGAAGCTATTTTTTTTTCCTTAAAACCTATTTAGTTAATAATCCTAGAAATGCATATTCTGTTTATAAGGTGGGATGCATCTAGTAATGGCACTTTTAACATGGAAACTTGCACATCTAGAGCTAAAAGTATAATAAATTCTTTTCTAAATGCAAGGAGATTGAAATGAAAGTGCTCAGTATAGCAGAGTAAATAAAAGATAAGATAATATTATAGAAAAAAAAAACATTTTTCATTGAGATAACCAAAATTAATATGCAAAGCATATGAAAGTTTGTCGAAATTCAAGAAATCAACAGGTACCATCATGACCACAAAGTTGCATGAGCAGAGAGGGTACCTTGCCAAAAGACTTGTTGATGCTTGCATGGAATGCAAGAGTTGGATATTCCTTAGATAACACTCTAAGCCACCCTTTAGTTGCCCAAGCAGGAACCAAATCACACTGAGAAAACCAGGTATTAAAATGTTCAAGCAGTTTAACAGGAAACGTGGAAGAATAAGGAAATCCTTAATGATCCCACAGAATTCTCAAAGTGTGAAATGCAACAAACCTTGTTTATCAAAAGGATCAAGTGTTTATGCTTGCAATGCTCTTTCAAATGTCTCTCTAGATGGTAACATCTTGTACCTTGTGGGTCCCTAGCGTCCAAAACCTGTAATGCATAAGAACAAATTGAGAGAAACAAAAGAAAATAGTTGGGGAAGGGCGTATGTTCAATTATGAACATGTCCTACCAGAAGTATGCTGGCAAGGACAAGTATGGCAAGCAAGCATAACAAAATCAATCACAAAATTGGAAACTATACTGAAATATCTAATTATTCCAACCATCCATGTAACAAGCTCCTTCTGCAACACGGTCACAGATTTTTAACTATCTAAAATAATGTCTAGGAGGATGAAGCAAGCACTGTCATAAAAATAGAACTTCAAGAAACCATGGAAGGATGAGCATGATCCAACTAAGGTACATGAATTTGGAGAATAGTGAAAAGAAGCACCAGAGTTCAATCTCATCCCATATATTTCCTGAACCTAACCCATGTATGAGAATAGTTTTATACATTTCAACCAAGTAAAAAAGAAACACTAACCTGGACAACCACATCCGAAGAGTCTATTACTTTATAGAGCTCACCCCATATGCGTTTACTTTGACCCTTCTCAAACATTGTATGCCGAACCAGGTCCCTAAGTCCATCTTCTTCATCTCCTTCTGCAGAGGCATTGGTAGCATGCTTCTGCTCAAAGGTATCTACGCAATTAAAAGGAAAAAAATCAAGTAACTAACCATTAGTAAGAAAAAGTTTAATTTTTACAACAACCATGACCAACTAAATGGAAAGAAGAAGGAGAACAGGAGAAGAGGGAGAAAAGAACATTCATATACCCTGAGAACCATCAGCTTTCTTAGCCAATGACTCATAATCTGCTGCCAAGAGCTTTGGACGCTTCCTCTTTGTCTTAGGTCCAAATGCATCCCCAAAAGGCTCAGTATCAAGAAGATGAACTCTGGCTTGCTTCAAGACATAAAAACGCACTCTGTTAGTAAATATAAATAAATAGCGAACGTAAATACATAATGCTTGCAGCAACAAGATAAGGCTCTGCCTTCAACAGTTGCTTGAAGGATAAACATGTTCCTATTTCCATTGACAATTCTTAATAACCATCCAAAAAAGACCCACGCTTCTCATATATTATATGAGATGCTCTAACATAACTAGGATTAAAAAGTTCCACTTTCCACGGTGAGATTCTCTATTCTTGTAAATGGAACCCCTTTGGGTTTCTTTAGTAGCTCTCGTGGTTTGCGACAAGGAGACCCTCTTTCTCCATTGTTGTTTGTGGTGGTTATGGAGGCTCTGAGTAGAATGTTGAATGCCGCTTTGGTTCAGGGTAATTTGACAGGGTTTTCAGTGGGTTCCAGAGATACAGAGGCCTTTGTAGTGAATCATCTGATGTTCGCTGATGATACATTGATTTTTTGTGATGCTCAAGAAGAACAGATTCGTCACCTGAGATGTATCTTATTATGCTTTGAGGCGGCTTCTGGATTGAAAATTAATTTGGAAAAATCAGAAATTGTTCCAATTGGTGGAGTAGAGGAGGTCGATAGGTTGGCCAATCTTCTTGGTTGTAGGGTTGCCTCTTTGCCTATGACTTACTTGGGTTTGCCGTTGGGTTCTTCTTATAAGTCCAAATCTATTTGGAATGGTGTTATTGAAAAAATGGAAAGGAGGTTGGCGGGGTGGAAGCGGATGTACTTGTCGAAGGGTGCCCGGTTGACTCTTATTAACAGTACGCTCTCCAACATGCCCACTTATTACTTATCTTTGTTTCCTATTCCAGTGAGTGTAGCTAATCGCCTTGATAAAATTCAAAAGGATTTTCTTTGGGGAGGCATTGGTGAGGAGAAAAAATTTCATCTAGTGAATTGGAACAAGATTTGTACACCTTTGTATGCAGGTGGGTTGGGAGTACACAACCTCATCCAGTTCAATAGAGCGCTCTTGGGTAAATGGTTATGGAGATATGGTAGGGAGAGGGAGGCTCTATGGCGTTTGGTGATTGATACCAAATTTCAGAGTCTAAAGGGTGGGTGGTGCTCGACAGAGGTTTCGGGATCTTTTGGAGTGGGGGTATGGAAACATATAAGGAGAGGGTGGGAGAAATTCCGCAATTTTGTTCGTTTTGAAGTGGGGAGTGGATCTAATATTAGTTTTTGGCAAGATTGGTGGTGTGGGGAAAGTTCCTTGAAACAATGTTTTCCAGCTCTTTTTTGTTTAGCAAGGAACAAAGATGCATTGGTGGCGGATAACTTGGTGGTCCATAATGGTGTAACTCAGTGGAATGTTCTTTTCACACAACAAATCCAGGATTGGGAAATGGATATGGTCCTTTCTTTCTTCGACCGATTATACTCCACTTCGATTCGTCATGGAGAAGGTGACAAATTAGTGTGGAATCCCTCTAAAAAAGGTTTATTTGAGGTGAGATCATTCTACGAAGAACTCTTTAGGAAAGATGGTCAATTTCTTTCATTCTTTCCTTGGAAGAATATTTGGCGAGTTAAGGCTCCAACAAGGGTGGCTTTCTTCGTATGGTCAGCAGCTTTGGGCAAAATCTTGACGCATGATAATTTGCGTAAGAGGAATGTAATAGTAATGGAGTGGTGTTGTCTATGTGAGAAGAGTGGGGAGACTATTGATCACTTGTTGCTTCATTGTGAGGTCGCCCGGGCTCTTTGGAGCTACGTTCTTATTTTATTTGGGGTGGAGTGGATTATGCCTCGAACGGTGTTGGAGCTAATGAATAGTTGGGGGCGGCGATTTGGAATGGTCAACTTAAAGAGGCTTGGCGGTTAGCTCCTCTATGCTTGTTGTGGTGTATTTGGAGGGAGCAGAATGCTCGTCTGTTTGAAGATGTTGAGACGACTATGGTGGAGCTACGGAAGGGGTGGCTAACTACTTTATATTCTTGGATAGCGCCACATCATAGTTTGAGTGTCTTTACTTTTGTAGAGTTTCTAAATGTATTTCCTGTCCGACCCTTTTAGGGGCTCTCTTGTATACTTCCCGTGTATAAGGGTTGCGCCCCTTTGCGCTTTTTAATATAATTGCCATTACTTATCAAAAAAAAAAAGAATGGAGAAATCTTAGATCCCCAACAAGATACGGAAATTTTCAATCCACAAGTGAGGCTTGGCAGACCATATTTGAAGTTGATAGTATTGGAAACTTAAGAAAAATATGAACAACAGAACAAGCATATTTGGGAGCAAAGAATAAAGCTCATCATTTGATGAGTTTACTTAAAATTAATCCAAGCTCCAAACAAGTATCACACCAACTGCATGCATCTAAATCAGGTAACTTTGTTAAACTATATTGATTAACGTTTGACAATTTAATTATTCATGCACTGCCAAACTGATATTGATAACCTCATTTTAGTAGTAATCTAGATATTTCCAAGAAATGGTAAGCATGGAAGATAACTATGCGACACCCAAGGCAGAGGAACAAAACAACAATAGTTCAGCTAAAAATGGCAAAAGTGATTTCCCTTTTTCCCTTGGGTGTACAAGGTGTAATTAAATTTCTTACTCTGCCTCAAAATGGAAATGCTTTGCCCGTGGGAAAGGTAGGGCCTCTAACAGCTCCTGCATAGCTACCGGCCACCCTCCCATTGGTAGTACTAAATGCACTAAAGCTCAAATTCAGAAAGGCCGCATACCTTTTGGCGATCATTCAAGAGGGACAAGGGCAATTTCTTCTCCTTCAAAATGACATTATAGCTACTAGACATCCGATTTTGAAGCTCTTCACGGAAAAATTCAAGCTCTTTCTGATTCACAACTCGGGTATTCCCTGCAAATTCAGCCAACAAAAAATCGATAAAAATTGTAACTTCGTATTATCCCCAAAATTAGAGAATGGTCGCATTTTTCCACTTCTTGGTGAGGAAAACTGCTGCAACACTCAGCATTTCCTTCGCATAAAAAAATTCTCTACACAAAAGTAGCTATTTGGAAATATGTTCTAACATTGGTTATCGCTCTGAGAAAAACTTTCCTTTCAAAATAAACTTAAATAAGTTAGTGTACATGAACCATGATGTAAATCTTGTTTCTTCAATTGCAAATGTAATAAAGCTTCCAGAACGATTAGGGAAAAATAATATACGACTAAAAAGTAATTTTCCAAACTTCTATTGTATTCCCTAATAAAATTATATTGTTTTCTCAACAATACTTGCAAATTCCAACACAGGCACTCTATAATCCAGCCATAAGCAGACATTAAACCCTAACAATTCAACAAGCTACACAGTGGCATTCATTGCAATCCAATTCATCTATTGATGACTACTAAGAACTTCAACTCACGAATGCATAAAGTTGTGCGTGTGCATATATAGGAATATCTTACCGAACCAGCGGCGGTCAGGTTGGATTCGAGTGTTGGGAAGCTCCTTGGACTGAAAATCGTTCTTGAGGATCTTGCCTGATCGGTTCCGCTTGGGCCTCGTTTTGTACATCTTGAGCCGCCGAACCGTGGCAGCGGTACGTGAACCATTGCTCCCGTCCGTACGGTTCGCGTCCAGGGAGTGCTTTGGCTTTCCCGAGATGTTTACGTTCCTCTCCTTCGTCTTCTTCGCCATCTTGGATCCTGTCTGGTTGCTGTGAAAGTGTGGGAAAATTTAGGGGCCGAGACGTAACCTAGGGTTTAAGGCGAGGGCAGAGATGGGTCGGTTTTCGCTCTATCCGAATACGGTGCTTTTTGTTTGACTGTAAAATGAGGATCCGGATAGAGGAGCCGGTTGATGGTTAAGATTTCTTTTAAAAAAATCAAAGGTGTAAAACCTGCCACGTCAAAAGCAACTGGAGGCAAAAAAAATAAAATAAAAAAATCCCGCATTACCCTCTGTTTCACCGTCCTTCGACGTCACCGTTCAAACTCTAAGACTCCGATGCGAAACCTTCACTCGTTCAGGTTCTAAACCCAAATAACAAAAAACCAGACTGACCCAAAATCTTATTGCTATGAGCCTGTTTTGCAAGGTAAGTAAAAGATAAAAGAAAATGATAGATTGACACTTCGAGGGGTCACACCTCCTGCTTTAACTTGGTAATTTTCTGATGCTCTATTCAATATGAAAACAGATATAAATACAAGCTAGAACACAACTGAAAACACCCACTACCTAGATAACTGCTGCGCATTACCACCACTGCGGCACTGCCTATTGTTGCGCACATACTGACCCACTAACTCCACTAACAACACTACAATACCTACTGTACCCATGATCCACATCTTTAGGAGAAGATGACAAATGGCAGCATCACATTTAGGGAAATAACCGGTGGCGGAGCCAGGATTTTGGGTGAGGGGAGTCAATAATTTTTTTTTCAATGAATAAAAAAAACTAAAGTTGAAAAAAATTTAAGTAACGCAATAAATAAATAATTGATCAAAATTAAACTAATTTTTAAAACATATAAATGTAACTTACAATTTAATTAAGTTGTCCTCGACGAGTCTTCATTCCTTGAAATCGTTGCATGATTTTTTCATTGCTGATAGTCTTGAATATATCCTTCTCAATGTACGTGACCAAACAATCATTCATCCACTGATCTCCCATTCTGTTACGTAAACGATTTTTAACAATATTCATTGCTGAAAATGCTCTTTCAACAGTTGCTGTCGCAACTGGTAGAATCAATGACAATGTCACCAATGAATAAACCAATGGATATGTGATATCTTTTTTCATCTCCACCATCTTCTTAGCAAGTTGCCCAATCCCTTTAAGTGTTGCAAATTCTTCACTAGAACGCATGTCAATGATATATGTTTCAAGTTGGTTGTCCAAGGTCATAAGTTGAACTGCTGAAAAATCATTTGGATAAAACTGAGCAAGACGAAGTATATTATCTTTATTAAAAGCATCAAACAAGTCATCTGGACTCAGGCATGCAACACAAAGTAATAATTCAGAATTTGCCTCAGTAAAACGTCTGTTAAGTTCTTGGAGTTGCATGTCTATAATAGTATAATAAAGCTCCACACGGTAATGATGCAAATTTGTCATGCTTTGAGCTTTTCTCCGTGATCGAGGTTGGTACATATCATCCATATTGGGCACAACAATATTTTTTTTGGCACAAAACACATAAACTTCTTCAAATAAAGAGTTCCACCATTCTTCTCTCATAGCCTGTAAACGTTGCTTTGAAACTTCAACCAACTTCATTGCATTCAGAATATTTTGATCTTTTCGTTGTAATGCTTGAGATAACTCATTTGTAATCCCCAAAACACTTTTCATTAAATGTAAATTGAAAGCAAATTCAAAAGTCTGTAGCGACTGAATCAATATATTTGCTTCTGCTTTTTGTTCAGAATATAAACTATCTTCTACAATATCTTCAACAGCCTCGATGATAGAAGAAAACATGAGAATAAGATTAATAATTGCACCATAATGAGAACTCCAACGTGTATCTCCATGTCTCTTTACATTCATTTCTTGATTCAAGCCACGACCAGTAAGAATTTCATTATTTTGTAGTGCTTCCACAACCTCAGCAATTCGTTTTTCACAAAGTGTGTCACGACGTTTGCATGATGCTCCAACAACATTAAAAACGCTATTAACCAAGCTAAAAAAAGTTGCAATTTGGATGTAATTTTTAGCAATAGCAACTAAAGTCAGTTGAAGCTGGTGTGCAAAGCAATGAACATAATAGGCAGATGAGTTTTCATTCAAAACAAGTGTTTTAAGTCCATTCAACTCACCTCGCATATTGCTAGCTCCATCGTATCCTTGTCCTCGCAATCTGCTAATACTTAAATGATGTTTGTTAAGTACTGACTCAATTGTCATCTTCAATACTGCAGCTGTGGTGTTGCTAACATGTGTAATGCCTAAAAAAAGTTCAATCACATGGCCCCGCTTATCTACATATCGCAAAACAATTGCCAATTGTTATTTAACAGATATATCACGAGATTCATCAACTAGGATTGCAAATGATGAGTCTCCAAGATCTTTAAGAATAACATCTAGAGTTTCACTTGCTGCAGCATTTGCTATATCTTTTTGAATGTCCGGTGCAGTCATTTGATGATTTTTTGGAGCATTTTCCAAGACTACTTTGTCAATTTATTCGCTATGATTCGCAAGAAACTGCAACAATTCACGAAAATTTCCTTGATTACTTGAGCTTTTAGATTCATCATGGCCACGGAATGCTAATCCTTGTTGTTGTAAAATGCGAATACAATCAACTGATGTATTCAAACGAATTCTATAGTCCCTTTTTTGTTGATCTGATTGCTTGTCAAAAAATGTTATGATGCTTTGTTTCTGATTTAACAAAGCTTCACATCTTCGTCGAGCTTGATTATGTGCACTATTGTGAGCCCCCACATGACTCTGTAACTTATCTTTCTTTTTCCAATTTTTAAACCCTTCAGTAACAAATGAGTCTCCTCCTGCTTGATTTTCAGTATCTGGTCTGAAGAGATAACAAAACAAGCAATACGCAGCATCTTTTAAAATGCTGTATTCCAACCAGTCAGAATATTCTTTGAACCATGCTGGATTAAAACGACGCCATGTTTTTCCAAATTGCGTTTGTGGAAAATTATGCTCAAATGGTTGACAAGGTTTTTTTTGTAGATATGCTCTTCGAATTTTGTCTCTATCACTATGATGGTAATCATAAATTTTTTTCCTCAAGCAAGGATCGGCTGTCAGATTTGCTGAATCGATCTCAATACGAGCTCGTTTAGAATTTGATTGTAGTTCAATTGAATCATTGTTCTCCATAATCTCAGACAACTACAATTATATATTTTATATAATTAATATATGAAACAAAATTTTATATATATATTCCTAAACAATTAAATATAAAAACAATTGTAAAAAAAAAAATTAAATATAAAAAAAAATTTGAAAAGAACAATTTAAATATAAAAACTTAAATCTTAATCAATAAGAAAATTTATTACATACCTGAAACTGAAATGTTGAATTTTGTTCATAAATTACTTTGAACGGTTGAATTTTGAACGAGAGGAGTATAGAAAAATAGAAAATAAGACTTGCTTCAAGTTTAACCCAGCACAAAAAATAACACCATGGCTGACGGCTATACAGCTCTAAATAAGAATAGGGTTTTTTTTTTTTTTTGTGTTTTTGTCCCAAGTGATCTTATCCGTTAAAAAAAATATGAACCGTCCTAAATTTTTTTGATTTCCTCTGAGTTCTAAAGCCAAACGCTGCTGCGCACATGGTCACGTGAAGTCACGACTAACAACTCACAAATACTCCTAATGACTCACACTGACACACACTAATTAGTGATTATTTTTTTAAAAAAAAAAGTAAATAATAATGATACTTTTTATTGTGACAACCGACAAGTCACCTAGTGTGATAGGCTTTTTATTGTATTGCTTTAGCCTTTACGGTAGTAGACTAGTAGTCTTGTGACTCTTGTAGTTGTAGATGTGAACTGATTTGCTTTTTTTTTAAAAAAATAAAATAAAAATGAAAAGAAGCTAATGTCATCCGAAAGCAGGTGTAGATGTGTGTGTAGTCTCAAGTCTCGAGTACTAGGCTTATCATGACTCTTGATTTTTTTAACTTTTAAATTAATTAAAAGATGCGTTTTTTTAGAAAACTTAAAAAAGTTGCTCATTGTCTTCAACCTTCGTCATTTCGTCCCTACCGCAGACTGTAGTTCTGCCATTTCTGTATTCTGTAAAGAGCTACATAGTTGAGTTATCTCAGTTATGGAAAAAAAAAAATCTCACGGCAACTCGACAAGTGATGGGCAACTTTGTCCATTGATGAAATGCTGAGGGGGGGGCATTCTAAGGACCAGGAATTTTTTATTTATTTTTACCAGGTGTAAAATTATTTTTTAGGAGGTGAGGGGGGGCATTTGACCCCTCTCGACCCCCCCTCCCTCCGCCCCTGGAAATAACAGACTCAAACAATAACACAAATACGGACACAAACACAACATAAACAACAGTAACTAAAGAAACACACATGCACTCTAATTAAGATAACACCTAGTTGTCTTTAACTTCACCTAACTGTTCCCATGCAATCCCAACACGTGTCCCATGATGAGTTATATCAACTCTACTTGTCCCACGTAGAACAACATCGAACTCTCTAGACTTAGGATTCAGACAAGTGTGCACATAACATGGCCCTTCTGATCAAAAGACCTTGCCCATAAGGTCAGGGAAGGATTTCCTCAGCTCCTCCAGATCCTCCCAAGTAGCATCAGCCTCAATCGTTCCTTTCCATTGTACAAGTACCTCTGCACCAGCTCTGTTTTCTTTCTTCTTCAAGCGCCTGTCTAGTACTGCCTCTGGCTCCGGCGCAAGGGGACCTTCTGAAGTAAGGACTGGTAGGTCTGGCAATGGAGTGACTTTGTCTCCCAGTTTCCTTTTGAGGTGCGATACATGGAAAATAGGGTAAATACGGGAACTGGAAGGCAAGTCGAGTTTGTAAGCAACTGATCCTATTTTTTGGACTACCTGGAAGGGCCCGTAGTACCTCGGCGACAGCTTGAGATTGTGGCGGAGAGAGACCGACATTTGGTGATACGGTCTAAGTCGAAGGAATACCCAGTCACCTACTTCAAATTCCCGGAAGGTTCGGGACTGATCAACGTAATGTTTCATCCTGGTTTGAGCTTCGTGAAGGTTTTCCTTGAGGAGCTTCAAAATAAAGTCACGGCTTTTCAGTTCTTCTTCTACAGCTTGCACTTTAGTGGTCCCTGCTTCAAAGGTAGGGCTGGCAAAACGGGTCACCCGACACGACCCGTTAAGACCCGCGACCCGTTTAGCTTAGACCCAGACACGACCCGTTTATGTTAGCGGGTTGGGGCTCCAGACACGACACGAACACGGTAATTTCACGGGTCACCCGACACGACCCGTGAAATCCGTTTAACCTAATGGGTCGAATCGGGTAGACACGACCCGACACGACCCTTTTTTTAAAAAAATAATAAAATCTGCAAACATATATAATATATTATGGAAAAGAAAATCAAAACCCTCAAAGCCCGCAAGTCCCTGTCTCCCTCACCGCCAAATGGCAGTCAGTGCAGTCACTACCACCACAGCCACCCTTCCCCCCAGACAACCACCGCCTGTTGCTTCAACTTTTGCCACTGCTGCAGCCCACCACCACCGCGTCTTTCCCCGCCATTACCAGACCCACTTCTCCAAGCCCTTGCTGCCTACATTCTCCAATCAGTCCCACCAAGCCATCATCACGATCCCTATCCGCAATCTACGAAACTCGACACCCGCAATCTTCGTACCCAAAGCCAATGTCAACAATCGAATCAAAATCATTAGGCCCATCCATATATATCAACGTACAGAAAACAACCTCAGAAACTCCAGAGGTTCCTCAAAAAACAGAGAACTTGCCCTGTTTTTGGATAGCTGTTTGAACTCTATACCCTTTGCTCAATAATCCTTTGAGCAGACCAAAGAGAGAGATCGTCGTTGCATCGAGCGGGTCTAGCGAGAGGAAGAAGAAGAAGAGGGGGTGGCGGCGGTGGTGGTGCGACGCTGAAGAAGAAGAGAATGGAAGGGGAGCGGGACGGCACGGTGTGAAGGAGAAGAAAAGAAAACTGAAGAAATGAACTTAGGGCAACCGGTCCTAACTCCTAAATGACTAAATTACAAAAATACCTAATAATCCTAAAATTCTAAATCAAATCTAAATATCTAATCTCATTTCCTTCTTCTTTTCTTTTCTTTTTTTTTATAAAAAATTTATATATATATATATATAAAAAAAAAAAAAGCTAATCGTGTATGGCGGGTCACCCGCGGGTGACCCGCGACCCGACCCGTCAAACTAAGATAAACGGGTAGACCCGTTTATGACCCAAACCCGTTTAAGGTAGACCCAAACCCGCTAATTTCGTGTCGTGTTCGTGTCGGGTTGTCGTGTCGTGTCAAAATTGCCGGCCCTATTCAAAGGGCATTAAACGCAGTGAAGGGTAGCCATAAACAGCTTCGAAAGGGCTGATTTTGGTGGAGGTGTGCACTGAGGTGTTGTAAGACCACTCGGCCAAGGAAATCCACCGCATCCAGTCGCGTGGACGGTCTTCAGTGAAGCTCCGCAGGTAGGCTTACAACCCCTTATTCATCACTTCAGTCTGACCGTCGGTCTAAGGGTGATAAGCCGAGCTCATAAGCAATTCTGTTCCTGTAACTCGGAAAAGCTCCTTCCAAAAGAGGCTGGTGAACAGAGGATCTCGATCACTGACAATTGACTTGGACAACCCATGGAGTTGAAGATGTGATCCACAAAGGTTTGGGCCACTGAGATTGCTGAATATGGATGGCTTAGGGGTACAAAATGAGCATACTTGCTCAACCTGTCAATCACAACCAGAACCACATCCTTTCCTTGAGAGTTAGGTAAGCCCTCAATAAAATCCAGACTCACCTCTGTCCAATTTTGTTCTGGTATTGGCAATGGCTGAAGCAACCCTGCAGGGTGGGCATTTTCTGCCTTATTGCGCTGGCACACCTCACATTCCCTAATGAATCTTCGGACCTCATATCGCATACCAGGCCTGCAGGCCAGTAGAATTCTTTCTTGAGCCGAGAAGAAGTTTTGTGAGCCCCGATATGCCCTGCTAATGGATGGCTGTGGAACTGTTGCAGCACCTGCTGCTGGAAGGTCTTCAAGTTGCCCAAATGGATACGTCCCTTATAGAAAATGAGCCCCTGGTGGTACTGATATTTCACTGGGTCCAACTCTCCTTGCTGGAATTGTTGAATGAGTTGTTGAAGCTGCTGATCTTCTGGATAGATATTGGTAAGCTCTCGGGTCCAAGTGGGTTGGACCGTGCTTATGGCCTGAGTAATCATAGTGAACTCTTCTTGGTCAGTGGCTGCTGGTCCTTGCTTCCCTGAATCAATTGCTGGCAGGTCATCTTCTGATCCTTCTTCAGACCAATCCTTCCTGGACAATGCATCTGCAGCTCGATTCTCCCTTCATTTCTTGTACTCCACTGTGAAATCAAATCCCATGAGCTTGGATACCCATTTCTGCTGGGCAGGGGTGCCAATCATTTGCTCCAATAAGTATTTCAGAGCTTGTTGGTCAGTTCTTACCTTAAAATTTTGCCCGAGTAGGTAGTGTCTCCACTTCCTGATTGCCATAACTAGGGCAATTAATTCTTTCTCATAGGTTGACAAGCTCAAATTCTTACCCTTGAGCCCTTGGCTAAGATAGGCTAGTGGCTGCCCAGATTGCATCAAAACAGCTCCTATTCCTCCCCCAGAAGCATCACACTCTATAACAAAGGGTTTGGAAAAATTGGCAACCCTAGAACTGGTGGAGTTGTCATGGCTTCCTTAAGAGAGTTAAAGGCATGTTCTGCCTCTTCATTCCACTTAAAGGAATTCTTCCTTAGGAGATTAGTCAGGGGTGCAGCTATTCCCCCATACCCTTTTACAAACTTCCTATAGTACTCCGTCAATCCCAAAAATCCCCTCAAGGCCTTGATGGTGTGAGGAACTGGCCAATTAAGCATAGCTTCAATCTTAGAAGGGTCAGCCTTCACTCCTTCATCTGAGATAATGTGTCCTAGATACTCCACTTCCTGGCACCCAAAATGGCACTTTGACATATAATAGGTGTTGCTGTAGCATCTCAAGAACTGCTCTCAAGTGTTTTAAGTGATCTTTGGGACTCTTACTGTAGATTAAGATGTCATCAAAGAATACTAAAACAAACTTCCTTAAATAAGGCCTGAATATATCATTCATAAGACCCTGAAAAGTTGAGGGTGCATTAGTCAATCCAAATGGCATGATTAGGAACTCATAATGTCCTTCATGAGTTCTAAAGGCTGATTTTGGTATATCCTCACTACACATTCTAATTTGGTGGAAGCCAGACCTAAGGTCTAACTTAGAAAAAATGACAGACCCATATAACTCATCTAAAAGCTCATCAATGTTAGGTATTGAAACTTATCTTTGATGGTGCTTTTGTTTAGTGCTCTATAGTCGACACATAGTCTCCAGCCTCCATTAGCCTTCCTCACTAGCAGCACAGGTGATGAGTATGGACTTTGGTTTGGTCTTATGATCCCTGTTGACAGCATCTCCCTCACTAACTTATCAATTTCTTCCTTCTGGTAATATGGATACCTGTAAGGCCTAACACAAGTAGGTAAAGCTCCTTCTGTCAGCTGAATCTTGTGATCAAAATTTCTGGTGGGTGGCAATCCAGTCGGCTCCTGGAAGATCCCCTTGAATCCTTCCAGCAATTCAGCTATTGCTGGATGTTGCAACTTTTGAGCCCGTGGGGTTCTGCTCCTAGGAGCTGCAGCCAAATACCCTTATGTTTCGCTCCTGCATTCTTAGGTAAATCCTCTTCCACCTCCAGAATAGTTGCAGTCGGATTCAGACCTTGCAAGGTGACTTCTCGGGTGCAATGCTTGAACTTCATAGTGAGTTGAATGAAATCCCACAAGATGGGACCCAAAGTGCTCAGCAAGTCAACTCCTAGCACCACGTCACAGCCACCAAGAGTCAGAAGATGCAAGTTGGCCTGGAATTCATGTCCTTGTAAGTTGAACGTGACAGCCACACAGCAACCTGGACAAGGAACCTTCTCCCCATTTGCCACCATTACTGATAACTGATTCCTTTCCTCAACAGGAAGGTGGAGTCTCTTGGCTAGCTGTTGATCCACAAAACCGTGGGTACTGTCGGTGTCTATGAGGATCACCACTTGTTGAACTCCTATTTTTCCTTCCAACCTCATGGTTTGAGGTGCCACTGCTCCAGCCAAGGCATATAAAGAGATGCCTAGCAGCTCAGCTTCCTTTGTTTCAGTTTCAGCTTCCTCCTCCTGCACTACCTACTCTACCCTTATTTCTTCAGGTTCCTCAAATTCTACTCCTTCCAGCAAGAACAGCCTTGGTCGATTGCACCTATGACCTGGTTGGAATTTTTCATCACAGTTATAGCATAACCCTTTTTCTCTCATTTCCTGCATTTGGGCTGGGGTTAACCTTTTGATGGGAATACTGGATCTTTGGTTGAGGTTTGAGGGATAGGAAGGGGTAAGGCTGCGGTTATCTGGTTGGTTAGGGGCAGTGATTCGGGGATGTTTGAGGTGGTGGCCATTTTGGTATAATTCTGAGAACCTGTCCCCCAAACTTGATACTTATTACCCCTGCTTCTCAACTTCACTTCTTCTTCCTGTAATTTGGCTAGCCCGAAGGTAGTAGTCAGATCTTTAGGCTTCAACATGGTAATTGTAATTCGGATCTCCTATTTCAGCCCACTTAAGAAAGAACTAACCTTGAACTCCTCACTTAACCCTTGGATCTTGTTAGAGAGGATTTCAAATTGGGTTTGGTAGTCTTCTGCAGTTGAGAATTGTTTGAGTTTGGTAAAGGCTCCTACGGGGTCATCAAAAGTAGAAGGGGCAAATCTGGTTTTGAGGGCACTCACAAAGTCTTCCCACCCTCCTACATACCAGCATCCATCAACCAATGGTACCATGTGAGAGCTCTTCCCTCCATGTGGAAGGCAGCAATGGAGACCTTTTGGTGTTCTGGAGTCTGGTTATATGAGTAAAATTGTTGAGCTTTAAGAATCCAATTTATTGGCTCGGATCCATCAAACCTAGGGAAATCTAACTTCACTAGTCGGGTATGGACTCCTCCTTCAATGTAACCACTCTGCTCGGTCTTAGGAACCCCACTAGTCTCCCCTTGATTCTCCCTACTCTTCTCCCCCTGACTTTCCTTATTTTTTTCTCCATTGTTTTCCCTGTTGGGGGTGCCTTGGGCAACACTATTCTGAATTGGGTTTTGGTTTTGGCTATTGGCAACTAAAGTATTAACAAAATTAGACAAGTTACCTAGCTTCTCCAACACAGTCTTCAAGAGCTCCGAGTGGCTGGCTGTCTCTTGTCTATTAGCTGCTATAGTTGCAGCAAGCTGAGATGTTTCCTGTCTATTAGCTGCTACAGAATCGGCAAGCTGGGCGTAGCGAGTTCCTTCCGCCATTGTCGCAGGAACGCGGCTCTGATACCACTTGTTATGAGCCTGTTTTGCAAGGTAAATAAAAGATAAAAGAAAATGATAAATTGACACTTCGAGGGGTCACACCTCCTGCTTTAACTTGGTAATTTTATGATGCTCTATTCAATATGATAAACAGATATAAATACAAGCTAGAACGCAACTGAAAACACCCACTACCTAGATAACTGCTGCGCATTAACCACCACTGGGCACTGCCTATTGTTGCGCACATACTGACCCACTAACTCCACTAACAACACTACAATACCTGTTGTACCCATGATCCACATCTTTAGGAGAATAGGACAAATGTCAGCATCACATTTAGGGAAATAACATACTCAAACAATAACACAAACAGGGACACAAACCCAACATAAACAACAATAACTAAAGAAACACACGTGCACTCTAATTAAGATAACGCCCAACTGTCTTTAACTTCACCTAGCTATTCCCATGCAATCCCAACACGTGTCCCATGATGAGTTATATCAACTCTACTTGTCCCACGTAGAACAGCATCGAACTCTCTAGACTTAGGCTTCAGACAAGTGTGCACATAACACTTATCTTCCCAAACCAAGTGTTTGAGATTGTACATCGACGATGAGCCTTTGATATCCCCCACATCCAGTGCTCGGTTCAATCCCATACCAGAATCAAAATTCAAAACTATGTTGGACTGCACCATTGTGGTTTTGGGTTTGGTTGAATGTCGGTTCAAGCTTACAAAACAATATAAGATGACAAATAAGGCGATCCAATAATAAAACCTAAATTGCTTCTCTATTTAAATAAATTTCACAATAACTTCTCTCATTTATTTTTTATGCAATTTAAGTATTATTTTAAATAAACGAGAGAGATGAAATATAAAAAATAGAAAGTCATTTTAATATTATTTCAAATAAATATTAAGAAAAGAGAGAGGAAAGAAAAAATATGTTTTTTTTTTTTTTTTTTTTTTTTTTAATATAGTAGTGAGAAATGAAGCAAGAGTGCTAGATTTTTTGATTCTACTAGGGTTCTATTGGTTTAGAGAACATAAAGGGATTGTGTTGCATGCGGCTTTTTAAGAGATTTTTCCATATTTAAAAATAAAATAAAATTTAGTATGTTTATTGCTAATGCTCTTGTCCGTACCATATTGCTCTTTTAAAATTTTAGTACATCAAGAAAAAGAAAAAGAAAAAGAAAAAATTAAAACATAAACAAAAGTGGTGACGTGGTGGTTGGACTGCCCACTCCACCTTCAAAACTTTATTCAGGCGGCAGGACCTTGCCCCTAAGTTGCATAAAGTAAGAGGCTATAATGTTTTATTGAGATATGATACATTACCATTCAAAGATATAATTTTTGACCATTTTTACTACGTAACAACTTTTACTTTTATTTATAATTTTAAAAAAGAAAAATAATTTTTGTACAATCCAAATGCACAACTCTTTCACAACCCAAAACACATTGGTGAAAGGAAAGTGATACATGCACTACAAGTGCACAACTCCAAGGCACATTGGGATGAGGCCCACACATGTGGGTCCCCTCCAATATGCCTTGGAATTGTACATTGTAGTGCACTTGTTGTAATTCTAGTATTTCTCTTGGTGAAATTTACATACATGGGTCCTACCAATATGTCTTTAGTTGTGCAATAAATACATCTCTTAAAAAGGGATTATATTGCCACATGAGCAAGGTAATCAAGAGTTGTATTTTGGAATAGCAAAAGATCACATCTTAATTTTATTAGCCTTATATGATTTTTTATGCACGTGACAAAAATTATTTTAGGTTTTAGACTGTAGAAGGAATTGATCAATTTGTAAAATATAAATATTAGTTTTGGAACTCTTTTAACATTTTCTTAGCCAATTATTGATTTTTTTTATTAAATAATAATTATTTAAAAATTAATTGAGAGTGTGACGACAACATTGTTAGAAGAACCTTCAATATAATTATAATATATGAGAAAGTCTAAAAAACATATTTCTGTAAATTTCCCATATAAATATACAACTTTTTAAAAATCAAATGCTGATTTAATAACTGTTTTTTAATAAAATTGTATAATACTTATCAAAATAAAATAAAATTGTATAATAGAAAGATATAACTATGTGAAGTAGAATTTAAAGAAAAAGCCCAAACCCCAGTTCTCATAGCAACGTCATTCTTGCCAACTAATTAAGGGAGGAGCTGAGATCTGAAAGCAAAGCTCAAGCTGCAGTACATGTCCGAGGAAGCGTATCGCGATGGATAGGGTGCTCAAAGCTGCAAGAAGCTCCGGTTCTCTCAACCTATCAAATCGCTCCCTCAGGCAATCCCCCACCCCAGAAACAATTTCTCCATTAATCACATTCAATTAGTTCTTCATATTTCGTCACCTTCAAAATCTGGACAAATCTATATCTACTCATAGCTGACATAAGCCAATTTCTTTCATTTTTAGTTAATATTGCTTATAAATCCAACTGGTTTGTGATTGTTGTTTTGTAAAATTTGTGGTATCGATTGCATTATGAAGATAATTGATTAATGCTAGAAGGAAATGCGTCAAGATAAGTGGATAGCAGATTAGTATCTGTTGGATATTGAGGTTGATTAGATAGTCTTATCGATTTCTGAATTGAGAATGGATTTGCACGTGTCAATTCGAAGTTCTTGAAGAATGTTCATGCTGTAAAAATTTGTTCTTAGCACCGATTATACATTTACGGGTGTCAACTCGACACATCTTATTTGATTGTATTGAAAAACCCGGGAGTTATTCATCTTGGCTCTGTCAAATATTAGGAGTAGAGTTACTTTCTTTCTGCATTATGCTTTTGAACATGTTTGGTGTTTAGTTCCTATGACATGTATGAAAATTGCAATAATTTTATTCTCCAACAGTAAAAGATATATACTTATTCTCTTTTACTGTTTCCGGATGACAAGAATGGCACAAATTTAGGAAAAAATGTTAATTGCCAACTTATGGTGGTTCACTTAAATCGTAATTCATCCTAGCAAAGTATGATGTTATTTACTCGTGTTTGTATTCTCAGGGATGTGCCCAATGAGGTGTACCAGAATCTGAATGCAGTTGGAGGGGATGAAAAGTGGTGGGAGGTAATTTATTTTGAATTTTTTTCTTTATTCCCTTTGTTCGAGATACATGAAGTTTCATACAATCAAGAAAGATGTATAAAAGTGGACTTATGGCTTCATTGCTCGAATTGCAGGCTGTGGAGCTGCAAAAGCTTATTTTGGCTCATAATAGTATCGAATCATTGAAAGAAGACCTTAGGAATTTACCTCAACTGATTGTATTGAATGTTAGCCACAATAGACTTTCCAAACTTCCAGCTGCGATAGGAGAGTGGGTTTTGTGAACATATATAGCTATCATATTTTTTAAGAATGTTTTCCCATATTTTTTAATGTTATTTATGCATGTTTAATGTGTGATTTTGTATTTTCTTGACCTATTTGACAGGCTTCCTATGCTAAAATCATTAGACGTGTCCTTCAACTCAATACTAAAAGTACCTGAGGAAATTGGATCAGCAACTTCTC
The DNA here is from genome assembly GCA_028654335.1 of Alnus rubra. Taxonomy (NCBI): domain Eukaryota; kingdom Viridiplantae; phylum Streptophyta; class Magnoliopsida; order Fagales; family Betulaceae; genus Alnus; species Alnus rubra. Next base: position 2,288,582 of record JAJPGS010000001.1, on the reverse strand, counting down.
TTGTCAAGTATTCTTATTCTTTCTTTCTTTCTCTTCCTCCTCCTCCTTTTCTTCTTCTTCTTCCTTTTTTTTTTAATATCAAAATCTGTAGATTTTATTCATCCTTGTTGCTGTTTCTGTGTCTGGTTTGCATCTTTTTTTTCTTTTTTCTTTTTTATTTTTAGTGTTTGAAACATCTGAGCAATAAACAAGAAAATATTGAGCTTCATTGGTATTATGAGCATTGTATATAGCCTTAGCCTCCAACTGATTGAATTTGAGGAAGCTACATGTCTTCTCTCTCTGTCTCCTTTTCTTCTTTTTTTCGGGGGGGGAATGACTGCCGCTCTTCTCTGGAAAGGTTCATATCCTCCAAATTATTTGTTGTGATTGTGTCCTATGTGCATGTAATCATCCTTTTGGCTCGTCCTGCCATCATTTGAGTGCCTTAAACTTGAATTATATTACATTTTCTTAGTAGGGCATTTATTGGTCTTTGCTGCACATCTATGACCCGTCCTTGGTGACTTCCACTCTTCTTATCTTAAAACTAACGCAACCTCTTGCTTCTTATTGAAGCATAATTTTCTTATTTGATCTTTTCTTGTATTGAAGAATGCTAATGAAAGGAAATAAGAATAATAACTTGTATAATGAGTGTCAGAAATGATTGAGAATTTCTTTTGGCAGCTCTTTCTGGAATGGACCGAACGTAAGAAGTCTTAAATTGAAATGAAAATCTACTTGTAAGAAAAAAATGGTAAAAAATACAAAACCAAATAATTAAAATACAGCCACCATTTTCCTGTGTAAGGAAGACAATCCTAGATCTTAGAGTTGTTGATTCTTTGGTACCAAGTTGAAAGATGAAGGAAGCTTACCTTTTTACCTTGTTTCATCAAAACTAACTTGAGTTTTGGCTTAAGTGAAAGACATTGACATGAAATTGAGATCGAATCACTTTTTATGATTTATGTTTCTAACGAATCTAATTTAGACTATTCATTCATAATCAATGTGACATTTTAGCGATTTCAAGATGAGATTGTGATGAGACTCATAGGTCACCATCCATTGTTACTCAAAAACCACTTTATTACATATACATATTGATCTGCAATTTTCTGGTACCCATATATAACAAAATCTTTTTGTTTTCAATATGTAGGATTTTTTTGTTACTTTGTTTATTTGTGCACGACTGTTTGTCTTCTTCTTCTTCTTCTTCCCCATTTTCCTTCAATGATATGGCCAGATTTTATATGATCATTCCAGGTTTGATTGTTCTTCCAATCAGCTTAAGGAACTTCCAAGCTCTATTGGACGATGTTTAGAGTTATCTGATTTGAAGGTAATGCTCTTTCATGATGGAATGACAAACATCAGGGAGTGGCTATGTGGTTGGTAAAATTTAACGCAACTATTTAGTTGCCTGCTTGTAGCATGTGATTTTTGTAAAGTTTAACCTCGGGACAGTACCAGGTTGAGTATTCTAGATGTAGATAAATCGGCATTTGGATGTGTTGGGAAGAGACTTGCGTAGGAAATTGGAGTCTCGAGAACTGAGGACGTGTTGGGAAGAGAAATCACATTCCTCAGTGTTGAGTCAAATCTTTAACAGGCTGGCAGTAAAGGAAATCAGCGGCAAGTGGTATCCAGAAAATGAGAAAAGAAAAGATCCAGAAAAAGTTGTAGCAAGTGGTATCTAGAGAAGAAAAGAAAAGAAAAATCACAGGAAAAAAGGTGGTAGCAAGTGGTTTCGTGAAGACCTTTCCCCCTTTCTCCCCCGTTATTAATAAAAGGAAAAATTGCATCATTGGTCTCTGTGGTAGGCTTAAATTATAAATCGCTCCCTAGAGTCAAATTTCGTTAAAAATTTTGACAGATTCTATTAAGCGTCATATCAGCGCCAATAAGATGGCGACACGTGTTGATCATAATAAAAAAATAAAAAATATTAAAAATATAAATAAATAAAACTTAAAAAATTATTATTATTATTATTATTTTTAAAAAGAAAAATTTGAAAAGAAAAAAGGGGTGGCTGCTGGTTGGGCAACCACCCTAGGCCACCCCTGGCACCTGGGGGTGGTCGCGTGCCACCCCCGGCCACCTCTAGGGGTGGTGTGCGGCCTCCCCCAGAGGCTGGGGTTGGCCCGAAGGCCACCCCTAGATGCATTTTGGACTGCTGCGTTCCTAGCTCCCTTAGAGATTAGCTTTCATGATTTTCTTATTCTTTTTTTATTGTTCTTCTTAGATGCTTATCTTGTATATTCTGTGTACTTGACTGCGCTTTGCTTTTTTTAATGATATTTCTTTTATAAAAAGAAAAAGTCTTAACCGAGTTGGGCGAGTGAGTTGAGCTTTATATGAGTTAGGCTCGCGAGTCGGGTATGTATCACTCACTAATCGAGCGGGTTTGTCCAATCACGAGTTCGAGTTTGGGTCGAGTTTAACCGAGCAGGTTTCAAGCGAGTTGTCGAACGGTCTAGTTTATTTACAGTCCTATCCTCACTGTGGGTTCAAACTCTCCCTCAACAAGTGAGGCCTAACATATGGAACGTTTAACTAAAATGTGGGTGAATTGTGGAGTCAGAATTCAAACTTATGATTTCTAGTTCTGATACCAATTAGAAAAGAAGAACAAAAATATAGAAGAAGAGAAACTCTTTATTTGATTATATAATTCCCCATGTTTACATGGGTTTAAATAGGATAGAATACATACCTATTATGGAAACAAAATACTAGGAGATTACAATAAAATAAAACCAGAGAGAATAAATAGTTTCCATCTTCAACATCATCTTTTACTCCATTGTGAGATCGCAGGTGCTCTTTGGAATAGTATCTTCAGCAGTGTAGGGCTAGTTTGGGTCATGCCTAGAAGGGTGGTAGATCTCTTTGTCTATTGGAGAACACCAGGGGCTAGGTTTCAGCTTGATGCAGTTTGGAAGATGATTCCGCCTTGCCTAATGTAGTGTTTAAGGAGGGAAAGAAACGATCGTAGCTTTGAGGACCACAACAGGACCTTAGTGAAATTAAAGGCTTTATTCTTGAAGACTCTTTCTTTGTGCTTTTGCCTCATATTGTAGTATTTCGAAACTTTCATGCTTTCTTAGATCTCTTCTCTGCTACTTGCTAGGCTTCTCTTTTGTATACTTCATGTATACTTGGGTTGCACCTTGCGCTTTTTAATGAATTTGCGATTACTTATCCAAAAAAGAAAAGTGTGCACTTTGCTCTTTTGGTGATCTGCTAAACCATCCTGACATAAAAGCAATTTTTTTATTTGTTTTCTGTGTCGCACGTGTTCTTTGATAACATTTGGCATATGACACTTTTTCCCCAGGCATCAAACAATGTTATTACCAGCTTGCCAGAAGATCTAGCAAACTGTTCAAAATTGACAAAACTAGATGTGGAGGTATTAGTGAGATCTTTACTTCGAGTACTTGATGATGGCTGGTCTGCTTGTACAGATACTGGAAAGTAATTATTGTTGATCTATTTGTGGCTACAAATGTGTATTGTATCTTCTATCTGTCCCAGGGAAACAAGCTAACTATGCTATCCGAGAATTTGATTTCATCGTGGACCCTGCTTAATGAACTCAATGCATGTAATTATCTATAGCTTTTTTGGGTATTAGGTCCTACTTGTATATCTGCAGATATATTAAACTTGTGTTTGTTACTTTAATCGATGCAGCAAAAAATTTATTGGGTGGTATACCAGAGAACATTGGGAATCTTTCACGTCTCATTCGTCTTGACCTTCACCAGAACAGTGAGTCAACTAAGCAAAGGGTTCACTTCTTTTTTATTTATTTTGGTGTTATTTAAGCCCATTTCTTCCACCTCTTCTCACAATTTTTCTTTGTAACGAGTTCTGCAGGAATTTCATCAATCCCACCATCAATAATGGGTTGCTCTTCTCTTGTGGAGTTCTATATGGGGTCATTTTCTCATTTATTTTTTCTTGATAATTATGTGGGATTTTTTCCTACTTGAAATATCTGCACCTTTGATATTTATATGGCTTTGGTGGCATCACATTTCAGGAATAACACACTGTCTTCATTACCGGCGGAGATTGGGGTGCTTTCGCATTTAGGGACTTTTGATCTTCACTCAAACCAGGTAGCTATAATGATCTATTTGTCTTTGGTAGAAATATGGTATATTATTTGGGAATAAGATCTTGCTTCTATTAGTTTGTTAAGACAGATAGGCTAGGCTAGAATGATATTTTTGTGTGGTCCTTATGTTCAGCCTTTTCAGTTATTACCTCTTCGAATTCTGTTGCTCAGATCTGATTATAATTACTTTTCATGTAAATTCTATAAGTCCATAGATTTGATTGCGTGAGCTAACTTGTATGTGAAATTAAGTAGTAGTGGTGGAGTCAATTCCCATTAGTATTGAGTGGTACTATATGAAATGTTATAGATATACAAGTGTTTGTTCTAGTGATACATTTGAGTACATGCATGAAAGGAGGTCCTTGCTACTATATGAAATGTTATAGATATACAAGTTTTTGTTCTAGTGATACATTTGAGTAAATGCATGAAAAAGGTCCTTGCTACTTCTTGTCCACTGTTCTTTGAGTTCTGAGCAGGGTATACGGTTATTCCTTCACATGTTATTTATTTAGTTGTTCAACATATTTTTGTCCACCAAATTGCAAAATGAGCTCTATTTCAAATGACTTTTTTTTTTTTTTAATAAGTAATTCAATCTCATCAGAAAAGTGCAAAGCGGCACAATCTTAGTACATAGGAAATATATAAGAGAACCCCCTAATCAGGAGAAAAAGATGATCAAAAGTTCAAAAAATCAGAAAAACTAGAAAAAAGCAAGCTATGATGTGCTGCTATCCATGTGTATAAAGCGTTGAACATAATCCTTTTCAGCTCTACCACTGAAGTCTCTATATCTTCAAAGCTCCGTGCATTCCGCTCTATTTCAAATGATGCTTCCTCCATTTGTAAGATGAAGGTTGAGGGTGAGCTCATGGATTCAAAACTCGCTAGATGCATGTCTAACTTACTAATCGAAAGAAAATATTTTTGCCTGCCATATTTTCTTTTGCTTTTTTTTTGGGGGGGTCTAGAATACTCAGGTTTTGGATCGCTAAATTTAAACTTAGCCTGCTAATCGCTTCATATGCATGCAGTTGAAGGAATATCCAGTGGAGGCGTGCAAATTGCGTCTTTCAGTCCTGGATCTTTCAAATAATTCATTGACTGGATTGCCCCCTGAAATGGGTAAGGTTAGCAAGTTATAGAGTGGTATCAAGTCATCTGTTATATTTTTGTAGGAATTTCAGGTTCCTGAATAGCTTATAATACTTTGAAGAAATCTTGCATCAATCATTTTAAACAATATGATCAGATTTATCCAATTAGTCCAAACAGGAAGATCTTGTAGGCCAAGATAAATCTTGGTTTAACTTTTCGCAAAGGAATCTTATCATTTTAATGCCGAATCTAAGCTTCTTCTTCTTCTTTCTTTTTTTTCCTTCTAATTTTCTTTTTAATTTTTTTTAACTCAACTGAAATCTGAAGTAAATTTAACCCCTTCTCTCTCAGATTTTCTTTATGAATCTTAGATTTTTAAATTTAAGCACTGAAAAACAATGCTAAAATTGGGAATTAATATGATTAATAGATGGTGGATAACCTAACTTATTGTTTGTCTAGGCAAGATGACTACCCTACGAAAACTTTTGCTTACTGGCAATCCTTTGCGAACTCTTCGAAGGTGAGAGTCATTATTTTTGTCCTTAACATGTTAAATGTGTCTTTTGATTAAGGGATTATCCAACTGATTCATTTCCTCCTGTAGTTCATTGGTTTCTGGACCAACGACTGGATTACTGAAGTATCTTCAAAGTAGACTTTCTGAAGGTGAAGGTATATCAGTTCTTTTTTTGATAAGGAATTGCAATTTTATTAAAAAAACAGCGTAAGGCCCCCTAGTACACACGGAGTATACAAGAAGCAACAGCCTCACCACCGACCCTACAAGGAACAGCCCACAAAACAACCCAACCCTAAGCCCCTAAAGCTTACAATCTTCAATCATATCCCACCGCCTATGGTCCTCATCAAGGGCAGAGAGGAAAGCCATAGTTCTATCCCCCTTATCCCCGAAAAACGAAGAGCATGCCAAAGACAACTCCAAAGGAGAGATAGCCTGGAGACCACCCACAGAATTGAGAGGGCGAGCGCTTGAGAAACTACGATCTGCCTGTGAAAGAGAGGAGGAGCTCGACCCAAGAAACCCCCGCCTGAGAAAACCCACATCTTCGTGTTTTCCTTGACCCACCACCGACTTTGGCCGGTATATCAGTTCTTGTTAATAATGCTTCAATTTTATGGTCATTAACATACAAAGTCTATTGTCTCTGTTGTTGAAAGAGTTCTAGATTTTTCATGCAACACCAAATTTCATGATTTACAGATTTAAGCTTGTTTGTTTGTTTGTTTTTTTATTTTGTTTTGTTTTTCTGTTTTGAGTAATTAGATTCAAGTGTCTCATGTAGGTTCCGAAACTACAACAACAACAAAAGGGGATGTAGTTGCCATGGCAGCTAGATTGTCTATCACTTCAAAGGTATCACTCATTGTAATTTAACAGGCTTTTTTTTTGTCGAGCCGGATGGCTAGCTGATCCCAAGTAGCAAGGTGTAAACTCTGTTGAGTTGAATAATTGACACTTTCCATTTTCTAAATCATTCTATTCATGGTATTTGAAAGTTTTCGATGATATTGTTGAAGATGGAAACTACCAACATACTATGATTTTATTCTCCTTAAGTTTATCTGATTGTAATATTCGTTGTTTCTTTCCATATTAGTCTATAGGCTTCTTCTATTTAAACCTATGTAGTCGTATGAAACAAAGACAATTGAATAAGAATTTCTTCTTCCCTTTCTCGGTTTTTCTTTTCTACTTGGTATCAGAGCCGAAGATCCTGACTTTGAACTTTGGCTCCGTCATTTACCCATTTCAATTAAATATTCCACGTGGTGGGCCTCACCTATTAAAAAGAGAGTTTGAGCCCACATGTGAGTGGAAGTGTTAAAGTATTGATTAATTGATTAAATTTACATTTTCTTATTAGCTTAAGTTTTTGAGATAAGTGGTAATTTAACAGATATTGGTTTGATTCTCACTTTCTGGGTATAGAATTGAAAATTGCAAATTTGGGCCATGGCCATCTAAAGGATGGGGTGAGATTCAGATTCATCTTGGGTTCAAATCTACCACTTTTGGGCATTAAATGTTGGGCCGCATGTGATTTATTTATCGTGTTGTTTTATTACTCTGCCCACTTCTTCCTCCACTGTGGTTTCAGTTATTTTAGCTAGAGAGCTTGTGATTCACCTTTCATTAATTTTTCTGTCTTCAAATAGGAAACTTCACGTATAATAAATGTCGTAATTTCAGGAACTTTCTTTGGAAGGGCTTGGTTTGAGTGCTATTCCATCAGAAGTATGGGAATCGGGTGATGTTATAAAAGTAGATCTTTCTAGGAATGCCATCCAAGAGCTGCCGGTTGAACTTTCCTCATGTGTTTCTCTCCAGGTAAATTTCTTAGTTTTCCTCTGTTTGCTCATTAGCTGTTATGGCAAATAATGATAAAGTTAAATGCTATTTGTATTGGTCAACCTAAGTGACTCTACTGATCTTTTAAGTAATGGAAGCTTCAATCTTTTGATTAAATCCAGAACCGGTTTCTATCACAGTCCAAGTTAGTGTATTCCCTGATTAATGGAAAGATATGTCTCTTGCAGATTCTTTGAATGCTAAGTGCTAAAATTTGAAATTAAAGCAGTCATTTTGTTGCCATAAGGTCCAGCAGATAATAAATTATATAGACATGCTTTTTGGAAGCCCAGTGGCTTTGATGGTTATGGAAGGTTGCTGTTAAAGCCTTAATTTGTATCCATGTGCTTTAAGTATTGAGATTCCTGTCAGGTTCAACATATTATATGCTCCACTCAATTCAACTAAGCCTTACTCCCAATTTTTAACATTTTGTATGTAAGCCAAAATCTTATGCTGTTCTGCAGTCCGATATTGACTATGCGTCAAATTAATATCCTTGACTATGATTTTGAAATAAGATCCTTTTATCACGTGTTGTCCATTCCTGCTGCCTCCCCATTTTCTTGGAAAAGCATTTGGAGCGGTAAGGCTCTGTTGAGAGTGGCATTCTTTGTGTGGACGGCATTAGGGAAGATCTTAACTTTGGATAACTTGAGGAAGAGGAACATCATTGTGGTAGATTGGTGTTGTATGTGTAAGAGGAGTGGAGAATCCATAGATTATCTTTTTCTTCATTGTGAAGTGGCGAGAGAATTATGGATTGCGCTCTTCTGTCTTTTTGGTGTTGAGTGGATTATTCCTAGAAGGGTGACAAAGTTGTTGGCTAATGGCTAGCTAAAGAGGTCAGTTGGAAGCTGTAATATTTTAGAAGTTTGGAGGATGATTCCTTTGTGCTTAATATGGTGAATTTGGAGAGAGCAGAGCGCAAAAGAGCTTTGAAGATTGCGAGATTTCGGTGGTAGAGCTAAAGTCCGTTGCGTTCAAATCCTTTTATGCATGGACAATGGCGTGCAATAGTCCTCACTTTTTTCTAGTTTACTTCATTTTTGTACCTTTTTTTTTTTTTTAATCCCTAATAAGGGGTTCTCTCCTATATATTTCTTGTGTACTTGAGTTGCACATCTTTGCGCTTTTTAATGAGATTGAATTACTTATATAAAAAAAAATTTAGTCACTTTTTTTTTTTTAATGTGACTAAATCATGTGCATTGGAGACTCAGTGGTTCACTGGTGAAAAAGAGTGAGATAAAGGTAGTCCTAAAAGAACATGGGTAGAAGTAGTGACAAAGAATATGTTTAATAGGAAGGCAATAGAAACTATGGTTTTAGATAGAACATAATGACAGAAAAAATTGCATGTGGGCATCTCTAATTAGTCGATGAGGATCCATAGTCAACCCTTTTCTTTGGATTATGGCTTAGTTGAGTTCAGTTGAAAAGATTGTTTCCATGAAATATATTGTTGCTTCTTGGGTATGTAACAAATAGTCTATTGTTCAAGCCATTTTTTTTAATGGTAAGTTACATGCACTTGGTGGGACTCAAACCCACGACCTCACCCTCCACCTTGCTACTAAGGGAGGAGCTAAAACTCATTGGTTGCTCAAGCCATTTTGCCAAAGGTATCATGCTAGATCAAATTATATAGAACTTCCTTGTCAAATACTTTGTCCATCCTATTCCAGATCAGCTTTAGCTGGGTCCAAGTTAATCTAGGAATTTTCATAATGATAAATTGGCTTGTTGGAATCTGAAACTGTCTATTAATACATCAAATTCTTTTCCAACTTTGCAGACTCTGATTTTATCCAGGAACCAGATTAAAGACTGGCCAGGTTCAATTTTAAAGTCACTTCCTAATCTTTCGTGTTTGAAGCTGGACAATAATCCACTCAGACAGGTAAAGCAGATCTATTTTATGATTGATAGTTTCAAAGAGTCTTTTTCTGTATTCTACTTGTCTATGAATTAACTTGATGAGATCAAAATTTATTAAGAGCTCTTATGGGAATATACAGGGGACATAATTGATCAATCAATTTATTTTTCCAGTTATTGTGATGTTTAAGGACATGCTTTTGATTCTTTGAATGAAATTAATTTCACTCTTTATATACCTTGACGGCCTCACCAATCCAAAAGTTCCCATCTCTCTCTGTCTTCCCCCTCCCCTATAAAAAACATGCATGCATGAACACACACAAACACAAATGAGTTAAGTGTATGCGAAATCAGGAATCACACAGGGTAGATTGATAAATTAGAAAGCTCCACCATTAGCCTAGCAGATAAAGCACTTTTCTTTTTTCTTTTTTATAAGTAATCAAAATATCATTAAAAGTATAAGGTGACCCTAGATACACAAGAAGTATACAAGAGAAACCACCTAGTTAGTAGGAGCAAAAAGAACAATGAAATCATGATAACTAATCACCAATGGAGAAACAAAATCAGTTGTTCAAAGATACAAGGTATTGAAAAATAAAGACTTAATCTCATCCACAATCCTCTCACGGTCCTCTCTATTTAATGTGTGTAGCATAAAGCACATTAAATAGTCCATTTCAGAGATTGGTGATTTAAACTCACGGTGAATTTGCCACTGGACTTCCCAACATGGATATAGATGGTATGCTCCTAGATATGTGGCATAACTGTATCTGGCAAAAAGGTTAGGACTTCCAATAGAATTAGAACCTTTCCTTAATAATAGACATACACACAAACATACATTTTTGTTGTAAGTCTCTTGTCAATCTAGAGGCTTCTCATTGTATGACAATTGTCATGAGATTAGTCTTGTTAGAAGTTAAGAACCACTGCAGTCAGTTCGACATTATAAAAATCTCTGGAGTTATTTTGTTGCATGTCCATATTTTGAGACCTAGTGATGAGGGGGTGGTGGGATTCCAAATCTATGCGGATATTTTTCCTTGTGTGCATGTTCTACAATGTGTTTGTGTACCTGTCACCACTATAATCTGACTACCCTCTTGCTACTTCACCTGCAGATTCCATCTGTTGGATTTCAAGCAGTCTCTAGGGTTCGGGTTCTGGATCTGAGTGGTAATGCTGCTTCATTACCAGAGCATCCAGTATTTTCCAGCATTCCTCATCTGCAAGAGCTTTACCTGAGGTCAGTCAGCTGGAATCTTTCATATAGATGCATATACACAAACATTTTATGTATATGTCTGCTTTATATGCCTGCATGTTTCTTGTGCTTCTATGCTTGTACATGTTGGTATTTTCTCCAATGCCTGAGCTATTTCTGTTACATCTGATTTGACTTGACAGAAGAATGCAACTATGTGAAGTCCCATTAGATATATGTAGCTTACAGCAACTGCGGATCCTTGACTTGAGCCAAAATTCCCTTCAATCAATTCCAAGGGTAATATATATCTTTCTTAAAGTAAATATTCGACATGTAATAATGCCACTATTTAATTTAGGACTTGTTAAAGTGAACATTGATTGCCTTGGCTTTAATGTTTGTTGAAGAAGGAAACTTTTGTGATATGTGGCTGATTTTATTTTATTCTCATTATTTTGCATTAATTACTTTCCATGTAAGATTGTAATAATTTTTCAATTTAAACACGTACTTGTATCGTCGATCATCAAGGAAAATAAGACTATTTTTCCCACTTTTTCCTTCAATTTTTTCCTTCTCTTTCAATTTGGTATAACATCGTTAGCATCCTAGGAGATAGGAGTCTGTCAGTGGTGGTGGGAGACCAAAAACTCGATCGACGTCCCTTGCGTCATCCAAATGCTGACGCCAGGGTGATAGGAGCTACAAGGTTTTGCTTGGGGTCTCATGCGCTTCTTCTCTATATATCCTAGAAGTGGTCGAAGCACAGGGGTTTTGAGCTCCTGTTGTCTCCCCAGAGAAAACGACAATCGATAGTGGCGTGTATTTGGTGTTTATTGGAGTTTCTTGTCTTTAGTCATTCATGCTTGATACATTGCATTGCTGATTGTGTATTGGAGTTTATTGTGTATTCAAAACAATAGGAGTTTTGAAGACTTGGAAAGAACCTTGGAAGAGACTCTTTCTTTGTTCTATCATTCTTTGTATTGTTGGACTTCGGCTTATGTCCATCCTTTGTTTATTTCTTTTTCTGACTTTCTCACTCGCTTTTCTATCTCTAGTTAGGTGTTTTCCTTGTATACTTCCAGTGTACTCCTTACATTTTTCTAATAAAATTGATTTCTTACCTATCAAAAAAAAAAATAAAATTATTTGGTTGGATGTCTGAACTCAAGATGTTAGAAATGAGTCAGACTTTGGAAACTCACAAAAAGGGGATAGAGAGTCAAGTGACCTCCCATAGTGAGAATCCAACTCTCCATACAGGAGGCTCAAGATGTCGGGAGACTTGTTGGAGATTTCGTGGTCGTTCTACAAGAGGTCAAGGAGGAAGAACCAGGCCTTGGGCCAATCATACTTTTGTGGTAGGGAAGATTTTTCTTACACTAGATTATAGTTCTACTTTTCGTCTTATGTATCGATTGGAAACATTTGTTGATGTTTTTAGCAAGGAAGAAGTAGACACTTTGTTGGCTTTTGTCTCTACTGCAAATATTTGCTTTTGCACTTTTTTGCCTATACAAGTAACTTGGTCATGTCTCTGAATGCATCTCCTACTCCATTTGATGATTCTTGGATCACTGACTCAGGGGCGTCCGATCATAATACTGGTGTATTTTCCTTGTTTTCTTCTTATAATCTTTGCTCCGAGAAGGAAAATGTTAGAATAGCTGATGGTTTTCTATCGTTAGTGTCTGGTAAAGGCACCATTCTTGTCACACCTCCTTGTCATTGTCCTCTGCCCTTCATATCCCAAATTTGCAGCCAATTTATTGTCTATTGCTCGTATTACCCGTGAGTTAAATTGTAGAGTCATTTTATTCTGATTATTGTTTTTTTAGGACCTAGTCACGGGGAGGATAATTAGTTACGGTAGCTTGAGAGATGGTCTGTATTATCTGGATTTTTAGCCCACATCACAAAGTCAACTCACACAAGCTTATCACACCGTTCGATTAGATGACTTTGCAACAAGAATTTGACTTTGACATCAGCGGTTAGGGCATCCTTCTTTTTGGTTATTGTAGTGGATTTTCCTAATTTTTGCATAATCCTAATTCTAAGTTTCAGTGTCAAACTTGTGAACTTACTAAACATTAGCGGGTATCATTTTCTCCTAGTTTAACTAAAAGGATGTGCATTTTTTTTTGTTCATACTAATGTTTGGAGTCCTTCACTGGTGGTTTCTTTACCTAGTCATCGGTGGTTTGTATCTTTCATTGATATTTTTTTTCGGACCACCTAAGTCTATTTATTAAAAGATAAAAGTGAGGTTTGGGCTTTGGGTTTCTTGTGATTCTGGGTGTTGTGGGTGCTGCATGCGAGTTATAGGGTTGGTTCTTGTGGGTTTGTTTGGGTTTTTCTTTTTATGGGTTAGCTTTGGCTGTTCTTGTGTATACTCCCGGTGTACTTAGGAGCGCCTTACGCTTATTTATAAAGTTTTCTTACTTATCAAAAAAAGAAAAAAAGAAAAAGTGAGATGTCCTTTGTTTTTTAGATATTTCACATCATGATTTAGACCCAGTTTAATGCCTCTATCAAAATTGTCCGTTCTAATAATAGGGGTGAGTACTGGCTAGTAGTCTTGGTACATTTTTTCGTGATCATGGTATTATCCATCAAAACCACTTGTGTTTATACTCCCCAACAAAATGGAGTTGCTGAGCGGAAAAATCGACATCTTCTTGATGTAACTCAGTCCTTAATGATTGATATGTATGTCCCTAAATCTTATTGAGATGATGTCATACTCACCGCAGCATATCTTATCAATAGGATGCCCTCATGTGTCTTAGATTTCAATACACCTCTTGAGGTGTTATCCCCACCTTTATCTACTTCCAAATTTGTTTGGTTTTGTTTGTTTTGTTCGCATTCATGGTCTGATTCGGGAAGAATTAGATTGTCGTAATCTCAAATGTATCTTTGTGGGCTTTACCCCTCCTCAAAAGTGGTATAAATGTTATCATCCTCCTTCACAAAAGTGTTTTGTCTTGATGGATGGTACCTTTTTTGAGTTGCACCCATATTTTTCATCAACCAACACTTCTCTTCAAGGGGAGAGTCAGAGTGAAGAGAAGTCTTCTATGAGTAGTCCTTTACCTATCCCTACTCATGTGCCAGAGCATGACAAACAACAATCGCTTGCTAATTAATCTCGATGCTTTTACCTATAAAAAAAAATAAAAATTAATCTCGATGCTATTACAGAGGATTTTTATCAAGATCAATTGGTAGCTTGCAAAAAGACCAAAGGCAAGAGGGAGCTTTTGAATTTGAAAAGTTACGTTAACTATGGATATGTGAGCGCTCCCTCAAGACATCGAAAAGGAAAGGATCCCATGACGTAGGGTTGTGTTCTCTTTGGGGTTTTGTGGTCTTGGGTTGTTTGGTTTGTAGGGTTTGTTTGGGCTCCTTTGGGTTTGTTTGGGCTCTTCTTTTGGCTAGCTTTTGGTTACTTCTGCGTATACTACCGGTACACTTAGGGGCGCCTTACACTTTTTAATAAAACTTTTCTTACTTATCTAAAAAAAATTAATCTTTTAGTGATGAGTCGTATGAGCCATTGCCAGTGGAGGAGCTGAGAGTTTACTCCAGACGCCAAAAAAGTAAGGTTATTCCTGATCCTTCTTGCCGAACATCTGACCTTGACTCAGGTAATAGTACTTCTACCCCTGATTTAAATACTTTTACAGTGAAGCATAAGGCTGCTGGATCAGTGGAAAGATATAAGACACGATTGGTGGCAAAATGATTTGCTCAAACTTATGGGATAGACTATGAGGAGACGTTTGGCCTGGTAGCAAAGATGAATTCAATTTTCTTTGGCAACAAACTTAGATTGACTAGTGTGGCAGCTTTATGTGAAGAACACGTTCCTTCATGGAGATTTAGAGGAAGAATTATTCATGGAACTTCCTCTTGGTCCTCAATTCTCCTTAGTTAGGGGTAAAGTTTGTAAAGTGAAGGTCTTATATGGACTGAAACAATCTCCAAGGGCTTGGTTTGATAGATTTTTCCGAGCTATGCAGAGATTCGACTATAAACAAAGTCAGGCAATCCATACATTGTTTATCAAACATTCGTCACAAAGAAAGGTAACTGCTTTAATTGTTGGACAGAAATTTCTTACAAACCGGTTTGTAGGAAATTTCATACAACCCACATATAAGAATGACTGTGTCCTTTAAACACGTGAGAACTACATTTTTTTTATTAATGCTATTAAAAAAGCATGTGAGAAGCACATGCTATTAAAACAACATGAGCTTCTCACATGCCAATGGACACATGTCAATCTTATATGCGGGTTGTATGAAATTTCCTACAAACCGGTTTGTAGGAAATTTCTGTCCTTAATTGTTTATGTAGACGATATCGTGTTGACTAGAAATGATGATGAGGAAATACAAAGATTGAAAAAATATTTGGCCAGTGAATTTGAGATAAAAGACTTTGGCAACTTAAAATATTTTATGGGCATTAAAGTAGCAAGATCGAGACATGGCATCATCCTCTCCCTGCGGAAATATGTCCTTGATCTATTCAAGGAAACAGGGATGTGCAGTTGTAAGTTTGTTGACAATCCAATAGAGCAGAATAAAAAATTGGAAGAAATGGATGAGAGCTCTATTGGATAAAGGCAGATACCAACGATTGGTTGGTAAATTAATTTGCTTGTCGCACACTTGTCCAAACATTATCTATGCACGACGAGAGTCCTATTTGGAGGCAGTTTATCGTATTCTTCACTATCTAAAATCTTCACTGTGCAAAAGGTTTGTTGTTCACTCGACATGATCACCTGACGAAACTAGAGGTCTATACAGATGCAGATAGGGCTGAATTAGTTACAGATCGGAGAACTACTTCAGGATATTGTACACTGGTGGGAGGCAATCCAGTTACCTGGCATAGTAAAAATCAATTAGTTGTTGCAGGTCAAACGTAGGAGCTGAATTCCAAGACGTGGCACCTAGAGTATGTGAGTTATTATGGTTAAAAATCTTGTTGAAGGAACTTGAGTGTGATTCTAACGATCCCATAAGATTGTATTGTGATAATAAAGTTGCAATCAACGTTGCACATAATCTAGTCCAACACAACCAAACACATTGAAGTTGATAGGCGTTGTATCAAGGAGAAGTTACGTGCAAGATTAATCTGTACACCGTATGCAAAGTCAGAAGAACAATTTGCAGGTATTTTGACAAGAGGAGTATCCAGTAGCGTCTTCATTCAACATTGTGCAAGTTGGGCATGTGAGACATCTTCGCCTCAGTTTGAGGGGGAGTATTGAAGAAGGAAACTTTTGTGATATGCAGCTGATTTTATTTTCTTCTCATTATTTTGCATTAATTACTTTCCATGTAAGATTGTAATACTTTTCTATTTAAACACGTATACTTGGATTGTTGATCATCAAGGAAAATAAAACTGTTTTTTCCCTACTTCCTCCATTTTTTCTTCTTCTCTTTCAATTATGTTGTGGTAAGAGACTTAGAAAATGATCCATGTTGTACATAACTGGTTTCAGAATTCTATTTTCCTTGACAGTTGGGATAAAATTGTTTTCATTTGGTTCATTCAAGTTTAAAGATTTTTTCTTGGTCATTTTTTGAGTATGGAAATGGATGTTATGGATCAAGGTCTGTAAAGTGTTACAGGTTAAAAGTTCAGGTTTCCACTTAGAAGATGTACATTCCCAAAGAAAGTAAATTTGTCATCTTTAGTTTAACGCTTTTATCTCTTAGGTCTTTTAGTTCTTTATTCGTTTTCTTTTTTGCATGGTTGGAAGGTTATGTTTGTCACCCCAAGGGATAGCTCAAAAATAAAAAATAAAAAAAATGGTTGGAAGGTTATATTTGTCACATTGACCATGTAACTGGTCCATGGATCTTTGAATTGGCCTGTTGGTAGGAGATTAATTACTATCCACATATTAGGAGCTGTAGAAGTAGCGATACTCTGGTGCTATATATTGTTACTTTGAGATAAATCCTAGTTCATAAATCTTATCTATAGGTGCAATTTTTTTTTTTTCGTTTTTTGGGCGCATCAACTGCCAAGTTTGTGAGTGTGTTAATATTGGCATGCAGGGGTTCCAAAATCTTACTTCTCTTACTGAGCTTGACCTATCTGACAACAACATCTCAGTGCTTCCCCCCGAGCTGGTGAGGATATGGAATCCTTTCACTGTAATTTTGATTATAGGTTTTGAAGTATGGTTTTGATAAGATATGATGCTACCTAGAATCTGTATGGTCTACCTAGTGTTTAATTTCAGCAGCACTTATCATATTGTCTCTTGAAATTTTGAGAAACTGGAGCCATCATTTTCTGACAAATCAAATCATAAAATTAACTAGTGTTTTGATAGATACTTATTCTATTAGTTTAATGGGGTCGTGAAGTTGGTGTACTCCTAGTATACTTATTCTGTCTTAGCTTTTATTTATTTATCTTTTTTTCCGTATTTTTTTCAAAAGCAAACTGAATGATGGAAAGTCCCCTAAAGCATTTTTTGGGGGCATAATTCTGACTATGTATTCTCATATCACCAAAGAATCGTCCTATGATGGTTCGTTCAATTCACATGTCATTTAGCATAAAAGTAATGCTAAGTACTATATTTTTATCCTCCAATTGTCTAACAATGTTGACGTGGCACTCCAAATTAACCATTGTATCTTTTTAATTTTTGTTATTTTGAAAGGATTAATTCAAGGATTAGTTGAGAGTGCCACGTCAGTTTTGTTGGATGAATGTTGGATATAAATATAGTATCTAACATTTCTCTTAACATAAACAATCCTATAATCACTTTTTTCTTAGCTTAACTAATTTAAACTTCTATCCTTGTCTTTTCCTTTCTTGATTTTAAAGTAATAAGAACCCATTCCCCAACCAATAGATCACATTAATATGCATTGAATAATAAGCATTTGACTTGGGGAGTTATCCACTGCTTCGCATGATACATTTGTCCAGGCTTATTTCAGTGATTTGTTACGTTATCTAAGTTAAAAACTAAAGAGTTCTTTGCTCAGGGTGTACTTGAACCGAGCCTACAGGCATTGAGACTTGACGGAAATTCATTGAGAAGGTATGCTACATATTTTCTTTTCGTAATTTTTTTTTTTTTTTTTTTTTTTTTTTTTTTTAGCATTATTTAGATTCTGTTGGAAGCTTCATAAGCTTTGCTGTGATTTTGTGGTATGTTGGGATTGTAGCCTAAGAAATTCCCAGACGAAAAAGGGCATTGACTAATAAATAAATCTCAAATCCTTCCAGTTTTCTCTACCTTAGTGATCTGAACTTCTTGAGAGTTAAACCTGAGGGCAATCTATTTATGGGGGACGCATGAAGACATACTGTAAACATCAGGGTGCCTGTGATATCAATGAAAATTATTATAGTATTACTAATATTGTTATTTTTCTCAGATGATATGGATGCACTAGTGCACAAAAATGCAAGATTACGAAATCTATTTTTGCAGAACTGAAATATTGTTATTTACTAGAAATTTATATTCTAGATCTTGCTTAGCAGAGAAAAGGACTACCAATTGAGGAAGGAAGGCAGACTTGTGTAAATTTATTAATGCCATGTAGGAGGCTATTGTGTGATTTAGTTTCCCTGAGGGTCAGGATTGGAGCCTACAGGATTTGGGCTTTTGTTGAGGTGTTTTGGGTTTTCTGTTGTGGTTGGGACTTTGTGGGTGTTTTTTATTTCTTGTTTCTCTTGTCTGTTTTGCCTTTTCTGTTTTTGTGTCATTTTGTATACTTCCTGTATGTTCAGGAGCGTCTACATTTTTTATAAAATTTCTCTGCTTCCTTATCCAAAAAAGAAGGATTGGAGCCTATTATTACATTAGCTCCGCAGGGTTTGCTACTTAACACTAGGTCAAGATGCTTACCGGTATGCATGTGGAGTACAAGTACCCTTTCTATGTGAATCATACAATCTTCATTAACTGTTTTGGAGGCATATTTAGTATCCCCATTTTGTGTACTCTGTATATACATAGTAGCATGTGAAACAAAAAGAGTAAAACCAAGTAATAGCATTTCAAATATTTTACTGCTCATGTTGCTTGAAATAGTTTTGCTAGTAATATCATTAAGATAAAAGTATGTGATCTAATTACAAGGGGTATGGAGTTACACGATGCTCTTTTTCTTTTTACAGCATCCGGAGGTCAATTTTAGACCGAGGAACCAAAGCTGTTCTGAACTATTTGAAAGATAGAATTCCAGAGTAGTAGTTTGTTCACATGATTCTCCTTCTCTTGGCTGCGGTAAATTTTCACTCCTTTTCTACGGTTCTTGTTTGAAAGCTTGATGTTAAAGACTACATTGTTGTACATCTCTTGAGTGTGATAATTTGTATAATGCACGACTATCGTTTATCAATGTACTTCTGGGTTATTCTGTTGTTTATTTTCCCAACATTTGCTTTTCGTTTGTTGTACTTCTTTCCTTTTCCATTGTGGTCTAATACAATTCTCATGGTACCCCTGAGTTTTCTATTGTTGTAATCACATCTGTTTTGTATCCAATTATTATGGTCAATTACTTTTATTAATTTCTTGTTAAAAATCGTTAAGGAAATTCATTACATGAAACGGATGGGGACCTCTTAGGCTCTTACACTCATTCACCTACATCTCTCACTATTATACTCCTGTAGCATGTAATTCTTTTTATGTGAATAGTTTTCGATGTTGGTTTTAATGGGAAGTGGATAGAATAGATCGAAACAATTGGATATTGTTAAAGTTATTATTAGACAAATTAGTAATGCAGAGGTGTTAATAAAATTGCAACGAACATATAAAAATGTAAATATATTTTATCCTCCTAAGAGCGTGTTTGTGACTATGTTAATGAGTTTAAAGAGTATTTTTAGTACATAAAAAGTTGTGTGCCAATAAAAAAAAAAACTTAAAACACTTTTTTGCTCTAAAAAAGCTCAAAACTGTGTTTTGGGAAAGAGTACACAATCCTCACATCCCCCTAAAGCTTATGTGGCGGGGTTCTTTTAACCAAACATGAGCGTGTTTGTGACTACATTAATGAGTTTAAAGAGTATTTTTAGTACATAAAAAGTTGTGCCAATAAAAAAAAAAAAACTTAAAACAACACTTTTTTGCTCTAAAAAAAGCTCAAAACTGTGTTTTGGGAAATAGTACACAATCCCCGCATCCCCCTAAAGCTTATGTGGCGGGGTTCTTTTAACCAAACATTTCATTCTTCATGTACTAATTGCTATTGGGGACCACTCTACATAGGCGGGGATGGGAGGGGGAGGTCCTCCAACCAAAAAATTACTCTTCATGCACAAAATGCTATGGGGACCACGCCACATAGGCTTCAGTGGGATGTGGGGATGGTGTATAGCATTACTCTTTGGGAAAAGCTTAAAAAATGAGTTTATTTATTTTTTCTTCTTTTCTATAGACAAAGCTCTAACACAATCTCAAACATGTTATAAGTTCTTTAAAATTAGCTTTTTCCCCCTTGGCACTTAATAGTATTTGTTTTTTTTTGTTGGGGTGGGGGGGTAAATAGGGGAAATGATTTTTGGGGAACAGTTGACCATCCCCCGCACCCACTTTATCTTAAAAAAAATTGATTTTAATAAAAAAAGTTGTCTTTGATGTGACATCAAAGACAACTTTTTTATTAAAATCAATTTTTTTATTTAAAAGGGGAGGCTGGGAACAGTAAACCGTCCCCCGTGCATCAGTGCTCGGTAAATAGATTGTAAATAGTTTGTTTGGGATTGCAGTTTTGCGATTTCAAAACGTGCTTATGAAAACACAATTTTTAAAATCGTAAATTAGCGTTTGGTAAAATTTGTTATGGAGTGTTTATGTAAATTGAGTGTTTGGATAACATTGGTATAAAGGTGTGGTTTCATATACAAATTGCCAACAAGGACATAGTTCACATATTTCACAAATAATTAAAATTAGTACTTTGATAAATCACAAAAAAAAAGGTACATTAAAAAAAATCATAAATCATAACTAATAAAAGTATTGTTTACGACCCATAAATGGATCCAGTTGAATTGTGGCCATCATAAGTTTAACAAAATGTGTTGAAGAATTTGATAGTGTTTGTATTTGTGTGAAATAGGCTCCTCCACATAAAACCAATTACAAAATTTCCCTTCTACAAGAGAACCACAATCAAGCATTCCATTTCTCCCCAAATCGGCCAAGCAAGAAAACCCCCGAAACTAAGATGACAATACTGAAATCACAACCATAAGCAACCCGGCTATTCCTGTCAAATGTCTACATGTAAGGTGGTTTACGTGGCAAGTGCTGAGTGGCTTAGTATAAATGGGTTTTAAGCACATGAATTTTTAGCAAGTAGGTTATGAATTGGTTATAACTACACTGGGCTAAACTGTCATGCAAGTAGGTTAACCACTTGAACTGAGCTGTCATGTAAATAAACTATAGAATAAAAGGGTCACTCCTTTGTATTTTCATTCATTCAAAACCTTTGGCATAAAATGTTAGTTTAATAACTTAGTTCATAGTTCTTGATTAGCTTAGAATCTTAGTCTTGTTCAAAGGAGATTGATCATCTCGAATTGATCCAAACAATTAGAGTCCATTTCATTTCAATACAACAAATTTATTCTATTCCATAATCATACCATCATTTACATACACAAAATTCAGTAAAATACATCTCAAAGTAGTAACATCACTCCGGGTATATTACAATTCCGAAATCACAGCCATAAAAAAAATGGTTCCTTCCTCTATAATCAACAACTTAATTCAACAAAAATGTGCCCTAAAAATTGAATGGGCAAGTTGGGCAACCTTCTCGGCCAAACGGCCCAAACCAGAGAGAGAGAGAGTGGTCGACCACGTGGAACTCTGACGGATGTGTTCAATTTATTTAGCTAAGAAAGAATATTTTTTTTGAAAAATGTTTTTAAATAAAATAGTAAAAATAATAACTAAAATAGATGACAAGTAGTGATAGCTAAAATAAATAAATAAATAATTTTTTTAATTATTTTGGCTAATAAATTATTAAATTTGCCGCGGCTACTATGAATGCTCGAAACACGATCTTACACAAAAATTGCGAGTTCAAAACAGACGCCAAACTCCAAACACGATTTCACGCTTAGGTAATAAGGCTGATACGGCTTTCTCCGTCACTCGCTACTCTCCCCACCCCCTCTATTTATCTCCTCGTATCTCAGCTTTGCGGCAGCCACACCACCACCACCGCCGGACACCTCTTTGTACCGGTGCGTCTTTCTTCCGGCGAGCTTACTGGAAAATCGAAGGGAACTCGCTCTAGAAATCAAGGTTAAAACACTTGTTCTATTAAAATTTGTGCATTGGGTTTTGGCTCTTAGTCTATACCGGCTAAATTGTGTTTGTTTATGCCTTTTCCTGGGCTTGCATAAGTTGATTGTGTAAGTTGGTGATGTCACTGATGTGGGTATGAAAAATAGCTTAGGGAATGGGAGAGTTTTGGCTATGGCTTATAGTATCGAAATTTGAAATCTCTTAAACCGCTAAACCCCTATTTGTTTACTCGTGATTAGCAACAGAAAAGGCAAAATTTTGAAATTTGAGATGTTGATGTAATAAACCTTAGGTAGAAGTTACCATTAAAAACCGGGAGAGTGCTCAAGAATTTATATACAGATGGCTAAGATTGTAATCTTAACCAATGTGGGACACTTGGGATCGTAAAATTCCAGCACATTTCTGAATCCGACGTCCACGGCAGTCCTGTAAAAGGAATTGAGAGGTCTTCAATACCCTGTAAAAGGAGCACAACCAGTTTTAGTGACACCCTACCGGTACCCCTATCATCAGAAAGAGGAGATTGAAAAAATTGTTTGGGAGTTGTTGGATTCAGGCGTGATCAAAATCAGTCACAGCCCATTCTCCTGTCCAATATTAGTTAGGCGGATGGAAGCTGGAGAATGTGTATCTTATACCAGTTGTGGATGAATTGTTAGATGAGCTGATGGTTACAATTTTTGTTTTTTTTTATCCAAACTTGATTTAAGGCCAGGGTATCACCAAATTTGGGTGGTTACTGAAGACACCCGTAAAAAAAATTCATAAATCATGGAGGCCACTATGAGATTTTGGTAATGCCCTTTGGGCTTACCAATGAACCAAATTTTTGAACCTTATTTGATAAGGTTCATTCTCTTTTTTTTTTCTTTTTTTCTTTTTTTCTTTTCCTTTTTTTTTTTTTTTTTTTTAATGATATTCTGGTATATAGTAGAAGTTTGGATGAACACCTTGAACATCTCAAAACTACACCGGACATACTAAGGAAAAATCAATTATATGCTAAGATGTCTAAGTGTAGGTTCGGGTGCCAAGAAGTTGAGTACTTGGGACACATTGTTTCAAAACATGGGGTGAAGGCCAGGCCTAATAAGATTAGGGCTATGGTTGATTGGCATTTCCAAAGACATTAATTAAAGTGCTTTATGATTTTTAAGGCTGACAAGATATTATAGAAAATTCATTAAAGGTTATGGCACTATTGCTACCCCACTAACAGCTATGTTGAGAAAGAATGCTTTTAGTTGGGATGACTTAGCCAAAGAGGCATTCCAAAAGCTCGAGGCTGCAATCACAAAAACCTATTGCTTATTTGAGCAAGGTCTTAAAAGGGAAGGCTGTACATGTCTACCTATGAGAATGAGTTGTTTGCCCTAGTAACAACAATCCAGAAGTGGAGACCATACTTTTTAGGACTTTCTAGTTACGACTCTCTTTTTATTTATTTATTTATTTTTTATTTTATAACGAGTAACCCCTCCAAGTCAAGGCCACTTCGTGTACCCATCATTGTCAGGTAAATATTGGACCATGTAAAGTGCCAAAGTGTCCCATCCATGCGGACTAGATAATTCTCCGGCTTCGCCAGTAGGCTAGCTCTAAGGAATTGTTTGCACTTAAGGGGATTCGAACCTTAGACCTCATTGGACTACCACAAAGACCAATGCCCTTACCACTTGGGGTTAGTCCTTCATAGTTAGGATTGACCAACAAAGTTTGAAGTTCTTGTTAGAGCAAAAAGTAGGCACTCCATTACAACAAAAAGGGATCACCAAGCTATTGGGGAATGACTTTACAGTAGAGTATAAGAAGGGTATTGACAACAGAGTGGCTGATGCTCTGTCAAGAAAGGAAGAATTGGAGGAACAAGTGGTCTTATCTCTTATTTTAATCCCTACAATCAACTAGGTAGATGAGTTGAGGGCTCAGTATGAAGTGGAAGAGGAGTTGCATAATCTAATGTCTAAAGTGAAGATTGGAGAGTTAGATTCTAAGAAATTTTCCAAGGATGTAATTCTCGTATGTAATAGAAAAATATATATAAGAGATTGTCAAACCCTTAAGGATCAAATATTTACTATGTGCATAGTGACACTATTGCAGGACAATCGAGAACAAGGTGTGAGAGAGGTGTTTTTTTTTTTTAACAAGCGGATTATTATTAAAAGCTCGAAGCACAACCTAGGTACACATGAAGTATACAAGAGAAACGCCTAATTAGGAGAAGAAAAAAGTACAAGGAAATCATTAAAGCTAATCACTAAGGAACCTAAGTACGCAGCTGCCCAAGTAAAAAGAGAATGAAAGAAGAAGGTTTTGAGCTCCTCTAACGTATTTTCTTGGTCCTCGAAATTTATTTAATTTCCTTATCTCCAAAGACACCATCTTCCACACGACAACACTCCGAAGTGTGAGAGGTGTTAAGCAGTGGGATCCAGATGGCAGTAGATTAGAGGGGGTCGGTGACATGGCAAGATCTGAAGGAAGAGTGTGTGTGGTGTGTGGAAAAATATGGGAATCCTAAATAAGGCTGATGTGGTGCCACGTGGAGCTGACTGAGCAACTAAGCTGGATTGTCCTTGTAATGGGTTGGACTGTGTGAATTGGGTAGTTAGTTAGTGGTTTGGGTTAGTTTCTTTTGTAATTGTTCTCATTGTATAAAGAGGGGGAAAAGTGAGAAAGGGGTGATTATCTGAATTGTATGAAATAAGCTTTGTTCTTGGAGGTTTGGTTATCCTCCAAATAACCAGAAGTTTATTTTTGTTTTTCTGACTTCATTCCATTATATCCATAGTTTTCCATTTACATCAATACAATGCATTCATTGAATTACAATACACTTCCATTACAATAGAAATCTGTAAACAACAGATTCTATAACCCTAGGTCTGTTGCAGTTGGGTACTTTGCAATGGAAGGTTGGCTGAAAACTATTCTCCTTTCCCTTCTCTATTTTCATATGCTATGTGTGATTATTGTTTTGAATGGTGAACACAATTCTATACGTCTCTCTGACATCCTTTGTTACCTGTTTTTGTTGGTGTGTTTAGGATATGGAGGTGAATTCGGTGCAACAAGATCATGAGGATGAAGAAGAATTTGTATTGCTTGATCTCAACTGTCTTTCTGGGATACTTGACATCCCACCAAATGCACCATATGTTCTATCTGTATGTTCCAGACTAGAGAGAGGCAATTCTTTGAGATTTATCAAATTAAGTAAAAAACTTTGACACTCACACAGACATGCATATCTATATGGAGTATTGCTTGGATAATCCAAATTATTTTCTTTAGTTGTAGAGGATATCAAGTTTTTAATATGGATGACTTAAAAGAAACTTTGGTGCCCTGCAAAGTTTTTCGCAGTGGGACATTTTCTTTTATAGTTTTTGCTTCAATTTCGTTAATTTATGGCTTGAAGATGATGGCCTCTTTATCATCACTGGTTTATCTAACGTGTCAGTTCTTTAGGAGTTGGTGTTCTTTTTTCTTTTTTTTCTTAATTTCTGGAAATGGATTCTTTCCCCCTTCAAATCTATTACCATTACTTTGTTTTTTAATTGTAGGGGCTGGACACATTGAATCCAGTGTTAGTTATAGATGACAAGGTGAAGCTGGTGCGTTAATTTCCCGTGGTAATCCTGTATTTGCTTTTAGTGTGACAGTTCATTATCTAAACAGGTTTCTTTTTATTATTATTTTTTTCTTCTTTCCTTGATCAGAATCTGAATTTATATGTGCCTTGGGACACACATTAGTTGTGTTTTCTTTATATGTTCTGTCCCCTCTTCATGCAAAAAAATGAAGTTGTTTCCCACTCTGCCCAACGCTATTCTTTTGGTAGAGCACTATTGTGATAAGATGCTGCCACTTGATTCCCTTGCTCCTTAATTAAAGTTGATACTGTAATGGGAATATCTTATATATATAACAATTATGTCATTTCATGATTCGAATGAAGCATTTAAATTGAGTTCATACAACTCAGCTTTTGTTGATTTTGTCACATTTGACATTGTGTTCATCCTGTCTTGGGTGGCATTTGAATGAGGTTTTTTTTCTTCTTCCCTTTTGCTTTTCAATATGTTCATCTCAAGATTTCGAAAAATAATTTTTTCTATTTATTTTCAAATGTTTCCCTTTTACACCTCCCGCTAGCTAATGTTCGCCCTTTTGTTCTTTTCATAAAAATTTATTACTGATAGAAAATCTTTATTTCATCCTTGTACTAGTGTTAGTGCTGGCAGTTACCTTGTTCGATGATAATCAACTAGGACCTTTTTGGTAGGTCAAAGTGGTGATAATTTTGGGACTTTTGTATTATTGAATAATTTATAGTTCGGGCAAACATGGAAAGTCAGGAAGGCAGCAGATGTTGGGGGTAAATGGTGAGAGTTAGTAGAAATAAAGAAGATAAAACTTGAAGAGTTATTTTTATTTTTTGAGACAAAAAAACCTTTATGGAGATTAACTTCTTGGAAAGTCCTACAGTAAAACCATATGGAATGGTGCTTTATGTGTAAGAGTTCTGGAGAGTCCATTGACCATTTGTTTTTGCATTGTATGGTGGCTACAGAATTGTGGAGGACGATTCTGTAAATGTTTGGGGTGGAGTGGGTAATGCCGCGGTCGGTGAAAGATATGTTGGGGAGTTGGAGGGGCAAAAGGGTAATCAGACACTGATACCGATTTGGCGCATGGCTCCATTGTGTTTGATGTGGTGTGTTTGGAGGGAACGAAATGCACACTGTTTTGAAGATTGTGAGATTGATTTGATAAACTTGAAGAGAATGATGTTACAAATGATGTTTATGTGGAGAGAAAATTTTCAGTTTATGCATGAGTGTTCTTTTTTTGAATTTATAGATAGGTGCTCTCTTTTTTCTTTGAATTATGGGCTTTTTGTATACGTCCTGTGTACTATGGGTTTCGCCCCTTTGCGCCTCTTGAATATACTTTACTTATCAAAAAAAAAAAATATATATATAATATATTGAGACATCACTCAATTTAAAAGCTTAAATATATTGGTTTGGATTCAATTATATTAAATTGAGAGTTCTTGCTTTATTTGTTAAAGAGATGCGGATTTGGGAGAAATGGAGGGATTGAATAGAGCATTGTATATCTAAGGTGCAATTTCCATTCTTGTGAATGGAACGTCGTACCGATTTTTTTCTAGCTCTCGTGGGTTGAGACAAGGGGATCCTTTATCACCGTTGTTATTCCTGGTTGTTATGGGGGCGTTGAGTTGAATGATGATTGCAACAATAGATAGGTGTCTTTTGACAGGTTTTTCAGTAGCATCGAGGAATAATGAAGAGTTGGTACTTGGTAGTATCTCATTTATTATTTGCTGATGATACACTAATTTTTTGTGATACAAATTCCGAACAAATTCGACATTTGCGGTGTATTTCCTTATGTTTTGAAGCAATTTCGGGATTGAAAATCAATTTAGCAAAATCAGAAATTGTTCATGTAGGTGAAGTGGAAGATTTAGAAGAACTAGCCAGTATTCTTGGGTGTAGAGTCTCTTCATTGCCAATTAAGTATGTGGATTTGCCTTTGGGAGCGTCTTATAAGGCCACTTCTATTTTTTTTGATAAGTAAGAGAATTTTATTAGAAAAACGCAAAGCTCAATCAAGTATACAAGGGGTATACAAGAGAGACAATTAAGAAGAAGAAGAAAGCAATACAAGGAAATCGTTAAAACTAATCCCTAGAGGTGCTAGATACGCAGCCGTCCAGGAGTACAAAGAATGAAGAAAAAAGGAAATGAGCTCCTCTATGGTTCTTTCTTTGTCCTCAAACTGTCTATCGTTGCGTTCCGTCCACAAGCACCACATAAGACAACAAGGAGCCATTTTCCACACGACCGCGCTTCGGGACCGTCCCCCCGACCACCAACAGGCAAATAAGTCTATCACTCGAGAAGGCATCACCCAAGACAGACCGAAACGACTGAGGATGACATACCAAAGAGCGCGTGCAACCTCGCAATGAAGAAGAAGATGATCCACAGTCTCCCCGGTCATTTTACACATGTAGCATCTATCAATCACAATGACACGCTTCTTTCTGAGATTGTCCAAGGTGAGGATTTTCCCTAACGCTGCCGTCCAAGCGAAGAAGGCCACTTTCAATGGGGCCTTGGTCCGCCAAATACTTTTCCAGGGGAATAAAGAAGCTTTTTTGCAAGCAAGAACCTTATAGAATGATCTAACATCAAAAGACCCTTTGCGAGAGAGGGACCACCAAAGCCGGTCCCCCCATCTTGAGCCACCTTGGATGAATACAGTAAGGAGAAAAAGGAAGCCATGACGTCCACCTCCCAATCGTGTACATCATGGAAAAATCTGACGTCCCACTGATAGGAACCACTTACCACTACCAAGTGGTCTTCTACCAAAGTATCCTTGGCACAAGCTATATCATACAGAACTGGAAAAGCTTCCTTGAGGGACATCTCTCTGCACCATACATCATCCCAAAAACGTATCCTCGACCCATTGCCCAAGATAAGTCTGGTATAGCTACAAAACAAGCTCCACCCCTTCCTAATGTTCTTCCAAATCCCCACACCGTGAGACCCAAGGGATCTAAGGAACACCAACCAGCCCTAGTAGAGCCATACTTTGCATCCATCACAGATTTCCACAAAGCTTCTCTCTCATAAGCATAACGCCACAACCACTTCCCTAAAAGCGCCTTGTTGAAAATTCTCAAGTTTCGAATGCCCAAACCACCTTCAGAAATAGGATGACAAACCTTGGACCAACTAACCAAGTGGTATTTGAATTCGTCGCCTATGCCACCCCACAAAAAGTCTCGATGCAGCTTCTCAATACGACTGGCAACACTGGATGGAATAGGGAAAAGAGAGAGAAAATATGTAGGAAGGTTTGAGAGAGTACTCTTTATAAGGGTAACCCTACCCCCTTCGACAGATACAACCGCTTCCAGCTAGCCAACCGCCTCTCAATCTTCCCTACAACTTCATCCCAACAAGACTTAGCCTTGAAAGGAGCTCCCAACGGAAGACCAAGATACTTTATAGGAAGAGAGGAAACTCCGCAACCCAATATGTTAGCCAGACCGTCCATATTATCCACATCACCCACAGGAACCATAACAGATTTGGCCAGATTAATCTTCAATCCTGACACAGCTTCAAAAGAAATAAGAAGCATACGAAGATAATGAAGATGATCGGAATTAGCCCTGCAAAAGACTAAAGTATCGTCTGCGAACAATAGGTGAGAAATGTTAATTGCTTTGCTGTTGCCAGAACCCACAGAAAACCCTGAAAGGTAGCCCTTTTGGACAGTAGCGAAGAAAACTTACTAAGAGCCTCCATCACAATAACGAACAATAGTGGTGACAGTGGATCACCCTGGCTAAGGCCACGAGAGCTACTGAAAAAACCGGTTGGGGAGCCATTCACCAACACAGAGAACCGCACCGTAGATATACAATGCGCTATCCAGGAACACCATCTCTCCCCAAAGCCACATCTTCTCAACATATACAATAAGAAATCCCAGTTGACGTGATCGTAGGCCTTCTCAACATCCAACTTACAAAGTAACCCTGGTTCACCGGATTTGATTCGACTATCCAAGTACTCATTGGCTATAAGAACTAAATCAAGAATTTGCCTACCTTTCACAAAAGCATTTTGAGGGGACGATATAATCTTCTCCACCACCTTTTTAAGTCTATTTGCAAGGACTTTGCAATGATCTTGTACACACCACTTACAAGACTGATAGGACGAAAGTCCTTTAGATCCACAGCCCCAGACTTCTTCGGAATTAAGGCAATAAAAGTGGCGTTAACACTTTTGACAAACTTGCTTTGAGAGTGAAAGTCCCAGAAAACCCTCATAAGATCTGTCTTGATCACATCCCAGCAGTCTTGGAAAAACGCAAGAGAAAACCCATCAGGACCAGGTGCCTTGTCTCGATTCATGCTTTTCACCACCTCTAAGACCTCCATCTCCTCGAAAGGAAGTTCTAAAGTAGAGGCCTCAGCTGCATCCAAGGTGTCGAAAGCAATATTATCCATTCTAGGTCTCCAAGGGAGAGGTTCTGTAAAGAGAGACTCATAGAATTGAGCAACATGCTCCCTGATAACCTGCTGGTCGGAAGAAACAGAGCCACTGATAGAGAGCGACTCTATGGAATTAGACTCCTGTTCGAGTTAGCAATTTGGTGAAAAAATTTAGTGCATTTATCACCCTCTTTCAGCCAAAGAACCCTAGACTTCTGTCTCCAACTAATCTCTTCCTGCAAGATAGAGTTCTCCAAGTCTCTGATGACCACATATTTCCTCTTCTTTTCTTCGGAAGATAAACCTTGTTGTTCCTCCAACCTATCAAGAGTACATAACTCTTCCATGTGCATTTTTTTGCGAAACTCCACATTGCCAAACTCCTGTTCATTCCATCTCTTGAGATCAGCCTTTAAGGCCTTAAGCTTTTGAGTGAAGATGAAGCTAGGAGAACCCTGGAAGCAATAAGACTCCCACCAAACCCGAACCCTATCCACAAACCCTTCAGCCTTCAACCACATATTCTCAAACTTGAACGGTCTGGAACCCCATTGAATGCCACCACAATCCAGGAGGATAGGAAAATGATCAGAACACAATCTAGGAAGCCTTTTCTGAATAGACCCTGGAAACTTGACCTCCCAATCTGGAGAGACAAGAAATCTGTCGATACGAGACCAAGAAGGATTCTCCTGATTATTGGACCACGTGAAAGTCCCTCCAACGAGAGGAAAGTCCATGAGGCCCTGCTCGAAATAAAGTCTGAGAACTCCATCATAGCAGCGTTAAGACGACCTTCCCTAGACCTTTCAGCAGGAAAGCGAGTGACATTGTAGTCACCCCCAATACACCAAGGCATCTCCCACCAAGAAGCAAGGCCAGCCAGCTCGTCCCAGAGCGAGCTTCTTAAAGAATCAAGGTTAGGACCGTATACCCCCGCGAAGGCCCAAGTAAAGTCATCGGCAACGCTCCTAAAGGAACAAGCAACAACAAACTCCCCCACATACACATCTAATTTCTCAACAACCCTTCTATCCCACATGATTAGGATACCACCAGAGGCCCCGCATGAGGGTAAGTAACACCAATCAACGAAGTGACATCCCCAAAGGCACCTCACTAAGTGTTGGAGATAAACTCCAATTTGGTTTCTTGCAAGCAAATAATGTCTGCCTTCCATTGTCTAATTAAGTTTTTGACTTTCAACCGCTTGCTGCCCTCATTTAATCCCCTGACATTCCACGAAAGAATTTTTGGCTTCATAAAAAACCTCCAAACGCCCTCCCTTTGCACCTACTCTGAGAACTGCTTCCACTTCGCGCATCATAATTAATAGAACATGATAATCTATTAAGTTCTCTATTGAACTTGTTGCCCGCTTTCAGAGAAGAACCCGTCTCCTTCTTGTCATTTTCAGCAAGGATAGCCTCAAACACGGCTGAAAGCTGACCTTCTAGCCATCACACGCAACCCCCACCGACTGGCTATACTCCAGAATCGCCTTCAAGAAGTCCTTTGGAGATTTTTTACCGGAAAAACCCCTGATATTATCACACGGACAGCAACACAAAGGAGCCGGCTCTTCCTCCGGGGGCTCAATAAGCTCCAATCCATTCGTGGGCCACTTCTATTTGGAATGGTGTCATTGAAAAATTGAATATCGGTTGGCTGTTTGGAAGAAACTTTATTTATCTAAGGGTGGTTGATTGACTCTAATCAAGAGGCCTCTATCCAACCTACCTACGTATTAGTTGTCTCTGTTCCCTATTCTCGTGGGAGTGGCCAATAGGCTTGAGAGACTACTTAAGGATTTTTTATGAGGTGGTATTGGAGATGAGTCTAAATTCCATTTAGTGAATTGGACAAGGACTTGCACTTTGATAAAATTAGGTGGGTTGAGAGTTAGAAATTTGATTCAATTCAATCGAACCCTTTTGGGAAAGTGGTTGTGGCGGTATGCCATGGATAGAGAGGCATTATGGAGATTGGTGACAGAGACTAAATATAATAATATTAGGGGAGGTTGGTGCTCTAAGGAGGTAACGGGAACATTTGGAGTGGGAGTGTGGAAATATATTAGAAAGGGGTGGGATAGGTTTTCCAAGTTTGTTAGATTCGACTTGGGGTTGTGTCAAAGGTTAGTTTTTGGCATGATGTTTGGTGTGGGGATAGACCGTTGAAAATGTCTTATTCGGATTTGTTTAGTAATGCTTAGAGAAAGGATGCATGGGTGGTGGATAACATGCTGTTTCAAGAAGAGATTATTTAGTAGAATGTAATTTTTCACTAGAACATA
Source organism: Alnus rubra (assembly GCA_028654335.1). Taxonomy (NCBI): domain Eukaryota; kingdom Viridiplantae; phylum Streptophyta; class Magnoliopsida; order Fagales; family Betulaceae; genus Alnus; species Alnus rubra. The sequence goes on along the minus strand of JAJPGS010000001.1, from coordinate 2,256,170 downwards.
TCAAGAAGTTGCTCACAGAAAAGACTTTTGCTCCGTCCAGTTTAGCAATTTCAATAGCGTCGTCCACGATCGCTACTTCTACCGAAGACTGTGCTGGTCCGTCGGCAGAGACTGGGCTGGTTACGGTGGGGGATTTTCATCCGGTTTCTCTTGGGGCGGCTGCGCCGGGTGCGGGTTATGAGGTGGGCTCGCCGGTAGGGAGGGTTCTTCATTTCTCTCCCTTGAAAGAGCCCACGTCGAAGCCATTGATTCAATACAAGCGTAAAAGGAGGAAGCCGAAGTCGGCAGTGGGTCAAGGGGAACTCAAAGATGTGGGCTTTCTCAGGTGGGGGTTTCTTAAATCAAACTCGTCCTCTCTTCCTTCGGCATATCGTGGTTTCTCTGGAGGGGGTTGTTCTAGTAGAGCTAGTTCTCTCAACTCTACGGGTGGTTCCTAGGCTATTTCTCCTATGGAATGGTCATTGTTTTGGTCTTCGATAGGGTCTGGGGACAAGGGGGAAGAGGATAGAACTGTGGCTTTCCTATCTGCCCTTGATGAGGAACATAGGAGGTGGGATAAGATTGAGCTTAGGGTTGTGTTGTTTTGTGGGCTGTTTGTGTAGGGTCGGTGGTGAGGCTGTTGCTTTTTGTATACTCCGTGTGTACTAGGGACGTCTTTCGCTGTTTTTTTAATAAATTTGCACTTATCAAAAAAACATATCAAGATTGGGAGGTGGAGGTGGTAGTATCTTTTTTTGAGAGGTATTCTTTCCAACTAAGACAAGGAGAGGAGGATAGAATAAGATGGAATCCTTCCAAAAGGAGCATGTTTGAAGTGAAGTTGTTTTATCAAGTGTTAAATAACTTGAATAGACCCTCTTTTCTTTGGGAGAGTATATGGAGAATTAAGGCTCCATTGCGGGTGGCGTTCTTTGTGTGGACAACATTAGGAAAAATAGTGACACTCGATAATTTGATAAAGGGAAATATTGTGGTGTTTGAGTGGTGTTGCATGTGTAAGAGAAGTGGAGAGTCCATTGATCATTTATTGATTCATTGTGAAGTAGCAATAGAATTAAGAAGTTCCATTCTTAATCTAATTTGTGTAGAATGGGTTAATTGGGGAGAACAGGTTGGGCGTGGTACAGTGATGGGAGTATGGAGGTTGGTTCCATTGTGCCTAATGTGGTGTCATTGGCGAGAGATGAATGCTCGGAGCTTTGAAAATGTTGGGACTTCGGTGACAGTTGCGGAAGATTGTGATCAATACTTTATATTGTTGGATATTTGCTCATCATAGTTTGCTTATTTCTAGTTTTGCAGATCTTTTGAACTTTTTTTCTTCTTTTTCTCCATATTAGGTGTTCTCTTGTATACTCTCTATTGACTAAGGTTGCGCCTCTTTGCACTTATTTAATGATAATGAAATTTTATCAAAATATATATATATATATATATATATATATATATATATATATATTATATTATTCACTAGCACTTGTAACAATTATCCAATGTGGGATTGAACATTTTTTATACTCGCACATGTATACTGGGAAAAAACAATGTACATGTGAAGATGTTTAGGGTATGGATTAAAAAAAAAAAATACATGGTGTTTTAAAAAATGAATTCAGTGGGATTTGACGAATTAAAATTTATTGGTGATTTAATCATTAAAAAAAATGGAGTAGACTGACAAAGGTAAAAATGGAGGAAAATTAGGATTGAATGTAAATGGGAATTATCACTGTATTCGGGAAGAGAAGAATAAGATGTATGAAGAGTGACTTAGTCAAATATGTTGTGAAAATAACTTGTGAATAATTTCATAAGTAATAGCAATATATTGGAATAAATGGAGTATCATATCCCATATATTTGTATGTTCTGGAATATCAAGAATTTTCAGAAAATAGTAATGTAGGAGGCTATATTTTATCAGTTGTTGGGGTATGTCAATAGATACAATGTATAATGTATAATTTCGTTATTATGTGATTTTCTGGAATAATTCAATATTCTTGATTTAAACTTATCATATTATGCATCCTTTAACCACTCAATTTTGTGAGATGTCTATATCTTTCATAAACCATGGCTGACCTTTATAATTTAGTCTTTCAGCTAGAAATAATCAGAAATTACTTATATGTATCAGAGACACGCACCCTCACTCCTACACTCTCAAATACAGTCCTTGATATGACACTAAAAATCACAATTGGATCCAAAATTCAATAGTGATCCATTCAAAATCTAATGGTGAGTTTTAGTACTGCGTCAGAGAGTGTGTACTTGGGAGTGTGTGTAGCATTTCTCATATCTACCATTCTCTTTACTTGCTCCATGATATTCCGAGTGGAAATTTTAGCTTTGATCCATTCATTCTATTGTTAGTTAGTATATCCGTTAGGATGAAGATTGGGGAGCTTGCTGTGTTGCTGGAATAACTTTATAATTTAGCATTTTGGTTTCTTCAAGTCCTATTGGCTCTGCTTTTGTTTTTCTCATAGAGTCTCATGTTAATTTGTGAGGCCTGACTCATGGTTCCCTTCAGGCCTTTACTGATTCTGGTCTTCTTACAGATAGGAGAATATGAAGAAACAATTGGCACATGCTTGGTTTTCAAGGAAGAAGGTGAGCTTGTTATGTGTCACACTCAATTTGTTTGCCAAGAAGTTAGTTCCTCCATTTCATTAATTAGCAGTAGGTTCTGTTACATAAGCAGGATTAACTGCCCCCATGCTAGGGTCTTTCACCTTTTCACTTGGTTTCTCTATTTTGTGTTTAATCTTTCTGTATATGTCACATGGTTTCTCTATATGTGTTGAATCTTGCTTCATTATCTATGTGGTATAACTGTCAGAAAGTATGGTCTCAATGTACTAGACGACTAACTTATGGCTTGTGACTCTTAACTCATAGTTTTTTGAACTTTATTGCCTCCATTGCCATCGGAAGTTAAAGTCATACTGTTTTTGAACTCTTAACTCAGATAATAAGAAGCTTGGCTTTTCTGTTTTCAAAAACAAAAACAGGCTTTTTTCAAAACATTTAACGAACGATTCACTTTTCAAAACACAAAATACTTTTTAAAAAAAACAAAAAACAAAATACTTTTCAAAAGATAAAACACAATACACTTTTTAGAAAACTTCCTACACCTTATAAGAATATTTTGAAAAAACGTATACTTATTTTTTCTCAGAGGATAATTTATTACTTCTAAAAAAAACAAAAAATAGAGAGAGAGGTGCCACCTCCAATGGAGGAGAGGGTGGCCGTGTGGCCACTCTCTCTCTCTCTCTCTCTCTAGTGTTTTTTATTTTTATTTATCCTTTCTCATTAAGAAAGTCAGTCTCCACAGTTGAAAAAATAAATTGGTCTTGCATGTTTAGTATTTGTTTATTTGAAGACAGAAAACAATTTTCAAAATGTTTACCAAACAATTTTCTTAAGTGGACACCACGGACAACATTTTCCAAATGTGGACCCCATTGAAAACACTTCTCAACTTTCTGCCACATGAAAAACTTTTTCAAATTAAAATAAGAAGTTTTCAAAACATTTAAGAAACATAGCCTTTTCTTAAAGAGGGCCAGAGGCTAGAGGAAGGCGAGTAATGCTATACATCCCCCAAGCCTATGTGGCATGGTCTCTCATAGCATTTGGTACATGAAGATTGGTTTTTTAGTTGGGGGGGACTACACCACATAGGCTTTGAGGGGTTTTTTTTTTGGGGAGGGGGGGGTAGTGATGAATAGAATTACTCGGAGGAAGGCATATCCAGCAATTTATTCTACAATTTACTCAATTTCCCTTAGGCATGCATTAGTTTACCTGGAAGCAATACTTTCAACTCATATTTGGTCTTGCATCCTTGCTACCTCCATTGCATGCTATGATTCTTAGAGTTGGTTTGGCCCTGCAATTTTGCAGGTCAAATTTTTTTTTTAAAAAAAAAATCTTAGAAAGTGTCCCATTTGGGAATCTGCTTGAAAAAAAAATAACGGTTTAAAAACGTGAAAAAATTCACTTTTTAAGATCGTACGTCAAGAGGTGTTTTTAAAAACACGATTTTAAAGATTGAACGACGATTTTATCAAACACTACACTAGGTTCTTAAAAATCACATTTTTATTAATTGTGTTTTGAAATCGCTATTTTTTGAATCGCACGTCTTGAATTTGCTAAACCAAACGAACCCTTATAATAGACTATTTTGGGAGGCCTTCATGAAATGCGTGCTTAATATTCTTGTGGAAGGCATGTGATTAGTTGTGTTGCAGAGTCATTGTAGATCAATATCACTTGAATGATCACTGAAGCTGTGTTGAGCCACCTATATGACAGAAGTCATGTTGACCATTTGATCCAAGATTGTATCATCTTTAGATTTGTTTGTCGTGTATGTTTCACTGAAATGGAGTTATGTTGCACAAAATCTTCTTCCCTTTCTTTTCCTGACTGAGAATTTCTGCTAAATTGGGTTCTTTTGCAGATAGTACCCCAGTGGTTCATAAAGAGACCGGGCCGTCTGAAGCAAACCTTTTCTCAGGAAAATGTATAATAGATCCAAATCAAACAACAAGCAATCATGTGAAACCGGTAGCACAGCTTCAAAAGATTCTAAAGTTTAGATTGGCACCTGATACTGACATTCAATTTGCAACAGCTGAGCAGGCTAAATGAGTAAGTTCACAATGAAATTTCCTCTGGCGTTTCCAAAATCCATTCAGACTCTTAAACTAGGAATCGGAGCCATTGCTAAAGTTTCTTGACTACATTATAGGAATGGCGAGTAGCAATACAACCTTTGGGTCTGATCAAACTAGTTCAAAAACTGTTTTCTGTTTTTTAAACACAAAAAAAAAGATATATGGGTTCTTTTTGAACCATCCTGATTTTGTAAATATACCTTTTCTGCCAGTTGGGGAGTGCCCTTGTTTAGGATGCTTATTGAAACATTAGATGCCAAGTGATATAGAAATGCAACTTCAAGTCAGTCCACTACTTAGGGTTTTGTTCTCACTAAGAACTAGAGTCCAGTGGGATTTATAGGGAGCCTTGGGCCCTCAGGCCCCCAAAAATCTACAAACTAGTTGTAGTATTTTGGTACGAGTAAAGCTATATACCACACTAATATTTCATTTTTATTACACTATGCTGATGTGGCCGGGTGTTACTCTTGGATCAATCCTTGTACAAAAAGACATGTCAATATAGTGGGATAAAAGTGGAATATTGGTGAGGGATAGGCTTGTTTGGCAAACGTTTTCATTTTTTCCCTAAAAAAAAATCAATTTCAGAACATTCTACTTTCTAGGAAAAAAATGCAAAAGCAGTTACCGTGGTTTATCTGATTTACAATTAACTCATTGTGGTATCAAAATGAATTAAGAGATCCTTGAAGTATGCAAAAAATACAAATCACTTATTGCAGTCAAAATCCGTCAAAACACTTCACGTTAACACCAATAAAATGACAACACGTGTTGTTAATAAAAAATAAAAAATATATAAAAAACTAAAAGTTATTTTTTTTAAAAAAAAAAAAACCTAACGGGTGGTAATTCTAGAGAAGATAATAATCTTGCGTCTTTCCATTCAAAGACAGTTAGCGAAAATCTGAAGGAGTTTATTTTCGATCAGCTGAGAATGAAACCCATGACTGCAAACAACTTAAGAGCTGCATCAATCACTGTTTAACAACCTTTTCTTTTTCTTTTTTTTTCACTTCTTATAAAAAAAAAATTGAAGACTTCTTTCTACTTTATATCACATTAATAACTTTTTTTTACTATTAAAAAAAAAACATACCTAAAAAATATTTACCAAACATACTCACTGTATTTCTCTTTTTTGTACTCATGTGGTTCTGGTTCTTCCTATTTAGGACGTGTGTTTCCATATGTACACTACACAGGAGTGGCTCCATACCTTAAAAAGGAGTAATACAAGTATGATTGTAAAATACAAGATTAGCACAACACGTACAAGTGTATTTTTGTACTACAAATTTAACTTTCAGTAATTTGGACTTTATATATATATAAAAAAAAAACAGTTGTATCCTTTTAATTTCCCTTGAAATATAATGGAATCCTCTTCAATATTTCCTTGCATCTGAAGCAAAGTTTGAATTCAATAGCTTGAGCTGATTTAATAAGTTTTAAATCTATAACAAGCTTAAAGGTTAAGGCATGACCAGTTGACCAGGGCCCGGGCCAGGGCCAGCATTGGGTCATTCGGTGTCTCTCTCTCTTTTATTGGTCTTTATTTTATTTTTTTTGAAGGGTTTATTTGGTTTTAAGCAGTCCACCAACCCCTTGCTCCACGATGGGGAATGGGGATGACTCCGAATTTACAATAAACAACCGAAGCTAGCGCGTGCACCAACACGAGGAGTAGGCCACGCGCTCCAACCTTTTCCTTGGCTTTCCTTCCTTCCTTTCTTTCTTCTTCTTCTTCTTCTTCTTCTTCTTCTTTCCTTTTTTTTTTTTTTTTTTTTCGTAATACTTTAGAAAGCTTTAGTGAAAATAGAGAATCTTATAGACTAAAAAAAAAATCATCATGGGTTTATTTCGTTGAAATGATGTTTATGAAAAAGTTTTTTTTTTTTTTTTCATAAGTTATATCTTTATATAATTATACAACATTGGATTTTTGAATTGTCAGGCTTTTATTAGGGAATAGTAGTACTGAATTCTCAATACATTTAGTGAATGTATTTATAATAAGCCCAAAAATGGTTATAAATGTGAGCAACTTCGGCAGTAGTAGCTGAAACAGCTACGGAAAAAGTACGACTTTCTATTTTAGTTACTTTTTTTTTTTCTTTTTTTTTTTTTATACACTTTAGCAGATTCTCTATTATTTTTTCTATTTGCTTTTAAATATTTTTTTTATTATTATTATATTCTTGCAAACACTTAATCAAAGGGAAAAACAAACACATATATGAAAGAGAACGAATTCTATGCGGTCTTGGCATAATCCAAGACCTTTGTGCCCTTCAATAGGGAATGGAAACATCCGCATATTTATTACACCAAATCAAATAAACATATAAACGCACTATTACTCTTCAAGGTATAACAAAACTCTTCTCTTTCCCATTCAAACCTTACTCATTGCCCATGCTACCCTTTGACGAAGAATGTGATTTACCATCCTTATCAGCACTCACATGGAGCGTCACAGCCTCAATATCACTCACCCAGCGCGGCTAGTAGGATCGTTGACACTTGATCGCTTTAGCAGGTAGAAGTTCATGATCTCGTCGTCGATCCTCAGCCTCACCAGGAAGTCGAACCGGTTCGACATTTTGGTCTATCAGGGTCTTGTCTAAGTCCAAAACCACCATTCTCTTTAGTGCAATTAGTGGTGGGGTCGACAGCGCTTGGTCCTTGTGGTGGTAGTTTAGGTTGGGGGTGACGAATCGACCAACTTGGAGAAAAACTTGACGAAGTAGCAATGGCACGCGAAGAGGAACTTGTTGATGGAGACGATCACGTTCTTCACCCTAGATTTCAGAGGAGAGGCGTGGGGTCGGTGGTGTGGCCTGTGTGGGCAGTGGGTAAGGTCTAAATGGGAAAGAATAGAGTTTTGTGATACTTGAGGATAATAAGTGTGTTTTTTTTTTGTGTGTGTGTGTTTATTTGATTTGGTGTAACATGCTTATGTGTCCATTCTTCATTGGAGCTTTGTGCCAAGACCACATAGAAGTTATTATCTATATGAAAACCACATAAAAATAAAAACAAAAACAAACACATATGAAAGAACATTCATTTCACGTGCAAGTAGAGTAATTCTTAAGATTAATAACAAAAACAAAACACATGCAATAAGACTAATAATTCTTAAGAGTGACCGAGAAAGAAAGAAATGTAAAAGAAGATTTGGGTGAAGGAGGATAAAGAAATGTTGTTGAGGTGTGTTTTCAGTGAAGAGAAACAGTTGTTGCTGAGAGAGACGTGTTTGGGAGAAAAAAAGAAATGATTTTGTGTTTCAGTGATGAGCCGCTTTGTGAATACAGACGCACCGCATGATGTATTGTTCTCCAACCTACCAACACAATTTATTCAACTTTTGACAGCTTATTTTTTACGGCCTAATGATTTTTTAGTCTAAACTGAAGTGGACTTTAACAGCGTTTGACACTTTCGCCATTATATATTTTTCTATTGTTTATGGTACGTTAGGTGTTTGATTTTTTTAAAAAAAATTTGAATTCAATTATAATGCGAATTCCGAGGCTAATTACTAAAAAATTAAAGATAACTTTACAAAATAATATCGAATTATTGGTTTTTTTTTTTTAAAAAAAAGGTACTAAACTTCTAAACGTCTCAAATTAGGGTATCCAAGTTTTTAAACGTTTCAATAAAATGTAATCCGTCAGGATTTGTTGTTAAATCCTGTAAAATCTTGAAATATCCATTTTCTTTTAGGAAATAAAAAAGAAAAAAAAATTGCTAAAATTTAGGTGTTGGTAAGAATTTAACGAAATTTACAAAACTACCCATGCTTAAATCTTTAAATTTTTTTAAAAAAATAAACACATAGGTATTTTGAGAATTTTAGCAGAATTTAACAGCAAATCTCCTGACGGATTACTTTTTATTGAGATGTTTGAAAACTTAGATACCCTAGTTTAAGACGTTTGAAAATTTTGTATTTTTTTTAAAAAAAAACATCTGATAGTTCGATACATTTTTACGAAGTTATCTAAAAAAAAAAAATAATAATAAATAAAGGGATTTGATTCCTACACAACATCACCACAACAACTGCACAACACCCTCTTACATGGGGTGAACTTCACATACTGGGCCCCACCCCATGTGAGGGGGTGTTGTACAGTTGTTGTGGTGATGTTGTAAATCTATCATTTTCCATAAATTAATACTACTCACCTCACCTCTTTTATTTTTCTCTTTCGGGTCACATCCCAATTTGGGCAACTCCTGTAACGGACGTGACATGGTATTCTTATACTCTCAACTCCGGGTCTTGGACACGTGGTCCTCAGAGAGCGCGAGTTTAGTTTCTAGAGCACCCGCGCGATCAGCTTTCGTATAATCCTCCAGTCCCGTAATACCAAACACCAATAATAGTGCCCTCTGACGCAACAGTGCCATCATTCTGCTCACGCGGCACAACCAGAGACCTCCACGTGTCAAACCACACAGAAAACAACGAAGTCGAATCCAGGAGCAGGCCAGACCATGAAATTCCACGCACGGAGATTCCTTAGAGTGGAGCTAGAGAAAAGAAAAAGGTCACGGACACGGAGCGTGAGAAAGCATGACAGCGAGGAAATGTCGCCATAAAGAGAGCTCTAAACCCTAACTTCTCTCTCTCTTAGTGGCAAACTTTGTCACCAATCTCACTCGCCCAATTACTTCTTTTTCCACTTTCTTTTTTCAGTTTCTAGAATTTTCTAATTTAGAGCTTCGTTTACCAATTTTTCGGCGAACAAGTCAGGGATCGGCACCGAAATGCTTCTCTAATTTCACTTTTTTCTAGGTAAGATGTCATCAAATATGTGATTTTCTTTAGCTATTTCATGGAAATTCTTTCCCCATAACCTACATTCTCGATCACCTGCAATTACCAAGTAGCTATTTTTTTTTTTCTGATTCAGAGCCAATTTCTGTATCTTTAGCTATTAATCTATTTTTGTTGTTGTTGTTGTTATAATTTTCTATTATTTGATTGGTTTTTGTGCTGACTTTGCAGGTAAAACTTCGCATTTATTCGAATTTACGGTAGTCCGGTGTGTGGATTTTACTCTTCTGATGATTTATTTCCGAATACTGTTTCAACCACCAGTGAATTTTTCAATTAGACCCCCATTATCCTACTCAATTTCCTATATTTTTCTTCCCTCTGATGTCTTCTTTATATGCTGCTTTAATTGCCTTAGATTTCGCCTAAAAATTTGATATTTCTTGTGCGTTCGATCGGTAAATTGCTTGCTTAGTTTGAATTAACCTTAAAAGGGAAGTACTTGAGAAGAAATATAATTTGGGTTTCTACCTGTGGGGTTGAGAGACTGAGAATTTAGTTAAATGGGGGATCGCTTTAGGTCGGTTTCTATCGAGGACTTGCCGTCCCATTTGATATTGGAGATTTTGACGGCAGGCCGGCTCAGATCAATTGATCTTGTTTGTTTAGAGTTGACTTCTAGGGCTTTTGGTGGGAGTCATGGATTGTACCCTCATAAGTTCCGGTCATTGGTGGACTTTGCGGCGTATCAGCTGTGCACGTCCAATATGATATATGCTCGGATGAGTTGCAATGCTCAGAGAGAGTTGTTTGATCGGTGTAATGGGAACTGGAAGCGGGTTTTGAGGTTCTTGCAGTCAGTGGAGCAATCGTCTGAGATGGTCGAGACCACATCAGGCAATGTACTACTTCTTTTATACTTGCTGTTGCTTTTAAATGAATGAACTGTTGTATGCACATTATTGGGAGCTGGGCTTCATAGATAAATAAACTAGTTTGATTATCCTATGGGAAGCAATAATATCTGACTATATTGGAATTTGGGTGGAGATCGCATTTGCTTACTTTTGAGTTTTTACTTCATATGGTACCTCAAACATGTGAAAAGAAGATACCATTTTTTTTTTCTGTTGTCTGAGGTGCTCCTCTTTTGTATACTTCTTGTTTGCATCCCTTGCTTTGTTTTTAAGTGAATTTGCGTGTAAGACAAGCTCATTTGAGGGCATTTGCTCCCCCTTCCCCTCCTCCACTTTTTGCATGTTAAATAACGGTTGTATCATTGTTAGAAATTGTTTGCTCTGGAATGAATATCATGTGCGATTACATTGACCAATCTGGAATTGCAACCCAACAACCCTTAAGCTGTTGAGCATGGAATCATGAGAATATTGTTTGAGCATCTCTAATTTTTTTTAAGAAAAAACATAATAATAATAATAATCTGCAAGATAGTTGACTGATTTTTTTAATTGTAATGTTATCATTATGCTCCTCCTTTATTTGATGAAGACTTGTAGGCTAGGAGTAATTTATTATTAAATTTTCTAAGCAGATGCAGATTACCACTGGAAGGTATCACACATTGCTGATCAACAATTCATCAGTTTATTCTTGTGGTTCCAGCTTGTGTGGTGTTCTTGGTCATGGTCCTGAAACAACACAATGTGTAGCATTTACCCGGATTGATTTCCCATCTTTGGCTCATGTCATGCAAGTTTCAGCTTCCCAAAATCATGCTTCTTTTGTCACGGAGTCTGGAGAGGTTAGTCACTGCTCACATTTTTTCAATCCATTTTATTCTGAACAAACTACTAGATATTAGCGGGTTCAAGGTAGTTTAGTTTAGGGCACCATATCTGCCAATGAGTTCTTGCTCAAATGGCACCTCTGCACATGTAAGGATAGAATTGAGGGCAACAAAGAAGATAGGGGTGGGCGGGGGATGGCCCCCCAAAAATCTTGAACATGGCCCCTCAAATTAATTTAATGTTGTTAAAATTATGCTTTTCTCATTTGTTCAATTAGTGTTTATAATAATTGTGTTGTTCACATTTATTTTAATTAATGGAATTTAGTCAATCTTTTTAGTCTTTTGGTATAGGAAGAAAACTCTTTCTATCAAAATATAAGGAAGATTGACTAGGATTTATAAGGATTGCCTTTAGAAAAAAAAAAAAATGTTTTGGAAATGTCAAGAAAAGATATTTGTGAATATTAAGTGTCTAGAAACTGTATCAAGCCTCTTGTAAATATAAATGTGTTTTTAATTCGTTTAGACCGTATGTTATTTATGACACTACTTGTGCCTATGAAACAGGAAAGTGAGATGTTAATTGTGGTATTACCATTCTCCTTTCATGTGTTGGAAGGTATGGTTTGTGAGGCTGAACAATTTGCAAAAACATAACTCTCAGAAGAGAGAGAGAGAGTGCAAAAACACTGTGTGCAAGAGTTTTTGTATCTTTATGTTTCAGTTTTGGGAAGGAAAATTGTCTTTTTCTTTTTTCTCTCTTTTCCCAGTTCTTTGGTTTGGTTTGTTGTACATAACAAGGTTCTAAGGTACCTATTTCTTAACTCTTGTTTGCTTCTTTGTTCGTTGGCTTTCTATATATTAGTCTGGTTCCCCAAGGTATAAAACCTGGCTCCAGTGGGTGAGGTCATCAATTTAAGAACCAGTGGGTGTGTGACTTACCAGTAAAAAAAAAAAAAAAAAAAAAAGAGCTTAGGGTACCATATCTGATTTTCTTCAAGATTATTATCCAGGGTAAGTGGCTAAAATGAAGCTTACATGTTGGTGATAAGACGTGTTTGATATTTTTCTACTTTTTTGTTGCCTAAATTCCTGAGCCTTGATATTTTAGTGACAAGTTTTCAGATATGTTTTACTTTGCTCTGTCATTGAGATGCATACTTTGTTCGATTTTGATGAAGTGGCTGCCATAATCATGTGATGTTGGCCATTATTGATGCAGGTGTTCACATGCGGAGACAATTCGTCATTTTGTTGTGGGCATAGAGATACAAGCCGCCCCATTTTTAGGCCTAGGCTTGTTGAAGCATTGAAGGGAGTTCATTGCAAGCAGGTATTTGCATACCACCATTCTTATATTTTAAAATAAAAATTTGTGGAGAATTTAGTTAATTGGATTCCAGGTTTAATGTATATAATATAGTTGATACAGATTGGCATGCTAATGTGTGTTAGCTTTCACATATCATAGCATAATTTCTTTTTCCTTTTTGTTTTCCTTCAATTTTAATAGTGAACAAGGAAGTTTTTGAATTGGAGTTATTGGTTATCGTCTGGTATTATGATTGATTAGTTGTCATCCAAAGTGACGTAGCAGAAAACTAAGGTAATTAATCAAAGAGTAGTGTTTTTGATTCTGCAAGGAGAAACGTCTTCATCTTCTACAAAAAAGAAGAAGATAAAAACAAGCCCACAGGCTAAAAGAAATATAGGACTCCGTAGAGTATTTGAGAGAGAAGTCTCTGAATTGATAATAATTCAATTGATTGAGTTTTACATAGCAAGCAAGCAAAGCCTATTTATAGAAGAGAAATACTTGTAGAGAAAAGAAACCTATTCCTAGTAGCAATAGTAAACCTATGCTTAGTAGCAATAGATACATAATCCTAGCAGTAATAGTAAACATAATCCTAGAAGGAAAATATTATAAAATAAATAAATAAAACTATTTATTTTTTTTATGACCGCACATGTCCTACATCGCATGTCCTACCTCACAAAGTGTAACTTTCCTTCTCAAGACTATTGTTGTCTTGCTTTTTATGCTCAATGATTTTCTGCTGCACTTAACAGATATATGTTGTGGTTCGGAGGTGAAATATATGCATGAAGTCCGGACATGAACCGTCGGTGAAATTTATAATTTATTAATGAGTTTATGCTGGCTGGTTCTGACACTCTAAGCCATGTCTATATGTGTTTTCTTCCAATGATATATTTGTCTTTCTCATTCTGAAGTGTTAAATAAGAAGGGTTCATTATGAATCTTGCCATAAGTAGTTAATATTAAGGAGTTGGAACTTGTTTCAGGTTGCTGCGGGGCTTAATTTTACAGTGTTCCTCACAAGACAAGGCCGGGTTTATACGTGTGGGGCCAACACACATGGCCAGCTTGGTCATGGTGACACCTTAGACAGACCAACTCCCAAAATCATTGAAGTACTTGAGGGAGTTGGAACTGTAGTTCAGATTGCTGCAGGTCCAAGTTATGTCTTAGCTGTTACTGACAATGGGACAGCCTACTCTTTTGGATCGGGTTCTAATTTTTGTCTTGGCCATGGAGAGCAGCATGATGAGTTCCAGCCACGTGTAATCCAGACATTTCGGAGAAAGGGTATTCACGTGGTTCATGTCTCTGCTGGTGACGAGCATGCTGTGGCACTAGATTCCAATGGACTTGTTAGTCTCCGTGCTCAAGATATTATTATTCTTAATATGGGCTAAGAGCTTTCCTTTTCTTATTGATTGAAATTGATTATGCATGATTTTGATTAACTTTCAGTTCTTGGAAGATCTAACTTTCTGCTATGGTGATTGCAGGTATATACTTGGGGCAAAGGCTACTGTGGTGCATTAGGACATGGAGATGAGGTTGATAAGACTACTCCAGAACTATTGGACAGCCTTAAGAGCCATCTTGCTGTGCAGGTTGTTTCGTCCATATACTTTATCATTTATGATTAAATTTGTCATTACATATCAAGTGCTGTTGTCCGGCATCTCTTTTGTCGAGCTAGAACCATTTTTGTCCAACTCCTCCTGCTTTACTCCTTTCTTGTGACTGAACTGCTGATTGCCATCCATGACAATGCTTGATGCTTATATGATGTAGGTCTGTGCCAGAAAGAGGAAAACCTATGTTCTGGTTGATGATGGTTCAGTTTATGGCTTTGGGTGGATGGGGTTTGGTAGCCTCGGGTTCCCAGACCGGGGAGTATCCGAAAAAGTAATGAGGCCTCAAATCCTTGAATGCTTAAGAGCTCACCATGTTTCTCAAATTAGCACTGGGTTGTACCACACTGTTGTAGTCACTAACCGTGGACAACTCTTTGGGTTTGGAGACAATGAAAGAGCACAACTTGGGCATGACACATTGAGAGGATGCCTCGAGCCCACCGAAATTTTTATCCCAGAAATGGCAGATGACACACAAGTTGTTTTAGAAAGCGGATGATGCTCAGGGAGCTCCCATCGGCGGCTTTCTGCTGGTTTGTTGTTTTAGTTTTGTATCAGAAGTGAGCACCATAAGATTTTCTTTCCCCGTCATTCCTGTAGATTTGCATAAAATTGTAATTGTGAATGTTTGATAAATTCTTATCATTATTATTATTATTATTATTTTAAAAGATGAACTTAATTGTACCATGTGATACTTTTCTAAATTATCAAGTTCTGGATAGTCTATTAAACATTCACTATCTCTAAATGCCTCGTAGTTCTATTGAATCCATAATTTTTTTTGGCACATTTTTCTTTGAAATAATAAAAACAAGAAGAGAGCGATAGTGTTCATGTCATGAAAAGTAGGCCCTGTTGCATGTGATTGGCAGAGGGTGTCAGCATCAATTTTAATTCCTTGTTTTATAAATTCGGCAGATTTTCGGGGTTTGGGGATGTTAGATCGTGACTTACGATTTTTCGATCTCAACTGCTGGTGTGAATCAAAAAGAAAAAGGAGCCTTTGTCGAGTTCAGTCTGGTTCAAGCTCAGAGGAAATCAACCGGAGCAAGCAGAATTTAGAGGAAATCAACACTCTTAGCCACCTCTGCTTTCCGCATTCGCTTCTTCTTCGGCCTCAGGATTTGATTCTTCTCTGACAACAAAGCGTAAACTTCATTCAAAGCGTTTTCGAATAAACAAAAAATTGAGAATACGAGAGAGAGAGAACCTGAGGAAGAACTTTGGAGCCCATGAATTAGAGGAATGAGAAAAATGGCAGAGAATTATCGATCGAGTTGAGGTCATGGGGATTCTAGTCTCACACTTTGTGGGTTTGGGTCTCAGGAGAGGACGACAACAACGCCTTATTGTTCGAGTTTGGTCAGGTTCGAGTTCTGTATGTCCGAAGGTTGCAGCATTTTTAGGGGGTTTGGTTCGAGTTCTCTCTCTGCTGGAGGCAGAGGAAGAAGAACCCACTCTGGATCTGTCCTCTCTCATCACAACCCACCAGCAAGAACTCTTATCTGAGTCCATCTTCAACGAAGAAGAAGAAGTAGAAAAAACGAAGAAGAAGAAGCAGGACGGCCATGGACAACGAAGAAGAAGAAGAATGGACGAAGAAAAAGAAAGGAGCGTGAAAATATGCGAGAGGAGAGAGTTAGTTTTTTTTTTTTTTTTTTTTTTTTTTTTTTTTTTTTTATGATTATAAAAGCATTCCTAGCAGCTTCCCTAAGAGTACTCCCAATAGATTTTCAACTATTTTTCCTATATTTAAGGAACAAAACTACTTTTTACTTTCCTATAAAAAAATACCCCACGATTCCCTTAATTTTTTCTATATCAATTAAATACTAATTTTTACTCTTATTTTATTATTCTTTCTCTTTCCTACTTTTATATATTTTTTTTTTATTATTTTAAAAAAAAATCCTCTTGTCTTCTCCGTCCCCTCTCTCTCAAAACTAACATTCTCTGTCCTTCCGGTTACCTTTCTTTACTCTCATAAAAAACCAAGAGAGAGATATATTGAGAGAGAGATCGAGGGAGAGAGTGAAATAGAGACGGAAAGCCAGAGGTTGATCCACGAATACTCGAAGACCCAATAAGCCGAAAGGGGAGAGCAGAGGCGCCGAATCTCTGGTGGATCTCCGTTGGGTGTTGCTGGTGACACAAGGACCAAATTTCCTGTGGGTTGACGGAGGAGACGCGATTTCCGGTTGAGTAGAGCCGATTTTCTGACAAGGATTGCCGAACTACATGGTGTGGTACCACAAGACTACAAGATCTGGTAGTTCTCCTTCAATGAATCTGTACTCTGATTACTTTGTTTGGGAGACATGGATTTGAGATTTTTTTTTTCTTTCTTTCTTTTTTTTTTTTTTTTTTTTTCGATTGTTCTCACAGTTAGATTTTGTGGAAGTGAAGGAAAATCAGTAACGAGTTTCTCAGTCATCTGGAGATGGTGTTGGAAAACGTTTCCAGCGAACCCATCTTTCGGACGCAGGAAGGGGGAAGGAGAGGAGAGAGCCATTTTTTTTTATTGTTATTAAAATAATGGGTTGGGAAGAAGCAATGCTTCCCAACCAGAAAATGCAAATTTAGGGTATTTGTCGTGGGTTAGTTTTTGGTGTTTTTTATGATATTTTTCCTAAATATAGGGAAGGGAATCAATATACATAGACTGATGAGAGTGCTTTAATGGGGGTCTGTTCTCTAAATTTTAGGAAAAATTTCAAAAAAGTCACAAAAACTCTTCCACAGCAGTTTTCCTAAAATTTTCTATTCCCTAATAAATGAACAGTGCTTCCCAATGCACTGTTCGTGCTTCCCAATGCACTGTTCATTTCCCAACACATTTTTTTATTCACAAAATTCCTTCTCTCTCTTCCTTCAATGTCTCTCCCATCTCCCTTCTCGTTCTCAACTCTGAATATCAAGCTCCAAAATTCTACCTCTCTCTCTCTCTCTCTCTCTCTCTCTTTCTCTCATGTTCTTCCTCCACCACGACGACCCATGCCCTCCAGAACCGCCGACGAGGAGGGACAGTTGGGTGGGGCCAGCGGAGGGGGTTGAATCGGCTGAGGGAGACGACGATGGGTCTGCATCATGCGAATCTGGAGGGAGCTTGACCTCCATGGGCCATGGCCTCGCCCAGCGTCCTCCCTGGACGGAGCTCGCTGATTGCTCCGCCTTCTTTAAGCCTGAATCATTTTCTAAGGCCACCCTCCGCACCAAATTCCTGCATGAACTGGACAAAGCTTGCAATATAGGATCAACCATCAAAGCGATTCCAAAGAAAGAATCTATTAAGCAAATAATCAAATGGGTAATCTTCAAAACGGTCAAACTCCACTCTCTAACTGAACTTTGCAAGATTGCTTTCCAATTGGAATATCAAGAGAGGAGTCGGAAGGAATTTGGGGAAATCAGATGGAAAATAAGGAAATTTTTGAGGAAAAATAAAAACCTAGTACCCAGAAGAAACTAAAATCCAAAAAAAAAAAATTGCGGGTTTGATACTCATTCTATTGCTATGCTTTTCGATTTTCTTGTGTTTGTTTGTACATAAATTGGTCAATAAACTGGGCACGGCAGGGATGAGGGGCTTGCTTGACAAAGACAACGAGAGAGAGAATTAAGAAGGAAAAAAAAAAAGTAAAAGTAAGTAAAAAAATAATATTTTAATTTTATAGAGAAAAATAATGTGAAGCTGTTGTGAGATATTTTTTAAGAGGGAAGTAAAAAGTAGTTTTGTTCTCTATATTTATGAAAAATGGTTGAGAAGCTGCTAGGAATGCTCTAAGAGCACTCCCATCAGACTCCCTAAAATGGTTCCCTTCCCTATGTTTAGGGAAAATATCATAAAAAACACCAAAAACTAACCTCTATCAGATACCCTAAATTTGGGTTTTTTCGTTGGGAAGCACTGTTGCTTCCCAACCCATTATTTTAATAAATAAATTAAAAACGGCTCTCTCCTCTCTCTTAGCACCGTAGCACGGCCAGTTGCTCCAATGGCAGCATCTCCGGATAACGAACCATCTCCAACCCAAACCCTAAACCCTCAACCTTCCACTCCTCTCCAAATGGACAGTGACGATTCCACCACCCAACAAAGAACCGTCCATTCCCGAACCAACATCGGCGGATCACGCCGTTTCATGCGGTGAAAAACGACCGGATAACGAACCATCTCGAACTCAAACCCTAAACTTTTGACCTTCCACTCCTCTCCAAATGGACGGCGACGATTCCACCACCCAACCCCTTCGCCTACCCCAACAAAAACCATCCAATCCCCAACCAACATCGGAGGATGGCGCCGTTTCATGCGCCGAAAAGTGAAAGCGAGAGGACTCATACCTCCACCCACTGTGGAAGATCAGCCTTTATTCCTAAAATGGATCGTGTCTTACGCCTGGAGGTGAGAGGAATGGTGGAATTTGGGGAGAGGATTGAGGAGGCCGTGGAGGCGGAGGCGAGAGAGGAGGGATTTGGGGAAGTTTATGGAGAAAACGAGAGAGAGGAAGAGAGGAAAAAAAAAAGAATAAAGAAATAAAATAAGAAAGAGAAAAATTAATAAAATAAGATAAAGAAAGAGTATTTAATTGATATAAGAAAAATTTAGGGAATTTACTGTGGGGTGTTTTTTTATAGGGAAACAAAAAGTAGTTTTGTTCCATAAATATAGGGAAAATGGTTGGGAAACTGATGAGAGTACTCTAATAATGCCTTGGGAATGCTAGTGCTTCAGCATTCCTAACTAACAGAAAAATATAGGGAAGCTGATGTGGATGGCTTTTCGTGACTTTTTAAATATTTTTCCTAAAATTTAAGAAACAGAACCCTTAAAAAGAAGTTGCTATGAATGCTCTTATAAGATAAAAAAAATTTGAGATGATTGAAGAAATAACCTCAAAAGTGACTAGTCTCGCTTCATATCATTGGGAAATGACAAGAAATTACCATTAGGTCTACAGTTGACAATTTTTTACAACTTGCAAATTCGAGACAAATTCAACTTAAAATTAGTGAGTTATGATTGAAAAATTTATTCCGTTTAATTAAATGGGTGGAGTTAGGTTAACCTATATAATCATATGCTCATGTCTCGATACGAATTGAACTCGACATGCAACATAAAAGGTAGCAATTTTTTATACGAACTACGAATTCGAAACGAATCCAAACACGAATTACCACTCTTAATCAGGTCTCAAAAAAATATGATTATTTGCAATTGGCCTTTCAATTTTGTTTGAAGCTGATTATTCATCATCTAACGTTTAGGTGGGTGTTGGAATTTCAAACTCCAACTTTTATGGAAAAAAAATTCTTTTGGTTCAATTTTTGATTGAACTACCCCCTACTGTCCTGCAAGATTGAAGTATATTTACTTACATTTAATATCTTTTATGATTAAATAGAAGAAAAAAAAAATAATAATATCTTTTATGATGAAGACGTGATGATAAGTTGTCTCAATGTCTTTGGCGAGGGGATCGTGGGAGCAGGAAAGATGAACAATAAATCTAATAATTAAATATGAGCCTGTGCGTGCGCACGTGTTACTCCTAATGAGGAATGGCATCGGAATTTGGCTCCTTCCGCCGAATTGCTGGGAATCCATCTCATCCCCTCCCGCCGACACCCATTCTGATTCTCATCCAAAAAGACGTGGAGGCCGGGATTCTCTCCGTTTAAAATTGAAATAATTCTTTCCATTTAATATAAAAGTGAGGACATGAAATATGAAAATACAATTATACTCTTATTTTTACACTAAATAAAGAGAATTTATTTTATTTAAAACGGAGAGGATCGAAATTCAGACGGAGTAGGGTTATGCCCCATATCCTATTTTTTTTTTTTAATTATTATTATTTGTTTGTATTTTTGGGTAATTTTTTCAAGTGTATGGTATTTTATGAATTGATCCGTTAGGAGATTGTGGTCTTTCACGTCTAAAATTGCACGTGAAAAGCAGAATGGAAATTTGAGCGGATGGGCCTATTTATTATAGGAAAAATGCTAGAACTTCTTCTAGCGTCTTTCCGGATGAAATGAATTTAATAAAAATAAAAAATTATCTCAAAAGGTGACTTACAAAATCCAATTTTTTAAAGCAAAAAAATTAAATTTACATCATTCATAACGACGCTATAAAGAACTCTAACATTTATCTCTATTATATTAAAGCATATATGGATAAAACTTCATTGAATTAATTAAGAAAATTAGAAACTTATGTAGCGGATTTACTTGTCTATATAAATGAAGCATTTATGAGCTATATATATATATATATATATATATATATAACCTTTTTCTTTTAGCCTTTTGGGATTTTAATTACACATATTGCCGTTCATTTTTCTTAGTGGGTGTATGAAATATTGATTTATTAGTCTCGCAAATCCCTCCATTTGTATATATAATATTCTTTAACGTTTTTGGCAACAGCTCCGCTCCATATTAATCGATACGTTAAATTTCGTCAACAGAAGAAAAACAAAATTAATAACGCAATTATGCTGCAGTTAACGCAGGCGCGTGTAGGGACCCGTTGTGACGGCAATACCACGTTTCTCAAATTAAGTACAAAAAAAATAAATTAAAATAAATTAAATAATAATAAAAATAAAAATAAAAATTGTTATCATCATCATGCTCGAATGCTTTATATATTAATTGGCAAGAAAAATTTGTTAAAAATTTGCAAATTGGTTGATTAGGTTTACAAGTTGGTCAGGTGGACCGTGCTGTACGTCAAGATCGAAGAGACCCAACCCTTGCACGATTAAGGATAAATTAATTAGGATTAGTAAAGTGGGAAGGGAATTTATTACTTAATTAAGATCATTAGAAGCATAGTTTTGAATAACTACCAACAAAGGCCATTTTAATTGCCATTAAATTCAATGGGGATTGAAACATTAGCTCATGTCAGTTTGATTTTCTTCTAGTGCATGCCAACAATTAAAATCTAAATAAGAAAATTCAATGGTATTAATTTAGACAAACAACTGCATTGACTACTTTAAATATATATTTTGCTTATTTATTGGACGCACAAAGGAGGCAATTCATTTACTCTTTTTCAGGTTTAACTTCTTCTTCTTCTTCTTTTTTTTAAAAAAAGAATTACTCAAAACAAAGGTACATAACAAATAAACTTATTCTAATATTACGTTAAATTATGTTGTTGGTTTAAAAGTACGGTTGATTGTTCATGTTTGCGTGTCGGGTTCGAATCGTGTCAAAGCGTGTGTATAAGACTATATAGGTTAACATTAATCCAACTCATTTAATTAAATGGGTCAAGCCTCGCAATCCTAATCTTTTAATTTTGTATTAGATTTATGTATGGTTTGAAGTTCAGGTCAAAAACTGTTTGCATTAATTAAGTCAGACCCATTTAATTAAATAAGTCAGATTCTTTAATCTTAACCCTTTAATTTTATGCTAGATTTTGTTAGAATAGATTCTGGTACGATGTGAATAGCAAGTTATTCGATGTTCTTCACGCTCCCCAAAAATACTGCAAACTAAAATCAAGAAACCCTTCTAGGGATCTCGCTTTGATGCTAAGTCAGTCACTGAGATAAAAATATGTTTTATGCATAAAATATTCAGTATGTAGTTTATACATGGGGTATAAGCCTATTTTTAAGCAAAGATGTGGATTCAAACATGAATTAAGTTTTGTACTCCAACTTAAACTAAGAGTTCCTAAAGTTTGATTTGGTCTGAGAGTCCTGTCCAAAACGAACTAGCAGTAGGACCATTGACCAGATTCTTCAATGAGTCCTCGGATTGTGACTCCTACCCTCAATTCGACTTAAAGTAGAGTTTTGATCCCAATTTTGAGTGGAATTCATTCCTAACAGATTTGTTCGTGTAAAAAATTACTAAGAGATATGATACGCTTACAACTTCTATACAACTCTTGTACAACGACAACAACTTTTTTTAAAATCAACCATTGAATAAGTAGGACCCACTGTTACCCAAATGCAGAAAAATAAATCTAATGGTTAGTTTGACACAAGGGTGGAGGCATTACCTCCTTAAAGCGAAAATGCTTCCCTCACACCAAAACGATCTCACACACTCTCAGCGGAGTAACACTAGCTCCAAAAGTCGGAAATACACAATAAACAGAGGGACAAGGGTATTTATTGGGGAAAAGTCGTAGGGGATAAGGATAAATTGATCTGTCAACTAGAAAACATTCGTCAAGCGAGGCTCGAACGTTTGTGCACTTGTATTATTTAGGTTAAGACGAACATTCTTTGTACGATTTCGATCGTTCGGTGTATGATCTGACACACATGCCGAAAGTGTGTGGACGTACCTTCTGATACACAATACAACACGTCATCGAACATTCTCGGTGGGAACTTCGAACATTTTCAATTCGAAACGAAAGTTTAGTCAACGCAAAAGTCAAAAAGTCATGATTTCCAATTAAGACCTAATTAACCCTGTTAATAATCTGTGGCACTACAAAAGCAATCGATTTGTATTAGTAACAATTGAGCGGTGCCAAGGTGTAGTGCACTTTTTTGGGGTTAGGCACTAAGATAGGGTTTTTATATGGGACATTTCTAATTAAGGAAATTATGTGAAAAAGTTTTGAAGGGTTTTGTGTAAGGACTTCAAGTGGATTTTCAATGGATTGAATACAATAATAGGACAAACGCAACGATTAGAGCCGAAAGGGGAGTTTAAGTGACTGAGGTAAACAAGCTATCACTGTGCCAATAATTTTATAAATATTGACCCGGCTCATTTTATGTACAATGTTATATAAGGTTTTCAAAGAAAAGCTTGGGTTATCTTCTAAGCATCTTGAAATGTATGAAATGTGTAGCATGGTTTACTTTTATAAACGTTGTCTCAAATCACAAGCGAAATATTTTAACGACTGCTTTTTATACATATATGAATGCTTATATAGTTATATGCAAAATGTTATGAAAAATAGATGGAATGTGAAACAGAGTAATGAATGGTGACACTAGTACCATGTAATTTAATATATATGGAGGCAATTTAACACACTATTAGTTGGGATATGTTGTTATCAGCCGTTTGTCGGAAGTAAAAAGGGCTAGGCTGATAGGGTTCCACAAAGAGGGGATGTACGGACCAATCATTGTTGAAAGGTGATGTGTAGGACAAGCACAACCTTGCTTTGGGTGTGATGCAGAGCTAGTGATATTTGTATGGATACTCTATGTAAGAAATGGTGATACTTACAAAGGTTCTAAGAAGTTAATTTTGGAAAAGAACGTTGTATTAAATATACTTTTATCTGCACAATGAAATGTTCATAATCACACACTAGTACTAGTTTACTTATTTACTAAGTCATGGACTTAACGATTTACCTTCTTCACCTGTAAAACATCTTCCTTTTACAGATGAGCCAATTAGGTTTTAGGTAAAAAGAACCTCAGGGCAGATGTGGTGGTTTGGCATAATGATATTGATCTAAATATTCTTTGAGGACTCATTACAGAATTTGGCATGCTGCTCATAGTAATTAGTACTTTTGGGTGACGTTGCAAAATTAGCATTTTGAGATGCGACAGTGTATTAAGGTTTAGTAAGGATCTTATTCAGTGGCGGAGCCAGGATTTTGGCTTAGGGGGGTCAAGAATTTTTTTATTTTTTTTTAAATGAAAAAAAAAAAATCCAAAGTTGATAAAAAATTAATTAATTTTTTTTTTAAAAAAAAAATAACTAACACAATAAATAAATAATTCTACAAAATTTAATTATCGCTTAAAACATAAAAATGTAATTTACAATTTATTTTATCACACCTTATGTTCATTTATTCTGTTATTGTTCATGATTATAGTTACATGCGATTTAAATATAACCTAATAACCTAAGTCGACCAAGTTAAGGCTTTAAAAAAACATATTGAGGTGTTGATATTGTCACTAGTACTTAGACAAGTCCCCTCCCCCATATAGCCATACTCCTATAGCTATCTAACATAAACAAAGGTTACGGCTTAGTCTGCTAAGGTTTTTTTTTTTTTTAAATAATAATAATAAAATAGCTAAAGTTGTAAATGGTGGTCTCTTCCTTGTTTGACTTAAAGCCAACTCGTCAAGTCCAATCATTCATCAAATATATCCCATCCTTCAAAGAAGTGCAGTGCTTTAGACGTCACGTGTCCTCTTTTTTTCCTTTTTTTACTTTTTTTTCCTGAGTGATAGAATACGGTGCGAATGTTTTGTTTAAAGTTAAACGGTGCGTTTCTATTAAAAGTAAAAATGAGGGACTTGTCTTCAACCTCCATCGTCTTCAACCTGTGTCTAATGTTCTGATTTCAAGTTTCAGATGTTTGACCTAATTAAGAAACCACTTGAAAAAGTAACATAACTTCGGTGTGAGTCAGGAATTTCAATCCTTTAGAAAAATATTTGCCCCTATATGAGTTTTTGGGAGGGGGCAACCAGAATTTTTGAAAAAAAATTCCTAAAGTAAATGGAGTTTTTGGGAGGTGAGGGGGGGCATTTGACCCCTCTCGACCCCCCCTCCCTCCGCCCCTGATCTTATTTATAGCAATGATGTGTACAATGTAATTATTTTAAAGTTAATGTGATGGATCTTAGTAAATTTTCTGGTCGTAATGGTTAATGTTAGTAGAATAGAAGAAAAGTAATGTATTTCTACTACTTAGTTCTCTCTTATTGAGAAGTAGAAGTATCACTTGGGGCTTATTTACTTGATAAATAGGTTCGATGAGATATATCGAGTCAATTAAATTAAGAAGCATTACAAAAACAACTGCATAAGTTTATGACTCAACAAGTAAATCACAAACGAAACTTAGCTCGTGTAGAAATAACTAATAAGAATGTCACTAATAAGAATGTCGCTCTAGAAATAACATGATTTTTGAATAAATTGGTGGGTGTTATCTTCGTTATTATGTCATTAGAAAAAAAAAAAAAAAAAAAAAAAAAAAAAAAAAGCATTTTTGTAAAGCAATTAGGTCAACATTCAGGGAAGACCCGCATAATAATTTAATGCGAAAAATCATACACATTGAAGTGTGCAAAATATTATAGTCATAATCAAATATGGTATATAGTCATTCCAACATGGCCATGGCCATGGAATTCGAGGTGAATGCATGATAGATAAAGTGGGATGCGGTCCAGTCATGAGCTTTCATCATGAAGAGTTGGTCGACTCCCATAAAAGGAGGCCCCTTGAAACCCTTTTGAGGGAGATTACGTACGTGGATTCATACAGTTGATCCAGAATTCTTTTTGATTTATTTATTGACCTTTTTAACCCCATTCTCGATCTGAGAGACTGACATTAGACATGTAATATATAATAATAATTAAATTAAAACCTTCAAATAAATGGAAACAATTAACAAGGAGCCAAAAAGATCAAATCTGCCGGTGCCTGATTTTCTGCTCTTTCATGACGACAAACACTACAAAAAAAGCATCGCAAAAAAAATGGAGAAAAATACACGATACGAAGGATCATACCCAACTTCACTTCCCATTAAATTAAAAACCCAAAAAAGTCTCCATATTCACAGCAATTTTTTTATTTTTTTATTTTTTATTTTTTTTTTCTTGGCCCCCCATGATGATTAATTAACGAAAACCTTGCTTCCTATCCCATGGTGTCCAAATGTTCCCGGAAAACCTTCAACATGTCAGAGAAGGTGACGATTCCAACCAAGCTACAGTCATCCTCAATGACCCAAACGTAATTCACGCGGTGAGCAATTGCCTGGATCATCACCGCCACCAAGGAGCTTTTGGGGTGGCAGACTATGGCCTCTGCCCTTCTTACCATCCTCGCCGAGTAACTCATTGACCTGCCATACCGCCCTGACCGTGGAGGAGATAACATGGACTCCTCGTCCGACGAAAAAGACGAAGACAATGAAGTTCCCGAATCCGACAGAATGTTGAACTCTTCCAACATGCCTTCTAAGTTCTTTTCCTTCAACCTGGCCTTCACGACCCTGACAAGGTCCTCCGGGGGTCCTCCGCAGTCCACGTAGGCCATGAGGTCGCCGCAGGACAGGGTGGCGATGGCTGCTGCCACCGTCTCGTCGCAGCAGGCGAGGGTGAAGGGTGAGATCTCGCCGATCAGGCATCCGTCGCTGTCGACCACTGCCACGGAAGTTTGCTCTGCGAGGGAGCGCGATATAGCTTTAACAGCCGAAGAGGCAGGGGAGTGATACTCGATGGCCAAGATGTCGTTGGTGATAATGCCGAGACTGTCGATGGATAGCGCCGGGATTGGGGAGAACAGGCCGATGGAGCTGAGGAGGAACCGGATCACGTCCTCTTGAGTTAGCCAGCAGAACTCATGGCCGTTGTGGATGGTAGGGCCGGTGGTTGAGGGCTTTTGGAGCTGTTTTCTTCTTGAATAGCTGCTTGGTTTTGTTTGTATTGGCACCACAAGGTTCTGGGCTCCTTGAAGGATGAGATCAATGGCTTCTAGTAAGCTGAAACACACACAAAAAAAAAAAAAAGAGATTCACGTTATGCAATTAAACTTATTGAAACAGAGGAGGCTTGGTTAAATTGGGTAAAGTTGCTTTCATCTTTCTGCTAATTCAGATTAAAACTAGAAATGCTACAAGGAACTGAAAACATTCAGGAAGCTAAAGAAACCAACTGGAATTTCAAGAGGAAAAGTTAATTTCGAACAGGAATTGTCAAGAATTGAATGAAATGGCAGGGATAAGCTGCGATGATGAAAATTACAGAGTGTAAACAAATATAACGCTCGACTTTCAACAGACCATTTAAAATCATGAAAAACTCCTATGGAGATATTAAAACCGAAATTGAAGGAAAACCCAAATGAGATTTTTGACACCCTGCATTGGAAAAGCTAATCCAATGTGAGAACAGAGACAGAGACAAAATTATGAGTCTATATCAGTACCTCGAAGATGGTTCCACATGAATCACGAGTCCTGGAATCTTTGGCAAGACCGAAGAGACAGGTGCCTTGAGAGCAGCAGACGGAGACAACAAGTTCTCATCCTTGCAAAGATAGCATATCACGTCCACCATGCACAGCTTGCCAACGCAACGGCACTCGTCGCCAACGCCGCCGGCGCCGTGGTCGTCACCAAATCCAGCCTTGGCGGAGTGGTGGACGCAGTCCCATACGCTGATGAAGTTTTCGTCGGAGTTTTTCAAGGCGGCCAAGGCGTCAGCGACGGTGGCGGAGACGGTCAAGGACCTCAGGGCTGGCTTGCCGAGACAGAGGTCGGATACCACATGCGCCAACAAGCTCACTGCCATGCAAAAGCTAGTGATATTATTTGAAAACAACGAAAAGATCTTAGCGAAGAAGATGCGTTGCGGTGGTGCTTAGAGGCGTTTGTGGTGGTGGTGGTGGTTTTGGTAAGTAATGAGGCGGTATTTATAAGAGAGAAGACAACAGAGAAAGTTCAGACACTTGTCTATAAAACGTGGGTACGTCATTAAAGTACCAAAGTAGTGTGGGGCCCTTTTTTTTTTTTTTTTATTATTTATTATTTATTATTTATTATTTTTGTCTATTTTCTATTTGATGTTTATCTTACACTACAGGCTTACAGCTAGAAAAGGACATTGACAGAGGATTTAATAATATGACGTTTTTTCTGGTCAGAAGCTAAAGCAAACTCATTTTACTGGAATAGGGGGTTCATATTTTTAAATATAGATCAGATAGTACGATATCATTTTTTAGCTTAGTGCTAAGTGTCAAATCCTAAATTTTACCCACCCATGAGGGAGAAGATCCCCTGCCGATGGGTGGGATCCCCTCCCCAACTACACTTTTTTTTTTCTTTTTTTTTTAATTTTTAATTTTTAATTTTACTTTTAAAATAATGTGACATGGTATATAAAATATTTGGCATGAAATATAATTTTTGAGATGTGTTATTCTTATATCACATTAACTTACATTAATCATACACCAAAACACACGGGGTGTGAAACTCATGTATATAGGACGTACATGTATGGGTCTCACATCCTATATGTCTTGATGTAGGATTGTTGTAGGGTAATGTAATGTAAAAAAATTATTATTTTTTTTTTTTTTTTAAAGAGTCTATGATTCCCTACTACATATGATAATTATGTTTTTAATTGTGTAAAAAGTTGACAGAGAATCATATCTGATTTGACATTGTGTTTTTAATAAGTGTTGATATGGCATGTCATTAAATTTTTGAACCGAATATTGGAGGAGGGATTAAAAAGTTAGTGGAACAACTGCACAACTTCTGATTATTTTGAAAATTCATTTGATAAAAGTCCAAAACCTCGTGACCAAAAGAGGGATTTAACCCAAAAAAATATAGCAACACAGAAAATATATATATATATATATATATATATATATATATAGAGAGAGAGAGAGAGAGAGAGGGAGAGAGAGAGAGGAAAATGTACACTTACATGCTCGAACTAAGACTCTATTTGTAAATTTGTAATGAACTCCTCCTCCCCCACCCAAAAAAAAGGACACTAAATATTTCGTCAATATCTCTCAAACTACAAAAAAATTACAATCCACATAATTTGTACAAAAAATAACATAAATACCCTTTATCAAAATTTAGAAAAAAAAAAAAAAAAACTAGTGACTCACGGCCACCGTTAGGGGTGGGCAAAATATCCGATTGCTACCTAGTGACCACTACGAACCGCCTACTAACTTTCGACAGTCAATATAAAAAAAGTGTTTCAGCGTCAGTTAGATTCGGTAGCCTGTAGAAATTTTATTTCATTAGTTAATCGAACTGAACCAAGTTCTAATTACTTGTTTAATTAGTCCAAAAGCATGTCCAATAAACATTTGTTTAGCCCAAAAAACAATTGTTTACGCCAAAAAGACCTATTTTGGTTCATAAAAATATGTTTAGTCCAATATAAAAGCTAATGATTAACCGGCTTTTTGGGTTCGGTAGGAAAAAAATACCCTACCATCACCGATTTAACTAATACCCTGCCCTATTCATCGTGTTTTTTTTTGTTTGCTTTTTTGAATTTATAAAGATATTTGTCTTTTCAAAAGAAATTATGGCCATTTTTACATTTTTTTCGAGACAAGGGATACATTGAAATTTTTTGATAATTTTGGGAGGAACATTGATGCAATTGATAGTTCAAGAAACATTACAAATTGGATATTAGTTTGAGTTGGATATATGTATTTTTCGTTAAAACATATAAATGGGTGGCCCAACTACCCTTCAATCATAAGGGTTGGTTCAGTCACCTCTTGACAAGTTTCGAGTGTTTCGACCACTCACTATTCTCTTTTGGTGATGGTTGAACGGCCTTTTACCACCCCTCTATTTTTTAAGTTGTGGTTTTTTTTTTTTTGAACAAATATCATGTGCTATCATATATTACTTAAGAAAGCCCCAGAGCAAGGACAAAAACAAGAAGTACAAGACCTATACACCCTAAGCTAGATAAATCTGACTTGAACAACAACCAAAGCAATACATAACCATTATAGGGACAACACTGAGCCACTCTTTACATTTAAGCATAATCAACAAATAAAAGATGGCAAATCTAGCACGTAAGCCAACAAATAGTTCAGTAACATTTAAGCATCATAGAGGCCAACTGTGAAAAGAAAAGAAAAGAAAAGAAAACATAAAACACCCTAAAAAGAAGCCAAAACGGGGAATGGCGTCAGGTGGCGTCGTCGCCGGCAGCACGCATCGCCACCGGAGACCTTCTCTGCAGCAGAAATCCGTTAGAAGACCTTTGATCCGCTGAAAAATCCCCAACCGCACCCTGGAAGACAAGCCATGACCCACAAGCGCCGGTCCAGGGAGTGACCTCCCTGGCGTGTGTAAGCCACGCACCGAGCGTGAAAAACGGGCACGACTGTGGCTGGAGGCTGCTGGATCGAAAGAAGTCGGCGACGAAAGACGCGTGTCATGGAAAAACTAGCCGAAGTGAGCAGATTTGACTCCAAATAAAGAAACCAAAACAAAAAAAAACCAAGTCAGAAACTCCGCTAGAAAACACACCAGAAAGTCGCTCCCCAACTCAAATCCTATGAAGTCTTCTGCCGGGAAACATCAACCACTATCGAGTCTAACTCGGGGAAACAAAAACTCTAAAATCTTAATAGGTGGAAGGCATCAAAAACTCCACTGACTCTAGCCAAAGATGAGCAAAAAATCTCCCTCACCCTAGAAGGGCAAGGAGGCCAGGGAAACACCACTAAGAGAGGGAGGCGAGAAACCTCTCCCCTGACACCCAGCTACTTAGTCTTCTTTTGCTCTCTAAGTGATAAAGTCTACAATTATTAGATGCCATTATTACCGCATATCTTATAAATATTTCATAAAATTAAGTGATAAAGTCTAATAATGGTTAAAAAATTATTAAAAAAAAGAAGAAGAAAAGTTTCTTTGCGCATTACAGTTGGATCGAAAGGGGCAAAGGGCTGCTTAATTTGGTAAGGTTGTACTTGGAGTAGGTCTTGAACAGTTGAACCCATTTATTTGTATTTTATTTTTTTAATGTTATTTTTGTAGATATTTATTTGTTTTCTATTCAATATCCTTACATCGAGGAAGATGCCATATTTGCTCATACATATAATATTAAGGTGAAATAATCTACACATCTTATGGTTTGACCATTCATCAGTTATATTAATAGTTTGAGTTTATATTAATTTCTTTGATATATAACGCTCGGAAGGTCTTCGTATCGTCCAGAAGTTTTTGCTGAGGTGAAGTACTGTCAAAACTACCTTCAGATTGTCCCAATGTCTTTCTTATTTTTTTTCCATTACCTGATGATACTTCAATTCACCAGGTATACATCTATTTTCACTGACTTAAGCATCAAAAAAATAGTTTTAATTACTGAACTTTCAATAGACATTTATAATCTTCTGTCTTCTTTTCAGCATCCAATATATATAGATGCTAGCTTGGTCGCTCAAAGGCAATTCCTTCCTCGATCAACAAAAGCTTATGCTGAAAAGGGCATGTGCCCATGGTCATTGGTGATCATTAGGGTCCATTTATGTTGTAAGTGGTGCTAATAACAAGATAACATAATGGGAGATGAACTTCTACATTTTGTCGATCATTTAGAAAATATATGCACGGTTCTAAAGCCCTGGCGTACGTTGATTGATCGAGAGTGATCAGGGTCAGTGATTTGATGGAGAAACTATACGATTTTACTTTATAAATTAACATTCTGGCCATTCATTATTTATGTGGTGTTCATCAGCCTAATCCATTTTTTATTTATTTAATTAGTGACTAAAGTGGTGGCCATTTAGACTAACAATTCTTAAATAATTGATTACCCTTTCACTTTTAGTTCACTTTCTCTTCGCTAAAAGTTCACTGGCGTGGCAGGGCACTTTTACAAGGATAAGGATAAAATAGAGTAATATAATGCTAAAAGTCTCTTTTGTGTTCTTTTAAACATAAGGTAGTTTTTAAAATTATCATTGAATTTGTAATTGATCAATTCTAATCAAATGGTGACATTATTTTTAAAGGGACACAAAAGTGACACACGAGGGACTCGTAGAATTACTTTAAATTTAAGTGTAGTATTAGAATAATTTTAGAAGTTTTTCGTATGTTATTTTTGTGTCCCTCCAAAAATAAGGTAGCTTTTAAAATTATAATTTGGTCAAAATTTAATAGTAATCAATCACAAGCCCAATAATAATTTTAAAAGTCACCTCATTATTGAAGGGACATAAGATGAACTTTTAGCATTTCTCGTAGCATTACTCATTTGGGAGTGGACGTGGCAGTCCCATATCGGCATATCCTGTTGCGACATCAATTTATTATTATTTTTTTTTTAATGGATAATAAATCTAGCATTTTTTTCTTCTTCTATTTTTATATCCACTAACAACACAAATCTTTTTCTCAATAGACGGAGACGGCTATCAAAATTGATGGAGTGAAATGATCAAGTTTAGGTAGATGAGATTTGGTCCCATATGGTTTGCGTGGATGCTTGCAAATTCACTTGTATCGCTTGGGAAATCTTCGATAGATTCCTCCTATTTAATGTTGAGAAGGCCTCGTTTCACAACCCCCTCTCTCTCTCCTCTCCACCCCCACCAGCCTTTTTTTTTTTTTTTTTTTTAATCAAAAATTTATATATATAATTTTTTTTTTTACTTCTTGTCTTCTCTCAAAAAAAAAAAAAAAAAATTCAACTTCAAAAGATTCTATTTTTTTTTTAATTTTTTCTCACATCAACAATTATTTTTATTACTATTCAAATAAAAAAACTCACAACAATACAATTTTTTTTTTTTACTTTTTTTTATAAAATTTTTATACTTTATATCACATCAATCATTTTTTACGACCATTAAAAAAAAATTGTAAGCAACAGTCTTTGATCAGGATGACTTTGGTTCATCTTTCAAAGCTAGAGATCAATTAACATAATAATTAGTGTTCATATTCCGATCTTCAACAATTTTCTGTCCGAATAGTTAACAATTTGAATATAAAATATTCGAGAACAAATAAGTGGACCGTCCAAAATTTGCATAAATAAATAGATCATATATTCATTTTTTTTATATTTATTACCTAAATTGTTAACCATTCAAAAATTATATATATATATATATATATATATATTATGAAAACTAGTAAAGTCATAAAAATCTTGATAGGTTGAGAGTTTACATTTGGATTTTACCTAATAAAAATCTTGATCGGTTGAGAGTTTACATTTGGATTTTACCCCATAAAAATCTTGGAGACTTGATCATTATTGTTGCTGAGCTCACTCATCAACTTTTTAACCATTGGGGCGGGTGAACCGTCCAATTATATATGGCCACTTCTCAAACTATATCTTTAGGCAAGTGTCCAAAATATAAAATGTCCTAATTACTCTCGAGTATTATTACTTTGATAACATTTTATTATCTTTTTTGAAATATATCTGTTAACTACAATCACACACAACCAAAAAATAAAAAATAAAAAATTAAATTAAATTCAAAACATTTTAATTTTTTATATCACATCAATCATTTTTTTATTACTGTTTATGTTCTATTTGTTTCGGTATAAAATGTTTTTTAAAAAGTTTTTTGGAATCTGATTTGTCGGAATCTAGCAATGACGGCCGGACGTTGCTAGATTCTGTTTTATGTCATTGGCAATTTTTTCGTACGAGTCAAACGTCGAAAAATATTTTAAGAAAAATTATAATTTCTAAAAAATGATTTCATCGAAAATATTTTATGACAAAAAATATTCTACATCAAAACAAACAAACAGAACATTAAAAAAATAAAAACACAACAAAAGATTTATCAAACACACCCATTATATTTTGAAAACAATAATGAATTTAATGAACTCAATTCTCTTTGGTTCAAATAAACTAAAGAAAAGTTATATTTGAATGGTATTTTACTTTTTGTTGGACAAAAACGCCTCCCAATTATATGAAATCGGCTATTCTCCCGTTTATTTTCAAATTCGAATTCAATAACAGTGGACTAGGAATAGGAAAGATTTATTTTATGGGTAAAATTTTATTTTATTATATTTAATAATGTAGTTTTTTTTTTTTTTTTTTGAAATATAATGTAGTTGTTAAATATAATTACAGACGTCGAATGTCACAAAAACTGAATCGACACTAGAAAATCAAAGCCGCCATGTCCTTTCCAAACATTTTGATCCCCGATTGCCCTACGAAAAGGCTGCAATATTTAAATACAAAGGAAAAGGACATGCCAGCTGGGGCCCGCCACGTGGTCGCCGTGGTAGAGGTGGGGCCCAGTCCCATGATCCGTAACAAGGCTTCGGGTACTCTGTACATCTTTGTACTGCACCTTTCAACAGAACCCAATGGCTATGTTTGGCAAAGGTATGCCATGGAAAGAGTAGTGGGAGAATAAAAATTTATATTTTTTAATAACAATCGACATTAAAATATTTATTTATTTTTTATATCACATTAATAATTTTTATTATTATTATTCAAATAAAAAATTCATTACAATACAATTTTTTTTTTCATTTTTCCATACAAGTACTTTTTACTTTATATCACATTTATCACTTTTTATAATTTTAAAATTAACTACTCACTAACAACCCACTATTCTATTTATGTCATGTCTTTGCCAAACATAACCAATATACTCGAGACATGATTCCTGTACAAATGGTATGCAGGAGACATTTCTATACTCTCTATTTAGGGACCGTTTTCTACTCTAATGAGGCTGGTGGCAAGAAATAAAAAATATCGGAATTAAAAAATTTCAGAATGTTGTTTTTCCATAGAAAAGATGGTGATTTTAATTTATTTTATCTACTTTTTTAGAATTTAATCACTCAATAATTCATAAGAATTCACTTTGATGTTTTGATCAAGTATGTATACCTATTTGTTGGTTTGATACTTTTCTCTGATAAATTCAATGAAAATCATTATATATATATATATATATATATATATATATATATATATATGAGTAAATGAGAGAAAGGCACCACAAACTCCAATGTTAATACACTATCTATAATAATTAAGTCCATCCAATTATAGATTTTAGTTATTTGTTAATAGATAAATTTTGATATTTGAAGGTCTGTTTATTAGAATTAACAAAGAATTCAAATATGTTGGAAATAATCCCAGCATATAATCGTTTAATTAATATTCTAACAAATATATATCATGTTTCACATTCATACACACATAATTGCTAACAATTGTGACATAGCTCATATAAATTTTGAAATATGTCAGATGCACAACAATTACATAACAATGCTGATGTGTCTAACATTTTCTATTTTTTTTTTTTTTTAAAAAAAATACTGGACACATCAACATTGTTATGCAATTATTATGTAAGAGTTGTAAAAATAACATATCTCATAAAACTCATATGTCTAAATAAATTTTGAATTGTCTAACTACTTAATTACCTAACAACTGAGTTATATATAAATTATGAGTTTTTCAGCCCCTTATTTGAATGAGAAATGATTCTTGAATAACTTTAATAACTTTTTTTAAACTAATTATTGAATCTATTTTCCTACATGTGGGTCTTAAATATCCAATAATTAATCTACAAAAAATATTAAAATTGTATAAAAATTATTTAAAAGTTAGAAATGTATTCATATCCTAATTGAATAGCATAATCATGTAGAAACTCTCGCACTTTTATTTTCTGTCCCATTGCTAACCATCTAGTCAGGAAAATTGAGGAAAATTGGGGAAGGAAGATGTCTATCCGTTTAAAGTACCTCATTCATGGCCATTGATAGGACAATTTGGCATCATTTGGTGCACTCAGGCCATAGTCCTACCTATTGCTTTTGCAGTCTAGCTTATTAGTTTTTGTGTTTGGTAGCTAGCTCGCAAAAGAAATTAAAGGAGATGCATGGACGGGGTGGGGGACCCTGAAAATGCTACCCCATTTCTTCAAAAGAAACGAAAGTAGATGGGCAAGGTGAGCCTTAGCTTGTTTGTTTCCCATTTATTATTTATTAATTAAATTCAACATCCTACATCTTACCCATCTCTTCTAGTCTTTTACTCTTTTATGCTATTTTTTTGAGGCCGGACATGATAAAAAAAATTGATCAATGTGCAAAGATATAAACGTTACATGTCCTTTTACCTTTAATTTGTTGATTGTACGGACTTATATGATTGTTGTTGTCGTCATGTGGTAACAAAAGATATACACGTAATATGTCTCTTTATCTTTTGTTCATGATTGATACGAACTTATGTTGCTGTTGTTGTTATGTACATGCATGGTGACATATGGTAAACACGTCTCGGCTGGTTCCATTGGGGAATCACTTTTTGGTGCACTCGATAATCAACTATGACCTATAAGGAATTAATTACGCGTTTAAGTTTTTAACCTACGTTATTTTTTTAAAGCTTTTAACTGTGATTAGGTGATAAACTTCAACTATGATTTGTGTTCGTGTCCAAAAAGAAAGATAACTTTTTGGTGCACTTGATAATCAGCTCCATAGATCAAAGGCTTTGAGGCGTGTTTTATCTCTTTCTGTGCTTATCGAATATTGTTCGAAAATGACCTATAATATCTTCTTCTTGGCCGGTGCTCGATGCTCATCTATATATATATATAAGACCTTATTAAGTTAAGAAAGAGACGTAAACCCGGCCACTTAGTTTGACCTCAGACAATACAGAATCTCGATGGAGGAACATACAATCTATGCCACCTTCATTCCGATTCATAAACGACACTATCATGCATGTGCCGATGTGCGTATATTTTTCTCGACTGTCACATGTTTCCGTATTTTTCTGTCTTCCCTTAAATTTAATTTAAAAAAAAGATTCTTAAAACCAAACATTCTAACTTTATAGAACGAAGAAAACGGAATTATTTTCCATAAATTAAAATTGTAAAAATTTAATGTAGTTCGTGAAAAATAATTAAGTGCGGAGAAATGAGAATCAACGCGTGGGACGCACACAATTAAAGTAGGTCAAGAAGTGAAAACTGTGACGATATTTTTTGTTTCTTGCGGCTTAAGGATGTTGGAGGGGGGGCAGTATGAGCTGGCATGATGTGATGAAAGAACCGAATCATTTACGGATCCACAAAAAATCCAAAAAATGGCACATGATCGATCGGTTGCGGACAAATTAACAATAATTGCGTGAGTTGTCATGGACCGTACGTCTCGCGTGTGACAGATAAGTACCCATGAGCGAGTATCTGCGGCATGTGCTGCCTGCCAAAACGACAGTGGATGGTGAAACGAGGGGGGCTTATCCCCAGCCACCTCAGGACGTGCATTGGCCTCGCCTCCATAATTATTCTCCATTTTTATAATTAATCCACATTCAACATAAAACGTTTTCCCCTCTTTTTCTTGTCCGTCTGTTACCTAATTATGGTAGTATTTAGAGAGAGAGAGAGAGACCGCATTCGTTTCTTCAAGTCGGTTTAGTTATAATTCGACTCTGTCCCACCTGAAAGTACGAGTTGACACCTGTATTGACACCTGTATTTGTTTATGTATTAAGCTCTGGTTATCAAACAAGCTAGGCCCTATGTTTTTTTTTTTTTTAACTAAATACTAGACTGCCAATATGTGTTTTGTTTATGTTCAGTTGCCTTTTTTAGTTAGATAATTTGTATCACTTAATAGGTAGAGCAAGGAAAATGGGAAGCGTATAGGGAGCTTGCTTTTCTTATGTGGTTTAATTTGTTTGTATATCTAGCAAGCACGGTAAGAAAGGCTTGTGTAATACAAGCAACTCAACCGGAATACTCAAACTAAACAAACAACTAGCACCTCATTGCACTTGAGAGAAATCAAGTTGGTGAAAGTCGAGCGAGAATGTAATTAGAGAAAGATGTAGCCCAATATGATGGTTACAACCGTCGAGAGTAAGAGAACCTCATGTAATTATATTGGAATGCAACCAAAGAAGGATGCAGCCCAAAATGATAGATAAAACAATCGAGAGTAAGAAAACACAATGGAAGCAAAATCTATTTCAAGGACAAGGACAGTAAGTTTGAAGCCCAACTAGATCAGAATCTAGGTAGAGATGCTAAAACCCCAAGAACAACCCTAAAGGTAAGCTAGAAACTTGTCCGTGGAGGAAGTGTCTTGGGAAAATGGGCCTGAACTGAAAGGAGTGGCTGCTTTTGGACTGCAATTCCATGTGCAAGGGCCTGGTAGAATTCAATAATGAAACGTGCTTCATGGGACCCAATTGTGTTGGAAATGACTGCTTGGACCGACAACTAGGGCCTTCCAAGCCCAAATCTCTAGGCCCAAATAAATAGGAAGTAAACAAGGCCTAGCTACAGCAGACAATCAAAAGCTACTAAGAAAATATTTAAGTCTGGACGAGCTGTTCGAGTGGACCCAAATCATGAGTGAGCCCATAATTAAGTTGCCGCCACTTCGCACTGATAAATGATGAGGCAGGTTTTCGTGCATTCGGATGGAATCAATGATCAGGATTTAAAGTGTGCATGATGTTACATTTTAAAAATATTTTGAAAGAGGTGTTAATATTAATGTCATGTACACAATGAATAAAATTATTAATTTCAAATGAAATATAGATGATGAGTGTCTTCTAAATTAAGGATTAGACCATTGAAGTGGCACATGTCCGAGAGCTAATAAAGAGTCTCTAATGGTTAAGTCAGATAATATTTTGATAGAGAAATTTAGTAGTGTTTTTTAAGGGTTGTAAAGGTTATACCTAATATTTTTTAAGGGATTGTGACCCTTCTTGTGCGGGGAATCTTGTTATTATTTGCAATTATTAATTATTGCTGTTATTGTTATTAACAAGTGGCTCTGAGTAGCTTTTCCTTTTGAATTATTCCACTGACCATTTTTTGGGTTCCCCGCCCCCCCCACCCCATTGTCTTGGGGGTTAGTCTTGTCATTGATGCCAAGCTAGAGGCTTGGTCTTTTTCATATTTTTGATAAAATAAGCTCAACATGATATATTAAACCTTGATTGGGTAAAGTTTTGAGAAGTGTTTTGAATTTTAAAAAAGGTAAAAATTGATAATTGATTAGGTGGACGCCATATTTTAAAAGAATATGGGGTTCACAAAAGAAAATTCTTTTGGTAAAATTTTGAGGGGTGTTTCTGAAAAATAAAAAACTAAGAAATATTTGTATATAATAAAATAAAAAAGTTATTACTCCACGGTGGCTGCCGTGGTGGTGATTTGGCAACTCTAAAAGACAGCGCAACCACCACATGTCCGCCATTGCAAGGCCTTCCGGTTATCGATCTCCGGTTTACTCATTTTGAAAGACAAATCATATCTCAAATATTCTTATAATTTATCGTTTTTTAAATTTGAAATCGTAAATCTCGATCAAGAACTTCTTCCTTATATATATATATATATATATACACACATAACTCATGGTTATACAATCTGATGGGCAAATTTGTAAGATTAATTAATTTTCAAGATTTGAGATTCAATTCTTATAATAAAATCTCCTAGTTTAAGGTGGTTCCTGTTCCTCATGTTTAACTAACATGTTGGATTGCGTTCCTATTACGAACAACTGAGCAAGGATGGGGTTAAAGATGAAATGCCTAGACAACACTATCACTATCACTATCGAATCATAAGGTGGGCTTCCACCAGAGAAAATGGGGAACACAATAATGGCACTTCAAAGGATAGACATCCATATTAAAATAGTGATAAATTATTACTTGTCTTAAAAATTTAAGTTAATAGGAACAAATAAATTTAATCACTTAATCAACACTTTAACATGTTCCTGCTTAAATTGTTAGTAATTTGAACAGTAAACATGAAAGATGTGATATGAAACAACCTATTCAAATAAGATTTGGACGGTAAATATGAGAAAGTTGATATGAAATCTACTTGTTCAAATTAGATGTGGACAGTAAATATGAGAGAGTCGATATCAAGGATGGAGTCCGAAGTTTTTATAGGTATGGGCCAATGACCAAATTATTTTTTTTTGTAGGGGTTAATAGGCTAAATTTTTATTTTTTAGCTTATATTTTTTTTTTATTTTTTAGAATTTTTTCCCCTGCCAGCCCCCTCCCTCCGTCCTTGGTTGATATGAAACCCACCTGTTCAAATAAGTATTAGGGATAACTTCACAAAAGGGTATCGAATTATATGTCGTTTTAAAATAAGAGTACTGAATTAGCAAACGTCTCACTTAAGGTTAGGAAAAAAAAAAAAGAAATGATCCATACACTCATTTCTCACAACAGCCCCACAACAATCTGACGTGGCTGGTAATATTTTATTATTTTTTTACAAAAAGAAATGAAAACAAAACAAAAAAATAATAAAATATTACCAGCCACGTCAGCTTGTTGTGGGGCTGTTGTGAGAAATGAGTGTAGGGATCATTTCTCAAAAAAAAAAATTAGGATCTAGGTGTTGGTCAAAATTTAACAGAATTTGCAAAAATACCAATGCCTGAATCTTTGAAAATTTTTATAATTTTTTTTTTAAAAAATAAACACGGGTATTTTGTGAATTTTTGCAAGATTTAACAACCAATCCTAACGGAATACTCTTAAGTGAGACGTTTGGAAACTTAGATATTCTAGTTTGAGATGTTTGCTAATTCAGTATCCTTATCTCAAAACGGCGTATAGTTCGATACCCTTTTGCGAAGTTATCCCTAAGTTTTAAGTTTTGAGTTATCTATCCACTTGCATGGGCTGATGGGTCTCATATAGACCATATCACCTTTTCTGTCTAAATTATTAACAATTCTACTAAAGCAAATGCTGCTTTTGGAGAATAGAGATTCACGCTAATTTTGCTGTTTGATTTGATAGATTCGAATTGCCAGCCATTTAAATAGCAAATATGGAATAGTTGAGATAAAATTTATCCGTCAAAATCAATTTTTGAGCTATTCATTCCACTTGTATAGATAAATAGATTTCATATAAATGACCTCACATTTATAATCTAAATTATTAGTAATTCTAATAACAAACCGATAGAAATCCGAATTCCGCTCAAAGCCCATCATAAAAGGGTGATGAGTAAACCACGCCCACAGAATACTGAAAAAAAGACTGGCTGTGGCAGCTGAGTCTTATCTCTCTGTCGCCTTTATCAGTTTTGGATAAG
The DNA here is from genome assembly GCA_028654335.1 of Alnus rubra. Classification (NCBI taxonomy): domain Eukaryota; kingdom Viridiplantae; phylum Streptophyta; class Magnoliopsida; order Fagales; family Betulaceae; genus Alnus; species Alnus rubra. The sequence goes on along the minus strand of JAJPGS010000001.1, from coordinate 2,215,264 downwards.
GCCAATGGCCTACCATACTCCATTTATATTTGACTACTTCACACACACACCAATGTAACATGAGAATTTGATGAAGATGAGATTCTGACGTGTATGATTAATATTTCCTTATTATATGTTTGAAGAACACAAAATTTCTTAGGGAGTGGGGGGCCATCTTCAAAATCCAATTTCACTATGTAACAAAAGCTTGAAATGACTTTAAAAAAGTTATTAAAATTCCATTTTTAATTCTTACGTTTAGAAACCAAAATTTGTAATGTCCTTTTCTTGTATGATGCCACACTTATTTATTGTATTTTTCTAATCAACCTTGACTATTATTAGACTCACACACAATTCAATCCTTTCAACACATAAATTGATTAAAAAAAATAGAAAATGGGAAAAATAGCCAAAGAATGAGAAAAATGCCATTTTTTCCAACATGGTTTTGCTGCTACTGCTTTTATTTTTTATTTTAAATTCTTGCTTGTAAAATTAAAATGAAAATAACAAAGAAGCAAACGGTCCCAATAATGACAAATAAGAAGGGTCTTGAAAAGGAATTTTTTTTGTTGTTGAAAAAGTTGCATGACAACTAGGCTTGCTCATTGTGTTTAGACGATTTCGACCTACTCCGATTGGGTTTGGCCGGTTTAGCCAGCCTACTCGTCGAGCAATCATAATTAATATATAAAATTTGACATAGTCGGATCGAGAGTTGAGTCTAGGGTTTCAGTAAACTGGACCAATTCGACCCAATCAACCCCTTATAATTGCTTTTAAATAATATTTTTTATTATAAACTTTTAACTTAACAATTGAGTCTCTTTTCTTGCCTTGCTTCTCCTCGACTTGTTGCATCTCCTCACCGCATTTACACATTGGGTTCATTGGTCGGTAAACAACTAAAAACCAAACCAAGGGGGATCGGTTCGGTGGCCAACCTCCTTAGTTAGTCGGTCAGTTAGTTAGTGAAAACTCTTATGACGACCATCAGTTCGACCGTTATTAAGGACTAAAAATTAGGGGTGTAATTCTGGGCCGGTTATAACCGACCGGGAAACCGTAACTAGGCACCAATCGGCTTTGGATAATCGGAGTCCCTGATTAACAAGGATATTAGTTCAGGAGCCCGTTACTGAAATTTAATAACCAGGAACTCTGGAGCCGGTTCCTGGTTATTGGCCAATAACCGAGAACCAGCTCCTAGTTTACACCCCTAATAAAAGCCAATTATAAAGGGTCAGTATTCAACGTTAATGACGACTAGACCTTTAGGTAAATATCGTATTGGATTGAGATTTCCTATGAATTTCCGAGCATGTAATTTCTTCAATTCAGGCTATTCATTTTGAATTAATTAAGCTACTTAAACAATAAGAGAAAGAAAAACATTCAAAAAGTCAAATAAAAAAAAAAATTAGGAATTGGTCGACACCTTGAAAGGGATGGTTGGGATGGAGGAGGTGGTAGAACCATCGTAACAAGACACATATATATTTTTTTTAATATATATATAAACTAACTTACAGAAAAAGCCAAAAAAAAAAAAAAATGACGTAAGGAAAAAAACGAAATGAGAGAGAGAAGAATATCTCGGAGTACGAGAATCCTTATCCGTCCATCACGCTAAGATCCACCCGCGCACACCAGAAGAGAAAAAACTGCCACCTCAACAGCGGGGCTTTATGATCATTGATCGATCACCTAATAAGGTGGCAATATAAATAGTGGCAAGGACCCCGTTATGTACGTCGATCCCTTCAATACGTTTTGATCAAATTAGTGTAAGCAAGAAATTAAGAAGATAGAAATGTTGGCTATATTTCACAAGGCTTTTGCTCACCCACCTGAGGAGCTTAACAGTCCTGCCTCTTACAATGGTAGCACGAAGCCTAAGCTTCCTGAGGATACTCTCAAAGAGTTCCTTTCTCATCACCCTCACAACACTTTCTCCATGAGCTTCGGAGCTGCCGCCGTTCTTGCCTATGTTCAGCCTGACCGTCCTTCCTCCCTTCATCAAAGGTTATATCTATTTCTCTCCATCTCCATATATATATACCACCATGCTTCAAATGGTCGATTCGTTTAGTTAATATTATGCGATCGAATATCTGATCCCGACAATAAAGAGTCACTAAGATGTCTTTGCATAATTTGAATATACGTATAGAACCTTGTGAAATATATATATATATATATATACCAATTTGTGTGTCAATTAAATGGTCAACTCGTGTGTTAATATTACGAGATAGATGGTCCGAATGGTCCGATACATGCTTTTTGCGGGTGGATTGTGTATTTGAGATCTACCCGAGTTACGAAGTAGTCCTGTGTTGAAGGGGTTTCACGTAATTTGAATATATGGGTTTGTGCAGGTTGTTCTGTGGGTTTGAAGATATATACTGCCTGTTCTTGGGGAGCTTGAATAACATATGGTCGCTGAATAAGCAGTATGGTCTAACAAAGGGAACAAATGAAGCCATGTTTGTGATCGAAGCTTTCCGTACCCTTCGTGACCGGGGTCCATACCCAGCTGACCAGGTTGTGAAGGATTTTGATGGGAGCTTTGCCTTTGTTGTCTATGATAGCAAGGGTGGAACCGTCTTCGCTGCACTGGTATATACTATATATATATATATATATATATATACATATATATGTGTGTGTCATCTTCTTTTACCAATCGATCTTCACAAAAACGTTCATTACTGTTATTGCAGGGTTCTGATGGTGGAGTAAGACTATACTGGGGTACTGCAGCTGATGGGTCTGTGGTGATTTCTGATGATTTGGAGGTCATCAAAGCCGGCTGTGCCAAATCATTTGCTCCCTTCCCAACAGGTACTTTAATTTTTAAGGCCTCAGAAATGCTATATATAACACAATTTTAATCCTATTTTGACAATTCCAAACAACTTTTAAGGATCGATTCAAAATATAATTTCTTTTCTGTTCAGTTCACAGTGTCATTTCTCTCTTTATAAGAAAGAAAAAAGAAAGCTAAGAGATAAGATAACATGGATATTTGTGGGGGTTGCAGGGTGTATGTTCCACAGTGAGGGAGGGTTGATGAGCTTTGAGCATCCGATGTACAGGGTGAAAGCAATGCCAAGGGTAGACAGTGAAGGGGCCGTGTGTGGGGCGAACTTTAAGGTTGATAAGTACGCAAGGGTCAACAGCATTCCACGTGTGGGAAGTGAAACCAATTGGACCGTGTGGGACTCGCAATAGCTGAAATTCGATCCATGCATGATGGATGTGCGTGCTGTCTCTCTAAATCCGAGCCACGGATTTGCTTTTTCAAACTTTTATGTTTTTCTTTCGTATCTTTGTTTTTCCCCCATGAATGAACTATGAACGTGTTACGTGTATATCCCCAAAGGGTACCATTTGGTCCTTAATTTCCACACTTTTAACTTTCAAGTTCGGATTAACCCAAAAAAAAAATAATAATAAGAAAGTGAAAAACTGGTAAACAGTCCAAAAATCTAGAGCTATTTTAACATTTTCCACCTCACCTTTGTTTTTTGTTTTCAAAATAAGAAAAGAGAGTAATTATACGTAATACACTTTCATTCTACCACCATTTTATTGGATTATTGGATTGATGTGACGGTGGATCATTAATTTTTTTTTAGGAGAAAAGCTGACTAAATTAAAACTTATATTAGTAAGAGTAGGATGTAAGTATAATACGTAGCCTTACTCATAAAAATTTATTATTTACACTTATTTATTATATTAATGTCACGTGACGCGTGATTTAAACGGCTTTTCATGTTAGTTTTTTTTTTTTTTTTTTTAAATAAAAGTATGAGTATATAGTAAATATGTGTAAAAAGTAGCATTACTTTAAAAATATTAACAAACAACCCAAAGCTTAAAAAACTCAAAACTATTTTCATTTTTATATGTATCAAAACACATATTTTATTTTATTTTATTTTTATTTAAAAACAAAAACACTCTGCAGTCCCTAATATATTTGCGGATTTTCAATTGACAGTTCATAACCTATTATTTTTTTTTACAAGTTTTAAGTATTTTGCAAGTTTTTTTTTGTTATGTATTGAGTTGTTTCTTAATGCTTTGACTTTAAAAAAACAATCTTAAAAACCATTAACAAACGAGCCTGCACTCTACTGATTGCCCAAATATACTTGCTTATCTGATTCACTAACCCCACTACATCGGAAGGAAATAATGGTTTTTAGCTTCATTAGCTCTTTTCAATATTGACATGGGGTTCTTGACAATTAAGGATAAACACAAAAAGAGTGTTTATTTGGATGGATGTTTGATGGCAAACTATCCATCTGGTCTTTAGAGTGGTTCAGTCACTACCAAATCAGATTGAAAGGTTAGCCAAACCACGCCCAGGCTGCCCAAAAGGGGTAGCCAAACCACCCAAAAGTGGTGGCTCAGCCACCAAACACCCACCTAAAAAACTACCTCCTCCAGCACTTTTGTCTTTTGGCCTCGTTGTCAAGATTAATGAACGACCCCCCCCAAAAAAAACGTATTGCACCCTTTGCAATTCTGCATGAGATCTCAAATCCAAGTGAGATAAGCACCATTCTGTCAAAGAAACAACTATTCCCTCTGGTTTAAATCTACAGTCTATTAATTGCAAACGGCTGCAAAGAAGAGAAACTTAGACCTGCATTTATGCCCGTTTTCCAGCCACTTCACATCCATCCTCACTACATCCTTTGCTAGTCCGAAAGGTAGAAGGCAAGCAGGCTTAACTTGTATACACTGGTTATAGTTGACGACATCTTAGTGTGCAATCAAACCTAGGCTTTCGAATTATTACACACAAAAAGAATTGTAAAAGCTGCCTACAACCATTCTTTTATAGCTAAATACGAGAGAATGAATCCCATTTTCTACATTGTTTTCATGTTCATGAAGTTGTACCAACTATTCCCATCAACCTCACAACCTTCTTTCACTTCTAACTTAAACCTTTCATGGTAGAGTTTACACACCAAAGGATCAGCAACAAATGCCCTCGACATTCGGTAAGAAAAAATACGATTTCATATTAAAGAGAAGCAAATGAAAATATAGATGATGTGACAACAAGCCCCAACTCGAATACATAAGCTAAGCAACTGAGGGGGACAAAACAGAAAAACTTTTTCTTTTTTGACAAGGCATGAGCAATTAAGCGAATTCTGCCATTTCAAGCTGGAAAGAGGATGATAGGAAATTATGTTCCTTATAACCAAAGAGGACGAGGTCTTCAAATGTATCATTCTTTCCACATATCTGCAAACTCATCAGGCTCCAGTGGATTTGATAGCTCATGCATCTTCCTCCTTGTCTTTGCTTTGACTTTCTTTGCATACTTCCCAGCCTTTTTCCTTTTCTCCAATGCTCGAATCTGGAAGCACCAAAATGAGAAGAATAATGCACAACAAATAAGAAGAATTTGTAAAAGTTTAAAAAAGAAAAAGGTTCAAACACTGAAGGCCAGCATGGGACATCAATGAATACCTGATTTGGTGATATGTAAAATGGATTCTCATATAGGGTAGGGCCTCCAAAGCTGCCACCAAATATCTTGATCGGGTTCAAGCAGAATCGCGGACCAACCTATACAAAAGTGTCTTAAAGAGTTAAATTGCTATCAGAAGTGCCTGATAAAGCACATAAATTAAGAAGCAAATCACCACCAACCTCAACAAGGGTCATATTTTCTAGGCCCCCTCGAGCCACTTTATCTGATTCAATATGAGGTACAGATATCTGCATTAGAAAATTAAGAAAAATAAATAACATCCTCACTAACAATTTTTAAATAAAAGACAACTCCAGTAGAATTCTCACCGACACAGAGATAATATAGTACTATGGAATCCCACATTGAGTTATTCTTAATTTTTTTTTTTGTAAGTAATATGATATTCTATTAAGAAAGGGAAACTCCCAAGTATACAGGAAGTAATACAAAGAATTTCCCTAAAACTTACAAACTGAGGTTTAAAGCATACAGTATCAAGAACTTGACTACCACTGTCTTTCAGTATCAAGAACACTCGTATGGTCAGCAGCTTTGGGCAAAATTTTGACTCATGATAACTTGCGTAAGAGGAATGTTATAGTAATGGAGTGGTGTTGTCTTTGCAAGAAAAGTGAGGAGTCTATTGATCACTTGTTGCTTCATTGTGAGGTAGCTCGGGCCCTGTGGAGCTACGTTCTTAATTTATTTGGGGTTGAGTGGGTTATGCCACATTCGGTGTTGGAGTTATTGATTAGTTGGGGAGCGGCTATTGGGAGTCGGCATGCGAAAGAGGTTTGGCGGTTAGCTCCTCTTTGCTTGTTGTGGTGTATTTGGAGGGAGCGGAATGCTCGTTTGTTTGAAGATGTAGAGACACCTATGGTGGAGCTAAGGAAGCGGTTGCTCAACACTTTATACTCTTGGATAGCGCCATATCGTAGTTTGAGTGTCTTTACTTTTGTAGACTTCTTAAATTTATTTTCTGTTCAACCCGCTTAAGGGCTCTCTTGTATACTTCCCGTGTATAAGGGTTGCGCCCCGTAGCGCTTTTCTATAAATAAATTGCTATTACCTATCAAAAAAGAACACTCGTAATTTGCTAATATTTCTATAATCCTACTAAATGAGGAAAAGAAGCTTTATTATCACTTTTAGGAGGCCAACTTCCTAGAATTAGGGTGGTCATCCACATTATATTAGTCTTGTTTTCTTGAAATACTTCAAAATGACATACCACCCTCAGAACCATTTTTGATAGAAGTCTTATCCAAGGTTTTCAAACCAGATTCAGGGGCCATACTGGTAAGCTGGATAACATTATACTGCCAGCATCATAGAATATGCCAAAATCCATCAAAGAACCAGTTGCCTTTTTTTTGGTGGGGGGGGGGGGGAAATGGACTCTACTTCTTTCAGTTTTCCCTCCTCTTCCGGTGAGATCTTCAAGGAAAAATGCATCAACAAAAAACATTACTATGATAGCTTCTCCTTAAAGGGAATGAGCATCTATAACTTGACCACCTGTGCCATCTAGCCAATGCCTATTAAGGAATTTAAGAGATCTTATATAATATATTCATCATATGCCTTACACAAGCAGGCCCAACTGCTGTTTGCAGATGATACCTTAATTTTTTGTGGAGCACAGGTTGAGCATGTTCGAAATTTGAGATGTACCTGCTTATGTTTCGAAGAGGTGTCAGGGTTGAGGATCAATTTAGGCAAATCCGAATTGGTCCCTATTGGCGAGGTGGAAGATGTGGAGTCTTTGGCACATATTCTGGGTTGTAGAATTGGGTCTCTGCCGATGACTTATTTGGGTATGCCGTTGGGGGCGTCGTTCAAATCTATTTCTATTTAGAATGGGGTTATTGAGAAAGTGGAACGAAGGTTGGCTGGTTGGAAGAAACTTTAAAAGGGTGGTAGGGTGACGTTGATTCACAGTACTCTTTCTAGCATTCCTACTTATTATTTATCTATGTTCCCTATTCCTGTGAGTGTAGCTAAGAAACTAGAGCGACTTCAAAGGGAGTTTCTGTGAAGTGATATGGGTGATGAGACTAAATTTCATTTAGTCAATTGGCATCGAGTTTGTACTCCAATCAAGGTTGGTGGACTGGGAGTTCGTAATGTTTTTATTTTTAATCAAGCTTTATTGGGGAAGTAGATTTTGAGGTTTTCTTAGGAACGCGATGCTTTGTGGAGATCGGTGATTGAGGTGAAGTATGGGAGTGTGAGGGGAGATTGGTGTTCATTACCGGTGACGGGGCCTTATGGTGTCAGTGTTTGAAAGTTTATTCGAAGGGGGTGGGATAATGTTGCCAAGTATTTGCGTTTTGAGGTGGGTGATGGGTCTCATATTCGCTTTTGGCATGATTTACGGTGTGGGGACAGGCCTCTCAAGCTCTATTTTCCAGTTTTGTACACTATTGTGAGTTCTCCTGATGCTTGGTGGATAATTTGTCTGTGGTAGGAGGTGTGGCTCATTAGAATGTTCTCTTTACACGCTATGCTCAGGATTGGGAGGTGGAGATGGTGATGTCCTTCTATGAACAGTTATACTCTATTCGGGTTCGGTATGGGGAGGTTGATAGGGCGGTGTGGAATCGTTCTAAGAGGAGAAATTTTGAAGTGAAGAATTTCTATAAAGCTTTAGTTTGTCACGAGGCGGCTTCTTTTCCTTTGAAGGGTATATGGCGTGTTAAAGCTCAAAGCGGGTGGCGTTCTTTGTTTGGATAGCGGCTTTAGGAAAGATTTTAACTCATGACAATTTACGTAGGCGTGATATTGTGGTGGTAGAGTGGTGTGTTATGTGTAAGAAGCATGGGGAATCCGTTGATCACCTTTTTCTTCATTGTGACGTGACATGAGTTGTTTGGAGTTCTTTTTATAGCTTGTTCGGGGTGAAGTGGGTTATGCCTAGTAGTGTCTTGGATTTATTGCGTGGTTGTGGCATATTGCTGGGCCGTGGTCCTATTAACCGTATTTGGAAGCACGTTCATTTATGTGTTTTGTGGGGCTTGTGACGTGAGAGAAATTCTAGGCTTTTTGAGGATGTAGAGGTACCAGTTGGGGCTCTTTGTAGAAATGTTCGGAGCATAGCCCGGGTAGTATGTCGTTCGCTGATTTTTTACTTTCTTATTCATTTCTTTCCTCTAATTAGGGGCCCTTTTGTATACTTCCTGTGTACTAGGGTTGCGCCCCTCTGCACTTTTTAATAAATTTTTACTTATCAAAAAAGAAAAAAACAATGTCAATGGCAGTCAAACTAAAAATTGACCCCGCCTGGTAATATGGACATAATGAATACGAAAAATCACCCATACCTCATGTTAGCACCCAATAAAACAAAACGATTCGAAATTTGTGATCTGGTTAGACAAATACCATAAGCAGTACAAGCTTGAGAATCAACATAGAATCTAGATCCATAAGATTATATTATATGTGCAATGGTCTTTAGGAAGATTACGGTAACTAGTCACTACTTTCACCAAACAACAGAACTTCTATTCACAAAGCCCCATCAATAATGGTCAAACCCCAGGCCTCATTCATACGATGGGACAATACCAGAACCAACCTTTAAACTTCAAATTAAAGCCACAATTCTGAATCCTAATAAAGCACATTGATTAGAATTTATAATTCACCAACCTGGTAATTCCGAAACCATATGTGGTCATCAACAATGGAGAAAACAAACACATGATCATGATAAGGTTTAGATTTTCTGTGTTCCTTTGGTATTCCAAATATCTGGGGAGATGAACAAAGAATATGTCAGTATATCCAATAACATTGCCCAGAGACAATAACATTAATAACAATAAGCAAGCAAATTATCATTAAAACATTAATAACATCAAACAGTAAAACATAGTACCATAGAACTACCAAGTTAGAAGATAATATTATTGATCAGAAAAAACCAAGCCAAAATTCATTTTATAGAATTACCAATTCTAGCTATATCAGATCTAGTAACTAGGCACACAAGCAATGAGCAAGTTCCCTTAGCTTCTCAAAATCTAAACAACACCCCAGAAAACTGAGCAAATACATTGTACTAACAAACTTTCTGTGAAGAATATGACAAGAGAATGTAAAAACTCAGATAACAGTTATTATGCATCAACATAATTTTGGCTGACATTATGCTGTTGGTTATATATGAATTAGGCTACAATGAATATCATATGGACTTGAGTTTTGGATTTTGACTTGAGGATTTGTATGATCAGCACTTCACATCATACTAGGAAATATCATATGGACTTGAGTTTTAGCTTTGCCTTTGCCCTGGGTAATGAAATATCAAAATATGGTTTACAATTTAATTTTACAGAATCAGGTATTAATTGTTCCTTCTATATGTGGAAATAGACAGGAAACAAACTTATAGCTACAGAGAAAGGAAGCTAAACCAAAATACCTGAATTATCATCTCTTTCAAAAGTTTCCAATGAGCATCTTTATCAAAATTGTCTGAGAAAGTCAAAATAGGACGAGATCCTTTTAAATGATTTCCAGTAAGCTTCAATTCCTCCATCGTGTGCACTGGAAATAAAAGGATAAAAAAAATCACATTGATCGCCCATTTCTTCTCAAATTTATACAAAAAGGAATTAACCATATTTAATTGGAGATGAAATTGATTGTATTTCAGTGCTATCAATGGATAAAGAAAGGTAAGAGTTTATTTCCATAAGCCATTTCCTACCAAACTATCATATAGTTAGAAACAAAAAGAGAAGCTAACCAGCGTTAACTAAAAATTTGACAGATGGTCCATTGGGGCATTTTGCCATCCATAGATAAAGATCTTTATGTTTCCTGCACTGATATAGAGAAAGAAAAAGTATTAATCCACAAATGATAACTAAAGTAAAGCAAACTAGAGCTTCATATTGTTAAACAAGTCTAAGACAAATAAGACATCCTAATAACCAACCAATCAAAAAAAATCAACCAGTTACTCTTTGTAATTGTTTTTCATACCAAAAAAAAAAAAACAAGAAAAATCATATCCATACTCAGCAGGCAATACTTGAAGTTAATATTTCCCTTCGATTACCAGCAATAGATTACTCAAACTTAAGTCCCCTTTATTACCAGTAATATATTAGCCACTAGAAGGTCTAAACGCTATCTATTCAAAAATTAATCTTATTCTATATCAAATAACAAATACCTATAACAGATATTGACATAATTACCAAAACAAATGAAAAGAAATCACCTCAAAAAACAGACAGGAAGAGCCACTCTTTAGCTCGACCAGCTCGTTCAAAGTGGTGCCCTTACTAGCCTTCGATTCGACCTTGTTGTCCTTCTTGCAGTGTGGCAAAAGTGACACCACATTCAACATTAAATGCCGGTACCTACACACAACAGGCAAACAATCTATCTGTCGGCGGAACCAAAAACAGCATACCAAACAAACTTCACGACAAGGAAATGCAAGGAAACAAGATTTTCAACCTGTAATTGATGCGGCGCGAGCAAGTGACTAAAACCTTCTCTTTGTTCCTGAAGACAGTGGAAACACTTTCTTTATTCACTTCTTCACTCTTGTCTTTCCAACCCAAGAGTGTCCTTGTAGGTCTCTCCGCAGCACTCATATCCTTCTTAGGAGGTGCCACCACTGTCTCACTGTGTTTTCTCTTCTTCCCCATTGTTTCGTCTTGTTATTATTATTCCCTTAAGACAACTAAACATTCAATGACAAGCATATTTGTCAAAGTTTTCACTAAAACTAACCAACTTGGAGCATATTATAACAAGAACAACAATACCCAGAAAACAAAATTATGAAAAGAAAATACAACCCATTTGCGGCATTCAGAGTAAAGAGCTTTAAAAAAAAAACAGCTTAGTCAACAAACAGACCAGAATAAAAAGGAGAGGGAATCAGCAAAGAAAACACGAAGCTCCCAACATAATCATGGGAAATGTTGTCACAGTTTACAGCCAATCTAACATTATAAACCAAGCCCATGTTTCAGTACCGCAACACCATACACATTAAAAACAAAATCCCATTGCGGCATTCTTCTTGAACTGAGGAACCCCTCAGTCATTTACAGAAGCAAGACCCAATTTATTCATCCAAAAAAACATCAAATTTTCAAATCCCCGTTATAAACAAACAGGTAGAAGCTTAATTGAAGATGGCGAAGAGAAAGAACATAAAAGAATGGAATGAATGAATAGAAACCCAGTATAGCCTACGTATTCAAACAAAAGTAAGGATGAGAAACACCCAAAGCTCAGAAATTAACTAACTTTTGCATGCATCTCAATTAGCAAAACCCAACTCTTTAATTCATTCACAAACCCACATACGCACAGAGAAAGTGCGACAATCGCGCGCGCGAGAGAGAGAGACAGTGACGAGTGGGAGAGGGGGAGATGCGTGAGAGTGAGGTAGAGAGAAACAGAGTGAGACGAGTGAGGAGGGAGAGAGAGATGATACCTTGAAGTACAGGAAGAGCGTTGAAGAAAAAAGCGACGGCTTTGAAAGAGAGGGAGCGAACAAACAAACAAACGCAGAGCCAATAAACCCTTCTGCTTGTAATAAACCCTAAAACCCTTGTGGCCCTATCAGCACAGGAGCTGGAAGACGGAGTTTTTGCTGATTTGGTGGGCTTGATTCTAATGATGCAGGCCCGTCTGATGCTTAGCTCTGGGCCCAGTAGTAGGCCCAAAAATACACCAAAAGAAAAATTACTTTTTGTTACCAAGTTTTCGGACCAACGGACAAAAAAAAAAAAACTACGAGCTTTGGCTTGGTTCGACTCGTTCGAGAGAACTCGAACGGCTCGTCCACAACTCACCGAACACAGAACTCCTTCACTCACTCAATTCAATTGTGTGCTTCAGAGAGAGAGAGAGAGATGGCTGACCGTTTCTTCCCAAATGAAATGCCAGACTTTGTAGCAGAGGAAGCAGAGGACGAAGCAGCCTCTGGCAGGGCCAAAGAATCACTCACGAAGCTTCTCCATCTTCCCTACAAATCAATCTCCGAGAGGCTCCAAAAATCAGCGCTGGACCTCAAAGAAGCGGTACCCCCACTACTATCTTCGGAGTTTCAGTGAACTGTGGGTTTGGGGTTTGTGAGTTCGTGGTATTTTTTAGATTTGAGGAATGCCCACCAATTGAAACCTTGCTTTTTTCAGTAAATTGTGGGGCTTTTGGGTATGTGGGTTTATGGGGTTTTCTTTCTTTCTTTTTTTTGGGTATTTGTGATTGTGGACATGTCTGTCGTGGAGTATGAAGAGGTACTAAAGTTTTGGTTTCAGGTGGTGAGGGAGACATGGGGACTGCGTGCAAAGCGTGTGCATGATTATACTCTCTACACTGGTGCTCTTGGGACGGCTTACTTGCTATTTAAGGCTTACCAAGTTACCAAGAATGAGAATGATCTTAAATTGTGCTTTGAGATTGTCAAGGCTTGTGATTCCGCTTCTAGAGATTCAGGGTACTCTCTCTCTCTCTCTCTCTCTCTCTCTCTCTAGGCCCATTTGAAATGAGCCAACTTGTTGGTGAAATAAGTTTGTATGGGATTGCTTCAATTGTTTGAGATTTGGGGCTATGCACGATTGTCAGCTTTATTTATAGTTTATGCAGAATTCGAAATGAGCAATTTATTTCCACCAAACTGTTGCTTGATACTGTGTGATATTGCTTAACCGAATTGGAGTCATGCACCCACTTGTGTGCTAGCTTACCCAGTATTTTGGATGTGTAGTTGTGCTCAATTATGATCAAACATGCACTCCCATGATTGATTGAACCGTTGCTTTTTCCCTGTTGGTTGGTCTTCAGCGATTTTTAGTTTATATTTCTTCTGTTAAGTAACTACAGAATATGCGCAGAATAAGAGATTTTTCTGTCACATGTGGCATAGCTCTATTGGCTGTGACTATGCGCCTAACTGTAAGTGCTATTCTAGCTTACCATTTGGTTTAAATGAGCTAAGTAGCTCACCAGGTTCTGTTTTGTCTTGTTTAAAATTCCTCAAATGTATTTGAAGTGCATCCGATTGCAGATTTTGACATAGCTTTTTGCCTGAGAAATGAACAAATCCAGATGAAGTAGGGTAGTTGTGTGGTATACTTATTAAAAGAAGGGTTAGGTTATTATGTGATTCTTAATTTGATTAGTGTAGTACACCTAATTACGGTTCCAATTCTAGGCTACCTGCCATCGCAAATGAATAATTTAACTTGATTAGGTTTGTTATGCAATGCTTGGGATTGCAGGCGTGTGACATTTATATGTGGAAGGGCTGGCATTTGTGCTCTTGGGGCTGTCATAGCAAAACATTCTGGTGATGAAAGGCTGCTTGAGCGCTACTTGACACAATTTAAAGAGGTATTGAATCGCATTTGATATCTTGATTACTCTGCTCTCCCCTTAGAGCATCTCCAACAGTAGTGGCTATTTTAGCTACTCAAAATACACATTTTTCTATTTTAGCTACTTACTTTTCACTACAAACTCCAAACAAATTATCTATTTCACTATCTACTTTTTTTAAATATTATTTTTAATTTTTTTTTTGGGTAATTACTTTTTCCCCCCATGAACTACCAACTTTTGCGCAAAGCCCTCACAAACTACCAACTCGACCAAAATAGAGCATTCAACTACCAAAGACAACCTTTTTCCCCCTTTCCATCAATCAAAGGGTTAAAACAAACGGTCAACGGGTTACGTGATCGTCACATGCTGTTTTACCCTAATTTTCTTCCTATTTTCCTCCCATGAACTACCACCATCTTCCAACATGCCCTCATGTAAAACGGCACGTGACGGTCACGTGACCCGTTGACCATTTGTTTTAACCCTCTAATTGACGGAAAGGAGGAAAATAGTTGTGTTTGGTAGTTAAATGCTCTATTTTGGTCGAGTTGGTAGTTTGTGAGAGCTTTGTGCAAAAGTTGGTAGTTCATGGGGGAAAAATGTAATTATCCCTTTTTTTTATTGTTATTTTTCAACTTCTCTCTCTCACTCTTGCTCACCATTTCTCTCTCCACTGATTTTTCTCCAAAAGAATCAAAGACATTGATTTTTTTCCACTTCTCCTCCTCTCCACTGATTTGGTCCCTAAGCTTGTGAAGATTGAGGATGATTGAGGACGCCATTTTCAAGCTTGTGAAGATTGAGGACGATATAGAGCTCAAGAAGGTCGCATGAAAGGCTCAGCCAGCGGATTCTCCAGCGGTGGTGACAGCGAAGCCAAAGGAACAGGTGGTTGTGGAGAAGGAGGCAAAGAAGGGGTTCAATGAATCAAACTTTGACAGAAAAGTTCTACAGTGCGTGGGTTTGGGTGACGAGGGACAGAGAGAGAGAGAGAGAGAGCAATAAAAAAGTTCATCTAGTGTGAATAGTAAATAGGCAAAAGTTCATACTAGAAGAAAAAAAATGTTATTTTGTCTATTTTGTTGGAGACGAAAAATGGCTCATAATAGCCAAATTTAACTTTTATGAGCCATTAGAATATTCTGCTGGAGATGCTTGTATTTCTTTTGTTTGTATTAATCTTGAGATTCATTTTTTCCCTTGCGAGCAGATCACACTGCCTAGTGATTTGCCAAATGAATTATTATATGGGAGAGCAGGGTTCTTGTGGGCCTGTTCATTCTTAAACAAGCACATTGGTAAAGACACGATATCTGCTACCCAAACAGTAAGAGATTTTTCCTCTCTGATACCATTTTCTGCTCAGTTTCTCTTAATTAGGAAGACCAAATTCTTCCACTAATTTGGATTTTCATTCGTGTAGAGACCTGTTGTGGATAACATGATAAAGGCTGGTAGACGACTATCAAGCAAGGGAAAATGTCCATTGATGTATGAATGGCATGGGAAGAAGTACTGGGGTGCTGCTCATGGACTTGCTGGGATTCTGCATGTTTTGATGCACATGGAGCTGAAACCAGATGAGGTGGAGGATGTCAAGGGCACGCTATGTTATATATTGAAGAGTCGTTACCCAAGTGGGAATTATCCTTCAAGTGAAGGAAGTGAATCTGACCGTTTAGTGCATTGGTGCCATGGTGCTCCTGGGATTGCTCTTACCCTTGTGAAAGCAGCTGAGGTAATCCTTACCAAGCTTGCCATCGTCACTGCTAACTGATTGGATACAATAGCCACAATAGTTATTGGATGGCATGATAGTTCAAAGAGTAAAAAAAAAAAAATTGGACAAAGTTATTGGATGCAATAGCCATGATGGTTCAAAGGCATTGTCTGTGCAAACCTGATAGGATCTGCAATTTTATATTTTATTCTTGTTTCATTAGGTAGTATGGTTTATTACACAGCTCAAAGATTAGTTGAAACTACCCCATACTTTTTGGGGTCCAAGATATCTTATATATCACAACCCTGTGAAATAAAATTTATACGGTTGGCAATATGATGCATATGATGAGCTTGTAGCTTGTGATATCTTATAAAAGTAAAAAGGATTAATCTGTCATATAGAAGAGAAGCAATCTATTTTCAATGTGAATGGTAAAGCCCAAACATGTAAAGTTTTTTGGTTCTGTTTCCTGGATGCCACACAAACTCTTCTAATCTTCTATAATGGCAAAATCAGTTCATGAATTAATTCTCTAACCGTGTTAGGGATTTCATGACGATGGCTGGCTTGTTAACAATCTTTTAAATTATCAGGTTTATGGAGGTAAGGAGTTTCTGCAAGCAGCTGTGGATGCGGGAGATGTGGTATGGAACCGGGGTCTGCTTAAGCGAGTGGGAATATGTCATGGCATCAGTGGGAACACATATGTGTTTCTTTCTCTCTACAGATTAACGGGTAATGTTGAATACTTGTACAGGGCAAAAGCATTTGCTTGCTTTTTGCTTGATAGAGCACAAAAACTTATATCAGAGGGGAAGATGCATGGAGGTGATCGCCCCCATTCAATATTTGAAGGTATTGGAGGAATGGCTTATCTTTTTTTGGACATGACTGAACCATCTGACGCCAGGTTCCCTGCTTATGAACTTTAAGTTGCTTTTTGTATATAAATGAGCCAAAATACATGTACAGCTCGACTCCGCTGTGTGAAACTGTGACAGATCCTGTAACTATGTAAAAATACATAACTTCTTATACATTTGACTCCTAATTTCCAAATTAAGCTCCTTGCACTGAGTTGACAATGCATTGAGAAAAACAATGCAGTTAAGACTTCTGCCCTGTGCATCTTTTTAGAATGTCTTATGATTATTATATCATGAGTTCTACATCTTAGTAAGGGGTTGTTTGTGTTTGTTAATGTAGATAACCTGAAAACAAAGTTTAGTATTTGAAGTACACTAATGCAATTCAGGGAGATTAATTTTGTGGGTTCCCTAGTCTCATTTAGGAAAGTTACATAGGGATGTGATCTTTCATTATTCTTGAGGCAAGTAAATGGAGTCCTGAGCCAGTTGTTGCTTGTGAAGTACAGAATGAGATCAAATTTGAATTCCCAGGAATGGATTCTTTGTAATGCTATTGTTAACTTGTATAGTCCGCGCTCTTTGGCTCTACCCGTGAATTATCCAGTAATCTACCCATACAATAACGATACTTAATTATGGAATGCAATTGTGGTTATTAAAGTCACTTGATCTAGTTTTCTCATATTCCATGGGCAGAAAAATGGAGGGTTTTATTCAACAATTAGCCTTAGATATGGAGGAAGAAACCAGGGCATTGGCCTCTCAAATTTTGGAGTCACTTCGGGCTGTAAAAATTCACAACTTCGGGGTGATTTGTGCTTTGTAACAAAACGAGGGTGAGTGATTTTATTGACGATTGTAAGAAGTCATAGACATCTACAAGAAAATTGTTTACAACACGGCACCAGAGTCGAAACTCCACACTCACGACTGGACTCAGTCTCAGTGATATCTTCCTCTCCCACTGCAAAGATCAAGGCTCTTGAGACATGTTTAGGCCAAACCAACAAGTTTCTCACTGACTTCCCACACCTTCCGAGCCTTATCTGTGTCACTAGCTTCTTGAGACAATTGGTTTTCAAATGAAGCTGAATTCTTGTTCCAGCTCCAGTAAACACCAGACTTTGTTAAGGTCGGATCACTCACAACCTAAATCAGAAGCAACCAATTAAAAATCATGCACAACAGTAGAAAATCACAAACATACACGCTATTATGCAGAAGTAAGGGCTTTACCTGAGCAAGTCTTTTCCCGGATTCATCTTCGGAGACAAAGCCCTTGGTGATGTACTTCTGGAAGGGAGGGAAGAGGAGCCTGAACAAGGGGATGTGCTCCCTAAACAAGCCTGTTGTGGCAATGCAGCCAGGGTAAAGGGAAGCAAATGTTATGCCTGTTTCCTCGTGGTAGCGCCTGTGGAATTCTTGCATGGTGAGCATGTTGCAGACTTTGCTGTCCTTGTAGGCCTTGGCACCATCAAAGCCTCCACCATCAATCATGGCCGAGCTGTTTAGCCCATTTAAGCCCCCTGCAAGCCCCCTCAGGTCCCCGAGGTTGGCCTTAGGAGGTACATTCCCAGCCAAGGTATTTGTATTTCCTGATTGATTGAATAGATTTATTCAATTATAAATGTGACAAAGTTGGGATTCAGAACATGCTTCGGTAGGGATGATTTGGGGTCCAATAAACAGTATTATTCAAAATGAATCAGTACCTGTAATTGAGCCGACGATGATGAGACGCCTTAACGGGTAGTCGGATTTCTGCAAGTCATCAAGCAGCAACCGCGAGAGAAGGAAGTGACCGAGGTGGTTAGTGCCAACACTAAGCTCAAACCCGTCAGCAGAAAATGTAGGCTCCTTAGCAGTTGGCAAATAGACAGCTGCATTGCAGACTAACACGTCGAGCGGGCGGCCTGACCGCCTGAAGTTATCAACAAACTGGCGGACACTGTCAAGTGAGGCAAGGTCCAAGTGCATGACGGTATAATTTTCCTTGGCAATGCCAACTGACTTGGCAGCCCTTTCAGCCTTGAGGAAATCCCTGCAGGCCATAATTACGTGCCATTTTCCGGTTTCAGCTAGAGCTTTAGCCGTGGCCAGACCCAGTCCAGAGGAGGCACCAGTAATCACCACACTGCCCTTTCTTAAAGTTTTCTTCCCCTCTGGTGCAGCCCTATTGACTGCCGGAGCAGATGTAGCCGCTGTCTGAGCTCTCACGGCCCCAACTCTTTGGTTGAATTCCCTCTGCAATTAAAACCCACGTCTTATGCGGAAATCAATGAACCGTAAAAGGTCTATTCTCAGTAAATTAAGCCAAAAAAAAAAAAAAACTCTTACATTATAAACTTAAACATAATCAAGCCGACCAAATGTTCGAGCTTTATTTATTTAATTTTGTTTCGAAAATAAGCCGAGCTTAAGCATATTACCAAGGTAGATAATTTGTTCTAGTTTGGCTTATTTATTTTTCAAATGAATTTCAACTTGTTCATGAGCGGTTTAGTTAACTTATTCGTTCCTTATATAAAGTAAATATCATGATTGTTTATTTTTTTCGTAAATCCATACTAATTATCAGTTAATTAATTATTTTTAATATTTTATCATTTGAGTAAATTTAACAAATTAACTTAAATCTTAAATAATTTAATCTTGAGTTTATATGTGGGTTTTATGGTATGTATATCAATTCATTATACACACATATTTATACATATACACTAATACTCATGTACACACAAATATACTAATGTAAACACAAACACATATTTATATCAAAACTCAAAATAACAATAATTCAAGCTATATCTATTATATTAAAAAGAAAATTCATCTTTACTTAAAATATTTAATTACGAAATTAAAATAATCCTATAAAAATAAGAGTATAGCTCATTTAATAATCGAACCTACTTTTATGTTCACAACCAGCTCATTTATTAAATGAGCCGAATTCGAGTCAAATTTATAGGAGTAATTTGTTCGAACGGACTTGATCATTGACGGCCCTAAACATAAATCATTGCTTAGTCATCTGAACAGTACTGGGTGAAAAACAAATTTTTTTTCTCTACCTTACACCTTAAACCAGAAGAGCTGAAGTCAGCTTTAAGATGGTCTGAGAATGAAACTCCAAAAAGACTTGAGTCCTTGGAGGATGCACCGGATTTTCCCTGCAAATATGAAAAATGTCTCAAAAAATCAACCCCACAAAAATCACTTTTAGTCTTTGACGACATTACCAAGAAGAAAAGCTCCCTAACGAACCTCTTTTGGGGTGACGAAGGCAGAGGGAACCAGAGAAGCAGCCTGGAGAGCCATTGTCACTTGCAAAGCAGAACTCCTCAACCTCTCTGAATTGGGTTTTCAAATCCTCTCTCACAAGTTCACTAAAATGGGGCTGAGCTTAAGCATTTGGAAAAGAATCCAACTCGTTTTTATATACATAGGGAGGCGTTGGCTCATTTGCGACAAAAAAAAGTGAAACGTTTTTGGATATCGGAGGCAGAGAGGATAAGATAATTAGCAGCATGTGGGTCTGCCATATCCATTTCAGGCAACCAATGAGGCTTTGAGTATTGGATTTCCATAGATATTTTTTATGCTTTTTCTCTCTGCTCACTGTATGGTTTGGTGGGCATAGAAGGGGGGATATTTTGGTCCGCTCGCCAAAGTGTTCCACTCCCTAAGGTTATGGGCTCGGCTGTGAAAATGTTGAGAAGGATAGGATAGGTGGGGGCATATTTTGGATCGAGACTGCAACTGAGCAAGCTTCTTGGTTACCGGTTATGGCTAAATGATTAGGGGATTGTTGTAGCGCTTATGGCAACTTGGAGAGACCCGTGATGCTGGTGGGGGCATGACAGCCGGATAACTTTTATTAAGCCTGACTTAACCGTATAAGTGACGATTCATATTTACGTGTCATATCATATTCTGGTCATATTGAGATATGATCATAACTGTATAAGATTATATAGGTTAATTATAATCTAATCTATTTAATTATACAGTCATACTCCTTAACCCAAACCTGATAATTTTGTGTTGGATTTGTTAGTCATGTTAAAAATTAATATTATTAAGCCTAACTTAATGGTAGAGCCGTAGAGGTGGGAATTTTTTTTATTATTATTTTTTTGGTTAAAAAAATTCATTTTTAAATTTTTAAGTTTTATATATTTATATTTTTAATATATGATTTTTTTTTTTAATTGAAAGTAAGACGTGTCATCATTCTATTAGTGCTGACATAACACATTATCGGAATCCGTCAAATGTTTTAACAGAACTTGACTATATGGACTAAATTAATATTATTAAGCCTAACTTAATGGTAGAGCCGTAGAGGTGGGAATTTTTTTTTAATTATTTTTTAGGTTAAAAGAATTCATTTTTAAATTTTTAAGTTTTATATATTTATATTTTTAATATATGATTTTTTTTTTTTAATTGAAAGTAAGACGTGTCATCATTCTATTAGTGCTGACATAGCACATTATCAGAATCCGTCAAATGTTTTAACAGAACTTGACTATATGGACTAAATTGTTATTTTCACTTACTTCAAGGACCTCTAAATTGTTTTTATACCGCAAGGAGAGATTTAGCCCACCACATTGACTAATTTTGTACTTATCCCTAAATTCTTTGTAAGAAATTTTAGGCCGTCAAAGCCGCGGCTTCCACAAATCAAATACATAACACACAAAATTACATCTTAATACACATTAGAAATAGGAAAAAACAAAACTTTTCTAAAAACAATTATACTGTTAAATTATAAAAAATAAAATTATATTTAAACCAAGAAAAAACTGCTCCTGCCTCTATGGGTTGATTTGCATTCTCTGATTTTTTTTCATCTCATAACTGCATACAAATATAGGCAATTTTGAATTGAAGCTTTGCTGAAATCCAGTCCCAAGGAAGCTCTCTTTGTTGTTCTCTTTTAGTAAATCTCAAGGTAAAAAGGGCATAAAAGATTTTCCTCATTACAAAATCATAAACACCATTGACTAAATACAAATAGAAAAACCAAAATATACACTATTACAAAAAATAAAAATAAAAATAAAAAAGAATATTAAACTCTAGCACTTAGTAATTTGGAAGTCTAACAAAGGAAATATAATCATTTCCATTTCAAATGAAATGAATATTATTCATTTTAGGGTCAGGATTTAATGTTGATATATCTAATGGTGTACATAATGTTACATTATTTAATTCTTTAAAAGATATGTCAACATTAACTTCATATATATCATTAAATGCATAATTTTAAATCTTGATATTTAATATGAAATGAAGGATCCGGCTTCCATGCAGTAGTAAAAACTACCGCATGGATGCTGTGAAAATTCTTGTGGCCCATTTTTAACCATGTGTCTTACAACATGCTCACTTCCCCAGGCCTCTCAACGCAGTCCGCCTACAATTTAAAAGTTTTACTCTTGTAGTTAATTAGCACTTGTTTCCCAAAAAGTCCCTACAACACAAAGAAGGTACGAAAATAAAACTAAAAAATATTAAACTACAATTTGTTTCTTATTTTAGTCACTCAATAATTGCTTTATGCTTCTTCCTGAAACTCGCATGTAGGGGTGTAAATGAGCTGATCTACTCGTAAATTTATTTGAAATTAGTTTGAATAAATTCGATTTATGTTCGAATCGATTATTAAATGAATTATTCATGAATACAGAATTAGGCTTAATTAATGATTAAACAATACAAACTCATATAAATTCGACTCGATTAAAGATTGTGAACCCGCTCGTATAAGAATCAACTCATTTATTAAGGTTCGACTCGTATATATATATATATATATATATATATATATATATATATATATATATATATATTAATTTATTAGTATATAACATTTTTATAATATAGTATATATATTAATAAAAATATACTATATGTAAGAATAAATTAAGTAACAAATAATAATGGTCATTTGTCAGTATACATTAATTGGTTATATGTATATAAAATAGTAAAAATGAATAATATCAATATACTTAATTGTTAGTCATATGATATAATGACAATCCAGATACTTAATCATATTATTCATGTAATATAATAGGATTATATGATCATATAATAATATAACATTGTGGCATATAGCATGTAATCACTTTATTATATGTTATAAGTATTATCATAGAATATTTAATAATCACTACATCATTTTTTTTTTGTAAGTTATATAGCTTATTTAACATACAATATAAATATATATTGTTTATATGTTATATAATGTAATATTAATTTTTAAATGAGCTCATCCCTCTTTTTTGTATATTAAATAAATTATATAACTTACAACAAATTTGGTCGAGCTGAGCTTCAATTTTAAAACTCATCATGAGTTCAAGCTCGGCTTGAGCTCATTTAGCCGACTTGAACTTAATTTTTAAAACTCGTCATGAGCTCGAATATCACGAGCTCAAGCTCGGTTTGGGCTCGTGATAAATGAGCTTAAGTTTAGCTCGTGTTCATAATAAATTTAAATGAGCCAAACTTACACATACATTACTCACTCAAACTCAATTTATTTACCGCTCTACTCACGTGGATGGCAAGGGTGGGGTTTGATCATTACAATACTTTGACAGCCAAATAAACAATAAAAATTAAAGTGAGCAGGTATGCTTAGAAAAAGAAAAAATCAGAGGATTATCGCTCATGTTTGTTAAAATTTTTATTTTATATCTTTTGGTTTCTCTCTTTTAAAATCACAAAAATAATTTTTTTTCGTTTACATTATTACATCAGGATGCACATATTTTTCAAACCAAAAATAAGAAACAAATTGTCGTTTAATATTTTCTAGTATTATTTTCGTATCTTCTTTGTTTTGTAGGGACATTTTGGGAAACAGCTGCTAATTAACTACAAGAGTAAAGCCTTCATATTGTATGCAGACTACGGTGAGAGACATTGGGAGGTGAGCAAGTCTTTACTACATAGTATCTTGGCAATCTCAATTTTCATAAGAACACCAGCAGGAACACCTAATTGCCCATTCCCTCTCTCTTTATGTATAGGGAAAAAAAAAAAACACACACACACACACAAAAAGCTATCCACATTAATTTTTCTATATTTTCCGAACAAGGATCCTCTTGGACCTCTCCATTTAGTCTAACAGTGAAGGCATAGTTGTCTTTTCATATTTTTATAGAATGTAAAAAAATAACTACACCCTAACTTTTACACTAAATGGAGAGGATCCAAATTCATTTTTACTAAAAACCCTTTTAACAAATTACAGCTATCCAATGAATTATTATATTCCTTAAAAAGCGAACACTCTCTCATCTTAAGTTTCCCAACCCTTCTTCGGTTCTTCCCCTCACGCCTCTCTCCTCTCTCTCTCTCTCTCTCTCTCCTCCCATTCTCAATCGAACTCAAATGATGAACAAACACTAAAAATCCACAAAAAACTGAATCTAAAAAATCTTTAATCCAAAACACTGAGAGATCGAGACAGAGACGAGAGGAGAGAGAGATTGAGAAATTGAGAGACAAAGATGCTACATGAGAGAGAAGACGAAGACGAGAGACGGAGATGAGAGAAAGAAAGAAACGGATGTTTCGGAATAAAAGGAAGAAAAAAAAAAAAAAAAAAAAAAAGTTAAACATCTTTTTGGTAGATGTGGTTTAAAGTTTTTATTTTTTTTTGTCTTATGTGCTTCAATTTGTATCACATATGGTACCTGGGTTTTGAGAAAAGACCGAATTAGTACTTCCGTTAATTTTTTCATCCAAAAACTAACGGTTATCCACATGTCAACTCCTGAGAGTAGACACGTATCATAGTGTAAAAAATTGAAAAAAAAATGAAAAAAAAAAGCTTTAAAAAAAATGAAAATAATAGAACTTAAAAAAAAATGAAAAAAAAAAAAAAAAAAAACTTGACCACCATGGGGTGGCCGGCCAACCCAATTTTGGCCAAGGGAGCCACCCCCATGGTCGGTTTAGGGGTGGCCGAATCACCCGCAAGGGTCAAAGATAAAAAAATAAAAATAAAAAATAAATAAATTTGGGTGTTTGGCCAAACTACCCCAAGGGCCAAAGAGAAAAAAATAATAATAATTAAATAAATAAAATTGGGGTGTTTGGCCCTTGAGGGTGGGTAAACCACCCCTGTGGCCCATGGGGGTGGTTTGACCACTCCCAAGGGCCAAAGGCTTAAAAAAAAAAAAAAAAAAAAAAAAAAAGTAAGGGGGTTTGACCCTTGGAGGTGATTTGGTCTCCCTTAGACCAGCCAGTCTTAGAGTGGCCGAACCACCTACTTGGCCAAAATGGGGGGTGGCTCAGCAATTCCAACTTCTTTTTTCTTTTTTCAATTTTTTTTAAAGTTTTCATACTTTTTTTTTTTAAAAAAAAAGTTTTATTATTTTCAATTTTTCAATTTTTATTAATTTTTAAAGCCCTTTATTTTTTGTTTTTCAATTTTTTTACATTATGACACGTGTCTACTCTCAAGAGTTGGCACGCTGACAACCATTAGTTTTTCGATGGAAAAACTAATAGATGTACCAATTCGGTCTTTTCCTAAAACTCAGGTACTATCTGTGATACGAATTGAAGCACATAGGACAAAAAATAAATACTTTAAACTACACGTACCAAAACCTTATTTAACCAAAAATAATAATAAAAAAAATATATTATTTTAATGATATAAGAAAAAAAAAATTAAGAGAAACTATTGTGTAGTGTATTTGAATAAGAAATAAAAAGTAATTTGGATTGTTTGGACGAGTTTCATTGCGATAAAGGTTTCATTGGTAGCAAATAAGTTCTGGAGAGTTCGGCAAAGGTCGGGGGGAAAATGGGCAGTCAAGATCTGAGATCTTTTAGGACGTGTACAGCTCTAGTTTGGAATTTAATAACTTATGACATGGTCGAAGAGGCAGCCATGGCCTCAGGGACGGAGTCAGAAATTCTTATGGGTAAGGGCCAATGGCCAAAAAATAAATTTGGTAGGGGCCAGTAACCTAAATTTTTATTTTTTAGAAAAAAAAAAAAAAAAAATTCCACCTCATAATTTTTTTTTTTTTTTTTTAGGAAATTGTGGGGAGGGGGGGCATGGCCCCTGCCAGCCCCCCCTCCCTGCATGGTCTACAACAACACAACCATCCAATTGCATGGGTCTGCCACGCTCACTAACTTCTTCACCCCTATGTGGATGAAGATCATCTTCGACTACAACTCTAATGACAAGTCTCAAAGTTTTTGAGTTTTGCCAAATGAAGACTCAAGTTTCTAATTTTTAGAGTTATAATCCAAATTTTTGCTCGAGTGACAAATAGGTCATTATGTTATATTTTTCATCTAGTCCTTAACGTAAAACTTGATGCTTGACATATTGGTCACATTAGATCAATGAAAAGGTGACACGTGTATTCATATACGCTTCAGCCAGACACGTAGGCAAATATGGTAGTAACAACAACAAAAAAAGGAGACAAAATGAGAGTTAAAGGTCCACCCTACCACCATCCTCCACTCTACATAGGGAGGCAGTGGAGGGTGGTTCCACCCCCACAAAGAGGCGGTGGGGGTAGCTCCACCACCACCCACCCACAAAAGGGTACTGGGGGGAGACCTACTCCATTGAGAGTCTATGGAATGGCTCCATCTCACCCACTTTTGCGAGAGTGGAGAATCCACACCCACAAAGGAAGGGGGTGATGGGGTGACTCCACCCCACAAAGGTGGAAGGAGTGAAGAACGGGTAATGATAACGCCCCCTATTGACACCTCTATGAGGGGTGGATCTCCACCCTTGCAGAGATGTGTAGAGGTGGAACTTTCTTTTCTTTCTCTCTCTCTCCCCCACCTAGATAGATGGGGGTGGAGCCACTCCCACTGCTCCTTTATGAGGCGGAACCACCCTCCGCTGCCTCTTTCTATGGGTTGAAGGTACACTGGATCTCCACCTTTTTTCAAAAAATAAAAGAAAGAATTGGCATAATTATCTACGTAGACAATATTTGGATAAGCATAATTATCTAATGTAAATTTGGATACACATGACATTTTAATTGGTCTGACGTAAACAATATAATAGGTAGCAAGTTTTCTCTTAAAGACCGGGCGAAAAATCTAATGGAAGTTCTATTTCTCATTCAAATAAAACTCTTAAGATATTGAAGTTCTTATAGCTTATAAAGTGCAGCTTTTATGCACCTCATTTCAAAGTTTGGATATTTGGATTTCTCTTTCTTAACATTTTGACTGCAATGGTTATATAGATTAGGTTGGAACAAGCAAGCTTAACTGATTAAATTTCCACATACCTCGAAGCGACTCCCCTTAAGCAAAAGCTTAAACAAACTGCAATTCCTTCTTTCATGATGATGATACAAGAATAGTAAGAACGAATCGTAAAGAATTTTCATTTTTTTAATTCAATAAGCTTTTTCCATGCTCATAACTCTACAATTCCCGATTGCACAAATCCATCGGTTTTCTAGATTCATGGTGTAAATATATATATTTTTTTTTACCCTTTTTAACAAATCTATTCTTTTTTTTTTTCGGAATGCTCAGCCGGATTGGCTCCCCCATCTGCACTCATCCGGCTAGCAAAAGCACAAGAAATGGAACTCCGCTAATATTGCAAATCTCACCCAATTCTCTGTACAAATTTTGCCATATAATGAGAGAAGTGGACCGTACTGCCTTTGTTGTAGCTCAAGGCTGAGGTTTGGCCCCTTAAATTCGAACAGGCAACCCAAAATTTTGGAAAGTTCTAATTTCTCCTCGACGGCTAGCAGTTACAATCACCAGACCCCAGGCTGGCATGTTTTCGTTTACACCATTGGAGAAATCCATACTGACCCTAGGGCTGCTCCTGTTCCTGGTAGCTATTAGTTTTTCCTCCGGCCATGTCGCCGATATTCTATCAAAAAAGTACCCATTTGATGCACTAGAAATGGTTCCATGAAGAGGACTATTTGAGTAGCCGGATGCAGACTGTGAACCGCCGTTAATATCCTCAACAGGTGTAGGAGGATAATTGGCTGTGGAGACCTCATCAAGATTCTTGTCAAGCCCGTTTTGTTCCTCACAGTACGCATCCTGTAATCCCCAAGAGTCGCCCATGCCGGGCCAAGGGATAGCCACAGTTACATCTTGGCAGTGGAAAAGTTCATAAGAGTGTGTAACAGTGACACCTTTGGTTCTATTAGGCCGAGAATCAGCTTCATGTTTCCACACATACACATTAGAATCATCACTGGCAGATACAACATATTTTCCATTTGCTGTTAGAGAGGCTGATATTTGGCTGTTTGTGTTACGAAACCCTGTCACAGAATCGACACCAACTTATGCTGTGAAAATTATTCAAGTCTGACATTGCATATGCCAATGTGCTGGAAGATATTGTTCATGAGTAATTCCCTGAATGCATACATCAATACACACACACACGGAAAAAAAAAGGGGGGGGGGGGGGGGGGGATATCTTGCTCACAGGTATCCAGCTGAAACAGAGATACCCGAACAAACTACTTTTAATGAAGCACACAACGCCACTCAATCAGTTTGCGTAGATAAAAACAAACTTTTCAACACAAATTCTGTCCCTGTTTATACACATTTGTTCACCGACTGAAAACAGAAAATAAGCTTGAAGCACTCAGTGTCCAACTATTTCTCATCTAAAAACGTAAATTTAATAAGGAATTTCATGACCTTGAGAAAAAAAACTCAGTGAGACAAATTTAACTTGGATGTGTCATCACTTAAACCATGTGATGTCAGTACAACTGATAACTCAAAAATGCAATAAATTGTACTTGAGTTTTAGATCTTAAGCACGGGTTCTAGTAAAAGTAGTGCTACTTTTGCTGGTGCAGGACACACCAGAAGATGAGCTCAAATAAGAAAGAACGTGTAAGCCCACAACCTTACAATCAATTATATTTAGACAGTCCAGTAGGAAGACCATCATATTGTCCACCAAAATATTGTCCGATACCACTTATATTCCATTTATAGATCACTTGATATCAGGCGTGTCCACAAATATGTTCTTAGTTATCTTTGCAGAGTCATTCAAAGCTGAAACACCTAGTTTTTTTTATAAGTAAAGCTGAAAGGTGAAATTTATCTTTACTCATATTTCCTTTTCTTATTGCAAAGAGAAGTTCCTTCTCAGTAGTTTAGTGGAAAAAAAAAATCGTACACAACATCACCTTCTTGACATCAATTTAAATTTTATTGAATTTCTTAATTGGGCGTCCAAAACTACTCCAAAAGGAAGGGTAGATCTTCGATAAACCACCCATGTGGTTCTCATCAGCACTTCTTTTTTGTTGGTTTTTAACTTCTAAGATATGGTGCACAACCCAAATTGGGGCTTCCAGTTGAATGCAAACTCTAAAATGGCAATGAGAGCCCAACCAAATACAGAAACATATCTTCTTTTCATTTTTGTTCGTTTCTTAGCCACTTCCTTTAGCCCTACCAGAGAGACAACACATGTTCAAGATTTATACTTATTATCTCAATAGCAAAAGTTACCCAATTTAGCTAAAACTAGAACTTCAATAAATCACTTTCACCCTTATTCTTGGAAAAGTTGTCTTCAAATGTTAACTTGCTCAAATTAAGAGTAAATTTTTCTAACTTGTTAGTTTCATGATCTTTTTTCCCCTTTTTGGTTAGGTGATTCTCTTGTATGGGTATGTGCTTGAGTTGCGTCTTTGCACTTTTAATGAAATTCATTTACTATATATATAACAAGAGAGTAAATTTTACTAAAGAACAACAGTGGCATCACAAGTTTGTAAAGAAAGCAATTTTCAAGTCCAAGACAAACATACTAAAAGGGTGGTTAATTCCACTCTCTGAAACATGCAAAATACTCATGCTATTCATGTCAAATAATTTTTTTTTTCATAAATAAATTTAGATTTATTGAAAGCGTAAAACGCCCCTTAGTACACTCGAAGTATACAAAAAGAAACACCTAATTAGGAATAGAAAAACGAACAAGAAAATCAACAAAGCTAATAGCAATGCAAGGAACACAAATGATTTGCCCCAAAAATAAAAATAAAAACCTCTTTCCAGAAGGGCATGAAAAAATGTTTACAAATATGTAATACACACAATTAAATTAAATCTAAATGGAGAATATCAAAAATATGTTTGTTCCAACTAGCACAAATAGGGTCAAAGATCAAACTGACCTCTTCTATGTCTAGCATAGCGGCATCAGGAAAGGATTGATCTTATGCTATTTTGAAATTGCACATAAAAATACCACATAGAGGTCCAGTTAAAAGATTGGCACTTTTTGCAACAAGTTTTTTCCTTTTCCAATTAATATATTATGTAGGGTATCTTTTTCTTTTAAAGGTAACTTATAATGCACATAATGAGTCTAGAACCCATAACCTCAACCTAAAACCATTCTTACGGGGCAGGTGCTATAAGAGTTAAAGCTCATTGGTTAATTTACTCTATAGGATGTGTCAATCTAAAAGTGATCTAAATACCTTTCTCAGATATATGCTACAACTTACAAGTGCTTCCAGCAAATGTATCCCAACTTTACAGCATCAGAGATGCATAAAATTGAAGGCATGGTTAACTATATATATTCATTGGGAATAAATGAACATGAGGTGCATGAAAGTGGAACAGTGCCACATAAAATTGGCATACCCCCATCTAGGTGCCCAATCACCCCAATTTTCAAACATGATATAAGATCAATGTAATAAGGTACTCGTGAACATCTAGTCAGAATCTGAAAAGGGATTTTGAACCCATGGAGACATCTCTCACTTAGCAGGTCCCTTCCAATATTTTTAGTAAGGAGAATGCTGTTTCGAGTTGTCAAATGACAGTACAAATACTTCGAAAGCCCTTTCACAGTGTTTATAGATAAAATATACTAGAAATTGGGATCTGAGAAATCAAAGACCATATTTAAGAGCACTCTCAGCACCTTCCCTAAACCCCTTTTCCTTCTATAAATGTAGAGAAACCCCCCCCCCCCCCCCAAAAAAAAAAAAACCCACCTGCAGCAGATTCTCAGTATTCCCTAAACTAACCTTGAGCTACAGTGCTACCTAAGATTAGCACCGTAGCTTCCCTTATCATTATTTTAATCACTGAATTCTCTCTCTCCCTTTTCTTTTTTTCTACACTTTTGCAAGCGTCGTCCTCAAGTGTGCTGAAATCCAAAGCACCAATTCTGAAGGTCTCCATTTCTGTCCTCCTTCAATTTCAAAATTCTCAATTTTAGCTGTTTGAGCTTGGCTTTTTTTTTTTCTTTGGCTGATGGTTTGTGGTAGATTTGAGGGTTCTTGTTTTTTGCTTTGAGTTTGGATTTGTGAGATTAAGCACGAGAAAAAC
Organism: Alnus rubra; assembly: GCA_028654335.1. Taxonomy (NCBI): domain Eukaryota; kingdom Viridiplantae; phylum Streptophyta; class Magnoliopsida; order Fagales; family Betulaceae; genus Alnus; species Alnus rubra. The sequence continues at coordinate 2,184,396 of JAJPGS010000001.1, read as the reverse complement.
CCATTCCAAAGCGATTGTGGAGTGTATTCGACTGTGGTGGAGATTGACATTTGGGACTCAGATACACACAAACAGAGACAACCAAAGGGAATAATATTATTATTTTTTTAAAAAATTTAAAAAAAAAAAAGAAGAAGAGAAAATTACAATTTAGCCCCCCAAACTTCTAATCATTCTACGGATGGCCTCCCGAACTATCAACACTTGGACTCTGACCCCCTCCCCAAACTACCAAAACCTTTAAAAATACATATTTTGACGAAATATGCCCATAATACCCTTGCTACATGTCATTTTTCAATTAAAAAAAAATTAAAAATATAAAAAAAAAATGAAAAACTAAAAAACTAAAAATTAAAAATTAAAACTAAAAGTTATTTTTTATTTTAAAAAAAGAAAAGAAAATTTTAGCGTTTTGGGGGTGGCTGCAATCAGGCCACCCCCAAACACCATTTTTTTTTGAAATTTTTTAATTTTACAGAGCTGCTATTGTGGACAAATCTTGGTCGCCCCCTTCACAGTTCTTTGTTGTAGGTCGTTGGATTGATAAGGTTATAAATCAATCAGTAGAAAATTTATCGGTTAGTAAATCCCAAAAAAAGTAATGCCCCATGTTCATGATATAATTTTGTCATAATCTGGTGTATATATCAAATATAATATGTAGTTTTTTTTTATACCATTTTAGATATATAAAAGCATAACTCTTTTAGTCTATTTTATAAAAACCTTGATTAAATCAAATGGAAACTTAATTTGGATCGCAAATTTTGGATAAAGATTTTATTAAAATTAGTCGATAGATTTAGTATACAATATTTATTAAATAAAATTGGTTTTAGAGAGTGATTTGTTGACCGGCTGATATGACAAAAATTATGTTAATATTAAAAAAATAATAATAATAATAAATTAAAAAAAACTTACAAAAAAAGTGATTTTTTAAAATGAATAAATCTAAATTTTTTTGTTTAAAATGAGTTCATATTTTTATTTCGAGAAAAGATTTTTTAAAAAAAAAGTAAAATAAAATTTTAATCAATTGAGATTATTCTCAATTTAAAAAATAAAATTTTAGTTTTTAATTTTTTTTAATTTATTTTTTATTATTTTTTAATTGAAAAATAACACGTAGCAAGGGTATTATGGGCATATTTCGCCAAAATGGGCATTTTTCAAAGGTTTTGGTAGTTTGGGGGCCAGAGTCCAAGTGTTGGTAGTTCAGGGGGCCATCCGTAGAATGACTGGTAGTTTGAGAGACTAAATTATAATTTTTCCAAAAAATAATAATCTTTAAATGGTATGGGAAAAGATAAGAGAAGCTATTGTATAGTGTATTTGAATAGGGAAGCAAAAAGTAGCTCCGTTCTTTAAATTTAGAGAAAATCTAATAAAGGCTGTTGTGAGTGATCTAAGAGAGAGAGCAAAGAAATACAACAGGTGGACAACCACACCCACATGCAGTCAGAAGTTTCACCCAATGGCAAAATAATTAGAGACGCTAGAAAAATCTTTAACTGATCAATCAATGAAACATTTTATGGCGAAAAAATTCAATTCAGATACCTTCTGACCTAAAGTAATTTCTCCTAGATATGTGATTTCACTCAATGGTGCTATATTATAATGTAAGTGGAGAAGCATGGAGTGCTAGAATAAAATAGGTCAAAAAGATACACAGATTATATAATTCAAGTAGGTAGGATTCAATATAAGGCTATACTCTCCAAGGAGCACCAAGTCAAGCATGACCAGGCTACACCATATTTCAAAAGGTCAAAGGTTTAGCATACTTAATTAAAAAGGCTACCATAAAGGTTCACAACAGGTTATCATGGTCCACAGTGTGGTGTTTTTCCGAAAGGGTTAACAACATGTTATTGTTGTTCAAAACTGCTGAATTAACCATGATCCTTCCTACAGATCAAATTGCTGCAATCTTTTGAGTCACGAGTCAGAAATATACGAGACTTAATCTAAGAGTTAGCGCTTAAGAGTTGGGGCTATCAAGTTCAAAGCAATGTTTTTACCACTGTTTGCATAAAGAAAATACCATTGAGAACTTCGGGAACTAAAGACTCATAGGCATGAACCTTTGGCAGTACCATCATATCAATCTCACCCAATCAGGTTTAAGACAAAAGGTTCATGAATGAAACATTTTCATCTAGCTAAAGAAAAAAAAAATGAAGAAACCATTTGATATATTTAATTCTTACCTTTAAACTTGTGAACTAGATCAATACTGTCAACAACTCGAATTCGTGAATCTGCAGAAGTGATGAGAACTTCTGATGAACTTCCTGGAGCAAACTGTTCATTTAAACTGATCAGCAACTGAAAAGGATCATGCAAACTTGTTGCTCAAAGTAAACATAAAAACAAGGTTTGCAAGAGGAAAGCTGAGCTGAATAAAGAGAAAGTAAGGGAAAAAATCACCCATGCTCTTCATAGCTGAATGTATAAATCTCATAAAAAATGCATGATGGAGAATCACCAAATTACCTGGAAACCAGTGATTTTCTTGTGATGAGATTTCTTCTTCTTATTCTGCAGATTGATTTGATTTTTTTGTTGCAATTTATTTTCTGAAAGTATGAACAGATATAGTTATTAATATTTTAATGCGCAAAAACCTTGACTAAACCAGGCACGCACAACACAGAAAAACAGAGAGAGAGAGAGAGACAGACAGACAGAGAGAGAGAGAGACAGACAGAGAGACAGAGAGAGAGGGGAGCTTTATAAACTCGTACCAGATGTATTGTACAAACGGCAACTACCCTTGTATGAACCAACTAGTGCACCCTTCAGAAATCAACAAAGTTCCATGAGCTTATCGAACAATTTTATCTTAAATAAATTGGACTTTTGTCTGCTACGGAAGGGCTAAGCATATTATCTACAACCAACCTGACCATCTGGTGTATAGCAAGCAGCAGTGACCATCTCGCGTACATCATTCCAATCAACAACTTGACGATCAGGAATGCTCCATATCCGAACCTTAGTATCCAGGGATCCACTGATGAAGAATCTATCATCAACAGGATTAAACTGGATGCAAGTTACTGTTTCAAGGCAGATCCAAGAAATGAAGTGTAATTAGCAATACAAACTAGTTCACTGAAAAGGAGGAAGAAAAAAATCTTTATTTCAGGTCAAGGAAGACCCTCACTTAAAATGAAATCAGAAAGTCATACTTTCAACTAAATTAGATTTTATTTATTTAATAGTAAAACACTACTTTCTTTATAAACCCAAAAGCAAAACTAGGTAGTTCCATGCTTCAGAGAATATTAGTGAGCCCTTCACTTTGTAAAGGAGTTTCCATATCAATAGTGTATCATTCAACAGGTATTAAAGAGACACTGAACAAGGAATTTAAGCACAAAAAGACAGCGGGTCACATTGACTTACCATAATCACTGTGTGAAAAAACTTTCAAACAAGACTTGCTAGGCAAGTGCCACAGCCTCACTGTTTTGTCCATTGAAGATGAGAGCAAGTGCTGAAAAAAAAGGCACATATTTGTTAAGTCCTATCTTTGGCTCAAAATCCAACAAGAGGTTCAATTACTTATCTTAAAGGCAAATATCCAACGTTACTGAGTGTCCAATACTTATTATTCAAGAAACCTCGCTTGAGATTTTCATAAAATGAGATGCCAGCCGCAGAATGTTGCATGAACCTCAGCATCTATTACTTCTCACATCAAAGTTTGGTCACACTAAGTGGTTAAAATCTGTGCAACCAGGGCACTTCACACTAGCTGCCTAGGCATACCCATGTTAACAGGACAATACCTGGGATAAGATATGGCTACCAGACACCTCAAAATGGCGGTCATTGGAAAACACAAAAAATACTCGGAAGTCTACTTGCACCCAACAGTCATTCCCAAATCCATAACATAAGCAAAACTAACCATAAATCTGACAATTAAATACTAACTATAATTTAACCAAAGCAGGCAAAAATGAAACTTTAAAGTACTTTCAAAATTAAGGCAAGCGATAACCTATTGGAAATTAACTAAATTTCTTAACAAAATCATGGAAAAAGAAAACTTCAATGAAGGACAGAAGGAAAGGAAGAAAAGAGACAATAGTGCAGTGTCAAAGGACACATTATCACCCTGCACAATGGTCTCAATGATTAAAAGAGGAGGCTAAAACAATTAATCTTTGTACGCTTCAATCGTATAGATGAATTATTAACTTAAAAAGTAAATATACCAACACAAAATCAAGATAATATGACACTTAAGCAATAATACAATTATCCCCATTAAGTTCCATTTCCACAAAGCAAGTAAATCATAAGCAGGACAGAACTATCTTCCACACTGCAGCATTCTGAAGATTGCCACTTTGCCATCCCCAGCAAGCGAAAATGTCTACCACTCGTCTAGGCATAACTTGAGCTAATCCTACACGGCTGAAAATAGTGTTCCATAGAGCACTAACATTCTCACAATAGAGAAAAAAGTGATCCACTGAATCCCAATTCTTCTTACACATACAACACTAATCAACCATTATGACATGCCACTTCCTTAAATTATCTATGGACAGGATCTTCCCTAAAGCGGCCGACCAAGCAAAGAACGACACTCTCATGGGAACCTTATCCTCCAAAGAAAATGAGTACTATGACAGGGAACAAGGACATTATAGAATGATCTAACATCGAACAAACCTCTCTTGGAAGGTACCTAGTAAAGCTTGTCTTCACAAAATTCATCCTTCACCATGTTCTTACAATGGGGAGGAGGTGTATTTGAGCTAGAAATTAAAAAAGTATTCTTTATGCCACTCTGAACTAAATGATGCAATAGTAGAATAGGAGTTTTGAGAAATCAAATCTGATAAAAACGAAAAATAAAAGATGGGTATATGTCCGACAACCATATCCTCTTTAGTCCAATAACCAACTGCTTCCACTAAAATACAAACTCTTTCAAACAATCTTCAGAACAGAAATAATAAACTCCTTTGCAGTAACTTCTGCCTAAAAAGTGAAAATATTTGACATACTTTAATTGTTTATCTTCAGAAGACAGCTTAGTCAATGCATTCATGTTATAATTTTCACGAATCCTACACAATTAACTGTTTAAAAAATTATTAAATGATATATCTTTAGTCTACTAATCTTTACCTGCCAACTACAACTACAATTCCCCTGGAATACCACTACTTCCCAAGAGATTAAATCAGTAACATGACTTCTAAAGTGGGATCACAACATTGATTATTTCTGTAACTTTCTAGTTAAATAATCAGTGTAAACTCACTGCTACAATTTCGTGATATGAGATTTGGACCTATTTTATGTAAATAAAAGATTGAGCTCATCAAACGTCAATGTATTGCAGCTTCACTGCTCGGTAAACAAAATCATACCTAAGAAAACATTGAAATAGCAACTAACCTGAGACTTGGACCATGAGAGATCGAGCACATCAGCACGGTGTCCTTCAAATGAACAGATGGATTTTTCTGAAAGCGAAAACACAGTCTCGGGCACCACGACATTATCCAAGCTCAGTGATTTTCGGCTTATAGATGACCTCCCCCTTTTCTTCTTTTCTGGATGATTGTCCATACTTGGAGACAAGGAAGTTGGTTCTGGCGACCCATTGGCAATAAACAACAAATTCAAATTCACATCATCTGCTTTCTCCATCAACAGATCCCCTTTTCTCTCAGACTCCACAACCTGCCAAACGTGAATATCACAATCTTCACCAGCACTAGCAAGATACTTCCCGTCCAAACTAAACTTAATGCTCCATATAGACCCATTGTGGGCCTGTATCTCCTGGCTCTTGTAGAGCGCCGTGAGCTCTTTACATGATTTTCCATACTGCCTAACCTTCACTCTTTCCGGCCCATGAAACGAAACATCCTGGCTATCATCCGTGGCAGAGCTCGACCTCCTCCCACCCTTCTCAGATGAGGTATCCCTCTCGTCACTGCTCCGTCTCTCCTTATGACCTGTCACCGAGCTCGCCACATTCCTTATACTCTTGAACCAACCCCCCTTCTTCTTCATCTTCACCCCGCCTCCACCAACCCCATTCGCATTCAAATCCAAGTTATCCGTATTCCCATCCTCCACATTCTGCCGCCGCATCAATTCTTGAACAATCGGTGAGTGCCCAACACTCATCTCAAACTCCTCCATGGTCAACTGCTTCCCAGTCTCCACTTCCTTAAGTTTGTTCCACATCCCATCTTCCCTAATCTCATTCACCACAAACTCCTTCCCATTGTCAAGGTTCTTAATCAAGCAAACTTTCTCACTTTCCTTCCCAACACCATTACAATCCAAAGCCGCCTCAACCTCCCCACCACCACCTACATTACTATCAAAATCACCATTCGAATCGTCACGAATCTCGTCCGCCCTTTTGGAACTACTCTTCCCAATGGGCGGCTTATTCGGTGAAGCGGCAGCACTAGCAACCGGAGATTTTGATCCTCCATTGCCATTACCGCTCCGCGACTTAACAAGAACTTGATCGCCAATACAACTATTACTATCATTGTTATTTACAAGAGAAACCGAAGAAGAATGAATTGAAAGAATTGGAGGAGAACAAACAGAAGACGTAGAGGGCAAAACATCACACTGACGATCATTCCCGTCTGATTTCGATCGAACGATGGCGGAGGCGGCGGGAAGATTGGTCAGGCGATCGGACGACGCCGATCGGCCGAAATCACCGCCTAATTCGAAATCCCGGGTGGTGGGCCTGGTTCGAGATAAGGAGGGGTCGTTGCTGAGGCCCAACTGGCGGAGGAGGCTGGAGCGGCGCTCGGAGACGGAGGAGGGCTCGGAGATCCAGACATCGTACTTGTTGGAGGACGAGACGGCGGTCGGGAATTTGGGGACCGACCCATAATTGGGGGAGGCACAGGAAACGGCGTCGTTGTCGTCGTTGTCGGAGTTGGAATTGGAGCAGGAGCAGGAGGAGGAGACGATGCGGTCGAGGGACTCGTAGAAGCAGTCGTTGTCGTCGTCGGCGTTGTTCTTGTTGTTTTCGTCGTCGTCGTCGGTTTTTCTCATCGTTTAGCGGCTAATAAACCTCGCGGGCATTTCCCATTTCAATGGAGAAATGCCCGGGGGATGAATTGGATCCGAATGGCCGACTCTTATCTCTGTCCGCGTGTGAAACGGCGGCGTTTCGGTTCGATCTTTGCGATTCTTGGGGAATTCGGCGGGATCGGACAAGGAAAGGTGTGGGTTTTGGGGTTGGAACGCAGATCCAATGTGAGAGAGAGAGAGAGAGAGAGAGAGTGGTTGAGGGAACGAAGTCCTATGCTGTGGGGAGTTGGGGTTCGGGCAATGTTTTTGTGTGCGTACTCAAGAGAGAGAGAGAGAGAGTGAGTGAGAGAGAAGAAGAGAGAGAGAGTTCTTTCCTTAATGGGAAAAAAATGGTGGAAATGGAAATGGAAATGGAAATGGAAATCGATTTAAAGGGGTCGAGATGGAAGAAATATGAGAGTTTTTTTTTGGATGGGGGGGGGGGGGGGGGGGGTACAGGCACATCGTTTGGCCTTTACACTATTTTGCAAAAACATGCTCTTTTTGTTTTTCATTTTTTGGTTTTCTAATAATTTCAATTGCTATATATTAATTTAAAAAAGAAAAAAGAAAAAAAAAGAAACAGCTATATATGTATATATATATAATAATTTCAATTGCTATATATTAATTTTAAAAAAAAAAGAAAAAAAAGAAACAGCTATATATATAAATTTGACCAAACAAGCAGGGTACTATAGCCCTTTCTCTTTGTGGTGAAGGCCATTGATTAGGATACCCAATCGTTTCAATTTTCCAAAAGAATGGAGAAGAACATCTAACATTAAAATACTTGACATTTACCATTCTCACTTATCTTTACCTGTGATTTGTAGGATTTTATATATATATATATATATATATATATAGGGAAAAGTTTACATACTTACCTCAAATTACTATTCAATTGATAATGTTCCCTTCAAACTTTCAATTAAAACAATATTCCCCCAAACTACTAAAATATTGTCAATGTACCCTAAGATCGGTAAAAATATAAAAATGACTTTACAATTTTTTTAATAAAACAAAAATACCCCTATAAAAAAACTGAAATTTTTTATTAAAAAAAATAAACTTTGAATTTTTTTTTTTTAAAATAGACTTCTTAATTTCAAAAAAAAAAAATTCATTAAAAAAAATGATTTTTCTTTTAATTTTTAAATTTGGCCACCTTCGATTCTTATGTACATCTTTCTTAACTTTTTTTTAGTTTTGGTTTTTTTTTTTTTTTTTTTTATTAAGGGCATTTTCATCATTACGGGAAACATTGATAACTTTTTATAGTTTATGGAGACATTGTCAATTGAGTGGTAATTTGAAGAGTATGTGAACTTTACCATTTTTTTTAATAGTCTAAAAATTATATTTTTATCCTACAATTATTTCACAAATAGGATGTGACAGTGTAAACCAATTTTTTTATTATTATTATTCAAACGGTGTAAACCAATTACTAAATTTGTTATTGTTAAACATTAAAGTTGGTTGGAATTGTCATATTAATTTTATGAAATAATTAAAAATAAAAATGTATTATATCTTTTCTTTTCTTTTTTCTTTTCTTTTGGGTGGAAATATATCGTTGAAACTGAAGGTTATGCAGTGGACGTGAAGACAACTCTGACTAAAAAGATTCATATATATATATATATATATATATATATATATATATATATAAGAACTTCATTGACTATCAAGCTATTAAAAGGTGACTTCAAACCAAACATTGACTCAATCAACGAAAAAAAAAGGCAAGTCTAAATGGAGGAGAATAAATTAAATTGGACAAAGTTTTTCCTTATAAGAAGATTGAATAAAATTATTCAAATTTAGCCTAGCTATTAAATTATTCTAATGTCCCTCAAATTAAAGATTGTGTCAATGTCCCTCTTAAATTATCAAAAATTTGTGATATACCCATTTTGTCCCGCAAAAATACAAAAAAATGATTCTAAAAGTTTTTCAATAAAACAAAAATACTCATATAAATTCAAAAAAATAAGAACAAAAAAAGAGGCTGAAATAAGGCCACCCCTTGGTCAAATAGAGGTGGTTCGGCCATTCCCTTTGGTCAAATAGGGAGTGGTTCGGCCATCCATTTTGGTTTTGGCCAAATAAAGGGTAGCCGAGCCACACAATTGGGCATTGGAGGTGGTTTAATCACTCCCTAGAACTATTTTTGCCGAGCCACCCATTTCGGCCATATCTAGAAGGCTAGAAGTTTGAGAAACATTGATATTATCTTTTCACTCGAAAAAATATTGTAAATTAGATTTTAGTTTAAGCGGAGTATGTATACTTTCAAAAAGAATAAACAGAAGAGGAGGAGGTTGAAATAAGGCCATCCCTTGGCCAAAATGAAGTTTCTTCCGTCATCTTCTTTGGCCGAACCACCCTATGACCATTGATAGTGGTTTGGTCCCCCTCTCAAATTAATTTTGCCAAATCACCCATTTTGGCCAAAGGCCGGTAGTTTGTGAAACATTGATGTAATTTTTAATTTGGAAACACATTATAAATTGGATTTTAGTTTGAGGTGGAGTTTGTATACTTTAAAAAAATAATAATAATAATAAATAAATAAATGAAGAAGAAAGAGAAAAAGAAAAAGTTTCCAATTAGGACAAATTGCGGAAGACAACCACTAGCAAAGACCGTGCATAGTATCGTTGGCACTTGTACCAACTTTTTGAACAACTCAGAGCTTAAACCAATAATTAGCTTCTGTGAGTGCTGTAAACACGACTTTTGCTTGTGGAATACATGAATCTATTAAAAAGGTTGTTTTTATATGTCCACCTAAGATAGGGATAGGGATTCGAACTAGTGACTTCTACTTCATAAGACGTAGTCTCCAATCAATTGAATTATCCCTTAAGAACTATTAAAAAGATTTTTAGGGCCTAACAAACACACTGTTGCATGCACGCGGAAGGGAAAGGACGAGTATTTAGGGAAAGAGTAATATTATTTAGTATGCGTTTGGGATCGTGATTTCGTAAACAATAAGTGCGATTTTAAACTAAATTGCAGAACATAAATCGTTTGAGAACTGCGCTTTTAAAAATTACGATTGTAAAACGCATAAAATTTGCTTTTTCAAATCCCTGGTAAGAGGATAATTTTTTTAAAAAAACAAAATTTTAATGGCTAATTTGCGATTTTAAAGGTTAAATTGTGATTTTGCAAAATTCTTACTTCTGTTTTAAAAATCACTTTTTCAAATCGTTATTTGAAATCGCACTTTTTGAAATCGCAAACTCAAACGTACCCTTAGTAAATTATTATATAATTTTTACTCGAGAGTGATAGTAAAATTCGATCATTGCATTGAATTGGTATTTGTAAAAAAAAAATAATAATAATAAATTATTTTTATTGTCACATTATTATAACAGTACGGTAATTATATAATAATTTATTTATTAAATAACATTATTCTTAGATCGTTTAGCATTACTCATTTGTAAACCCTTTTGGTATTAGTAAACTAGCATTACCTTTTAGGAATTTTCCCCTCAGTAATATTGGACTTCAACGTAATTACCATTGTTTGGCTATGTTTCTTTTTCTTCTCCTCTTTATGGAGTTGTTGAACTCTTGTTTGTATTCTCCTTTTCCTTTGTCCCTTATTGCGTAGAAAAAAAAAAAATAATAAATAAAAATTGACCAGCTAATCTTAGCAATTAATACTCTAGATACGTCGTACATTCTACTTAGACCTAGCCACCAAGCTAACCAATTAATGCTCTAATCTTCATTTTTTAATCATAAGGTAATTATAGGCCACATAATGTGGAGATAACCTTTTTCACTCAACATCCTTTCTGTCCTAAACCAATCCTAAAACCCTAGGCATATAAGAGGAAGAGATGTGGCTTTTGATTATCATGATGACAGGTGCAAATTAGTGTCGGATTTGAGTTATTTCAAGATATGAATATAAAATTATATATGTTAATTTTAATTCAGTATATTTAAATAAACGGGGTTAAACCTCTCAACTCTAATACACTAATTTTTTATTGGGTTCGTGGGTTACGTAAAAAATTACCAACCCTAGTGTCGTGTGTTTAGTTCGGATTGTGTCTAGTCATGAGTATAAGATTATAAAAGTGAATCATAACCCGACCGATTTAATTAAAAGGGTTAAACATATCAACCGTAACTCACTAATTTTGTACTGAGCTCGTGTCGAGTTATATAAAAAATTAACAGCCCTAATAAGAAAGTATACAAATGAGTATAACTTGCATCCGTGTGCGCACAATACATAATTAGGGGTGCAACATTAGTAATTTAGAACGTGTAGCACTCCCGGCCAATATTCTTTGCGCACGGGTACATGACACAAACCAAAATTATGTAAAGAGTAACCATGATCAGGTCAATGATCCTCTCTAGTTCAAGTAAACTAGAAAAGAGCCAATTATTACAAACATGAAGGCAAAATCTTTTTTTTATATTGTTTCAAACAATTTTACCCTCTCTTATTTATAATAACGAACTGGAAAGATCCAAATGCCATAATCGTGGATAGTGGAAGCAGTAAATGAAGTATGGAAGGGGCTACCTACGCCTGCGCTACATGCCTATGCCAGCGCAGGACGACCCAATTCTTGCCACCTACTTTCTCTTCTCCCTACTCCTCCTATGCTGTCCAGCCCACTACTGTTTAAATTGAAGGTGACAGTGTGACACCCCATAGCTCTCAACTGATTTCGGGACAATTTATCACGTTCAGAATTAATTTCTCTCTTCTTCTTTTTTTTTTTTTTTTTTTTTTAAACATTTGAAATTAAATTGAAGCATTTAAAAAAATTACAGCACATATATTGTAATTTTTTTGAACTTTACTTATAACTTTTAATCTTTCACGATTTTTGCAAAAAGATACAAAAACTTTAAAAAATATCAATTTAAGATATACATTTTTTAATTTCAACAATCCGATAGAATTTTTCGTTAAATTCTATCAAAATTTTCAAAATACACTTGTGTTTATTTTTTAAAAAAAAAAAATTATAAATTTTTTTAAAGATTCAAGCATGGGTATTTTCATAAATTCCGTTAAATTCTTACCAACACCTAAATCCTAGCAATCTTTTCTTTTTCTTTTTTTTCCTTAAAAAAAAATGAGAATTTTGGGAATGTTGATAAGATTTAACGGAAAATTCTAACAGATGGTTTAAATTAAAAAAAATTGAAAGATTGATACCCTAAATTGACAATTTTTTAAAATTTAGATACTTTTTTACAAAAGTGTTAAAAGATTAAGAGTTATAAGTGAAGTTCTCCCTAATTTTTTGTTTACAACATTTAAAGCCAAATCCAACACTAATAATATGGTGGTGACCTACATTTTAACCGGGAACTTAGTATACTACTAAAAATTCGGCAAATTTGAGATCCTAAAATTTAACCGTCGGCATTCGAATATTAACTAAATGATTAAATTAACTTTTTTATCAACTTAATTTTGTTTTAAAAAAAATGATAATTTAACATAATATCAGTATATAAATTTACTTTCTAAGTAATTAAGAATCAAAATAAAGAAATGATACACATACATCTCTTATACATTTTTATACATCCAAATTTTAAATATACCATTAGATTTGTAGGTCCAATAAATCGATGACCTTGAAAATTAAACGTGTAAGAAATATATTTCAATATAAGAGAAACAAAGTCAAAGCATACATTTTTTTTTCTTTTTAAAGGCCTACGTTCACCAAAGAAAAACAAAAGTGTTTTATAGGGTTACAGCTTGATTTTATTCACTTAATTATATTCTATAATAAATACAATTTTTAGTTAGAATATAAGATATTTTCTATATTTGTGTTTTTTTTTTTTTAATCCAGATTAATATTTTTCCCTCATGCAAACATGGCATTAAATATTTTAAAATGGATTTAATCAAAGGTAGGCAAGATTTATATGTGAACATGCCAGGGATTGTTAATTTTTAATTAGTTGGCTATTTATTTTATTATTAAGCTAAACACACTTGCTTATGTAATGACACTCTCCAGCTAAAAAGACTTTGAAAAATGCATTAACAACTCATTCTTGCCCAACAAGTTTGTGGAGTTTAGAAAGAAGAGGGACGGTGGAGGCGGTGGCTGTGGGCAAGATCACCTCGGATAAGATCGAGATTGGACGAGGTAAAATAGATTAGAATTCTTGATAATTACCTGATTATATTTTGAATAATATTTTTTGCAAAACTCTAACTATTTTTTTTTTTTATTTATAATCAACTATTGGATTTGTTTTTCTACATGTGGGCCATAAATATTCAATAGTTAATTTTAAAAAAAGATTGTTAAAGTTGTACAAAAATTGTGTAAAAGTTATGTAAGAAACATTACTCTTAAACTTAATATGAAACTCACTTGTTTAAATAAATTTTGAACCATTCTTTTACCTATTCAGACAGATAAATTTTATATATGGTCTCTTATATTATATGTCCAAATTAAAATTTAAACTGTTCGGTTATGGGTTATCTATATGTATAGATCCACTTATCTCAAAAGCTTAAGTTGATAGAAAGTGGTAAATTTAGTCAATTAATCAATACTTTAATATTCTCCCTCACGTATGAGCTCAAACTTCGAGTAATTATAAACGTCATACCTATGTCCTTATTGGTAATTTTAAAAGCCGCATCATTATTAGAGTCACACAAGAGAGACATAGGTATGACATGTCGTCTAGAATTACTCATCAAACTCCTTTTTAAATAGGTGAGGCGTAACACGTTAAATATTTAATTGAAATTCGAGCTAAATGAAGAAGATATAGTTCGAATTCAAGACCTCTACTCTGATACCATGTTGCATCACAACTTATTCTAAGAAGTACTTAAGTTGATAGGGAATAGATAAATTTAATCAATTAATCAATACTTTAATAGATTCCTTTTATCATTTACTCAAATTGCTAACAATTTGGAAGAACTTCATTTTTAACCTTTGATCTTTCATTACTTTTGAAATAAGGTACCTAAACTTTAAAAAATATCAATTTAGGGTATCCATATTTCAATTTCAACTCTTCGTTAGAATTTTTTGTTAAATCCTGTCAAAAATTTTAAAATACTCTTAATTGTTTTAAGGGAAAAAAAAAATTGTAAGGATTTAGGTGTTGATCAGAATTTAACAGAATTTATAAAAATACTCATAAATCTTTATTTTTTTTTTTAAAAAAAAAACAAAAACAAAACACAGTGGTATTTTGAAAATTTTAATAGAATTTAACGGAAATTTCTAATGGAGAGTTAAAACTGAAAAAAAAAAAAAAAAAAAAAATTATAAATTGACACGTTTTAAAATTTGAATACCTTATTTCAAAAGCGACGAGATTTAAGTGAATGTTTGAGACAAGACAAACGTTGATTCTGTTTTGTAATACAATTTTAGTAGGTAATCAATTCCAATTGGGTAAAATGTTCTCGTCAAAATGTTTGAGACAAGACAAACGTTGGTTCGGTTTTGTAATATGAAGTCAAACTGCATGGTGATTGCCTTGGTGGATTGCTCATTATCACCCTCCTTTTCTTTTGGCTTAATTGGTCGGTTGGTGTTGAACACCAACGCAACTTTTGGGACTAATATGAGAAACTTTTGTACACATTCCAAGGAGAAAAATGGATACAGCTCTAATTTGTTAATCTATTTTGAAAAGTGTATTTTGTTTTTAATTTGAAAATGTGTTTTAGGTGATATCAAGATGAAAATTATTTTTTTTGTTTTGATTAGTGATTTATATTTTGGGTTGTTTATAATGTTTTTGTTTTTAAGACATGAAACAAAATACTGTTAAATCACAATTTATCCTTAAAGTTTTATAGGCTTGATAATTTTGACACGACCCATTAATCCGACACGAACACGACACGAATATATAGAATTTGGGTTTAGGCTATAACCCGTTTATGACCCGTCAACCCGTTTATGACACGTTTATGACCCACCAGCCTGTTTATGACCCATCAACCCGTTTATAACATATTTATGACACGATAATTACACATTTTTTTACCAAATTAATTAAATGGGTTGACACGTCAACCTGAATTGCCAAGCCTAAAGTTTTACCTAATGGAAAATAATTGATTTAATTATTTAATTAATATTCTAATATTTTTCCTCACAAGTGAGTTGAAGTTACCTATTTAATAAGTGAGGCTCAATACGTAAAATATTTAATTGAAAACATGAATAAACTGTAAAGTCAAGGTTAAAAGTCAAGAATTCGACTTTGATACCCTATTAAATCAATAATTATCACAAAAGCTTAAATTTATAAGAAATTGTTGATTTAATCATTTTAATTAATATTCTAACAGAAAACAAAAAGTTTAACAAAGGAGACCATGCTTTTAAATCTCCCATGGTTATGAGTTTAGCTAGATCCATGATTTATGATTAGATTTATAGAAAACATAGTGGGGGTAGGAATTGATCATATTTTTTTTTCTTTTTTTAAAAAAAAAGCAGATATATGGATTGCTACACTGCTTGGAAAGAAGGATATGTGTCATGGGCTTAAAAAAATTAAAATGGTGAATTAGAGGTCCATTAACATAGTGATTGAAAATGGTGTTTTAATTTTTGTAATGAGTAATGTTAATATTCACACTAATATATCATATTTATTCCACATTGACTGATGTAACGTGATTTAAGTAGCTTCTCATGTCAGCCACTTACAAAAATAACAAAAGAAATTGATGGCAAACCCAATTTGATCATGACATCGGCATACATATAGGAGATTATTAGAAGGAACACTTGACTTTTTTTTTTTGGGTGGGGGGGAGATAAATAAGGAATACTTGAGTTTGCTATGGGAGAATTTTCTTAATTAGCAAAAAAAAAATAGAATTATTAACAAGAAAACTCAAGAAACAATTTTCCTTGGAAGGAAATATACAATCATCAGCAAGAAGGCCTAAAAAACAATTCTTTATACAAGGTTTAAGCACTAGCCTCAAGATCTCATTATACATATATTTTGATTTTTTATTTTATTACAACATCTTTGATTATTTTCTACCTAGAAACTACAGGGTTTGATTGAGAGCAATTTCTTTTTTTCATTAAATTTGTTGAAACACATTACTCCGAGCAAGTCATGTGTCCTGTGCGCACAAGACCCAAGTTCAAGGTACCACCGTCTCGGCCCGCATCAGACAGAGAGCAAACACCTTTGTCTTTATCAGACAAAAGGCTAACCTTACGGTCCTATGCATACATACATAAGATTCAAGGCTAACCTTACGGTCCTATGCATACATACATAAGATTCAAACCGAATCTCATTACTCATATGACATGGATCATTACCTCTTTATATTTCATCTAAACCAAATAAAAATGATGAATATATCTGAAAGGAGTGGTGCAACCGGAGGGAGAGGGAGAGGGAGAGGGAAAGGGAAAGGGAAAGGGTGACTCGCCGTCCACCCAATTGGAAGACAAAGCAACCTCAAAATAATCAAACAATCCCCTTCGTGGGTTGGTGCAAACTGCAAAGGGCATTGGATTGGGTGAGTGACAAAGATTGCAATTTGAGGCAGACCAAATCAACAAAAAAGTCATATCGTTGACTCAACATGGAATTTATTATATTAATAAGAAATGGTGTCTCCACGAACCCGGAGGAGGTGGACAAGACTTGTCATTAGTTGTCAAATGTGAAGCAAAATAAAAAGGTTTCTTTTTGTGTTCTGACGTGGATGGAAAAAAGAAATATAAAGCAAATATTGCCAAGGCCCCAAGTGTCTCCTTCATTTCTCTTTGATTTAGGTTTTCAACAAACACCATCATTAAATAAACAACCTTTGGAGGCACACACAAAGAGAGAACGAAATGGACGTCTTCAAAGAGGCTTTTCAGACACCAATCAAGGATGGCATCCCTCCACCACGGCCGGCTCCAAGGCTTTGCCAACTTGGTCACCAAGCTATTAATTTATTAAAGGCCCCTTAAAAAAAAAAAATACATTCTATATTAAATTTATATATATAATAAAAAAAAAAGTAAAATATCTCAAGAAAAATTAAATGAGAGAAAGTCATTTGACATATTATGAGGGTTTGGAAAAAAAAGTTATGTGGGGCGTTTAAAATTTTAAAAATTTTCACAGTCCACTTTCTTTTTTTTTTCTTTTTTTTTCTTACTGTCTTTCATCACTTTTAATCTTTTGCTTCTTGGTTTAATTATTCTTTATTTCTTTATCGATATTTTATATATTATACTTACTATCAGATGCCGTTGATTTTAGTTAGTCAGTTGTTACGAGTTTCGATCGCGTGTGATGGATTTTAGTACACAACTAATTAAATCTTACTTACTGTAAGATAAATCGACAAGTAATATTATCTATTGAGTATAATATATTAACAAAACTTGAGCATGAAAATTTGATCAGTAATTTTACAAATCAAAAAGCTAGAAGAACAATTGGTTTGAAATATAATGGTTAATGGTTGTGCAAGCAGAGGCAGTTTCGATAGCTGACCCGTGCGAATCGAGACGGGAGCGGAGGTTGGTTTCTGTTTCTAGTGAAATTCTGACTCCGACACCACTTTTTTTTTTAAAAAAAAAATATATATTTAAGAGTAATGCTATACATCATCCTCTTGTCCTCCTTTTGTCCTCCCAAAATTGATGTGGCTCTTAAAATCACCATTGAATTTTTGATATATCACTTTTGGATTTTGATCCAATGGTGATTTTAAGAGCCACATCAATTTTGGGAGGACAAAAGGAGGACAAGAGGATGATGTGTAGCATTACTCGTCCCGCTAAAGCCCAAAGGTTAGCCGTTCGCCGTTCGCCGTTCGCCGTTCACCTGTTCAAGTCTTTGTTTGAGACGAAGGGTCTTCGTCCTAGATTTAGGACAAAGAATTGTCTTTATTTGAGATGAAGCTCAGCTCTTCCGATGCTTTCACCCGAATCCGCATCTTATATGTCGGAGGCAGAGGCCAAGAGAAAATGACTTCCGTTGAAAAAGAGTTGAAGGTTATTCTGACTTTTGAATAGTGACAAAGGCGGAAAGCGAGAAAAAAAAAGCGTTGATGTAAACAAATCCCAACCATTGAATTTCAAACCAATAGTTGAGATTTGAAGAAATCTACTCGGTAGAATACCTTCAGTATTCTAAGAAATCTTGATTATCCTTTAGCACATGGACTTGCTAGAGAGTAAGGCTATGTGTGGTAAACGATTTTGGGATTTTTGCCCTTAAAAAGTCAACTTTTTTTTTTTTTACAAATTACTGAACAACATTCTTTACTTTTCTCTAACAAAAAATTCAAAAATTCGTTATACTTTATATCACATCAATCAATTCATTCATCTTTTCCCTTCTCAAAACCCTTTATCAAACACACCCCAAGTTTTGCCCACAAAAATAGAGAACGAAAAGAAATAGTAAACAGACATGTCATCGCGACACCTGTGACATTTAAATATGACCGAGGACTTTAAATATTAATACGCATAAAGAATTTCTGATTGATATGTTGGTGTGGTTACAATGCATTGAACATACCATGTGAGTTGTTATTCTATAAACTACTGTCAATTGAATAACTTGAATTAACGACTGCATATAGCATTGACTCTCAATCCAGAGAGAATTGTGAAGTGGAGGTCAGTTTGTTGCATTTAGGAGTGAGATATTTCATAGTAAAAATCCCGGTATATTGGGTACTTAATTACATGTAGCATTGTAGGAACACTGCTCCTCAAGATGAAATCCATGATCCTTTGATTTTAATCAAAGAAATATGAAATATCCTCTTGATATAATGAATTAAAGTGGCAGTTTTATTTATGACTTTAATTTCACTATTGATATTTCATGGATGGGGTTAATTGCAATTATAAGAAGTCAAGGGAGTTTTAATTAATCAAAATAAATACTTAACCATATAATTTTACTCTCATGAAATTCTTGGTCAAATTGCTTGTGCCATTATCTCTTCCTCTTTGGAAGGAATATATTATGCACATGATCTGTGTTACATCCCCCCTTGGTTTATACAAGTCACAAACTCTTCCATTATGGTTGCAGAAGAGAAAAATTATGGGGCATATATATTCTAACCTGCTAGCCCACTCATCGTTGCACCCCCTTTATTCTAAATCTGTGGAGTACAAAATAAAGCATATAACAATACTATTTAGAGATTACATGATTTATTGTCTAATCATCCCACTCTAGATTATCAACCTAATTTATCATTTCTATAGAGGTTGTAATACAATACATTGCTCTTATTTCTCTATATTATTTCTACCAAGTATGAACGGGTCGGAAATTTGATTATCGGTAATAAATACGAGTATAACTATTTTGTTATGGCTTTGATTTGTGTTTTGTGCCCGTGTTAACTTATACATACATCTTTAATTATTGAAACATCTTTAATTATTGAAAACCACTTGACGATTTCCTTGTGGTGTTCTAATTGAGTCAATTGACATTATATTGATGAAATGGAAGGGAACCCTCCTACCCATTACCTACACATGCTTTGCTTTCATAATTTCCACCATTATTAATAAATTAAAAATAATTAATTACAAATTAACCCACACGAGGATAATAGATTTAAGACAACTAATGACACCCCACGTGGCTTGATTCCCAACAGCCTGTTTGAGCTTGAAAAGGATTCCTTGTGGAAATAGAACAGAGGCAAAAGGAGAAATTTGAATCTGATACTGATACAACTTGAATTTGATTTAAATTAAATTCCCATTATCTAATAGTGTGAGTTTTAGGAATTAAGTATGAAAATTATTTTTATATTTATTATTATTATTATTATTATTATTATTATTAAAAAGAAGCAAAATCAGTTGCTTTCAAGAAGCACCAAACCCTGTTCTGTCGATGATGAATTTTGCAATAAACAAAGGCCCATTAATTGTAGCTTTTAAAAGGCCTGCATGTGCAAATGTACTATTTCCTCTTAAATAAAAAAGATTAATTAAGCAGAAGAAACAGGGCAGAAAAATAATGCAGCGGTTGGCTTTTTGACAATTTAGAAGCACTCAAAAATTTGTGCTCATCAAACAATATTAATAATAATAATTAATAATGTCCTTGTTTGACATGAACAAAGACAAGTGGGAATTAATTCCTGATTGTATTGCAAGGAATAATTAATTATTAAAAAATAAAATAAAAGCAAAAATAGGCTGGCTTGAGATTTTTAACTAGGATTGTAACTATTTAGTTTGTAGATGGGAGTTGGGGAACATTCAAAGGGTAAGCTATATTTTAAACTAAAGAATGAGAAATGTGATAATATTTTAAACCTCTGTAATGAAGGACTTACAAGCAATTTATTCATGATGAAATGCTAATTTAGGAGATAACAGTTTATAAAACATAAGTTAATGAAAATATACAAATTAGTTTTTTTTTTTTTATAAAAAAAACTCCATATAAAAGTGAAAAAGCAATGTGGTTTTTTTTTTTTTTTTTTTTAATATATAAATATTTATTGTGCTTTCTTTAATTGATATTAGCTACCTATTTTCACAAAAGGTTTCTTATGTGTCTTATTTTGCTTAAAAACTTCATAAAAAATTGATTCTAAGTTTCAAAAAAAATTTATTCTTCTTAGAGAATGGTCCAGAATAGTCCAATTTGACTCTCTCTCCAACTAGTGTACTAATGTTAAGGCCCAAAACACTTTAAACGGGCCAAATTCACTATATGCTATTAAAATAATTTGGGCTTAATTACTAAAACAACTTTTAATTAAGCCCAAAAAATAAATTATATGGATCAAAGCATGTCCTTAAAAAAAAAAATTCCATAGCCTATACTTTCCTTTAAATCACTTGATTTTTGTTTGGAAACTATGCAATTATCATACTAGCTTATTAAGATTTTATATAGTTACGTATCATATGCTTTTTTTTATCATGTTTTGATATGGTTCAAATATGAGAATGCAACTTTAAATTTTCTAACCTAACTGAAAAATAATGATATGAAGCAGTTTTGTAAAATTTCCTTCATATGACAATTAACTTTCTTTGGGCCTAAGCTTATTTATATCCATAATAGACGAATTCTACATAAATCTACTTCTAAGCTTTGATTAAGTTTCTTTGGGCCTACATAAATCGTCCTAACGATACTGTTTGGTTGCCAGTGAAACTGCTAATCAGTATCTGCAGTGTCCTAATGGTTTTCAAGCAAAATGCAGAAAGTTGAAGTCTTTAGGTGTTAAGTAAGGATTTTTGGTTTAGAGGTGTGACTAATGATGGAATACCTAGCAGACGAGGGGAGTGAGTCGTGCGAGGAGTGATTTCATCAAGGCTTCCTACGAACTAGGTGAGTAAATTTTAACGTGGACACTTAAATTGTGATTTTCAAGCATGCTTGTTTTGATATGGAATGTGCATTGTTTTTAATATATATATATATATATATATATAATATAATATAATGAATGTTTCTAATTTAATGTTATGAGCCCTAATTTTCTAAGTATGATGACATGACTTTTACAATAGACAACTGTGTAATACTTGCATCGTGATTTACATGCATGAAATGAAAATAAATCTATAATTGCAGGACATTTTCACCATTGTTAAATATTGTGAAAGAAATTTGTTATATGTTTATACCAGTTATATAGACTTGACCTTATGACTTAGGGATGAGTGTGTGAGTTTCTATCCTAGATCAAAGGTCTATTGTGACTAGCTCAACCACCCACAGGTGGGGTCACCATTGCTCGCATCACTTGTTAGGTAGATCACCCTAGATTGGACTCGGGTAGTCAAGTAGGAGATGGCTTTCTGAGCGCATTCGCATGGGCACCAAGAATGCACTAGAGGTCATACAGGATGCACAAACCCTACAGTACACATAATGTGTAAACATGATTTTCTGACTTATCCTAATAATTTACGAACTGTTGCATGTGATGTTTTTACTTTTATGACTCGCACTAAATAAGGGTTCACAACATAATTTTGTTTCCTGCTGATTTGTACTTATTAAGTCATATACTTACCACTGTGTGTTTCTACCTGTAAAACATTATTGTTTTATAGAGGACATGTACTTTGAAGACGGTTCAAAGTGACTTGAATCTGAGGTTGACTCTTTTGGATCTTATGGAGTTGTTGTGCCCTAAGTTGGCGATAATGGATGAGCACGTGATAGAGCTAGATGACCCGGTCCTTATATTTCTAATGTTGATCTATAAGATCTTTGGATATGCCCACTCATATCTCAGCTCATGTGGCTTGTGTTATTTGTCCCCAAACTAATCATGTATTTATGATTTAGTTATCTTTTTGTGTATGACTATATTCATGATAGACTTGTGGTAATACTATTTTTTTTTTGAAATAATGGTAATAAATTCTCATTCATGACCTGAAACAATTAGAGCAAAACAACTCCAAATAACCAGAGGGGAATCCTCTGATGGTACAAACATACTAATACACTCCGGAATACAATGAATCCAAACTCGTTCCTGAGCATGGTTAAAACATGCCTTCGCAAGTAGATGGGTAGCCGAGTTTTCCGCACATTTGGTGTGACATACCTCCCAGGATTGAAAGAAACGGAGCACATCCTGTATATCTGCAATGATTTGCCTGTGTGTAGCCCATATGAAACCTTGTTTTTTAATTGCAGAAACGACTTGCAAAGAGTCACCTTCCAATATTATTTTTATCAACCCTCTACCACAACAAAACTCAATTGCGTGCAAAGCAGCCATTGATTCAGCCACCACTGGTTCCACATTTGCTAGAATTGAAGAACTGGAAGCAGCAAATATATTTCCATTTGTATCACGCACAATAATTCCAATCCCCAACTTCCCATGAGCATGATTCAAAGAGGCATCCCAATTCACCTTATAGTAGCCAAATGAAGGTGGTTTCCAATACACTGCAACATGATGAATCAGACCGACTATCCCTTCCCTGTCACCTTCTACAGCCTTCTCCTCCTCCTCCTCTAGTTTCATGGTTGTATAATAATCCTCAATATAAGATGAAGCAGCAATGATCAAGGCATTTGAATGAAGAATATCTCCACCGTGCACCACTGAATTTCTTCTAAACTACAACCGTCTAGCCACTTTTGCAGGGAGCTCAAACTCTTTGAGTGTGCACCTCTTTAGCATGTATTCCACCACATCAATAAAAGTGTCACCAACTACACTCTTCTACATGGACCACCCACAGACTCCCCAGATGTCGTTGGTCGAAGGACAATCCTACAAAATGTGCTGGACCAACTCCACTTCAGACTTGCAAAATAAACACAAAGGATCCACTTCCATACCCTTTTTAATGAGATTGTCGGTTGTGAGGAGAATGTTGTGGCAGATACGCCACAAATTTTTTTTAACAGGATTCGACACATTCATCCCCCAAATCACCTTTCACAGAAGATGCAACCTCGAAGTATAAGAACACTCACCACCCTTTGCCTCTTGTAGATCTTTTTCAATGTGGTAGGCACTCAGAACGTGAACTCACCCATTGTGGAACCCCGCCAAATCATTAGGTCACATTGGCTGTACTTACTAAGAGGGACACTTAAGATTTGCTCCGCTTCCTCCTTGCTAAAATTTGTGTGAATAAGGGATTCGTTCCATCATTTAGTCGTAGTATCAATTAAATTGCTAACTTTAGCATCAACCGGTAATAACTTAGGGGGATAATTACACTTAACCCTCCTGATTTATCCACGGTGTGATGATTTACCCCCTAATGTACCAAAATTGGTACATGACCCCCCGAACTTGCCAACGTGTGGCAAAATCAACCTTCCGTCCAATCGACCGTTCGTTTGGACGGAAAATCGGTCACGTGCAAGTCACGTGACCGTTTAAGACAGAGACCCTCCCCAAGTCACGTGACTTGCACGTGACCGACTTTCCGTCCAAACGAACGGTCGATTGGACAAAAGGTTGATTTTGCCACACGTTGGCAAGTTCGGGGGGGTCATGTACCAATTTTGATACATTGGGGGGTAAATCGCCACACCGTGGATAAATCGGGGGGTTAAGTGTAATTATCCCTAACTTAGGCGAAAATTGGACTATATACGTTGTAGGTTGTGGGAACCACTTATCCCCCCATATCCTCACATCACTGCCATTCCCTAACCTCCAAACAAAATCCTCATTAATAAGATCTGAGGAGGAAATAATGTTACGCCAAGCATATGACGGTCTGCCACCAAGCTCAGCCTTTAAGAAAGAAGACCTTGAAAAATATTTTGCCTTCAAAATCTGACCTGCCAAACTGCGAAGATTATGCAGGAATCGCCTTCCCTGTTTAGCAAGAAGTGCTTTGTTAAAACACCTTAAATCACGAAATCCCATTCCCCCCTTAGCCTTTGAGAAGCCCAATCTCTGCCAACTCATCCAATGGATCTTGGATTTATTGTCCTTGTGCCCTCACTAGAAATTTTGCATCAAAGAATTTAGCTCCTTACACAAACCAATAGGGAGTAGAAACACACTCATGCTGTACGTTGGTATTGCTTGGATCACAGCCTTGAGTAAAATTTTATTTCCAGCATTAGTTAAGAATTTTGTTTTCCAGTCATTTAATCGCTTCCACACTTTATCTTTGATACATTTAAATTACATCATTCGGATTTCCCCATTAGGGCAGGGAGTCCCAAATATTTGTCATATCTCCGTATGCTAGGAATTCCAGATAACCGAATAATACAATCTTCAACCTCAGTACGAGTGTTGCGGCTAAAGAAGATGGAAGTCTTCTCTTTATTAAGCTGTTGACCCGATGCCCTTTCATAGACTTCTAGCAGGAGTCAACCTCCCCCAATCTCTAACCGTAGCCCTGCAAAATAGTAAACTATCATTTGCAAAGAAAAGATGATTTAATCGAGGTCCCTTTGAAGAAGCAAAAACCCCCGTGAGTCATCATGAATGTTTAGCTTGGTAAAGCATGTTACTCAGAGCTTAAGTACAAATAATTAACAAGTACGGTAAGAGAGGATCCCCTTGTCTGATTCCATGAGTAGGCTAGAAGACTTCTGTGGGCTGCCCATTTATAAGAATGGAGAATTGAATAGATTGAAGGAATTCCAAAACCTCTTGCAAACCTCACCTTAGTACATCACTCGCCACCCCCGGCCTCTGTCTCTCTATTGCAAGTTCTTCATTCTCCCTTTAATCCAAAATAGCCATGAATCACACAAATATACCTATTATGCCAGATCCCTTGACTGAATGTGTCGAGTTTATGAATCTGAGGCCTCCTCCTCCGATGCTGTTGCTTCCTGGAATAAGGAATTGTTGCGGTTATAGTTTCTACGGTTGGGTAAGTTTTGATAATTTCTT
The DNA here is from genome assembly GCA_028654335.1 of Alnus rubra. Classification (NCBI taxonomy): domain Eukaryota; kingdom Viridiplantae; phylum Streptophyta; class Magnoliopsida; order Fagales; family Betulaceae; genus Alnus; species Alnus rubra. Next base: position 2,158,898 of record JAJPGS010000001.1, on the reverse strand, counting down.
ATTTTTCTTATTATTTTTTGTTCTAATATAAATATGTAACTAGTGTTTAATTTTTGTAGAGTTTTTTTGGGTTGATTAATTTTCAACAACGTGGTTGGAGGGTTTTGGGGATTGACAATATTGGAAGAGTTGTTGGTTTTAGTGATGAAATGAAAAGAATATTTAGAGAGATTGCTCTCCAAATCTGAAGCTTCCATAAAGCTAGTGCATATTGTGGGGATGTGTGGAGAACTGTAGAGATTGACCCCTACAACCTTAGAGTAAGTTTCTCATTTGTACCTGTAAAAGACTACCGATTTCAAGGAGTAAGGTGCGGTACCTTTCATTTCAAGTATTTGGTGGCTATTGCCATGATAGACTTGGGTGCTAATTATGTCATTTTTCCCTAGTGATTTTAGAATTTTCTTTTCTTTTCTTGATATCTATACATCATCTCTTTATTCTCCGGATATACAAGTGATGATGGACTATAGTCTGTTTCAATTGTTTCATCCACTGCTTTATGATTGCACAGACATAACAAACTTTGTTCATATGGTCATAGAATACCAAAACCAAGACCGGCAATATTTTGAAAGAGAACTGAATTTGAAAGATACTGCGTATGGGTTAATTGGATGGGCTCATAATCTTAATCGATATAGTTCTGTATTTGTATTTCTCTCCCGCAATAGACAGTCCCTTAGAACGTCTAAATTGTATTATAACAATATCCCCTGGCTGATGCGGAATTCCCACCAACATTTCTTAGAAAATATTGGAGTATGTATTAATTTGATTTTAAAAATTTAAAGTAAGATAATTAATTTGATTCATATATATTTATAATAATTTTATTATTCAGTTGCCGAAAATCAGCTATGAAATGATGGAGTCGGATCTCAATACTGAGCCGCCGGGAATCTGCTTAAAGCTATTGGACACATTTTTGAGGGCTCCAAGTTTACCCAAATGGAGGTTCGCAGAAATGATAGAGGCCAAACCACCGGGCTTCTATACTTGTCCATTCGTATTTACTCCAGGTCCAGTATAAGAACCACCAGCAATGTAGTGGTATATATCTAGTTTTTGAGTTTGAAAGTTGTATGAGATTTAGTGATTTTGTAGTTTTTACATCTTTGTTGTCGATGACTTTGTTGGGTTCTTAGTTCTGGAACTCTGGATTATTAACATGTTTATTTGGGTTTAACTTCTGAAGTTGATGCATCTTAATTTCTCTCATTTTCTAGATTTTGGATATGTTGTGATGGACATGCATGTATATATATATATATATCATATGTATACATTTGTGTCATGTATATGTATATGTATCTTTTGCTTTTTCTTTTTTTGTTGCATCTATTATTCCAAAAGTTTCCTTTAATTTGCTCACAGTAGACGAGTGCTATGCCAATTGGGATCATAACAAAATGAATATTAGTAGCCAAGCTCAGGCGGAGCCAGGCCCAAGTTGGGGGCCAAATTGAAAAAAAAAGTTTGGCCAAAATTAGAAAAAATAATAAATTGGGCAAAATTTTAATTTTTTTAGAACCGGGCGGGGGCCGGGGCCCCCCAAGCCCAGGTGGCTCCGCCCTGGCCAAGCTTTTATTGCTTTAAGGTTTAGGGCATTTACATTTTTTTTTTCTCGATGAATAAACCTTTCATTGAAAACTAAAGCACAATTACAACCATCCAGTAAGAAAACTGGAGCACTGTTCACCAAGAATAACCAACAAACAAAACAACAAGCCTTTTGTTACAGCCAACACAGCCTAACAGACAAAGGCAACAACAACAGACAAACAGAACTGCATTAAGCAGCAAACATTCGACCCAAAGAAAATACAACAAATAACCAAGCCATTACGGTGGTGGCTGGGCTTATTACTGTTGCAGCATGGCTGTAGTGGGTACCGGGAGTCTTGGAGCTAGCCACTGGCTTGGGTAGCCTCTTGTGGCTATCCTATTGATGGCTTCCAATCCTTTTTATGGCGCCCCTAGCTTGGACGACATCCTCTTTCTTGATGAATTTGGCGGTGTATTGCATCACAATTAAGCTTTTCCTGTACTAGGTCCATGAATTCCATGGCTTTCGTTTCTTACATCACTTTAGGAAATAAAGTCCCACAATTAAAACACTTAGGGGGCAGCCACGGGTAGACTACCCTAACATTCACAGATTCACCATTACTACGACAAATAGTCAATTCCTTAGGATAATCTGAATTCATATCTGTCTCCACTAGGACCCTAGCAAATCCTAGCGGTTTTTGTTCCTCAATTACCTTATCCGTATACAAAGGAACCCCAACCCCACTAGCCACATAACCAAGACAAGTAAGTGTCCAATATTCCATAAGCAGGTAGATAAGTTTGACCCAAACAGGTACAGAAGATAAAGCAAGTTTAAGAACCTGCATATCTGGTTTCCACTTTCGAAGTATTAGAGGTTTGTTGGAAATGTGCCACAACCAAGAATCCAAAATTTAATCACAAGAGGATTCATCCTGGAACCGGAATATGTACATTCCGTTCTCTAGGGAAAAAACCTCAACTTCTCCAAATTGATGCAACATAGTTGAAGCTGCTTTCTACACCAGGAAATATGGTAAGGACTTGTCCATGAACTGTCCCACCAAACTTGAGCGCCATAAAGAAATCCCTTCCTTGACAACTTCAAACCTCGCCAATGTTGTGCGAACCCTATCCTTCTCATAACATCATCAAGAAAACCCCGTTCCACCTGGTCATATGCCTTGCTCATATCAAGCTTTATCGCAACATGACCCGTTTTACCCCATGCGAGCACGTTATCACAAATCAATCTCCTGGGGTTGAAGGCACTTTGATTTGGAGAGATGATAAATGGAAGGACATCCTTAAGTCGGTTTGCCAACACTTTAGAGTTTAGTTTATAAACAACATTGCATAGGCTTATAGGTCGAAAATCTGCTACAGAAATAGTTTGAGCTTTTTTTTTTGGGATTAACACAATATGAGTACTATTTATGTCCTTATCCATAATTTCCAAACTAAAAAACTTTGAAATAGCCTTACAAACCTCATCTTCAATATGAGCCCAATTTTGTTGATAGAAAGACGCTAAGAAACCATCCGGATCGGAGCTTTAAAACGCCTCATGAATTGTAGAGCTTGACTCACCTTTTCAACAATACAATGTCTCAATAAGCGAGTGTTCATCTGCTGTGTGACTCGACACTCCATACCAGACAGACATGCATCAATTCCTTCTATATTATTATCTCTAAACAACCCCTTGTAATATTGCAGGAAAGCACCCTTAATGTCAACTGGTTCGGTACAAAGCTCCCCCTCCAAATTTTGATTTTTTTTTTTAATCTCATTCACCTTCCTTCTTTGATTAACACAGGCGTGAAAATACTTAGAATTTTTGTCCTCCTGTTGTAACCAAGCTTGCTTAGCCCTTTGCCTCCATTTCAATTAAATCATTTACTTCCACCTACAGATTATGCACTTACTCTATGTTCGTCCCATCCCCTTTTCCCTGTAGGTTACTCAATAGAGAAGACTTCTGCATAATCATATGTTCGGTAGGATCAGAGTGTACCTTGCGCCATTGATTGCAAGCATGTTGGCTATTTTTTAGCTTATTTTTCACAGCACTCCAAATGTCTCTATAGCCTATTTTTTCCTTCCAAACCCGTTGTACCACATTCGGGAATCCCTTTTTTTTTTTTGCCACCAGGACTCAAACCGAAAAAGACCCCTCCTGCTTTGACGTGTTCCATGAGGATCCTTGAGAATTACATGCAAGGGGGCATGGTCTGAGCTGCAGGCTGCCATCACTTCCACCGCTAACTGAGAGAACTTCAAAGCGAACGAAAAGTTCGCCATGGATTACCAGTTCCTTCATGATAAATCGCCATGGCTCTACCCAAGCATTCCTTCGTGAATAAATCGCCATGCCTTCTGTTGAACCAAGTAAAATGTGGTCCAAAAAACCCAAGTCGTTCAATCGACAGTGTTCCATCATGCTTCGGAAATCCTCCATTTGCACTAGTGGCCTTCTTGCACCACCCTGCTTTTTGGGGTCCTCCAGAATCTCGTTAAAGTCACCGAGACATAGCCAAGCATGTGGGGAGAATGTGGCAAGATGCTGAAGAAGCTCCCACGATTCCTTACGTCTGTGAGTTTCCGAGTGTCCATAAAAACCCGTTAGTTTCCAGTGAACATCTAGGTCTATAGAATAAACGGTCCCATTTATATGCCATCGACTAAATTTTTGAATGCTGACTTGAAATCAGCTTTCCAAAACAAAGCCAAACAAACCCCTACTCTTTCCTCTACTGTCAACAGCAAAAACATAATCAAAACCCAGCTTCGATTTGAGACCTCGAGCGGGGCTGATTGTAGTTTGGTTTCCATCAAGAAAACCATATCGGGATACTTCTCCTTCACCAACTGGCAAAGGACACGAATTATCTGGGGGTTCTTAAGCCCCCGGTAGTTCCAACTAAGGATACTCATGGGGATAGGCAGGGATGATTATCAGCCTCCGCCCTTTTATTGTCTTGGTTAACAGCAATCCTATAACATTTCTTCCCCACAACAGCTTCAATCTCCTGTGCGTCAATGATGTGCCTCTGGCCTCTCTTCCCGCGACCCTCTTTTTTAACTGATGTCCCATGAGATGTTACCCTTCCTCCCCGAACCTTACATTTCCACTTTGCAGATGAGTTGGCAGATAATTTTTCGGCATGCACTACAGCAAACTTATAAGAATCATTTGCTGCCTGTGTTTTGTTCGATGGGCCCGAGCCAATAATCCCTTGAGTCATGGGTACATTAATCCATGCTGAAGAAGGGGTATCTATTGGGCCTTCAGTGTTCTCAAATGCAATTGGGCCCCTTTTAGGAGTAGGGTTATCAAAACTTAGTCCATTTGGAACAAGAGAAGCTTACTTTGAGAAGTTATTTGATGGACTCAAGATAACTTCTTTAGCTGCACCGGATTCAGCGCCCACCATTGAGCATACTCTATCAGGTTATTCCCCAATACTAACTCCTTTATCTGCCCCGGATTTAGCGCCCACCGATGAAAATTCTCTATCAAGTTGATCCCCAATACTCAGGGGTAATGGATCCCCTATCAACACGTCTCCATGCTTTTCCCCCCGATATTCTCGCGTTGAAGTGAGCAGTTGTGTTTTGGACGTAACCACAACCTCCTAGGGTGGCCGGACCTTCCCTAGCGCCACCCCCTCCACTGTTATTCACCAGAAGAGGGTGAGATTTATTCTAACCAGAAAACCCACCATCCTCCTAAGTCCTAACAATGTTCACCATGGCGATTGCTTGCACTCTTTGGGCTTCCTGCTGCCGCCACATGCGAAATATCTGTTGATTTGAATTTTGCAAACCTTTCATACCATCCATGTCCAGAATTAGAACATTTAGAGACAGGAGATGCTCGGAGCCAAGTTCCAAATTGAATTGTCGAAGTTGCTCCCTGTGAACACTCCTTTTCAATCCCAAACAACCCACAACACCATGGTGTATGATGCCACAATGAAAACAAAATTTAGGGAGGCACTCATACTGAAAGGCAGTCCATGTGGACTCACCTTGGAGTTTGAGAACCCGTCCCTTAGCAGAGGCTTGAAGAGATCCATCCGTATTTTAACGCAAAGATACCCCCCCAACCTATCTTGTCCTCCTCTGTTTCAACCTCCTCCATGACACCCACCGAATTGCCAATTTGGACCTCCATTGTTTCACTCATACACGCCAAGGGCACGTTGAACATACGGACCCAAAAGGCAGCCTTCTCAAAATCCATTTTAGCAGGTGTAATGGCACCAATAAAGTCCTCAATAGAGAACAGATTTCCTTCAAAGACCCATGGCCGACCTTCAAGTACTCGGGACTTATCCCAAACATGTTCAAATTCTACTATGAACAAATTATCTCTCAATACCTTAAAGGCGATCGTTCTTGTAGGTTTCCAACCCCGAACAAGAGTAGACTTAACAACATCTTTTCCAATTATCTGATCAGCAATTAGCTTACCCACCAGATATGATCGTCCACGCTGAAACATACCAATCATCGCTTGATCTATCGCCTCCACCTCCAAACTCTCCTCCTCTGTCAAAGAAAAATTTCACCATAAAGTTGAAAGATCCTTTGCCATTAAACCAATCTAACAGTAAACTCCAAGAAAAAACTGCAATCAAACTTGTAAACGGGACTCACCTCCACAATCCAAAAGGACCAGGAGAATTTTCCTTCTCCTCTATGTTAGCCGTGTTTTCCTAGAGAGAAAGATGCCGATGGGACTATTCTCAACTGTGGTGATACTATTAAGTTAATGATTATGTTATTTTAAGATATTTTAGGTTTAAGTAGTTTATTTACTACTCTAGTTTTAAATTATTTAGTAATTTATTTGTGGTTAATAAAAAAAATAAGAGATATACTTTCCTGGATATTTACTTGACGATTGATGAATTAGTTTTAACACTTCTTTAGTGGGAATAATGGCCATTTTTCCATTACATCCTTACACTAGATTGACATTAGCACAGATTCAATTTTACTTCAAAAATCTAACTAGACCATGATATTCCTTCCCACATAACAAGATCGAAAATTTCGCAAAGCTAGTAATCATTTTCCACTATCTAATTGATTTTGAATAAAATTTAAGAAAGATTTTAACATCTCATAATTAAAAGTTAAAAAATAAAAATAAAAATGCATACATGTGTCCATAAATTTTGCACTCAATATATTGCACATGGGCTCCACCCGAAGCCCTATTGGGTTTTTGGTGCATCAATCTACTGTAACCTTAAAATATATTACAAGGCCATAAAAATAAATTACATTCCCATCATTACATTTATGAAGAAAATCATACCAAATTTTCTACTTATAATAAATAAATGAGGATGCCACGTCACCAATATACTTGTAAGGTGTGTACCTTATACATTCATCAGCACACACAATGGAACTACAAATTACCAATGTCAACTCTATCCAATTTCACAATATATATATACACACACAATTAACCAATTAATCATGGTATATGATGGGTAATTGGATAGAGGAAAAAAGCCACATTCACTACCTAGGGGAATGGGATTAATAACCATTAAATCCTATGACACATATTTTTATTTATGCATTTAGTGCTTTAATAAATTATTAACCCAACCAATCACCATGAACCAATTATTAGAGAAATAAATACTACATTTTTTGGTTAATTATCATTGAAGAATATTTTTGAATGATAAAAAAATAATTTCATAATTCCAAGCAGATTTCTCACAAGTCGGATTTGTTGCCTGGCTCACGTCCAATACAAGATCTCACGAACCAGAGCTTTTCTTCATCACGATGAACAGGATCCTCTCCATTTCAAATGTAGAGGATTCTCTCCATTTACTTAAGCATAGTTATCTTTTCACATTTTCATGAAATGTAAAAAGACAAACATGTCCCTACTTTATAACTAAATAGAGAGAAATGGAGAGGATCCAAATCCTCACGTAGGAAGCTACTAGAGTCTCCTTAAAAACTCCACACTTCAAATTCTAGGGTTCTTGATGGTTACCCTAGAGATTATGAATGTAGAGAGACAATCATAATTTTCTTTTTCAACTTTTTGAGTGTCTTTTCGAAACATACGTTCAATTCATTTCATAACCAATCTAGTGTCTCTCTACTTCCTAAGAACGGAGAAGTTCTAGAAGAAAGATTATCAACTCATGATAGTAGAATTCTATTCCAATTCAAATAGGCAGGGAGTTAGTAAACAACCACCCCACCTACTCTTTTGTTTCAATTACGATTCTAAACTATACTAACTCTGTAAATGTTACATTAATTTCCTAACACCTTTTTACAAGAGAAATGTTTGATTTTCATTCTCTTACTCATCTCTTGTTTATCTCCGTACAAAAAAAAAATTACATCTTTTCCCATGGCAGCTTCTTGCCCTTGTCTTTAACCAAATTTCAGGCATCTCTCTGGTTTGATCATTTGCAGGCTTCCAACAACTCCAGTCCTAACTTCCTACCATTTATGATTACTGTAACACTACTGTTGAATAAGAAAGCCACAATCCACCTCCCTCTTGCTAATTAAGATCACATGAACAAGTCCATTTAGTCCTGGGGTTATCAAGGTTTTTTTTTTTGTGGCTTTTTGTAAGTGGACTTTTAAAGAGTCAAATATCGAACACACGTATTACCGACAGTGGATTTGACCGAAGAGAGCCATTGGCGAGAGATGTGGTTGGTGTTTGCTTATATTATAAACATTTGAAGAAAGAATAAAAAATTAACAAAAAAATCTGCTGATACATTCGTAAGAAGGAAGAAAACAATTTTCCATAGCCTAACACGCAACATAGAACCCCATTTTAATTAACTGAAAAAAATGCAATCAATCCTTCATTGACAATTTCGTACATTTCATATGAACACAAGCAACGTTTTCTATTATTGATACATATATGACAGTGCAAAAAATACATTGTAGTATTGAAGAGGACAGGGGAAAAAAAAATATGAAATACAACTAAAAGTAAGAACCACTACCAACTACATTGAACCCTTGACACATGAAATACAACTCAAAACAGGCAATGGAGTAAGCAAATTGATGTAGAGAGAGTCCAAACAGTCACATCTATCTGTGAAGTAATAGGCATGAATCGATCACCTCAATGAGGCTCATTTGTAGGTTCCCATACCCACACCAGCGTCTCTAGCATATGGTTGGAAGCTTTCCCTAGCCTTGGAATAGAAAATATAGTAGAACTGAGATACTATGCTAGTGAAGAAAATGAAAGCTGCTCCTGCTCCAAATACTCCCTTTCTCAAGGTTTCGCAAGAAAGAGAGCCTCCGCCTATTATTGCCCTGTACTTGGTATGTTTGGCGTTCCTCACCGATCCCGCCAGCAAGCAGATTTCGGCGATCAAGAAAAACAACCTGACAGAGATTATATGAATAGTTTATAAAACATTCACATGAATCTAATATAGTGCAACAACAATTTGTGGTTGTGGATCTGTTTAAGTCTATTTGAGACCAAAATTTTTTAAGTTGGTATATATGGGCACATACCAGCAGATCATGAAGAGAACAATTGCCCAGGCTCTTGAACCCCCAGGATTCAAAGACTGTCCACAACAGAAGCATCGGCTTGCCACCATTATAAGGACTTGACCAGCCATGAGGAAAAAAATGCACCGACGCCGAAGCCTGTTGCAATGTCCGAGTCATAGACACAGTGGCTATAGTTTTGTTCACTATCCGGGACAATGTTGGCCTGTCAAGTGTCAAAGAAAACTGTGTATTCATTATATATCATTTGGAACCAGCAACTCAGCCCTCAAATTAATAATATCAGAGCCAAACCAATTTTATGATCATATAATTTCTGAATCGGGGGAAGGTCCTTTGAGGATCTGTTTTTTTTTTTTTGGAAAAAAAAAATTAGCTTTCAATTGAATCTGTTAGAGAGCTAATGCCAATTTAGTGGAAAAACCATAAGGAATCAAATATTGCTTTCAAGACAACTGTCTCTTTTTCTTTTTTTTTCTTAATAATCAATTTCACATTTTAAAATATAAAACCTTTCTTACATTATTTGTGAAAAAATGTAAGGAAAAGAAAGAAATCTAATTTGAATCTCAGATTACATCAACTGGGGACTAAAATCCTCTAGTCAACCTTAAGAGTCTTTTCTCCCATTCTGTCCTTCATCATTTTTTCTGATTTCTTCTCTCTTTTCTAGGCTACCAAACATAAGGTAAACCTCCATACTGATTTCTGCTAACCCCCAACAGAGAGAGAGAGAGAGAGAGAGAGAGAGAGGAAAAATAAAGGAACAATAAGATTTGTTCTTATTTGTTAAACTTGATTTGGGTGATAGATTTAATGAGTAATACAACTGGAAACTTGCGTAAATATTTTTTTCTGACACATTAAGAAAAAACTAATGCCTATATTCATCATATCTGGGAAACTTATGGGCATTTGTGCAAGTATTCCACCAACTACTCCGACAAAAGATGATTACCCACAGCCACAACCACGTTAATTTTTCTCCCAAATCATGATTTAGCTTTTGCTTATACAGTCTCCCCACCATGTTTCTATAATTTAGAAAACTCCCATCTCAATGCTCTGTGTGTGAAATAGAGAAAGAAATACAAGATTATTTCCATTAAAAGTTCAGACAAGAATACAACCATGATTGACAGATCTGGCATTTTCATTAAAAAAAACATATCCAAGAAAATACTTTCTTGTGGTCGTTAATAAATAAATAAACAAAAAATAAAAAATCATCCTCAATAACTCATAAGAAATCTAACAAACGAACAATATGCAACAAATAGAAGTATGAGTGTAGGAGACCTTATATAATCTTTAGCGCCACCCAAGTTTTTATTTGTTCTTTATAAAAGTCCAATTTGCACTTTTCTTTGTCTTTTCTTTTCCTACGTTCCTCAGCAAACCCAACAGCAGTTACAGAAACCATCAGGAAAATCACTTGAAACTCAACAAACATAGAAGCCAATAAGGCATTTCATACCCAAAAAAATGCACCAAAACGACTGAAATTGCTAAGCAAGAAAAGTAACAGAGAAAAGAGTGATCAGTTAAAGAAAGAGAGTGGACTGAATCAATGCTTACAGTGCTTCTCCTCTGCTCGGCACCAACAGCCAAACCGAAAGCAATCAAATCAACGATGAATACTGTGATCAACACTACCTTGGAAGCCATTGATTTGCAGCTTCACACAACCCAAGCAGATCTACCTCTCTGTCTCTCTTTCTCTTTCTATCTTTCCTTTTTCTACCCTCTATCTCTCTATATAACATAACAATAATCCCCTGATGTATTGAAGAAGCAATATACAAAGAGATTTACCAATAGAAAAGAACATCACAACAATTGAAAATGGCCACCTCACCCGCACCTGTGAAACTCCGAAAATGCCCATGAAGATAAACATTTTATTTGTTTTTTTTTTTTAAAAAAAGATAAAAATAAAAATATTAACGCATTTTAAAACACAAAATATTCAAAATTATTTACACTTTATATCATATAAAATACTTTTCTTAAAAAAAAAAAGACCTTTCTAAAAAAACCATTAACAATAAGCTCAAATTATTAACTTTTTATTTTATTAAAAAAAAAAGAAGCTTATGCTTACAATTTTGTCAAAAAGTAGATTGAGATTTCCAATAATTTGCTGCTCAACAAATTAAATTGTACATTGTGAGAGGTCTCATTTAGAATTTATTTATCTAAATAAATTTGGGAGAATTTCACTTAAGAGTACTGAACTATCAGCCTATTTGACTTAAGGGTAATGAACTTCAAAACATCTCAAACTATAGTATCCAATTTTTCAAACGTTTCAATTTCAGTACTCTGTTAAGATTTGCTGTTAAATTCTGTCAAAATTTTTAAAATACAAAAATTGCTAAGATTTAGTATTGGTCAGAATTTAACGGAATTCATAAAAATACTTATGCCTGAATTTTGAAAATTTTTATAATTTTTTTTTAATATAAACACAGGATATTTTAAAAATTTTGGCAGGATTTAACGATAATTTCTAACGAATACTTATTATTGAGACGTTTTAAAATTTAACACTCTTAAGTCAAATAAGTCAATAATTTGATACTCTTAACTCAAGTTCTCTTAATAAATTTTATGATGTTTAGCCATCTACTTGAACGAAATTTTTTTATGTAAACATTATTACACGTGTAATTTGAACAGAAAAATATTAAAAAAAAAGGTGGGGGTTATTAATAATCAATAATCATTGGGTGTGGGGTTAGTTTAGTTGCAAGGGCATTATTGGCAAGCAAGGTCAACATAGGTATTTTGAAATGAGAGAAGAAAGTAACAGCAATCCTTAATTTGTTGGGATGTGACCCATTGTCGGTGAGGCAGTAGATGGTGGTATTAAAGTCAACCAACTTTATTTATTTATTTATTTATTTATTTTATTGTTAATGACCGGACAAGGAACCTTTGCAGTTTGCTTTCAATGCTGGCTGTCTTTCACTGTCACTGGGCTCGGGCGTATTATGCTCGGGCTACAGTTTGGTGTACAGCTGGTTGGGTCCTGCCTTTCCAATGAAGTAATGGCATGTGAACATGTTACACGTGGTGCCCATATTTTTGACAAATACAGCAAAGGTGCTACAAATCTCTATCGTTCAACAAACTACACGTACACGTGAAATCCAAGGAAAGTAACATGAAAGAAAGAGGAAGGACTGGGGGAGGATCGCTGGATCAGCCTAGTTTACGAATCGGTGGATATGAATTATTAATAATTTGAATAAATAATGTGAGAAACTACATTTTGATTTATTCGGTTTATCATATTATTTGTCTAAATTAATAGTGTTAATGCCGAAAAATTAATAGTAATTATTCGTGTCTAGTCTTTGATTTGGAATCCTTACAAAAAAGCCAAAGGTCAAAGTCGTACGCCGCCAAAGAGAAAGAGGGCGAGGGCACCACTTCGATGCTTAAATCAGTAACAAAATAAAGGTGATAATGAGAAAATAAATAGGATTAGGGCATAAATCTACTTGGTCTAATCTCCTACTGACATTTTTATAAGCGATATACCATTTATGTTGCGTGCTTGCCACTGTGCCTTCATTAGGTAATATGTTATTAATGAGTTGCCTTTAAATAATTTTTCGTTATATACAACATTTCATATATGGTCTTCTGATCGAACATGTGCTCTGAGTAAGCTGTGGTGTGTTCAAATAAGCTGTTTTTGAGCTTTGGGTAGGCTTTGAGTGGGCGGCATTCATTTGAGTTTATCCATTCAGCACTCTCCATTTCCTTAGGCGACAAGTGTGGGCCAATGAAAATGAAAGTGAGAGAGCCATTTCAAATAATAATTCAGATAATTAATTGCTGTGAATTCCAATTCAATGAAATAAACAAACCCGACTCAATCGATGACATCTCCACGACGGCTGTTGAGTTACTTACCTACACCGCCCATGTTTTTGCCCCGACAAACAGTGAACTGCTGCGCCCTATGATCCATTAAAAATTGATTATGTGATATTAATCCCGTTAATGTAACGTAAGTAAGCAGTTTGCATGTGTATATATATATATATATAAGAGTGGCCCAAAAACCCTCTAAAAGGTGGGTGGACTGCTCCTTTGGGAATGGTTTGAGCCACCCTAAATTAAGAGAGATTTTGGAAACGGTTCAAACCATTTCCACGTGATGGAGTAGTTCAACCCATCCCAAAAGTTTCAAGCCACCCTTTCAAAAAAAAGTGGGTGAATCTTGTTCTCTCTCTCTCTCTTTTTTTTTTTGTTACCTTTTATTTAATTTTTTAATTTGATGGTAGAATTGTAATTCATAGGAGTTCTGACGGAATTTATAGGGAAGAATGATTTGATGTAGGATCACATTATGAGGATCAGATCCTAAAGATAGATTTAATAAAAATCCATACCCCAAAGATCAATTCAGTAGTTTAGTCCATTTTAAAAATATCAAGAAAAATTGAATTGAATTCCCTTTATAATTCATTTATTCGTTTTATCTTAATTAATTGAATTATATTGAAGTTTAATTTATTCACAAATTGATTACAAAAGAATGTAAATACTAATTAAACCAATTAATCTCCAGCTTTTAGGTTTGCTCACTTTGGGAAAATAATAAAAGAATAATTAAAGGTAAAACAAAACTTAATTTCCTCTCATTTACTACTAAAATGAATCGAGTAAATAATCAAAAACAGCAATCCCAAATGCATTTTTAGTATAATCAATCACATGGTACGTACGTGATCAATCATGATTTTATGCTCACAGGATTTGATCCTACGAAGATAAAAGCTGTTCAATAATATTGCAAATATGGAAGAATAGGCAACTAACATGGAAACAAGTGATATGGATTTCTTTTCTCGTAGCTGTTCCTGTAAATGTTGCCAAATTCTTTGCCCATTTTGCACCATCCATAACATGGAAACAGGTCATATATATATATATATATGGATCTTTTTGTGTGGTATATAATGAAGACAGATAACTCTTGTTCTTGTTCTTGTTCTTCTTTTGATCCTTAATTTGGTTGTGAAACCATGAAATCAATGTGGTCTCGTGTTCTTCGTGCGCTGCTTGTGAGGATCAAAGCGTCGAGGTGGAGAAGAGCCTCTAAGTGGTAAATTACTTTACTTTATCCTCCTCTTTCTTTGTTTATTAATAATCAAGTTCTCTATGATTCAAAAGCTTAACTTATTTTATTATATGTTTTTCTTACAAAATCACATGTTAATATAAAATATATGTTAGCCATTTAAACAATAATAATACGCGGATTAAGGAAATGAAATTCGGATCCCCAGCAATCCGAACAATAAACATGAGAGAGAGGCCCTATGGAGTACTTTACCTACCCGAACAAAAAGGTGGGCTGTTTAAAACCTACTCGGGCAAGTAGGTTTTATATTACGGCTCTTATGATTTTGTTGATCACCCTAGATCAATTAATCACACTAATCCTTTTTACAGAATTATTGGTCAAGTAAAGGCCATTGAATTGTGGTAAACTGTGATATATACACTCGAAAGAACATTGTTGCTATGAAATTTCTCAGATTTTAATTTTATAAGCCCCTCGATAATTCCTTCTTTTCTTTTCTTTTTTAATTACCCTAGATAATTTTTGGCGTACAAATATTGTGTATTCTACTATTCTTCATAGTCTTGCTTTTATTTATGGAAAAAAAATATACTTTAACCCCCTAAATTATTATTGTATTTTTATTTACGCTTTCAAATTTTAAAAAGTAATATTGGGGCCCACACTTTCACCGCATGTCAAATTAGACACTTTTACATTTCCCTAAAAAAATAAAAATAAAAATAAAAAGGCCCTTAAAGTAATTAAAAATAACCATTTGAAATGGGGAAGCCCTTTTCATATTAACCCCCTTAATTTTTCTTTTTATTTTTCAAATGAGTATTATTTTATTTTATTTTTTAATAACTCCAAAGGTATTTTGGAGAGAAAAACACAAAAGGTGTCTAATTTAAAATGATAGTATTAATTGGTTTTTCGATGTCACTTTTTTGAAATTTGGAGATATAAATAAAAATAGAATGTCTCTCGTTCAGAAGGCCAAAGTATATATTCCGCTAGTTTTATTTATCCACTTTATCTGATTCTCCTTGCATAGCCAAAAAGCTGAAAAGGACATATTAACTCACTAGTGGTGCATATTTAATTTATGGTTCAAGTAAGCACGTGATAAAGCAGGCTCAGCTTCATCTAACCATCCAAAAGGCCAGGAAGGATTCCGTTATCAGGCAATCTCGTGCCGATATCGCTCAACTCCTCCAGAATGGCCAGCTCGACAAAGCCTTAGCCAGGGTACGTACGTACGTATTCTCTACATTTATTTTTCAGAAAATTTGGTTTAATTCCTCTAAAATTTTATTGCATTTGTAATTACCATTTAATTTTTTTTTTTTAAAAAAAAAACTCTCAATTTAGTGTATTTATCTTTTATTTTTTAAATTTCACTTATCCGTTAAGATTTTGCATTAAATCCTTTGTCAAAATTTTTTAAAATATTATTTTTTCTTCTTCTTTTTTTTTTTTTAGGAAAAAGAAAAAAATTTTCAAAAATTTAGGCATTTGTAAGGATTTAACGGATTTACAAAAATACCTATGCCTGAAACTTTGGATTTTTATTTTTATATGTATTTGTTTTAGAAAAAGAATTCAAATGTGTTTTGAAAATTTTGACAGAATTTAACAAAAAAATCTTAAAAAAAAAAATTTGAAAAATAAATACACTAAATTGAGAGTTTTTAAGTTTATAAGGGTAATTACAAAAACCGCGACAATTCAGAAGAGTCAAGTGAAGTTTCCCCTTTCTTTTAGTAACCAAGTTCTTGGTTGTCTTGGAATGTTAAATTACCACTTATACCAAAAGCTTAATAAGAAAATGTAAATTTAATCATTTAATTAATACTTTAATACTCACCCTTAGGTGTGGACTTAAACTCTCATTTAATAGGTGAAACCTAATAAGTGAAATGTTTAGTTAAAATGTGAGGTAAATGAATGAGGCAGAGTTCAAACTTAAGATCTCTGCCTTGATGTTGAATATCAATAAGTCCCTTAATATGGAAAATATTATTTATCTTAGAACTTTAATGGAAAAAGTACACATAACCCCCTTAAACTACCACTCAATTGTCAATGTACCCCATAAACTACCAATTGTGTCAATGTCCCCCCCTAAACTACCAAAAAATGTCAATGTCCCCCCTAAGACCAACAAAAAGACAAAAATGACCCTAATTGTTTTTTGAATAAGACAAAAATGTCCTCATAAATTCAAAAAATTAAAACTAAAACTAAAAAAGAAATATTTTAAAAAAATTAAAACTAAAACTAAAAAAGAAATATTTTAAAAAAATTAAATAAAAAACGATTTTTTTTTTTTAAAAAAAAGAACAAACTTTTTATTTTTTTTTTTTAAAAAAGTAAACAATTTTTTTTTAAAAATAAATAAAACAAATGAAAAAAAGAAAAAAGAAAAACCAGTTTTTATTAAATTAAAAAAACGAAAAAGAACAATTTTTTTTTTAAAGAAAAAAAACGAAAAAACGAAAAAACAAAAAATAACTGAAATTTATTTATTTTTTTAAAAAATAAAACAAATGAAAAAAAAACCAGTTTTTATTAAATTAAAAAACGAAAAAGAACATTTTTTTTAAAAGAAAAAAAAACAAAAAATAACTGAAATTTATTTATTTTTTTAAAATAAAACAAATGAAAAAAAAACTGTTTTTATTAAATTAAAAAATCGAAAAAGAACAATTTTTTTTAAAAGAAAAAAAAATTGAAAATTATTATTTTTTTAAAAAAAAATAAAAAACAGTTTTAATTTTTTATTTATTTTTGGAATAAATTTTTGTTATTTTATATTTTTTTAATAATTTTTTTTTAGTTTTTATTTGATTTTAATAATTTTATGAAGGGCATTTTTGTCGTTAGGGTGACATTGACATTTTTTGGTAGTTTAAGGAGGGAGATTGACACAATTGATAGTTTGGGGGGTACATTGACAATGATGTGGTAGTTTGAAGGGGTTATGTGTACTTTTCCCAACTTTAATTTATATTAATCTTAAGTATTTTTAGAATAAGAGTATTTTCATTTTTTGGGTCTCGACTTAAGAGTCATAAAATATTGCTTAGTCTCTCTCTCTCTCTCTCTCTCTCTCTCTCTCTTTTTCACATTATAATTAGGTTGGGAGACTCTACAAGGATCAGAATCTATTGGCTGCATATGATCAAGTTAAGGATTTCTGCGAATGCATAATCACCAATTTCCCCGATATTTGCAAACAAAGGTACATGTCTAATGTCTTGGACAATAAAAGTGTCGATTTTCACCATGTTCATCATTAAGGTACTTAACTTCAATAGGCTGATATATACAATATTGTAGTGATGTACAATCCTTGCCTGCTGTTGTTCGCCAAGCCATGGCGAATTTGATGTTTGCTGCCTCCAGATGTGGTGAATTGCCGGAGCTACATTTGCTGCGGTGCATCTTCAGAGAGCGTTATGGTTGTGAATTCGAAACTGCCAATGTCGAATTACGACATGAAAATCTCGTGAGTTCTCAGATGAAGCAGAATCTGTGTCTAAATGTGGTGGTACCAGACGATGAGAAGCTCAAATTGATAAGGGAAATATCTGGAGAAGGAGAACACACTCTTCGGCTGGGGTTCAGGGACTCTGAACAAAGCTCCAAGATGCATTGCCAGGAGGTAGGTTGGCAACATGGAACAAGTTTTTATCTTATTGCCAATTCACACCGAACCCATAACAATGAATCTGGTAAACAAATTGATGGAAAATGTTAGTACAGTGACCGCAAGCTCCTAGCCAGGATGAGGATTTGCAAGAAAAGGAGATTAGAGGGTTTGCCCGTGGTGGACCCAGCGAGACCACTACGACGCTCAAGTCAGTTTAGTGGAGGGAATTTTGGCAAAGTGATAATAGAGTCAATTAGGCATACATGAACGAATGCCCTCCTCCTCCTTTTATAGTCTCTTGTCCTCCGCCATTTTTCATAGGGTTTCAGGAATTCCTACCAGTATTCTGTTACTGGTGTGGAGATTCTTACTCTTTTTATAGGCTCTCGTCTTTTGCCCTTCTTCATAGGTTTCAGGAATTCCCACCAGTATTATGTTACTGACATGAAGATTCATTCGCCAAGCTTGTTAGGGGAGTGCATGACGTGCGTAGGTCATTGGCCGAGATGGCGAAATAGGAAATCAGCTGCCGAGAGCTGTATTTTGGTGAGGTTGCACTCGGGTCCTTACTGAGTCTTTTAGGCCACAGGTCACTGGGCCCTTTAGGTCCTAGTTGTGGGTCATTAGCCTCCGCCCGCAGGAATCCTGGCAATTTCAGTGGGTGGCCTTCTAGGAGCCCGTCGATAGTTAGGTCCTCCATAAATTATGGGTTATCTCAATGTTATATGCATGCTTCTTGTATATATGTTTTACATTAATTAATTTAACGAATTCCTTACACTTGCAGATAAATAGTCGCTCTTACCCAAAGTGCAAGTCTGAGCAAAGAGCTGAAGTAATGGATTTGGATATGCATGATATGTATGTTGACAATAGCTTGGGTAATCGTAATGGCTCTCGTAATTCAACCGGAATCAAGAAAAAGTCCGCTAGCGTGGAATATCAGGAGACCTCATCGGCTACGACCTCCCCAGATGGTATGCCAAGTACTCCTGAGATGAGTATTGTATATCTCGATGACTTGGAAGAGAAGTCAGTGAACCAAGAACACCGCAATTTCAAGATATGCCTATAGATTAGGTGACAAACACATTTAAGGTTTGATGATTTTATGAAGCCGTTGGTTCAAGAAGAACGTAATGATGAGGATGAGCCAATTTAGGTTGAAGTCAATTTCACAGAGAGTAGAACCTTTTTGTTAAGTACATTGCCAGAATGAGAAATACGAGAGATTCTTCCACCAACAAATGACTAATGAAGTAATAAAGAATGCCAATGATGAATTATTACAGGGCTTTGTAATACATACAGCAGAATTTTGAATGAAATTAAAATACATACTACAAAAAAAACACTCCAAGTGTATATCATCAGAGCAAATTCATAAGAGATTACCTGTTTACAAATTCAGATGCATATAACATTTCAAATCCTTGTATGGCAGCAAAACCGAAAGCCTTATTATTATTATGAGAGCAAACAATTTTCTTCCACTCAACAGCTATATAGCACACATCAGCTGCATGATCAAACAATTCTACTGGGAAGTTACCTCTTGCCCGTGAATAACCAATATTCTAAAGCAGAGGCATCATGAATGGCATGAACACATAAGCTGTTAGCATGGAGTTCAGCCAACTATGACAGGATCATCAATTCACGAGTGAGTTTCAGCCTTTTTCCTTCCAAACAAAAGAAGCCTTTTAAACCCTTTGGCAGATTTAGTAGAGTTCTCATCGCTTTCCCATTTCTTCCTGGCATGGATTTGCTCAGAGACTGGTGGTGGAGTTGAGATTTCTATCTCAGAAATTTCAGATGAGAAAGGGACATTGTCATTTGTTGCTCCATTTGCTTCGATATTCTCGGCATAAGCCAACAAAGTTTTGTTAGGTGATGCTGGCATAGGATGTATAGTAATTTCAGGAATATCTTCATGGGGACCTTCAGAATGTGTTTTTTCTACAGGATGATCAGAAGATGCTTTAGATAATCCTTCAACATTGCCTCCTAGCTGATTCAGTTGTGGAACGTGATCTTCAATAGGCACAGATGAGGCCATGTCGAGTGAATTCCCACTGCAGTTTCCATCATCCAAGTCATCCTGATGTGAAACCACATTTTCCCCATTCTTCTCAGTTGAAGATGTATTGTGCAGCTCCTTGATGTCTTTCAGGACAAGGGCATCATTGGCTTGAGTTTCTTGTGCAGCTGATGACTTCACTAGCAATCCTGCTGTGGAATCCATGGAATCCTTTGCTTGAACATCAGAGTCTGAAGAAAGTGCCTGATTTAAATTCGTAGGAACCTTTATCTCATCTGAAGGTTTGACTTTGTTTAGACTCAGTTTCTTATTCTCAGCACTAGCTGTCTTCTGTGGTAAGGTGGTTGCACCAACACCATTTGCCTTCAAGGTTGATTTTTTGGGCTGCTCCGGCTTTGATTGAGTCGACGAGACCTTCTGAGTTATTCGTGCAGTTGCAAGGCGATCTATGGTGGAACTCCTAAGAACTGGCTTATGTAGTTTCTTGGTCTCTTCGATTGGGGTCTGAATTTTAGGCTTCTCAGTCTTCATGGAAGGTGTTGCAGTTTTATTTACTGTAGCTGTCCTTTTAGTTGTTACTGCACTAAACCCACTAGAAGAACTTCTTTCAGCAATTCTCTTCTGGCGTTGAATCGCTAACTCCTCCATTCTCTTTCTGCTCTCTTCTTCCTATTGGATAAGGGACGAAAAGAGACTGAATAAAATCAGTATGAGAGAAATGGGAAAGAAGATAAAGATTAATAATAAACAAGTAACTAAAGGTCTTAAATATCACAAGAAAATGGAGCACTAACTGGCATTTAAAAGAACATATTCAGTGTCATAGTGGGCCAATACAAATAATCAAGCCATCACCAAAATGACCAGAAGAGAGGAAGGAAATCATGAATGTCATTTTCAGGAGAATTTATAAAGTTTATCTCCATGCTTTAAGAACTCTTCGTAAAGAAATTTAATTATCCCAAATCATAAGGAAAAAAGAATGGACCTGTGTCTAATTCCATATCAAACAATATAAAAAATTTCAAATTTTATTGCACATTTATAAGCTCCCTCACACCCTGCTTCCCAGAATGAGCGAAAGAAAAAAAGAAAGGAAAAGCTTAAAAGTTATTATAAACAAAGGAAGCTACAGTTTTTTTTCCTTTATTTTCTCTTATTTAGTCAGGGACCCAATTCGACCCTAAATGTTTGTTAAATACCTTCTCAAATTTGCTCTTTGGAACTGAAGTTCGGCTTCCAGAAGATGGTTTTTTGCTCCCTGGTACAATATTAGATTTGCTTTTCCCAAGGGAACCATTTACAAGTTTAGACCTTGCTTC
Source organism: Alnus rubra (assembly GCA_028654335.1). Taxonomy (NCBI): domain Eukaryota; kingdom Viridiplantae; phylum Streptophyta; class Magnoliopsida; order Fagales; family Betulaceae; genus Alnus; species Alnus rubra. The sequence continues at coordinate 2,137,683 of JAJPGS010000001.1, read as the reverse complement.
TTTACTTGTAACTTTTCCCTCAGGAGTTCCATCTTTTTTACCTTTTGTATCCTTCCCATTAGAAGGCAGCTTATCATCAACACAGCCAGTTGTTTCACTGTCAGAATACCTCTTATTGGCTTCAGTTGATAAAATGTTATTCTCATAATCCATTTCTGGAGTCCAAGATGCCACAGCATGTTCTACAGTTGAATCACGATCAAGCATCATGTAAAGGTCATCTGGCTCATGAGCAGCAATAGCTTCAGGCTTATCGTGTGAAATTTCTGGTGTCCCATATTCATATTGAGCAGCTCCAACAATGTCTGAAACCATGCTTATGTCAGTCCTCAGTTGAGAATCAGATTGATTATCGAATGATCGAGCTTGAACCATGAAAGAGTCATCAGCTAAAACATCTTTTTTATTTTTTTCAGCATGAAAAATATCAACAGTTGCCGGTGAAATGTAAACACCATCAAACATGTTGAGATCTTTGCTTTCATCTTGATTTGCTGATTTATCTGGTTGGCTACTGAGGAACCAATCTCCTTCTTTTTGACATTTGGTTATGGAAGGTTCGGTAGCATTATCAGATATATTAGCATGGGAACGATTCCCTGATTCTTCACTTCTCTGTACAAATAACAATTCCTCATATGTGCTATCTGCTTTCCTAATAGTTGGGTGGACATTTTTGTCAACTTCAAAATTCGCAATGCGAGTTTTCCCTTCCATACTTGCATTCCTCTCTGTTACAACAAAGGAATCACTTGATACCGTTTGTTGCTTTGTAACTTTCTCTTGTTCCAGGTTAAAGGAAAATGGCCTTCCCTCTTCTGAGTTAGTCTTAAAATAATCCTCCTGGACTTCTACAGAGTTTGGCTCTGTACCAAGATAACTTGACTCGTCTCTCATAAGAAGATCCTGGAAAGCACCCCAATGGTCATTTCTTTTTTCCCGCTCAGAATTATTAGCCACTGTGTTCTTAATTTCCTGATCAGCAGCATCATTTGAACCATTTACAATGCCGGGAAGCTTGGCCCCCACTTGTTTCCTATGATGACGTGAAGTTGATTTATGTCTTCTCTCCAATGATTCAACTGCTTCCTCAACTTGCTGTTTGAGTGAATCCCCATCAATGAATGAATCCTCATCAGATGCATTCCCCTCTGAGACAGTGTCCTTCTCTCCATCCCTCTTAGAGGTTATGTAATTGATATTGCGGATAACAACCTTTCTTGAGGGCTTCTTCCCATGCTTCTTTTTATGTAGCTGCTCTTTTGAAGAGTACTTTTTGCTATGCTCCAAATACCCATCATCTGATTCACTCTCAGAACTGGCGTCACTGGGCTCAGTGGATCCATCTTGTTCTGAAGTTTCCAGTAATTTTCCACTTGAAAGTTTCTTTTTGTTCCTAGAAGATGATTTATGATTCCGATGATTATCTAGTTCCTGATCATGAACAGGACCAGAATCTTCCACATTTGAAGGCCATTGCATATTCCCTGGATAATATGAAGAAGCAGGCTGCATACCAGGAAAAAGGTAGCTTGGATATGGGGGCATTTGTTGAAATACAGGACCTTGAAAATTGTGCATGTAATGAGGAATATGATTTGTCCATGACATTGGTGCTTGAGCTCTCCCATTTGTTGATGGTATTTGAGTTGATGTCGGCAAGCTAGTATCTGCACATTTCAGAGTCAAAGAGGTAATAGTTACCCACTAAAGAGAGCAATCTTTACTAGTTTCTGCATAATTGGCAATTTAAACATAAGCTCCTGACAAAACAGGTTTTTCTCCACAAAGCATGGCTAAGATAAAAACAACTGCTAAGAAATCCAACCATATAAATATATGGTATAAGAACACACAAAAGCAAAATTGCATCGTCCTGGAAAAGTTGAAGTTATAATGTCCATGAGGCTAGAATGTATTTTTTTTTCTTGTAAACTTCAGGTCATCATAAGTGTAGTTCATTTTCTATGGGGGTGTTTGGCAAACAACAGAACTGGTTCAGTTATTATCTAAACTAAACCTGAATCATATTGAATTTGAACTGATTTTATTTTATATCCAATTTTTCTAGACTCCAGTTAAAATTAATTTGGATTAACATGCAGTTTGTCTAATTTGAAACTTGTTTTAGCATATTTTTAGCATGTTTAGATTATATATGATAATTAATTTTTTAATGCAGGAATGTGCGCATATAAATATAATGCCAACCTAACCATCAAAAATAATATTTTGAAGAGTAAAAAATTATTAACAATGCATATTGGTAGTCACAGACTCACAATGCCAAAAATACACACACAAAACATAGGATTTCTTTTATGTATTATGACCAATTTCATTAGAGTATTAAAGGGGTAAGGATGTGATGTAGTTAAGATATGAAATCATGTTTTGAGATGGAGAGATGCATATCATCGTCCATTTTTCGTTGTTTCAGTTCCACAAGTTAATTTTGGTGAATCATAATCTATAAAATAAGGAAAAAAGAAGAAGAAGAATTTTATGAGGGTCACTGCAGAATCTGTGGACTGCCATAATCAACCTATGCTCCACGGGTTATTAGATATTAATATTTCTTTTCACTGTTATGAAATAAACACTTTTAAAGAGGCTTTTATGGATCCAAAGTATTATGACAAATTGGATATTCAACCATACCTTGGCTACCTTCCAAACTTCCATGACTTGCAGTTGAATCAGGCACTGATGCATCTACAGAGCCGTTCTGTTTCCCACTGGAGAGACCATTTGGATGAACATTTATCATAATATTCTGACTACTTTCATGATCTTCACCAGCAAGCATGATCCCAGATGTTCCCAAGTATGGCAATTCTGGCTGAGAGAATGCCTGCATTGCCGCAATTTCGTCTACCCAGAGCCTATCTTCATTCTTTTTCTTGCATAGATCGATGAAATTTATGCATGCTTCCCTAAATGAAACCAGACACGAATTATTTTCTTTCCAAAACAATTTGAAACACTTGAACCCCACCCCTCCCCCCCCCCCCCCCCCCAAAAAAAAAAAAAAAGAGAGGAAAAAAAAAATCTGATGAAGCTGATGAAAGACTATACACAATACGGTCCTTTAATTAGAGAAATAATCATTCAAAAGCTGACGAAGATCTAGACATCTTTAGCGCATCATTCAACAGAATCAACGAAACCAATTACATTAGTATATCAAAAGTATGACAATAGAAGTAACATAGAGAAAATGAAAAAACTGACATGAATTATTGTAATTCATATGATTGCAGATCCATTTATACTGAAGTTCAGATTTAGATGCGTGCAATTTATTGTGCAAGATCCAAAATCATTCTAAATTATAACAAAAGAGAAATAACATCTATTAAAGTGAAAATTCGGCATAGGGGACAGTCAAGTCAGCTTTGCTATTATAGAATATAGAGATATTTTGGCTTATGCTGCCTACTTCAACCGTAGGTCAGTCAGTCTATTTATAACATAAAAGAATTAGTCCTTTAATAGGACTGTACAAGCCTTACGTTTATCACTAGAGAAGTCTTTTAGAAGAACTATAACAACATCAGAGAAGTAAACCTACAGCTATACAACTTCCTAAAGCTATACAACTTGTACTAGTAGATAACAAGATAAACTACCCGAGATAATAGAATAACACAAGATAAAGCAAATATATTAAATCTGGACAGATTTATCTTTATCAGATGATAAAGATATATCTGGTCTAATAGCTATCAAGATTTCAAACCTTGAATGCAAAGGCCCTTTTACAAGGTGTCAGTGGCGCACAGAATTTTATCAACAATAATATAGAAAATAGTGAAAGTTAATTCAATATCTAATGTAAAAATCATTATCAAGAAAACAAAATAGGCATCTAGTTGAAAGATTTTCCATTCAAAGATGGTTAATTGCTAAGATGTCTTCTTTTTTTTTCGTATGTTAATGAAGCAAAGTTTCTTCCTCTTAATCTCTAGATGTTTACTTGATTCAGTCACCTATTGGCATCCTTCATACCTTAAACGTGAAGCTCCAAAAGCATCAGCAAAAGAAATAAGATCATCGATATAGTCCAGCTCAAATCCAGCAACTAGCGCACGGGCATAAGCCATTGCTTGCTCTTTGCGGAGCACTGCCTTTCGAGTTTCCAGAACACGCTGAAGACGAATCCTGTTCATTACCAGCAGCTGAACAATGAATGCATGAGAATATAGATGTGCTGTAATTAATTACATGTAATCAATAGAAAACCGGATAAATTACTTGGAGTTTTCTTCTGGTACACCATTGCCTGTTCCATTTGACTAAGATGCATCATCAAAATAAAAGGTCAATACTTTGTAAGCATTACAAAACAATGTAATTCACACGAATTTATAAATGATGACATACATCCAAGGAGGTGGTTGATCTTTTGAAATTCCCATCAGCAGCTGAAACATTTCCTGTCAGTTCCAAGGCACTAGGTAAAATCACTTAACACAGTGCATCAATCAACAGGTCAAAAGGAACATATTCCAAGTTCCATATTTTGTTTCAGGTTTTGTATTTTATTGTCAGATTAAAATGCATCCCTCCAACATTATGAATTCCAATGCAAACTCTACATTCTGTCACCTAAGAAGAAAACTATGCCTAAGGATCCAAAAAATGAGATGTTCATAATGGTTATCAGCAAGTTTTTCCAAATTAACATGCCAAATGGAAGTTAAATCTCATTTTTTCTATTAAAATATCAAAGTTTTAAGAGACCCCAGTTTAATCGCATATTATTCATAGATCTTCTCAGAAAATATCCCAAGCATCAAATGTACTTCCTAATAATTATTGAAAAAAAAGAAAAAAAAAAAGAACCAGACACGTTTGCCTTTGACATAAAAAAGGTTGAACAAATTGGGAATGCAATTGATTTGTTGGACGTAAAGACATCCAAAGAATTATTTTTACAAGAGATCTATACATACGAATATCTCTAACCATACCATCTGCCTCCGCTGATTCACTTGATTGAATTGAATTCTCAATCTGCACGATCTCTCTCTCTATAGTCACAAATCTCTCAAGAAGCTCCGGTGTGCTAACAAATCTCACAAACCTGTTTCAAACAAAAAATAAAAAAAAAGTTAAACGTATCAATGAAATAAAGAGGCAATTACTACACAAATTATCAAGGACAAGCAACTATTTGGCTTAACGGATATCACAGCACCAAATCTTCACAGCCAACCTACTAACAAGAACAAACATGGGATTTACTCACAGGAACTATCAAAAAAGAAAATTAGTCCAAATTCAAAAATTCCATCCAAATTCAAACAGTCCGCATTCTATATCAATCATTTTGTTTGAATTTTCACCGATTCTCTAAAAACCTGTCACCAGTATTTTCTGCTGGAAGACACAAACTAAGTAGCCAAAATGCTTAAAGTTTTGAATTCCATTCTTTCTTCAATAAATTAAAACTCGAATTCCATATCAATCTTTTTGCAAGCACTAAAAATGTCCAAGTAAGGTGACACATAGCTAAGTGGATTTATACCTTTGCAGAGTTGCTTTGGTGAACCAGGAGGCAACTGAGCCCGCCGGACGCAGAGTGATGGAGTACCCACCTCTTGAAATCTGATCTTTGGCGGTTTTCAGGTGCAAAAGGAACGGTTCCAGAAGCCCCGTCGCCAACTTCTCGGTCAAACCACCGGCGAAAATCACCAAATCACATCTTCATTTCAACAAATGAAACCCAAAGAACAAGCATTTAAAAAGTCGAATTCAATCACGAAGTTAATAGACATAGATGAATAGAAGAAGAAGAAGAAGAAGAAGAAGAGTACCTGGTTCTGGTTGGAGTGAGTTGGAAAAGAACATGGTCAAGAAGAGTTTTTGGGTCCATTGCGAGAGAGAGAGAGAGAGAGAGAGAGACTGAGAGGTTCAGAGGGTGATAATCTTAGTTCATACCAGACATTTTTGGAGCACTGAGTTTGTGTTTACAATGTCTCTCTCAGTAGTGTTGCACATGGAACTTAGGGAGAGCTAGCGCCAGAGAGAGCCAGCCAGAAGGTGAAGAAGCTGAGCACATGGCAGTGAGTGCTCAGAGTCAGGAACGAGGAACAAAGAAAGGGGGGTTTTTTTTTTTATTAGTTTTTGTCGGATGCGGGTCCCAAATGAACATGCCGACAGTCACACCTCTCTCTGATATCCATCTCTTTGCACACACCGACTGAGACACGCTTCTTCTTTTTTGGCGTTTTTCTCTCTGAAAAGGAAATGAAAAATGTAAGAAGAAGAAGAAGAAGAAGATGATGATTCGGAAGATGGGGTGTGGTTGAGAGGTCGTCTTTTTGCTATTGCAAGCTTGTTATCCAAGAGAACAGAAAAAGCAACCCCCTCTCTCTCTTTGCTTTGCCATCGCTGTCACAATGGAAAGAGTGAAGGAACGGGCAAAGAATAATCAACTGTCCCTCTCACCCAACCACAAAAGCCACTGTTTGATTGATTCCTCCAAACATCACAAATCCAAGCGGTAATCTCAAACCCCATTTGGGGCTTCTCCGTACAAAAATATCTCATAAGCCCTTCTACACATGCATTCTTCATCCTCCTTGTATCCCATTTTCCTTAAAAAAATTAAATTTTATTAAAAAATTATCTCTGATGTCACAATTTTTATTAAAACTGGGGGATAGGGGACGGATGAAGGTCTCATCTTTAGCATTGCCCCCATTTTACAAGGTGACTTGTTTTAACTGGGGTTTCAATTGGTGTTCATGGGTGGGTTTAAATTATGTAGAGCAATGATTATATAAAAATATACAAGTTAATTCTATCTTGATATATTTTATTAAACATGTTAAACTATTCAATTTTAACTCTCTAATTTTGTATCAAGTTCTTATTGGGTTTGCGAATCATGTCAAAAATTGTTTGTCATTATGTCATGTGTTGGGTTTCGATCGTGTCAAGTATGGATATATGACTATATAACTCAACTCTAAACCGACTCATCTAATTAAACGGGTCAGACTCCTTAATTCTGACCCTTCAATTTCGTGTTGAATTTGCGGGTCGTGTCAAAAATTACTTGCCATTATGTCGCGCGTCGAGTTCAGATTGTGTCAAAACATAGATTAAGACTATATAGGTCAACCATAACCCTACCCATTTAATTAAACGGGTTATACTCATTAACCCTAACTCTTAAATTTTGTGTTGAATTTGAGGGACGTCTAAAAATTGATATCCTCAATTTTAATAACTCTATTATCGTGTTAGTCACTTAAAAAAAAAATTTAAAAAAAAAAAAAAGAGTCGTCATTTAAAACAGTTATTACCGAATAAAGACAGAAAAATCTTTTCATCCATATTTGCTCTGAAAATTCCTGAATAGACACCTTGGTTAGACAATATATGCTGCCATATTTGCTTCTTTCGGTGTACCTCATACACCATGATATATAGGAGACTTTGAAGTTTGAAGTACCATTTTCCTTTTGATGTGATTTTCTAATTTTGCAACGTATTAATTATGGTAGTTGCAGAAAATGTTACAATCATAGCTTCTTCTTCTTTTTTTTGTACCCAATAAGGTTTGGCATTCACCAATTAAACTGTCGGTTCATGTACAGTTTGTTATCGAACGATTTATCATTTATTAGAGAGGGCTCCACCAACATTAGGAGGGGCCTCCTCGATGGTTGTTCTTAATTTGGAGTCGAACCACACCACACGCTCCCTCAATCAATCCAATTTCACACAAATTAAGATAAGGCAATCATTAGCAATTTGCTCATATATATATATATAATTTTTTTTTTTTTTATCCCAATGATTCAATTATTATTATGTATCTTGTCACAACCCTCTTTAAATTAAGTTATGAGCATTCTTTTTTAATTTTTTTTTTTTTTTTTATATTAGTTAAAGGATTTAAATTTTGACTAACAAAATAAGAAATATGTCTGCTTTACTAATTGAGACGACCCATGACACAGTTACCAGCATGATCTGAATAAAAAATTTATTTAACGAAAAAACAAATTAAGAATTTATTTTCTTTTCAATGAAGGTCCCAGTAAGCCTGGAAAGTGAGTATGACAGAGCATGCACGTGAACAAGAGCAGGTGTAATACAGCCAGCAATTTATAAATTACGTTACTTTTTTTTATTTTTTATTTTTATTAATTTTTGTTCATATTCCACAGCAATAATTAAACAATATTCGTGTTTGTGTTTAGTCTCCATGTTATAAAAACTATAAAACAGGCAGTATATATGGGTTTACTCAATCCATTGAGTTACGTGTGAGTGTAAAAAATATGAAGTATTTTACGTTGAAAATGTGTCACAAGTTAGGTGTCAATCTCTCGAACAAGTGGTATCGGACGAAAGAATTTGAGACATTCTGTTCTGGTTAACTTAGACCAAAGGCAGAGAATTGCTATCTCATCTCTCTTCAAAAGGGCATATCTCTTGAAGAGAGGGAGGAGCTTATAAGGCCATCTCACTCTATTTTTCTTTCCGATGTGAGACAACAACAACAACACACACACTTTTCTGTTTCTTTTTTCTTTTGATAACAGGGAAAATGAGAAATGGGATGAAGTCACAATACATCAAAGGAATTTTAAAAAGAAAGAGATAGACACAGACAGTCTTATAAGCCTGAGGAGAGAGATTGTTGAGTTTAAATGTGTGAATGTAAAAAGATTGTGTCCCATATTAAAAACGGATCACAAGTTTGAAAGCTTAATATGGCATAATTTGGCTCAAACTCGTAGGATTAAATTTTTAGGTTACGTAGTGTCATAACACGCTATAACAAGGTCTCTTTAAAAGACTTAAAAGACAAAATTTCAACCTCTCTTACTATGATAAATTGAGATAGTCTTTTTCTGCATAAATTCAACTAATCTGTACAACGTTGGTGGCATGATTTTTGTTTTTATCTTTTTTTTTGTTTTTTTAATAATACAATAACACTTTTATAACTCAATAAGAGAAATAAAGCGGATAATATGTCATTTGGGTAAATATAATCATATATAAAACAACAAGCTACCTTACCTTACCTTACCTTAGCTGGATACATTATGACATTTTGTCTTTGATGATAATGACCAAACACCCATCCCACCACCACCATAGACTTTAATTATTGGGTCCATATGTCTATTTTATTTTGTATACACCAATTAAACATTGATATGAAATTGTAACCACCACCCACCCCCACAACAAGCAAAATCTCTATCTTTAGATCTAGATACTCTTTGTAATTTGAGTATCACAATCTTGGAGGAACCTATCAACGTACCAATCATTTAGCAGTAATGTGTAACACTTGATCAGTCCCGCATTGAGAAGATAATTAATTCACACAGAGTTGGTAAATTATAAAAAGACCTATAGATACTCAATCAGTCTTACGTTGATTTATATTGCTTACTTAGTGAGATTATATTTTATAAATGCTCGTAAAAAATTTCAATTATAAATTGATTAATCATTTTAGAAAGATAAATAACTGTGATACCTCGATTTGTAAAGGCTGAATTCTAGCTGTTTTTGTGAAGTATGCAATTAATCATTCAACTCTGGTTGACTTATAAATACCACAAAGGAATATTACAATTGGCCATGTGCTACATGCAACTACCTTTAAATAATTAATTTGCATCTTTTTATTCATTTGTTTTACTTTTAAACAACATTAATTTCATGTGTTTGTTTTCTTTGTTTAGCACAACGGCAAATCTGGGAATTGGGAAGTAGGTTGCCATAGGAATAAATTGAAAGCAGCTGTTCATATATATATACGAGAAATATTATAATAATCTAAGGTTTCACATCTTGGGATTTTCTTAATTGCTTAAACATTGTTTGGTAGCTAGGAAAAGAAAATACATAACAGAAGAAAAGTTATTGCATTGTGATCAATAAATTAATAATAATAGCAAGTAATAATATTTCCGTCTATCACTGTGTTCCTTTTATGAGATTTTAAACCGTAATAGGAGCTGAATTCTATAGATTTCATGTAAATTAGGGGATTCCCAGAATCTCCATTTTAACCTATGATCACCAGAACTGAAGTCCTGCTAATTTGGTACAATTAGACTTTTTATTTTTCATTTTTATCTAAAAAATTAATTCTGAACTTTTAACCCTTTACTATTTTCGAGTAAAAAAATTTACGTTAGGATTTTATCAATTTAATGGTATTTTTTTACCGAATAACAGGACTATGTTATTCTAGCTGGGCTCATTGGGCTTCAGCCCGTTTGGTTATCAGTGGTAGCTTTCTTAAGATAAATGGAGGGTGCATGTATTGGACTTGCCCAAAGTCCAACCAAACCTTTACACCCAATGTACTCAGCAACTTTCTTTTTTTTTTTTTTTGGGAGGGGGTACAAGTAAAGTCGTGTAGGCAACATTGACTAGGACCAAACTTTTGCACTATGTAGTAGGAGTGTACAAGCGGGTTAGTTATTAACCGTAAACCGGATAACAAAAAACTTGAAAAATTGAAAATAACCACAATTGAATAACCGGATAACTAAGTATTCTAGTTGTGGTTACTGGTCATAGGGTTTTAGAAAACCGATTAATAATTGGGTAATATATATATATATATATTAAAAAAAATGTGTACCACTGGTATAAGACCAATTATATGATCAACAATGTATTTTGTTAATTAAAGATACATTTTACCTTGTTCTAGGTAAATCCATCGTGCCTTACGAGTTTTTACTCAAATGCTATATACTCTTTTGTTGCTCCACAAGTATAAGACCAATTATATGATCAACAATGTATACCACAGGCGCAAACGGCGGTTGTATCATGTATGAAAACCAATGTATATTGGATTTAAAAAAAAAAAAAAAACCCAATAGTTTATGAAAACCGGTTATTCGGTTAATAATCGGTTTTCAATAAACGAATAATCGGCGGTTGATAAAAACCGCAATCAATAGATCTGGTTGTGGTTATAGTTATTAAAATGGGAATAACTTGGTACCCCAGTTGCTGTTACAGTAATAAGAAAATAATCACAATTGCAACCGGTTATACACCACTACTTTGCACAATACATTGAACTCCCATAAAATTGTCTTTCTCCTTTAATTTCAATAACTTTCTAGAGAGTTTCTCGTCTCTTTCAATTCTTTCTCAATATTTTTGACTTCGATCCTCCCTTATGCCTGCCTATTGGAAAGGAGCCTCCCGCTTCCTCCAATTATTTTTTCATCATTTTTTTTTCTTGTTTTGTTTGTAACTTAGAGGGCATAAGCGGACGGTTATTAATCACCTAATAATTGCGAACTGCATAACCGATATTGTAGATGGTTGGAAAAAATTGTTAACCACTTAAGGCGGGGCGGTTAATGTTTTTAAGAGTAGGCGTAGGCGATTAATAAACACTAACCATATAACCTTATATATATATATATATATATATATATATATATATATATATATATATGAAAAGCAAGTGTTTGGGATGCATGTGGTGAAGGTAGGGATACTTTTAACTGCTTACGTGGGAAGTGATGAGTTATAAGCATGTTGGACATGATATGCTGCCTAAAGCTAATGCCATTTTGTGGAATTTGGCATTTTATTAATTGGTATTCACCATAATCCCATTACTATTGTCGATATATCAATTTTCATCCAAAAAAATAAAAAAATAAGCCATTTAGATGCTAATCACAGACCATCCTTGTTGCTGCTATATATGTTGGCCCAATTTAACCACCTTGTCACTTTCTACCCATTAGCTTATAATGTCCTACGTTGAAAGTGGTAATTGTGTACAAATTTAGGAAGCGCAAAGCAATTGTTGTAAAAGAATCCCTAAATATTGTGTTGATGTAAATAAAACATTTTTCATGCACCTATATTCATTTTTAATTCCTAATGTCACTCCCGACAGCTTTATCAATCGTTTGTTTAGTGTTTTTTATGCTAGGGTTTTTTCCTCTCTCTTTTTACGTCTTCTGTATCTAATTTCGTAGCCCATAAAAACTTCTACAATTTGTGTCATATCTTGGAAAAAAATATATCGACTTTGGGTTTCAATTGATAAAATTCTTGAGTTTTGTTACATTTTGAAGCCTTTTAATTATTTAAAATAGGTTCAAAACCACTTAAAATAAGTCCTAAAAAGAAGTTCAAGAAATGTCCAAAACACAAAAATAGGTCAATTTCCAAAAAGCGGTTATGCAGTATGGTTATGAATTTAAATAACCAATAACTGACGGTTATTTAAAACCCGCTAACTACCTAAGAAGAAGTGGTTGGGGTTACAAAAATTCAATAACCACTTAAGGCGGTTGCGGTTGGCGGTTAGAGACAATAACTACCAACTGTAACCGCTTGTACACCTCTAGGGCACATCTACTACGTTTCCACAATCTTTTCCACCTACGCACCAACCATCCTCCATCTCCAGCCTCGCAACGCTTCATTTGACGCTCTCCATCGGCGCGCGTGCACTTCACGTGCCACCCAAGAGCATGTGTGTTGCATGCGCGGCCACCCCAACAGTTTTGTTATTGGCCACAAAATCTACAGCTTCTCTATTTTCCCTTTGGATCTTCATAGTTGGTACAATCCTTTTATCTATATATGGAAAATCCCATATCTTGTTGCAAACCATGTTGCGGTATCCTCTATGCCTTACTTGCTAGATACCTTTCTTGCGGGACATCGTGGTGGTGATCGATCCATTCAAGCAACTCTCATCCAGCCAATTCCAGTGCGCTTTCTCCCATTGTGGCTTCCAAGCCTGCTTGTTACTGTAGTTGGTCTAGAGGTGAATGTAGTTGTTGTTGGAAGATTTTTTTTGGTCTTGTAAGTGTTGTGTATTAATGATGATTAGCGTTCTAGATCTGCATGTGTGATTGTAATGTTCTTGTACAAAAGAATTTAGAGATACAGTAACCTAGTTTTACTTTCTGCTGCAATTTATCTAATAAAGAGAAGTTAAAGGTAACTCTCCAAATTGTTTTAAATTAAATAATTTGGGGCGTTACAAAAGACCAAGAGAGTGCTCGGCCTTGACACCAAGAGATGGCAGACCCAAGAAAATGAGAGGCTTGCCCAAAGACGGACCAGATGAAGCTTGTAGCAATCCTAATTCTTTGTTAGGGTAAATTTTAGACTTAGTCCAGATAGATATCCTTAGAGTAAGTGCAAGCACGTTTTAGGATGAAAAAGTACTAGAGAATGGATCATCACAATATAACTTATGAATAAAATGAATATATTAATTTTGAACACTATACCAAATGATATGGTTAGCTTACTAGCATGAATATATATATATTAACATCACTATTATCACAAGGACACAAGATCAAATTCCCACAAGAATAAAAACCTTATTTATTTTACACTCATTTTGATCTAAATCCCTAAAATGATACTTTGGCGCATTAATTCAAATTCAATTGACCTAATCCCACATTATTAGATATATGGTTAATTGATTTATTAAATTCGGGATTTATTAGGTAATGGAGTTAATAATGGGGATTAGTTGGGAGATTAACTTTAATTTATTTTCAATCACATTGCATGACTGTTTGGAGACTGAAGTCTCTTCCCTTTTCATTATAAAAACGACAAGTACGTGAGACTTGAAAGAAAATCCACTCCCAACGTGAAAAGTGAATGGTTTTCAATTCACGTAAAAAGTAAATAGTTTTCCCCTTTCACATTGTATATGTTTTGGTTACTTAATGGCATGAAATTAAAGTGAATCGTTTGGATATTCTTTAACTGAAACATGAATGTTTAATGTTCACACTCCTTTACTTCATGTCTTGCATTTGTTTTGTTTTGTTTTGTAATCAGTCTAACAACCTTTGATAGTATCAATATACACAATCTCTAAGATCTAGAAGTTCACGTTTTCTCATCCCCAATTCAACTCATGTAAGTGGCTAAATTTTCTTACATCTTTCAATCTTTTTTGTGAAAATTATGTTCATGAAGCTTGTATAGTCATGTGGACATCACCAGATTTGGTTTATTGAAGTTTCGTATTGTTTCTATCATACATGCATGCATGGTTTTTTTTCTTCTATTCTCTCAAATTTTCAATGCCACGTAGAATACTATACACATTCTTTTGGTTGATTTTGAGCATTTCAAAATAGCACCGACTTGTGTTTTTGTCTCTATTACTAATTTACTATTTACAGAAAGCTTCTAACGTACAATATCACATTTGGGCCATATAGGTTATTCTGAAAATTAGGTGTTAATTGTAAAATTTATGAGCTCAAGCTAGCTTTTATTGCAAAGTTTATAAGTGTCATCTCTAAAACAATCTGGTCCATTAAAAACATCAATATAAGATCATGACGGCCTTTTTCACATTTATCGTGACATGACCCATGCATCCATGCATGGTCGCAAATACTATTGTTATCAATGACATAAATCATGTAAGGATGTGTAGCATGGAAATTTAATGTAATGTGATCCTTTATCATGTCTATTTTCAAATGGTTCAACTTTATGACTAAAAATGAGTTTCCATATTATACTTTCAAGCCTTATGTGTAACCACAGTTTCAAAGACATGCAACTTTATCTCAGAATCATCAATAAACCAAATCGATTGCCATAAATGTCTATTAAATGTTAATGAAACAACAAACTCCTACTAGCAAAATACATCGCTAGGACTAATTAACCACTCCTATACAAGCTACATGCTCTTTGAACAATTTAGATGGTAAGCCCTCTAGTAAGCAGATCCGTAACCATGAGGTTTGTACTGATATACTCAATTTACACGCGAAGACTCTAAACTCTCTCCTTCACAACAAGAAACTTTATGTCAATATGATTTGATTTTGATGAACTCTCGTTATTCTTGGAATCAGCTCAGAAGCTTTATTATTACAATAATTCCTCAGTGGCTTTCAATGCTACCCACAACTAGAAGCCCAGTGATACAATTTCGCAACCATATCACTTGATTTGATGACTCATAGCAAGCAATAAATTCTGCTTGCATGGTACATAAAGCTATGACCTTATATATGCTTGACACTTTTCCATGACACATCTCCTCCATTAAACTTGTAAACTGATAAGTGTTGAATATCACATATCCAAACCCCTTAACTTGCATATGTTAGGCCCTTAGTTTTATTGTAATATAATGTTTTGTGTTTTAGGCATTCTCAGGTGTTTAAGAAAAAATACAAGCAAATCCATCACTTTTTAAAGCTTCAAAGCAAAATCTTGAAAATCTGCAAGGATATGCTGAGCTCTAGCTCAAGGTGTCGAGCTCACACAATCAGGCCACCAGCATGAACCCACGACAAGGTGAGCTCGAATGCAAGACAAGCTAGGCTCGAGCGCACTTGGGCGTACAACACACTACATCAATTCTTTTCCACTTTGGATTGGGTTTTCCTTCTCATACTTGAACTAAGAGACTAAATTTCGATTTTTCTAGGATTTCTAGAGCTTTTGGGGCTCTACTAATCCCTATAAATAGGCATCTAATTCATCCTTTAAGTGTATGCGACAATAGAGAATAGAAATCAATACGATTAATGGCTAGTTTTAGGGAGAAAAGTGCTTCAAAGTTCCAGTAGCTTCTTGGGATGAATTTTTTTTTTCAGACAAAGACGATTTCCAACAACTTCATGAGCAGCTAATTCATCCGTAAGGTATTGATGTAACATTTTCCAAGTAATTATGGTGTAATTGTGTTTTTCTTTGAAAATTCTATGAACATGAATGATAGTTGTTTAATCTTGAGAATTGTGCTTTAATGTTTATATTCAATTTTGATAAACCTATTATATTGTCTTAGAAAATTGTTTTTTTCTATTGAACTTAATTTTCATATTATCTGTGATTGTATGAAGAATGATTTTACAACGGTATTAATTGACATTGATCAAGAGGGTTAGGTATGCTATACCCAGAGAAGACGGATCATACTACACCATAGTTTAGTGTAATTTAGGTGGTTCGTGCCAACCAAAAATGAGTTATATTATTCTATTGATTACGTGTATGCTAATTAAAAGATTTGATAGTTTATACCCAGGGAAGATGGATCATACCGCATCTTAGTGGTTAGGTAGACGATTTGTGCCAACCAAAGATGGGCGATTCTTATTTTTTAATAAAAGAAATACATATGAGTCATATCATTCATGTGAGTGAGATTCTCATGTTAAATGCAATTTACCATTATTATGAAGTTAGTGGTAAAACCAATTTTCTAGATTTTCTTCATACTATCTTATCTTTACTTTTATATTTTTATTTAAGTTTCAATTATAAAACAAAAAATCAAATATCTTTTCTGAATTAGATTAGAGTTGATTTCAATAACTTAACAACTCATAGTCATTGAGGTTCGACACTGTCTATATAGCCTTATCCTACAAGGATTCATTCTATTGCGAGTGATTTAATTTATTATTGATATATTTTTTCTTTAAAAAGACCACATCAAAAACATAACTAGAAGTAGATCTCATACTATCTAGGAAACTAACAAAATCGAAGTCTAAATACCCAATGATCTCTAAATGGTCAGATCTAATGTGTGAGCATATAATATTTTGTTCTTTGTAAGTGCCGCATCAACCTTTTAGTCGCTTTTTGTAACGTCTTGAGGAATTAATTAACTAGTAATTAACTCCATAATTCGTCTCACAGTCTTATTCTAAGAAGAATAAGACCACATGGATTTCTATTCCTGAAAAATAGAATACAATGCAGCGAAAACATAAAAATATTCTATCACCATTAATTACAAACAAAGTATCTACCAAGAGTCATTACAATAATTGAAATCACACTATACAAATCATCGATCAAACTTAAACCTTAATGCTTGATCATTAAATACTAAGCTACACATCACCCAAAAGTATTAATTACCATGAGCGGGCTTCAAAATCCTCTAATAAGTCCTCGAGCATCAACCAGATTGATATCACTACGCTAAACGGCTGCATCTGCTTTAAATTCCATCTTGAATCCAATATCTAAAGGTGGTTCAACTATGAAACAACACATATTTCATAGGTGAAAAAGATACAAGCGTAAGTACTCGATTTAGTGAGTAACAATACGCATGGTGACAAGTTATTACGTGGTAAACTCTGTTATTTATAAATCACATCCATCAATGTAAATTATAGTTCTTCTTTTGACAAAATGATCATGGATGCAATATAGATATAATACATATTGTAATAAGAGAGTCAAGTCATAGTTCAATTTCATATGGCCTACCCAAGATATTAACCCTTTCCTGGCAGGGTTGACAATATCCCGATGGACCTGTGATACAGCCCCAGTGCCTCAGATATGTACACTACCATCCATCATTAACAGCTTGACTGAGTCCGAGCTCGGGTGGCCCACGCTGCTAATAACGTTTGTAATCATAACCCACATTTAAGCATGGTGCGCCGGTTACAAAATAACCATTGGATCTAAGGCCAAACATAAAAATAAATAAACCTTTGACCATAAAGAACAACCCATAAAATAGTAAGCCCATGACCATTTTTCCATACGAGACAGTGTACCATGTCATACGATGCAACTTAGTTTTCATCATATTTTACATGCATGCTTTCATAATTTCGCCATTTAATTATCTTGTCATTAATCACACATTTTCACAAAATAAAGTTCACAGTAATAGAAATGATATTTCATGTGAGTTGTAAACATGCATGTTTTAATACACAAAATATTCGTGCTATGCGGAAAAATAATAATAACAAATATCCATGTGAGTTTTACTTACTTGTATCGCACGGCTCCTCCAACATATCTCCTTGAGGCTCCACAACCTCGAAATTTGAGAAAAATCTAACATCAACCTTAAACTCGAGCTAAAACAAGTTTAAAATCCTAAACAGCTCAAATTAAGCTTTCTATCCGTCTAGCGATAGTTCATCCCGCGAATGGCAAACATTCGTCACAGACGCCGTTCGTTCGTCTAGTAAAGGGTGAACGTTCGATTCTTGGATAGAATCACAAATTCAAACCTAAAAGCCATAAAATTGGTTTTAAGCAATTTTTAGGGTCTTAACATGATCTCTAACTAAATCCTAACCTCAATAACAACTTCATGTAGTACTAAGTGCGTTAAACCTACTAATCAAACACTAATATATATAGCATTAAACCAAGAACTAAGCAAATATGCAAAACCAGTTAGAGATATGACCAAAATAGTAAAATAGGCTACGAAAACTAACTAAAGAATGCAAAAATCATCTAAGAAACGAGTTATGTTAAAGAGGTTACCTCTATTGAAGATGAAAGACCAAGAAAGCTCATTCTCTCCTTCCGAAACTCCTCCAAAACACTCTCTACTCTTCCTCTTTGGTTTACTGACGAAATGAGCAGAAATAAGGTGAAGAGAGCAAGGGTGGGGTGGTATTTATAGGTGACGAAGTCAAAGTGGATAAGAATCAGTTGATTTGGCTTTTCGCGAACAATTACCAAATGCATCGCGAACGTTCGTGTAAAATATAAGGTTACGCGATCATTCGGCATACGACCACAATCATAAATGATACAGTCTGACACACATGCTGAAGGAGTGTGATGTACCTTTTGACACACAGTACAACACGTCAACAATCATTCTTGGTGGGGACAGCGAACATTCCTGGTGGGGGGACCACTATCATTCTCAATGGGAACCGCAATCATTCGTGAGGGAAGAGCGAACATTGGTGACTCTCAGCGAACATTCGATCAACGCAGATAGTCTAAAAAGTCTAAACTTCCAATTAAGACATACTCAATCCTATTAATAATTTGGGGCACTACACTTTCCAATGATCTATGTATGGATTGCTTAAATATCTACTAAGCATTCTAACTGCATATGCAATATCTAGATGCGTACAAACTTGAGCATACATGAGGCTCCCTACTGCCGATGCATATGGGATGTTCTCCATTTAATTTGTTTCTTCTTAATATTGTTCTTTGGACTTTAGAGCAAACTCAACTTATCACATTTTGCAATGGGTGCATCACTTAGTCCACAATTTTGCATGCCATACCTACTAAGAGCTCTTATGACATTTGTTTTTTGTGATAAGCCAATTATACAACGTGATTTATCACGATGAAGCGCAAAGTGATAAAGTGGTTATTATAAAAGATGCATCACCAAGATCATTTATTCCAAAATTTCATGAAAGAAATCTCTTACTACTACTTCAAAAAGAAAAATAATTGTATGACATGGCCACCATACCAATTTATATGGACTTGACTTGATTGCTCTATTGTCTGATGAGAAAGTTGACCCTAGATTCGAGGGCTATTGTGACCGGCACAATAACCCAAGGGTGGAATCACCACGATATAGGTACCACCAGTTGGGTGGAGCACTTGGGGTCAAATCAAATCGGACAACTTGTAATAGCTCGCTATGTGCAACACTTAAGGCACTGGGGTTGTACCAGATGTCCTTTGAAACGCGCAAACCTTACCGTAAAAGGGTTATGAGTACGGATAAACCATTTGGAGGTTGGTTATAACTATGGTACATCCATGTATTAGTATTTATTTAAGTAATGCATCAACATGATTCTCTACTTTATTTATCTATTGGTAACTCATGTTGCATGATGATGTGTGATATCCTCAAATGTTTTACAAAATATTGAGTTTACTACATAGTTATATGTTTCACGAGTGACCACTCATTAAGTCGCAGACTAACATTATATTTTTCACTGTAAACAAATCTTGTCTTACAACTAATCCATTCTTAGAACATGGTGTAGAAGGACCCAGTCTCCCAGATATGAGGTTGACATTCATGGACCTCATGGAGATGTTGGAGTTTGAGATGGCGATCCTAGACGAGCATATCATAGAGCTGGATGAGTACACTATCCTGATTTTCCTAGTGCTATATTACAAGCTCCTTGGATAGACCACTCTCATTATTCGTCTATATTTGTCTTATGTTATCTCTAAACTATTCATGTATTTGGTGATGACTTAGCTAAACTTTGACGTATGGCATGGTGATACTTAAATGGTTATGTGATCACAATATTATTGTGGTGAATCTCTTCCACCCTTTCGGGAGCCAAAAGACACAAGATTAAGATTTGGATTAAATCCCTTATTTTTTGCACTAGTCGAGGGACCATGTCTCATGTCATAATCTTGTAAAGTTGTGACAAACTGGTTGAATGAGGGAAATGGGGGCTTACACAACATGGTTGTGACAAATATATCATATTTTTTTTCTAAGACAACGAGACAATTGTATTGTTTTATCTTCAGATTGGGTTTTGTTTTGTTGCAAGACTATCACATATAGATTTAAAGTGCGTGAGATAATCACCCAAAGAAAACAACTATGGCTTGGGCATTTGAAGTTGGTATTTCAACTAGCTAGACTTCTCTTTCTTTAGTTGCCTGAAGATAGGTTTCTTCAAGGCAGCACCAAACTTCACTTGCTGTATTTTGGCCAACAACATGTCCATGGGCTTTTCCCGAGAGGGCTCATTTGATCCGGTTGCGTAGCATCAAATCAGTAAATTACAATTCTTCAAATCTAGGATTTGGCACTTCTTTATTTGACTCATCTAGTGTTGTTGCCATGAGCAGATCAAGGGTAAGGTGTTTCATTAGTTTGAGGCTTCGAATTGATGGGAGAATTTGCATCCACCATATAAGATATTTTTTGGAGCTGAGTTTCACGGAAACTACTGAAATGAGATTATGGAAGTTGAAGGTAGAGAGTAGAGGTGTAAAGCCGGCTAGTTATAATTGATCGGTAACCAGTTAACCTACTAATCGGTTTGGAACCCGATTTAGAAAATATTAAAACCGGTTATAACCGGTAACCGGATATATATATATTTACAATTTTACTTTCATTCCAACTTAGGCCAACATATTGGGCCAAAAAAAGTTGAAATATTTTTAAAAGGGTTTTAAAAAAGTCTAAATTAAGCTAAAAAAGTATGCACAATACCCAAATTATGCCAAAAAAAACCTGATTTTTTAAAATTTTGGTTACCAACCCGGATAATTGGGTATCAACCGATAACCGCTAGTTATTAAATAACCGGCTACCTGGTTATGGTTACTAATTTAGTCAATAACCGGTAACCATAACCGGGTTTTTCCCCCTAGTAGAGAGGGTGAGGGATGTTGATGATCCTACCATTTTTCTATGTGTATCGATAGCTTCAAGCCATGATACCATGAATAAGATAGCAGTAAGGTTTGGAAGAGATAAAGAACTTTCTCAAGAACATGAGAAGCTGTAGATGTTTTGAATCGATCGTCGAAAGGAAATACAAATGGTAAGTTTCAATACAAGGTTAGAGTGATTTGTAAAAGGAAAAATACATAATGTTACATGCAATGGCATATTCCTAAAGCATTCACATCTTTCTAAAACAACCAAAAGAAAGGTGGTTTTTTTTTTTTAAAAAAAGGAAGATGAGAGAAGAAGTATGGACTCAGTGCTGATGGTTTTCTATTCTTTAAGTTAGACTAAATTGAATTTGACACATTAAATTAAGTATGAGCAATGTGAACACATTCTGCACCATGCATTGGAGCAAATGAGATCGATGAAATTCAAATGTGGTCTTAAGCTGTAGAAACGGGGTATTCAACGTTGATCATATGCAATAAAATACCAAGTATTCGTGATTTTTGTGTTGATCAGAAAGAAAATGTTAAAGCAGTCCCAAGGAAATTACTAGGAATTAATTTACTCTTAAATTCAAATGGAGATCAATCGACGGCAATATTGAGTTGAGCTGGCATGCATGTACGTCCGTACATGTGATGTTTATGTCTTCCACAACGTTTAATATTCGAACATACATTAATTCTCTCTTGATGTCTTTGCGGTAGTCTATAGCACACCAGACACACTCAGAAGCTAGATATTAGAATTCAAGTTAATGATCAAGACGAACTTCTATGTATTTCTATCAACAATCTTAATTACTTAGGCATTTCTCACCTGCTGCGAGGAAACTTTATTTATATTATTTCGTGAACAGAATATTATTAGTATCTAAACAGTCAAAGAAACCCTAATTAGCCACAAACGTACACAGTCAAAGAAACCCGTTAGGTGGTATTAAGCTTCAGAAAAGAGGCATTGATACGCACGTAAAATTGGTATTCTTTGTTTAAAAAAAAAAAGAAAAAAGAAAAAAAGAGTTGAGCAGACTAAGGAAATTACTTTGAATTTATGCTTCAAATTCAAAAGGAATTCAACACAACTGAGTTGAGGCATGTGCTTTTTATGTCTAGCTTCCTTAATATTTAACGTTCGACCTTCCTTCGACATTATGTTTGAAAAGTTTGAATTATTGTCGCCTGATTAATATTGTAGTCCATGTTCATGTAGCAGTGGAGGCGGGGGGGGGGAGAGAGAGAGAGAAACACAGAGAGACAGAAGAGAAAGAGTCAAGGGACGTGTTTGAAGGTACACTTGTACGTGTAGAGGTGGTCAAAACGGTTGTTTCCATCGTGCCCTAACAAACAAAAAACACGGTGATATGTTGATTTCCAACTCTGATAAACTTTCTTTCTTGAAAATCAACTCAAAAAGTAGTAATTTCAATTGAAATTGAAGATTCCCAAGACCAAAAATATTAAAAAAAAATTAAAAAGAAAACAACAGGAAATTATGTTAGCTAGGGTACGTGAATTTCGAGCCCTGGCCCTCTTCATATATATATATATATATATATATATATATATATATATATGCATAAAGGCATGCAAACCATTAAACCTAAACAAAAAACAAACCCCAGAACAATTCACAATTCTCATTAACCAAACACCTATATTCCAAAGCAGCCAAGAGAAATTAACCATGAATCGCCCATCATCATTAGCCGCCATTAAATTCCAACGCCAATTACTTTCCCAGTACCACAGCCGAACCCAACTGACCAAACGAGTGATTAAGCCCTGTGATGTCTTCATTAACCACAGAGGGATTGACACAAAGCGAACAATAGCCACTTTGATGTACGATTATCTTCACCGTTTCAACCTGCGTCCTTTTCTAGACAACAAGACAATGAAGCCGGGAGACAAACTGTTTGAAAAGATTGACGGTGCAATACAAGGCTGTAAGGTTGGTGTTGCTGTTTTTTCGCCAAACTATTGCAAGTCATACTTCTGTCTTCACGAGCTCGCTCTTTTCATGGAGTCCAAGAAGAAGGTCATCCCTATTTTCTGCGACATTAAGCCATCCCAGCTTCGTGTTCCAAACGACGGAGTATGCACGGAGAAGGAGCTTCGGCGGTTTCGCTGGGCTATCGAAGAGGCTAAGCACACCGTTGGGCTTACGTTCGACTCCTCCAAGGGGTAATTATCATGTTTTCACCACACTTGCTGCTCGATCGAATCATGCATATATATCTCCATTGTTAAGCAAAGTTTTCAGGAACTATATATTAATTAGTTGATTTAAACTCATCAAAACAAAACTTATATATATATATGCATGCCAAATCCTTTTTTCTAATTGGTTAAGATACGATAACTCTATATTCCAAATTAAATAGCATGTACTTTTAAGCTTTCATACATTTGAATCATATGATATGCATGGTACAACTAAGAACAAAGTCCCAGTGAAATTGCACCAGAACAAGAACACTCAGATTTATCAGAAAAATAGAAAAAAGGATAATTATACGTACTATTTGTAACCATAATAATTAAGTTTTGCAATAGCTTAATTCGCTGCTATTTTGATTTCTCTAGCTTAGAAAAACTTGGCATTCATCCAATATTAATTCCTTCTCTGTTGTGTTCATATATACAGGAATTTCTCAGATGTTGTGACAAGTGCTTCAGAAATTGTGATCAAGAGCTTGATAGAGCTTGAGGCTGAAGAGCATATGAAGCTTGGAAAATCTCCGCTCTACTAATAAAACAACATTTATGCCACTTGGATAACGAAGGAGATCGAGTCGAGAATGATCCTTCTTCATTATTAATATAACTTTGTTAATTAGTTCGATATTTGCATGATTAATTTCCTTAACTATTTGTTCATTACTTTATTCAAGTAAATTAATTGTTGTTCAAGATGTCTTCTTTTCTTTCTTTCTTTTTTGTTCTTTCTTCAGGGTCGTAACTCGATCAATAGAAATGTATTAAACAATAACCCACTATGCTATTCATTTCCGGATTTTTTTGTTCTTGTGAGATCAGTTCTATATATATATATATATATATAACTGTATGCATGTATCTATGTCTTTAACTCTGGAATCAGCAAATTAAAGGGTACTGCTGCTATTAATTAGTGAATTGATTAAGACAATTCTGTTTCTTGACAGGATGCGAAACATTAAACATACCAATTCAACAAATAATTAATCGCCACATTTCATTGTATTCGCGCGGTTCGAATATTCACTTTAAAAAGAAGTAATTAATGGATTACTTTAAATATTTAATGGGTCAAGATCGACTCATTAATTCATTAATAAAAAAACCATAAAGGCTGCACAATAGCCTCTTCCCTTTCCAAAATCCCAAATCCATGGCCTTTTCTCTATGCTGAATAGCCACCTTAATTATTTATAATAAACAAATGGTAGAAATTCATACGCCCAAAACATTTATAACGATATACATAAATTTTTGAAATTAAGATATCCAGATCATTTGAGCATATGAAATTTTTTGGACTCGTTAACGCAGGAATTTTCGGTGAATAAGGAAGTAATTCCTCTAAACTCGATGGGATTTAAAAAAAGGTACCTACTACTTTTTTAACGAGATATATGAGTATTTCATTGATCAAAGATCAAAAGCTAGCATAAAGCTTTTACATCACAAAGTATAAAGCTCTGCAAAATCATAGCTACATGCTATTATGTTACATAGTCATAGATACAAACAAAATTCTTTCAATAAAGTGTTATAAATCATTTTCATTTTTCCGTTAACACATTTAAAACAATAGTTAAAGAGCATTTTGCAAAATCGTAGTTTAGCATTTAAAATCGCAAATTAACCTTTAAAATTTCGTGTTGTTTCAAAAAAACTCTTTTACCTACTATTTGAAAAAAAAACAAATTTTTTATGTTTTTAAATCGCAATTTTTAAAAATACAGTTTTCAAACGATTTATGTTCTACCATTTGATTTTAAATAATACTTATTGTTTACGAAATCTCAATCTCAAACACACCCTTATTCAAAGTAAAAAGTACAACCAGCAAATAGCAGTAGCGGCCAAAGAAGAGATGAACGGTACATTACAAAAGTAGATAGACAGATGCATAGCGAAGAAGCAAAAATTACTGATCTGATTAGATAACACCTACAAATAAAAAATAAAAAAATCAAAATAAAAAAGAGATTATAGGAACGAAGAGGAGGGAGCATATCCTCATTTCTTCTCTCAAATCTATTTTCATAGGAGTAAAATCTAATCACCAAAAAGGTATTACGCAAAGAACCTTTTGTAAAAAAGGTACCTACTAGTACTTGATTACAAAGATCAATTATATATCTTTACATCATATTATAATGGTGAAAAAAGGCATATAATGACTTTCCCTCCACAATTTGCTGTGTTATTTCCACTGTTACACATTAAAGATGAAATAAATGCATTTAAAGTTGCATTTAAGCGGGATCTGACTTACGTACATACTGTAAAAATTCTATAGCAGTATTATTTTTAACTATCTAATTTTTATTTTTTTTATAAAAATTAAATTAAATTTAGACCATTCAAGAAATTAGTATTTGTTTACAACACCTACCGAAGAAAAAAAAATGCATGCATTAATGGTAGGCCCGCCAATTATAAGCCTCGTACAGATTGAAACAGTAAATATTGACTAAAAACAAGAGGGG
Organism: Alnus rubra; assembly: GCA_028654335.1. Taxonomy (NCBI): domain Eukaryota; kingdom Viridiplantae; phylum Streptophyta; class Magnoliopsida; order Fagales; family Betulaceae; genus Alnus; species Alnus rubra. Next base: position 2,111,773 of record JAJPGS010000001.1, on the reverse strand, counting down.
CAATATTGATGGGCCTGGGAGCCCTAAAATATCACATTATAATATATAAAAATATGTTTGGGCCCTCATTTTCCTCATTATAAAATTTAGGTTAAATATCACTTTTGCTTCTTGAAATATTATTTAAAGTTTACTTTTCCTAATTAATTTAATCCCTCTATTAATTTTTTTTAAAAAAAATATTAGTCTTCCAAGGCTTCAACAACCATACGACTAAAAAGCTAAATTATGCCCGTGACTCCGTACCCATTTTTATGACATGACACATAATTTAAAAATAAAAAAAAAATTAAAAAAAATTGGCCTAGTCAGTCTACGTACGAAGGAAAATTAAGGCTGCAGGCGGAAGAAGCTAATTGGGGCCGTTGATTCTTCCACATGTTATTTATAGCCCCTTTGAAATCTGACCAAAACAATCACTGTTTAAATCAAGGGTTCTTCTTTATTCAATCAACAAGAAGCAACTATCTCATATATATGTATACCCAGAAAAATAAAAAAAAAAAGAAAAAAAAAAGGAGGAAATTAAGAAAATTATTCAACAGAATATCTAGCTAGCAGCTAGCTTGTTGCCAGCGATCGAGCTCCAGTTTGAGCGCCGAACACGTACACTGCCGGCCACCTGGCACCGGTGGTGAAGGGACACACAGGATTTTGGTGCGCGCAACTGTTAATATAGCTTAGTTAATAGTGCCAGTAAAGAAAAGAAGCGGAGTAGGGTAGGTAGGAAGAGAAAGCGAAAGAAGGAGTGCCTCTGATAATCCGGTGAATGGCGTAGCCCATCACTTCAGCCATCTCTCCCGCGTATCTCATCACCATTGGCCGCAAATAAACTGCCCACAGCCCCACCACCGCCATCACTATCTCTACTCCGAAGGTCATGCCTACCGTACACCTCTTCTTTTCTCTCTTACATTTCCTCTCTCTCCACAATAATTCATGCCAATCACTACTCAATCCTCTTTGTGGGTTACATTTTGGTCGATTAGGTTTGTGAGCAATCAAGTCTAGCTAGGGATGGTGGTAGTTTCTTGATCGTAGGCAACTAGGAAGGCGGATCTTGGGAAGGTAGTGTTAGATTGTTTTTATATAGATTAGTGTTAGATTGTTAACATTCATGATAAAGGTCATCCACAAGTCCACACCATTCCTTCAGCTTCCATTCCTACCTAACAATCTTCAACGGGGGGTGGGATGCACGTACGGTTACTTTTGTTCGGTTCATCATCCAATTAATATCTCTTCTTTTTTATAAAAAGAAACTTCTGTTAACAGCTCCTAAATTTTTATCTTATTTCTAATTATCATCCTAAACTTTTAAAATTCTTAATTTAATATATTTATTTTTCAATTGTTTTTAATTTTATCATTTCATTAGAATTTTGCGTTAAATCCTAACGAAAGAGTATCAAAATTTTCAAAACCCTCATTTTTTTTTGTAGGAAAAAAAATTGTAAGAACTTTTAAGCATTGTCAGGATTTATTGACAAGATTTAAAAACAAATTTTAACAGATAAGTTAAATTGAAATATATATATATATATATATATATATATATGTGTGTGTGTGTGTTAAAAGATGGATATGCTAAATTAAAAAAAAAAAATTTATAAAAATAATTACGAAAGCGATGATAATCTAAGAGAATTAAGTGAATTAATTACGAAAAAAGAACACCAAATTGTATAGAGGCCTTGATTCATAAACAACCTCATCCTAACTATTGTACAATCTCAAGGTACATTAGGGTGGGGTTCACGCAATAGGTCACATTTCATTGTGCCTTGGAGTTGTGTAATAATTAGAAACTTTGGAGTAATGTTGTATTTTTAGCATTACTCATTGTATAATATCTAATTCATGGATGTCTCATCACTTAAAAGTATCCTCAGATATTTATGCAAAAGAATAGAGTATATAGCATAAATACTATTACCAACAGAAAACAAGAAGACAACAGCAATCCAATATATGATGGAAGGGGCAAAGCTTGTGCATATGGCTCTGCCTAATTTTCTTATGCTGGGTCGGTAATATTATACTCCTAATGGCTTGTCATTTTCAAAAACATTAATTCAAATAGATGGATCGATGTTGATACGGAAGCTAATTAAGTTACAAAAAAGGGCCGGGCACTTAAATATTAGTTTTGTCGGTCCAAATAATTCCTGAACCACGAGCTGAATTAGACATTTTAAGTTCTATTTGTTTCAACGTAAAATATTTTTTGTATTTTTTGATATTTGGTACGATCGAAAATAATGATAGTCTTATTTTCGGTTTAACAAAAAAACTTTTTTATTTTTTAAAAATAGTTTTCGTTTTTAAGTTTCGTAAACCATTTTTTGAGTTTGAGCTTCTCATTTTCAAAATGTGTAAACCACCGCCGAAAGTCATTGGCCATTTTCTGTGGTCCCTCATTTTCCATACAAGCCAAACGCCGAATAATATTTTTAAGAATTTTTTTTTTTTTTTTTTTCCTGAAAAGGTGATTTTGTTCGAACTATCTTTCTATAAAAAACATTTTACGTTGAAAAGTATTAGTACTGTCAAAAAGAAAAACTTCAATAAAAAATAAATAATAATAATAATAAAATCACATCCACAAGATGTAATATTTTCCTACATGCATTTTCACCCGTCCATGTAACATGACCATCCCTTATCTCCTTATCTTCTAATTTGTTTAGGAGTACCATGTGGCTAATGGCTACTTACGGATGTAGACCCGAACCCGATTTTTAGTTATCGGGTAAAACCGGTAACCGGCTCCGGAGTCCTCGATTATTCGAAATTACCAACTGACTCTGATAATCGGGTAGCCACTTAACCGACAGTTACCCAGTTACCTCGGTTGATACTCGGTTATTCGAACCAGGTACTGAAAGCCTCGGATAACCGCTTCCCCTTCCGCTGAAATCCTGAAACCCATTCACCTTTCTAATTAATGTCGGTCCAAAACAAATAGGAGTTCTATCAATACGCCATCCACTCCATATCTTTCATAGTTTAGCAAGGTGCATAGCTGGCTTGTTAAAGCATGGAAAGGTATCCAAAAAGATAGCTAAGTATTGTGGCCATCACAGTTCAAGGTACGTATGGCTGGCGTACAACCTATGGGCTTCTTAGCCAAAAGAAAAACAACAAAAAAGGATGCCTAGTTTTGTACCTTTAGTCCAATCTTAGACAAAGAGCAAGGAGGATATGAAGCACTGCTTGGTAGACCATGGCTCCAACCAGGGTGGTTCATGACTGGGCTACTAAAAACCAGTCTCAAGCAAGTAAAGACAGAAAATGGTTGTGAAAAGAAGATAACAAAGGAAATGAAAGAATGAAGGCTGAAGCGATGAAAGCTTGCAATGGATGGAAGAATCCAGAAATGCATGCGACGGTAGCAAGGCAGTCGGGTGGGATCTCGATGACCACGTGGCTGATGGAGATAAGTTGGAGAGATAATGACTTACAGCTGTTTATAGCTGTTGTTCACTAAACTGTGTGTGGGCTCACCTGGAAGGTTGGAATTCGATCTGGGCCGATTTGTAACATTTGTTTGGGTTGTTATTTTTAGTTTGGGATTTAAATAGCCTTTTGGTATATGTGTATATATATATACATCCAGTATTCCGTTTATAACCGAAATTTTGACAAGGCTAAAATCGATAACCGGCTCCGGGGCCGATTACCGGTTATTTATAACCGGTTTTCTGGTTTCCTAGTTACCGTTTACCTGTTGGTACCTGGTTACGGGTAACCGGCCGGTGAGTAGTAGTGTTGGTGAGGAAATATATAAACCATGTAGCAGAAAGCTTGGGTGTGCGCTTCATCGTTTGGCGATCAATGTAGTGAAGGCCGAACGTTATGGTGTAGTCATCTGCCCATCCAAAGTACTTGACCATCAAAGACCATATGAAATATCCACGAACATGACCTCCATTCCTGTCAAAACATAACCCTACCTAAAATATCATTGGGACAAATAAAGAAGAAAATATCATTAGGACAAATAAAGAAGAAAGTAGGTCACGATAGAAAAAGATAAATTTAATCATTTAATCAATATTTTAACAGTTCTCTTTACGTGTGGGTTAAAACACATTTTTAATAGGCGAGGCCCAACACGTGAAATATTTAATTGAAATAGGAGGGTAAATAACAGAGTCAAGATTCAAACTCAGGACCTTTGGCTTTGATACCACGGTAAATCACCACTCAATTTAAAGGCATAAGCTGATAAGAAGAAATAAATTTAATCATTTAATCAATACTTTAACACTTGGTTTAGCAAGTCCCCCGCCTTATTGCTCAGGCCAAACCAAATAGGTACTCCTTGTGAAACTTTATTTGGTTTGTATGTTCGAGTAACTCTTCCCTTTGTTGCGCCGGCGGTGGACAAAATCCTGAACACACAGTCCAAGACTAACTTATATATGAACTTTTAAGTGCATGTTTTATGACGTGATTGTAAAAATTAACATGAAAAATTTGAAGTAGTCACCGTTTTCAATGACAAACATGGGCTTGTTATTGTATCTTTTCTTAATGTAGTCAATGATTTTCCTGTCTGTTAGAGAAACAATTAAGCAATTAACTTTATGAACCATTGCCAAACCACACAAAAAAAAAAAAAAAACATACCGGCTCTCCTATTGAAATGCCATCAGAATGGGTGAATCCTTCACATACAGAGTTGAATAGAGATAGATGCCAGTAAAGTTGACACTGCCTTGTACAAGTTCTCTTTGTCTATGGGAGAACCATGGCAATTCACTTCCAAGAATTTGGCGCATTTCGTGAGGGTAATAACCAAATACCAAGGGATCTAGTGTCCTGCTTTTAAGGCAATGAAATGAGACCACTGTTAGGACTGATGTCCAAAAACCTAATTACATTAATGTTGTTCTTCTATAAATTGTATAATATTGAACATTAGACATATATATATTATTGCTTTACATGCACATATATATTTGAATATTTCATATGATATACATGTAAGGTCACAAGTTACATTGAATTTGACTAATGTGTGAGTAATGAGATTATCACATAAAAGATTATAGCCATATGTCCTTTTAATTTATAAAAGATTGTTCGTAGTCATAAATGAAACTGAAAAATCCATCTAAACTATAACATGTCAACCTTAATAATCTATCTTGATTAGGAGAAACAAGAAGGGTTTTGGGTTGATATGTTGGTGTAAGTGCAAAGTAGTGTAATACACCGAACGGACTACGTGAGTCATCATTCTTTTAACACTGTGATTAAGAATGATGTATGTGCACGACAACTTATAACAATTACTCTAAATCCTAAGAAAATTGTCAACTTAGATATAAAGTGTAAGTCACTTTGATGTGCAAGAATGAGATTAAATTATCGGTTAACACTTTTGTGCATTAGGTGATTACATGTAGTATTGTGGGAATACGTTCTTCAAGAAAGAATCTAAATCCTTTGTCATGGAACAAAGTGATTAGAAATATTCCCCTTGATGTAGATTTAATAAGATTGATTATCTTAAAACTTGGGCCTGAGTGTTTCAGTGGTGTTTACTGAAACTTTGTTTTGTACAAGGTGAGATGAAAAACTCACATGGTACAAAAAGCTAGGATATATCATGTAATTAACTCAGGTGTATCAAGGAAAAGAGGTAGTAAACTAAGTAACAGTGTATTGACTTTAATTGGTTCGACGACAGAATGATTTCATGGAGAGGTAATATGTAATAAATAACTATGTTGCAAGGCTTGATTCATCAATTTGAAAATGCATATTAGAGTGCAGTCACATTTGTTTAGTGAAATCACTTGTGATTAAATAGGATCGTATGATATTGTCACAGACTTATTTGAAGTTAATTATATTTTTCCCTTTAGGTCCCCTTTTGATATGATGTAAATTGACTATATGCTATATGTCTCGGTTATGTATTTATTTATTTGAATTTTTTTATTTAATAAAATATGGGCCAAAAGAATATGATTCCTAAGTGACTCATTACTTAGAGATGATTGTGCCTAGGAATTAATTTCTTATGGGCTTAATGAATTAACTAACTATGGGCTTAATAAATTAATTTCCTATGATCTTAAGTATTTAAGAGCTACAGGCTATTGAAATTAATTTCAAAAGGCTTACGAAGAGATTAAGGAGCATTGGGCCTAAGGGATAAAACTTAAGCCCATGCTGAAAAATTAGTAACAATTGAGTTAGGATTAAAATCCTAGTCATAACTGCATGAGATGTAGGGGTGTGCAGATCCCACCCGTACCCACGAACCCGCCCCGCCCCGCACCAACCCGCCCCGCCAATAACAGATATAAGACATTTCTATAAAAGTGCGGACCTTAAATATGCCAACCCGTGATTTCTGGGGCGGATTGCGGTATTAAATTTTTTCCCACCCACCCCGCCCCGCATCCCTTTATACTCGTACCATCAAATTTTCTCCAAAAAAATTATAAGAGTCACGACTAGGGGTGTACCTTTGATTTCGTCAAATTTTTCCCAAAAAATTATAAGAGTCACGAATTACCCAGATTGTGTACCTTTGATTTCATTCAATACAGTTCTGAAATTGAGAGTTCTGCACTATCCATTTCATCTCTATTCTTATTCCATTCTCATATACGATTCTATCTTTACATTATCACATACACATATCCATTCAATCTACAATCACAGAAAAGAATAAAAAAATTCTTTACAGTTGGGTTTTGAACTGGGTTAGCAAGATTGTGAATTATTTTTCTAGTTTTGGGCCCAGGAAAAAAAAAAAAAAAATACTCGAACCCGCATGAACCCGTCTCGATCCGTGCTACCCAAGGCCCAGCAGGTTGACCATTCACTATGTGAGTTGCAGATCTCGATTTTCAAATATGTTCACTGCTGGGCAGGTTGTAGGAAACATGCAAATCCGACCCAATCCGGCCTGCACCCACTCTTAATGAGATGGACGTGTGGTGCATAAGCATGGGGAATGTTTCACTCCTACTTAGCCGTGCACCCTGCTAGGAAGGAAGAAGAATTTCATTCATCCTATGACTCATATCCTATCTATGCTACCTAGATAGCAGGGATTGAAATTATAGTTCTCATATGACTCCAATCATATCTATGCTACAGCTCTTTCTTATCTCTTAACCATATCATGAGTATAAATCATAGTCTATAAATACAGGGTATTAAGAGAGGTTGAGTAAGGAATATGAATTTTCACCATTGAAGATGCAATGAGCAAATCAACCAAAGTCAACTGGCTCTAGTAGAGTAGAAGAGACCGATTTCAATTGTAAGTGTTAGTTTAATTAATCTATCCTTATTTATTTTGAAATTTTTTTTTCTCGAATTGGTATTCCGCTGCGCATACTTTGATTAGCACATGATCCTCAACAACTACTTACAACAATGTTAATGGTAAAACAACGGACATATTGCACAATTTAAACTCGAGGGTTTAAATTATATTTCTTTGCTCTATAGTCAGTCACGTAAATTTGGGAACAAAATTTTGCCACTATATAAAGAAAAAAAAGGAGAAAAAATATATATTAAGCTATCTTTGATGTTACAACCTTGTTTGTGAATGACTTGGTTATTCAATCCATAGCTATGTTTCTTGTCGACTGTTGGAACTACATATATTAAGTTATTTCAAACTGCGTCGTATCTTGTGTAACACCGAAGATTTTATAGACAAATTAGGTTAGTTGATACGTATCCATGCCTCCTGATCGACTTCTTTTACTAGCTTTATTAAACGACGGTTGGGGTGGTAATTCTTGTGTTCGTTTTAGATTTGATGCATAAGTATAAGACTATATATATAGGTTAATCTTAATTCAACCTTTTTAATTAAACGGGTAAAATCCCTTAACCTTAACCCACTAATTTCGTATTAAGTTCATGTAAAAAATTATCAGTTCTAAATATTGCATGTCGGGTTCGGGTCGTATCGAAACATGAATTAGATCTTATAACCATAATTTTTTACTTTATAACCCGTCAATTTTTTATTGGATTTATGTTGAATTTATTGATACTGTAAAAAATGTCAACCATAGGTGATAGTGCCATGTACTGATCTGTAGGGTGTAGGGGCCTGCACTGAAAATTGGCTTCAAGTAGGCTAGACTTTTTTACTAGGGCCTGCACTGAATTGGCCGTACGTATTAAAGTCACTTGATTCTTACTCATTTCTAAAAGGCACCTCAAGGGAAGAGGTTTGCTCAAGGCTTATAAAGCCCACAACTCAGGCAAACCTTGACAATGTGGAACTCTTAACACGCCCTCTCATGTGTGTTATCTTTTTGGCCAAACACGTATTTAACATCGGGAGAGAATGACTAACATTGTCTAAGGGCTTGTGACTCTGATACCATATTAAAGTCACTTGAGCTTTACTCATTCTCAAAAGGCACTTCAAGGGAAGAGGTTTGCTCAAGGCTTATAAAGCTCACAACCCAAACAAACCTTGGCAATGTAGAACTCTTAACAGTACGGACCTTTATGATATTTTTTACTGATTTCATATTTTTATTTTAATTAATAACATTTTTGTACAAAAGTTAAGAGATCAAATCAAGACGTCGTATCCCGGTCCGGGGAAGAAACAAATGAGTCATATTCGAAAGAGCCCCATCAAAATTCAATTCCAAATCCATGATTCCATGAACGTCGTCCATCAAGTAGCATGCGCAGGAAGTCTTCCACCAGCGACAATGGTGTCCTCTGCAGGACCGTACAGAAATTAATGTCACAATTATTACAATTATAGTTATTATTTGAATAATTTGATGATATTGATAGTAATTGATTCTCAGAGGAAATTCGCACAATGATTTGTCGCAAAAGAAAACTTACGATTAAATTAACTTTAATTATATTGAATTATTGGCTTATTTAACGTAAAATTGTTAAATTTTAGGGGTAATTATTTTTTTCCCCATGAACTACCGGCTTGTGTCATTTTGCTCCCACGAACTACCACTTCGACAAAAAAAGATCATCAAACTACCATCTTTACATACTTTGCCCCCTTCCGTCGTCAAAAAATCCCTTTAACTTGGAAGGAATATACCATTTTTTACCGTTAAGTTCGATTTAAAAACCAAAATGCCCTCTACAGTAATTAATAAAATATATTAAAAAAAAAATTGAAGGAAAATGGGTGGTGGCCGGGTGGCTCGCGGGCCACCCACGGCCTCTGGGGTGGCCGAGCGGCCACCCTAGTAAAGACCTAGGGTGGCCGTGCGGCCACCCCTTATGCCAGGGTGGGCCACGAGCCACCCCAGAGGTGGCTCTCGCAGGCCACCCAACCACCTCAGGGGGTGGCTATTGCCACCCCCTTTTCTTTCAGTTTCTTTTTTTTTTTTTTTGTTTAAGATGAGGATATTTAAGTAATTTTTGAAATTGAGTTATGACATTTAAATCTTTGCATGAATTAGACTGACAGAATGAGTCAAAGTATGTAAAAATGGTAGTTTGATGCTCTTTTTTTGTCGAAGTGGTAGTTCGTGGGGGCAAAATGACACAGGCCGGTAGTTCATGGGGGGAAAATGTAATTACCCATAAATTGTAAAACGTCTTAAATTAGGATATTTAATTTTTCAAGCGTCTCAATTATAGGTACTTTGTTAGGATTTGCTATTAAATTCTGGCAAAATTTTTAAAATACTCCTAAAAAATACTCATGTCTGAATCTTTGAAAATTTTTATAAAGTTTTTTTTTTTAAAATAAACACATGCATGAGTATTTTGAAAATTTGGTAGGATTTAACAGAAAATTCTAACGGAGTACATGTAATTGAGACGTCTTGAAGATTGGATACATAATTTGAGATGTTTTGAAGTTCAGTACCCTTAAATCAAATAAGACGATAGTAATTCGGTATTATTAAGTAAAGTTATTCCGAAAACCTTATAATATTTGCATAAAGAGCTTGTATAAAAACCTATAATATAGATCGAGTACTGAGATGGCATACATATACGTAACACATCAAAGCATAAATATAGTTTATAGAAAGATATTAAGAACAAAATTAATTAAAGATGGGTATGCCAAAACTCAGAGAAGGGGGGGATTCCTTGGTTGCAAAAAATCTGCATCTTTGTAATATTATTCTTATCAATTTTGACCGAGATAAGCAGTACTTACCCGCCGGTCCCGCCCACTTCAAATGCCAGTTCCCTATCAGCAGCTTCCCGATTCGATACTTCATCTGTAAGCAGCTCATACATATATTCATTTACAAGTTACAACGATCCCAATAGACCCACCTTGTCTTCGCTGCAACATAATTCATCTTCCTAATTAAAACTCTATCAATCTTCTTTAACATCATGCATAGGTAAGATTTTTCAGATCATCTAATAGTATATATGTTGTCAATAAAATGGTTTCATGCTCCCCAATAGAATACCTGAAAATGGTTGGGGTATATATATATATATATATCAATAGCTAGCCATGGCATGAGATCGATAACAAGATGTTGTGCATGGCAACGATAGGCTAGCTCTATGTCGGAATTGCCTACAGAACAGTTTCATATATTCTATAATTAATTCATTTAATCCCAAAACTTAATGATATGGGTGAATTTTTTTCAAAATTTTAATATGAGGTGAGATTGCAAAGAATTAAAAGTTGGATACACTAAATTGAAAGTTTTTTTTTTTTTTTTTTTTTTTTTGAACTTTGGGAGGATCGCAAAAATAATGAAAAAGTTCAAGGAAATTAAGTGAAATTTCTCCAGTATTTTTATATAATTTTTGTCATATATTTGAAAGAAAAATGAGAGAAGAATGACTATGGGCATTAAATTTAAAACTTCGAAAACTCGGGTATTCAAATTGGCCAAATTACAAAATAAGGATTCAAACTATAATGATTTGAGTATGGAAATACTATTGATATGGATATTTAGAGAAATATGGATTGAAGATGATGAATTGATGATAGAAAATACTGGATAAACTTATATTGAAATGATAAGAGCAAATTCGAGATTGCTCAATCTCAAGGAATTTCTAGTAATAAACTTCTGACAATTCTTTTCTTCCTATTCTCTGTCGATTGGTTACAATCTGCCAAGCTGATCTTCTAAAGCCTTCTACTATCTTCACTTCATCACATGTTTTCTCCATATCTCCTCCCTAGTCAACTCTTTCTCTGACTTACAATGAGCTAAGCTCAACACCTTAACAAAATTACAAAGTAAAAAGGCCTATCAAAACTAATTTATATATACAAGAAAAGCCTATTAGATAAAAGGCTCACACACACACACACGCCTAATTAACCCATAAAAACCCCACTACAGAACCTAATTAACCCATAAAAAGCCAAAAAAACATTTGCTGCCATTTATCAAATAGAAAAATAAACTTCTTGTGCCAACATATATAATTGTGTTGCAAGACTCAGCTAGAGCAAGGTTGAGAATTTCGGTTCATCAATTTTCATGTTTAATTAGCCAATGAGGAGATGTGAGATGCATGTTCGGCAAAGGCAGGATTTTTATCTTGAAGCTTCTTTTGTGCTATTCAATAAGAGAATGACACATCAGCGTAGAATACCAAATATAATAAACTCAAAAACACTGATTTTTTTTTTTCCTATTATCTTTGCTTTATCCACAAAATCTCTAATCCTCCTTCAAGACTACGGAAAGCCACCACCCCCTCCTCCGCCGAACGCCACCACTCCCGTTCCTCCGCCGGACGCCACCGCGAAAAACAACTCATTTCCTAGCCTCCCTATCCGTACAGACTTTCACGAGCAAAAGAAGAGATGACTTCTCAGTATATACTAAAGAGGAAAGGGTACGTGAGAAACCCAATGAATCTCCGTTTCAAATTCTGCTGCATCGATCCCACAAGTTCTTTGGTTCATTGGTTCCTCAGGCCAAATGGGAAAAAATTGAGTTGTATATAAACAACTTCTAATTATGCTTTCATTGTATCGTTCTTGTAAGCTTACACTTGGAAATGAAGAGATCGAGTAGCTGTGTAATTCATATACTACACAATTTCAAAAGCTCGGAATTCGGGCAATCCTTCAAAGCCAAATTTGAGAGAAGTGAGAGAAAGTACAGTGAACTTGAAGCAAGACTTAAAAAAAATATGAAAACTAAAAAGAAAAACAAATCTGAAGTTGAATACATGCAAAGAGGTTTCAAGAGGTATCCCGTTATCTTGGAATACAATTGCTATTTGGAGTTTGCAGTATATAAAAGAGAAGAATGTGAAAGTTACTGCTATAAAACTTTGCTTTGCTGCAGCAACATATAATTTGTGGTTACATAGGAATGCATTGCTCCATGGCCGGTCTCCTAAGTATGAAGAAGGTTTACTGTATGATCAAGATTAGATGGGAAGTTAAAGTTAGATTGTTAGCCAAGTTTTCTTCTAAATAGATTTGTTTGTCTATTTAGGGATGCTGGCTTTCTGTTGTTATGTACGTGTTCATAGTTTTGGTTTGCTAGGAGGGCTTTGTTTCTTATTTCTAGAAGTTTTTTTCTCTATTTGGTGTTTGAGGAATTTGTTTTGGCTTCTGTTGAAACCATGATTCCAGTGTTTACCGGAGAGTTGTACTGGTTTTGAGTTTGGTTTATAAAGTTTTAATTCAAAAAAAAAGAAAAAACAAAGGAAAACAACAATCAATTACAATCACGTTGGAGAGAAAGTGACTATAGGCTCATCTGGTACTCAAAATGACTATTTCATTAGTAAAGTGAATAGCTATTACCAAGAATGGAAGAATGTAAAATGAAATAGCTATTCGTATTCTTTGGTTTGGTTGTAACGCTGGAATAAAATATCAAATATGTACGCAGGTCACTGGTGAATGAAATGATATTATAACTAAATTTCCTAAAAATCCCTTATGATACAAATATAATTTACATTCGTAAGGACTTTTTTTTATTATTATTATTTTTGAAACATGTTTATGCCATAACTTCTTTTTTTTGTAATTCTGTCAAGTTCGTGGCATTTTTTGAAGAATCTGCGTCTCATATATATAGCAATCTAGTAGTTCATTTTTCATCGAGAAATTTCCGATATAATATAGTCAATGAACTTTTCTTTCCAGAAGAAGCAAAAATACTCTGTAATTATACATATAGAAAAACACAAGGAAAATTAAAGCATGGATCAAGCTAACACCAAAGAAATTGCTCTGAATGATAATGAAAAAAACAAAAACTGATTCCGTTTAAGAATTAATTATATTCGTATAAAATAAAAATAATTTTTTCCCTTAATCTCTGAAATTGAAAGATGGTCCAATACTGCGTACCACCAAAAGGGTGTAGAATTGGAAAATTGATCGCCAAATCAGTAATCAGTAATCCTTAGAGAAAGTGGAAAATTTTTGGAGAAAAATCAGAGAAATTTGGATGAAAGGAAGAACTAGTTGGGATGGGTTTCGGAATAGTCATGATGAGAGATAGAAACAGAGAGGGAGGTGAGAGAGAGGATATAGTGCAGAGAAAGATACATGGGTTGACGAAGACAGTCCGTCGTCTGTGACTCTGCCTTCCTTTTCTTTTCTTAGCCGTCGAGTGTCTCGGGGTTCGGGGCTTTTGTGGGCTGTTGTGGGAAGACAATCGATTAATTTATTCCCACAGGACCTTTTGTAGAGGAATGCCTATTATTTTTTTGTAAGGAAATGTTTTTTTTTTTTTTTTTAAGTAGGAATACTGATATTCATTAATACTCCGTTTGTTTCGGCGTAAAATAATTTCTAAAAAATGATTTCGGCATTTTACGGTGTTCGATAAGAGTAAAGATAATGGTCAACAGAAATAATTTTTAGTTTGACCGTAAAAGCTTATTTAATTTTTGAAAATCGTTTTCTGAAATTAAATTCTTCTTCCTTTCACGCTCGTTTGATATCTGATTGTCGGAATTCAGCAATTGTCAGTTGTCGGAATCCAGCCGGTGCCGGAGTCCAGCAACATCCAGTCGCCGAAATCCTGCCGGCATCAGAATCCAGGGACATCTGGCAATTGTAGCCTGATGCCGGTGACCTAGATTCTGGCCGAAACTGGACGAAATATTGCCGGATAGAAGTCGACTGGATCTGTCCCAAATTGCTAGAATCCGTTCGACTTTGGCCTGATCAGACCACTGATCCGGTCGGATCTAGCCAAAATGGTCGGGTATGGCAGGATATGACTGGATCCGGCAACGGTGACAGGACGTTGCCAGATTCCGGCTACATTTGCCAAACTCTGATTTTCGTATTTTATAATTTTTTTGTGCAAGTCAAAAGTCGAAAAATATTTTCGAGAAAATCATTTTTTCTAATGCTCCGTTTGTTTCGACGTAAAATGGTTTCCATTGTAATGGTTTCGACGAAATCATTTAAAAAAAATAATAATTTTCTCGAAAATATTTTTCGGTGTTTGGTTTGCACGAAAAAATTACGAAAGGTGAAAATACAATTGTCGCCGGAATCCGGTAACGTCCGGTCGCCGTTGCCGGATTTCGATGAGCATGTTTAGCCGAATCCGGCCAAAATTGTCGAATTCCGGCCGGACTCCTCCGGATCCGGTCAGATTTGGCAGGATCCCGGCCATTTTGGCTAAATCCGGCCGGATCCATTCAGATCCGGCTAGATCAATGGCTGGATCTGGTCAGATCCGGCCGGATTCCCGCCATTTTGGCCAGATCCAGCCGGCTTCTGGCCAATTTCGGTCGGAATCTGATCCACCGTCGACAGTGGCCGAATGTTGCTGGATTCCGGCGCCAGCAATATTTCGGTGACCGGATGTTGCCGGATTTCAATGTCGCCTGGATTCGACGACCGACCATTGCCGGATTCTGGCAATCGAATATCAAACATGCATGCAAGGACGAAGAGTTCAATTTCGGAAAACGATTTATGGTTTTTAAAACCATAAATCGTTTTTCAAAAATTAAAGAAGGTTTTACAGTCAAACCAAAAATGATTTTCGTTGACCATTATTTTCGCCCCTACCAAACACTGTAAAATGCCGAAATTATTTTACACAAAACAAATGGAGCATAAAAATGATTTCGCCCAAAATATTTTACGACGGAAATTATTTTACGTCGAAACAAACACAACATAATAAATCAAAAGCCCGAAGGCAAATACAGTGAATAGATGTACAAAACTCCCTACATACTAAGCCAGAAAAAAATTCTGACTTGGATGCTACCTACAAATACCAAATATTACAGGAACAGACATTTGAGTCCCTCTTTAACAATAAAGCGCCACAACAAAGGAAAGAGGGTTGATCTAGCTATCAAGCCATTAAAAGTCCAATAATATCTGAAAATTTAATAAACAAACTTACAAAAACCACACTAAAACGCCGAAAAACCAAAATAGAAAACACCAAAACACAGATCTGGCGTCGGGGTAGACTGCCGTCGCCAGAGATCACGGCGCGTGTAGACAACGTGCGTCCCAAGAAACCCCATTGCAGCAGGTGGCCGCCAGGAACCACTGGTCACGACCTAGAAGATGGAGAGTGGCCCACACGCGCGGCTGCCCATGGAGAAGATCCTGGTGCGTGCCAGCCACGCACTGGGCACTGAAATCCGACGAGGCCATGGCTTGAGGCGGCATAATCGGAGGAAGCCGGCAAACACCGTAGTTATTCCCATGAGAATTACTATTCTAAGAAATTGGCCCCTACCAAACAAAAGAATAATTATTCTTATTATATAGTCATTTCATTTCAAGGACTTATTTCGCGAACCAAACGGAGTCTAAAAGTTGACAGTGGGCGAGGGAATGGGTGCGGCACTATGGCGGAGAGGCTGTGCTTGTAAGAGAATCTATCAATGAGAGATAGAGAGGCCATACCTGTGGAGAGAAGTCATGGGCTTTTCTTTCTTTTTGTCCGGGAGGAAAGGGGTTGTTGTTCGCAGTAGTGTCCAGCAGAGAAACGGGGGGTATTGGTGGCGTATCTAGCCAAATGATAGGGTGGTAGCTTCCGATGGTCCTAAGGGGGATTAGGAATTTTGTCTATGAATTGAATATAGCACAAAGAATTAAAAAATGGTGTTTTTTAGTTTATCATAGATTGAGATGGACAAAAATTTGCTACAGATTGAATGGTTTATAGCTAATTCCTAGTTTAAACTACTCCAATAAATTATCAAGAATGTGAAAAACACATTTTTTTTTAATAGCATTACACTAGTTTATAACTAATTTTTGTCCTTATAAACGGAACAAATTAAGTGGCTATCCGGATGAGAAAGTATTTTTGCTACCGAACTCGGTCATTTTGGCTAGCCCAAGATGAATATCTTAATGACCTAATTATGACTTTGGAGTCCAAGTTACCCAATATATATGATCACTCTGTTTTGGGAGGGGGAAGAACTTGCTGTTTGTTCCAAATTATATGGCGTACGTAGATTAGGGAAGCCAGACTCTGAATTCTTGACGGAACCTGATGTCCTAAAGATGATTTTCGTATGGACAACTGGCTTGCTCCATTTGAATGCCCGCGTAATCGGGGCAGTTTTTGTTTGCTTAGAGAGATTAATCTAGCAAGCAAGCTGGCTGGCTGTTCATAACTATCTGTCTAGTTACTTGCTTAGTTTCCCTATTTCTATTTTTGTGTGTATATATACATGTATAAAGATCGGCATCACCTACCGGATTTCATTCAAAAAATAAGTGCCGGGCCACCAGAAATTATCTCATCAAATGGGTTTTCACATGATTTGCTTTTCAAGGGCATGCGAGTTAAGTATATATACGTATATAGTTTGCTCGTCCTTAATTCGAAAGCAAAATATCAGCATGTTTATAGTAATTAACCTTCTCTCACGCATTACGCAATCGGTTGAAATAATTATCAGATTAGACGTGTTGATTGTTGGGATTCTTAGCTTGAATTTGTAGATTGTGTTCACATATTTATGCAATATTATTCTTGGTCTTGGGCATAACAAATTAATAGCGCAGGAATTTCGGTGGGGTGGTGGGATTAATTGTGAAGGCTTATGTTAACGTTACCTATTCGTCTACAATATCTATATATGTGGAGTCGTATGTAACAGAAACAGATAGAGAAAGCTGAGGACGTGGGAATCCGAAAACCAGATTTTGAAGCCAACCCATCAAAGGAGCCGCGAATTATTGGCGCGATCAATATTATTCGTGATGACCAAACCCGGCCAAAATTAACACTGATCTCATCATCTCTCTGGCATGAGTCCTAACATGGTTAACCCTCTCCTTTCTGTTTCCAACTTTTTGTACACTCAAATCATACATTCATCTATATATTTAAGCACCCATTTGATCATTATCAAGAACGGAAGTGAGAATAACGTGGAGCAAGAGATGGCGCCGGACATAGAGGCTCAAACTAATAAGAAGAACACAGACACGGAATCCCCCGGCATCTTTATGAAAGCCAATCGGCCTGTTACGTTGAAGGTATATACATTAACAAGATCATCAGTTTCTATTTTATATATATATAACATATATATATATATATATACATATATGATTAATGGCTTTAATTTGTTTGATTGATTGAACAGTTTGAGGACGTTGTTTACAAGATCAAGACTAAGAAAAGGGGATTGCTTGACAGAAAAGCAAAGTCTGAGGAGAAAGTGATCTTGAATCGAATCACAGGCGTGGTTGAACCGGGGGAAGTGTTGGCCATGCTAGGCCCATCAGGCAGCGGCAAAACCACACTGCTGACCGCGCTGGGAGGCCGCCTTGGCGGGCGGCTCGGCGGAAGAATAACCTACAATGGCAGGCCGTTTTCGAACGCGATGAAGCGAAACACAGGTTTTGTTAGCCAAGACGATCTGCTCCACCCCCACTTGACGGTGACCGAAACTCTAGTATTCACTTCTCTTCTCCGATTGCCGAATAGTTTCACGAAAGAAGAGAAAGTGGAGCATGCCGAAGCTGTGATAACTCAACTTGGGCTAACAAAGTGCAAGAATAGCATCATTGGAGGAAGCTTCCTGAGGGGGGTTTCTGGGGGGGAGAGAAAGAGGGTTAGTATTGGACAAGAAATGCTCATAAATCCTAGCCTGCTGTTTTTGGACGAGCCCACATCGGGTCTTGACTCAACGACTGCTCAGAGAATTGTGTCTACATTGTGGGAGTTAGCAAATGGAGGAAGAACAGTTGTTATGACGATACACCAGCCTTCAAGCAGGCTGTTTTACATGTTTCATAAGGTTTTACTGCTATCTGAAGGCAACCCTTTGTATTTTGGGAAAGGATCAGGAGCCATGGAGTACTTTTCAAGTGTCGGATATTCCCCGTTGGTTGCCATGAATCCTGCAGATTTTCTCTTAGATCTTGCAAATGGTATGTGTCAGATAATTTACTGCATGATTCCATTTCTGAACTACCTATAATCTCTTAATTAAGATGATTTGAAAACTAGTACTGCATGGGCTGTTACAATGAGAATGCTTGCATTGGTCCTTGCATCGAGTCAATTTGGTTAATTGGGAGCCTAGTTATTAGTGTGAAGCTTAATTATAAAAGCATGTTCCCAAAGCAGAGTTGAAATTTTGGGAAATTACCTTGGTTATAAGGATCTGAATAGGCCTGGGAAATTAACCTTATTAACTTTTGGGAAACGTTTCATAACTCATCATAAATGCAGTCTCATCTTCCCATAATTTAATTATCTTTGCCGTTTAGTTTAATCTGACTTCCCCTTTCCACTGCTCTCCTTCTCTTAGATTGCTTCCTTTTTTTTCAGGGCAAAAAGTCAAAAATATCAGTATTTTTTGAGTTTTTTACCAAACATACCAGCTTTTAGCACTGTTTGGCACACTAATTAAGAATGCTTGGAACTGCAGGAAATAAAGTTTTTAAAGTAAATTTTAAGCTTTTTTCAAAAAAAAATTTGGAGTAAAAAATTCAAATAAGTACTTTTAAAGTTTTAACCAAACAAACCAGCTTTTTGACGAGTAGAACCTTTTAAGTACTAAAAGTAAGTTTAGAAACACAATCCCAAACAGACTTTTTAAGTCTGGAATTGGTAGAACTATGTAGTAACAGTATCTTCTTGTTGGAGTGGCAGGCAGTACAAAATTCCTGCAAACCAAAAGAGATCGAAGCATAAAAACCAAGTGAAATACTAATTTGATGATCAGTGTTGATGGGCAAGTACAATTTTCTGGATACGAATTATTTGCACGTCTGTTATATTCAGGCATCATTAATTATATTGATGGTTCTTTGTCGACATTCATCATTATGTTTGTAGGTGAGTCATCGGATGATCATAAGCATGAGGATCAAATCCTGGTTAAGCAGACTTTAGTATCCGCCTACAAATGCAATCTTGCTGACAAATTGAAGGCCGAGCTTCAAGAGATTAACAGCAATCAATTTCAAGATGGATGTGAGGATAAGCAATTTGGGAGATGGTCCACAACTTGGTGGCAGCAATTCTCTGTGTTGTTTAAAAGAGGGGTCAAAGAAAGAAGACACGAGTCATTCTCTGGCCTCAAGATAGGTGAGGTTCTGGTGGTGGCATTTCTTGCGGGACTACTATGGTGGCAATCTGATGCTTCCCACCTTCAAGATCAGGTAATAATTAAATCTTTTCTCTTTGTATTTTGCACAAATAGGTGATTCCAATTTAT
Organism: Alnus rubra; assembly: GCA_028654335.1. Taxonomy (NCBI): domain Eukaryota; kingdom Viridiplantae; phylum Streptophyta; class Magnoliopsida; order Fagales; family Betulaceae; genus Alnus; species Alnus rubra. The sequence goes on along the minus strand of JAJPGS010000001.1, from coordinate 2,092,126 downwards.
GGGAGACTATGATTCTAATAATGTTCAGCTTTTCTTGCTTGGAAAAAAAAAAGAAAAAGAAAATCAGCTTTTCTTAAAAAATGATCACTTTCGTTATGATCATATAGGAGTCATTTTTGTAACCAATAAGACCTTTTTGATTTGGCCTAGCATTAATGGAAAATCCAAATTTCAAAATTCAATGAAAACTGGAAGTTGAAATTCTGGTAGCATGCCGATTGGATTGAAATTTTCAGCAATTTTGCTACTTAAATTGGTAGCAATTTTGTTACGGGCTTAATTTCTCAAGCACATAACGGATATAATAAGTATGTTACGATTCTAAGTGTCTTACAATGCTAAAGTATAAGCTTAACTATATATATATATATATATATATATATATATATATATATATATATATATATATATATAAGCTTTTGGGCACCTACCTCTTGCAATTAGCCAATTTTCAAGGGTCATTTATACCTAAAGCTTATATCATTTGCAAGACTCTTTTTGCCATAGAGTTGTGGACCCATAACAAATTCGAACATCAAAGGTAAAAAGTTAATATGGGTTCCACTCATTTGGACAAATAAGCGTAGAAAATTAAAACTTTCATATTTGATGTCCGAATTGCTAGCAATCCGATTATCAGATTGCTAGGATTCAGATCCTAGCCGACAACCTTTTAGAACAGGCCTAATGCGTTGCATGACATACTCATACTGATTTATTTAACGACTTAATTTGAACATGACATGATACAAATTCATGATACAAATTTGTGGCTGTTTTAGCAAATTGCAATATGCAAAGACAAGTGGATTGAGACAGGATGAATATCTGTCGAGTGCTTCTGAAAGATATCGATGATAATCTAATTAACAACCTGGAATATATCCCGTTTGATTTCATGCAGATTGGGCTGCTTTTCTTCCTAACAGGATTTTGGGGCTTCTTCGCTCTGTTTGAAGCTATTTTCACCTTCCCCGAGGAGCGTATGATGCTCAATAAGGAACGATCTTCAGGCATGTACAGGCTCTCATCATACTTCTTATCAAGGAGCGTTGTTGACCTCCCCATGGAGCTTATCCTTCCCACCGTTTTTGTCATCATTACCTACTGGATGGCAGGCCTGAAGCCGACGGCCGGCCACTTTCTTCACACCTTGTTTGTCCTCCTATACAGCGTGCTGGTTTCACAAGGCTTAGGTCTTGCCATTGGCGCTATGGTAATGGATCAAAAATCTGCCACCACGCTTGGAACAGTCATCATGTTGACATTTCTTCTCGCCGGTGGATTCTACGTTCAACATGTTCCTCCCTTCATAGCATGGATCAAATACATCTCTCTTAGCCAGTACGCTTACAAGCTCTTGATAGGTTCTCAATACAAGCCGGACGACACGTATCCCTGTGCCGGTGCCGGCGGCCATTGTTTGATTGGGGAGTATCCAGCTATAAAGCAAGTGGGGCTCGATGGGCAAGCCATCGGAGTTGTTGCTTTGGCTATAATGCTCGTGGGTTACCGGCTCATCGCTTATATTGCCCTCATGAGGATTGGCGTGACAAAGAAAGTATCGTAGTTGTTTAATCCAAATAGTTGAGATAGTGTTAATTAAAAGTTGATTAAGGGAGAGATACATATAGGAAATTCATATGGATTAGAGATGCATGCATGCAGTAGCTTAATTCGTTTTGATTGCTCACTTTGTTCATGCTTTCATCGGTTTATATAGTAGTTAGGGAGGAAAGGGCTAAAGGTTGTCAGATTGTTGGTAATTAAGCTGCTGGCATGAATTAAGGTTGTGTTTGGGATTGCGATTTCGTAGACAACAAGTGCGATTTTAAAACAAATCGCAAAACATAAATCGTTTGTGAACTGCATTTTTAAAAATTGCGATTTAAAAACGCAGAAAATTTGCATTTTCAAATCGCAAGTAAGAGGTTGCTTTTTTGAAAACGTAGAATTTTAAAGGTTAAACTGCGATTTTACCAAACGTTTAACTACGTTTTTAAAAATCACTTTTTCAAATCGCACATTTTAAAATCGTTACTTTAAATCGCACTTTTTCAAATCTCAAACCCAAACAGATCATAAGAATTAATGTAGGCTTTTTTGTGATACACATTTATTTCATGAAAATCGAATATGTTAATTCCTTTTACGTGATTAGAACTTTCATATAGTCTAACTATTTTTTTCTCATATTATTTTCTTCTCTTTCGTTCACTAGTTGAACCGCTAGCTAGGGTTCATCAAGACATATAAAAGATAATTTGTTGTTCTTCTTTGCAAGTATATATGATCCCCCTTTTTTTTTATCGGCAGGAAGAAAAAAAAAATGACAAAAACCTTAATTTTCTGCCTATTTAGTTGGAGGTTAGATCTGGTGGTGAGCATGCTTCAGGGTTGGCACGCCTCCACCTTTGTTTGAATGTCGGAATCACCTCTAAAATATTAGAGGCGAATTGGGTGGAAGTCGAAATCAACCTTTCTAACGAATGAAGATTGTGGTTACAAAAAAAAATGATGACACATGTCACTCATAAATATAGTATTATGTGTCATCTCATAAATATAGTACTTAATATATTAATATATTTTTTCTTAAAAGTGACACGTGTTATAATTCTATTGATGTTGATGTGGCAACAATAACAAAATTCGTCAAGTGTTTTAACGGAATTTGACTGCATAAACTAAATTGTTATTTTGCCATATTTCGATAATCTCTGAATTATTTTTTATACCGTAGGAATTGATTTGTAATTTACACCAACCAGAGAGTCTAATTTTGCATTGTTCCTTATATGTTAATTAGCTGTTAAAGTGACACTTTCTTTACCTTTTCAGGAAAATGATTTCAGTTGAAAACACTCTTTTGTGTTTGGCTCGTATTAGTGACGACGGCCAATGGCTGGTGACGGCCAAAAATGACCATCAAAAAGCGACCTCCAACCAGGATTCGGCGATCTCTAGCGGCGCCGCGGCGGCGAAGAGTATGAAAGAAAAGATAAACAAATAAAAAAATAAAGACAATAGCACAATAATAAAATAGAGACAAGGAATTAATGTGGTTTGGTTTCTATGATCTACTTTCACAGGATAAAGCCTAAAAGGCTAAATTTTGCTTTTATTCATTTATATATTTACAATGCATGAGACTCATATTTATAGGAGAATTGTGGTACATAAGTATGGTAATCAAATCAATGTAATTTTATTACCATCAAATTCGATTACAATCAAATGAATCTCATATATTCTCATACTAAATCCAATTACAATTATATGGAGAATATATTCTCTAACAGAATAAACTATGAGAGATATTAATGCGCACGAGAAAGAGAATTTTAAATTCAAAAAATGGTTTATGATATTAAAAAACGGAAACCATTTTTTGAAGATCGAAGAAGTTTTTCCGGTTATGTACAAAAACAAAACAAAAAAGTTTTTCGGTCATATTGAAAATGTTTTCGGTTTGTTCATAATTTTTAGTCGTACCAAACATTAAAAAATATATAAAATATTTTACGCCAAAACAAATGAAAGCTAAGATTAATGAAGGCCATCCTCGCATTATTTGGCTGGTGCTCTACTGATGGAGCATGAAATAAATTAGAGACATGTTGCCATTGTTGGCATATTGGTACGTAATTGGCAACTGCCTTCCTTGAATATGGAAAATGGCCACCTTAGGATCAACAAATTTAACTTGGAGGAAGAATGTCAGGGAATAGGATCCTCTCCATGCATTTCATGAAACTATTCATTTTAAATGAGATTCGATAATGATTTAAAATTAATGCATTTAATGGTGTATATGAAGTTAATATTCGCATGTTTTTTAAAAATTTAAATAATATGAAATCATGTACACTATTAGATGCATCAACTTTAAATTTTGACCATAAAATTAATAGTATTTATTTTTTTGAAATTGAGAGGATCCTATTCCATATCGAGAAATGATAGACAGGGGACGTTCAACCGTCCTCTATCCATCATTTTTTATTAAAAAAATGTTTTTTTAATTAAAAAAATGAAAGAATGATAAAATAATATACTTTTTTATTAAAAAGTGACTCATAGAACGTTCTCTGTCTATCATTTCTCTTTCATGTCAGATTGTCAGTGGTGGTACTGGTTTCTGTCATTTTATGCTGTTTATGTGTGTGTGTTTTTTTTTTTTGTTTTTTTTTTTTTCTTCTTCTTCTTTTTTTTTTTTTTTTTTTTTTTTTTTTTTAAATTTTGTGGGAAAGCCACTCTATTATCTATACTTGGGCGTAAATTAATTCGCCTAGTCCTGTACTCTTGTACATAGAGTCCATAAGTTAGGTCCAAATAGTAGGCCCTAAGTTCCTTATCAAGATCTTGACGAATAAATGGGCTTAACAAATCCCAAACAATATAGGCCTCGGACAAAGACGGGGTTCTTTGCGAAGTCCAATGGGCTATTACAATGATCAATTCATTAGGGGAAAAATCAAAATTTATGTTTTTTTTTTTAAAAAAAAATTAGTTATTGAATTTTTAATTTTGACAATTTAGTCTTTAAATTTTGAGAAATGTTAGAATTCGTTATAGTGTTCTGCTAGTGTCCATCTGGAATGACATAAATGTAATAAAAAAATTACATCTATGTCCTTCTGAATGACGTGAATGCAATTTTTTAATTTTTTTATTACATTTATATCATTCTAGGAACAGTAGAAGAACACTAGAAGAAACTCTAGTATTCCTCTTAAATTTTACATGTTTTTTAAAGGGAAAATTGCATCATTAGTCCATGTAGTATGCCATAATTATTTTTCACTCCCTATGATTTAAAAAGTTCATGGGAAGTCCTTGTGGTAAGCAATAATTACAAATCGATCTCTGGCGTCAAATTTCGTTAAAATTTTTGACAGATTCTGTTAAATGTTACGTTAGTGCCATGTCAGACCAATAAGAATGTGACACGTGTCCATCTTAATAAAAAAATTATTAAAAAATAAAAAAATTTATTTATTTTTTAAAAAAAATTAAAATTCAAAAAAAAAAGAAAAAAAAAAGCAAGGGGTGGCTGGGCCACCCCCAAAAGCTTTTTTGTTTTTTTTTTTTGTTTTTTTTTTTAATTTGAATTTGAATTTTTTTAAAAAAATAAGTTTATTTATTTATTTTTTTAATAATTTTTTTATTAAGATAGACACGTGTCGCATTCTTATTAGTCTTACATGGCGCTGACATGGCATTTAACAGAATCTGTCAAAAAATTTAACAGAATTTGACGCTAGGGATCGATTTGTAATTATTGCTTACCACAAGGACCTCCAATAAACTTTTTAAATCATAGAAAGTGAAAAATAATTACGATACACCATAGAGACAAATAATGCAATTATTCCTTTCTTAAATAAGTCTCTCTATCAACATTTCATCTAATTAATTAAGGACATGTCATTTTAAACCACTAAGTCGACCTAACTTGTCGGACATATCATCTAACAATTGTACATTTCACATGATAATTTTATCTTAAATTAAAAATGTATCATAAATAAATTAATTAAAAAAAAAAGTCCCGATAATGAAGGGAGGCTTCCTCTCCCAAGAGAGACGGACGGCTATCCATTTGTGAAGGGAGGTTGCTCTTCGTAGCCCCACCCAATGCCCCTCTCTTAGAGCACTAGCAGCAGATTCCCAACTATTTTCCTTATATTTAAGGAACAAAACTACTTTTTGCTTCCCTATAAAAAAATACCCCACAATAGATTCCCTTACTTTTCCCTATATCAATTAAATATTATTTTTTTACTCTTATTTTATTATTTTTCTCTCTTTCCTACTTTTTCTCTCTTCACTATATCAATTAATTATTCTTCTTTTATATTAAAATAATACATAGGAAATGAATAGTAGACATGTATACATTGGAAATTACTATTCATTCTCAACCCCCTCATCTAAATATAGGGCATTGCTGTGGGAGGTTTTTTAATGTTTTTCATGAAATTTTCCCTAAATATAGGGAATGGAACCAATATAGGGTAACTGCTACTAGTGCTCTTATGATAGGCAGTTTCTCCTTCTAGGCACAACCTTTTTTATTTTATTTTTTTTAAAAAAAAAATCATTCATGGTAAATTTATAATTTAAGGTTAATCTTACGTATGAAAGTAAAATTAGCATATAACATGTCGAACTTGAGCCCGTGTTATCAATTTAGTGGTTTGACGTTATACATCATTAAGTAATTTTATTTTATTTTTTTATAAATTTGCAACATTTTTATTACTCAATCAGTGAAATAGAGTATATTGCTCGAACAAAATAATATCACATATATAATCTGGATTTTCTTTAATTTAAACTTGATCTATATATGTTTTACGGCGGTCTTTTAAAACTATTAAAGTATCTTCCACAATTTGTTCAAATATACTCGACTTACAATCTTTTGAAGTCACAGATTTAATCACTTAGAGGCTTCCTTGAATCACATCATGTTCTTATTTTTTTTCCATTAATTAATTCAGGAGCTCCATATTCTGGCATTAAGCCCCATGGAAAGGTTGAATAAAAAAAAAAAAATTAAAAGCCCATGGAAAAGTTTGTGCAATATTTTTTGAATCTATTTCAGCCAATAGTCCTACCAAATAATTACTCTCTCCCCTCCCCAATTATTTGTCCAATTTAGAAAATTAAATTTTTAAGAGAACATCCTTTAATATATTTCTTTTTAAAATGAAAATATTATTTTTTTTAATACAAAATGAAATTATTATTAGTTTCTAAAAAATTACCTTCCTCAATATAAACTCATAAAAAGAAAATAAAAAAATATGGAAAGAAATTTCTTACAAATCGATTTCTAAGAAATTGTATACAACCCACGTATAAGAGTCATGTGTCCTCTAAACATGTGAGAATTACTTTTTTTTTTTATATTATTAATGCTATTAAAAAAGCATATGAGAAGTACATGCTATTAAAACAACATATACTTCTCACGTACCAAAGAACACATGTCAATTTTATATGTGGGTTGTATAAAATTTTCTATAAATCAGTTTATAAAAAATTTCTATCCAAAAATTATTTAGCGATTTTTTTTTTTTTTTTTTTGGCTGACTATAGCGACTTTTCAAACAAAGAATATAGTAAACTATAATATGAATAATAGTTTTAAAAATCGTAAAATAAAATAGTAAACATATAATATGAGACAGAAAAAAATATATCTAATCTCTCAGCTCTCAAGCCTCAAAGGCAAATAATTTTCTTCTAAAAAAACCAAAAAATAAATAAAAAATAAAAAGTCTGTAACTACATATATCTAATCCCTGCAGGACCCATTTATGGGCAAGCACTTCACAGATCGCCTAAACGAAGGATTAGGGGTGGGTGTCGGTTCGGTAGGTGGTTGAGTCGATTAATTCGGTAGGTTAACCGACTTTTGTCGGAATGTAGTCGGTGAATTTATTTCGGTTAAGTCGGTTAAGCGGTTAATAGGCGGTCGGTTAAGTCGGTAAGGCGGTTAATAGGCGGTCGGTTAAGTCGGTTAAATCGGTTAACATTCGGTTAAAATGGGTAATGAAACGACGTCGTTTGATTTTTTTAAAGGAAAAAAAATGATCATATGTTTCGTTCTTACTAAAACGACGTCGTTTCGTTTTATGTCGGTTCGGTTAATCAGTCGGAATATCATTCGGTTCGGTTCGGTTACCGCTTAAAAGGCGGTTCGGTTCGGTTCGACTGCCGCTTAAAAGGCGGTTCGGCTCGGCTCGGCTGCCGATCCGACTTTCGGAATAAAATTTTATACCGACTACCGAACCGAAATTAGTCGGTTAAAGTCGGTAGGCGGTCGATGGCGGTTCGATTCGGTTCAGTAAGCGGTAGGCGAATAATTTGCCCACCCCTACAAAAGATGTAGTTCGGATGTAATAGGCTGTACTAATGCATTCCAGACCATGTGAGACAGTGAGACTGTGAGAGCATTGAGTAGATACTACTTATTTCGGCAGATGTCTATGTCTGGACTCTGGCTGATTGGGTCCTACTTCTTTGGAATGTTTGAACACCTGTCCAAAGAGATAAGGCTTGCTTAGACGCCCACATGAACGTGTCTTATTGTAAGGTAATATGACAATCCTATTGCACTAGATCCAGACCGTTTTTATGTAAGAATTATTGGTTCCAAGTAAAAAAGAAAAGGAAAGGACCTAAGAAACATTAATTGAACAAGAAAAAATTACACTATTAATATATGTGGTTGACGTAACGAACAAATCACTCCATGTGGTTATAAAAATAATTTTAAGATCTTTGTGGTATGTGAAAATTATAAATTACTTTTTAAAGTCGTTTTCCGTCCACAAAAACACTATACGTGTCACTCTTAATATATATATATATATATATATATATATATATATATATTAAAATTAAAAACTTCAAATATTATTTTAAAAAAAAATTACAATTTAATCAAAATTCAAAAGTGATCAATAACAAGCTTAATAGTAATTTTAAAAGCCACATCATTTTTTTAGGGACACAAGAGAGACTTCTAACATTATTCGTGATAGCCACATTCTTTGGGGAAGGGGGGGGTGGCTGGCACCACCTATGGCATGGCTCGCCACCACCCCCAACCCATATGGGGTGGCCGCGCCACCTCTGACGTGACAACTTAACGGTCTCTGTTAAAATTGTGGACAAAAAACGATTTTAGAAAGTAATTTGTAATTTTCACATACTACAAAAACCTTTAAATTATTTTTTATATTACAGGAAGTGATTTATAATTTTTACCAAAAGACAAGGATCAACAGTACAGTTTCTCCATTAAACAAGGCTCATCGTTTTCTTTTCTTAATTTTTCAGTGATCGTTCAGTATATATGGTCGGCAACAGAACCTCTTCCACAAAACATACTTTAATGACGAAATGCTCTTAAAAAAACTCCCTCATTTTCCTTGCCACAAATGGGCATTCTAATTCGCACATGGTTAATTATATATGGAAGGCTCTTCTTCTTCTTCTTCTTCGTCTTCATCATGTAATTTCTTTCTTGTTCCTTATCCTTGACCAGTTTTTGGCATCCCCCAGTTGTTCTACTTTTCAATTTGTCATTAAGTCAAGTTCCTCCATCAGTTTTCCAACTAATTCCGACATTCTAACAAATTGACAACGACAAATTATTAATCTTACTTAGAATATGGTAATCGATCGAAGAACTGATTGGAAATCATTAGAAACAATGAACATAGACTTATACAAACAAGAAGTATGGTCAATCTGATTAGTACAAAGGAACTAGCACTTTGATTGATTAATGCTCCACTAATTATTCTAATGGGCCCCCGCCAAACATCCACGTATTTAACCACAACTAAATTCACACAGCTAGAGCTCAAAAATAGGTTTTTCTTTTCAACCTTAAAAGGCTACGATTCAAATAAGGATATAATTAAGGTTTTTTTCTTATAGTCAAGCTCAAGCTGAAAAGTTGGGCCTTTCATTCACACACATGTTCTTGAATCATGATGCCAAGTTGAATGGAATTCAAATTATGTTGGGGAATAGTGGTACCATGTTTAGTGCTCAATCATATAGCTTGTCATATAATATTTAATGGTAGAAGGTCTGAAATTCAATAAAATACTGGTTAAAAGAGAAGAGAAAATAAATATATATAAATATATATATATTTTAATTTGAATTTAAGGTCGACTTTACTATAATATCATGTTAAATAACTAATTATTTATAAAATTTAAGTTAATTTAATTAATATTCTAACCGTTCATACTTGACAAAAAGAAAAATCATGACACTAGAAATTATTAAAAATCTGAATTTTAATTTTCAAAATTTAGGTCGCTGTGTTGAAAAGGTGAGTATTTCAAGTGGTTGATCTTGAAACGGCCCTTTTGCAGCCAATGGAATTCCCCTGTTTGTTGTTATTATTTTCTCAGATTTTATTGATTTATTCGAACTTTATTAGCACGACAGCCGCCAGCTGCTTGTGCAGTAGCAAGTCGAGTCAAAATACACAGCATGGGGCCACATTTTTTATATGCACTTGGGGGGTTTAACCGCCGCATAACCAACCTCATTGCGGCTTAGCCACGTTTTTATTTCCTAGCCAAGGGTTTATATATATATATATATATATATATATACTGCGGCTTAGCCAGGTTGTTTATGAATATATAGCCGCAATTTTGTGCAGTATTTGACTTTCTTTATGACTTCTAAATATTTAGAATAATTCCACATTATATTTAAAAAAAAAAAAACCAAGATTATACCATTGAGTCATATGCATTGACAATAACTTAAACATGTGTGATTACATATTAGTTAATTAATTAGTTTATCGACTTTGGAAAGAAAAGGAAAAAAAATAAACATAACATGATCTCATCTTTCTTCACCTACTCTTCTTCTTGAGTACGTTTAATGCATGCTTCTAACATATATGGTATGGATTATATCTTATACATTGCCCACTTATAAGATTTAGTATTTTACGAGTTAGAGTATCGATTGAAATATTTTGTTATTAGGCTGCTTGAATTTCACAGTTTAAGAGAGAATGATGTATGACTTATTTGTCTTGTTTAAATTACTAAGAAATTTAAACAATCTAATAACCAAGAATCTACGTCCTCAAATCAAGAGAAGATTGAGAAATTAGTTTCACTCTATGCGCATCTTTAAAAAAATTTACTTTTATTTGTAAAGATTTTAAATTCTTTTAAACTAATATGTGATACGAATACAATTCATGCTCATTACAAATCATAAAATCTGGTCGGGGAAAAAAATTGTTGGAAAATATGAGTGGAAAAAAGGAAAATATGAAGCCAAAAATAGGACTTCATTTCTCGATCGCAATGAATATATTTTTAATTTTTTTTTTCATTTTTAAAGTGAGCATAAAGTAATTTGACAAAATCATTTTCAGAATGCAATGAAACTCAAGTGTTACTCTATAATAACACTTGTTAAAGTAACAAAAATACAATCTTATATAAAGAATAGCACTAAAAAAACAAAAAAAAAAAGGTTTGTATGAGAATATAGAAATGACTAAGACAGTTTTAGTCAACTTTAATTTTCAAAATTAATTAGAGTTCCTCAATTGAAGTGCAAAGTACACCTTATAGCACCGTTAATTCAACTCGTGCTCATGTCGAGGCTCGTGGGTGATGTTGCTACCGTTAGATGCAACTACCTCACTTCTCATGTTCTCCATCACTCAATTTATGTTAAAGTGAGGAGAATATCTTATGTAATACACTGATCTCATATTGAGAAGATGAGTGATTCACATAGAATGGTCGGTACAGATGCGGAGCCAACATTTGGGATTTGGGGGGGGGGGAGGGACAAAATTGAAAAAAAAAAATTTAGGAGTAAAATTTTATAATTATTTTTTTAAGGATTTTTTTTTTGGAAACTCTTGGGCCTTGATAGCTCCGCCCCTGAGTGTGTTCTTTATAAAGATAATCATGATGTTAAGTTTCACATTGCCTTAGTTATCAGGTAAAATTGAGCTTTATAATGAATTCTAAATAAGCTTCAAATTAACTAGTTATTTTAGAGTAATAACGCAGATTTAACTAGCGTTTTTCTGAGTCATTACATCTTATTACTAGTTGAATTTTTTGTATCTAATTAGGACAAACTTTTATTCACAGTTCAAGATTTTTTTTTTTTTTTTTTTTTTTTTTTTTTTTTTTTTTTTTTTTTTTTTTTTTTTTTTTTTTTTTTTTTTTTTTTTTTTTTTTTTTTTTTTTTTTTTTTAGATTTTTAGCTTTCTATTGTAAGTTATCTCCAAGACTTAAAAAATAAAAAAAAATGTTTAAAAATTCGAGTTCTCTCATAAGCCTACCTCCATAGACCAGTGGTAACTTGTCTTTAACATTTTTATTTGTTATTTTAATTGAGTTAAGAACCGTTCAAATGTAAAGTTAGAAAATGTTATGATATGGAAGAACCAATTATACAATAGAAAGAATGAGCGGTTTTATTAGCGACGACCGGTCATCGTAAAAATGTAATTGCCGATGACTTTTCCCTTTCGCTAAAGACTCAAAGTGACGAGATCAAAACATTCATTAGTCAATACCACAATCAATTCAGTTATAAGATTGAAATCAGCATATATAATTTAGTAAAACTTGTGTGTTTGATTCGAATAATATTTTATTTTTAAAAAAAGAAATCATATTTTATTCAACTTTTTTAAATTTTATATCATAAAATCAAACCTTGTAATTCGCACAATGAATTTGAATAATATTCGAACTCATCACCCAAACAAAAATCAAATCAAAGATTCCAAACACTATTTTAAAGCTTTGTTCTTAATTAAACTATTTTATGCATTATATTGTTTGACTTAAAGACTTTTGAAGTAATAAATTTACAACAATTTCTGAAAATTGGAAAAAATTAACAACTAATTCTTACTTTAAAAGTTTATATATATATATATATACATAAAATGAAAAATAATTTTCGACAATGTGAACAAGGTTCAAACTTGACCTTTCAGCGTGGTCAAGGGACCAAAATATCAACGTGGTTTAGCTGGCGAGGTTTTGAATCAAACCTCAGGGCGATGACTTGTCCTGAGCATAATAAAAGTAGGTGACCGGATCTTTGTTTTCCATGACACTTATGTTATTCTTCCAAACCTATACTTCCAAGCTTGGAAGACCAACCAATCCAGGGATGACATCTAGCAACAAATATCTGCACGTGGCGTAAAGCTAATCCCAACCTTCTAAGCTAAATTTAATTTTTCTCTTACAATTTTCCGATTCTTTGACTTATACTATTTTGACGAAACCACATGTCACGGTCTACGTAATCCCAAAGCCCACGAATTACGAACTATTTAATTATCTCCGACTCCTTTTCTCTCTCTCTCTCTTCTTTTTTTCATGACCCATTAAATAGGTTAAAATTAATTTTTTATATTACTTGCAAATTTAATATTAAAATTAAAAAATTTGACCCGTTTAATTAATTTAATATAATCTTATATCAATACATCGACACAGCTAAATTCGTCACCCCTGACTAAAATATGACAAAAATACATGCACCGCTCTTTCTCGGTAGCCTCGGAATCTCCACGTCCCACAAAATTGTAAAACCACCTCAATCAAACAAGAACAATCTAGCTAGTCTATGAGACCCTTTAAAAACTTTGACCTTAATTAACCAAATCATCACCAATCTTTTTGGCGAAAGCCACCATACGGTCCAAATCAAAAAAGGATATATTTTACACTTGTAAGGTAGCCCATAGAGGTTGTTGTGTGAAAGAAATCCTCAACACCCACTCAAAAAGACAAAAGCGAGAAAAAAAGGGGTTTTTACTAACGTGTCACCAAACTCTGCCTCTGCCACCGTTTGAAAACCTTCTTTTTTTTTTTTCTTTTTTTTTTTTTGGCTTTTCCTTTCACTCTCCTTTTCTTTGACAATCATGCAGCCTAACTATCTCACACCACCCCCCCCCCCCCCCCCCCCAACGTGTGTGCCGACGTGGTTTTTCCCACGCGTGAAAAACGCCTACCTCACGAAGTAAGCATAAATACAGTAATGCCCTCTTTTGAGCTCAAGCTTTCTAGAAGATAGGGGGTGCTTTTATCGACACGTGTCGGTTTTCGGAGGGATGACTCACTGCAGTTGTTTTCGTGATGGTTCATGCACCTAAGCTAGGATCGTACTAGAACAAGATAAGGTCGGCTTCACGATAGCGTCGATTACAAATGACACGTGGGGGATTTTTAAAGGTGATGAACTGAAGTGGGTCCCGTTGAGCCTGTAAGACAGGGACGACCGTACTTATCTCTCTGTTTTAGTCTTGTCTATTTCTCTATAAATAACGCCAATTTACCTTCAATTTTGAAAAAGAAAAAAGAAAGAAATAAAATTCAAAAAAAACATTTTACTTTCTTTCTCTCTCTCTCTCTCTCTCTCTCTCTCTCTCTCTCTTTTGAATTCTTTCGCTTTGTGAAAAACAGTCGCCGGAAATGGTTGTGCCGGAGACAGGCCTACTTTCTCAGCTAAGCTTGCCGCCGGGATTTCGGTTCTATCCGACGGATGAGGAGCTTTTGGTGCAATATCTATGTAGAAAAGTAGCTGGGCACCATTTCAACTTGCAAATTATTGCTGAAATTGATTTGTACAAGTTTGATCCATGGATTTTACCAAGTAAGATTTCATTTCACCCCAAAATTGAAGCTTTACGTGCACCAATCTTTAACTGTAATTCTATCTGGTACTAAATTTTTTTATATTTGGTTCTTGCAGGTAAAGCAATATTTGGTGAAAAAGAATGGTACTTTTTCAGTCCTAGGGACAGAAAGTACCCAAACGGTTCAAGACCAAACAGAGTTGCAGGTTCCGGGTATTGGAAGGCCACTGGAACAGACAAGGTGATCACCACGGAGGGTCGTAAGGTTGGGATAAAAAAAGCTCTAGTTTTCTACGTCGGAAAAGCCCCCAAAGGAACCAAAACTAATTGGATCATGCACGAGTACCGCCTCCTAGAACACTCGCGAAAGAACGGAAGCACTAAGGTAACAATCTAATATACTCTGGTTTCATCTTTGTGCGTGTTAGGTGTTTGTGATTTGTTTTCTGATAAGAGTTTTATGATGCAGTTGGATGATTGGGTTTTGTGTCGGATTTATAAGAAGCACTCAAGCTCTGATCAGAAGCCTACAACAAGCGTTTCGAGCATAGAACATAGCAATGATTCATCGTCTTCGTCCCACTTAGACGATGTGTTGGAGTCACTGCCGGAGATTGATGACCGAGTCTTCACTTTGCCAAGCACGAATTCTCTTAGAGCCCAGCAACAAGACGACAAGCTCATCTTTCAGAATCTGGGTTCTGGGAATTTCGACTGGGCGAGTCTTGTACGCCTCAACTCGGTGCCTGATCTCGCTGATTTGGATAATCAAGCTCAGGATCAGACTCAGGGGCTTGTCAACTATGCCAGTCATGACATGTATGTCCCTTCTATTCCGCCGCTTTGCCACGTGGAATCGCCGCCGGAGAAGTTCCGGACCTTGGTGGACGAGGAGGTTCAGAGTGGACCCAAAACTCAGCGGATCGATAACTCGGGGTTCTTTCGGCAGAACTCGAACGTGTTCACTCAGAACTATTCTAACTCGCTTGACCCTTACGGGTTTAGGTACCCGAATCAGTCGGGTGGGTTCGGGTTTAGGCAGTGAAAAAGTTGAAGAAAAAGAAAAAAGAAAAAAAAGAGTGCATTGCTTTTAGAACAGTAGGATTTCTCATTTCTGTATATAGTTTTGGGATTCTTTGGGTTAACATTATGGCTTTAGATTCCAAAAGTGGAAAGTTGGAACCTTTACTGTTGGGGTATGACGCCAATGGGGCAATGAAAATTTGCCACTTTTTTGCTGGGGTTAGGAGCATAGAGGATCAGATCCAAATGTACAAAAGGAAAACAAAAATCTTTGTACTATTTAATCCAGATTAATTCGAATTTGATTTCCAGCAAGGGTTGCAATATCGGCCACGTCATCATGTTTGGACATGAATTATTTTGTCTTGCAATTAAATTAGTTTTTTGAGCTCCAATTATGTAGAGGATGTGACCTATTAATTTGTGCATAACAAACAATGATGGCGATGGGAGAATGTGGTAGGACATGCTAATGATAATGTCTTTTAGTATAATTGAAAGATCTGGGACAGCGGTGATGGCATGGATATTATGGGTTGCCCTAGCTGGTGATTATATATATATATATATTAGTTCATGCATTATGGGAGGTTTTATTTGAAAGTTTAAAAGATATGTCTTTCCTAGCTAGTAGCTATGTGAAGGGATTGCATTTTATTTTTTTGAGGTAAATTTTTATGTTTTGATTAAAATCATGATAATGTACCATGTTCAACAATTATAATGTCACGAATAAAGACATGAAAATATTTTATTTTATGTTTGCTCTAGTCATTGCTAGAATGCGGCCTTCGATAGACAATGTAAAGCCAATATTGCTTCTTTTTGGTGTGCCTCACATAACCATGACCCGCGACTTTGGAGTTTTGTCTTCGCATCCTCAATCAATTACATATATCAACTCTAAAAATTGTTTCCTTTTGTAACGCATGTACTAATTTCAGTGCATCATCATCTAGTATAATTTTTTAAATACCCCAATTTCGGCTAAACTTCACATCTTTCCACGCCACATATGCTTTCGTTACAGTTGGACAATTGTATAAGGTTTTCGAGAAATGTGTACTTTAGGTCAATAACATCAAGGCGCCACTAATACTCTATGGCTCATTGTTACGCACACGTGCACGCATGTGTCCGGTGCCAATAGTGCTTTGCACCTTACTAGCTAAAGTATACACAAGCGTATACACCAAAACATTACTTTAAAGCAAATGTATAAAGTGGGTTGAGTCTTTTAAATACCAATTTAACTCTTTTTTTTTTTTTAATGTAAGACTCTCTCTATTCAATGCTCTTTAATATTTTTGATTTAAAACATTTTCTCACCGCAAAATAAATATTTACATTCTAGTTTTAAAAGATTATTTAACATTGATCGATGACTGGCGCGTTACATTAATTTTTCAAATGGTCAAATCCTAATCTATCCATGATATGACGAGGGATTGTGAGAAATTAATGATGTGTTTGCCAACTCACGCTCTCTTTCCTTTTTCTTTTCTAAGAAAAAGTTGATATTAACAAATTACTTTTAACATAAAACACTAACAAAAATTCTAAGAAAAAGTTAATTTCTTTTTTCTCTCTTTTTAAAATTTTAACCCTGGTAGCAAGAAAGTTAAAGGAAAAAGGAACTTCTTATCCTCAGAAACAGTAGAAAATCTACGACCACATGGCCAAAAGTTAGAAGATAACTAGATAAGTACTAGGATAGAGGTTTTAAAACGTTGGTTGCAGGGGTTGGAGGGTCTGAAATTTGTACCTCGGAATCATTCTCCTTTGTCAGTAGGATAATTCTGATTCCTCAATTAAAAAAAAAAATAAAGTCGGATAATTCTAATCAGATGCCAATTAATCATGGTCGTATTGAAACTTTTCATGCTTTCTGGATAGATATGCTTTGACCGTTGATTCCTTGATTCTTTGCTTGCACGTGTGGTCAACGTGACACCTATTTCCCCATTAAATAATTTTCCCCACCTCTGACAATTCCCTTCCTGATTTCTTCTTAAAAACAATTTGAACCGTATAAGTTACTACCTATATATATATATATATTATATTATATATATGACCACTCCATGTTTGCGTGTGTGTACAAAGAGTCGTTGTTTTGCAGTTACAACGACATCTAGGTATATCAACAAACAACGTATAGTATATAGCTAGCCTGATCTTCTGCCACTAATTAAGGACAATAATTTTGTATTCGTGTGTTAAGATGTGAATGTAAAATTATATAAATTAATTATAATCTAACTTATTTAATTAAATTATAATTTTTTAATTTTATATTTAATTAATTTGTGTAGGTATTAATTTGTCCCTCGTCTCTGAAAGTGGGCACTGCAAAGCATGGCGCCCTACAACGTTGTTGCTATAATCATTTGACTAATTGAATTGAATATATATATATATATATATATATATATATATATATATATATAACGTTTTCCTCTGTGCGTTCAGGGATCTTTACGGGACAAAAACAATAAAATAATTCAGGGATCTTTACAGGACAAAATTAATAAAATAAGTGTCTTAGGTGGTCGGAATTTGAGTGTCAATGCATGCCCCTTCAATTATACCGACAGCCTTGTGAGGTCGAGAAACATGCTTCTGTTTTCAGCTGGAAGCATTTTTAATGGAGGCATGTTAATTAGAACACACTACAAAAAACTTTATAATTGGCCGCGTGTCTACAGTACCTGTTACTGTAGACACGCGTCCAATTAGCCACGTGTATACAGTATACGTGGCTAGAAGTATGCGCATCACAGTTGGCCGCATGTAATTAATTACACGCGGCCAATTGGCCGCGTGTATTTTTTACACGCGGCCAACTGGCCGCGTGTATTTTTTACACGTGGCCAATTGTTTTTATCAAATATATATTAATAAAAACAAATTTTATTAAGTTTTGTATATGGCCACGTGTATTAAATACACGTGGCTAATTGTTTTTATTAAATATATATTAATAAAAGTAAATTTTATTATGTATATTAGTATATATACGTATAAGATAACTGGCCGCGTGGCTTTAGGCCACGCGGCCAGAATTTGTGAAGATAGCATGCAGTGGCGCGCGGGACAATTCCCGCGCGCCACTGCACAGTAGTTTCAAATGTAAAAAAAAAATTCGTTAAATACCACTGCAGTTCTCTCTCTCGGTACCGCTCTCTCTCTCTCCTCTGTATCTCTCTGTCTCTCGCTCTCTCTCTCTCCTCAGTATCTCTCTGTCTCTCGGTGTCGCTCTCTCTCTCTCTCCTCTGTATCTCTCTGTATCTCTCTGTCTCTCGCTCTCTCTCTCTCCTCAGTATCTCTCTGTCTCTCGATCGGTATCGCTCTCTCTCTCTCTCTCTCCTCTGTATCTCTCTGTCTCTCGGTGTCGCTCTCTCTCTCTCTCTCCTCTGTATCTCTCTGTCTATCAGTATCGCTCTCTCTCTCTCTCTCTCTCTGTCTCTCTCTCTCTCGCTCTCTCTCTCTCTCTCTCTCTCTCTCTCAGTGTGTTCTCTCTCTCTGTCTCTCTCTGTATCTCTCTCTCTCTCACAGTGTGTTCTCTCTCTCTCTGTATCGCTCTCTCTCTCTCTGTATCTCTCTCTCTCTCTCTCTCTCTCTCTCTCTCTCTGTATCTCTCTCTCCCTACTGAGCTTGTTCGTACGTGTTTTCCACTTCAAATTTTTTTTTTTTTTTTTTTTTTTTTTTTTTCAGTTATTATATTTTTTTTCCTCTAAAAGTAAAGAATTAAATTAAAAATACAATCAATTATTTAAAAAATAATTAAATACAGATTTAAATTAAATAAAAAAATATTTTTTATTTTTTTTTAAAAAAACATATTGCCACGTGTATAATAATACACGCGGCCAACTGTTGGCCGCGCGTATTTTAATACACGCTGCTAATTGGCCGCGCGTATTAAAATACACGCGGCCAATTGTGCAGTTAGTGCCAACCGGGTCCACCGCGTGTATTTACGTGGCCACTTGCACGCGGCCAACAGTTCGCCACGTGTACAGTGACCGTACACGTGGCGAAAAACAATTTTTTTTGTAGTGACATTCTTGATAGTTTGATCAAATTTTACTATTTAAAATAGTTAAAAACTATTATTTTTTTTTTTTTACAATATTCGCAACAGCTTCATCATTTTATTTATTCACTGTCACTATTTCATTTAAATAATTTATTTTTTTACATTTCTTTATTTATTTTTTTATAATCTTTTTTGAATGTTTATCTTTTCCTAGTGGTAATATTTTAAAAATTTTGTTTTTTTTTTCCTAATGGTCATATTTATAAATATGAAAATATACTCTCACATTAGAATTTCATAACATTTCTGTTTGGATGCTAAGAAAGACATAAGAAAAAGCTAACCACCCAACTAATATTAATTAAAACAACCCAAGACCTAAAAAATTGTAAGATTAAAAAATATATTCAAATTTTTCATCAATTTTCTCATCAAGTCATTACTCAGCAATCAGCATTACAAGGGAGATGATCGAAGAGAATGGGCAATGTGGGAGAGAAACAAAAATAAGAAGAAAAAAAACGAATTTAATGATATTTTAATCATTTGGTGAGTGAACAATACTCATTATTATTGGTGAGTACTGTTCACTAACCAAAACTTTATGGTTATAGTAGTGAGGCTGCTGGAGTGTATTTTTGTGTGTTTTCACTAAATTGCCTCACCAAAAAGTTATTTTGATGAAGCTGCTAGGAATGCTCTTACATGTACATCTTCCATACATATCTTTTCTAAATTAACCATTGAATTTGTAACACTTACGTGTGGATTCTTGTGAGTCGGTCCTACATATTCGATGGTTAATTTAAAAAAAGATGTACTAGAGACGTAAAAAATAAAATCATTTCTCTTTTTAATATTATAAGTTGGAGCCAGAAAATTAATTTAGAGGTGGGCTCGCATGCATGTGTCCTTACTAGGTCTTATTTTTCGACGACAATGACATGCAATGAGAAGAACATGCAGTCTCCTAAAGATTTTCAGGAAAGCAACCCATTCTATCATGTTCATTACATGGATATATAACTGCCCTCTACCTAGCATTCAACGTACGTTCATCTTAATTGCTATATTAACGTACATTAAATCACCCTCTTTTCAATTCAAGATTAACAAAAATTAGTTACAGAGCTAATGTATGGTTGAACTAATTACGTACGTCTGAATCTAATACGATTTTAAATTATTATTTATTTCAAAAAATTTAAACTTAGAAGAAAAGAAAAGTATATGGGTTTATGCTCTTTTAGTCTGTTGAGTCTTGACCAAGATTTTTTTTTTTTTTTTTTTTTTTTTTTTTTTAAATTTTAATTTTGTTTATATCTTTCCGAAAGTTATTCCTTTTTGAGGAAAAACGTGGGTAGCACGTCTTTTGCATTTTGGCGAAAGCTTCGGCTATCTACTTCTCACGCATGCACTTACGTCATACAAATTCCATTTGAAAAAAAAGCCTACCTGCGCCGCGTTTAGAAATTTATTTTTCATTTTGGGTCGAAACAGTTTTAAAATATTTTATTTTGAATAAATATTAATAACTTCGTTGCTTATTCAAGAAAATAGAGCAAATTCCTCTAACAAGGCTTCTTTAACGGCAGTCGTAACTCAACCATGCGTCGTTGAATTTGCAACTCCGTTAATATGTCTAACCTACCAATCAAAAAACGACTTTATGATCGTTTGAAGTGAGATATTGGTGATATTCTTATTTTGAAAATTAAAAAAAAAAAAAAAACAAAAAGGAAAAGAACAAATTTTATCAAACCAATTAAAGCATATACGTTGTCATGCACGAGGTTTCATCCCCCATTAATTTGCCCCAGTTAGAACCTTGTTTTCGGTGATAAAAACCACGTGACTCACGTTTATATTGAATAGATCGAACAGTACCTAACATGTAAGAAACTTTTTCTCTTGACCTAAAAATAATAATAATAATAATTAATAAATAAAGAACCCTTTTCTCTTGACCCAAACAAAGAATTAAAAACAGTTAATTCTTGCCCCCAACTTCTTTGGATTTACATAAAGTTTGTGAACGTCACGATGCATGTGCTAATTATTTTTGCGGCACCACCCCTCCCTCCCCCCCCCCCCATATGTCACGGTGTGATGACACGTTTAATGAGTTGTTTGTTTGACTCGATGGATATATGTTGGCAATGGCTGGCGCCTGACAGAACAGAAAATGACCCTTTTGTCTCCATTTTTTTTTTTTTGGTCTTTTAATGCAATAATATCTAATTTCGCAATTTCATCTCACAATCTAATTCCCAATTTATCTGATGTCCTTAATTTTATTTATTGCCAAATCTTTCATCTTGTAATATTACTGTAAATAAATATAAGAAAAAAAACGTAGAATCGTGCCTTAAGGTATTAGACTGCTTTTATAAACTTGACCTGCTTTGATTTTGTCAAGTTGGGTCATAAAAATTAACTAACCCCAAATTATATGTTATTATATATGAGAAAAGAATGACACAGTTAAACCTAGGACTTCCATGTGTTAATCATCATTAGTGTTAGATGTTTAATATCTTATAGTATTTTCTCATGTGGTGTGCGGTCCGCGTGGCCACATGCCCCAGAAAGAAAAGGAACAAACGCATAAATAGACAAAGTGTGCAAGAAAAATGAAAACTATAATATGCAAAGTGTGTAAGAAAAATTATTCATTAAAAAAAACAGACATTATTTTTTAAAATTATGGTGAATGAGCTTCCTAATCTAGTTCCAAGGAAATCTTTGTCCTATAAGTAATTTCAAATTCCCATATATTTGTATCTGTAAGTACGATTTTTTGAAATTGTTTATCCTTTTACTTTTTTTTTTTTTTTAAAATAAAAAAAAATTGTTTATCCTTTTATAAACTTGATCGAAGTAATTTTTTTTTTTTTTTTTTTTTTTTTCCTCTAACTTTTACCCAGTTTTTTATGTACCCGGCCCAGAAAATATGGTAATCCCAATGTAAATGAACCCTTCGGATTGAGCAGAAACTTGTAGGAGCCCACTGGGTATGGAGATGGCAATTAATGCTGCATTAGTCGTATTTTTGACTCTGTAATACTCTAATTATTTTAACATAAAATACTTTTTTAGTGGGTATTTTAATTAGAAAATATGTATATTTTTTTTCAAAAAAAAAAAAACACATCAACCTTACATTAAAAGTATAGGCCTATGTTTGGGCCTAACTTGATTGTCTAGAGACTAGAGTTGTTGTAGTTTTAGGGCCAGTCTCATATACGCTTGGCCCGTATTGGATTTTGAATTCAAGTTTCAAGGGTATGAATCAACTATTTTTCTAGTTTCTCTTTCCTATATAGTTAGTATTTTGATATCTTCTAAAAGTGCTAGCAATATATCGGGCCGGGGTTGGCTTGATAGATTTTGAGATTAGGATCTTTTATAATTTTAAAGAAATTGTATATTCTTAAATTAAAAAATTTATGTCGGTTATTTGCAAGAAAATATATATAGAGAAAATTAAATCAAAATAATAAAATGGAGACAATGAATTTGATGTAGTTCGATCTATGACTTGCTTTCATAGGATAAAGCTTAAAGGGCTATATTATGCTCTTATTTCTCTTGATATATTTATAATGCATGAGACTCCTATTTAATTATAGGAAAATTGTGATTGATAAGTAATGTGATTTGATTACAATCAAATCAATCTTATATATTATCCTACCAAAGCTAACTAATCACAATTATATAGAGAATATATTCTCTAACGCCCCCTCTCAAATTCAAGGTGAAACGATATAGAAGCTTGAGTTTGCAATAAATTCTTCTTCTTCTTTCTTTTTTATTTTATTGGAGATGACAACAATCAACTATAGTCAACGGTGATGATTGAAGGCGGTCGGCGATGGTGATTGGAAATGCGCTATAAATTTCAATAGGCAAACTATGGGCCAAAATCAAAGCCAATTATGGGTTTTAAATAACATTACAAACGCCAAAAAAAGAAAAGAAAAAGGGCTAACTAAGAGCTAAAATAAGAGCTAATTATGAGCTGAAAAGGGTATAGGTTTTAAACAATACCACAAAAGCCGAAGACATTTGCCAACAAATGGCCAAAAATCAATCTGAGTCAACAAAGGACCAACAAAACACCAAATAACTTAGCCAATAAAGGGCCAGAAATATGGCAACTTGCCCCCTTTTCTTTTTTTTCTTTTTTTTTTAAAAAAAAAATTTCGGCTTCTTTTCTTTTCTTCTCTCTTCAAACACATGCGTGAAACCATTCGCCACTAACAAATGGAAGGCCGATGAATACTTTGTTTGTGGGCATATATACTTGCCTGAATCCTAGCTGATGCCGGTATCCATGCATGTTTATAAGTTGCTCTGTTGGATTCTACAACGTAGCAGGTGGTCCAGTCTTCACTGGAGACGAATTGGATTTTGTGACCCATGACTACGCTGTGAATCCGGTTTAGTATTTTTTTTTTATTTTAAAAAAAAGAAATTTAATTTTTAATTATGGGATAAATTTGCATTTTTATAAATTTTAAAAGGGCATGCATAAGAGATATTTTGCATGTTAGTAGTTTGAGTTAACGAAAAACCTTAACGGTAAGGGGGCGATTGAAATGAGCTGAAAAATGAAATACTCCTATTGCAATTTTTAATAATTTGGATGTGACATTACTGAATGGACCGACACCCAACTCCTTCTTCAAATGCACAATAGCGCAGCAATTCAAACTAGAATTATGCAGTAAATAAACATACACTACAAAAAAAGGCGTAAATCGCCGCGTGTCTACAGTACATGTTACTGTAGACACGCGGCCAGATGGCAGCGTGTTTCTCTGGACACGCTGCCAGATGTAGCGTACAAACAATTGGCAGCGTGTATAAATTACACGCTGCCAAATAGCAGCGTTTAATTTATACACGCTGCCAATTAGCAGCGTGTATAAAATACACGCTGCCATCTGGCCGACACGTGTAATTTAATACACGTGGCTAACTGAAAAACACTTTTTTGGAATTCCTTTTTTTTAAAAAAAAAAAAAAAAAAAAAAACAAATAAATTGGAGTATAAAATTGCTATGTACCCTATACCAAATTAGAGTATATAAACTAATTAGTTTTATACAGTACTTGTATTTAAATTTTTTGGAATTTATTTATATTAAAAATTCCTATTATATACCCCAACAATAAATTTGTGCTACACATACTTATAGTTATGTTTTAGGGTTTACATGCAAGTTGAGTTTCTTGAATATGGTTTATGCGTTAAGACTTAATTTATTGTATATGTAGTACATACTCTCAGGGTTAGGGTTCGTTGAACATCCATCTGAATGTGTTCGCCTTGTGGTCCCGATCATTATGGCATACTTTACACAAGTATAAAATTGCATGCCTCTATCATTTGATCGAGTTCAATGTTCAAAACTTGGTCGAACTATCATTTGATCCTAGAGTTAGGGTTTATCACTATACATATAGTATATATATTTAGGGTTAGGGTTTATGGCTTACATATATATGGTACATACACTTAAGATTTGGGTTAAGATTATGGGTTTTAGGGTTCAATTTTATGGTCAGTGTTTAGTATAGTATATATATATATACTTAGGGTTAGGATTTAGTTTTAATTTATAGTTTACGGTTTAGTTTTATGACTTAGGGTTTAGCAAGAATGTACATTACATACACTTAGGGTTGCATGTGTCTGTGTTTGTATTTGTATTTGTATTTCAAAACTATCTTGTCATATTATGTACATACATATATATAATATATGCATGCATGCATGTAAACGGCGTGCCGAAACTATATACCTTTATAGTTACTTGTATACACCCTAACATTGATGTTTATGGCTATATATATATATATAGTATACTTATATACCTATATTGTGTATAGCTATATATAGTATATATATACACTTAGGGTTAGAGTTTATTATAGTTACTTGTATACACCCTAACATTGATGTTTATGGCTATATATATATATATAGTATACTTATATACCTATATTGTGTATAGCTATATATAGTATATATATACACTTAGGGTTAGAGTTTATAGATATATATAATAACGTTGTATATACCCAAATTTGGGCTACAAATATATACATAATTATACGGCGAGGAACAAAAATAAAAATATGCAACATAACAAAGTACATACACTTAGGGTTAGAGTTTATGACTATATATAGTATATAGACATAGGGTTAGAGGTATGGGCTACGTGCAATATGTTTATAGTATATTTACGTTTTACGTGTTGAGTACTTTAAATATATATGGTATACTTATAAGTAAACCCTAACTCTAATTAGGATTTACGTTAATGGAATAGTAATCTAATAAAACCCTAACCCTATATATATATAGGACCTATATATATATATATGAAACTTAACACAAACTTAAGGTTTAATAATTAGTTTTAGGGTTACCGTTTAGGGTTTAGTTTTATGGGTTAGAGTTTACGTAAACCTTAACACTATATATATTACATACACTTAGGGTCGGATTAGGGTTTGTGTTTGTGTTTACAAATACAAAACTATATATATATATATATATATATATATATATATATATATATATATATATATATATATATATATATATATATATATATATATATATATATATCTATATATATAGATTATATATATATATATCTATATATATATATATATATATATATATATTTATTTATTTATATATATAATCTATATATATATATATATATATATATATATATATATATATATATATATATATATATATATATATATTTATATATATATATATATATACCATTTTTCGTTTTTAAAAAAAAAAATAAAAAAAAAATAAAAACAGATAGAGACGTGTATAATAATACACGTCCCTAATTGGCCGGGTGGCATTACGCCACGCGGCCAATTTTTGGCCAGGTGACCTGCGCGGGACATTTCCAGCGCGCCACCTGGCTGATATTTCAATTAATTTAAAAAAAAAAAAAAAGGGTAGCTTCCAGAGGAAGCTACCCTCGATCCCCACATTTCCCTCTCTCTCCCTCAGCTCGATCTCTCTCGCTCACTCATCTCTCACTCGCTCACTCAGCTCTCTCTCTCTCTCTCTCCCTCTCCGTCCACCGACCACCAGGATCCAGTGTATTCTCCTGCCAGCTCCCTCTCCGGCCGTGACTGCACCACCCATGTTCGGCAATAGGTACGGTGCATGCTCTCTCTCTCTCTCTCTCTCTCTCTCTCTCTCTTTATCTCTGTCTCTCTCTAGCTCTGTCTCTCTCTCTCTAACCGAACCAGCAACCCTAACCCTAGGTCCGGACCTATCTCTCTCTACACCTCCCTCTCACTCTCTCTCTCTCTCTGTCTCTCTCTCTAGCTCTCTCTCTCTCTAGCTCTCTCTCTCTCTCTAACCGAACCAGGAACCCTAACCCTAGGTCCGGACCTATCTCTCTCTACATCTCCCTCTCGCTCTCTCTCTCTCTCTCTCTCTCTCTAACCGAACCACAGACTAAACCCTAACCCTAGCTTTCTCTCTCTCTCTCTCTAACCGAACCACAGACTAAACCCTAACCCTTTCTTTCTCTCTAGCTTTCTCTCTCTCTGATACTATCTCTCTCTACATCTCTCTCTCTCTCTGAAACCTCTCCCGGTCTCTCTCTCTCTCTCTCTCTATCTCTCTCTCTCTCTCTATTCCTTGTACGTGATTAGTATTTTTTTAGTTGTTTTGGGATATTATTTTGGGACTAATATGTTTTAATGCAGGTACATTTTGGCAAAGGAGCACACAAATCACAAAAAAAAAAAAAATTTGTGAGTAATTTTAGCATTAAATTTTTTTCTTTACCTTTTGGCTATAATAAACTTGGTGCATTTAAATTAATTTGTTTAAAATATGTTTCTAACTTTTTTAATAGTTTCATATAATAATTGTGGGTTTAGCAATTAATAATGGTCTATACAATGCTGTTAATTTTGTTGGGTTTGAATATCTATTGTTGTGTAATTTTATGTGTTTTGATGTGGTTGGTTGTTATGCATGAAAAATATTCTTACAGTTGTGGTATTTTTTTTTTTTTTTTGTAATATGTTTTACTGTACTACGAATTTGTGTGTGGATTATTATTTGTCACAATTATTTTATTAACTTAATCATAAAATAAATGATCAAAACCAATAAAATATAAATAAGTATTCGGTACTACAAAAAACAATTTTTGGGTTTTTTAAGAACAAAGAAAAAAAGTTTAATTGTTCATTTCAGGTAATTTTTTTACAAACAAAAAAAAACCAATTCAAAGTAAACTCGCCATCATTTCATAATAAAATGATCGTATCTAACGATTATTGGATAGATACAGAAAATTAAATTTGGCCACCGTCTACCATTTATAATTATTTTTTTTATTATTCAATTTATAACAAAGGTGTAAACAATAAACCCTAAACCCTAAATCAAAACCAATATAAAAATGCCTATGATCAAATCTCAAAACCAAACCCCTAAGCTTTATACTCTAAAAAACAAGCAAAAACCATAAACCCTAAACCCTAGCCCAAATTACCGTTCACCCTAAACCCTACAAAAGAGTGAAATTTTTTTATTACTTTTTTATTGTAGTTAAACCCTAAACCCTAACCTTAAAACCCTAACCCTAAAAACTAAACCCTAAAAACCTAAATCCTAACCTTAAAACCCTAACCCTAAAACCCTAAATCCTAACCTTAAAACCCTAAACCTAAAATACTTTCTCCGTAAAAACCTAAATCCTAACCTTAAAACCCTAAAACCTAAACCCTAAATTCTAACCTTAAAACCCTAACCCTAAAAACTAAACCCTAAACCCTAACCTTAAAACCCTAACCCTAACCTTAAAACCCTAACCCTAAAACCCTAAACCCTAACCTTAAAACCCTAACCCTAAAATACTTAAAACCCTAAAACCCTAATCCTAACCTTAAAACCCTAAAACCTAAACCCTAAACCCTAAATTCTAACCTTAAAACCCTAACCCTAAAAACTAAACCCTAAACCCTAACCTTGAAACCCTAACCCTAAAACCCTAAACCCTAACCTTAAAACCCTAACCCTAAAATACTTTCTCCCTAAAAACCTAAATCCTAACCTTAAAACCCTAACCCTAAAACCCTAAATCCTAACCTTAAAACCCTAAACCTAAAATACTTTCTCCCTAAAAACCTAAATCCTAACCTTAAAACCCTAAAACCTAAACCCTAAACCCTAAATTCTAACCTTAAAACCCTAACCCTAAAAACTAAACCCTAAACCCTAAACCCTAAAACCCTAAACCCTAAATCCTAACCTTAAAACCCTAACCCTAAAACCCTAAATCCTAACCTTAAAACCCTAAACCTAAAATACTTTCTCCCTAAAAACCTAAATCCTAACCTTAAAACCCTAAAACCTAAACCCTAAACCCTAAATTCTAACCTTAAAACCCTAACCCTAAAAACTAAACCCTAAACCCTAACCTTAAAACCCTAACCCTAAAAACCTAAACCCTAACCTTAAAACCCTAAAACCTAAACCCTAACCCTAAAAACTAAACCGTAAAAACCTAAACCCTAACCTTAAAACCCTAAAACCTAAACCCTAACCCTAAAAACCCTAAAACCTAAACCCTAAACCCTAAATTCTAACCTTAAAACCCTAACCCTAAAAACTAAACCGTAAAAACTAAACCGTAAAACCCTAAACCCTAACCTTAAAACCCTAAAACCTAAACCCTATACCCTAAACCCTAACCCTAAAAACCTAAACCCTAACCTTTTTAACCCTAACCCTAAAAACTAAACCTTCAAAACCTAAACCCTAACCCTAAAAACTAAACCCTAACAACCTAAACCCTAAACCCTAAACCCTAACCTTAAAACCCAAACCCTAAAACCTTAAACCCTAACCTTAAAACCTTAACCCTAAAAACCTAAACCCTAACCTTTTTAACCCTAACCCTAAAAACTAAACCTTCAAAACCTAAACCCTAACCCTAAAAACTAAACCCTAAACCCTAAACCCTAACAACCTAAAACCCTAACCCTAAAACCCTAAACCCTAACCTTTTTAATCCTAACCCTAACCCTAAAAAAAGAAACCTTAAAACTCTAAACCATAAATAAAGAAAGAAGAATATTAAAAAAGAAAAAATTAAAAAAGGGAGAGATCTCTTTTTTTTTTTAATTACTTTTTATGGTCAGGTAAACCCAAACCCAAACCCTAACCCTACAAACTAAACCGTAAAAACCTAAAACCCTAAACCCTAAGAAAAAAAAAATAAACCCTAAACCCAAAAAAAAGAAAGAAGAATATTAAAAAATATAAAAGAAAAAGGTTCGAGATCTCTTTTTATTTTTTTTAACTATTTTATTTTAGTTAAACCCTAAACCCTAAACCCTAAAACCCTACACCCTAACCTTAAACCCTAAACCCTACAAATATTAAAACCTAAACCCTAAACCCTAACCGTAAAAACTAAACCCTTAAAAACCTAAACCCTAACCTTAAAACCTAAAAAGGAAAAACCCTAACCCCTAAAAAAAGTATGAGAAAATGATACTTTGAGTTAACTGTTTAAAACAAACAGTAAACAAACAAGCACTTTATTTGCTGTAATCAAATAACATATTTCGTTTCAGACTGTTATCTCGCGTACAGAGGAATATGGATAAGTCGTGGATGTCAGCACCTAGAGGTACTACACAGTATAACGACGGGTGTAGAGCGTTCGTGGCATTTGCCGTTCGTAACTGTAGGTCTGGTGATGGCAAAATTTACTGCCCATGTAAGTACTGCCGGAATAACCAGCGGCACCCCCCAGATTACGTTCTTGCACACCTGACAGGGGGGAAGGGAATGTCCACGGGATACGGTTTCTGGTATATGCACGGTGAGACAACCCTAAACCCTGCTGGTCCTGTTCGGGGTCACGACCATCCCAATGTCACAGATACGGCTGCATGTGGCATTGAACATGTAGAAGTCACAGAACAAGGCGGAGACCTGGAACAAGGTGGTGACATGCACGCAATGTTGCGTGACGCCTTCGGCGTGCACGAAGTAGGTGACACTGATAATGTTGGCCAGCCCGGAGAAGTAAATGAAGGAACCTCTGCAAGGGACACATTGAAGTACCTTGAGTTGTTGAAGACTGCCGACAAGCCACTTCACCCCGGTACAAAGCACAGTAAATTGAGTGCTACTGTACATTTCTACAACTTGAAGTGCATTGGAGGTATTAGTAACAAGATTTTTTCTGATATTCTGGACCTTATCTGTCAGTTATTGCCTCCTTGCGATGATGCATTGCCGGTTAATACGTACGAGGCGAAGAAATTCCTCAGTTCCATGGGTCTCGGGTATGAGAAGATTCCGGCGTGCCGTAATGACTGTATGCTATTCTGGAAAGACAATAAAGATCTAGATACCTGCACCGTATGTGGAGAATCTAAGTGGATGGCTGATATACATTTCGATCAGGATGGTGAGGTAATATCGTCGAGGAAAAAACGTCCAGTGAAGGTGTTGAGATGGTTTCCACTCATCCCACGGTTACAGAGGTTATTCATGTCGAAGCACACGGCGCACAATATGAGGTGGCATGCAGAAGGCCGCACTAGGGACGGGGTATTGAGGCACCCCGCGGACGGTGAGGCATGGAGATCGTTCGACTCTCTACATCCGGATTTCATGGCCGACAGTAGGAACGTGCGGCTGGGACTGACAGCAGACGGATTCAATCCATTTGGGAACATGAGTACATCCCACAGCACATGGCCCGTATTGCTTGTACCGTACAATTTGCCTCCTTGGATGTGCATGAAATAGACGTCGTTCATCCTGTCACTGGTTATCCCCGGACCGAGCTCACCTGGTATGGATATCGACGTCTACCTTCAGCCACTGATTGATGAGCTGTTGGAGCTGTGGGATGTAGGGGTACGAACACTAGATGCTGCGAAGATGGAGAATTTCAATATGCGTGCTCAGTTGATGTGGACAATAAACGACTTCCCGGCGTATGCAGATTTATCCGGTTGGCCTAACAAAGGTGTGAAGGCATGTCCTTGTTGCATGCATTCGACACGTTCTAAACATCTGAAGAACGGTTGTAAATTTTGTTACATGGGACACAGGAGGTACTTGCCAGCCGAACATCTGTGGCGGCTGAACAGAAGAACGTTTGATGGGACTGAGGAGTTAGAATGTGCTCCTGATGTGCCTTGCGGGGACGAGATCCTCCAACAGTTGGACGGAGTTGCGTTTGGGAATGAGAATGCGGGTAAGACGAGACGGAAGAAGCGGAAGACGGGTGCACGGGGTGCTGATGATGTTGTATGGAAGAAGAAAAGTATTTTCTTCAGATTGCCGTACTGGAAGGACAATTTGCTTCGGCACAATCTTGATGTCATGCACATAGAGAAAAATGTCATGGACAATATACTTGGCACTATTTTGGACATCAAAGGGAAAACGAAGGACAACTTGGCAGCTCGGCTGGATTTGCAGGAGATGGGGTTGAGACCTAAATTGCATCCGTTCACCGCCGCAAATGGTAAAACATATATACCCGCGGCTTGTCACACGATGTCCAGGGAGGATAAAGAAGCTTTTTAAAGGTGCTTCGAAATGTGAGAGTTCCAGACGGATATGCGTCGAACATTTCACGGTGTGTTCGGATGAAGGACCGTACAATTTCAGGGTTAAAAAGTCATGACAGCCACATACTGATGCAGCAGCTTCTACCAATTGCATTGCGTCAGTCATTGCCAGACAAAGTGGTCAGACCTATCGTTGAGATGTCAGCATTTTTCAGAGGCATATGCTCAACCAAGCTAACCCAAGCCGAGATGGACCGACTGCAGGGTGACGTCTGTATCACACTGTGCAAGCTGGAACAGGTATTTCCTCCTGGATTTTTTACTAGCATGGTCCACTTGGTCGTGCATCTTGTGCGCGAATGTAGACTCGGCGGACCCGTTCAGTATAGGTGGATGTACCCGGCAGAGAGGTAAAATACAACAGAATATATATATATATATATATATATATATATATTTTCATGTAACTCATGGCATTAAACGGGGGCAAGTCCTTAATGTTTGTGTGTGCACCAGGAGTCTTGGGGGTTTCAAGTCGAATGTGCGCAACAAAGCGGCTCCTGAGGGGTGCATTGCGGAAGGTTACATAGCGACCGAGCTAGTAACGTTTTGTTCGAGATATCTAGAAAATGCACCAATCTTTCACAACAGACCTTTGAGAAACCCTGATGGTTCCAAGGGGGCGGGAACGCGAGTTAGATTGAACCGGTTGACGATGCATCAGATTCATCGTTATATTGTGTTCAACTCTGACGAGTTTCTCAATTTGCGGATGTAAGTAGTGTTTACATATTGAACCGGATTCAAATGATATAATTGATAATAATTAGTTTTTTAATTATATCCGCTGAATGTAGGATGCATAAAGACGCTATTAGGCGATCATGCGTTAGGGGTCGCATCACGGACGCTCTGATTGAAGCCCAACATCACGAGCAGTTCTGCGAGTGGTACCGCGCATATGTAAGGAAGTAGTGGTATTTTCGTATATAATATTTACCTATGTTCAGTGTCAATTTAAGATAGGGTTCGACAATATGCCGCTATTAACCGATGTATTCTTTTAATATATGAAATGATAACATAGGTTGATGGCCTTGACGATCAAAGTAGGGAGGAATTGGGGCTGAAATTGGTTATGCGGAGTAGAGGGTTGAAGGAGACAGCAGTGAAGTATAACAGGTACGTGGTAAACGAGAAATTGTTCCGCACGCTAGCCCATGATGTGGGAAGGAGGACTCAGAACAGCGGGGTATGTGTGCCAACCGTTGAATGCGAAACCTACTACGGGCAGTTAACCGATGTGGTTGAGGTCGAGTACTACGATAGGACTACGTACGTCCTATTTAAGTGCAATTGGGCGGACCCCACGATGGACAGAGGATTTAGAGTCGACGATTATGGTCTAGCGTTTGTCAACTTCACTCACCTCGTCCACAGGGGAGAACTGCTTACTGACGAGCCGTACCTGCTTACATCTCAGGTAGACCAAGTGTTTTATGTCGAGGATGAAAGGAACCCAAACTGGGTTTGTGCCGTGAGGACTAAACCGCGCAACGTGTACGATGTTGGTCAGGGGGAAGGGAGTAGTGATGCAGATAATGCATATCACGAGTGTGTACCGATCGTATTACCCACTGATGACCTGCATGATACGAATGATGAATTCGATCACGACAGGCCCGACATTGATCCGATTGAAGCTCATGTTATACAATGATTGCTATATTTATTATTGGTACAATTTGCTTAAACTCAAAATACTTTCTTATTTTGCATAGAGCTCATTGTATATTATGCATATTCTATTTTAATATTAAAATTAAAACGAATTTCAAGTAATTTGTCTCACATTTGTTCGCAGGTTTCTATGGACCCGAGACCCCCTACTTGCGCACATCGTGCACCACGCCAGCCCGTGCATTGCACGACTACATCCACACCGGCGATGTCAGCGGCACTACATACCACACCGTGGCCACACCACCCAGACGCTGTATACAGACCATTGCCCCCGGGTACGGCGGGGATGAGCAGGTCAGATCCCGGGCAGACGAGCACAGCTGGATATTCTCCTTCTCTATACCCGCCTACGTCGACACCGGCGACGTCAGCGGCACTACATACTACACCGTGGCCACACCACCCGGACGCCGTTTATAGACCATTGCCCCCGGGTACGGCGGGGATGAGCAGGTCAGATCCCGGCCAGACGAGCTCAGCTGGATATTCTCCTTCTCCATTCACGACGTTTTCGCAGTTGGGGCTGACCTCACCGGGCCATGTTGATCGATGGTGGGCGCGAGAGTGTCATGATCTGAGCAGATTTTCGTTGTACTATCCATACCCCCTTCCACCACCTATGCCAGTCATTCCTGATAGTGAGACTCAGGATGACAGATTCCCGCTGTCACAGCGGGGGGGGGATGCCTATGCCGGCTATGCGGTCGGGACAGCTGTCGGCACCGGCTGGGGGCCAGGGCCCGGCACCTGGGGAGAGCCAGATGCATGTTTATGGACAGAGCCAGTTGCCGCTTCCTGGGGAGAGTCAGGACCCAGATGTGGGGGAGAGCCAGCTGCCCCGCGAGGGGGATGATGTGATGTTGGGGCTTGATCAGTTAGCACATGATGTCCCCCAGGATATGCCTTCGGATGACGATCATGATGATGAGCATCACCCAGAAGATCAGGCAGGCGAGGAGCATGCTGGTGACCCAGCGACCGAGCACATAGCGTTCGACCATATTCGGCTGATGGGTAAGTACATTTGTATACATCATTATAAACTAATTAATTTAGTAAGTTCGTATAATATTTAAATTGAATTTTTAATTTATTGATATAATTAAGTTATTTAGTGTTAATATATTAACGTTTTATATTTATTGACTAGGGTATAACCCAGACGGGAGCATATATTTTGAGGTGATTAAGGACCCTGAGAGAAATTGGGTGCTCCCGAGGGGTAAGAAAGTTGTGTTGCAGTACAATGCTGCAACACAACCAGTGGGACGAGCATGCAATCGTTATAGACGGGCTGCGGGCAAGCTGTTACGGAGCGGGTCCCATATTCACTTGCGGGACAAATGGGGAAAGGTAGATAAACAGGTTAAGCAGGCTATGTGGGATGCCATAATGGTATGTGTATGAAACTAATATATGTATTTTGTGAAATTAAAGTTAAGATGATTTTTTCTTTATTGAACTGCTAAAATTAATCATTAGATTGAATGTGCAGCAAGAATTTTATGTACCCGTATCCGTCGACCAGGGCCTGGCACAGAATGAATTCTGGGGTGATATGGGCCGTAAGCACCGTTCGTGGAAGTCGAAGTTGAGGACCCAGCTAAATATTCGAGACGGTGACACGCCATTGACAATACGTGCGAGAATGCCAGAGATGTTTTTTGATAAGTATGACCAAACGGATGTGGAGGACGTACTGCACGAGTGGTGCACAAAAGTAAATGTGGTATGTAGGTCTTTGAATGTATTACTATAATGTTGTGTTTTTTTAATAAACAGTTCATTCAATCATAACACATAAGTAATTAAAAGTATCAATTCTGACATTTTTTTTGGGAATGTTCAATGTAAAGGAGAGGTCTGAACGAATGAAGCGGCTGCGGGAGCAAGACATCCCCTATAGTCTGGGGTCCAAAAGTTATGCCAGATTTAATCACGATGAGGTATGGAACAATATGTAAAAACCCTAATTCTTATTTGTGCGTAATTGTTCTTTCTTAACGTTAAATGAATATCCAATGTTTGTTATATATTTATACTGTATGGCGACAGGCATCTATATCTGGCACGCCCCCCACCCGCGCCGAGTCGTTTGTGAAGACGCACACAAGGAAAGACGGCACTTACCTGAACGAGCAGACATGGGACCTATGTGTATGCTACTGTTATAGGTTATCGATTATTATTAGTTATGCGTGTGATAAAGTATTTATTAATTACCATTGTTTTGTATGTTGACGACGTACAGGAGCGGATGACACAGAGTTTGTCCACTGATCCTGCTGCCTCGGACCCCGTCTCATCAGATACGGTGCGTTGGGCACCTGGCGACGCGTACGAGCAAGCGGTTGGGCGACCCGAGTATGCGGGTAGGGTTCGGCAGGTTGGGCCGAACGTTACTCCTGTTCGCGGGACTTGCAGGTAATGCGACAACGGTTGGTCCGTTGTCGCCTTCTGGACAATTGCTGACCCAACAATCCCCTCTCGGGACTCATTCGCCCGTTACACCATCTCTTGCGGGACAATCGACAGTTGGCGAGCTCACGCCCGGGACTGCACCTCGTGATCCGCAGAGACGTCCTCCAGATTTGTATATATTTTGTGTATTTTTTTTTTTTAGTACCGAATAACTTTATTAAATTAAGAATCTCAAATTTGTTGATATTGTTGTGTAAGTAGTTATATATAGTAATGAATATATTTATTAGTACATGGTATTCGAATTTTTAAAAAAAGTTGTTTTGATTAATTTGTGCAATTTGATTTTGTGATATTTTTGGATAAAATAAATTTGAAGAATTTTAGTAAAAAATAAATATATATATATATATTTTAAATAAGAAGAAATTAAAAAACAGAATTAAAATATATATATATATATAAAATAATATTTATATAAAATATATAAATATATTTTAAATAAAAAGAAATTAAAAAATAGAATTTATATATATATATATATATATATAAAATATACTGCGGCCAACATCTGGCCGCGTGTATTAATGTACACGCGGCAAATTAGCCGCGTGTATTAAAATACACGCTGCCAAATGTGCAATTAGCATTGCCCAGGTCCACCGCGTGTATCTACGCGGCTAATTACACGCGGCGAACTGTTTGCCACGTGTACAGTTACTGTACACGCGGCGAACTGCATGTGGCGATTTACAATTTTTTTTGTAGTGATAGCAAACCACAAAAGCAATCATCACACAATCAACTCCGAGATTTTATTGATGAAGTAGAAATTCTTTGAACACATCATTTTTAAAACCACTATGGGGGCAGAAAAACTCAGCAAATCACTCACTATAGAAGATACAAAGTACAAGAATAATAAAACTTACAACTCTAGTAAAATTACTAAGACAATTCTTACTTAGACAAGTTCCCCGCTTGCCTTATATCTCTCCGATAGGCTCCAGCTCTTCATTGACCAATTTTTTCCACATGATCTCCTTATCGAGCCACCAGTAGACTTTAAACAGTCGAAAGCTGTGTAATGGATGTAGTTTCATTTGCAACACTTCAAGTGAGGGAAAGCGACAATTGCTTTTCACAAACAACCTTTAATTTCTTGGCTCAATAGTGGTGAAGCAAAGCAACCTCCAAAAGGGGTCTAGAATGGTTTAATTTATTGATATGCTTGCTTAACCTTAGTGAAAGAGCATCCTTAAGTTGTAGGATGGAGATAAACCACCTAAAAACATATTCAGCCCAGACAGAAATCCTACACGACATAAAGATGGTCTGAAATGCATACGTACAGTCACTAGATCGAGTTTCATCGCTAGCTAACTTCAAGTGCCTGCCCATTAGAGTCATCACGGCCAAGTGACGGTCTTGGTAATAAAGCTAGCTCTTTGGAAGTCCTCTAGAACCATTAGTGTCGGCACGACTAGGTGAGATTTATGGTATCAAAGCTCTCTGGAAGTCCATTGGAATGATCTACATTAGCACGACTAGGTGATGGTCCAGGTGACAAAGCTCTCTAGAAGTCCCTATAACACACTACGTCAGCCTGTCAAGGTCACAGCTTAGATGATGCTACTCTTGGGAGTTCTCTGGAACAACCAGCATCAGTAAGTCAAGGTGACGCCCTTAGTAACTGTGCTCTTGGGTTGATCTTTGAAGTCTACAATCCTAAACTCCAGGGAATTATTAAAATGATAGAACAAGACCCTTCCTTAGTCTCGCATCATTCGCGAGATGTGGGTCACCTATGCTACATGGGAAGGATTATTTTGGCCATATGTGTGTACCTCACGGCCCACAGATTCAGTTATCCACATCAATGTCTAATCAGGTTGTTGTGATAAATCACATGCAGTACATTAAATAGGATTTTTTATTTTATTTTATTTTTTTTCTATGGTATACAAAGGGAAGGGGGACATTAAATAGAAAATTAAAAGCTTGGGTAGGTAAGCTATACCTACATCACTCGTATTCACACGCTCTCCAAAATTGTATAATTAGATTCTGTGTTCCACTGTGTTTGTTGGGGGGTGTAAGAATTAAAAGGTAAGATTTGATTGGATGGTACTTGCCCAAATACAAAAAAACAGATCGATTGGATTGGATGAAGACGAATATGAAGTTGAAGGTTGCTACTCCAGGACCCAGGTGATAAGAAAATGGACTTCAAGAAGTGACACCCATTGGGTCCCTCTGGTCGATCACGAACCAACATTTTGGACCCACGCAGAATAGTTAACCCCATGATCCATCCATCAAAAGCTTTTGCCACCCCCTAAAGGTTGAGTCCACTACTAGCAAATTACACAAAATAGCACCGATTCGATCTCTTTCTTTCTTTCTCTCTCTGCAGCGGGCTGTGCCCTGCCCACCATCACTACTGTGCCAGTGCCTCTTGAAATATCGACACACGAACACGAATTATAAACCTATGTAATAAGGCTATATGACAGAACCCCACGAAGCGACTGAAATGAAATGATCTAATGGAGGGAGTGGCCAAAATGGCTGTGGTAGAGGGGTGGCAAAATGGGTGTCAACAGGGATTAAATTGGTGGTATTTGCGCAACAAAAAGCGTGACATCTGAAGCGTAAAGCTTTTGTTCCCACCCCACACTTACCCGTCCATTGTATCTTTTCCTTGTCTTGTGTGGGCTGTGGCCCCCGCAACATCTCTCACCCCCGAACGCGTCAAACCCTCCCACAATTTACAGCTACACGTGTCGATTCTTCAACGGTCAGAATTTCAGTTGTCGTCATCATCAGGTACCCATCACCTCCATGTCACTCACATTCATTTGCCAACTACCGCATGTCTTTGTCCACCCAAAGCATAAATTCAGCCAAGCAACTATTTTAGTTCAGTGCGTACAGATCAACATAGTGACTGATCTACCCTTCAACACCATCACGTGGCGCATAACCATTCGCCTGATTTTAAGGTGTATGTTCACTTAATCCATCCCTAACCCCACAACATAAACTAATAATATTTCTCCGTTCTCATCTCATTTGCAATTTCTCTGAAACCTCTCTCTCTCTCTCTCTCCATCTCTGATAAACCCTTGGAGCTTTGAAATACGACGCTGCTAGGGTTTGTGTAAGTCATGGAGAGCACCGGCTTATCCGCAGGCTTGCACCGGCCGAACCTCCCGCCGGGGTTCCGGTTCCACCCCACAGACGAGGAGCTGGTGATTCACTACCTCAAGAAAAAGGCAAACTCGGCTCCTCTCCCGGTTGCAATAATCGCTGAAGTTGATCTTTACAAATTTGATCCATGGGAACTCCCAGGTAATACAATATATTTAATTTCAACCAAAAAATAGAAAAAAAAGAAAAGAAAAAGAAAATAGTTGTATATATATATAATTTTTGTTTTTCATGGGTATATATATGTATATATGATTTCGCAGCCAAGGCTACGTTTGGCGAGCAAGAGTGGTATTTTTTCAGTCCGAGAGACCGGAAGTACCCGAACGGAGCTAGACCGAACAGGGCGGCAACTTCAGGGTATTGGAAGGCCACCGGAACCGACAAGCCTGTACTAACCTCCGGCAGTAATCAAAAGGTTGGTGTAAAAAAGGCGCTTGTGTTCTATGGAGGGAAGCCTCCAAAGGGAATCAAGACCAATTGGATCATGCATGAGTACCGGCTGCTGTCTGATCATAACAGGGCTAGTAATATGCCTCCTGGGTGTCATGACTTTAGCAACAAGAAAAACTCTTTGAGGGTAATTTTTAATTTTCCAGTTGTGAATTTTGTTCGGATTGTTTATTTATTTGTACGAAAAACCCAATGATTTGATTGTTTGTATGCATTTAATTAGCTTGATGATTGGGTGTTATGCCGAATCTACAAAAAGAACAACTCGCATAGACTGATAAACAACGAAAAGGAGGACTCGATGGATGACACGACCGGACCTATACCACTTTCATTCGCCGTCGAACAGCAAAATGTACAGAAACTGCAACAACTTCCAAAGGCGGCCACAAGCTACGGCGGCGCATTGCTCGACAATTACCAGAATTTGTTTGGTGGGATGGTAAGCAGCGAGGGTATCAACCATTGTAATCCTGAGGTGTCTATGGTCGTTCCGGCCTTGGCAACCTCGAACAACCTCCCGCTAAAGCGGACACTGCCGCCGTCGTTGTACTGGGATGACAGCGACGAAGTCGTAGCAAGGAAGGATGGGAATGCTTCTACTTCTATTGCCACTCTGCTTAGCCAGCTCCCACAGACACCTTCATTGCACCAGCCGGTAATACTGGGGTCTACCGGAGACAGCCTTTTCCGGGCACCTTTTCACCTCCCTGGGTTGAACTGGTATCCTTAATTAAATTGTAATATGTTTTTGTGAAAAATGCCCTCGATCGAATTCTTCCGAGTGTAAAACCTACTGCCGATTTCAGGTGAGGCGATTAGCTAGTATATATTTTTAGATTATTGGTTGTTTTATCATTTAGAGATGCAAAGAAAAAGAATATGTTAGCTTTTGATCGATGTAGAAAAATAAAAAACAGATGATCAATATTAGTATATTTTCCTCTGTAGAGAGAGAGAGAGATCTCTTGTAGAACTTTACCAAGAGATCGATAATTAATGGTTATGGATTGTGTATGTAGTATTTCGATCTGTTTATATATTGATCATTGTGTAAGTGCATAAACCCTAGATCGAAGGTAAGAGATCTTTTTTCTTTCGATTATAATTATCCTCCTTTCCAGCCTCGTCTGTGGTCCTGCATGTGGAGAACATGCAAAATCTAACAAGCTAGAACTAGCTTGTATTCATCTCATCTAGTAGTACTAGATTTTAACTTTCGTGTATATTCTGATGATAGAGCTTTTTTTAAGGCATAATTATATTTAAATTTCAAGAATAATATAGTACCTCTCAAATACAAAAGAATAATAATTAGTTAGCATTCGAATGATTAATGAGAATCATTAGCATTTCTCAATGATTTGTTCGGAAAGAATATGTTTATATAGCACGTACATGTTCAACAATAAAGGATGAACAATCCGGAGCTATTGACTTTTTTTTTTTAATTGTTTTCTATTTCTTTTTTTAAATAAAAAATACAAAACCAGACCCCAACCTATTTACATGATTTTATGATTTTTTGTTTAATAAAAAAAATTAATAGTTGTGTCAATA
The DNA here is from genome assembly GCA_028654335.1 of Alnus rubra. Lineage (NCBI taxonomy): Eukaryota > Viridiplantae > Streptophyta > Magnoliopsida > Fagales > Betulaceae > Alnus > Alnus rubra. The sequence goes on along the minus strand of JAJPGS010000001.1, from coordinate 2,050,850 downwards.
ATAATTATGTCATGGGTTGACAACATATTATATCTCATCCCTAATATATTGCTCTATCATGGTTTATAAGAAAGGCATTATGACATAAATTTGAGCATTTATGCATAAAACCAATTAAGGGAAGAAGACATGCATTAACATACAAAAATGTAAATTTCTCTGCCGGAGAGTTTTATCACTTTGGTAAGATAATTAATAAAATCGGCACATGAGTTTTTTTGGCATGTTAAAATCAAATCATCACTTATTTCAAAATTTTAAATGAATAAAAAAATAATAAATTTAATGATTTAAATTAGTAATCTAATAGTACTTCTCCTCACGCGAGAGCTAGCTCAAGTGAAGATGTCCAACACGTGAAATATATATATTCAAACTAAAGATCTATTCTAATACTATGTTAAAATCATTATTTATGCTAAAAGTTTTTTTTTTTGAAAAAAAAAATAGTGAATTTAATTAATATTCTTACATGGTATAAAATTTTGAAGGAAAAAAAAAAAAAAAGGAGAAGATCAATGGATGATGATGTAGCGAGTAATGAATCAAAAAGTTTTTCAAGAAAAAAATTATGAAGTTAAAAACTTTTTACACTTAATTCTAGAGGTTGTAATTAATTATAAAAGAATAAAATGAAACAATATATATGGCTTAGGCCTTACGCTTGAAATTAAGGTAAAAAAGAGAAACCTGAAAATTAATAGTTATTTTCAAATTAAGCACCAACCAATGGCGAAAGAGCTTAATTGCTTGAAAGATCGATACCCGGCCAAGTAATCGGCCTTCTCAAAAGTCGATTTTGCTTTTTACTTTTGCACACATTAACGACGATATAATTAACCGATTTAAGATATATATATTTGAGTGTTGGTGTCATTTTCTTTCATCGATCCGACTGATTAGACGTGGCTAATTAATCAATCGTATATATATTGAATGGTCCATCTTGGGGTCACACAAATTGATAGCAAGAGCCAAGAGGGGTACCTCACAAAATAGCTTATACTTTTCTTATTGCTGACTTTATGGGTCGACCATTCTCATATATCTATCATCTAAAGGGAATCATTATCTTAAAACCACAAGAATTAAATGGCCTTTAATCACATTCCTTTCCTGGGAAAAGTACAAACAACTTTATACAGTTTCTCAAATCATAAGTCCTTAATTTTGGAATGCATATCGATATCGATCAGCCATGAAATGAAATCCCCCATTATCTCAATCCACTTTAAGAAAATGATGCTTTTTTACAAATGCTTGAAAGATCTACAAGTCTGCTTAATACCATTAATTTCAAAGATATGATCTGCGTCGATCGGCATGTCCATTTAGATAATACGAGCATACGTGTAGAAATACGTAAATCTACTGTATATTATACCAAAAAAGAAAAGGTATATCGGAAACAAGTCAGAAAGTCCTCATATATGTTGATGCTAAAAGCTTTAAAGAGGAGGGGTCGTTTCTTTTTCATCCATTTTTTTTTAAATTATTATTATTAACAAATTAATTACTTTCTTTATTGATAAAATAATCACTCATGGGATTTTTCATTGATGAGCTTCTTTTCTTCTCTAGGTAACTAAAATTTGAAAGAATCAGCAAAAAAAAAAAATATTTGAAAGAAAATCTGGCCCAATAATTGAATTGGAAATCAGTCAATTAAGTAGCATTGGCATGCATGCAATAATTGAAACCCACATGAATCAACTAGTCTCATTGATTTCGATCTTCATTTTAACTTTTATCGATACATCAATATATACCTAAATAGGCCTCTATATATGTGAGTGGCTCCGTGGCCTATCTTGCGTTTGGCTGCCAAGAAAAACATTAGAAAAGGAAGACAGTCTTTCAAAATTTATAAACAGGTTTGCGGCATCTTAATTAGGAAGAGTACTGATCTATATATACTTGCAGCCTTGCTAGGAAAACAATTTTCTTGCTTCGGTCGAATTGCGTTAACGATACGCACAACATGGATAACCTTATGTAGAAGATTTTTTTTTTTTCGACGGCCAAACCGGTTGACGGAACTCTTGTAAAACATGAAAAAACTACCCTAATAACGCTGGCTAGCTCCCCTGATATGATCTATTAAATTACCATTTATTCCAAAAGCTTAAGCTTAATCAAACTTTAACATTCTCTCTCACGTATGAGCTCAAACTACATTTTTAATAGATGATGTCCAACATGTAGAATATTTAATTAAAATAGGGTAAATGACGGAGTCAATATTCAAATTTAAGACCTTTAGCTACTTTGATTCCATGTTAAAACATCAGTACTTATCTTAAAAACTTAAGCTTAATTGATCAATACTTTAACATAAGTATGATCCATCGATGCTTGTCACATATCAAGTTCGAATTACCTAATTAGTTTATGTGTAATGAACTCGCGCCTAAATGGACCTATTGACAATTGATTGTATAACAGGCCAAGATCATCCGCGTATATATTATGGTGGTATTCAGTTATGGGTGAAGTTATTCTGTTTTTATGGTCAATTCCTAACTCTTTTCATTTAGAGGTGAACTAATCGATCACACTCTTCACATCGTGCTTTAATCAGATATATGCATCTAATATAATCTACTGTTTTATGTGGCATTGTGGTATCCATCCAAATACAATACACATGCATCACATGCATGTACATGTGCAACCATGCCTGCAATGTCTTCATCAGTGGGTTGGACGCATTGGAATATTGTTTCAGTTGACTTGTATGTCCTTACAACCTGTGCGGCCCGTTTGCTAAGGATTTGAAAGGTTCGTACGAAATAGAAAACTTCAATTCTCACTTCTATTATTATTATTATTATTATTATTATTATTATTATTATTAGTGATAATTGCACCTAGGGACGGAGGGAAGGCCCCCCCCACAAATAATTTCCTAAAAAAAAAATTATAAGGTGGGAAAATATAAATTTTAAAAAATTAAAAAATATAAGGTAAAAAGTAAAAAATTTTAGCTTACTAGTCCCTACCAAATTTTTTTTTTGCCTACTGGTCCCTGTCCATAAGAACTTTTGGTTTCGTACCTGATTGCACCACTAGTATTTGAAGTTGACCTAAATTATAAATTATTTCATGTGGTACAAAAAATTTATGGAGGGTCCTTGTTGTAAACTAAAAATACGAATCACTCCCTAAACCTGTTTTTCGTCAATCAAATTAATAGATTCTATTAGTTTGTCATGTCATACCTAATAGGAAATCGACACGTGTTCATTACGATAAAAAAATATTAAAAATATAAATAAATAAAACTTAAAAAATTATTATTATGTTTTTTTTAAAAAAATATAGAAAATATCCGGCAGCCACCCCCAAATTGGCGGCCACCTTCACTATTTTCAATTTTTTTTTTTTAAAAAATAATTTTTAAGATTTATTTATTTTTATTTTTAATGTATTTATATTTATATATTATTTTTGATTTCCTATTGGATATGACGTGACAAACTAACAGAATATGTTAATTTGGTAGATGAAAAATGGGTGTAATCGTGTAGGGAGTGATTTGTAATTATAGTTTACCACAAGGACCCTCCATGAACTTTTTTGTACCACAATGAGTGATTTTTAAATTTAGGCCAACCCCAGAGACAAGTAGTGCAATTATATCTTATTAATAATATATTTAGGTTTTACTGATATATATCTTAAAAAGAATGAGTGAAAAGCTATAATTCAGTCAAATTTGATGAGGCATTTACGGTTCCTATCATTTAGATTTAGAGTATCTTTCTTGTGCGGCTCTTAGCGTTCAACTGTTACTATGATCACGTTCAAGTAGAATAGCTATAACTAGTAATTTCTTGCCTTTTCTGCTTAAATAAATAAATTAAAAAAAAAAAAAAAGCTTTGTACGAAATGTACATTTTTCACGCCTAAATGGGGACCCGGTCAGTCAGCAATTGCGGCTTTTTGTATTCAAGGAACATGGGACTCGAATAGTGATCTTTCCCAGTCTTGAATTGGTCAAGCACTCCAAGCTCATCGATCTTTTCTACGAACTAGTCTTCCACAAGTTTCAAATTCGTCATTCAATCAATCATTTAAGCCTATTACTTAAGCACTCAACGATTTTTCATCTTCAAAGCTAGCTAGCTCTTTCTTCGATCGGTTCGACAAAAATGCAAAGGATTAATCCTCAAAAACAAGCCGTACAAAAGCTACAAGCACCTGCGAGAACATCATCGTCATCACCTCCTAGGCCACGGCCAGTTTGCACGTGTTCCAACCGTCCTGGGTCCGTCAGATGTATCAGCCACGGTTATGCAGTGCCTGCAGGGGAGAAGTTGAGGCGGAATAACGCAAGCAAAGAGGTCCTGAGGAGGGCGTTGACGCCACCAATTCGTAGATTCAGCCTCCGGTGGCTGAACTTCCGGCCAAAACCAAGTCGTCTCTCTAACATGTCGGCGGCTTAAGTACTTTACTTGAAGCCATCCGATCCATATATCATGATATTATTGTAGAAATTCGCCACACTATGTGTACAGAAAACTACTTATTTCTTTTATTTCTACTGGAATTATTATTAGAATAAACTGCTTGGCTCAATCGATTTCTATTTTATTTTCTTATTCAACCATTATTCTAAAGGTTATCTGATCAATTGAATTGAATAATATTGGAAGAAACTTCGTGTAAATAAAGCGTGCAAATTAGTGGAAGATAAAGCTAGCTGTATTTAGAGATTAATTCGATCGAATTAAGCAAACTTTCTGCTTTTTGCCTAAAGCAATGTTCATATTGCAGGGACAGAAAATTAAAGAACTACTGAACACCCACAAAGTGGTGATCAAACCCATTTGCATTAGAGATGTACGTGGTACACATTAATCTCATCCTGGTCTTCTCCTATTCTCTAACATTTGAAATTTACCATTAAATCTATTGGCCGATATGAGAGATTTACATGGACTCCACAGATTTAATGGTGATTTTCAAAGTGAGAGAATGTGAAAAAATACAAAAGGAAGAAATGAATCATTTTCTGCCTCCAAAAAATCATTGACAGACGGGCCAATTAAGCTAGTTTGTTTCAAAAAGAAAGAACAAAAAGATCAAAGGGTTAATTAACAGTGTCACGTCAGCAAAGTTTGATAAAATTGTAATATATAACATTACCCATTACTATAATACTCGGAATTTTAAGTAAAAGCTTTAACTAGGAATTTAATGTTTAAGGAAAAATAAAACGGGCCACAACTTTTAAGGTTGAATATGGGGCTAAACAGGGCCCTTAAAACCAGTTATTATGAAAGAATACAAATATGTAGAGGGGTTCAAATGGCAGAAGAAAAAGGTAAAATTTAGGTGGGCCGAGTTTGGCCCGAAAGCAGCACAAAATCTTGGGTCCAAAGAGCAAGAGAGAGAAAGGGCGAGGGGGCTGGAAGAGAGTGAAAAGTAGAACGAAATTGAGAGGATTGAAAGAGAACTGAGAGTCATAAAATAAGAGAGAATTGATATTGTTCAAAAAAAGAAAGAAAGAGAGAATTCGAGAGGGACGACGGCGCCGGAGCCGGTGAAGCCAAGGGCACATTTTTTCCGGCATTTTCTCGGTACCTAAACAGTAGGAATCCACTTTTCTGGGTAAGTGAAATCCTTAGGCTTTGATTTCTTTTAGTTTGATTTGGGTTTGGTTTGAAATAGTTCCCGGTGGTTGGAGGGATTCATGGAGTTGTGAAAACTTGGCTATGTTTCTGGAGGACTTTTTTTGAAAAACCGATTGGGTATAAAAAGAAAAAAAATTTGGGTTGTTTTATGAAGAACTTTTCGGTAGAACAAATTGGGTATTGTGTTTTTTGGTTGATTTTTGTGAAGGATTTTTCTTGGCATACCGAATGGACATTGTAAAATTTTGAGGTTTGTTTTGGGTAGACCGAATGGGTGTGAAAATTTTGAGGTTGATTTCATAGCTTGGTTTGGATTTTTAATTATGGAAGATGAGAGATTGGCATATGATTTTCGTTTGGGTTATGGATTGGGTGATTTTGAGAATTGTTGTGGTTGAGATTTTATGAATGTCTTCTTGTTAAGGAAATTCTGTAGAAACTTTGAGAAGTAGTTTGGTGTTGGCCGAATAGTCAGAGGTTGGAGGATTCTTTGACGCGGCACGTGTCTATACCCTAGTTTCCACCTTCAAATCTGAAGATCTTTGTACAATTTAGAGATTTTACTCATTCCTATAATTTGAAATGATTTATGCTTATTTCCATATTTTTGAGACATATATGGTTGTTTCATGCTATCTGTCCAGAACTACAACACTCAAGGCGCAATCCCAGGCTCCCAGCCTAGTATTGTCACTAGATTGTATAGATCATGTTGATTTTGAGAGTATATACAAATGTGAAGTTTGCATTAAGTGCTTAGTTAGGGTTTGTTTCTGAATTTTCATAGGGTAAAGGCTACTTTTTTATTTGAAATGACTTTACTTCTCTTCAGTAGATCAAATACAACTGCTATGAGAAACTCAATAATTTCTTGCAAAAATTTATATAGATTAGAAACAGTTTATTTGAATATGTGATATCTAGTTACTTTACTGTTTGTATATGGTTTTCTTGTAACAGATAGAAGGAACTCATTTTTTTATATTAGAGATTAAAAATCTTCTAATTTATGCAAAAATGAAGGAAGAAGAATTGAATCGATGCCAGATTCAGGAGTGGTACCCAAAATTTAAATCTGTCTCCATTAAAACCCAAATTCATGAACTTCCTGAATCCTGTATCCAATACCTTCTTGACGATGCTGGTCCCTTCCTTTTACCTGTTTCTATCTATAATGATGATGCCCTACCCAATAGACTCCATAACCCTGAAGAGGAAGAAGACTATCAGGTATCAGAAGGATCTGGAGATGAGTCAGAACAACCTTCGCCACCCCCATCTTTCCCGGAACTTGAATTGAAGATTAAGGAATCAATTGAATCCCTTGGTGGTGCAGTCTTCCCTAAGTTGAATTGGAGTGCACCAAAAGACTCTGCTTGGATTAGCACAACTGGGAGCCTCCGATGCGCTACGTTTAGCGAGATTGCACTCTTGCTACGGTCATCTGAATCCTTGATCCATGATTTATGTCATGCATATGATTCATGCTGTGATAAGTCATCATCAAGACCGCATAATTTTTTCCTTGCGCTCCGCAAGTGGTACCCATCCCTTAGGCCGGAGATGGAATTTCGTTGTTTTGTACGGGGTCAAAACCTAGTTGGAATTTCCCAACGTGAGGTGACTACTTTTTATCCTATTCTTCCTGAGAAGAAAATTATTCTTGAGCAGTTGATTCAGCAATTTTATGAGGATAATGTGAGGCTGAAATTTGAATCGGAAAATTACACATTTGATGTTTATGTTACAAAGGATGAGCGGATTAAGGTATTGGATTTCAACCCTTGGGGTGCATTTACATTGCCGCTGCTGTTTGATTGGGAGGAATTAGAGCAGAATACTAGGGAAGAAGGCAATGATGTGGACTTTAGAATTGTGGAGAGTCAGTGTGCTGTTAGGCCTGGTTTGAAGACAGCAGTGCCATATGATTACTTGGACAGTGGCCCTGGAAGTGGTTGGGACCAATTTCTGAGGAATGCTGATGAGGAGTTGCAGCGGCAAACCAGGTCTTATGAAGCAGGTGCTTGAGGTTTTTATTGTCTTGATTCGTGAGACTAGTGTTGCAGTTTCACAGGTGATTTCATAAGTACTCACTTTCATGGGCAAACTATATTTGTAATCAGGGTTCTTTGTTTTGTGTGCAGTTGCTTAAAATACAAGATTTTGCATCTGCAATCATAATAACATAATGATGAATCTGATTTTGGTGCAACTTCCACTATTGTTTTCTAATTTCTATTATCGATTGATGGTTGTTCCTCAAAAGGGTTCTTAAAATTTAGTTTATGATGCTTTCTTAGAATATAGTTAGCTGATTCGCTTACATTTGAATTAAATCACAAACTTAACACTCAATGCACGATACATAAATGAACAAAGTTTGGTTGATCTGCTTGTAGAAAATGATCCACTAAATAGCATTTATGTGCCACAGTCGCAGTGTAGTATTGGTGAGTTTTTAGACATTGACATGTACCACCTAGCTAGAGCATGAATACTTGCATAGGACATATATGAGGCATGTTGCTTTAAATCAAGCATTAGCGTCTGTTTGGATTTACAATTTCAAAAATTGCTATTTTAAGACGTTGCGATTACTTAGAGTTTTGTATAACCAGGCTGTGCTCGATTGCATTGAAACAATATCTTTTTTTTGAAAGTGAAACAATATCTTCAATTACACTTACCTTTGTTTTCAATGGATATAGTTTCAGAAATATCTTTTATGATATCTTAGGCTCTTTTGTGTTGAAGAAACTCTATCTTTAGAAAGAAACAGAAAGGGAATTCAATAACAGACTGCAATATGCTGCTCTGATATATACCAATATAGTCTTTAAGTCAACTTAATTTCGTATATCCTCCTCCCAATATTTGATGATCATTTGTTTGTTTGCAACTTTTCTTGTAACAAGCAATTAGTTATTGATATGTTATTACAATTGAAATTATGCTTATCTCAACATGGAAGCTTATTTCTAGTCCAAGCATTTGAATGGGATTCTAGTGTTTTTGTAAGCGTTCAAACATCCAATCCAACGGAGTTTGAATGTTGGTCTCTAGAACTCTATTGAGTCATCCAACATTGTCCCATTTAGGCAATTTCGATTTAGCATTTTGATAATTTGATTTGTTTATGGTTTCCCTAAGGTTGTCTTATAAATTCATAAGATTGTAAGCTGTGAAGCCCCTCAAATTTTAGTTGAATAACAATTTAGAGATTTTTCTCTCTCAATTTTGATAAGTTTTATATTAGGTTTCGTATTTGTGTTGGCAAATCTCAGTGTCAAAACATGGGTCATTTGGATTGTAATCGAAAGTAATAGAGTTAGAGTTGAGTCTGGTTTGAAATTTGGTTCAAGTCTTGCCCAACCCACAATCGAGTGTGCAAGTTTCTTTCAAAACCCGAAATACGCTTGACCCATGCTTGAGCATACAAGTTCCATGTAGAGAGTGGTTGTAAGCGTCTTCTATATTTTTACCGTCTTTTTCAGATGTTTTCTTTATATTGTTACTGAAAATCACTCTATCTATCACTTCTCTCTCAAAAAATTGCCTTACAGTTCTGAACATTTGTGCTCAATCAAAATCGAAGAGAGGTTTCCTTCATAACACTGCAGAATTAAAGAATATAAATTAAAAGTTAAGAAGTTATGTAAAGGCCAATTTGTGACAGAAAAAACAAGATTTAAAAACATGGACTAACATGTGCAATCCACTAATAACCATTTTTGCTAAAACTAGATTCGTCTTAAGAGCTTCCTCATAAGCTGTCATCTTGTGAAACTTCTTCTTTCAATTCAACATGTTGAAATCAATTATGAAACCCTCCAAAATCAGTTCCCCAATTCATTCACACCGCTTTAGTTGTACATAAAGGCTAAAGCATCATTTCACTCCTTCCAACCTTATGAATGATCAAACTGAGATGATCCAACACCCATCAATCCACTGCAAAACAGTAAAGCATCTAAACACAATCCAAAAACTATGAGCCTGTTTGGTTGCTGTTTTGGAAACAGGAAAACCTTTTTTACCATGTACCCTGTGCGTTTGGCTATCAGTTTTAAAAACAAAAATTTAAAAAATCACGAAATATGGAAACAACTTTAAGTTATTTCCGAAAACAGGTTTTTGTTTTCAGCGAAATAGCGCTCAAAACACGCGTGGAACCTATTTCTAACTTAAGTGAATGGTGCCGCACAGTACCCGTGATCCGTGGTTCTAATCTTCACAGGTCCATTTTCTTCAACCTTCTTCATTCTGCTCAGCGTGCTGGCATTCATTCCCCACATGTAAGCTCAGACAAAAATCATCCCCCTAACTGCATCTCAGTGCCATTACTCTCCCTCTATCTGCCTTCATCTACCCTATGAGTCGGTTGCAAGTTTCAATTCTGTTTTTAAGGAACCCATTGACGAGCATCTTGTGTTCCAGAGGATCGAATAAAAATTGTGTTGATGATCAACTCCTCTCTTATGGCGGCTCCAACCTGCAAAAACAGCTCCATTCAGTGCACTTGGTCACAAGTTCTGTGGGTTTGCTTGTTTGATTCAATACCTGTGCATTTGTTTGGGTAACCTCTTTGTAAGTTTTCGATGGTACTTTTGGGCGAATTCTAATTCTGTGGCTTTTGGATGTTTTGAGTCAATATGATATTGTATCTGCTACAGGCTGGTTTGAGTAAATGTGATATTTTTTAGTTTCTTTTTTTATTATTATTATTATGGGTGCATTTATGCATTCTATGTGGTTTGTAAACGAAGGGGTATGCCATCTCATATGCTATTTGATTGTTTTTAGGTTGTTGGGTTCAATTTTATGACTCTAATTTTTATGGAAATTTTTGCACATTAGGATGTTGATTCTTGGTTTTGTCCAGCTTTGTGCTATATTTTCCTAGGTGCTTCATCTGTAGTGTTTTTTTCTTATGAAAAGTACCGAGTGAGAAGCATTTTGTATTGAACATGGTTACTACAATAATGGGTCTGGAACCATAGTGGAGGCAATGTTTAGTAATATGTGGGGCTTAATTTTGATGGATTTGCTCGAAAGAGAATGATTTTGGTTTGTGAAGGGGTGTGTGTGAGTTATAGACATGGTATGTACATCTCTTTTTAGTTGTATAGCAGAAGGTGATATATGATGAGTAACATACAAGTTTGTTAGAACGGTGTTTATAATAGGATTGAGACATCTGGTTAACCTTATTTTGGAGGGCTCTTGTTTTGCAATTTGTTTTAGAATTTTGGATGTCATGCATTGCTTAATTGTATGAAGCAACCATTAATCATATGTTTGTCTTGGAAGATAACTCTGTGGGAACTCTCTGGTGAGACTCCACCTTTTAAATCTTGTCATTTTCTTTAAAAGTATAGGAGAACAATTTGAAAGAACATAAATTGTCTCTGTAATTACAAGCTCGGTAAAGAATAAAACTAGGTTGTAGTTATATATTATTTATTTAGTTGGAATGGTTTTCTGCTCAATTTATAAAAAAAAAGAATCTGTCTTTTCCTCTTGTGATCATACCTTTGTTTTGATCGTATTGTAGGAAAACAGCCGATGCTGTGTTGCTGAGTTGGTGCCTTGGCATCTTGGGGCTCAGAAGCAGGAGCCTGCATCCTCGTCAACTGCTGGACCTTCCAATTCTGAAGAGGGTGGAAGAAAGAAGAGATAGATCCAATATTTTTTGAATTCCCAAAGACAGCTCCAAAAGAAACCAAAAAAAGAAAAAATCAATATTGTGACTAGTGACTACTAATAAGAATTTTCCTTTTGACATCCAAAGCCCTGTGGGCAAGAATAGAGTGCTGTTAAATAGGTTCTCGATGAATTGAGACAGAGCAGTTAAACTGCATAACCCTTTTAATTGGTTTACCTTTTCGATCTGGTTTTCTTGGCACATTTTTGTTACATGCTTGGACTAGCCCGAGTGCTTAACTCTGTTGTGTAAGCTATTCCTGGCTTCGGCAAGCACCGGCTGCGGTTTGTCATCTGGTTGAAAGGTTATTATGCAGAATGCATGGGGGGGATGAAAGTAGTGGATTGGGACGATTGTGATGTTCCAGGCAGTTTATTAGTGGCTATTGGTCTGTAACCATATCAAAAATATTTTAATTGAAATTTATATCCTGTGCACATTGTTTCAAGATGATTTTAATCCTTTTTTGATTATTTATTGAATTTGAATTAGTTAAATGCAATTGAGCTTGATTCAATTTAAACTTGGGTCTCATTATTTTGGAGACACTGAGTGAGACGTGTTCCAAAGTAAAACAGAGCTTAATTGAGGGGATCAGAATTGTCTACAACCTCTGATAGTACCAATAATACTATTTGCATGTCATCAAATAAACAAAGAAGCTATTTTGTAAGTTGCAGTTTTCGGAAAAATTGAGAACAGAGAACATCCAGCGGCAAGCACATATATTATCCAAAAGATAGAACTTAGCCGGACGTCGGGAAGAGTTTGATGTCATATTGAGACTCTGCATCATTTTGTTTTATTGTCTATTACTTGTGCTGAATGTTGGACAAATTAATTTGGAAATCACCCAATAGGTGGAAAAACCACCGAATTGAAAACGATATATATATTTTTTGTGTGTGTGAAAACACCGAACAGTTTTTTATTTTTCCATAATTGGAAACTGTTTTGAAAACAATAGTCCAAACGTATAAAATACTGTTTTCTGTTTTCGTAAACTATTTTCAGAAACAGTTTGCTAAACACCTTTTTAGCGAGAAAATAATAGAAAATTATTTTCAATTTTGTTCTTGAAAAAAGTTCTTAGAAACAAATAGAAATTGATTTTCCAAATGAACCCCATATGTTTGGGATGGCCCAGCCAAAATTTGCCTGAAAAATGACTTTCACTTTCCCCCATGTGCACACAAGTTGCCTTGCCATGTTCACACTTTTCTATTTTCATTATACTTCTTTTTCAACCATCCAATCCTATGGAGTAATTTTACATGTAAATTAAGTATCCATTAAAAAATAAGGTGACGTTTAAAATCATCGTTTGATCAAAATCATCATTTGATCAATCACACGTCTAATGGTGATTTTAAAAGCCACCTCATTTTTTGATTGACACTTGATGAACACTTAATGTACATGTAGAATTACTTAATCCCATGCTTTAAATCTTGAACGTTGAAATAATTGTTCCAGCTATGAGCTATCACACACTAAATTCTTTACACCTATCTTTCATCAACAGCCTTTTATTCTGCAACGTTTTCAACCCTTAGATTGCCTCTCTTTTAATCTTGACCACCAAAGCTCCATTTATGAATAGTGAAAATGATATAAATATATCTCCTACTCATTTCATTTTCAAATTTATCACTAGATTTATATGACCCACGCTGGAGCCTCTATTAAATTCAAATTTCTTGAAAAGCAAAATGGCTTGAAGGCAGATAGTCACGAAGACAATCAATGGAAACCTTGTATATGGATATACATATATTTACTTTCTCTGAGGAAGAAAAGATAAACGACCATTAGAAAATCAATGGAAGCCTTTACCCATCTTTTTGTCTGCTCTTTCTTCTTCTCTCTCTTAAGAACCTCCATTTCACAAGACAGTACTATTACTCCAAATCAATCCATCAGAGACGGTGGCACTTTAGTTTCAGCTGATGGATCATTTCAATTGGGATTCTTCAGCCCAGGTAATTCCAAAACTCGATACGTGGGAATATGGTACATGATATCTTCGGAGACAGTTGTATGGGTAGCCAACAGAAACGCTCCGCTTAGCGATCAGTCAGGAGTTTTAAAGGTCACTGATGATGGAGTTCTTGTGCTTCTTAATAGCACCAATATATAGTATTGTTTGGTCATCCAATACATCAAGAACCGCAGAAAATCCAGTTGCACAGCTCTTGGACACTGGAAATCTTGTTGTGAAAGATAGAATTGATGATGACCCAGAAAAGTTTTTGTGGCAGAGTTTTGATTATCCATGTGACACACTCCTACCGGAAATGAAGCTTGGATGGAACTTAGTAACTGGTTTGGATAGGTTTTTATCATCTTGGAAGAGCACGGAAGATCCTGCTCAAGGTGAGTATTCAATGCGGATAGATCCTCGTGGGCTTCCGCAAGTGGTTTTAATGAAGAGAGATTCAATATTGGCTAGATTAGGGTCATGGAATGGCATTCATTTTACGGGATATACTGGATTAAGACAGAATCCAATATATAATTATGAATTCGTGTTGAATGAGAAGGAGGTTTATTACGAGTACAAACTTCCAGACACTTCTGTTTTTGTAAGATCTATGGTAAACCCATCAGGTGTTCCTCAACGATTCATATGGATGGATCGGACACACAGTTGGGAGCCTATCATTACAGCCCAGTTAGATCAATGTGCAATTTATGCCTTCTGTGGTTCATATGCTTCCTGCGACATCAATAACTCTTCTGTATGTTCATGCTTGGAAGGATTCTTATCCAAGTCTCCAAAAGATGAGGATATAGTAGATAGGTCTGATGGGTGTGTTCGAAGGACTCCTTTGGAATGCAATGACAGACATAAATTCCTGAAGCGCACAGGGGTGAAATTGCCGGACACATCTTCTTCCTGGTATAACAAGAGCATGACCCTCGAGGAATGCGAAGGAATTTGTCTGAAAAATTGCTCTTGCACAGCATATGCAAGTTTAGATGTCAGGGGAGGAGGAAGCGGCTGCGTGCTTTGGTTTGGTAAACTTGTTGACATTAGAGAAGTAGCTGAGGGTGGGCAAGACCTCTATATAAAGATGGCCATTTCAGAACCGGGTACCATTTCACTTCTATTTTTTCTCTTTGGATTTTTCTGATTTTTTATTTTCTTTTATTTTGAATAGAGAAATGATTCATTTCATTGTGGGTTGCTTATATTTGGCCCCAAAGATCAGATGGTGATTTTCAAGAGGGGAAGAATGAAAGAAGGGCATGGGGATGATGTATATATAGCACATCTCTTTTAAATAATACATAAGGCCAACTACATCCATTGATTTTCAATTGGCGAAAGTTGATTTATTATATATGTTCTTTCATTTTACGATGGGAATTAGGGAATATTATAATATTAATAAAATGATTAAATTTATTATTTTTAATTCCTAGTTTAAGTTTTTGAATAAGTAATAATTTTACATGATATCAAAGCAGAGCTCTTGAGTTCAAATCCTGATTCTATAGTTTATTGATTTTTAATAAACATTCTACGTGTTTGACCTCATTTATTAAGAGGGAGTATGAACTCATACATGAGGGGAATGTTAGAATAGTGATAAGGTCTTGACTTCGAATGGTGTCTTCGTCATTGAACTCCTATTTTAATTGAATATTCCACGTCTTCAGCCTCATGATTAGATTTATGATTTCTTTCTAACTTAAGCTTTTGAATAAGCTAGTGGTAATTTACTAGAATAACCAACATTGATAGACACTAGATGATATATTCCAAAGCTTGCTTAAAAAGCTAATCATTCAACCACAAACTAGACAAATTGTAATGCCAGGGAAACTAGGAAGTGGTGGTTGTACGTGGTGGTGTTGAGCTTAGGGTTGGCAATTTTTGACACGACCCGCGAACCCGACACGAAAAAACCGGGTTTGGGTTTGTTATAATCGGGTTCGGGTCATAATCGGGTTGACCCGATTATGACCCGAATATAATCGTGACCCGCGGGTTGACCCGCCAACACGATTACGACACGATTGCACGGGTTGACCCGATAACACGATTACCCGCCAACACGATTATAACTCGATTACGCGGGTTGACCCGCCAACACGATTATAACCCGATTAAAAAAAAAAATTGAAGGTAAAAAAAATAATTTGAAGGTTGAAACATGTGAAAACAGTGAAATTGATGCCGGGTCGGGTCGGGTAAACGGGTGACACGTTTTTTAGTCGGGTTTGTCGTGTTCGGGTTACCCGATTATTAATCGGGTCGTGTTCGGGTCACGTGTCACAACCCGATTAATAATCGGGTCGGGTTGACACGTTTATATAATCGGGTCGGCCGGGTTGACCCGAACCCGACCCGTGAACCCGAATTGCCAACCCTAGTTGAGCTCAACTGCTTTATCCACCTCATTTAATTTCCACCCATTTCCCCGTCTAGAATATGGGCAAGACGAGTTATTCTCAAAGTCACCTGACTTTTTTTGATCTTTCAGGTTGTCTTGAGAAAAAGAGGCACTTCAGCAAGAAGAAACTATTGGCAATTATAGTCGGCTCAACATTACTAGTGGTGGGAATGACAATAGTTGGACTAGCTATAGTCTCATACATATGGAAGAAGAAACTCAAAAACCAAGGTAAATTTGTAAGAAATGGACTCTGATAATAATTGATTCATGATGGTAGACTTATAACTAAGAAATTTTAATAAATAAGTCTTTCATGAAGAGCAGATTGGGGGGTAAGTAATTTGCTTCTGATAAAAGAACTATCCAGGATTTTTCATGCCATGCATCTCTTTTTATTTTAGAAATGACAAAAAGAAGTCAGATGAAAGATTATAACAATGAAAGTGAGAAGGAAGATATGGAGTTACCGATATTTGATATGGTAGCCATAGCTAATGCAACAGATAATTTTTCAAACAATAACAAGCTGGGAGAAGGTGGCTTTGGACCTGTGTTCAAGGTAAATAACAAAACAAGTTGAGCTATATTTTTTATTTTCCAAAATATACCGACTCTTTCATTTTCAGGGTATATTGCCAGAATGAAGAAATATTGCTGTGAAGAGGCTTTCAAAGAATTCTGGACAATGATTAAACGAGTTCAAAAATGAAGTTAATTTGATTGCCAAACTTCAACACCAAAATCTTGTGAAGCTTCTCGGTTCTTGCATTCAAGAAAATGAAGATATGTTAATCTATGAATACATGCCCAACAAAAGCTTGGACTCCTTTATTTTTGGTTTGAATCTTGATCTTGACTTAATCCAGAACATTCATGTTTAGTCTTATTCTCTTTCATTGATAAAATTGTTTGTTGAAAATTTAGCCAAGTATGCACTAATATGAATGTGAAATTGGACAGATAAAGCAAAGAGTAAATTACTAGATTGGCATAAGCGCATTAACATTATTCGTGGTGTTGCTAAAGGGCTTCTCTATCTTCATGAAGATTCTAGACTGAAAATTATTCATAGAGATCTAAAAGCTAGCAATATCCTTTTAGATAACAATATGAATCCAAAAGTTTCAGACTTTGGCTTGGCTAGATCATTTGGAGAAGATCAAATTGATTCCAAGACCAATAGGATTATTGGAACATAGTAAGTATGCTTAAACTTCTTTAATAGGTTACATTTAGCTATTTTTTAATTTTTTTTTTGCAATGATATTTTTGCAGTGGTTATATGTCTCCTGAGTATGCGGCGCATGGACAGTACTCGATAAAATCTGATATGTTTAGCTTTGGAGTATTAGTATTAGAGATAGTGAGTGGAAAGAAGAACATAGGATTTTGTCACTCAGACCACCACCTTAATCATACTGGACATGTAAGCATAAATAGTGGCAAATCATACTGATTTACCTTTTTTTTTTTTTTTTTTTTTTAAGAAACATCTTATTAACAATGCAATTACTGACGGTACAAAGGGTCACATGATGCCCCTATTATCTTAATGCTCTTTCAATAGTCATGGGCTAGTTTGAATGCAATCCGACCAACAAAAATTTGGTTTTCATTTCTTTCAGGCATGGAAACTATGGATTGAAGACAGGCCAATAGAACTAATTGAAGACAACTTGGTAGCTGACTTGTGCACTCTATCTAATGTATTACGACACATTCATGTGGGTCTGTTATGTGTGCAACAAAGACCAAAAGATAGACCAAACATGTCGTATGTGGTTCAAATGTTGAGTAATGAGAGTTTATTGCCTAAGCCAAAACAACCAAGTTTCTTTACAGATTCACTTGAAGCTGATTCTTCATGTACCAAGCATGGAACTTGTTCAGCAAACGAAATCACCATTACATTATTGAAAGCATGGTAAATAACGTCACTTGAGCGTAAAAGGGAGGAGTTTTTTTTTTAATGAATTTATGTAAATCTTGACTTCAGCATATTTTACTAAACAAAAAAGGTATGGAAATTGCTATACTTTAGCACAGAAGGGTCAAAAAGAGAGGTGGTGGTCCTGATGGATTGTTTGGGGTAGATCCAGTAGGTCTCTTGAAAAGGAAAATGATCTTTTTGCCTATATGTTTTCTTTTGCGAATGAGATATGTTGTTTTCATGTATATTGTAGTTAATGTTTTTAGCTGATATGTCAACTTTTTATTGGATGCTATACAAGATGGGTTTTACACCACATCAAGGTATTCTCTTTTTGAGATTATATTATTACTGAAAGTCAAAGGCCACAAAGATATATAAGTAGGAGCTTCACATTCACCTGAAAGGAAGAATTGAATATGGTATTATATACAGTAATCAGTCGTGCCAGCCATGATCGCTGTTACTTTTTACATCATTTTGTATCACAATCCACGAGAAAGTGGATTTTACTCTCTCACAATTGAATGGAGAAACTCCTCTTCTTTACCATCCAGGTTCCAACTTCCAAGTGGTTAATTTACTCCTGACAGGGGAAAAGAAAAATGACAACAGAATTGAATGAAGCAGCCAATAAGAATATTTGTCAAAGCGCGAAACAGTAGTTAATTTTATGTACCTGAGGGGGATCTATAGATAGAGAACTGGAGCTGGCTTCTGCTGGTGCTTCAGAAATTCTTGCTTCTGATTTCTCATTTGAATAACTAGGAGAGAAAAAAATCAAACAATATAAGAGATAGCACATAGCAAAAACATGAATATATGCCAAATTCAGGTGAGTGATCAACGTGGGTTTATATGCATCACATAAAACTTCTGCTTTACCTTCATATAGTAGTTAATTTCGTGCTGCAAAATGGTTCATATGCATCACAAAAACTTCATTCTTCATATAAACCAGAAAAACTAAGCATTATCTATATGTTCTTTTAGCAGTTTAACGGTAAGGTGGAATGCTTAATTAGAATGATTTTTTCTTAGTATCCATTTAGCTTGTTTTCCACTAACAAGATCTTTTGTAGGAGAAAATACAAAATTAATGACAAAGTTCGTCATTCTTCAACACTCAGTACAAGAGAACTCAACATATATAATCCATATTAATACTCACGTTGAGAGTATTGTCACCCAAATAAGCTCTACACAGTCCATCCAAAAAAGTCTTTGTTCTACTGGCCGGGATCACACCATAGGTAATAAGATGAGCAAATGGCCAAAGCTTCCACCCTGGCTGCATAACACAACCAACAATAAGATTAGATGCAAGATAAAGTCAGCTACATACATATATCAACATCGACTACATGGTGGACTGAGCTTAAACTTGACCTGAGTTAAACAACAAAAATATCATTACCAAAGCTAGATGAGCTTCTATCACATAAATCAAATAGTACAAACTAGTTTTTAAGAACTAGTCACACCATGCATCTTTATGTTATCATCTGAGTGAATCATCTCATCTTATTGCATGGTGATGCAGACAAGTTTGCCAAGTTCATAGACAGCAAAGGGAAGTTCAAGGAGTCACTTATCAATGATGTGCGAGGAATGTTAAGCTTGTATGAAGCCGCACATCTCAGAGTGCATGGGGAAGATATACTAGATGAAATACTTGTCTTCACTACTACTCATCTTGAGGCTGTAGCATCCCACTTAAGCCCTCCTCTTGCAGCAGAAGTAAGTCATGCCTTAAAGCAGCCTATCCACAAAGGACTACCAAGGTTAGAGGCAAGGTATTACTTTTCTATCTACCAAAAAGAAGCTTCACAGAATAAAATCCTTCTTACCTTAGCAAAGTTAGATTTCAATATATTGCAAAAATTGCACCAGAAAGAGCTTTCCAAGATTACAAGGTTAGTTATCAAGCAATGTGACAATTGCAAGTGCAATTACGCTTTTCCATGATTGTAGGTTGACGATATATATGACTCTATGAGATTATGTTTATAGGTGGTGGAAAGACTTAAACTTTACAAGTGAGCTACCGTTTATCAGAGACAAAATGGTTGAGTGCTACTTCTGGATATTGGGAGTGTGCTTCGAGGCTGATTATTTCGTTTCTAGGAGGATACTAAAAAATATAAAGTGACTCCTAATTTAAGTGTGTGTGATCAACAATTCACCAAAATATAATGCGGAAAAGTAAATGAGACTGATATTTTGGTGACGAAATGGAAACTCTTATCCAAGCGAAAAACAACTCCGGGGCAGCCAAACCTAAGAAATCTATTAACAGAAGAAATAGCTAGTTACAAAGTAGTCTTACTCACATACTCCTTATGCAATAGTTGTACCTTGAACTCTAACACGTACCTATACCTGAGCACCTCCCAACCAGACCTCATGTCTGAAGGGTTCTTCAATGGACTAATTTAGCTTAGGGCTCTTCCCTAAACTAGACTTCAATGGGTTGATCAAATCACACAAATAAAAACTCTAAGAGAGCTAGCTGATCTCACAATCTCTGCCTAAACACTCTCTCTTAGCACAATGGAATTCGGTACCGAATTCTTACAAAACAATAGAAGCCCCTTTAAATAGACTTCAGAAACCCTAAATCAACACTGATACGGATTTCACTAGGCGGCATCTGAACTTGGACAGAGGACGTCTGGAAGTCAAGCAGCAACCGACTTCAAAGAACATTGTTTTCTTCAAAAGTCTATAGTAGCGCGTCCAGGCGACGTAGCCCTAGCGTTCGAACGGTTGCATGCAATCTTCACTGTTCGCAGCCTTCAGTTTGTTGTTAGGACTCCTCATCGAACATGAGCTCTCGGGTTTAGGTGTCCGCTAGTCTGTCTGGAAATCTATGCGAACATGTGCTCCTTGTGGTTGGTGTCTGCTGAGGTGTTCGGCCACTTCTTCGAACATTGATGGGCGTATGGACGCTTCCTCTAGTCGTCCGAATGGTCACAATGGAAACTGTCTTTGCTGAGCTGTAAGTGCATCAAAATCTTTCTTGACTTTCGAAAATTGCCTTTTTTGATACTTGTGACACTGAACTTGTCATAATAGGCCATTTCCATATTGGAGAAAATATTCTGAATTAACTCTGAAAAATTCTTCGAATTATGGCATTCCTATTTCAGCAGTACCCTAATATGGTAGTGATTTTGTCAACAAAATGAAGCCAATAAACTAACAAACTCCCCATTTGGTCATTCTGAGACAAAAATCACTTGACCGGTAAAAAATACAAAAGCTGATTCAAAAAAAAATACTCCTCATTTTTGTCTCAAAAATGACAAAGGGTAAACAGAGTAGTTAAAACCACATATTAAATAGTACTAATATTCAACAAAATAGGAATAAAATTAAAGTGTCTCAAGAGTAGCTCAAATAAATAGAAGTTTGTAAAACAAAACAACTGTAAGATATGAGTGATCAAAGCACTCAATCCACCTCATCATCATCCTCAGGGTCCAAGTGTTGTAGACATCGGTCGACATTGAGGTTGACTTGCTGCACTCTGGCATCAAGATCCGAATATTGTTGCTGGAGCGTCTGCAGCTAGCCCATAATCTTGGAAAGCATCTCCTTAATTGCAAGAGGAGGGACAGGCTGTGAGGAAGAAGCTGCAGAAGGATCAAACTGGGCCGGTGGAGCTGGTGGAGGAGACTCTGATTCCTGTGGATCCTCATACCACAACAGTTGTGCATTAGACTTCATAACTGTGTGCTTGCCAAATGAATCCTCTGGTTTTTGCGCCTGCTCCAGAGCAGGAATATCTGGGACAAACTGCAGGCAGATCCTTGTGATCAAGCACCCAAAAGGAAGATTGCTCTTGTGGTCATCCTTCATCTCCAGCATTGTGAGCATGATGTGTTTGCAGAGGAAAAAATGTACTATGTGGATGAGAGCATAAAGAAATTTGAATCTGCTGAGAGTGAGCTGACTGCGTTTGACCAATGACCATAAATTCTACAAGACAATCCTGGCAAGCAGCCTGTGAGGAGAGCTGAACAGTCCAATCCTGATGCTTTGTGAGTCCTTATCTTTGTAATTAGGAGCAAAGAATAACATCATTTCTTCCATGGAGGGGGGGTCCACAGAATTTGGATAGGGTACCCCTAGAAGCTGTGCCTGAAGGACGTGCGGATGAGCTCCGCATCTACCTTGATAGTGACGCCTCTGACAGTGGTCTGAAGAGTGAGACAGTCCTCAGCATCAGGAACTACCTCCATGTAGGCTTAAAAATCCTTGACGAGGTACGGGTGCACTGGATTGGAACAGCTGTACAAATGCTGCCATATGTTTTCCCAAATTATCTCATCGATGAAGGAGAATGGTGGAACAATAACATCAGCTCTAATGATGTATCGCTCCATGATGACTTGTCTCCTTTCTGCCTTAGCTCTGGCAGTTTCAAAATCTGCTTGTGCCCGCTGTCGGGCTCCGCGCTTGGATCTGCTGGCTGACATTATCCTGAAAGTATTTTAAAGAAAATATTCCAAGAAAAAAAAATAATACCAAACATAAATTAGATCCTGTTAGTTCCATAAATTTTTTGGCATTATAACGGTTGTAATTTGAATGCCCAAAAATTTTACATAAGTAAAATAGCAGTCCAATAATCACAGATATATCAAATCCAACCCCAGCAGGCAGCATAATAAATTATTTCATGCACAATATCTTAATAATATTCCAGAACAAATAATCCAATAGTCTAAAAAGCATAATAACTTTAAAAGGAAGAAAGGGAACAGTAAAAATACCTGGAATGAGATGAGATATGCAGAAAATGACAAAATGTAGTCGAAATCTTGTGAGAAACCGCACAAATCAAGACAAAATGTGTGTGTGTGTGTGTGTGTGTGTGTGTGTGTATTTGAGAGGAATAAAGTGTGCAGCGGCTGGAGAAAGCTTCGAGTTTACAGAGTCGAGCCGAGTTTATATGAGTTTTTATCGTTTAATAGTCGAGCCAATCTCGAGTAAGCTCGCGAGTAGATCAACTCGTTTACACCCCTACTAGCATGCAAATGGCATATTTATATTACCAAGCTTGGTCGAAGTTATCCAGAACCATAGATAGGTAAGTTTTTTCCTTTTTACTAGCTAGTTGAAAAATATAAAGTTACTCCTAATTTAAGTATGTGTGTGTGTGTGATCAACAATTCACCAAAATATAAGTGCAGAAAAGTAACAATTCACGAAGTGGAAACTCTTATCCAAGAGAAAAGCCACTCCGGGGTAGCCAAACCCAAGAAATCCATTAATAGAAGAAATAACTAGTTACAAAGCAGTCGTACTCACATAACCTTTATGCAGTAGTTGTACCTTGAACTCTAACACGTACCTATACGTCAACGCCTCCCAACCAAACCTTCTATCTAAAGAGTTTTTCAATGGACTCCTTTAGCTTATGGCTCCTCCCTAAACTAGACTTCAATGGGTTGATCAAATCACACAAATAAAACTCTAAGAGAGCTAGCAAATATACAATCTCTGTCTAAACACCCTCTCTTAGTACAATGGAATTCAGTACCGAATTCTTACAAAACAATAGCCTAGAAGCCCTTTTAAATAGACTTCAGAAACCCTAAATCAACACTGATACGTATTTCACTAGGCGGCGTTCGGACTTGGACAGAGGACGTCTGGACGTCAAGCAGTAACCGACTTCAAATAACACGATTTTCGTTAGAAGTCTTCAGTGGTGCGTTCGGATGACGTAGCCCTAGCGTCCGGACAGTTGCATGCTTTCTTCACTGTTCGTAGCCTTCAGTTTGCTGTTTGGACTTCTCTTCGAACAGGAGCTCTCGGGTCTAGGTGTCCGCTGGGCTGTCCGGACATCTATGCGAACATGTACTAACTGGCGGGCATCCAGACAGTCACAATGGAAACCACCTTTACTAAGCTGTAAGCGCGTCAGAATCTTCCTTGACTTTCAAAAATTTCCTTTCTTGATACGTGTGACATTGTACTTGTCATATTAGGCCCTTTCCATATTGGAGAAAATATGTTGAATATCTCTGGAAGATTCTTTGAATTACGGCGTTCCTATTTCAACGGTACCCTAATATGGTAGTGATTTTGTCAACAAAATGTAGCCAATAAACTAACACTAATGATAGAGATTGTGGAATGTTCACTCAACCACAGAGATACCATTTTGATTGACCACTCCAATTTCAATCCTTTGTACTCCTAAGAGCTATTTGAAAGCAACATCTCATACATTCAGTCAAAGAATATAAAAGAATGGTATATGTTAGGTTTTACGTGTTGGCTTATTTTAGTGCAAAACAAGGGTTGAAAAATTTTAAACACCTAAATGTTTTGGTGTGAAAGTTAGGATTTAAGATTTGAAAATTTTGAATTGGCGTCAAATAGCTATCAGAAAGAGTCTTCACACGGTGCGTGAAAGAGGACTTCCAGAAACCAATCCGAGAGTATACACCCCGTATTTTAAGATATTGAATAAAATATCTTAAAATAAGATTTAAAATCTAATAATAAAACAAAAGAATAAATATGAATATTTATGAAAATAAATATTCATTGATTAAAAAGCATTTATAGTTTCAATTTAATAAAAGTTTAAACGGACCTTAAACTTTGGAATAATGAAAATAGGGTCAAATGAACTCCGTTTTGGTCGATTCAAAATTCAGAACGCTCGTCTCGAAGTCCTCTAGTTACCCTCTAAATTTTATAATTTTTGGACTACGTTTAGGGTGCGAAAACACCTATGGAAAATAACACCCTGATTTGGACGAAAATTAAAATATAACATTTGTGGGCCCATTTTTATTTGTTAAGACCCAGCCCAGCCCATAGTTAAAAATAGACACCTGGCAGCTAGGGGTGTGCATGGGGCGGGGCGGTGCGGATTTCCGCCAACCCGCAAATCGCACTTGATAAAGACTAACCGTGCGGGGCGGGGCGGGTATTTTGAGTGGCATTTATGTAATTTTGATTTTATTTTGTAAAAAATAAAAATTCGAAAAAAAATACTGGTTTTTTTAATAAAAAATTAAATTCATATTAATTTTTCACAGAATCTTATGAATGCAAAGTCAAATTTTTAGGAAATCAAATCTGTTTCATTAAAGAAAAAAATTATAATTTCAAAGTTTCTTAAATTTAGTCCTTCGACATGTTGACACATATCTTTCAATCGTTCCTATTTCCATACAAGAACATTTTCCATGGAATTAGCCTTGTAAACTAAATTAAAAACCCTATTAATTATAGATAAAATTCTAAGAAACATGATTTTTTTTTTCTCCTTTGTGCGGTGCGGGGACCCACATTTTTTAAAAGACTAAACCCGTAACCCGCCCCGCCCCGCCCCGCATAAATTTCTCAAATTAAGACCCTAACCCGCAAAAAAACTTGAAAACCCAGTTCTCTGTGGGGCGGGGTGGGCGGGTGCTGCGGGGCGGGGCGGGGCGGGGATTGCGGGTTTTGCACACCCCTACTGGCAGCCTACACTTTAAAGAGCCCAGTGTACACGTTGTAGATCCCCAACCCATTTGTTTCAATTCCCAACTAAGGCCAAATCAAGTTAGAATCAGTCAGATGTAAGAGCATTCCTAGTAGCCTCACCAAATTTTAGTCACCAAAATAACTAAAAATCACTTTTTTCTATTCTGGTGAGCCACTTTATTAAAATTCCCCCAGCAGCCTCACCATTTTAACTAGTCAATATTCACTATTCCATTTAAATAATAATTTTTTCATATTTATTTATTTTTATCTCTATATAATCTTTTTACAAAAAATCATTCATATCCATGAAATAAGGACATTATCGTGTGAGAGATGGGAAATGGGAGAAGAAAATGAGAGAAAAAAGGAAAACAAATGTGCTAATCATGTGAGAGAGAAAGGTGAAACAAAATTTGGTGAGTGGGTTGTTGAGTGAAAATGCCTTATCTAATTTGGTTAGTAATTTCAGTCATCAATTTTTTTTTTGTTAAAATGGTGAGGCTGCTGGGAGTGGTTTTTCAGGATTTTCATCAAATTGGCTCACCAAAATAGCTAAAAAAGTATTTTGGTGAGGCTACTAGGAATGCACTAAGAGACTTCTTTTTAGCCAACTCGACGTCCAGACACTGTCCACACACGTTCTTCCCACGCTAAATTTTCAACCCTTGATCAGTTTACCCTCAAAGCAAATCCAACCATCAAAGCTTCTATAAACAGAAAGATTGCACTTAACGTTCAGCACCCGTCTGTTGCAAGAAAGCTCTCATCTTCTCATTCTTCTCCCTATTTTTCTCTCTCACAAATACTCTAAGAAATCCTTTCCATCTCTTCTATGTCCTGAACCTAATAACACAGAGAGAAAAGTAAAAGAAAACCAGAAATATTCCTTGCTCCCTCACTCGGCCAGAACTGAAACCCAAATAGAAACCCACTCCTCTTTCTTTCTCTAATCTCTCACGGCACACACAGAAAAAGAAGAAGCAACAGCCCTCTGTCCTCCTCTTAGCCAATACCCAAACAAAAAAACCAGAATAGTCTCCATCTTCTCTCTGTTCTAGTCCCGAACAGCAGCTCCTTTTGTGTCGTGCATCTGGTAGTAGAAGAGAAGAAAAGAATAAAAAGAAAAGAGAGAACTCTCCAGAAGATCTCTCTCAGAGCACTAGTAGCAGATGCTCTATAAGTAGTTCTATTCCCTAAAATAGGGAAAATTTGAAAAAAGTTACAAAATAACAGGTCACAGCAGTTACCCTATTTTAGGGTCTCATGCTTGGGAAGCTACAGTGCTTTCCAATACATTGGGTAGCACTGTAGCTACCCAATAACTTATTTTAATAAAAAAAAATATCTCTCTCTCCTCTCTCCTCTCTCCTCTCTGGAAAGAACATCTCTCCCTTCTCTCCCTAAAATACAAGAGAACAAGAAAGAGAATAAAAAAATGAATAAAAAAAATAAAAGTAGGAAAGAGAAAAAAGAATAAAAGAAGAGTAAAAAATAGTATTTAATTGATATAGGAAAAATTAAGGGAATCTATTGTGGGGTGTTTTTTTATAGGGAAAAAAAGAGTGGTTTGGTTCCCTAAATTTTCCCTAAAGTAGGGAAAATGGTTGGGAATCTGCTGCTAGTGCTCTCACACCTCTTTTAGTAGCTTCCCTTCCCTTCCCTTCCCAATCATTTTCCGTATGTATAGGAAACAAAAGCATTTTTTACTTCCCAATCAAAAAAAATATTCATACCATTCTTTTACTTTTTCCTATATCATTAAATATTAATTTTTACTTTTTCCTTTTCTTTTTTTATTCATTTTGTTTCTTCTCTCTCACTCTCCAGCAGGTACCATCCCTTTTGAATCAGACCCCAAATGGGGATTGAAGCGCAATTGCCAGACTTCAGAGGGTGGAGCTTCGAGAGTGGCGTTGGTGTCGACGTCGAAGACCCGAACGAAGCTGCCGAGAGAAGCCTAGGCTAGCCCTGACAGGTGAGCCGCCACCGAAGCCACTCCTAGGCTTTGTACGCTCCAGGACCAGTTCGTCGGAGCTCCAGAGCCCCACGTTGCCGCCCACACAGAGTCGTCGTGTGCGTTCTCTACCAATCGGGCCAACCAAGGACTCTCCAAGATGCCTCCTTTTTTATGGCGTTCTCTCCACATAGTGTCGTCAGGGTGTGTCAGGATCGGACCAACCGAGGACTCCCCCTAGATGCAAACCCAGTTAGTGAACACCAAACCGAGCTGTCGAACACAGATGAAAACCCACCACCTGAATATCGTCGAACACCGACCACTCTACGACGGTGATGTGCTCGGCGACAATCGGGGAGAGATCTGGTCGGATCTTGAGGCGGGGAAGGTTTACTGTGTTTGATTTGAAGTTGGAAAAGAGAGAAAAAGGAAAAAGAAGATAATGTGGAGAGAGAGAGAGAGAGAGAGAGAGAGAGAGAACCAGAAGGGAAAGACAGAGAACTAGAGGGGAGGTTGAAGATATAGTGGAGAGAGAACAATTTTTTTAATAAACAAAGCAAAGGGAATGCTGCGGTGCTTCCCAATGCATTAGAGCATTCTCAACAGCTTTCCAACCATTTTCCTTAAATATAAGGAACAAAATCACTTTTTGCTTTCCTTTTAAAAAATACCCCACAACAGCTTCTTTTTACCTTTTTCTATATCAATTAAATATTATTTATTTACTTTTTGTTTACTTTTTTATTCTTGATTATTGTATCGATACTTTTTATCGAAGCTTCATCAATGGGGATCGTATTCTCAGTCTTTCTTCTCCGGAGAAAATCTCGGTTTAAGCAGTCGCTACAACTACAGCTCTTCCATCTACGCAAAACCCTCCTACTCTCTCTCTTTGTCTGTGTATTTCAATGGCCAGAAAAATAAAACAATCTGACGCCAATGGCTCTCTCTAAGACTCCGGTGGTAGCTCTCATGGCTGTCATTTTCACCGTGGTCTCTCTCATTGGAGTGGCTCATGCCCAAGCCGCCGAAGCCCTGGCGCCGACCCCAACCTCCCCTGCTGCTTCCATCTCTCCGTGATTGGCCTCGGCTTTCCTCGCCCCCGCTGCAGCTCTCGTGTTCAAATCTGCACACAGGGTCTGAGAGTGTCGTGCCGTTCATGACTTGGGATTGGGTGATTGGTTGCTTCTCGGCGTGGATCGTATAGGGTCTGCTTCATATAGGGAAGCTCCAGATCAGCAACCTTCATTTCGCGTTCGATTCGGCCGTGAACTCGAACACGTGATGGTTGCATCGTCAATTCGTGCACCGACGGGTTGCAGAGTGCCAGAGACAATTAGAGAAACAGAGGAGCAGTGATGCCGTGCGCAGAGAGGAGAGAGAAATGAGAGGAATGGAGAGATGCACAAGGAAATGAGGAGCAGAGATGAGAGATGGCAATGAGAGAGAGGAGCAGTGATGGCAGAGAGAGAGACAGAGAGAGAGAGGAAGAAATGCGCAGAGAGGTGAGAGGTCAATTTTTTATCATTAAACAATTGAGTGGGAAGTGAACAGTACTTCCCAATGCACTTCCTAGGGAATAGAAAATTTTAAGGAATCTGCTGTGGGATGATATTTATGACTTTCTTGAAATTTTTCGTAAAATTTAGGGAACAGAACCCCTATAGAGAAGCTGCTGTGAATGCTCTTAGAGCACTAGCAGCAGACACCCAACCATTTTTCCTAAAATAGGGAAAATTTAGGGAATCAAACCATATTTTTTTTCCATATATAAAAATACCACACAACAGTTTCCCTTTATACTTCCCTATATATTAAAATAATAATTTTTACCTTCTATTTTTTATTATTTTAAGAACTCAATCTCAGCCTCTCTTTCACACGTCACTTTCTCAATCTCACCCTTCTCTCTCGCCAACCTATCAAACCCAACCTCAATTTCAACCATCTAGGTCTCCCAAAAAGCACCACACTCTTCTCCAGCTTCTCTGAAGGCTCATCCATGGGTTTGGATTGGTGGGTTTGGTTTTGGTCTTGGGGTTGAGCGGCTTCTTCTTTGTGGTCTTCAGCTTGACGGGTCACTTTCTTTTTCGCCATTTTTTTCTTTTTCTGAGGCTGTTTTATGAAAGGAAAATTGGATTTGGTATATGGATATCAGGCTGTTGGAATCGTGCAAGGTCCGGCGGCAAACATAGGAGGATCTGCTCAACGAAGGGATCAACGTCAACAGCATCGACTTGGACGGGAGAACCGCGCTACACATCGCGAAGGAGAGAGGAGAGAGAGAGGTCTGTACGTGAAGGAGAGAGGAGAGAGACGTTTGTTTTTTTACATAAAATAATGTATTGGGTAGTTACAATGCTACCCAATGTATTGGGAAGCACTGTAGCTTCCCAAGGATGGACATCTAAAATAAGGTAACTGTTGTGGCTTGATTTTTTGTAACTTTTTTCAAATTTTCCCTATTTTAGGGAATAGAACTACTTATAGGGCATCTGCTACTAGTGCTCTTAGGAAGCACTGTAGCATTCTCAGGGAACAGAAAATTTTAGGGAAGCTGCTGTGGGATGGTTTGGCTTTCTTAAAATTTTTCCTAAAATTTAAGGAAGAAGACCCTTATAGAGAAGCTGTTGTGAATGCTCTTCATAAGTTCTTCTCCTCCTTTTCTTTGTTTTAACTACTCCCTATTAAAAGGCTTCGTCAACTACTTGGTCAAAGGAAAAGGTAAAATATAAAAATAAAGGATAGAAAAAGAAAAGAAAAAGATAAAAGATAAAAGACAAGGACCCTAAAATATAAAAAGGAAAGAATAAATTCGAATATAATTTCTTTTAATATCTCAAAATATCATTTTGAGATGTTTAGTAAATTCTTAATTAAGGTTTTGATTTAATTTATGTAATTTTTAAGTTATAAGCTTTATTTTAATGTTTTGGTAATTTTATAAGCTTTTATTAAAGTTATCTAATGTTTTAAGTGGTGTTTTTAAACAGGGTTTTCAAAGCGGAGTATTTAATTAATAAATCAAGCTGTTGTAATACCCGAGTAAAAATAAGATATTTTATAAAAGCGTCGTTACACCGCTCAAATAACTTTAAAAGTTATTAGGCATTAATAATAATAATGTTGTTATTCTGCTCAACTTTATAAAATGATAACATTGGAATTAATTATGTAGTTATTCTAATCCACCTGTTTTTAAAGTATAAAACCCGTTAATTATATTAACGAAGTTATTAAGTTTATTTGATATAAGCCATAATTTGGTTTAAACATATTTTGGTATCTCACTGTTTCAGTTAAAATAACTAAAACAGCGTCTGCCTTAATATTATTTTAATAAAAGGTTCTATTATTTTTTGTTGCAAAACCTTATTGTAAAAATTGTGAGTTTTAACTATTATACCTATTTTTATAAAATGGGTATTACGAGATCTATGTGGATAAATATATATTTAAAGGCCTTAATAAATGTCGTGATAATGTCTGCATAAAAGATTAGTAATAAAATATAATTGAACAAATTATATTTATGGAGATAATATTTAAATAAGAAATTATATTAAGGTTTAAAGGTAAAAAATTAGAATAGGATTAAAATGTATTTTTAGTGAATTATGCTAATTCACTATTGTCTGTATTAAATTATATTGCAATGGTTATTTATGTGGAACACTCTTTGTGACAGAAAAGAATTACTGTGAGTATTTCTTACTCACTGGGGATGATACGTGTGGTTTAGCCTTTAGTAATGTAGTGATTGCTATTTTATCTAATTGTATGCATGATGTTTGGCATTTTTGGTTGAAGTTATGTATAAGATGTTTGCATGAATATATTGTGGTATGATATGAGTCTGTTAATAAAAAGACTAGAGGTTTAGGTAACAAGGCGTCCGTGAATTGAGGAGACCAACGGATAAATGAAAGTTTAGGTACCAAGGCATCAATACATTGATAAGACCGACGGATAAACCAAAGGTTGAAGGACTAATAGTAAGATAATGTAAGTAAGTAGAGTTATAGCTCTAGCATTAGAAGTATGGTTCCGGTAATGGGATTATGGCTCCAGCAATGGAGGTATAGCTCTAGTATAGGAAGTATGGTTCCAATAAAGGAGGTATAGCTCCAGTAAAGAAGGTATGGCTCAGTAATTAGTGGTAACATATAGCACAAATAATGTGATAAGTAGAGATATGGCTTTGAGTAGTAAAGAGTTAAAGTAAAAGAACGAGCATGATTGTGTGTGGATATAACTGTCATCATTTGGATGCATTGTATATTGTTAGATAAATCAGTGTGTTACTATGTGGTTGAAGACCGTTGACTTACTCGACCACAGCATGAGATTGTGGTGTTAACCACAATCACATGCGAGTTTTTGCAAGAATGAAGGGAGCATCTGCTAGGTTGATTAAGAGATCTTTAGTTTGTATTAGAATAATATATGGTTGTGTAATATTAGTGCCGCCTGTGGCACGTATGTTATCATTTTTGAATGTAATTATTGTATCAGAACGAAAGGTTATTATTTTATATATTTAAGTTATTCAGTCAGCTCTAATGTGTCATTGTAAAGAAAAAAAAAAATTCGCTGCCAATATTTAACTTTGATGACGTCGTAGTATCACGTGGAAATCGAAAAATTTTCACTTACGCTTTTTGTAAAAACGGGGTGTTACAAATAGAACCGTCAGAGAACCGTCAGATAGATGTCCTAATGTGGCTCAAGATAACTGACTTTCAAGAGCCTACCCGAGAAGACCCTTATGTGGACCGTCAGATAGACGTCCTGGTGCTACTTGTGAAAAGTGACTTCTAGGAGACTAGTTGAGAACCGTCAATTAGTATCCTAACGCCTCTGTGTTTTATGTTGAAATTGTGAAGAAACCCTAGCAGCGTTAGGAGTTTTCTTGCATAATGCGCGCTGAGTCGGTTTTTACATGCAAAAACTAGGGTTTTTCATCATTTCTCTATATAAGGATGTCTTCGGACTATTGAACACCAAGCCTATGCCCTCATAGAGTTATTCATTGCTTAGCTTCATTCTTGTTGTGTGCCAAGAGAGTTTTGGTTTATAGCTTCTGTTATTATCTCTTTTGGACTTGGTTTGTCCAAACCACAAGTTCTTTGTGCAAATCAACTTGAAGTCTACCTATGGACGGTAAGGATTTCATATAAAGAATATTGGTCAGAGAGGAGCTGGAGCTGCCATGGGCAGGAGGGGCAGGCAAGGAGTTCATCTGTGTACAGATTGTGTTAGTATTTTACAAAGAGGGTTTGTAAGTTTACTATACTTGTACTTTAAATCTTCTTTAGAAATTGGTTTTATAGGTTTGGTTGCTCTGGAGTGATTTTATTTTTGAGGTGCTCAAAATGTTTTCACTTCGTCAACATCATTGTGTTGATTGTGTGATGAGTTTTCTTTGTGGTTGAATTGTTCAACTGCTGCAGAATTATTGTTAAATTTGCTTCATATTGCATGTTGTGTGTGCTTGGGTTTGGATCTCGATCCTTTCAGTATATTTTGGGTTAGGGACGAGAGGAACTCATCTTTGATAATTAAGTTATTCTTTTAATGCTCAAACCACGTACCCTGGGATTTGATGGGACTGTGTGGTTTTGCTTATGAACTACTCACTGAATGACCCTTGAATCAAACTCCAATTCATTTTAGGCCAGCTGACATCCTATCAGCAGGGCTATTCACAAGCAGTTCCATGTTGTAAATCAAAAGAATTGCAATGCCCCATTTGTTGTTCAATAAGCCATTCCACAACAACGCAGCACATATATATAATTGGAAATTAGTTCCTTAAATTCAAATAAATCAATATAGGACTATAAGTTACAAATTATAGTGATGAACACTATTCTGGATAGATGATGCTGCAGGATCAGAAACTTGTAGAAACAGTCCTTATCGAGCCTCCAGTGATGAAAAAGTTATTTCGTTGGTTGAAGATATATCATGCTTACTTGATGAAGAAAGTGCTTCATGTGAATCCTTTTCTAGAAAGCAACCAGGTTCTTTGGGCTGCGGCAATGAAGTACTCTCACTACTCAACATTAAAACAACAGATGACATGCTCGGCCTATCCTCAGGACGCTGCTGCACACATAACAGACTAACCTGGATGCAACGCAACACTTCTGATAAAGAGTGTGAGTCCCCTAAGCGAGCATCAACCAGTTCCAAAGGCCTGCTTTCTTTCCAAAGTCTCCATGCCTAAAGATATTGAAACTTAGTCGTCATTGGTTGGTCTAACATATCCTGAAAAGAATTCAAACTCTTTGAGACTTACATATCCTATGAGGTTAAGGTTGAGATCATGATGATACAGTCCTCTACTTTTCTTTCCGCTTACTATCTCCAGCAACAAGATGCCAAAGCTAAAAATGTCTGATTTTGTTGAGAATAGTCCATCAAAAGCATACTCTGGTGCCATATAGCCACTGCATAATATCATTAATTAGAAAAGGAACACATTAATTAATAACCAAAAAAAAGATTTATAGATATACGTATCCATGATACTTACTAAGTTCCAACCACTCTATTTGTGTTTCCTTCTGTTTGATCCCCTCTGAAAGTTCTGGCCATGCCAAAGTCTGAAATTTTAGGATTCATTTCACTATCAAGTAATATGTTACTTGTCTTGAGATCTCTATGTATGATCCTCAATCTGGAATCTTGGTGAAGATAGAGAAGCCCCCTTGCAATCCCACCAATAATTTGGAAGCGCTGAGGCCAATCCAAGACTTTACCTCTTGTATGATCTGGCAAGGTTCGAGTTCATGTTAATCTAACATTCTCAAATTTTCAACCGACAAAATTTTATGGAAATTGGTAACAGAATCACACTAAAACATAGGTTCTTGAGACATCAGACCAAAAATGAAATAGTCTAGGCTCTTATTTGGCATGTATTCATAAACCAGCATTTTCTCTTCTCCCTCAATGCAACAACCAAGAAGCCTAACAAGATTTCGATGCTGAAGTTTTGCAATCAGTATTACTTCATTTTTGAACTCATTCATTCCCTGTCCGGAGATCCTTGAAAGCCTCTTCACAGCAATTTCTTGTCCATCTACTAGTACTCCCTGAAAATTAACATTTGCAAAATGATTGCAAAAATTCGAATAGCACAATACATCTCTGTTGCTTACTGTTCTAACATATTTTTAATTACCCTGTATACAGGTCCAAAACCACCTTGCCCAAGCTTGTTGTGGGGTGAGAAGTCATTAGTGGCTCTAGCAATTGTGGATAGGTCTAACACCGGAAGCTGCATGTCTTCCCCATGGCCTTCGCTGTTTTGACCAATTATTCCCCTTTTCTTTGTTTTCTCTGATATCGGGAAAAGTATTAATGTTAATTCAAAATGTGCTTAACTTAAGATAAGAACAATTAATAATCAATTACGATAGAGTAATGCTAGAAAGTATATTTTTATCATACACTTATCACAAAATGTTGACGCGAAAGTCTCAACCAACTATTAGATCGGTCATTGTTAAAAAAAAAATCAAAAATATCAAAAGGTTGATTGGAATTGCCATATCAATATTATGAGATAAAAATGGTGGTATATAACATTACTCATTATCATATATATTTAGATTTAGAGTGCTGTTAGTGGTACTACAGTTTTTACTATAAGTTTTTTTACAAACTGATGTGGCAATTCATATAGTAGTTACTTGTCAACTATACACTCTTAATTATTTCACCAACTATGAACTCCTACATCAATCTGTATGAAAATTGTATAATAAAACTATAGTACCCCAAGCATTTTCCTTAAATTTAATAAATATATATATATTACACCATAATCATACACTAACCATTTGATTCCCATATGCAAATACAAAAGGATTAAAATTTTCACAAAAGTTTATACTAGAATTCGTGCTTGTTACAATAATGGTTAAATGACTAAATTTATTATTTTCTATTGATTTAGAATTTTGAAACAATAGATATATTGATATCAAAGTAATGGGTCTGAGTCATTAATTTTTTTTTTAAGGCACCTAAGTCAAATCCATTAAGACCAGGACAAGCCTAGCTAACAAGCACTTTGCTTTTGATTAAATGACTCAACTTCATAGTCTAAGAAGTTCCGGGAAGACATTAAGGCCACATACTTTGCATAGGTGGTTAGAGTAAGTAATTTTACCTTTTAAGTTTTTCCTGCTTATGCGAATGAAATAGCAAAGTAAGAGCATCCCGGAAACAACCGCAATGGAAGCTACAACTATCAGTACTGCTATCTTCTTCTTCATAGATTCCTTCCCTTCATATTACATTCAGAAGCAGCAACGCAAATTCAGCCGAAAGTCAAACCGCAACTAAAAATATTCAAGAAAAAGAAAGGGGGGGGGGGGGGGGGGGGGGGGGGGGGGGGGGGGTTGGAAAAGAAATAGGGATCAGTTTTCCAGCAAAAAACGAATTAAGCTCATACTACCTAGTTCCGAAGCATGGATTCGAATATATAGATCTTGCCCACCCTCGTCAAACTTTCTAATATCAAGTAGATCACCAAACCAGAGGGCGCAGCCACTACCTTCTCCAGTGATATTTGAGTTGGTATAAGCCATACAAGAACAGTTGTTCAAGCATTTTACCCTGCATTCCTTGAGATTCATACTTTTATCCACCCATGAATGTGTAGTATCTGGGACTTTCAAGCCAAAAAATTTGAGAAACCCATGTTTATGTTTATCCTGGCAGCTCAACGATTTGTTGCGTACACATCCTTGAGTCCAGTCCATCAATTCCCATTTCTCTTGTGACTTTGGTTTGAATCCTTTAAGACATTGGCAGACCGGAGACTCACTCATGATACAACTTCCATAGGCACCACAAACGTTATACTCGTCACAGTGGTCTTTAGGCAATGATGCAAAGAGCTTCCAATTCTTTTCTGCTTCTATCCACATCCAACGTTCAAGGTGATAGCTGCTTTGGTTCAGAACTATTCTTGAGACAACCGACTTATTTTTGAGGTACTCCGTGAAGGCGTAGTAGACCTCATCCTCGTTGGTGACAAACTTGAATTCATAAACCGGATTTGGCCTCATTTCTGGTGAGCCACTGACTCGAATGCCATTCCAAGGGCCCGTGCGACTGTATTTCTCTGAGCCTTTCCACATAACTGCTTCCGGGTAATTATAAAGTTCCATCTCAAAACTAAAGTCTCCAGGAGACGGATCATCCCAGTTTTTCCATGCTGTTAGGCGCCGGTTAAGCCGTCTCCTTAAGTCCCACCCATGCTTCGATCCTGGTAACGATGTATCAGATGGATAGTCAAAGCTCTGCCACAAGTAATCTTCTGAATTGACATTTTTCCCATCTGTCAGGACAAGATTTCCGGAATCTAATAGTTGTAAGAATGGCTGCTGAGGTTGTTTCGAAGAGCTTGTTGACCAAATGACCGTCTTGTTCTGACTGAGAAGGAGAAGACTGCCTCTGTTGTTTATCATCAAAATCCCAGATGAGTCGTTGATTGGGCTGAGTCTGTTTGCAACCCAAACAACAGTCGTCACTGGGATTTTCTTGTACCAAATTCCCAGATACCGATTCTTGGAACTTCCAGGACTGAAGAAACCAAGTTCAAAGCTTCCTTCTCTGGACACTAAGGTATTGCCATCATCACTTAAAGATTGGGTTGAAGCAATGTTGTCTACACCAAAGGAGGCCTTCAAGAAGAAAAAGAGTAAATATGGAATAATAACCATAGAAGAATGAATGTCCATTGATTTCTAGTTCTAGAGCTCTTTGATTCCTGTAATTACAGGTTGTAGACAGACCCTATTAATGGAGTTTTTTTTTTTATTTAATTTATGGGGTGGGGGTGGGGAAATGAAGGAAAAGCGAGAAAGGGGAATAGAATCTTCTCAATTTCACAGTTAGTATTTAAAGTTGATGCATCTAAATACGGAGTTAAGATCCCTTATAATTTAAAATCTCAAATTTCTTTAAAATCAAGCCGTTTTTTACATCGAAATGACGTGAAAAATGCTGCATATTAAAGATATAACATGTTAACAATTAAAAAAAAAAAATCATTCCAAAATGTTTTTTCTTCGTTTTTGAAAATACACTTCTTTTTAACTAAATAAAAAGATAATTTTTTTGCCAAAACTTTTATTCGACATAATATGTAAAAAAAAAAAAAACCTTTTAGAATGATTTTTTTTTTAGTTTCATTGGTAACATGTCATATCTTTAATATGTAGAATTTTTCACGTCATTTCGATGTAAAAAACGGCTTGATTTCATAGAAATTTAAAAATCTCAAATTTCTTTGAAATCGTAGAGGATCCTGATCTGTATATGAAGTCAATGTTGACACGTCTTTTAAAAACTTTAAAGAATGTCGTGGTACACAATTAAATACGTAGGCTTTAACGAAGAATTTCTTCTTCTTTTTTTCTTTTTTTTTTAGGCATAGAGATAGAGTACACCATATAAATTTTTGTTGAATAGTAATAAAATGGTATTTATGTGATATAAAGTAAAAAGATAATTGAAATTTTTTTTTATGGAAAAGTAAAAATGTTTTATTTTGTAGTGAGTTTTTACTTGAATAATAATAATAATAAATGATTAATGTGATATAAAAAGTGGAAAAAAAAATAAAAAAAGAGGGAGGGGAGGGAATGGAGTTATCAAGCAGGGATTATGATTCTCTACAATTATTTGCTCGAATTTAAGAAAATTCAGGTAAGTAATTGTGAAATACCACTTATGGGATCCACCTGACCAAATAAAAATTGGGCTGCCAAACTCTTATCCAGTCAGGTGAGTCTTATAAATAATCTCTCACAATCATCTATCCGAATCCTTTTAAATTCAAACAAATAATTATAAAGTGTTGGCACGGGAATCCCAGCAATAACT
The DNA here is from genome assembly GCA_028654335.1 of Alnus rubra. Taxonomy (NCBI): domain Eukaryota; kingdom Viridiplantae; phylum Streptophyta; class Magnoliopsida; order Fagales; family Betulaceae; genus Alnus; species Alnus rubra. Next base: position 2,012,803 of record JAJPGS010000001.1, on the reverse strand, counting down.
TTCATCATCCCCAATTTTTCTCTTATCTTTAAATTTTATGTTGTCTGGTCTCTCATAGCAATTAATACATGGAGAGGGAGTTTCATTTATGCTTGTTAGGGAGAATTTTAAGCCATGCATTTTTAAACTCAAAAGAATTTATTGTAAATCGGTGTAACTACTGATTTTATATTTTTCCATTAATTATTTTCAGATCTCTGCTTCAGCATATACAGATATTTTATTTAACTCAGTAATTACCAGTATCTGTTTAGGGCGTACTCCTCTTCCTTTTTCCTGTATATATAGGTACGGTGCTATACTGCTGTAACTTCCAAGGGCACTCTTGTCACTGGGTTCGTTGGAAGTCTCCATCAAAAGTTAAGGCAGACTATGATATCAGTTCCTACTTCCTACAATCCAATAAGGATAAATGTCTAATTATTTTTGAGTTAGGAGCACCATTTGAAATCTATCTCTCACTTTTTCTTTTTCTTTTTCTTTTTTTCTTTTTTCAATATTCGCTACTTAAATTTTTTGCGAATTTAAAATCGGTCCCTCCATAAGTTTTCCGTCTATTTTTGCAATTTCCGTTAGTGTCACGTCAGCATTTTCGTCACATCATCTTAAAATATTTTTTTTATTATATTATAATTTTAAAAACTTGAAATTTAATTTTTTTACTTAAAAAAATGAAAATAGGGGGTTTGAGGAGTGGCTTTTGGGCCACACCTAGATCCATTTCGAAGTGGCCTTTGGGTCACCCCCGGCCTATAGAGGTGGCCGAGCGCCAACCCCGGCCCCTGGGGTGGCTTTCGGGCCACCCTTAGATCCATTTCGGGTTGGCCCGAAAGCCACCCCCAGATGCCGGCGGGTAGCTGCACGGCCACCCCCAGCACATGGGGGAGGCTGCGAGCCACCCCCAAACATCCTATTTTCATTTTATTTTTAAATAAATAAATAAATTTTAAGTTCTAAAACTTATAATATAATAAAAAATATTATTTTAAGATAATGTGACAAAAATATTAATGTGGAACTAACAAAAGTTACAAAAATGGACAAAAAACTCATGGAGGGACCGATTTCAAATTCACGAAAAACTTATACAGCAAATATTGAAAAAAGAAGTGAGAGATCGATTTAAAATGGTGCTCTAACCTAAAAATTTATTAGACATTTACTCATCGAATACAGACTTATTTGGGGCTACAATTCTTAAGAGCAGTCAAGTCAATGGGTTAGTTGAAATTCTTTATGAAAAGTAGAGAGGAGAATTTATAAGAATTTAATGTTCCACGTCAAATGTCAGATATGAAAATGTTAAACATGATGTCACATAAGAATTTATAACGTTATGTAATTGCAATTCTATTAAATTGATAGTTAATTAAGAGAAGTTGTTTCCTATTTAATTTATGGTAAATATATGATAAATCTATGAGTAAACGCGTAATTTGAATTTATTTTTTTATTTTTTAATTTTAAAAATTAGATGCTTGAATTTTTTACTATTTGCAACAGATTCTTCCGTGAGTTTGTCATCTAAGTTTACTAGAGGCCATTAATGTCACATCAACATTTTTACTTAAAATAATATATTTTTATTTTATTAAAAATTAAAATGTAAAAAATAAATTTAAGAAATAAAACCTAAAAAAAAAAAAAAAATGTTAAAGAAAAGAAACGGAAAAAAATAAAAGGTCTTCTTCAGCTGACTGTAATGCTTTTCTTCACTGGATAATCCGGAATGATGGAATACGTAAGGGATATGGTGTAATTGAGATGTAAATGGATATACGTATTTGGTATATTAATAGAAGTAGATGATTTTATTGAAATCAAAGGAATTACAAAAGACTAAGTCGAGCTTAGCCCAGCTCCAAGAACTCAAACTATTTATCAATTTCGTTTGAGTTCTTGGAGATTTTAATTTTTAACACAAAAAAAATAAAATAAAAAATTATTATTATTATTATTATTATTTTAAGGTAATTAAGCAATAATGCTGACATGTCACTAACTTGGCATTTGAAAATTAGACGAAAAATAAACAGAATAACTTATTTCGAAGGAAAGGGATTTCCTTACAACCCTCTCACGTTGTGTGAGACCCATGCATATAGGTCCCGCACAATGTGAGAAAGAGTTATGTGGGAGTTGTGTGAAAATTGTAAGGGAATCATTTTTCTATTTCGAATTTGCGAAAACTCAAGCTGCAAAAATTAAAAGTTAAAAACACATTTACTCAGGAATTTATCATACATTTACTTTTATTTTTTACCATAATTGTATAAAAGTTCATGAGTCTTACTCACTTTCAAAAGACGCATTGAGAGAGAAAGGGACACCTTGACTTATAAAGTCCACAACCCAAGAAAACCTTAGCGATGTGGGGAGGCCACCTCTGGGGGTGGCTCGGAAGCCACCCCCAAACCCCCTATTTTCATTTTTTTTTTAAAAAAATAAAAAAAAAAAAATTAAATTTTAAGTTCTAAAACTTATAATATAATTAAAAATATTATTTTAAGATGATGTGGCAAAAATGTTGACGCGGCACTAACAGAAGTTGCAAAATTGGACGGAAAACTCATGGAGAGACCGATTTCAAATTCACGAAAAACTTACGCAAGGAATATTGAAAAAAAGAAATGAGGGATCGATTTCAAATGGCGCTCTGACCTAGAAATTTATTAGACATTTACCCACCGAATAAAGACTTGTTTGGGGCTACAATTCTTAAAAGCAGTCAAGTCAATGGGTTAGTTGGAATTCTTTATCAAAAGTAAAGAGAAGAATTTATAAGAATTTAATGTTCGGCATCACATGTCAGATATGAAAATGTTAAACATGATGTCACATAAGAATTTATAACGTTATATAATTGCAATTCTATTAAATTGATAGTTAATTAAGAGAAGTTGTTTCCTATTTAATTTATGGTAAATATATGATAAATGTATGAGTAAACGCGTAATTTGAATTTATTTTTTAATTTTTTAATTTTAAAAATTAGATGCTTGAATTTTTTACTATTTGCAACAGATTCTTCCGTGAGTTTGCCATCCAAGTTTACTAGAGGCTATTAATGTCACATCAACATTTTTACTTAAAATAATATATTTTTATTTTATTAAAAATAAAAATGTAAAAAATAAATTTAAGAAATAAAACCTAAAAAAAAAAAAAAATGTTAAAGAAAAGAAACGGAAAAAAAATAAAAGGTCTTCTTCAGCTGACTGTAATGCTTTTCTTCACTGGATAATCCGGAATGATGGAATACGTAAGGGATATGGTGTAATTGAGATGTAAATGGATATACGTATTTGGTATATGAATAGAAGTAGATGATTTTATTGAAATCAAAGGAATTACAAAAGACTAATTTGAGCTTAGCCCAGCTCCAAGAACTCAAACTATTTATCAATTTCGTTTGAGTTAATTCTTGGAGATTTTAATTTTTAACAAAATCAAAATAAAAAATAAAAAGTCAATATTTTAAGATGATTAGGCAAAAATGCTGACATGTCACTAACTTGGCATTTGAAAATTAGACGGAAAATAAATAGAAGAACTTATTTCTTTTTTTTTGACATGTCCACACAAGAGGGGGAATGGGGATTCGATCTAATGATCTCTACTTCATGAGGCGTGGTCCCCAGGAATTCCCTTACAACCTCTCTCACACAACTCCCACACAACCCCTCTCACATTGTGTATGTGGGTCCCACACAATGTGAGAGGGAGTTATATGAAAGTTGTGTGAAAATTGTAAGGGAATCATTTTTCTAGTTCGAATTTGCGAAAACTCAAGCCGCAAAAATTGAAAGTTAAAAATACATTTACTCAGGAATTTATCATACGTTTACTTTTATTTTTTTACCATAATTGTGTAAGAGTTCATGGGTCTTACTCACTCTCAAAAGACACATTGAGAGAGGAAGGGACACCTTGACTTATAAAGTCCACAATCCAGGAAAACCTTAGCGATGTGAGACTCTTAACTTGCCCCCTCACGTGTGGCACTATTGTCCAAACACGTGTACAACGGGAGGGAAGACCCAACATCGTCCAAGAACCCGTGCTCTGATACCATGTAAAAATCCATGGGCTTTATCCACTCTCAAAAGACGCCTTGAGAGAGGAGGAAACACCTTAGCTTATAAAGTCAACAACCCAGGAAAACCTTGGCGATGTGGAACTCTTAACAAATTGGAGACATAAATTTTCCTTTTTATAACAAGCAAGTTAATTATACCACTGCCATTTGGGGCCTTCTTTCATTAAGGGCCTTACGCGATCGTTTAATTAACCTAGCGAATAAGCCGGCTTGGTTTAATCAAATCCTTTTTTGAGTTGGGGTTTTTGTCAAGTTGTTATTTACTTTGCATTTTCGTACGTTTTCTCAACAACCAAACTAGAATGGAAAAAGAAAGACAAGCTTATCATGACCATATTCCGATATGGGTGTATCAGGACACGACAATTCCAAGGAAAGAAGAACCAAGGCATCATCAAGATAATGCCTCACAGTTACATTTACTGCAGCGTCCACCACCATCCGAGGCTTGCAATTTTGGTGGGTTTCGAAGGCCACTGTTTTGACCACGTCATCCCACCGCTTGGGCTTCCTCTGTTCACCTCTGTTTTCATGTTCTAAAACAGAGCCTTCATCCCTAAATCAATCTCCCACATATTTTGGATTTGGATTCCTAAAACTGCGTGTTCTATCAACATATGCACCTCATGACTTTTATAGAGGTATCCAAGCCTGGGTGGTAAGAGCGCATTCTTTGTGTTTGTTGTCAAATGTGTTTTTTGATAAAACTAATCTGCCTTTGAATGGGTCAACTTTTGAAATGTGACATTCCACATCGTTTGAGTATGAAAATGAGAATGTGCTTATATGTATATTCACACACTTCTTGACATAACGCGTTTTAAAGCCGTAATGGCCATGAACCTATCAAAATTCTGTAGTCAAGCGTACTTCTGCGAGAGTAGTACTAGGATGGGTGATGTGACAACCCCCCCCCCCTTTTTGAAAACATACATATCATACAAACAGATCTTCATAGTGGCACGACTACTTGTCGTTCAGCCAACATATGACACATATCCCAAAACATGTACCTGATATTCAGAGTTACATCTAACAGTAGAATATAATAATCAATGTGCAGTGAAACACATATCATAAGTGGAAATACATCTAATACATAACAGTTAATTACAACAAGAGTCATTTACATGTCTATCTGTTTAAAGCTTATAAAACATATTACTATAATTACATACCAAAATACATGCTCAACAAATACATGTGCCACGTAGGAGAAGAGCCATAAATAAAATACCCAAAATGCGGACTACCCATGAGTCTGTAACTTATGACTGTCGCAATGTACTCCAATCATAGCATCCCATACGCTAGGTGGACGAGTCAGTATCTATATCCGTAGAACCAGCAACCAAAACATCAATGTCTGCACAGTTGCGGGGGTTGACCGCATCCGCACAGGTGAAAGAATGATTTCACCGTCTCAATACATAATACCGAGACCTCAGTGATATAAAACTAACTGAGTTTTCGCAAATAACCAACTTTTCATTTTTAGTCTTGCGTACACTATAACATCTACCAATTTTATAAACTTTTGTTTGAAAAACCCCAATAGCTGATATAGTAAACACCGACTAATAAAAAACATTTAAAGCATACTACGCAGCTGAGATTATACATAGAAGTTCTGCTGTTGGAAACAACTACATACATTCTCACCTACTATAATACTTTTGTAATTGGTGGCTCAAATGTACAAAGACCCAGCGTTGCCAAATATAAATAACTCCATGCCTCAAGGCATTACGACTTCGTGCCTTTGAAACGACAATTTGATCATGCGAGCACTAGAGTGAAACTCTAATATGCAAGCACGTCTTTACTGAAGGACAAATGACATTCCGCCTACCTACCCCAATATAACGCCCCGCCTTTTACAAAAAGGCGTAAGTGAAAAATTTTCAATTTCCACGTGACATTACTACAACATCATCAGAGTTAAGATTTGGCAGTGAAATATAATATATCCAACTAACTTGGAATTAAATAATACATCAGGGCTTCTAACTAAAATACCTCTAGACATCCATTAGAGAATTCTTAGAACAAATACATGAAAACATGTGTCAATAGTGGTACAAGAGAATACATGGAAATTATTAGTAATCTTGTCAACATAAAATGTTATAAACACAGAAAACTATAAACAAAATACAATCTATGCATCCTTAGCTTTAAGACCTCTTGAACTCTAATCTTTGTCTATAAACCTGCACCAATATACATATATATAGAAACAAAAAGTGAGTCCACTGTTTCCCATAACAATATGAATGCTGATTTATTTAACAAATGCAACATAATGTAATAGCTTTATAATCACATGTATATGCAAAATATAATCTATAGTCGCGAATCATAGACATAAATTGAATATAAACATAATTATAAAGCAATGACATGATAGTTTTAAATGTAGAGTTTTAGGTATTTCCCTTTTTCCACTCCTCTGTTGACCTTAACAGGGTTAGCATTTTATTTGAAGCATTGGTTTCCTCACTTTAACTTTTAATTATATTCTTTGGGAGCCTTGGCTCCTGGAAACCTTGGTTTCCCTCGTGACCTTGGTACACCAGTTTTTGTATTTATTAATCTCTTTTCAAGTACTTCCTCATTCACTGAGAACCTTGGAACTCAAGTGAAGCCTCACGTATCCACTGTGGATCTTGATCCAACAGCTTGTTATTAAACAGATTATTAAAAATAATAAAATATGCAAAATCACATGCGCAAACAAGTAAATAAAGCAATAAACATATATTATAGGAAAAGTCAACCAGCTTCGTCCTCAGTAAGTATAGAGATACTTACAGTCTTTTGTGCAGTCTTTCAACTCGTTATCTGCAATAAATACGTACGTATACACATAAAGTGTTGACATTATCGTTCACAAATCCTAATTCTATAATTTCTTTGCATAATATTATTATTATTATTCAACAATAACACCTCTACCTGAATTCTATAAAAAATATATCAAACCAGTATACCCATAACTGATCAAAGGCCAAGACTAAAAGACCAATCAACTTCTCACAACTTCTTGACCAAAGAAGCTACAAAGCCTAAGTATCCAAATTTCCATAATCATAACCAACCAAGATATTCAGAACCCGAAACCTCTCTTGCTAATACACACAGCCAAAACCAACAAGGTACCCAACATTACCATACGGTCCAAACTCATAATTCACTCAACACCCAAAACACAAGATCCAACCTACTCCAACCCACAAAACTATCATTGATTTAACACAATCCGACCACCATCAATAGCCGCACACAAACCAAACCCAATTATCACCATTTATTAACTAAAACCATTTGGCTAAACATCACTACACACTGGAAACATGGTCTGGACAGGGGGAAAAAGGACACCAAAAATACACATAATCCGTAATCCACACGGCTTCTACATCATCAAATCCAACTCAAACAAAACCACCCACATACGGCCAAATCCACAACAGAGAACACGGCCAAAGACCACCCACAGCCGAACAATAACAGAGGAGGAAAACATCAACCAAAGGATCGGGCAACACACCCAACCCAGCTGATCAATCGAGAACCATTTGGCCTAATCGGCCGAACAAGACCCAAAAACACATACCAAAAATTCATCATAAATCAGTCAACTAAATACCCATAACCAACCGAACGCCATTCAACCGGGAAATCAACCAACATCAGAGAAAACTCCAACAAATCAACAACAAATCATAAATCAAAATAAACCCATAACAATTCGAAGTAGAATTACAAGAATTCATCAGAAATTACCTAGCGAATTTCTGTTTAAAGTTAAGGAAAAACCACTGAAAAATCGCACTCCTGGCTCACCGGAAAATCACCACTGGAAGTCGCCGAATTTCCGGCCAGAACCGCAGGAAATCACCCCTAGCTCAACCGGCCAACGATCCACTGGAAGTTGCGCCTCTTCTAGCTAGAAATCAGGTCTGGGTCCGTCGGAGGGTCGGGTTTCTTTCGGGTTTGACGGGTTCCGGTTCTGGGTCCTCTCCTCCGTCAGTTTTTTGGGTCACACGGGTTCTCTCTCGGCGATCTCATGGTGTCTCTCTCCCTCAATTGGCTTCTCTCTCTCTCAGGTCTCTCAGTCTCAGAAGAGAAGAAAGAAGAACAGAAAAGAAGGAGAAGAAAGAAGAGAAATGAGAAAGAATAATAAAGGGGAAAGGATCGGGTCTCTCCTCTCATCTCTGATTTCTCAATTTCCCCATCACTCTCTCTTCCCCTTCTCCCACGATCGTCCTCTTTCGGAGACTCAGACGGAAACAGGGAAAAGAAGAGCAAGAAGAAAAGAGAAAAGAAAGAGAAGAGAAGAAGAAAAAAGAAATGAAGATGAAACGAAACTTAGTAACTTAAACTGAGTGGTGCGAATTCTGTTGAAGGAGAAGTGGGTCTAATTTATAGAGGTAATAAACTATGGTTAATTTTTACTACAGTTAAATTAATATGAGTTAAAAGTAAAATATTAGATTAACCTATAGTTAAATTTTACCTTAGTTAGACTAACATCAGTTAACCTTAAAAATATCTAGTTAATTCATGGTTAACTTTTATCTAGTTAAATTAACTAGAGTTACTTTTAATAAAAACTAATAATTAATAATCATAAATATTTTTATATAAAATCGTTTTCATTAATAACTCACTAGGGTGTAACTTTAAACCCGTTTTGAGTCCAGTTCGTTTCATAAGTAATGTTAATTTTTGAATAACATTATTAAACTAATAATATTATTATACCAAATAATATTATGCCAAAATAGTATTATGTACAATAAATATTTCAACATAATATTATATATCAACAATATTATTTCACAAAATATTCTCATATAATAATATTAGAAATATTATTATTCTAACTAATTCACTAGATATTTAAGTTTTAGAATAGGTGGCACATAAATATGCAATTATCAGAATAATGTCGATCGAGCGATTGATCACCACGGGTCTTAAATTATATTTAAGGTGCCATGTCTTAAAATTCGGGGTATTACACCCAATGACACATACATTACCCAATCTAGTAGCATAAACATCTAAGTACATCGAAGCTCAAATCAATGGCATCTTACTCGGCAATACAAAGATCTAGCGTTGCCAAATGTAAGTAACTTCGTGTCAAGAGCATTACAGCTTCGTACCTTTAAACGACAGTCGATCATGCGAGCACTAGAGTGAAACTCTAATATGCAAGCACGTATTTACTGAAGAACAAATGACATTCCGCCTACCTACCACAAGACACTTCTACTACCCAAATTTGGTAGCGTAAACACCTAAGTATATTAAAGCTCAATACCCTTAAATCATGCAACCAGTTGATAGAAATATGCATATGTTCTTTTTCATTAAAATTCATATGTATACTAATACATCTAGCAAAATTACTCATAATATAAAAACAGCACACTCATAAAAACAATGCTATATATGGTATGCATGCGTTGGCAAGTATTATTTCCTTCCTCCTTGCTGTATATGGCTTGCCCCGAGGTAGTGAAAGCTCGCAATCACACCCCATGACCAATCCTTCATACAACTTAGAGGCTTGCCTCGGTTGTGGTATTACCCACTTTTATTATTATTGTTTTATGCTCATGTTTTATTCTTTATAATTCAAACTCTATAATCTACTCTTTGCAAATTATGTTTTCTTCAAACAATCAATCAATGAATCAATATGCACCTTTAATAATCTACTCTATATGGTTAAATCTCAACCGCAGCATACATTCAAACACTTTAAATCAATTCAACACTTTTCATTCATGCATCAGAATTATGTATATAGTATTGCATGGAAGTTAATTGACATATATTCTTAAAGGAAAATATATTATACGGATGTAAAACCTAACCCTAAGTATATATACTATATATAGTATTAAACAAGGGTTAGAGTTCAATAAATAAAATATACCCATAAAAGTATATATGTTGAATAAATTAAGTAGTATCTGGAATGCTCGGGACCACAAGGCCAACACATTACCATGTTCTATTTGACGAGGTTGGCTTTAATTTATGCAGATCGATGATCTATATGAACTTGTACGTGCATTCACTTTATTATGCGTACCTGGCAACTCACAATTGCGGTTTATGTATATAGTATTATTAATATATTGCAAATTGTTATATTTTTTAAAGTATATGTTTTATATGTGTAGTGCACAACCCTAACCCTAGTTTAGTGCTATATACTATATATAGCACTAAACTAGGGTTAGTGCTATATATATATATATATATATATATATATATATATATATATATATATATATATATATATATATATATGCTATTAAATATGTATATAGTATTAATTAAAACAAGTATATATTTTTAATGCATATATACTATATATACATATATTACACAAATATAAACCATAGCCATACGTATACATGCATGCTATATAAATACTAAACTAGGATTAGAGTTCAAACCATAGAATATATTAATATACCAAAATATGTACGTAGTATTATATAGAAGTTGTATTTATTTTTTAAATGATTTATTTCACATGTAAATAATGATCTATTTATTTCAAATAAATGAATAAATAAATGATTTATTTCAAACCATAGAATATATTAATGTACCAAAATATGTACGTAGTATTATATAAAAGTTGTATTTATTTTTTTAAATGATCTATTTTCTCTAATGTTAAAAAAAAAAAAAAAAATCCAACAGTACGCCACGTGGTATTATTTCACGTGCCCATCTAGCCACGTTGTACTAGTACACGCGGTCAGTCTGCCATGTGGACAATAAAACGTGGCTGGACATGGCCATGTGCACTAGACCAAGTGGCCATGTGACCACGTGTCAGAATCCACGTGGCCACATGGCCACGTTCCCGAACACCACGGGTGCATGTGGGCACGGTTACGAATTCCACATGGCCATATAGCCACGTGGTCAATTGGACACGTCCCAGATACATTCAAATACGTGTCCAAATAGACCACGTTGTTAAATGGCCGCGTGGCTACAGTAACGGCTACTGTAGCCACGCGGCTAATAGCCTCCTTTTTTGTAGTGATAGTATGATGGTATTCAGTTATGGGTGAAGTTATTCTGTTTTTATGGTCAATTCCTAACTCTTTTCATTTAGAGGTGAACTAATCGATCACACCCCTCACATCGTGCTTTAATCACATATATGCATCTAATATAATCGACTGTTTTATGTGGTATATATCCATCCAAAGTACAATACACATCACATGTACATGTGCAACCATGCCTGCAATGTCTTCATCAATGGGTTGGACACATTGAAATATTGTTTCTGTTGACTTGTATGTCCTTACAACCTGTGCGGCCCGTTTGCTAAGAATTTGAAAGGTTTGTAAGAAATAGAAAACTTGAATTCTCAATTCTATTATTATTATTATTATTATTAGAGATAATTACACCACTAGTATTTGAAGTTGGTCTAAATTATAAATTACTTTATGTGGTACAAAAAGTTTATGAAAAGTCCTTGTAGTAAACTAAAAATACGAATCACTCCCTGAACCCGATTTCTGTCAACCAAGTTAACAAATTCCGTTAGTTTGCCATGTCATACCTAATAGGAAATTGACACAGGTCTATTACAATAATAATAAAAATAATAATAAAACTTAAAAAATTATCTTTTTTTTTTTAAAAAAATAGAAAATAACTGGCAGCCACCCCCAAATGGGCAGCCACCCCTTCACTATTTTCTTTTTTCTTTTTAAAAAAATAATATTTAATATTTATTTATTTTTATTTTTAATATTTATTTTTTATTGTAATGGACACATGTTGATTTCCTATTGGGTATGACGTGGCAAACTAACAGAATCTGTTAACTTGGTGGATGAAAAATGGGTGTAGCCGTGCAGGGAGTGATTCCTAATTTAGTTTACCACAAGGACCCTCCATGAACTTTTTGTACCACAGAGAGAGATTTTTAAATTTAGACCAACCCCAGAGATCAGTGGTGCAATTATCCCTTATTATTAATATATTTGGGTTTTACTGATATATATCTTAAAAGGACTGAGTGAAGCTATGATTCAATCAAATTTGAGGAAGTATTTACGGTTCCTATCATTTGAATCTAGAGTATCTTTCTTGTGCGGCTCTTAGCGTTTAACTACTACTATGATCACGCTCGAGTAGAATAGCTATAATTGATCTCTTCCTGCCTTTTCTGCTAAAAAAAAGGGTGGGGGGGAGGGGGTTTTGTACAAAATGTACATTTTACACACCTAAATGGGGACCCGGTTAGTCAGCAATTGTGGCTTTGTATTCAAGGAACATGGGCTCGAATAGTGATCTTCCCAAGTCTTGAATTGGTCAAGCACTCCAAGCTCATCGATCTTTTCTACGAACTAGTCTTCCACATGTTAAACCTACTAAGGAAGCTGCCATATTGGCAGCATCATCCTCGGTGCCAATTAGGCAGCACCACAAGCTCCTACATGGCAGCACTTGCTGTCCCTATCACAGCACAAGTAGCTGCCTATATGGCAGCATACCTACCTCCTAATAAGGCAACAACAGCACAACAACAGAGTTGATTGAGGATCAATCTGCTACAACACATCAGCATGGGGATCCTGCAGCCACCAACTATGGAAACAATCGGCTAGATATCATTGAATGTGCAGCCACAAATCATGCAGCATATCATGCTAGCATACGTGCTATCAAAGGCACTCCAGCTACATGCACTGAACCATGTGATCTTCTCAATATGGCAGTATGCAGGCGAAAGGAAAGATATTATGGAGACAGCCGGATCACTCTCATCATGGACATAGATATTATATAAGGAAAGAACATTGGAAGAGATCATTCTTTTTATGTAAAGCAATTCTAATTGATTGACAATCGGAATTATACTTACCTTCTCGAGTGTCATGTACACTAATATATATTGATGTAACCCTGTATTGAAATAATCAAGCAAGCATTTCTATATTTCTCCATTCTTTTCATGGTATCAGAGCCTTCTTTGGAAAACGCCCGAATTCTTTCACTCTTACTCTTTGCAATGGCAGCCTCCTCTTCCAACCTTATTCCCTCTGCAATGACCAACTCTTCTCCTCCCAACCTCACCTCTCATGAAAAGCTGGAAGGGCCCAACTATCTAAGTTGGCTCACTCAATTTCTCCCTATCCTTCCCAGCCAAGACTCAATGGGTATTGTTGATGGAACCGAACCATGCCCTCCAAAATTCCTTGTTGATGAAGACAACAAGCAAACACCTAATCCTGCCTATTCCCTTTGGCAAAGAAAAGACCAAACCATCCTCAGTTGGATCAATCTTACCCTCTCCAAGAAAGTCCTCTCCACCATTTATGGCCTAGAAACCTCACGCCAAGTATGGACAGCATTAGCAAATCAATTTGCAAACCAATCAAAATCCAGGATTGCCAATCTCAAGAAACAGCTGCAAAGCCTACATCAAGGCTCCAAGAACTGCATTGACTATATCCAAACAGCCAAAGAATGTGCTGACCAATTGGCAGCCGTTGGGAAGCCCATCCCTGATGAAGACCTCATTACTTACCTTACAAATGGTATGAATTCTTCTTTCAACAGTTTCATCACCACCATCTCCATCCTATCTCAAGACAAGTAGCTGACCTTTGAAGATTTTCAAGAAGAACTCCTCAACCATCAACAAATAAAAGCTGTTGACACATCCACCTTTGCCTTATTCAACCAAAAGCAAGGCCAAAAATCCTTTTCACCAATTCCCCATGGAAGCTCATTTCAGAAATTTTCACCAAGGCCATTTGGAACCCGAACAGATGCAGCAGCACCTACCACACTAGGTACAATGTTGTGCCTCCACCTGCCCAATATACCAGTTCATTCAGACCATCTGCACCTAGGCCAGCAACAGATTCCAGGCCAATCTTTTCTTCTGCTCCTAGAGTCCCCTGCCAGATATGCAGCAAAGTCAAACATATTGCACTAGATTGCTTCCACCGGATGGATTATTCCTTCCAAGGCAGAAGACCTCATCCTCAATTGCAAGCCATGGTGGCTCAATCCAACTCAGCCTATGCAGATCAGGAATAGTATGCAGACAGTGTTGCAAATGCCCATATCACTCACGAGTTGGAGAACCTCCATGTTCAGCAGCCTTTTCAAAGCAATGATGCTGTTGGGGATCTACCCCTTCCTCTCCATCCGAGGCTGCTCCTCAATCTCCTTCTCCTGCTGATTCAGCCCTTCTCCCCTTACCATCACCACCTGCGGCACCTACTCTTCCTCTGATAGTCCCTTCTCTGCATTCCTCTCAGGTTGCTCCCCTTCCTTCTTCTCACTCTATGACCACTAGATCCTGCACCGGCTCTCTCAAACCAACTCAATTCCTTGACTTTAAACTCTACCAAACCAGATATCCCTTTCTTAGCTATCACTCCCTTTAATCAGAATCTGAACCCTCCTGCTACAGCAAGGCTGCCTCTGACCCTTGACGGCAAGCTGCCATGATTGCTGAATATGAAGCTCTCCTCTCCAATGGCACTTGGACCCTCTGTCCACGCCCCACCAATCAACATGTCATCCATTGCAAGTGGGTTTATAAAATTAAAAGGAAAGCGGATGGCTCCGTGGAAAGATTTAAGGCTAGACTCGTTACAAAAGGTTTTGAACAACAAGCTGGAATGAATTATACAGAGACTTTTAGTCCTGTTATCAAACCATCTACAATCTGACTTCTCCTAGCCTTAGCAGTCTCATTTGACTGGCCTATTCAGTAGTTAGATATCTCAAATGCCTTCCTCCACGACTCCTTGACTAAGGAAGTATACATGGAACAGCCTTAAGGCTTTATCACTAAGGAGAATTCTGCCATGGTTTGTCGCCTGCATAAAGCTCTCTATGGGCTCAAACAAGCCCCTAGAGCTTGGTACACTCAGTTATCTCAATTTTTCTACTTGTCTATGTTGATGATATCGTTTGTTACAGGAACTCACCCTCACATTATTAGTTCCCTCATTTCTTGTATGCAAAAGGAGTTCCCTGTCAAGGACTTGGGGCCTTTGAGTTATTTTTTGGGCATTCAGGTCACCCGTACATCTACTGGTCTTCACCTTTGCCAGTCGAAATATGTTGCTGAGATACTGACTAAGACACATATGACTGATGCCAAACCAGCCAAATCTCCTTGTGCTTCCAGCTCCAAGCTCTCTAAATTTGATGGTGAACTCTTGCTCGATTTTTCTGCCTACCGCAGCTTCATGGGGGCCCTCCAATATTGTACCTTAACTCGGCCTGACATTGCTTCCTCAGTAAACCAGCTTTGTCAACATCTACATCACCCCACTTCTGCCCATTGGACTGCTGCCAAGCGTGTTCTGCGCTTCCTCAAGAGTACCAGTGATCATGGCATCACATTTCCCAAAACCAACCTGCAGCTGCATGCCTTATGTGATTTTGATTGGGCCGGCAGCCTTGATGATAGGCGATCCACTTCAAGTTTTGCTGTGTTCCTTGGTGGCAGCCTTATTTCTTGGAGTGCCAAGAAACAACCCGTGGTGTCTCGGTCTAGTACTGAGGCCGCGTACACATCCCTTGCTATTGTTACTGCTGAAGTCTACTGGCTGCGTATGCTGTTTTGTGAACTTCATATTCCTCTTCGGACTGCCCCTATCATATGGTGTGACAATGTGAGTGGCCTTGCTCTTGCCTCCAATCCGGTGTATTGATAAGCGTTGAATGTTTACATTCAAAGCCCCTTAATTTGCATATGTTAAACCCTAAAATGTGTTGTTAAATAATGTGTTCTTGTGTTTTAGTGTTTCATCTCTTTTTTAGGTCCTAATTGGAAACAAGAGCAAAAATCAGAAAGTTAAGCCTAAGATACATCAATGTTAAGATTGAAGGCATTTGAGGTTCAAGAGCTCATGCCAGGAAGAGGAAAATAGATCAAGTATAATCGATCGATCGAAATTTCCTTGCATGAAAAGTCGATCGATTGATTCAGCAGTCGAACTTAAAGCGATGGATCTACATTTGATCGATCGAAATTTTCTAGGGCAAAATAAATCAATCGATCAACTTCAGATATTTCAGAGAAGATCTTCAGATGTCGACATATTTTTGTGTGGCCCAAATTCATCCTCAAGTTGTGCGGTTCTAATAAGATGTTGTCACCATCCTTTTTTGTGGCTAAGAGTGATTGATTAGGCTAGATTTGTTGTACCAAATCCTCTATAAATAAAGGATGGACGTGAGAGTTAAAAGGGAGAGAGTTTTTAGTTATTTTCCTTAATTTTAGTTTTTGTGCATTTATGTGATGCACCATTTCCTTTATATTTTTCAAAGAGCTTAGATTTAGGGTATTTTAATTATGTACCTTACTTTAAATCCGTTTTTAGTTAAGTAAAGTTTAATTCTAGTTTATGCAAGTGTTCTTTACATCTTTCCAGCAACTTCTTTCTTCTTTTTCTTGTTTGCTTTTCATCTTATTAGTTTGATTTGTAGTTCCTAGACCTCTTAGAGAAATGGGTTATTCTTCTCCTATAAGAGAATCTCATATCTCCATGAATAGCTAATTTAGTTGTATGGTATTGATAAACTCTTTCTAAGTGCCATGGTTTGATTGTATTATTCTTGGAATTCCATACAAGTGTAATGATTATTTAGCCTAGAGATGGTTATGTAATGGTGCTTATGACATAATTTATGTGAATTTGATAACTCATGCTAGGGAACATATATTACTCTACACTCTTTTAGTTTCATTATTGCTTAGATGCTTTTTCAATTATAGTATAATTTTATGTGGAGGTTATGTGCTAAACTAAGATGATTTTTACTTTTTCCATAGATGTGTATGCTTATTAAAAGGTCTTATAGTCCATACTAGGGAGCATGAATCATTCAAGCCTAGATTTTAGTTGAATGACTATTGTATAAGTAGATGGATTATCATTGCCTTTAAACTAAAGTAATTTCATGTTGAGATCGTCGTGTGATTGACAATCATTACGCGCTCGTATTACACTTGTGAAGGAAATCCAGGAGGAATATAGTATGCCATGTGTATGAGGATTGAGTGAAATCAATGCCCTATACTTTTCTTTTTCTTAAAATCTCTCCATTTTAATTGTTTTTGTTCATATTAGCTTAGTGATAAAACTAAACAAATCTTCTTTTTCAAAATTAAATTAAGAAACATCTTAAGTATTTCATAACTAAACAACCCCCAATCCTTATGGTACGATACCCTCCTTAATCCTATTCTGCAAAGTCTCGTACTATTGCGAGTGGTTATAAATATTAAAATCCAAGTAGTTGTGAAAACCGATTAAGTTGCAAAACCAAAATTCCTTATTTTTGATAATCGGTTTGATAGCTACCATGTATCATGCTCGCACTAAGCACATTGAGCTTGATTATCATTTTGTGCGTAAGAAAGTCCTTAACAAAGATAACTCCCTTGCCTTCATCTCCACCGAAGATCAAATTGCCGATGTGTTCACCAAGGGCCTTCCTAATGCTCGATTTTATTCTCTCAAATCCAAGATGAAGGTGAATTCTTCCTCGTTTAGCTTGCGGGGGGATGTTAAGGGTGCTTTTGAGATTGCGATTTCGTAGACAATAAGTGCGATTTTAAACCAAATCGCAGAACATAAATCGTTTGAGAATTGCGTTTTTAAAAATTGCGATTTGAAAACGCAGAAAATCTGCCTTTTCAAATCGCAGACAAGATGATCCTTTTTTGAAAACGCAAAATTTTAAAGGTTGATTTGTGATTTTAAAGGTCAGACTGCGATTTTGCCAAACGCTTAACTGCGATTTTAAAAATCACTTTTTTCAAATCGCACATTTTAAAATCGTTATTTTAAATCGGACTTTTTGAATTCGCAAATCTAAACGGACTCTAAACCTACTAAGGAAGCTGCCATATTGGCAGCATCATCCTCGGCTGCCAATGAGGCAGCACCACAAGCTGCCTACATGGCAGCACCTGTTGTCCCCGTCATAGCACAAGCAGCTGCCTATATGGCAGCATACCTACCTCCTAATAAGGCAACAACAACAGAGTTGATTGAGGATCAATCTGCTACAACACATCAGCGTGGGGATCCTGCAGCCACCAACTATGGAAACAATCTATTAGATATCACTGAATGTGCAGCCACAAATCATGCAGCATATCATGCTAGCATACGTGCTATCAAAGGCACTCCAGCTACATGCACTCAACCATGTGATCTTCTCAATATAGCAGTATGCAGATGAAAGGAAAGATATTATGGACATGGGCGGAGCCAGTCCCCCCAACTTGGGGGGCCAAATTGAAAAAAAAAAGTTTTGGGGGGGCCAAAATTAGAAAAAATAACAAAATTTGGGGTAAAATTTTAATTTTAATTTTTTTTTTTTGGGAGAACCTTAGGGCCCCTTAGTGGCTCCGCCCCTAATTATGGAGACAGCTAGATCACTCCCATCATGGACATAGATATTATATAAGGAAAGAACATTGGAAGATATCATTCTTTTTATGTATAGCAATTCTGATTGATTGACAATCAGAATTATACTTACCTTCTCGAGTGTCATGTAAACTAATATATATATTGATGTAACCCTGTACTGAAATAATCAAGCAAGCATTTCTATATTTCTCCATTCTTTTCACCACAAGTTTCAAATTCAATCAATCAATCAATCATTTAAGCCTATTACTTAAGCACTGATCAACCATTTTTCATCTTCAAAGCTAGCTCTTTCTTCGATCGGTTCGACAAAATGCAAAGGATTAATCCTAAAAAACAAGCCGTACAAAAGCCACAAGGACCTGCGAGAACATCATCGTCTCCTAGGCCTAGGCCACGGCCAGTTTGCACGTGTTCCAACCGTCCTGGGTCCGTAAGATGTATCAGCCACGGTTATGCAGTGCCTGCAGGGGAGAAGTTGAGGAGGAATAACGCAAGCAAAGAGGTCCTGAGGAGGGCGTTGACGCCACCAATTCGTAGATTCAGTCTCCGGTGGCTGAACTTCCGGCCAAAACCAAGTCGTCTCTCTAACATGTCGGCGGCTTAACTTAACTCAACTTGAAGCCATCCGATCCATATATGATATTGTAGAAATTCTCCACACTATGTGTACAGAAAACTACTTATTTCTTTTATTTCTACTGGAATTATTATTAGAATAAACTGCTTGGCTCAATCGATTTCTATTTTATTTTCTTCTTCAACCATTATTCTAAAGGTTATCTGATCAATTGAATTGAATAATATTGGAAGAAACTTCGTGTAAATAAAGCGTGCAAATTAGTGGAAGATAAAGCTAGCTGTATTTAGAGATTAATTCGATCGAATTAAGCAAACTTTCTGCTTTTTGCCTAAAGCAATGTTCATATTGCAGGGACAGAAAATTAAAGAACTACTGAACACCCACAAAGTGGTGATCAAACCCAATTGCATTAGAGATGTACGTGGTACACATTAATCTCATCCTGGTCTTCTCCTATTCTCTAACATTTGAAAATTACCATTAAATCTATTGGCCGATATGAGAGATTTACATGGACTCCACAGATTTAATGGTGATTTTCAAAAGTGAGAGAATGTGAAAAAAATACGAAAGGAAGAAATGAATCATTTTCTGCCTCCAAAAAATCATTAACAGACGGGTCAATTAAGCTAGTTTGTTTCAAAAAGAAAGAACAAAAAGATCAAAGGGTTAATTAACAGTGTCACGTCAGCAAAGCGTGATGAAAGTGTAATATATAACATTACCCATTACTATAATTCTCGGAATTTTAAGTAAAAGCTTTAACTAGGAATTTAATGTTTAAGGAAAAATAAAACGGGCCACAACTTTTAAGGTTGAATGTGGGGCTAAACAGGGCCCTTAAAACCAGTTATTATGAATTAAGGCCTGAAATACAAATATGTAGAGGGGTTCAAATGGCCGAAGAAAAAGATAAAACTTAGGTGGGCCGAGTTTGGCCCGAAAGCAGCACAAAATCTTGGGTCCAAAGAGCAAGAGAGTGAAAGAGCGGGGGGGCTGGAAGAGAGTGAAAAGCAGAAAGAAATTGAGAGGATTGAAAGAGAACTGAGAGTCATAAAATAAGAGAGAATTGATATTGTTCAAAAAATAAAGAAAAAAGAGAGAGAATTCGAGAGGGACGACGGCGCCGGAGCCGGTGAAGCCAAGGAGCACATTTTTTCCGGCATTTTCTCGGTACCAAAACAGTAGGAATCCACTTTTCTGGGTAAGTGAAATCCTTAGGCTTTGATTTCTTTTAGTTTGATTTGGGTTTGGTTTGAAATGGTTCCCGGTGGTTGGAGGGATTCATGGAGTTGTGAAAACTTGGCTATGTTTCTGGAGGACTTTTTTTGAAAAACCGATTGGGTATAAAAAGAAAAAAAAATTGGGTTGTTTTATGAAGAACTTTTCGGTAGAACAAATTGGGTATTGTGTTTTTTGGTTGATTTTTGTGAAGGATTTTTCTTGGCATACCGAATGGACATTGTAAAATTTTGAGGTTTGTTTTGGGTAGACCGAATGGGTGTGAAAATTTTGAGGTTGATTTCATAGCTTGGTTTGGATTTTTAATTATGGAAGATGAGAGATTGGCAGATGATTTTCGTTTGGGTTATGGATTGGGTGATTTTGAGAATTGTTGTGGTTGAGATTTTATGAATGTCTTCTTGTTAAGGAAATTCTGTAGAAACTTTGAGAAGTAGTTTGGTTTTGGCCGAATAGTCAGAGGTTGGAGGATTCTTTGACGCGGCACGTGTCTATACCCTAGTTTCCACCTTCAAATCTGAAGATTTAAATCTGAAGATCTTTGTACAATTTAGAGATTTTACTCATTCCTATAATTTGAAATGATTTGTGCTTATTTCCATATTTTTGAGACATATATGGTTGTTTCATGCTATCTGTCCAGAACTACAACACTCAAGGCGCAATCCCAGGCTCCCAGCCTAGTATTGTCACTAGATTGTATAGATCATGTTGATTTTGAGAGTATATACAAATGTGAAGTTTGCATTAAGTGCTTAGTTAGGGTTTGTTTCTGAATTTTCATAGGGTAAAGGCTACTTTTTTATTTGAAATGACTTTACTTCTCTTCAGTAGATCAAATACAACTGCTATGAGAAACTCAATAATTTCTTGCAAAAATTTATATAGATTAGAAACAGTTTATTTGAATATGTGATATCTAGTTACTTTACTGTTTGTATATGGTTTTCTTGTAACAGATAGAAGGAACTCATTTTTTATATTAGAGATTAAAAATCTTCTAATTTATGCAAAAATGAAGGAAGAAGAAGTGAATCGATGCCAAATTCAGGAGTGGTACCCAAAATTTAAATCTGTCTCCATTAAAACCCAAATTCATGAACTTCCTGAATCCTTTATCCAATACCTTCTTGACGATGCTGGTCCCTTCCTTTTACCTGTTTCTATCTATAATGATGATGCCCTACCCAATAGACTCCATAACCCTGAAGAGGAAGAAGACTATCAGGTATCAGAAGGATCTGGAGATGAGTCAGAACAACCTTCGCCACCCCCATCTTTCCCGGAACTTGAATTGAAGATTAAGGAGTCAATTGAATCCCTTGGTGGTGCAGTCTTCCCTAAGTTGAATTGGAGTGCACCAAAAGACTCTGCTTGGATTAGCACAACTGGGAGCCTCCGTTGCGCTACGTTTAGCGAGATTGCACTCTTGCTACGGTCATCTGAATCCTTGATCCATGATTTATGTCATGCATATGATTCATGCTGTGATAAGTCCTCATCAAGACCACATAATTTCTTCCTTGCGCTCCGCAAGTGGTACCCATCCCTTAGGCCGGAGATGGAATTTCGTTGTTTTGTACAGGGTCAAAACCTAGTTGGAATTTCCCAACGTGAGGTGACTACTTTTTATCCTATTCTTCCTGAGAAGAAAATTATTCTTGAGCAGTTGATTCAACAATTTTATGAGGATAATGTGAGGCTGAAATTTGAATCGGAAAATTACACATTTGATGTTTATGTTACAAAGGATGAACGGATTAAGGTATTGGATTTCAACCCTTGGGGTGCATTTACATTGCCGCTGCTGTTTGATTGGGAGGAATTAGAGCAGAATACTAGGGAAGAAGGCAATGATGTGGACTTAAGAATTGTGGAGAGCCAGTGTGCTGTTAGGCCTGGTTTGAAGACAGCAGTGCCATATGATTACTTGGACACTGGCCCTGGAAGTGGCTGGGACCAATTTCTGAGGAATGCTGATGAGGAGTTGCAGCGGCAGACCAGGTCTTATGAAGCAGGTGCTTGAGGTTTTTATTGTCTTGATTCATGAGACTAGTGTTGCAGTTTCACAGGTGATTTCATAAATACTCACTTTCATGGGCAAACTATATTTGTAATCAAGGTTCTTTGTTTTGTGTGCAGTTGCTCAAAATACAAGATTTTGCATCTACAATCATAATAACATAATGATGAATCTGATTTTGGTGCAACTTCCATTATTGTTTTCTAATTTCTATTATCGATTGATGGTTGTTCCTCAAAAGTGTTCTTAAAATTTAGTTTCTGATGCTTTCTTAGAATATATGTAGCTGATTTACTTACATTTGAATTAAATCACAAACTTAACACTCAATGCACCATACACAAATGAACAAAGTTTGGTTGATCTGCTTGTAAAAAATGATCCACTAAATAGCATTTATGTGCCACAGTCGCAGTGTAGTATTGGTGAGTTTTTAGACATTGACATGTACCACCTAGCTAGAGCATGAATACTTGCATAGGACATATATGAGACATGTTGCTTTAAATCAAGCATTAGCGTCTGTTCGGATTTGCAATTTCAAAAATTGCTATTTTAAGACGTTGCGATTATTTAGAGTTTTGTATAACCAGCCCGTGCTCGATTGCATTGAAACAACATCTTTTTTTTGAAAGTGAAACAATATCTTCAATTACACTTACCTTGGTTTTCAATGGATATAGTTTCAGAAATATCTTTTGATATCTTAGGCTCTTTGGTGTTGAAGAAACTCTATCTTTAGAAAGAAACTGAAAGGGAATTCAATAACAGACTGCAATATACTGCTCTGATATATGCCAATATAGTCTTTAAGTCAACTTAATTTCGTATATCCTCCTCCCAATATTTGATGATCATTTGGTTGTTTGCAACTTTTCTTGTAACAAGCCATTAGTTATTGATATGTTATTACAATTGAAATTATGCTTATCTCAATATGGAAGCTTATTTCTAGTCCAAGCATTTGAATGAGATTCTAGTGCTTTTGTAAGCATTCGAACATCCAATCCAACGGAGTTTGAATGTTGGTCTCTAGAACTCTATTGAGTCATCCAACATTGTCCCATTTAGGCAATTTCAATTTAGCATTTTGATAATTTGATTTGTTTATGGTTTCCCTAAGGGTGTCTTATAAATTTATAAGATTGTAAACTGTGAAGCCCCTCAAATTTTAGTTGAATAACAATTTAGAGATTTTTCTCTCTCTATTTTGATAAGTTTTATATTAGGTTTCGTATTTGTGTTGGCAAATCTCAGTGTCAAAACATGGGTCATTTGGATTGTAATCGAAAGTAATAGAGTTAAGAGTTGAGTGTGGTTTAAAATTTTTTACTTATCAAAAAAAATTGAGTGTGCACGTTTCTTTCAAAACCTGAAATACGCTTGACCCATGCTTGAGCATACAAGTTCCATGTAGAGAGTGGTTGTAAGCGTCTTCTATATTTTTACTGTCTTTTTCAGATGTTTTTATATTGTTTCTGAAAATCACTCTATCTATCACTTCTCTCTCAAAAAATTGCCTTACAGTTCTGAAATTTGTGCTCAACCAAAATCGAAGAGAGGTTTCCTTCATAACACTGCAGAATTAAAGAATATAAATTAAAAATTAAGAAGTTATGTAAAGGCCAATTTGTGACAGAAAAAACAAGATTTAAAAACATGGACTAACATGTGCAATCCACTAATAACCATTTTTGCTAAAACTAGATTTGTCTTAAGAGCTTCCTCATAAGCTGTCACTCCTTCCAACCTTATGAATTATCAAACTGAGATGATCCAACACCCATCAATCCACTGCAAAACAGTAAAGCATCTAAACACAATCTAAACACTATGAACCTGTTTGGTTGCTGTTTTGGAAACAGGAAAACCATTTTTACCATGTACCCTGTGCATTTGGCTATCAGTTTTAAAAACAAAAATTTAAGTAAACAAGAACACTAAAAACACGAAATATGGAAACAACTTTAAGTTGTTTCCGAAAACAGGTTTTTGTTTCAGCGAAATAGCGCTCAAAACACGCGTGGAACCTATTTCTAACTTAAGTGAATGGTGCCGCACTGTACCCGTGATCCGTGGTTCTAACCTTCACAGGTCCATTTTCTTCAACCTTCTTCATTCTGCTCAGCGTGCTGGCATTCATTCCCCACCTGTAAGCTCAAACAAAAATCATCCCCCTAAGTGCATCTCAGTGCCATTACTCTCCCTCTATCTGCCTTCATCTACCCTATGAATCAATTGCAAGTTTCGGTTCTGTTTTTAAGGAACCCATTGCCGAGCATCTTGTGTTCTAGAGGATCGAAAAAAAATTGTGTTGATGATCAACTCCTCTCTTATGGCGGCTCCAACCTGCAAAAACAGCTCCATTCAGTGCACTTGGTCACAAGTTCTGTGGGTTTTGATTTTTGTGGGTTTGCTTGTTTGATTAAATACCTGTGCATTTGTTTGGGTAACCTCTTTGTAAGTTTTCGATGGTACTTTTGGGCGATTTCTAATTCTGTGGCTTTTGGATGTTTTGAGTCAATGTGATATTGTATCTACTACGGGCTGGTTTGAGTCAATGTGATTTTTTTTTTTTTTTTATTATTATTATTATGGGTGCATTTCTGCATTCTATTTGGTTTGTGAACGAAGGAGTATGCTATCTCATATGCTATTTGATTGTTTTTAGGTTGTTGGGTTCAATTTTATGACTCTAATCTTTATGGAAATTTTTGCACATTAGGTTGTTGATTCTTGGTTTTGTCCAGCTTTGTGCTATATTTTCCTACGTGCTTCATCTGTAGTGTTTTTTGTCTTATGAAAATTACTGAGCGATAAGCATTTTGTATTGAACATGGTTTCTACAATAATGGGTCTGGAACCGTAATGGAGGCAATGTTTGGTAATATGTGGGGCTTAATTTTGATGGGTTTGCTCAAAAGAGAATGATTTTGGTTTGTAAAGGGGTGTGCGTGAGTTATAGACATGGTACGTACATCTCTTTTTAGTCGTATAGCAGAAGGTGATGTATGACGAGTAACATACAAGTTTGTTAGCACGGTGTTTATAATAGGTTTCAGACATCTGGTTAACCTTATTTTGGAGGGCTCTTGTTTTGCAATTTGTTTTAGAATTTTGGATGTCATGCATTGCTTAATTGTATGAAGTAGCCATTAATCGTATGTTTGTCTTGGAAGATAACTTTGTGGGAACTCTCTGGTGAGACTCCCTCCACCTTTTAAATCTTGTCATTTTCTTTAAAAGTATAGGAGAACAATTTGAAAGGACAGAAATTTTGTCTCTGGAATTACAAGTTCGGAAAAGAATAAAACTAGGTTGTAGTTATATATCATTTATTTAGTTGGAATGGTTGTCTGCTCAATCTAGCGAAAAAAGAATCTGTCTTTTCCTCTTGTGATCATACCTTTGTTTTGATAATATTGTAGGAAAACAACCGATGCTCTGTGTTTGCTGAGTTGGTGCCTTGGCATCTTGGGGGCTAAGAAGCAAGAGCCTGCATCCTCATCAACTGCTGGACCTTCCAAATCCAAATAAAGGGTGGAAGAAAGAAGAGATAGATCCAATATTTTTTGAATTCACAAAGACAGCGCCAAAAAAACCAAAAAAGAAAAAATCGATACTGTAACTAAGAAGAATTTTCCTTTCGACATCCAAAGCCCTGTGGGTAAGCATAGAGTGCTGTTAAATAGGTTCACGATGGATTGAGACAGAGCAGTTAAACTGCAGAACCTTTTATTTGGTTTACCTTTCCATCTGGTTTTTTTGGCACATTTTTGTTACATGCTTGGACTAGCCCGAGTGCTCAACTCTGTTGTGTAAGCTATTCCTGGCTTGGGCAAGCACTGGCTGCAGCTTGTCATCTGGTTGAAAGGTTATTTTCTGTTTTTTTCTCAAAAATAATTCTCAGATACAAAAACAAAAATAAATTTGCTAAACGAGCTCAGTTGTGCGTTTAGTAATGCCACCTACTATAAAGTAGGTGGGATGTTGCCGTATATCTCACGGCCCTAAAGAATCGCCATCGCCGTGTATCTGAACCCGTTTGGGAAGTTGGTCTGGAAGATGACTTTCACATTCCCCCATGTGCACGTAGGTTGCCTTGCCATGTTCACACTTTTCCATTTTTCATTATGCTTCTTTTTCAACCATCCGATCCCATGCTTTAGATCCTGACTGTTGAAATAATTGTTCGAGCTATGAGCTTTCCCACACTAAATTCCCTGCGCCCATCTCTCATCAACACCCTTTTACTCTGCAACATTTTCAAACCTTAGATCGCGCCTCTCTTAAGGCCGGCTGGAGCCTTAGGTGGATTAGGCGACCGCCTAAGGCCCCTAATTTAAAAATATTAATAGAGATTTATTTTTAAAAAAAATAAAAATTAAGGCCTTAAATACGATCAATACACTTAAATAAGGCAACAAATCTTGGTAAAAATAAAATTAAAAAAGGTAATAATATAATGCAGGGCCCAATTTTATAAGGCCCCAATTAATGAAGATTTATTTTAAGAAAAAAAGTGCTTACAAAAAGACGAATCATCAAAACATTGTTTTCGGTAATGCCCCCAGTCAATGCCTTAAAATATACTGCCTAGGGGCCTTCTCCCGTCAAAAAACTGCAGGTTAAAAAAAATAAAAATAAAAATTCAGGCCTTAATTAATTACCAACGACTTGTGAGATATGAAAAGTCTAAATTAAAGGCCTTTAATTTTTTGTACATCTAATTACCAACGACTTGTGACTTATGAGATATGGAAAGTCTCTGCATTAAAGGCCTTCAATTTCTTTAAACGTTGACGTTCAAAATAGAATTAATGAGATATGAAAGCTTCTAAATTAAAGGTCTTAATTACTCACATTAAAAATTGAAGGTGTTAAGTCCAACGTTCAAGAATCAAAATAAAATGAAAAAATAAAAAATGAATGCTAAGAAGATGATAAATCTCTAAGTTTCCATTTTAAATCCTATTCTTTATAAGTTTTTATTTTTTTATCTCAATTTTCCTATTCAAGTCTTATTTGAATTTGAATTTCTCTCTTCTCAATTTTCATTATTTCCCAATAGTTTATTATTCAAGTCCTTAAAATCAATCCATATCTGATTAGTGATTAAAAAAAAATTAATTACCAAAACTAAATTAATCAATTGCATTAATTTTTTTTATTCGGTTTTAGGAAACATTCTAACACTAATTTGTCTTTCCTTTGACAAATCAAGTTTTACCATTCTATTTTTTAAATTAATTAATATTCATTTTTTTTTAAAAAAAATGTCTCATTTAAACTTTTCGCCTAAGGCTCCAAAATGTATTGAGCCGGCCCTGCTCTCTCTTAATCTTGACCACCAAAGCTCCATCTATGAGTGGTAGAGATAATATAAATATACCTCTTTTACTTATTTTATTTTAAAATTTATCATTAAATTTATATGACTCATATTCGGCATTGCGTCGTCTAAGGCCTTGTCAGTGCGTAAAAACCACGTTGTAAATATTTTTTCACTTTCATTTTCAATAAAATTGGGCATTTTTATCATTTAAATTTTATTTTTTTAACGAACTCAGCTTTGGCTATGCCTTTAAATTTTTTGTTTTTTTTTTTTTTTTTAAATTAAACAACTTCGAGCCAAGACTAGCCGGTTGAGTACTTGCTTAGACGAGTTTGAGCTTGGCTTAGATGAGTACTAGGCCATGACAAGCTAAGCTTGAACACATTTTAAAGCTCCAGCTCTCGAATATCTTGCCTCTACTACTCGAGCTGAATTCGACAGCCAAATATCCGGTTTGACTCCCTTTAGAGTTTAGGGTGTGTTTGAGATTGAGATTTTGTAGACAATAAGTGCGATTTTAAACCAAATTGCAGAACATAAGTCATTTGAGAACTGCGTTTTTAAAATCTGCGATTTAAAATCAGTTTTTTCAAATCGCAAGTAAGAGAATTTTTTTTAAAAAAAAACCCAGAATTTTAAAGGCTAATTTGCGATTTTAAAGGCTAAATTGCGAGTTTGCCAAACATTTAACTGCATTTTTAAAAAATAATTTTCAAATTATGTATTTTAAAATTATTATTTTAAATCATACTTTTTAAAATCGAAAACCAAAAAATCCTTTTAAGAGTCTTGTAAAATGAAAAGACTTCTAAAATATCAAGGATAGGGAAAGTCTTCAGCCAAAAAAAAATATATCTAGTCAAATCAAATTCGGTAACTTTTTTCAATATTGGGCCCTGTGGTAGGTATATTCACTTCCTACTTCCTAGAAAAACAGAGTAGAGTAGTAAAAAAAAACGAAAAGAAGAGTGGACTCCAAAGGAAAATAGATCGAATAGTTGCTGCTTAAACCTTGATTTCCATGCATATCAATACTCTCTCACCACACCACTAGTAAATCAATGGAAGCCATTACTCATCTTTTCGTCTACTCTTTCCTATTCTCCCTCTTAAGAACCTCCATTGCTCTAGACACCATTACTCCAAGTCAATCAATCACAGACGGTGGCACTCTAGTTTCAGCTAGCGGATCATTTCAATTGGGATTCTTCAGCCCAGGTAATTCCAAAAGTCGATATGTGGGAATATGGTATATGATATCTTCGGAGACAGTTGTATGGGTAGCCAACAGAAACACTCCGCTTAACGATCAGTCAGGAGTTTTAAAGGTCACTGATGATGGAGTTCTTGTGCTTCTTAATAGCACCAATAGTATTGTTTGGTCATCTAAAACATCAAGAACCGCAGAAAATCCAGTTGCACAGCTCTTGGACTCCGGGAATCTTGTTGTGAAAGATAGAATTGATGATGACCCAGAGAAGTTTTTGTGGCAGAGTTTTGATTATCCATGTGACACACTCCTACCGGAAATGAAGCTTGGATGGAACTTAGTAACTGGTCTAGATAAGTTTTTATCATCTTGGAAGAGCACGGAAGATCCTGCTCAAGGCGAGTTTTCACTACGTATCGATCTTCGTGGGCTTCCGCAATTGGTTTTAATGAAGAGAGATTCAATAAAGGATAGATTTGGGTCATGGAATGGCCTTCATTTTACGGGATATATTGGATTAAGACAAAATCCAATATATAATTATGAATTAGTGTTGAATGAGAAGGAGGTTTATTACGAGTACAAACTTCTAAACACTTCTGTTTTCGCAAGATCTGTGGTAAACCCATCAGGCGTTGCGCAGCGATTCACATGGATGGATCAGACACACAGTTGGGAGCCTTTCGTTACAGCCCAGTTAGATCAATGTGAAATTTTTGCCTTCTGTGGTTCATATGCTTCCTGCGACATCAATAACTCTACTGTATGTTCATGCTTGGAAGGATTCTTACCCAAGTCTCCAAAAGATGGGGATTCAGTAGATTGGCCTGATGGGTGTGTTCGAAGGATTCCTTTGGAATGCAATGACAAAGATGGATTCCTGAAGCGCACGGGAGTGAAATTGCCGGACACATCTTCTTCCTGGTATAACAAGAGCATGACCCTCGAGGAATGTGAAGGAATGTGTCTGAAAAACTGTTCATGCACAGCATATGCAAGTTTAGATGTCAGGGGAGGAGGAAGCGGCTGCGTGCTTTGGTTTGGTAGCCTTGTTGACATTAGAGAATTCGCTGAGGGTGGGCAAGACCTCTATATAAGGATGGCCATTTCAGAACTAGGTACCATTTCACTTCTATATTTTCTCTTTGGATTTTTCTAATTTTTTTTTTCTTTTATTTTGAATAGAGAAATGATTCATTTCATTGTGGGTCGCTCATATTGGCTCCAAAGATCTAACAGTAATTTTTAAAAGTGAAAAAATAAGAAAATGGCATGAGGAGGATGTATAGCGCATATCTTTTAAATTAATAAGACATAAAGACAATTACATCCATTGGTTTTCAATTGGCGAAAGTAGATTTATTATATATGTCCGTTCATTTTACGGGGGGGAATTGGGGAATATTAATAAAATGATTAAATTTATTATTTTTAATTCTTAGTTTAAGTTTTTGAATAAGTAATAATTTTACATGGTATCAAAGTATAGTTCTTGAGTTTAAACTCTAATTCTACAGTTTATCGATTTTTAATAAACATTCTACGTGTTGGACCTTATTTATTAAGGAGTTTGAACTCTAATATATATACTTGATCATGGGAGTGTTAGAATAATAAAATAGTTAAATTCATCATTTTCTGTCAACTAAGGTCCTGACTTTGAATGGTGTCTCCGTAATTGAACTTCTATTTTAATTGAATATTCCACGCCTTCAGCCTAATGATTAGATTTATCATTTATTTCTAACTTAAGCTTTTAGATATGTGGTAATTTAACTGGGATAACCAACATTGATAGACACTATATGATATATTCCAACCACAAACTAGACAAATTGTAATGCCAGGCAAACTATAGGAAGTGGTGGTTGTACGTGGTGGTGTTGAGCTCAACTGCTTTATCCACCTCATTTAATTTGCACCCATTTCCCCGTCTAGAATGTGGGCAAGACGAGTTATTCTGAAAGTCACGTGACTTTGTTTTGATCTTTCAGGTCTTCTTGAGAAAAAGAGGCACTTCAGCAAGAAGAAACTAGTAACAATTATAGTCGGCTCAACATTACTAGTGGTGGGAATGACAATAGTTGGACTAGTCTCATACATATGGAAGAAGAAACTCAAAAACCAAGGTAAACTTGTAAGAAATGGACTCTGATAATAATTGATTCATGATGGTAGACTTATAGCTAAGAAATTTTAATAAATAGGTCCTTCATGATCAAGAGCAGATTGGGGGGTAAGTAATTTGCTTCTGATAAAAGAACTACCCAAGATTTTTCATGACATGCATCTCTTGTTATTTCAGAAATGACAAAAAGAAGTCAGAAGAAGGATTATAACAATGAAAGTGGGAATGAAAATATGGAGTTACCAATATTTGATATGGTAGCCATAGCTAATGCAACAGACAATTTTTCAAACAACAACAAGCTGGGAGAAGGTGGCTTTGGACCTGTGTACAAGGTAAATAACAACAAAACAAGGTGAGCTATATTTTTTATTTTCCAAATTATACCGTCTTGTTCTTTTTCAGGGTATATTGCCAAAAGAAAGAAATATAGCTGTGAAGAGACTTTCAAAAACTTCTGGACAAGGACTAAACGAGTTCAAAAATGAAGTTAATTTGATTGCCAAACTTCAACACCGTAATCTTGTGAAGCTTCTCGGTTCTTGCATTCAAGAAAATGAAAATATGTTAATCTATGAATACATGCCCAACAAAAGCTTGGACTCCTTTATTTTTGGTTTGAATCTTGATCTTGACTTAATTTAGAACATTCATGTTTAGTCTTATTCTCTTTCATTGATAAAATTGTTTGTTGAGAATTTAGCCAGGTATGCACTAATATGAATGTGAAATTGGACAGATAAAGCAAAGAGTAAATTACTAGATTGGCATAAGCGCATCAACATTATTCGTGGTGTTGCTAAAGGGCTTCTCTATCTTCATGAAGATTCTAGACTGAGAATTATTCATAGGGATCTAAAAGTTAGCAATATCCTTTTAGATAACGATATGAATCCAAAAATTTCAGACTTTGGCCTGGCTAGATCATTTGGAGAAGATCAAATTGATTCCAAGACCAATAGGATTATCGGAACATAGTAAGTATGCTTAAACTTCTTTAATAGGTTACGTCTAGCTATTTTTTTATTTTATTTTTGCGATGATATTTTTGCAGCGGTTATATGTCTCCTGAGTATGCGGCGCATGGACAGTACTCGATAAAATCTGATGTGTTTAGCTTTGGAGTTTTAATATTAGAGATAGTCAGTGGAAAGAAGAACAGAGGATTTTGTCACTCAAACCACCACCTTTATCTTACGGGACATGTAAGCATAATAAATAGTGGCAAATCATACTGATTATATTTACTTTTATTTTTAAGGAAACATCTTATTAACAATGTAGTTACTACAATACAAAGGGTCACATGACGCCCCTATTATCTTGACGCTCTTTCAATAGTCATGGGCTAGTTTGAATGCAGTCTGACCAACAAAAATTTGGTTTTCATTTCTTTCAGGCATGGAAACTATGGATTGAAGACAAGCCAATGGAACTAATTGAAGACAACTTGGTAGCTGACTTGTGCACTCTATCTAATGTATTACGACACATTCATGTGGGTCTATTATGTGTGCAACAAAGACCAGAAGATAGACCAAACATGTCGTCTGTGGTTCAAATGTTGAGTAATGAGAGTTTATTGCCTAAGCCAAAACAGCCAGGTTTCTTTACAGATTCACTTGAAGCAGATTCTTCTTCTAGCAAGCATGGAACTTGTTCAGTAAACGAA
Organism: Alnus rubra; assembly: GCA_028654335.1. Taxonomy (NCBI): domain Eukaryota; kingdom Viridiplantae; phylum Streptophyta; class Magnoliopsida; order Fagales; family Betulaceae; genus Alnus; species Alnus rubra. Next base: position 1,980,025 of record JAJPGS010000001.1, on the reverse strand, counting down.
ATCACCATTACATTATTTGAAGCACGGTAAATAATGTCACTTGAGCATAAAAGTGAAGAGAGTTTTAAATTTTTATTTTTTATTTTTTTTGTATGGATTTATGTAATCTTGAGTTCTTGACTTCAGCATATTTAGCTAAACAAAAAAGGTATGGAAACTGCTATACTTTAGCACATAAGGGTCAAAAAGAGAAAGATAAATAGTTTTGGCTTAGAGCAATGCTACTTCTACTATATCCATATTGTTTACTCATCTAGTGGATAATGTTTACACAAAGAGTAATGCTAGAAAAATTCAATAGTTGATTTGAAAAAAAACTGTGCAGAAATGTAATGTAGATGTACACCAAATGGACGTGTATCAGGTTTCAAGGAATAATGTTAGAAGTTCTTCTCTCTCCAATAATTATGTGACTTTTAAAATTACCATTGGACTTGTGACTGATCACTATTGAATTTTGATCAAGTTGTGATTTTAAAAGTCACCTCATTTTTTTAGAGACACAAGAGAGACTTTTAGAATTACTTGGTCTCAAAGATATATAGTGTTTATATAAAGAGTAATGCTAGCAACTATATTTTTATTTCATAATATTGATGTGACAATCTCAACCAACATTCAGACTAGTCATTATTTAAAAAAAAAAAAAAATCAAATGTTAATTTGGGATTGTTATGTTAATATTATGGGATAGTATATAGCATTACACTTGCATAAAATTGAGAAACAAGTTCTTAAACAAGCACAAATCTATAATTTGTACCAGTTTTTTTACGTATATAATTAACTAGATTTTTCGGATCTTATTTCCTTTATACTTTTATTTGATTTTTTAACTCCTACAACATAAAAAATCACCTTAGATCGAAAAATCAACACAAAAATTATATAACCTTTTGGAAGCATGCAAATCAACCTTTTCAGGGTCGGGCTCGGACTCCTTTCCTCCTATTCCTTTATATATTCTTATCGCCATTGGGGGTTTCATCAATATCTCCCGACCCTCCAAGAACCGGTAGCTCCCAGCGAAGAAGAAGCATGGCGGCGCACTATTTTCCAGACGAAATCATATCCGATATCCTCTTGAGACTGCCCGTGAAATCCCTAATGAGATTCACTGGCGTCAATAAAGCATGGTGCTCCATTATCAGTAGGCCTACCTTTGCTTTCGCTCACCTCGCCCGCACAAACCGTCCCCATGAACAGTGATCGCCTTCTCCTTCTAACGGTTTCTTGTAAGGCTAAGGAAGACTCTAATGGCCGCCGCAAATACATTACCACCGTTGTCACCGCTTGCCTTGGCAAACAAGCAACAGAACAAGACCAGTCAATCAAATCGTTCGATGAAAACATAGAGTTGAGTTTCTCGTACAAAAGCTTGAAGCATTTTGAGGTGGTTGGTTCCTGCAATGGGTTGGTGTTACTAAAGCGTTACGTCGACACCCTTGTTCTGTGGAACCCATTGCTTGGAAAATTTGTAACCCTTCCTAAACCCGGCAGTTCTGGGTACGAGGAGTCTCGGCTGTGTTCTACTGGTTGGGGATTTGGGTTTGATTCACGGAGAAATGACTGCAAAGTGGTGAAAATTGTTTGCTTAGAAAACAATAATGGCAGTGCCAAAGTTGACTATCTGGTTCAGGTTTTCTCACTCCGTACTGGGTATTGGACAAGCTTCAGAGTTCGTGTTCCTGCGTGTCGATTAATGCACCGTGGTTCGCCACCGGTCATTAATGGGCTTCTCCATCGTCTTGATAACTGTAGTCCGCAACCTTTCATCAATGGAGCCATCCATTGACTTGCTTCATCCCAGATTGGCAACCCTGTTTTTCACCGCCGAACTTTGGTCTTGTCATTTGATATAAGCAATGAGATGTTTCGTGAGATAATGCTACTAGAAAAAATAGCTTCTTCTTCCCCACCAGTCATGTCTATCTCAGTATTCGAAAAATCACTTGCTTTGTGTGTTGCCTCACCAGCTTCTTTAGGTTCTTTGTGGGTGATGAGAGAATATGGTGCAGTTGAGTCATGGACGGAAGTTTTAATGGACCGAACTCTACCAAAACCATTGGGTTTTACGACGAGCAGCGAGGTACTATGGAAGACAGATAGTGGAGACGTAGCTTCATACGATCCTAAGAGGCCAAAAGTTTTGAATCATAGAGTTGATGATGAGGGAATCCATTGTTTTGCTGGTTCTTATATGGAGAGCCTTTTTTTACTCAACGAATCAGATCTTGCAACAAAACGACGAAGCAAGAAGGGGAATAGAAGAGCAACGAAGCAAAAGAACAAGAGGAAGAGGAAGAACTAGAGGATGGGTCTTCAAATACAGAAAAAGAAGAAAGAGGACTTCTATCGCAAAAGAGGAGGTAGAAGAAAGTGGTAGGGTACAATGATGAGACCAGAATATGAAGAAGAAGCACCAACAGCAACAAAAAATGAGTTAAACAAAAAAAAAATTGAAGTATTCATAAGGAAAATGAAGGAAGAAATTAGGATTGAAGCTCAAAGACATCTAATAGCTAGCAGTCTAATGTATATTTTGAGAGATAGTATATCATAATACTAGAATCCTTTGGTCTCTTTTAAAAATGACTAAGCTCTCAAGCCTTTCATGGTTTCTTCGAACCCTTTTTCCCAGTACTGTATGCATGTAGAACTTTGCTCCTTTCTTCTTGTTCTTTTACTGCAACTAGCTATTTAGGCAAAATGCAAAACCATGAAAAACGATAAAGAATCACAATCCGTAAATACAGTGGCCTTGAGTAGTGGCCTTAGGCAGATTCCAGCGGCAGAGGAGGTGGTGATCCTGGTGGATTGTTTGGGGTAGATCAAGTAGGTCTCTTGAAAAGGAAAATGATCTTTTTGTCTATATGTTTTCTTTTGCGAATGAGATCTATTGTTTTCATGTATATTGTAGTTAATGCTTTTAGCTGACATGTCAACTTTTTATTGGATGCCGTATAAGATGGGTTTTACATCACATCCTTATTGAAGGTATTCTCTTTCTAAGATTATATTATTACTGAAAGTCAAAGGCCACAAAGATATACAAGTAGGAGCTTCATGCATTCACCTGAAAGGAAGAATTGAATATGGTATTATCTACAGTATTCAGTCGTGCCAGCCATGATCGCCGTTATTTTTTACATCATTTTGTATCACAATCCACGAGAAAGTGGATTTTACTCTCTCACAATTGAATGGAGCAACTCCTCTTCTTTACCATTCTGGTTCCAACTTCTAAGTGGTTAATTTACTCTTGACAGGGGAAAAGAAAAATGACAACAGAATTGAAAGAAGCAACAAATAAGAATATTTGTCAAAGCGCGAAACAGTAGTTAATTTTATGTACCTGAGGGGGATCTATGGATAGAGAACTGGAGCTGGCTTCTGCTGGTGCTTCAGAAATTCTTGCTTCTGATTTCTCATTTGAACAACTAGCAGAGAAAAAAATCAATCAATATAAGAGATAGCACATAGCAAAAACATGAATAAATGCCAAATTCAGGTGAGTGATCAACGTGGGTTTATATTCATCACATAAAACTTTTGCTTTACCTTCATATAGTAGATAATTTGGTGTTGCAAAATGGTTCATATGCATCACAAAAACTTCATTCTTCACGTAAACCAGAAAAACTAAGCATTATCTATATGTTCTTTTAGCAGTTTAACGGTAAGATGGAATGCTTAATTAGAATGATTTTTTCTTAGTATCCATTTAGCTTGTTTTCCACTAACAAGATCTTTTGTAGGAGAAAATACATAATTAATGACAAAGTTCGTCATTCTTCAGCACTCAATACAAGAGAATTCGACATATATAATCCATATTAATACTCACGTTGAGAGTATTGTCACCCAAATAAGCTCTACACAGTCCACCCAAAGAAGTCTTTGTTCTACTGGGATCACACCATAGGTAATAAGATGAGCAAATGGCCAAAGCTTCCACCCTGCCTGCATAACACAACCAACAATAAGATTAGATGCAAGATAAAGTCACCTACATACATATATCAACATCGACTACATGGTGGACTGAGCTTAAACTTGACCTGAGTTAAACAACAAAAATATCATTACCAAAGCTAGATGAGCTTCTATCTCATAAATCAAACCCTAATGTATGTGAATTCCATCATCCTGCAAGCCTTCCCTATTCTATCATTCAAGCATAGATCAACTCCTATGATAACTACGACAATTTTTTATCTGGATTAAGTCAACTACTGACAGGACCCTGTTGAAAGAATGTTGCACAATGTGATTGAATTACTCGATAATTTACATAGCCGTATACATGTCTTTATATACACAGTAGGTTTACATGGAAAATATCAGTAATTGAAAGGTTTCCTAATCTAGATGATCGACCAAATATCTACAATATGAATTGCCTTCACTGCATGATTGGTGTATGCATATTCTTTCCTTGTGTGTTTGTATGCCAGTCATGAGATCTTGCTCAATATGGTTTGGTTGCATGATTGGTGCTTGATTGACGATGTCTCTCCATGCATGGAAGGTTTTCCATGGTCTGCGATGGTGTTGGTGCATGCTTGATTATCGGCATCCTTAGATGGTATCTCATGATCTGTGGTACAATGGTTAACATCCCTCCTCAAGCGAATGGGAGGGGAACATACCATGAGCTTGTCATGTAGGAGTTGAAACCTGGAGGAAGTAAGACCCTTAGTAAAGATATTAGTCGGTTGATCACAGGTTGAGATGAAGCCGAGGGTGATGTCTTTGTTCAAGACTTTTTCCCGAATAAAGTGGTAATCGACCTCTATATGCTTGGTCCGAGCATGGTAGACGGGGTTAGATGCAAGAGCCATGGCCCCAAGATTGTCACACCGAATGGAGGGAGGGACAGGGAGATGGAGGTGGAGGTCTCTAAGTAGCATCCGAATCCAGTAGAGTTCCGTAGCAGCCATAGCCATAGCCCGGTACTCTGCTTCCGTGCTTGAACGAGCCACCACAGGCTACTTTTTAGCACACCAGGAGATGAGACACAGACCAAAGGAAATACCATATCCAGTTGTGGACCGGCGATCATCAGGATCACCGGCCCAATCGGAGTTCCAGTAGGCTTGCAGAGTGAGAGGACCCTATGAATAGAAAAGGCCATAATCAACCGAGCCTTTGAGATAGCGGAGAACACGTTTGAGGGTTGTCCAATGAGTTGAGTTAGGCGAGTGGAGATGTTGACAGAGTTGATTGACCGAGTAGGCGATCTCTGGGTGAGTTAGAGTGCAGTATTGCAGACCCCCTACAAGCTGTCGGAATTCTGTGGCATTCTTAAGAGGGGTGCCATCCACGAAGGAGAGTTTGGAGCCAGTGAGACAAGGGGACCGAAAGGCTTTAGCACCCACCATCCGAGATTTGTTCAATAAGTCTAAGATGTATTTAGACTGCCGGAGATGAAGAGAAGTTGTTGTCCGGTGTACTTGGATGCCCAAGAAATAGCTCAATTCACCTAGGTCTTTAAGTGCAAAATCAGACCGTAGCTTCACAAGTAAAGATTGGATAACTGTGCTATGTGTTCCTGTAATCAAAATGTCATCAACGTAAATTAGGAAAAACAAGTGACCAGCACCTTGATGAAACAAAAACAGAGAGGTGTCAACTAGTGACTGAGTGAATCCAAAATCCAACAGGGAGTCGGACAAGCGGTTGAACCACGCACGGGGTGCTTACTTGTGGCCATAAATGGCTTTGTGGAGCTTGCACACATGATGGGGAAAGTCAGGGTGGACAAAGCCTTGTGGCTGCGTCATATAAACGTCCTCTTGCAGCTGGCCATGAAGAAATGCATTTGATATGTCTAGTTGCGGATGGACCAATTGAAGTGGACAGCAATAGCAAGAATAACCCGAACTGTGACGACCCATTTTTTTAAAAAAACATACAAACGGATCTTCACAGTGGCACGAATATGTCGCTCAGTCAACATATGGCACATGCCCCATAACATGCACCTGATAATCAGAGTTACATCTAACAACGGGATATAATAATCAATGTGCAGCAGGACACATATCATAAGCGGAACTACATCTAATGCATAACAGTTAATTGCAACAAGAGCCATTTACAAGTCTATCTATTTAAGGCTTATAAAATACATTGCACTAATTACATACCAAAATACAGGCTCAACAAATACATGTGCCACGTAGGACATGAGTTATAAATAAAATACTCAAAATGTGGACTACCCATGAGTCCGACAGTCAAGTCTATCTATTTAAGGCTTATAAAATACATTGCACTAATTACATACCAAAATACAGGCTCAACAAATACATGTGCCACGTAGGACATGAGCTATAAATAAAATACTCAAAATGTGGACTACCCATGAGTCCGTCAGTTATGACTGTCGCGATATGCTCCAATCATAGCATCCCATATGCTAGGTGGACGAGTCAATACCTGTATCCGTAAAACCTGCAACCAAAGTATAAACGTCTGTATGGTTGCGAAGGTTGCCGCATCCACACATGTGGAATTATGAGCCCACCGTCTTAGCATAAATAAATACACTAAAACCTCAGAGACATATTATTCACTGAGTTTTCGCAAAGAACCAACTTTTCCTTTTTAGTCATGCGTACACTATAACAACCACCAATTTTATAAGCTTTTATTTAAAAACTCTCATAGCTGATATAGCAAACATCGACTAATATAAAACATTTAAAGCATACTATGTAGCTGAGACTTGTACGTAGAAGTTCCATTATTGGATACAACTACATACATCCTCACCTACTATAATACCTTTGATTTGGTGAGACTTAGAAAACAATAGCATTTAAATCATGGAACCATCCGATAGAAATATACATAAGCTCTTTTCTATTCAGACTCTTATGCATATTAATACGTCTAGCAAAACTACTTATAGTATAAAAATATCACACTCATAAAACAATGCTATACATGCTCATGCAAGTTTCCTCATGAAAATTAATCCATGTCTCATGGGAATTAACCCAAGTACCTCATGGAATTTAATCCAAGCCTCATGGGAATTAACCCAAATACCTCATGGAAATTAATCCAAGCCTCATAGGATTAACCCAAGTATAGTTTCTCGTGGGCTATAAACCTCACTTCGATGCACATTTAACGTTCATATGCTTATGCCTTAAAACAATACATTTCATTTCTTGAATTATGCCTTTAACACATGCTTACAATGTAAATCCATAAACAATTTAACATATCAATTCTTCTACCAATATTCCGTAACTTAAATCCCTACAACATCTCAGAATCAAATCCTTCAAATCAGTTCAAATCACACTTTTCAGTCACACATCATTTCTCATAAACATCATTGATACTTCAACATAATTGAATCTACTTAAAACATCCAAAACATAATATCAACATACAGTCAGTTCGGATTTATAAAACACATATATTTTACAATTCTATAATATATGAAAATAGTAGTTTCTCAGTGAGTAGAATACTCACCTTGGCTGTGCGGATATTAAGCATTAGGTCTCCTAGACACCACCTTGGAATGCGTCACTATGAAAATACACATTGCACATTATTTGACATTTCCAACATTAGACCGACATTTAGGTCTTAAATTGCTCAAAAGCTAACCCTTAGAAAACCCATAATATTCAACGGTCCCAATTACACACCCATAAATCTAGACTCTAACTAAACTCAATTAACACTAACCCAAAGTATTTACTTGGGGTTAGACATTAAAATCGCCATCGAAAATAATTACCTATAACATCAAATATTAATCCCAAATTATATTCACTATCTATAAATTATTTTCACTAATATTTTCTCAATATTATTAACCCTAAAATTATTTTCATTAATCTTTTACAATAATTATTAACTTATTAACATAATTCATTAACACATTTAAAATAACATTAACCCATAAGAAAGTCTTAGGGTTAATCTCACAAATACTATTTAAACTAAATACCCATAATTATTTATTTTTACTAACATTAGAACATATCCCCATAAATACTTATTTTTACAAAACCCATAGCTAATTTGGAATTAATCATCACTATAACCACAATTAATCCACAAATTAACAATCTAGGTTTCAAACACTTAAAAAACCCCAAATTAATTTAACCCATCAAATTAGGGTTTCCAATCTTAACCCATTATTTATAAAACACTACCTCAAACATAATATTATTAACCCAATAGTATTTACTAAGGGTTAATCACATAAAAACACCACTAAAATTAAATACCCGAAAGCTAGGCTTTAGAAAACTTACCAAAATTTCACCAAACCAAGGCCCATGGTTTGGGTAGCCTCATGCAAGTTCCAAGTAACCCATTACGTACTTAAAGAAAACACTAGATTAAACTCATATTTTAAGATTTTAACCCAAAATCTCAAGAACATGAATTTAGTGTTTTACCTCAAAACAATCAGTGAAAACGTAGATCTGAATGTAAAGATTACGTTTCCGAAGACGGATTTGAGTTTGGACGTTTAGATTTTAATAGATCAGCGTTTTTCTATAAAAAGCTTTAAGAGGAAAAAAAAATGAGGAAAAGCTCAAGAATGGCGTGAAAACAAGCTTGTTTGGCAAACCATTTTATTTTTTTGTGTCTGAGAATTGTTTTCAAGAACAAAAACAAAAAACCGTTTTTTTATTGTTTTTTCGTTAAAAAAGTGTTTGGCAAACTATTTTTGAAAACAGTTTTTGAAAACAGAAAACAATACCTAAGTGTTTGGACAATCCCATTTGAATGGGTATCGACATAATAAACAACATCAACATAAGCAATTTTAATTATCTCTATAACATACATCTTCTGGGTTTGGTGACAACCCTAACAACCAGAGCTATTTTTTCTGTGTATTTGTTTCCTCCTGCAGTGGGAACAAAACCCCATCAATCCCTTGCAACGAAATTGAAATTCTCCCGTCCGTGTATATATCGGGGGTCAAACAGATAAGCAGACCCATTTCCTTGACCGAATTTCACAGACCCATCAGCCTCCTGAACAACCTTGTGCAGCAATTGCAGAGTATCGTATATTGGATCTTTCTGAACCACCGAACAACATTGTACATACCCTCCTCAGTCTGGTACTCCTGAAAGACACGGCCAGGGGTTGTTGCCACCACCCATTCCACTGCTTCACCCCTTTCACTCACCATCCTCACCGATTCCTTTCTCACACCATCTCTCTATCGTTCTCTGTCTTTCTCTCTCGCTCTGCTCGTTCTCTCTATAGTTTTCTTTGGTCTGGTATGAGTTACAGAAAGAAAATAAAGAGGGGGAAGCTTCAACGAATGAAAGTAAGGGAAGCATTCTTGTAAGAAGGCAGAGGAAAATGAAGCTGGGAAGATTAGAACCACAGATCAGGACAACTATGCAGCACTGTGCACTTAAGTTGAAGCGCGTATTTTGGTAAAAACATAAACCTATTTCCGAAAACAGGTTGAAATTGTTTCCTGTTTTCGTGTTTCTCCTTGTTTTTGTTTTCCATGTTTTTGTTTCTAAAACAAGCAGCCAAAGTGGTGAAACATGTTTTATTGTTTTGGAAACATAAAACATACCTAAGATTTGTATGGTGAGAACTTCGGATGTGTATTGATGAACATGAGAATATCTTGCTATGATTTGGTGAGTGTGGATTCCAAAACCTCAGTATCTTTTCTTTTGTTTTATTTTACTTTATTTAGTTTATCTTTCCTTTTTTTTTTTATCAAAATCTATTAATTTTTGGAATTAGGTTAAGATTTAATTAGTTTAGAAACAAAATTGTTTTTCAAGAACACAATTCCATGTGGGATCGACCTCGTACATGCAAAACCCTTTATTGTAAACGATTCGTGCACTTGCGAGTACATTTAAAATTCACATCAATATGACTTTAACAATCATATCCGAATTGATTCGCTAAAATGGGGAATCGCTCCCACATTTAACGATCAATCACTCATGTGGCTTCCTCAACATTGTGCTTTCACCACAGAGTTCTAAGTAACGGGACGATTTTAGTGTTTTCTTACTAACCATCACTCGCTTTGCACCTCTTCATAAGTCAATTTCCATTGAATACAGGGAAGCGCATCACAAGTAAAGGGTCGTAAACACGTTCGCAACGGAGAGATACGGGAAAATTTCATGAATGACCGCTAAAATTAGGAGACATCATGACCGATTATGTGATGGACATACGTTTTGTACTAGGGACAACCCAATATATCCAGAATTGAGCACATCCATATTGCCAAAACGTTACATGTTTCACATTGATGACACCTTGCGACACAAGATCACCAATTCGAACATAGATTTGCGGCGATATTTATTTGCATAGCTTCTGATATCACTACACTTTGAACATCCACTTGAACGAGTGCAAACTTCCCTAGAATCATGCACTACTTCAAAGCTCGCTGATCGTTTCACACCAACTTCATACCAAATGAAGTGGTGTTCATCGTTCGCGTCTATACAATTTTACGTGCGATTTAACGTTTACAACTACTGATGGATATCAGGACCAACTCTATGGAATCCTACACGCATAACTTAGGCGTATCCTCGAGTGTCTAAATAGATTTCTCGGATTTGTAGTCCTCTTGCGGAGGGTATGTTGAACTAGCACTCCTAATACAATTTGAGTCAATCTCGCCATCACGAAATTTCGCACACGGTGCATTAGCTGTGATAGTAGCTTAAGTTGCACGTTAGGATATATTGCCATCAAGATCTCCTAGCACAACAAGCCATCATTGTTGTCTTACGTTTCCATCTCTCAGCACAAAAGTGCATCAAAACTTGGGTGTTAAGTGTGAATTTCGCACACTTCACCATAGAGGCATTGCCTACAAAATGGTAGAGCATAGATAATAGCTACTATCTGCGAACCATGAGAAAGACAACGCTACTCCTAATCTACAGTTAATAAGTAGCATAGGTTATATCCTTGTTATTACACAAGGGTGCATCCTCGCCTATTGTGATGTATCTGTGCAAGCCACATACCCAACTATTTTCCTAGGTAGTTTAAGCACAGGTGCAACTGTGTGTTCTTATTCTATTGTGTTGTCTACGAGTCCATTCTTGCTCAATCCATGAACCAAGAAGGACACTTCCTCAACCAAAGCTCACATCTCATGAACTTGGAGAAGAATCCCTTTTACTAAGCACTTCCGACACTACTATCAAGTGTCTTCCATGCTCGACACAACTAGTCGAATAAACTAACGTGTCAACGGTACACTCAGCTACTCAGATGTCTAGGTACCCATGGAACACTTGATTCATCAAGTCCATAAAAACCAACGATGTATTTGTCAATTCGAATGGCATCCCCGAAAACTCATAATGATCATACTATATATGGATCGCTGACTTTGGCACATTACCTTTCGCACCAAAAGTCAAAGGTATCTCAAAATAAAGTCAATCTCCCAAGAATATCGAAACTCCATGAGTTGACTGAACAAGCCGTCAATTCTCTTTATGGAACACTCATCCTAGATCGCCACTAGGTTTAGCACACGATAACCTATGCATCCTCGCATAGACTCGTGACTAAAGTGGAAACATCAGCACTATCCGAATGTTCCCAACTTGGACTCGACATGAGCTTGGCTTAGGCAAAAGCCAAACACACAAGTGTATACTCTCGAACATTCATCATTGTCGAACGTTGGAGAAAGATAGCGGAGTAACTCGCAAACGAGACCCGCAAAGTTCGGACTCTCTATATTATGGGGTAAGAATACAACTACCCACTCGTGATTATCTACGTTCACTTCTACTCTTTGATCATCAATCCATTCCAAATTGACACCAAAGCCCTAACAAGTTAATATTGTAGTTCAACGTGATAAGCTTTATTGTTTAGCATGTTGAACACCGAAATTCTATATGCATGGCATTAAAACTCAACATATTACATGTTGAAGCTAAATATGCCAACATTGAAACTCTACACGCATAACACTGTTAGCTTCGCTGGCAGAGTCTTTTCTCTTGCGCCAATGGAACAATTGTCCACACATTTCCTGCAAGTGAATGCGTCACCAATAGAAATTGTCATCCATGTTTGATTTTAAAGGTTCGGTACTCAGTATGTAGCTATGCCTAATGAGACATACGAATGGATAACACTCAAATAAGCCAAATGTACACAATACTTCAACATAAAGGTATAATACATGTGGCAGCATCGGCAGCATTTGTAGTGGTTGGATGGACTTTAGCATTGCTCGGTGGAGTGGACATTGCTCGATGTGAGTGGACACACCTTACATGAGCAAACTGTCTCGGCCAGTAGTTGCCCACTAAAGGTACTCGACTTTGGCGGCAACAAGTTGGTGACCTCACGTGAAATGACCTCTTCGACCATATTTACAATGTGCCTTAGATCTTCTTCGACATACATCCGAGTGTAGCTCTCACACTCTACAATGGGCAACGCTAGAGCTGCTTTGAGTCAAAACGGCTAATGATGGACATAGCTTTACGAGGTGGCCAAGTCTACCACATCAAAAGCATACTCGTGGTTCTACACGACACATACACCAAAGTGTGGCTTCCCACAATTGGTGCACCACGTGACATCGAAGTGGCTCGCAAAGACATCCTCTTCTCCAAGGAACTTAGAGCCACAACTAATAAGTTGTTTTTTCAGCGGTGAGGAAGCATGAGCTCCCAATGGCATTGACCATTTTCTACTCAAACAATTTGTGGTTGAAGGTCCATCAATGAGGAATGCCTAAAACTACTACTAACAGACTATTTCCTCAACAAAGGGGAGGAGGAGATAGAGATACCAACAATCATTTCCACCTCTATCACCCACAGAGGAATCCTCTTCCTCAATGCGTATCGACATTACTTGTCTGGGTGGCATGAATTGTCTGTACAATGAAATGCCACATAGACAATACTGCATAAAGAAGATTACATGCATTACAATACCCATGCAATGCACCTAAGAAGCTTATTCTAGACCATTCCCCGTATAAGCGATATACTCTACACAATCACATTGAACTTATTAGTTGTGGCTCTAAGTTCCTTGGAGAAGAGGATGTCTTTGCGAGCCACTTCGATGTCACGTGGTGCACCAATTGTGGGAAGCCACACTTTGGTGTATGTGTCGTGTAGAACCACGGGTATGCTTTTGATGTGGTAGACTTGGCCACCTCGTAAAGCTATGTCCATCATTAGCCGTTTTGACTCAAAGCAGCTCTAGCGTTGCCCAATGTAGAGTGTGAGAGCTACACTCGGATGTATGTCAAAAAAGATCTAAGGCACATTGTAAATATGGTCGAAAGTGTGGCTTCCCACAATTGGTGCACCGCGTGACATCGAAGTGGCTCGCAAAGACATCCTCTTCTCCAAGGAACTTAGAGCCACAACTAATAAGTTGTTTTTTCAGCGATGAGGAAGCATGAGCTCCCAATGGCATTGACCATTTTCTACTCAAACGATTTGTGGTCGAAGGTCCATCAATGAGGAATGCCTAAAACTACTACTAACAGACTATTTCCTCAACAAAGGGGAGGAGGAGATAGAGATACCAACAATCACTTCCACCTATATCACCCACGGAGGAATCCTCTTCCTCAATGCGTATCGACATTGCTTGTCTGGGTGACATGACTTGTATGTACAATGAAATGCCACATAGACAGTACTGCATAAAGAAGATTACATGCATTACAATACCCATGCAATGCACCTAAGAAACTTATTCTAGACCATTCCCCGTCTAAGCGATATACTCTACACAATCACATTGAAGTTAACCTACAATGTGAAAGTGAGAGTTAAGCTAACTATACGTAAATCAAATGATATGCATCACAAAATCTATGTAATGCATATGGAGTATTACATTTTAATTTCTTATCTTTGTTGAAGCTTTTAAGATTTCCTATGGCTCTTTTGTTACACTTCAACTCTGACACAACCTTAGGTTTCCGCTTTCCGCTTTTCCTAACCAACCCTAGAGCTAACTGCTCTGATACCATTAGCTGTGACGATCCATTTTTTTTTTCTTTTGAAAACATACAAACGGATCTTCACAGTGGCACGGCTACATGTCACTCAGCCAACATATAGCACATGCCCCATAACATGCACCTGATAATCAGAGTTACATCTAACAACGGAAAATAGTAATCAATGTGCAGCGGGACACATATCATAAGCGGAACTACATCTAATGCATAGTAGTTAATTACAACAAGAGCCATTTACAAGTCTATCTATTTAAGGCTTATAAAATACATTACACTAATTACATACCAAAATACAGGCTCAACAAATACATGTGCCACGTAGGACACGAGCCATAAATAAAATACTCAAAATGTGGACTACCCATGAGTACGTGACTTATGACTGTCGCGATATGCTCCAATCATAGCATCACATATGCTAGGTGGACGAGTCAATACATATATTCGCAAAACCTGCAACCAAAGTATAAACGTCTGAACGGTTGCGGGGGTTGCCGCATCCGCACAGGTGGAATTATGAGCTGATGTGGTCTTTTGTTTACCAAAATATATCAATAATAAATAACCATTCTCAATAGGACAAATCCTTGTAGGATAAGGCTATAGAGGGGGTGTCGAACCTCAAGGACTGCGTATATGTTGTTATCAAGCTTTTTGAGATTAAAAATAACTTAATTTAAAATATGTTTGATTTGATTTTTTTTTTTTAAATAAATACATAAAAGTAAAAGACATAAATTTAAGATAGTAGGGATGAGATAAAGAATAGGGGATTGATTTCACCACTCACCGCATAATAATGGTCAATAATAAATTAACAAGAAAAATTCATACTATGCATGATAAAGGGCTCGTCTCATCGAGTAGTCAAGAAATTACTTCTAAAGAATAAGTATAATCCATCTTCGGTTGGCACGGACCGTCCACCTAACCACTAAGATGTGGTACGACCCATCTTCCCTAGGCATTGACTAGCTACGTCTTTAATAGGATATACACACAATCAATGGAATAGTATAACCCATCTTCGGTTGGCACGGACTATCTACCTAAATTACACTAAACTAGGGTGTAGTACAATCCGTCTTCCCTAGGCATGGTCTGTCTAATCCTCTTGATCATATGTCAATTAAAACAGTTGTATAACAATCATTCACATAATCACAGAAAATATGAAGGATTGAGTTCAATCAATATAAAAGACTTTCTAAGACAAGATAAGAAATTCATAATGATTGAATATAAACATTAAAATCAATTCTCACAGTTATACAACTATCATGCATAGAGAAAATCTCAAATTAAAATACAATTAAACCATCGTTACTTGGAAAGGGCTACATCAACACCCTATTAGGAATTTAGCCGCTCATCGTAGTGCTGGGATGGCCTCCTGCCATGTTCTTCTCCTCTTCAACTTGTCGGGCCTCCGAGAAGAATTTTCTGTCTAAATCTAAGCACAAGCCCAAGCACCAAGCACCAAGTACCAAGCACACCTTCTCTTGAAGTTTAGAGGTCTATTTATAGGGAGCACACAAGTCCTAGAAGCCCTTGGAATTCCAGAAACATCATCTCTTGAGTCTTCTTGTCCAAGTAGGAGATTGAAACTTCAATCCAAGTAGGAAAAGGATTCCAAATTCGGTAAGAATTGCGGTCTTTTATTGCGAGACAATTTTAGCATAGTAAACTTTCGAATTAGAGAAAATATATTTCTAGCATATTTGTTGAATATTTTATTAGCTTTCCAACGACATCAATTTAATTGAAATCCGATATGTGACGCAAAAGTTATGATTCAAACACTGAGACATATGCAGAATTCAAATTTGAATCCAATCCGATTTTGACTCTTAGTGGAGAAATTCCGATTTAATCCTTCACTTGATTTGATTAAACTTAACCACATCATATAGGTATTCTATTATGATTGGTTAAGATTAAACATATCTTCTAGGTCTTCTCAAAGTGTGCTTTAAGCCCAAAATTAATGGAATTAATTACATCTTTATTTAAAACCTGAAAACATTAAAACAACACAAAATCAAACAAATAACAATGCTAAGGAATTAACATATGCAAGTTAAGGGGTTTGAATGTGTAACATTCGACGCTTATCATGAGCCCACCGTCTTAGCATAAATAAATACACTAAGAACTCAGAGATATACTATTCACTGAGTTTTCGCAAAGAACCAACTTTTCCTTTTTAGTCATGCGTACACTATAACAACCACCAATTTTATAATCTTTTGTTTGAAAACTCTCATAGCTAATATAGCAAACACCGACTAATATAAAACATTTAAAACATATTATGCAGCTGAGACTTGTACGTAGAAGTTCCATTATTGGATACAACTACATACATCCTCACCTACTATAATACATTTGATTCAATGAGACTTAGAAAACAATAGCATTTAAATCATGCAACCATCCGATAGAAATATACATAAGCTCTTTTCCATTGAGACTCTTATGCATATTAATACGTCTAGCAAAACTACTCATAGTATAAAAATATCACACTCATAAAACAATGTTATACATGCTCATACAAGTTTCCTCATGGAAATTAATCCAAGCCTCATGGGATTAACCCAAGTATAGTTTCCCGTGGGCTATAAACCTCACTTCGATGCACATTTAGCGTTCATATGCTTATGCCTTAAAACAATACATTTCATTTCTTGAATTATGCCTTTAACACATGCTTACAATGTAAATCCATAAACAATTTAACACATCAATTCTTCTACCAATATTCCGTAACTTAAATCCCTACAACATCTCACAATCAAATCCTTCAAATCACACTTTTCAGTCACACATCATTTTTCATAAACATCATTGATACTTCAACATAATTGAAACTACTTAAAACATCCAAAACATAATGTCAACATACAGTCGGTTCGGATTTATAAAACACATATATTTTGCAATTCTATAATATATGAAAATAGTAGTTTCTCAATGAGTAGAATATTCACCTTGGCTATGCGGATATTAAGCACTAGGTCTCCTAGACACCACCTTGCAATGCGTAACTGTGAAAATACACATTGCACATTATTTGATATTTCCAACATTAGACCGACATTTAGGTCTTAAATTGCTCAAGAGCTAACCCTTAGAAAACCCATAATATTCAACGGTCCCAATTACACACCCATAAATCTAGACTCTAACTAAACTCAATTAACACTAACCCAAAGTATTTACTTGGGGTTAGACATTAAAATCACCATCTAAAATAATTACCTATAACATCAAAAAATCGAAATTGACTTCTAAAATAAGACAAGTGTGTGTAAAGTGTGCAACAAAAATAACAATGCGGGAAGTAAACAACACACAGATTTTTTTTGACGAAGTGGAAACTCAATCAAGAGAAAAACCACTCCGGGGCAGCCAAACCCAGGAATTCCACTATTCAGAAGACAAAGCTAGATACAAGATAGTAACACTCACATTAACCCGATGTTGTGGTCGTACCTTGCTCTCTGACGTGTAACCCAACACGAACGTTTCCCAACCAGGTCTCCTACCTGAAAGGGGTCTTCAATGGAATCCTATACCTTTTAGCCGACCTCTAAGATAGACTTCAGATGTAGCGCAGTACACTTGTAACGGCTTCAGAGGGATCTTGAACTTCTCTGAGCTCTTGTGGAATTCAATACCGAATTCTTGCAGTTCTCAATACCCAGGGGCCTCTATTTATAGGCTGAGGTGTAGAATGGGCGACTGCTATAATATGTACGGACGCCTTCCGGACGGACAACTGTGCGACAGGATTTTCTGAAAATTTTGCTGAAAAATCTTTCCTATTTAAGACCCGCGTTCGGACGGTGAGACACTGACGTCCGAACAGTCGCACGTCTGTTGCAAGTAATTTCCATATAAGGCTTAGCGCATCTGGACCAAGGCGGATGAACGTCCGGACGGAAATTCTTCAACACACAATTTTCATATCTGCTATGCGTGCGTCCAGACCATGAAAGGCAGACGTCCGGACGGTTGAAGTCGAATCGCCAATTTCCTTAACTGATGAGCACGCGTCCGGACCAATGCTGACTGACATCCGGACGGTGATATTTGAATTGCGATTCTTGCCTTATGTATGAGTGCGTCCAGGCAGGAAACCACATCGTCCGGACGGTGTATCAATCTTCCCATATTCTGAACTTGGAAAGAATCTGAAGCTGATCAATCACTGATGGTCGTCCGGACAGGCTGCTGAGATGTCCGGACGGATACAAGCTGGAACAGAAGCTTCTCGATACAGTGAAGGGTCCGGACAGAAAGATACGTCGTCCGGACGGATGATGCTGGTCTGTCTGGCGTCCAGACGGGATGACACGTCGTCCGGACGGATGGAACAGTGGACAGATGGGCGTCCGGACGGGATGACACTTCGTCCGGACGACTGATAGGGAATCTGAAATCTTTTATCTTTTTCGCAGTGCAGAGTCTTCTGAAAATGCTTTGACAAGTGTAATCCCTATTTACAGCATCTATACACATAAGTGATTTTGTCCAAACACAGAATGAGGCCAAAATACTAACAAACTCCCCCTTTGGCCATCATGGAACAAAAATCACTTGACCAGTTTGGAAATACATTCTCGATCCAAAAATAAAAATTACTCCCCATTTTTGTTACAAAGGGACAAAGGGTAAAACAGAGTAATAAAAACCAACTGTAATAAAAATTACTCCCCCTAATGGTCTCAGAAAGACCCAGGTAAATAGAGTAATATTAGTTTAAGTGTTTAACAAAATAACAGAAAATAACAACAAGTCTCAAAATAAAAACATAGGGAAATAAAATCAAACATCCTCTGGCATGTGTACAGTCCGAGCTGCATCATCCTCATCATCACTGCTGCCAGGGTGATGGACTCGAAGGCACTCCCGAAGATCCAAATGAGTCTGCTCCACCCGCTTGTTGATAGACCGCACCTCTAGCTGGAAGGATGAGATGAACTGTTGCATGATGGTCATTCCTCCCTGAATGGCGGCTAAGGCCTCCATGATCTGAGAATAATTTGCCTCTGGCTCAGATGGCGGGACGGTATGAGAGGATGAAGCTACGTCTAGAAAAGCAACATGCATAGCAGCAGGCATGTCATCATCAGAATCATCTCGTCGCAGCTGCGCATTCGACTTTATCAATGTCTGTTTGCTGAGAGGCTGCTGGATCTTTATCCTAGGCTCTCCATTAACATTGATACCCGACTGAAGGATGATTTGAGTGATTAGGCAGCCAAAGGGGAGACCGGTATTGCTCTCATCACGAGCCTCGAGCATGACTCCCAAAATATGCTTGCAAAGACAGAAAGGCAAGCGAAGATGAACAGCATAAACAAATTGGGCCTTCTTCAATATCAGATCACTGCACCTAGCAACTGGCCAGAGATTGTGCTGAACAATTTTGGCCAACATACGATGAGCCGGAGCTAGTGCACCAATCCTGATGTTAGTATGACGCCCTTCACCCTGTGGAACTGCATGGAAGAACTCTCGGAGATCGTCCATAGAGGGAGGAAGCACCACCTCATTGTAAGGATTGGCAGGCAGATCAAGGACTGGTACCCCGATGAACTGACTGATGATATGGGGATCTACAGTGATGATGTGTCCGTCAACAATGGACTACAGTACCATCCCACGCTCATCATCCGGAGCCACCTCAAGATTGGCATAGAAGAGCCTGACTAGCCTAGTGAGGACGATGCAAGCACAAGTGTAGAGATACCCCAATTATAGGTCTGGATCGTCTCATAAATGCTATCCAATGGAGGCACCATGATGTCGGCACGGACCAAGTTCCGCTCAGCGAGGACATTGCGGTCCATGATTTTGGCTTGGAATGTACTCTGCTCTTCCTCTGTCCTCTGGTGGACCTTGCGCTGGGAGCTGATAACAGACATGATTCTGCAAAAGAACCAACAAGAATTTTTGCCAAAAATAATCCACAAAAAAAATATTCTTGTTAGGGTAACAAAAATTTGGCAGAATAACAGCAGTAAAAAGGACTTTTGTAAAAATAAAGACAGAGAATATCACAATTAAGTCCAAAGAATTTCAGCATGGCAGATATATGCATCCCAAAAACATTCCAAAAAAAAGTCTAATAGTTGCAAAATAAACTAAAAAGGAAAGAGACTAGAAAAAAACCTGGAATGTGAGAGGAATATGCAAAAAGACACCCAAAAACTCACAAAAAAACTTACTCACAATCAGCCAAAAGTAAGATTTATGGGGTATGGTGGAGAGAACGGCGAGCAGGTGGGTTTTATAGCCTCTGTGGGGTCCCCGTCCGGACGGTGTTTTGATGACGTCCGGACGTGCGCTGCCTCGGAAAGGAGCAAAACGGTTACTCTCGTTCGGATGAATTAAATTACCCGTCCGCCCGAAGGTGACAGCTCACATCCGGACGTGGAACAGATCCCGTCCGGACAACAAAATGCCGTCCGTTCGGACTCTAAAAAGGGCAACGTCCGAACTGCTGAACTCCACCCATCCGGACGCCAAGAAAGACCGTCCGGATGCTCCACACTGAAGCACTAGAAAAAAACTGAGGAAAATTTAACAAAGATCAAATTTTCTCAAGTCAGTGTCAGAACATGCATGTATAATCAACTGATAACACAATCAGAGAGCATCTCAAAACTAAACAGAGATATAAAAGAGAGTTGAGATTTCAATTAGCACAAATATTTTTCCTGGTCATAGAAAATTCAAATAGACAACTCAACTCACTCAATGCATGTGTGTGTGTGTGTGAAGACTCTTTTTCCACAAGGTATGACTTTCGATGACATGACATATAGCAACTAGATTTTCTAGACAGGAGAGAAAATCAGTGACAGATTAGCCAAAAGTCAAACCTTATAACTTGCTAAGGCCTAGCCACCCTCATCTGATACACTCCCCCTAAGATGCAGCACCTAATTGTTTTACTTGTACCATGAAGGACAAAGTAAAATTTTTACTTGCACGTAGAGGGCAAGACATATAGCAAATTCAGCACATAAGCAATGAATATACAATTTAACGTGCATAATTCATATGATTTACTGCTTGATTCTTATGGTGCTGCAATCTACAGGGAATGCCAGAGTTTTTAGGTTCTAGGTTCAACTAGCATGTGGTTAATTTGGCCACCTTATCAAAAAATTCTTCTCTTATCCAGAATTTCTAAAAACAAAAAGTCAGAGAAGGAAAGATGTACCTTTAGGGGAGTCGTGGATAGTGCACATTTTTCATCGCATGAGAAAAGAAGCTATCCAATTTTTTGCATATACGGGAAAACACTTGGCAAATTATAGTCAGAAACTCTCAATTATATCTAAGCAAAGTAAATTAATACCCAAAGAATTGAGATATCAGGAAAAATACATGCAATTATCTAATATGCTAAGAGAAAAAATATCCTGCAAATTCTCCCCAAATTTTATTTTATTTTATCTTTTTTTTTAAAAAAAATGCAATATGGAAAAGACATCATATGTAAGGCAAGATCAAACCTGATGATGCCAATACAGAACAACAGCTGCTCGACCTGCTTTTTCTGTCTTCCCCAACAAGTACCTGCAATGCTCTCTCAGGAGAATAGGGGGCACAACAAACTGGTTTCTCGATTACATAGTAAGCACATAAATATAACAAGTAAAAGTGTAACCAATCAAACCTGATGCCTTAGGATTAGGAACCGAATCCTAGGCATGAACACCTTCTCCTGCTAGGTGCGTTCATTCCCCCTCATGGGGTGAATGGTCTCATCCTTCTTGACCCATACCTGCTTAACCCGTGGAGATGGTTTGTGGGTCATGTCCATATTGTCCATACTCCTTAGCTTATCTTGCATCAGGCTCAGCAACCCTTCATAGCCATGGTTGCTAGTGGGCTTCTGCGGCTTCCTCTTGTAGCGCCTTGGTTTGTTCTTCTTTAATTTGCCACTCTGATAGGCAGGAACAAACTGCTGATGATGCCGTGAAGCCTAAAGTGCCGTAGGAGGTAAAGTGCCTGATGTAGCTCTTGTTGGCAGCTTCTTTGGCTTTTGAGCCTGGAGCTGTGGACACTTGAGTCAGATGTGACTGGTGATGCTGCAGTGATGGCAGGTGGGCAAGCATCTTTTGCTTGAATGCTTCTTGACATTCTCTGCAAAATTATAGTTAGCATTCTTACAAATAACATTGCCCTTACCTTTTATATGTCTCCTATGCGGAGAGACATATTTTGTTGAGGAAGAATCTTCAACTTCACTTTTCGTCAGAGCATCCTGCTTAATCCAAGGCCTGTGGGATTTCAACAAATAACAATTTGGCCTAATATGACCAATCTTCCCACAATTATGACAAGTAGGGACAAACTTACCATGAGCTTGTGTACCTGTATCTTTGGATTTTGGCATCACATGATTAGTTAAGCAAGAATTTTCTAAACAAGTTGTATCTACTATCACAGGTTTAATATCAATAGAATCTATTTCAGAATCAGAAGCATGTGAAGTAGAAGTACTCATATCATCAACAATTGAAGCAGGCTTGTTAGAAATATCTGAATGAATACAAAGCATGCTTTTCAAATTATCACTTGAGAATTTTTTCAAGAGATCCTCAGATTCTTTTAATTTATTCTCAAGTGTATCAATAATGTTAAATAGCATGGTATTCTCAGATCTCAAAGAGTCAATCAAAGCATGTGATTCAGATAACTGAACAATCAAAGACTATTTTTCTTGCTTCACCTTTTTGAGCTCTTTTGGAGAAACAATTTTATCTATTTTAGCAAAAACTTTAGAGAGCTCAATATCATGATTTTCTTCAGATAACCGAGAGAAATCCATGATAAAAGGTGTAATAAAAAAAAATAGAAGTCACAAGAGATGAGGATTACACTCAGGAAATAAATCCTTTGAACGGAGTGTGCCTGCTCTGATACCAATTGAAAATCGAAATTGACTTCTAAAATAAGACCAAGTGTGTGTAAAGTGTGCAACAAAAAAAACAATGTGGAAAGTAAACAACACACAGATTTTTGTTGACGAAGTGGAAACTCAATCAAGAGAAAAACCACTTCGGGGCAGCCAAACCCAGGAATTCCACTATTCAGAAGACAAAGCTAGATACAAGATAGGAACACTCACATTAACCTGATGCAGTGGTCGTACCTTGCTCTCTGACGTGTAACCCAACACGAAC
This sequence comes from Alnus rubra, assembly GCA_028654335.1. Classification (NCBI taxonomy): domain Eukaryota; kingdom Viridiplantae; phylum Streptophyta; class Magnoliopsida; order Fagales; family Betulaceae; genus Alnus; species Alnus rubra. The sequence continues at coordinate 1,956,787 of JAJPGS010000001.1, read as the reverse complement.
GCTTCCCAACCAGGTTTCCTACCTGAAAGGGTCTTCAATGGAATCATTTACCTTAGAGCCGACCTCTAAGATAGACTTCAGATGTAGCGCAGCACACTTGTAACGGCTTCAGAGGGATCTTGAACTTCTCTGAGCTCTTGTGGAATTCAATACCGAATTCTTGCAGTTCTCAATGCCCAGGGCCCTCTATTTATAAGCTGAGGTGCAGAATGGACGACTGCTATAATATGTACGCAAGCCGTCCGGATGGATAACTGTGCGACAGGATATTCCAAAAATTTCGCTGAAAATATTTCCTATTTAAGACCAGCGTCCGAACGGTGAGACACTGACGTCCGGACGGTCGCACGTCCGCTGTAAGTAATTTTCATATAAGGCTTAGCGCATCCGGACCAAGGGGTATGAACGTCCGGAAGAAAATTCTTCAACATGCAATATCCATATCTGCTATGTGTGCATCCAGACCATGAGAGGCAGACGTCCGGAAGGTTGAAGTCAAATCGGCAATTTCCTTAACTGATGAGCATGCGTCCGGACCAATGCTGACTGACGTCCGGACAGTGATATTTGAATTGCGATTCTTGCCTTATGTATGAGTGCGTCCGGACAGGAAACCACATCGTCCGGACGGTGTATCAATCTTCCTATATTCTGAACTTGGAAAGAATCTGAAGCTGATCGATCACTAATGGTTGTCCGGACGGGCTGCTGAGATGTCCAGAAGGATGCAAGCTAGAACAGAAGCTTCTCGATATAGTGTAGGGTCCGGACGGAAAGATACGTCGTTTGGACGGATGATGCTGGTCTGTCTGGCGTCCGGACGGGATGACACATCATCCGGACTGATGGAACAGTGGACAGATGGGCGTCCGGACGGGATGACACTTCGTCCGAACGGCTGGCAGGGAATCTGAAATCTTCTATCTTTTTCGTAGTGCAGAGTCTTCTGAAAATGTTCTGACAAATGGAATCTCTGTTTACAACATCTTTACACATAAGTGATTTTGTCCAAACATAGAATGAGGCCAAAATACTAACAACATCAAATATTAATCCCAAATTATATTCACTATCTATAAATTATTTTCACTAATATTTTCTCAATATTATTAACCCTAAAATTATTTTCATTAATCTTTTACAATAATTATTAACTTATTAACATAATTCATTAACATATTTAAAATAACATTAACCCATAAGAAAGTCTTAGGGTTAATCTCACAAATACTATTTAAACTAAATACCCATAATTATTTATTTTTACTAACATTAGAACATATCCCCATAAATACTTATTTTTACAAAACCCATAGCTAATTTGGAATTAATCATCACTATAACCACAATTAATCCACAAATTAACAATCTAGGTTTCAAACACTTAAAAACCCCCCAAATTAATTTAACCCATCAAATTAAGGTTTCCAATCTTAACCCATTATTTATAAAACATTATTCCAAACACAATATTATTAACCCAATAGTATTTACTAAGGGTTAATCACATAAAAACACCACTAAAATTAAATACCCGAAAGTTAGGCTTTAGGGAACCTACCAAAATTTCACCAAACCAAGGCCCATGGTTTGGGTAGCCTCAAGCAAGTTTCAAGTAACCCATTACGTACCTAAAGAAAACACTAGATTAAACTCGCACTTTAAGATTTTAACCAAAAATCTCAAGAACATGAATTTAGTGTTTTACCTCAAAACAATCGGTGAAAACGTAGATCCGAGTGCAAAGATTACGTTTCCGAAGACGGATTTGAGTTTGGACGGTTAGATCTTAATAGATCAGTGTTTTTCTATAAAAAGCTTTAAGAGAAAAAAATGAGGAAAAGCTCAAGCATGGCGTGAAAACAAGTCCCCTGTCGTTCTTAACTAGAGCTGTTTTATTTTTTTTCTTTTTTAAAAATGCCACTCGTGTCCTTTTTTTTTTAAAGGCCACCCATGCCCCTTTTTTTTCTGTTAATGCTCCGTTTGTTTCGACGTAAAATGATTTCTGAAAAATAATTTCAGTATTTTACAGTGTTTGGTAGGGGCGAAAATAATGGTCAACAAAAACCATTTTCAGTTTGACTGTAAAACCTTCTTTAATTTTTGGAAAATGATTTACGGTTTTTCCAAAATTATATTCTTCGTCCTTGCACGCACATTTGATATCTGACTGCCCGAAACCGGCAATAGTCGGTAGTCCGAAACCAGGCAGCACCGGAATCCGGCCACCATCACAGAATGACGGCAGACCAGATTCCGGCAGAATCTGGCCTGAATCCAGCCATAGTTAGAAACCGGCCCGATCCTGCCAAAATGGCCGGAATCTGGCTTGATTTGACAAGATCCGGATATGACCGGATCTGGCCAAAATGGTCGGACTCCTCCGGATCCGATCCGAACTAAACGCCGAAAAATATTTTTGAGAAAATAATTTCTTTTGAAATTGATTTCGTCGAAAATATTTTATGACGGAAACTATTTTACGTCGAAACAAACGGAGTATAAATGGCCATTGACCTTTGTTTTCTTCATGGCCGACAGGCCTTTGTTTTCTTTTAATAATTTTTTTTTCTCTTTCTTTTCTTGACTTTTCTTTTACCCTTTTTTTTTTCTTTTACTTTTTTGACTTTTTGACTTTTTTTTTATTATTATTATTATTTTAATGGCCATTTGGCCATTGCTTTTCTTAATGGCCGTATGGCCTTTTGATTATATATATATATTTTCTAATTTCTTTTCTTTTCAATTTTCTTTCCTAATTCCTTTTATAATTTCATTTTTCTTTTCTATTTATTTGGACCTAAATATTCATTTACATTTTTAATGACACTAAATTAATTTTAATTAATTATTTACTCAAATTTATTCTTTAATTATTAAATAATTTTCCGGACATTACACGAACCGTAGCTGGCTTGATCACAGGGCTGAAGGTCTCAGTATAGTCAAGCCCAGAACGCTGATCAAAACTTTTGGCGACCAAACGTGCTTTATATCGCTCAATGGATCCATCCGGCTTTTGTTTGAGCTTGTAGACCCATTTGTTGCGAACAGCATGGCGGCCTGCAGGGAGTGGGCATAGAGACCATGTGTTTTGAGTAAGGAGAGCATCAAATTCTTGGTTCATGGCAGCACGCCAAGCTGGAGACTTGGAGGCTTCAAAGAAGCAGGTGGGTTCAAGCATGAGAGGGTTATGCAATGCTCACAGAGGATGCTGGGTTGAGTAAAAGAGCTGGAAATCAGTATAGCTCTTGAGCCTGAGGGAGCCTGTCTTGGAGCGGGTGACCATCTGATGAGAAACAGGCAAGGGGGAGGCCTGTGGGGCAGGGACAGGTGCAGTAGTCTCCGGGGAGGAGGCCCGTGGTGCTGATGTATGTGCAGGAGCTACCTGGAAGGAAGACACTGTAACCGAAGATAATGTGTTAGGAACTCCAGGATCAGAACCACCAGGTGCAGGGGGTAAAACAACAGGAGAAGCTGGGCTAGGAGAAGGTTGGGAAGGGGCTGGAGAAGTAGGGACCGAAACTTGCTGGAAGGTGTCGGGTAGCTGGATGACAACTGGAATGGCCGCAAAGGCTGGAACCCCTGAGGAAGGAGGAAGAAGTGATCGGTACTGGGCTGGAAATAGCGTTTCATCAAAGACGACATTACGGGACAGGTACACGCGATGAGTAACTGGGTCAAGACACCGATAGCCCTTGTGATGAGGGCTGAAACCAAGGAAGATACATTGTTTGCTGTGGAAGGAGAGTTTATGTGGAAGATAAGGCCGCAAAAGAGGATAGGCAGCTCACCCAAAGATACAAAACAGTGAATAATTGGGAGGACGCTAAAATAGTTTGGAGTAGAGGGAGTCATTGGACAGCAATGGTGTGGGTAGCCGGTTGATAATGTATGCAGAGTGTAAGAAGGCATCAACCCAGAACTGATGAGGGAGATGTGACTGAGCAAGGAGAGACAGTCCCATTTCCATTAAGCGTCTATGTTTACGTTCGGCTAAGCCGTTTTGTTGGGCAGTATGGGGACAAGATCGACGATGCAAAATGCCATGGAGTGCAAAGAAATTAGAAAAAGCTTTGGAAACAAATTCACCTCCATTATCAGATTGAAACTGTTTTATTCGAGTACAAAGCTAATTCTCAACAAGAGCCTTAAATTTAACAAAAGAAAGAAAGACATCAGATTTCTGAACGAGAGGATAGACCCAACAAAAATGACTAAAATCATCTATAAAAACGACATAACAGCGGCAACCACCAAGAGACACGGATGGAGACATCCAAAAATCTAAATGTATTAACTCCAAAGGTGATGTTGTAACCCGAGAGGAGTGAGCAAATGACAGTTGCTTAGATTTTCCATACTGACAGAATTCACACACTGAATTTTTATTTGGACGAGAAGAGACTGAGAGATTAGTTGTCCGAAGAACACGAGAAACAACAGCAGACGAGGCATGGCCCAGCCGAGGATGCCATGTATCAAATGAGGTAGACACACCAAGCAGGGCAATGCAAGAATTGGCTTTGTTAAAGGAGCAGCTTTTTAGATTTATTGGATAGAGGCCATTGACGCTGGGTCCTTCAAGGATGGTTTTGTCCGTCAGATTTGGCCTTGATAAGGAAATGAGTGCCGATTAGTATAAAGAAACAATCGTTGTCAAGGCAAAAACGATTAATGGACAGTAAATTTACAACAACATGAGGACAGTGAAGAACACGAGTGAAGAGTAATTTGGAGTGAGGAGTTTGAAAAAAAGTAGAACCTGTGTTCTGAATCTGGAGACCAGACCCATTACCTACGGCAACCGTGTCTTGACCATTGAAAGGCTGCTGGAGAGAGAGCTTGTCCAAGTCGGCAGTGATATGGGCATTAGCCCACTGTCGGCATACCATTCATCTTCCACAAGGGTGTTATTCTGAGCAATCATTGCAGCCAACTGTGGTGGTGGATGGCGGCCCTGAAAGGCATAGTCCATGCAGTGGTAGCAGTCCAACACTTGGTGGCTTGATTTACCACAGATCTGGCATGAAGCCCATGGAGTAGAGGGACCTGATTGGGAAGGTACAGCAGAGGAACCTCGAGAAGGAGCAAAGGGATGGGTCTGCTGGTGTGGAGGACGTGCATCTCTTCATTGGGTATTAGAAAAGGAGCCACGAGATTTCCTGTGAAAATGAGAAGAGGAAGGCTTTTTATTAGAGAACAGTGCAAATGAGGTATTACCCGGGGGTATGGAGTTGTTATGATTCTCCAGAAACAACTCATGACAGAGTAGTTCGGCTTGAAAGTCTTCAAAGGACATGGAGAGGTTGCGGGTCGCGACAGAGATGGAGGTAATAAATGGTCCATAAGACGCATTAAGACCACTGATCACATAGGAGATCAGGTCATCTAAATCAACGGGCTTGCCTACAATGGCAAGTTGGTCAGGCAGCAGCTTCGTGGATTGAAGGTAGTCGGAGCACGACTTGAATCCTTAGTGAAGGTGCTGGAGTTGATACTTCAGGTGAGCAATCCGAGAGCGAGATTGCGAGGCAAACTTGGTAGCTAGGTAGGCCCAAACCTAGCGAGAGGTATTCAATCCATAAACCATGGAGAGAACCTTCTCGGTGAGAGTGGCATTAATCCAACTCAAGATACTCTGATCCTTCTTTGTCCAGATGGAAAAATTAGGACTGACAGAGAGCGTCACATTGCCCTGAGCATCAAGGAGAAACTGAGGTGGGCAAGGTTCGGTGCCATCGACAATGCCCATGAGATCATGGAGGCGTAGAACCGGGAGGAATTGGCTGAGCCATAAGTGGTAGTTAGGCCCTTCCAGCTTGACATAGACGAAGGTGGTAACATTAGGAAAGGTAAAGGTGGTGGTGGTGTAACAGGGTTTGGTGGTGGGGGAGTAGCAGAGTTGGTGGAATCGGTATTGGTGGAGGAGGCCATGTGAAGTGGGCAGAAGGAAAAAAAAGAAAGAAAAGAAAGGTTGCTAAAGGATCGAAACAAGCGTGAGCTTGGTTTAGAGCTCTGATACCATGAAACAATGTTGCACAGTGTGATTGAATTACTCGATAATTTACATAGCCGTATACATGTCTTTATATACACAGTAGGTTTACATGGAAAATATCAATAATTGAAAGGTTTCCTAATCTAGATGATCGACCAAATATCTTCAATATGAATTGCCTTCACTGCATGATTGATGTCTGCATATTCTTTCCTTGTGTGTTTGTATGCCAGTCATGAGATCTTGCTCAATATGGTTCGGTTGCATGGTTGGTGCTTGATTGACGATGTATCTCCATGCATGGAAGGTTTTCCATGGTCTGTGATGGTGTTGGTGCATGCTTGATTATCGGCATCCTTAGATGGTATCTCATGATCTGTGGTACAGTGGTTAACACCAGTATCTGTTAACTTTCTATAACAGTTTCGGAACTGTTACACTCATGCTCTCTCTGTAGAGCTCTTGTCGAGTTTCTCCATTCTTCCTTAAAATCCAACCATTTTTTCTTCTTGTCTGTAATCGATGGACGCAAACCCACTGGAAATAGACACCATCATCAACCAAACATAGGCTTTGAATCGGGACGACGATCCTCCAGACCTCCAACCAGCCAATTTAGAAAATCTGAATAGCTACAAACCAGTCCTTCTCAGCTGAATTATCTCCACTAAACCAGCCAATTTTTATTTTTTTTAGGTTTTATTTTTTAATAAAATAACAAAATATTTTATTTTAATTTAAAAATGCTGACGTGGCTCTAGCGGTCTACATCACTATAAAATATGAGTAATCACTCCCTAGTGTTATCCAAAAAGCTAATTAGTTTCCACCGCCCAAAAAACTAACGGAATCCGTTAAATTGCAATGTCAGCACTAATTAAATGGCGACACATGTCTAGTTTGCTTAGTCACTACAAGATAGCATGGTGGACTTGACAATGAGGTAAATTAACACGCCAGACTCCTCGTTAGCTTCCTCTCTCCACGTCACTCATGTCCAGGTTATCAAGGTAAAATAAAACAACAAAATATTAAAGTAAAAACCGTCGGTTCTTCGTCGTTGTCCCTAAAATCCCTTCTCCTCATACACCACCCAATTGATAAACATCAATTTAGTTTGTTTTTTTTCAAATTTATAAAAACGCTTTTGTCTTAGTGAAAAAATTCTAAGTTATTTTATGTCTTTTTTGTTAGTCTTAAGAGACATTGACACAATTGATAGTTTAAGAAAGACATTAACAATTTGGTGATAGTTTGAGAAGAATAAATGTACTTTTATGATTTTTCTCTATTTCTCCTAAAAATGAGTTTGAGATTGGGAAACTCAAATTCAGAAAAAATAATTTACGAAATTTTAAAATAAAAATTATTTTTCGAAATTAAAAAAAAAAATTTGTCGAGCCGAAAATATTTTCAGTTCATATCAAACCTCAATAATTACAAAAAATTCCATGCACCTCTCTCTTATCAATACCCTTTTACTCTGTAATGTTTTCAACCGTTAGATCGCCTGGATCCGGCTTCTAAAACGGCATAGTTTTAGGCATATCATGCATGCATTTTTCTTTTCTTCTTTCTCTTTTCTTTTGGGATAACTTTACAATAAGGTATTGAATTATACGCCGTTTTGAGATAAGGATACTGAATTAGCAAACGTCTCAAACTAGAGTATCCACGTTTCCAAATGTCTCACTTAAGAGTACTTTGTTATGATTTGCTATTAAATCCTAACGGAGTACCCAAAATACCCCTCTTTTTTTTTTTAGGAAAAAAAAATAGTAGGATTTAGTTGTTGGACAAAATTTAATGGAATTTGCAAAAATACCTATGCCTGAATCTTTGAAAAAATTTATTAATTTTTTTTTAAAAAAAAAAAAAAAAAAAAACACAGAAGTATTTTAGAAATTTTGATAGGATTTAACAGCAAATCTTAACGGAATACTCTTAAATGAGACGTTTGGAAACGTGGATACCCCAGTTTGAGACTTTTGCTAATTCAGTACCCTCATCTTAAAACGATGTATAATTCGATACCCTTTTGTGAAGTTATCCATTTTATTTTTCTCCCCTTTCTTTCTTCCTTTTCGTTCTTCCCCTTTCTTTTTTTCGTCGACCATCGAGAGAAAGGGAGAGAGAGAGACCGGGAGAGAAAAAGAAAGAGAGAGCATGGGAGAGAGGCGCAGCCAGTGGGCTAGCCACCGTTCGGGGCGGACAACGGCGCCAAAGCCTGTGGGTCACAACCCGACGCTAGTGAAGCCAAGGAGCACATTTTTTCCAGCATTTTCTCGGTACCCAAATAGTAGGAATCCATTTTTCTGGGTAAGTGAAATCCTTTTGGTCCATTTGGGTGTTGGATTTTTGAAATCAGAATTGAATTCTTATTTAGTTTGCGAATTTCGAGGCAAATAAAATGTGTTTGGGTGATGAGTAGAATTTAAAATCTTTTTGAAATTATGTTTGGGTATTGGATTTTTGAGATTGAAAAAGTAGAGTTTTTAAATGATAGGAAATGATCTGAAATTATTGGAGGTATGAAAAGTTGTGTATAATAATTGGTGTTATGAAAAGTAACGTGGAATAATGATTGAAATAATAATAATTTATTATAAAAAATATTAAAAAAATATTATTTAATTTAAAAAATAAAATTAAATATTGCCCAGGTAGGACCCACGGGTAAAGCAGATATTCTTTTTCATTCACGCGGGTGTACTTACTGACGTCCAGGTGGGACCCACGCGTAAAGCCGACTTTCTTTGAAAAACGCTTGAATTTCAAGTTTTTTTTGGGGTTGAATGAGGGTTGCCAGGTTTTGAAAAAAATCCCAAAAAGAATCTCAATTCTTTTTCATTCCTAAACAGACCATTAATATGGCCATTATTTTTGTTTGGGTTATAGATCGGGTGATTTTGAGAATCGTTGTAGTTGAGATTTTGTGGATGTCTTCTTCTTTAGGAAATTCAATAGAAACTTTGAGAAGTAGTTTGGTGTTGGCCGAATAGTCAGAGGTTGGGGGATTGTTTGACGCGGCACGTGTCTATACCCTTTTGCTATTAGTCTAAAACTATGCTATTTTAGACTAACAGCATCTATGAGTAGCACTAGTTTATTCATTTTCCAAAGCGGAAACGGATCCCTCCATTTCCGAACCTACCCTTTTTTTTTCTTTTTTCTTTTTTATATATAAGCGTAAGGCTCCCCTAAGTACACCAGAAGTATACATAGAAACAGCCAAAGTTAACCTATAAAAAGAAAAATCCAAACAAACCCATAAGGACCGACCCTAAAACCTACATGCAACACCCACAAAACCTAAAACCGCAAGAAACCCAAAGCCCAAAAGACCAAAAAGCCCCCCAATATTCACCCAAATCTACCCAAAAGCACCCAATCCCAACAAAAAAAAAAACCTAAAAATACAAAAAAGCCTGAATTACATCTGAAAAGCAAACCCAAAATACAAATCAAACCCCAAATACAAAAGAAAAGCCATAGCTACAGCCAAGAAAAAAGAAAAAAACTACAGTCGGTGGCGCGTGACGTCTCGCGCGCCGGTGCGTGGAGCTACTATCGCTGGCGCGGCGCTGAACCAGCAAGAAAAACTATCGGACGTCGCGGAATCTGCTGGAAAAGCCTCCGAAGGGGCGCGTGCACGGCGAAGAGGTCCCCAACACTGTAGATCTAACTCCCAAACTTCAAAAAACTCCCTCGGCCACGCATCCACCCGTAGCAGCGCCAACGACGGGGAAAGCCGAACCATGACAGCGAAACCACTGATGAAGCACGTGCACTGGTAGGAGGACCCAAACACAGTAGATCTACAACCCATGATGCAAAAGAACCAAAAAAAACCAACGCACGACAGCGCAGTGGCCAACCACGGAAACGTCATCGACGGAAGAGACCGAAACGAGCTAGAGAAGACCCAACCACCGAGAACTACACCCCAAGAAATAGATAAACCCTAAGAACCCAGAGAGGCAGAGGGAAAGAGAAGAAGACGTGAGGAAAGAAGAGAAGAGGAAGGGAGGAGGGAGGAGGGAAGAGGGGAAGAGACAAAGCTCTTCCCTCCTCCCCTGGAACAGCCACAGGAGGAGGAGAAAGAGAGGGGAAGCAGAGGATTTTGAAAAAAGGGTGGAGAGCTTCTCTCTCTAAAAAAATAGAGAGAGAGAGAGAGAGAGAGAGAGAGAGAGAGAGAGAGAGAGAGAGAGAGATTTTTTGCATCTGTATTTTTTCTTCCCTTTTCTTACTTTTATGAGTTTTCTCTATACCTTCATCTTCATCAGTAACCCTAGTTTCCACCTTCAAATATTGCACTCCTGATTTTACTCCTTAACGTTTTCATTCCTACATACGTTTGCCTCTACATTCTCCTTAGACGACGCGATACCGGAAAGGCCCATCGCCGTGGCCGACAACTTCATCCTTGAGATAAGGCAAGAATTGAAGCTGTAGTTCACCTGTTTGTAAATATTTTTCCTCTTTCATTCTCAATAAAATTTGGCATTTTTATCATTTAAATTTAAATATTTTTTAAATTTTATTTTTTAAATCTGAAGATCTTTGTACAATTTAGAGATTTTACTCATTCCTGTAATTTGAAATGATTTGTGCTTATTTCCATATTTTTGAGACATATATGGTTGTTTCATGCTATCTGTCCAGAACTACAACACTCAAGGCGGAATCCCAGCCTAGTATTTGTTACTAGATTGTATAGATCATGTTGATTTTGAGAGTATATACAAATTGTGAAGTTTGCATTAAGTGCTTAGTTAGGGTTTGTTTCTGAATTTTCATAGGGTAAAGGCTACTTTTTTATTTGGAATGACTTCACTTCTCTTCAGTAGATCAAATACAACTGCTATAAGAAACTCAATAATTTCTTGCAAAAATTTATATAGATTCGAAACAGTTTATTTGAGTATGTGATATCTAGTTACTTTACCATTTGTAAATGGTTTTCTTGTAACAAATAGAAGGAACTCATTTTTTTATATTAGAGATTAAAAATCTTCTAATTTATGCAAAAATGAAGGAAGAAGAAGTGAATCGATGCCAAATTCAGGAGTGGTACCCAAAATTTAAATATGTCTCCATTAGAACCCAAATCTGAATCCTTTATCCAATACCTTCTTGATGATGCTGGTCCCTTCCTTTTACCTGTTTCTATCTATAATGATGATGCCCTACCCAATAGACTCCATAACCTTGAAGAGGAAGAAGACTATCAGGTATCAGAAGGATCTGGAGATGAGTCAGAACAACCTTCGCCACCCCCATCTTTCCCGGAACTTGAATTGAAGGTTAAGGAATCAATTGAATCCCTTGGTGGTGCAGTCTTCCCTAAGTTGAATTGGAGTGCACCAAAAGACTCTGCTTGGATTAGTACAACTGGGAGCCTTCGATGCGCTACGTTTAGCGAGATTCCACTCTTGCTACGGTCATCTGAATCTTTGATCCATGATTTATGTCATGCATATGATTATGCAGTGATAAGTCCTCATCAAGATCGCATAATTTCTTTCTTGCGCTCTGCAAGTGGTACCCATCCCTTAGGCCAAAGATGGAATTTCGTTGTTTTGTACAGGGATAAAACCTAGTTGGAATTTCCCAACGTGAGGTGACTACTCTTTATCCAAGAAGAAAATTGTTCTTGAGCAGTTGATTCAGCAATTTTATGAGGATAATGTGAGGCTGAAATTTGAATCGAAAAATTACACATTTGATGTTTATGTTACAAAGGATAAGCAGATTAAGGTATTGGATTTCAACCCTTGGGGTGCATTTACATTACCGCTGTTGTTTGATTGGGAGGAATTAGAGCAGAATATTAGGGAAGAAGGCAATGATGTGGACTTTAGAATTGTGGAGAGCCAGTGTGCTGTTAGGCCTGGTTTGAAGACATCAGTGCCATATGATTACTTGGACACTAGCCCTTCTAAGTGGTTGGGACCAATTTCTGAGGAATGCTGATGAGGTGTTGCAACGGCAGACCAGGTCTTATGAAGCAGGTGCTTGAGGTTTTTATTGTCTTGATTCATGAGACTAGTGTTGTAGTTTCACAGGTGATTTCTTAAATACTCACTTTCATGGGCAGACCATACTTGTAATCAGGGTTCTTTGTTTTATGTGCAGTTGCTCAAAATACAAGATTTTGCATCTGTAATCACAATTACATAATGATGAATCTCATTTTGGTGCAACTTCCATTATTGTTTTCTAATTTATATTATCGATTGATGGTTGTTCCTCAAATGTGTTCTTAAAATTTAGTTTCTGATGCTTTCTTAGAATATATTTAGCTGATTTGCTTACATTTGAATTAAATCACAAACTTAACACTCAATGCGCCATACACAAATGAACAGAGTTTGGTTGATCTGCTTGTAGAAAATGATCCACTAAATAGCATTTATGTGGCACATTCGCAGTGTAGTATTGGTCATGAGTTTTTAGACATTGACATGTACCACCCAGCTAGAGCACGAATACTTGCATACGACATATGTGAGACATGTTGCTTTAAATCAAGCATTATATAGCGTCTGTTTGGATTGTAAATTCATAACAATTGATGAATTCATAATATTGTAAGCTGTGAAGCCCCTCAAATTTTAGTTGAATAACAATTTATAGATTTTTTTTTTTTATGAATAAAATCTTTCATAGAACAACAAACAAATACAACACTCCAGTGAAAACTGGAACACAATCCGAACAACCCGGATTACAACAACACCTCAGCATACAAAAAACAAATCTACAAGCAAGCACACCTAATCCTTACAAGCAAACAACCTAGAACAACAAACCCACCCAACAGCAGTTAAAGAAGAAGCGCTAAAAGCAATACCAAAAAACAGTAATCAATACAAGCCAAAAACAACAATTAGTTATGAATATTCCACCAAGCAGCAAGATCCAAGTTCTTCCTAGAGCGCTTAAAACTGCCCTTTGGCATAAATCTCGCACGAGCATCCCCTTTAGTCTGAGCTAGAATGGATTCCTCAGTCCGAGGAGGATTGTGATGTAGCAAATCATTCCTCTGCCTCCAAAGCTGGTAAACAGTAGCTCCCAAGCCGAGTCTTTCCAAAGTAGCCTTAAAGCTTCTACCACTCAGGTTTCGTATTTGTGTTGGCAAATCTCAGTGTCAAAACATGGATCATTTGGATTGTAATCAAAAGTAATAGAGTTAGAGTTGAGTGTGGTTTGAAATTTGGTTTAAGTCTTGCCTGACCCATAATCGAATGTGCAAGTTTCTTTCAAAACCCGAAATACGCTTGACGTTGACCCATGCTTGAGCATGCAAGTTCCATGTAGAGAGTGGTTGATCGAAAGGATCATTTCGATCAACCACTCACATGCAGTTAGCCACGTGCATGTGGGTCATCCACGTGGCTAACTGCGAGTCACGTGCAGTTAGCTATGTGGGTTCCGTGTGGTGAATCCGGTTGTTGCTAAATGTACATTTAGCAACGTGGCTTTTAATTTTATATATGTGGCTATTTAGCCACGTGTCATCCTTAAGTGGCTAAATGCATTTTTATTTTTATTTTTATTTAAAAATAAAAATAAAAAGGAAAAATTATATATTTTTAGCAACCTATTCCTAACCCACGTCGCCAAAATCAGTATTTTTTTTTAAAAAAGAAAAAAAAAAAGAATAAAAGAACAGATATCGATCTTCTCTTTTCTTCTACTTCTTCTTTTTTTTTCTTTTTTTTTTTCTTTTTTTTTTTCCTTTCTAATATTGTATACGATATACGGAGAAAGGGCCAGTGTATCCGGTGAGATCTGGAGAAAGGGCCGGTGTATCCGGCGAGATCCACGCCGGATCTTCGTCCAACTCGTCGTCGAGATTCGGCGAGGGCCGGCAAAGAATACCCACGCCACTGATCGACGACAATACCCACTCCAAAAATACCCATTTGGCCGAGAAGGAGCAAAAAAGACACCAACTACTCCGGCGACTAACAAAAATGACCAAAAAAAAAAAAAAGTAACAAAAATACGATCAAAAGGACCCATAAACCACCGGCCTCTTCTCCATCACCGACGACGAAAACGAGCTTCTCCGGGTGTTGGCGATTGAGTCGTGTGTTCGGGTGGGGGTGAGTCGTTGTCTGCTGAGAAAAAAATACAAACAAAGTGAGAAATTTTTTTGATGAAAAATGAGGAGTGACGAGAGAGCCAGAAAGAAGAAGAAAATGGGGAGAGATGAGAGAGTTGAAAAAAATAAGAAAAAAAAGAAGAAAATGAGGAGAGACGAGAGATAGAGATTTCTAAAAAAAAAAGAAAAAAAAAATTAAGTAGCCAGATCTGCCACCTAAAAAAGGCGACAAATCCAGCTTTTAAAAAGAAACGAAAAAAAAAAAAAAAAAAAACAAACAAGAGGCGTGGGACCCTTCCCCCCAAAACATGCAAATGGCGACGTGGTTTATTTCCCACGTAGCCAATTGGCCAACAACGTGGTCGTAAAGCACGTTGCTAAAATTTTAAATTTTTTTAAAAAAAATATATATATTTCTTGAAAAAAATTAAAAAAATAAATAAATAAATAAGAATATTTTAGCCACGTGGTTTATGTGCCACATGGCCAATAAACTACATGACTAAAATTTTAATAATTTTTTAATAAATTATAAAAATATGAATATTTTAGCCACGTGTCTTATTTGTCATGTGGCTAATTGGCGACGTGGCTATTATACACGTGCCTAATTATACATATGTGTATTAATCCACGTGGCCATGTGGACACGTGTAATTAATACATGTTGCGACATGGCCACGTGGATCTATTGCACGCGGCAATGTTACCATGTGTACTAAATACACGTGTCCAACTGGCTTTTTCATCTTTTCTACTACATCTCGCCACGTGGTCATTATGACACGTGGCTAATGTCTTGTTTTTTTGTTGTGATGTACAAAGAAATGTGTAAAACTGTCTTCGTCTTCTATATTTTTATTGTCTTTTTCAGATATTTTCTTTATATTGTTACTGAAAATCACTCACTCTATCACTTCTCTCTCAAAAAATTGCCTTACAGTTCTGAACATTTGTGCTCAATCAAAATCAAAGAGAGGTTTCCTTCATAACACTGCAGAATTAAAGAATATAAATTAAAAATTAAGAAGTTATGTAAAGGCCAATTTGTGACAGAAAAACCAAGATTTAAAAACATGGACTAACATGTGCAATCCACTAACAACCATTTTTGCTAAAACTAGATTTGTCTTAAGAGCTTCCTCATAATTAAGCTGTCATCTTGTGAAACTTCTTTCGATTCAACATGTTGAAATCAATTATGAAACCCTCCAAAATCAGTACCCCAATTCATTCGCACCGCTTTAGTTGTACATATATAAAGGCTAAAGCATCATTTCACTCCTTCCAACCTTATGAATGATCAAACTGCATGAGATGATCCAACACCCATCAATCCACTGTAAAACAGTAAAGCATCTAAACACAATCCAAAAACTATATGTTCGGGATGGACCAGGATTGCAGGATCCCAATTTTAGCAATCCAGGCCGTTCGTTACAAATACAGTCTGGAACATGCCACGTGTATTAAATGTTGGACTCCCCAAGCCCTTTAATTCGAACAAAAACCACTCTCCCGATCCTAGTCTCCTGCATCTCTCTCTCTCTCTCTCTCTCTCTCTCTCTCTCTCTCTCTCTCCGTTATCTACATGGCATAACACCACGCAATATTCAGCAGACGTAAGCTTTTTTCTCTTTTATTTGTTTTTGGTTCATGGGTTTTTAACTTTTTCTTAAATTTTCTCTCTTTCACTTTCGCGGACCATTTTTCTTGTTGCAGAAGAGCCGGTCCTCATTTTTCGCTGACCAAGTCGATCAAGACGAAGAGGGAATTTTGACAAAGACCGACCAGTAGAAGATAATGAGATCGATTGAAAAGAAGAAGACGGGGAGGGCCATGAAAAAATCATATCAAGGCGAAACCTCGAGATACCTTTCACTTGTCTTCTGAACTTTAAAAAGCAGTTGCGCGTTTTTAGTAGGTGGGATGTTGCCGTATATCTCACGGCCTAAAGAATCGCCGTGTATCTGAATCCGTTTGGGAAGTTGTCTGGAAAATGACTTTCACTTTCCCCCATGTGCACGCAGTTTGCCTTGCCATGTTCATACTTTTCCATTTTTCATTATGCTTCTTTTTCAACCATCCGATCCCATGCTTTAGATCCTAACCGTTGAAATAATTCGGGATCGCGTCGTCTAAGGCCTCGTCAGTGTGTAAAAACCACGTTGTCAATATTTTTCCGCTTTCATTTTCAATAAAATTGGGCATTTTTATCATTTAAATTTAATTTTTTTAACGAACTCAATTTTGGCTATGCCTTTATATATTTTTTTTTTTAAAAAAAAAAAAAAAATTAAACGACTTCAAGCCAAGACAAGCAGTCGAGTACTTGCTCAGATGAGTTCTAGCTCGGCTTAGATGAGTACTAAGCCATGACAAGTAGAGCTTGAACACATTTTAAAACTCGAGCTCTTGAATATCTCACCTCTACTAATAGAGTTGAATTTGACAGCCAAATATCCGGTTTGACTCTCTTTAAAGTTTAGGGTGCACTTAAGATTGCGATTTCGTAGATGATAAGTGTGATTTTAAACCAAATCGTAAAACAAAAGTCGTTTGGGAACTGTGTTTTTTAAAATTGTGATTTGAAATCTCAAAAAATTAGCTTTTTTCAAATTGCAAATAAGAGAATTTTTTTTAAAATGGAGAATTTTAAATATTAATTTGTGATTTTAAAAGTTAAACTGCGATTTTGTCAAACGTTTAACTGCATTTTTAAAAACTATTTTTTTCAAATCGCGCATTTTAAAATTGTTATTTTAAATTATACTTTTTTAAAATTGCAAATCTAAAAGGACCATTAAGAGTCTCGTAAAATAAAAAGACTTTTAAAATATCAACTATCAAGGATAGGGAAAGACTTCAGCCAAAAAAAAAAAATCAAATTCAGAAACTTTTTTCAATATTGGGCCGGGGGCCCCGTGATATATAGGACCATCACTTCCTACTTCCTAGAAAACAAAATAGGGTGAAAAAAAAAAGGAAAAGAAGAGTAGACTCCAAAGGAAAATAGATCGAATAGTCGCTGCTTAAATCTTGATCACTTCTATGCATATCAATACTCTCTCATTACTAGTAAATCAATGGAAGCCATTACTCATCTTTTCGTCTACTCTTTCCTATTCTCCCTCTTAAGAACCTCCATTACTCTAGACACCATTACTCCAAGTCAATCAATCACAGACGGTGGCAGTACTCTAGTTTCAGCTAGCGGATCATTTCAATTGGGATTCTTCAGCCCAGGTAATTCCAAAAGTCGATACGTGGGAATATGGTACATGATATCTTCGGAGACAGTTGTATGGGTAGCCAACAGAAACGCTCCGCTTAACGATCAGTCAGGAGTTTTAAAGGTCACTGATGATGGAGTTCTTGTGCTTCTTAATAGCACCAATAGTATTGTTTGGTCATCTAATACATCAAGAACCGCAGAAAATCTAGTTGCACAGCTCTTGGACACTGGGAATCTTGTTGTGAAAGATAGAATTGATGATGACCCAGAGAAGTTTTTGTGGCAGAGTTTTGATTATCCATGTGACACACTCCTACCGGAAATGAAGCTTGGATGGAACTTAGTAACTGGCCTAGATAGATTTTTATCATCTTGGAAGAGCACGGAAGATCCTGCTCAAGGCGAGTTTTCACTACGTATCGATCTTCGTGGGCTTCCGCAACAGGTTTTCATGAAGAGAGATTCAATAAAGGCTAGAGTAGGGTCATGGAATGGCCTTCACTTTACGGGATATCCTGGATTAAGACAGAATCCGGTATATAATTATGAATTCGTGTTGAATGAGAAGGAGGTTTATTATGAGTACAAACTTCTAAACACTTCTGTTTTCTCAAGATATGGGGTAAACCCATCAGGCGTTGCGCAACGATTCACATGGATGGATCGGACACACAGTTGGGAGCCCTTCGTTACAGCCCAGTTAGATCAATGTGAAATTTTTGCCATCTGTGGTTCATATGCTTCCTGCGACATCAATAACTCTCCTGTATGTTCGTGCTTGGAAGGATTCTTACCCAAGTCTCCAAAAGATAGGGATCCAGTAGATAGGTCTGATGGGTGTGTTCGAAGGACTCCTTTGGAATGCAATGACAGAGATAAATTCCTGAAGCGCACGGGGGTGAAATTGCCGGACACATCTTCTTCCTTGTATAACAAGAGCATGACACTCGAGGAATGTAAAGGAATGTGTCTGAAAAACTGCTCCTGCACAGCATATGCAAGTTTAGATGTCAGGGGAGGAGGAAGCGGCTGCGTGCTTTGGTTTGGTAGCCTTGTTGACATTAGAGAATTCGCTGGGGGTGGGCAAGACCTCTATATAAGGATGGCCATTTCAGAACTGGGTACGATTTCACTTCTATTTTTTCTCTTTGGATTTTTCTGATTTTTTTTTATTTTTTTTTATTAGAGAAATGATTCATTTAATTTCATTGTGGGTCGCTTATATTTGGCCCCAAAGATCTGATGGTGATTTTCAAAAGGGGAAGAATGAAAGAAGGGCATGGGGAGGGTGTATAACACAACCCTTTTAAGTAAGACATAATTAAGAACAACTACATCCATTGGTTTTCAATTGGCGAAAGTAGATTTATTATATATGTTCATTCATTTTAAGAGGGGAATTTGGGAATATTATAATATTAATAAAATGATTAAATTTATTATTTTTAATTCTTAGTTTAAGTTTTTTAAAAAGTAATAATTTTACATGGTATCAAAGCATAGTTCTTGAGTTTAAACCTTGATTCTACAATTTATCGATTTTTAATAAATATTCTACGTGTTTGACCTTATTTATTAAGAGGGAGTTTGAACTCATACCTAATCAGGGGAGTGTTAGAATAATAAAATAGTTAAATTCATCATTTTCTATCAGCTAAGGTCCTAACTTTGAATGGTGTCTCCGTAATTGAACTCCTATTTTAATTGAATATTCCACGTCTTCAGCCTAATGATTAGATTTATCATTTATTTCTAGCTTAAGCTTTTAGATATGTTGTAATTTAACTGGGATAACCAACATTGATATACAATATATGATATATTACAACCACAAACTTGACAAATTGTAATGCCAGGAAACTAGAAGTGGTGGTTGTACGTGGTGGTGTTGAGCTCAACTGCTTTATCCACCTCATTTAATTTGCACCCATTTCCCCGTCTAGAATATGGGCAAGACGAGTTATTCTCAAAGTCACCTGACTTTGTTTTGATCTTTCAGGTCGTCTTGAGAAAAAGAGGCACTTCAACAAGAAGAAATTAGTAGCAATTATGGTCGGCTCAACATTACTAGTGGTGGGAATGACAATAGTTGGACTAGTCTCATACATATGGAAGAAGAAACTCAAAAACCAAGGTAAATTTGTAAGAAATGGACTCCGATAATAATTGATTCATGATGGTAGACTTATAGCTAAGAAATTTTAATAAATAGGTCTTTCATGAGGAGCAGATTGAGGGGTAAGTAATTTGCTTCTGATAAAAGAACTACCCAAGATTTTTCATGCCATGCATCTCTTGTTATTTCAGAAATGACAAAAAGAAGTCAGAAGAAGGATTATAATAATGAAAGTGGGAATGAAGATATGGAGTTACCAATATTTGATATGGTAGCCATAGCTAATGCAACAGACAATTTTTCAAACAACAACAAGCTGGGAGAAGGTGGCTTTGGACCTGTGTACAAGGTAAATAACAACAAAACAAGGTGAGCTATATTTTTTATTTTCCAAATTATACCGACTCTTTCATTTTCAGGGTATATTGCCAGAAGGAAGAAATATAGCTGTGAAGAGGCTTTCAAAGACTTCTGGACAAGGACTAAACGAGTTCAAAAATGAAGTTAATTTGATTGCCAAACTTCAACACCGTAATCTTGTGAAGCTTCTCGGTTCTTGCATTCAAGAAAATGAAAATATGTTAATCTATGAATACATGCCCAACAAAAGCTTGGATGCCTTTATTTTTGGTTTGAATCTTGATCTTGACTTAATCCAGAACATT
Source organism: Alnus rubra (assembly GCA_028654335.1). Classification (NCBI taxonomy): domain Eukaryota; kingdom Viridiplantae; phylum Streptophyta; class Magnoliopsida; order Fagales; family Betulaceae; genus Alnus; species Alnus rubra. Next base: position 1,936,657 of record JAJPGS010000001.1, on the reverse strand, counting down.
CGTGTTTAGTCTTATTCTCTTTCATTAATAAACTTGTTTGTTGAGAATTTAGCCAGGTATGCACTAATATGAATGTGAAATTGGACAGATAAAGCAAAGAGTAAATTACTAGATTGGCATGAGCGCATCAACATTATTCGTGGTGTTGCTAAAGGGCTTCTCTATCTTCATGAAGATTCTAGACTGAGAATTATTCATAGGGATCTAAAAGCTAGCAATATCCTTTTAGATAACGATATGAATCCAAAAATTTCAGACTTTGGCCTGGCTAGATCATTTGGAGAAGATCAAATTGATTCCAAGACCAAAAGGATTTTCGGAACATAGTAAGTATGCTTAAACTTCTTTAATAGGTTACGTTTAGCTATTTTTTTAATTTTTTTTTTTTGCGATGATATTTTTGCAGTGGTTATATGTCTCCCGAGTATGCGGCGCATGGACAGTACTCGATAAAATCTGATGTATTTAGCTTTGGAGTTTTAGTATTAGAGATAATGAGTGGAAAGAAGAACAGAGGATTTTGTCACTCAGACCACCACCTTAATCTTATTGGACATGTAAGCATAACAAATAGTGACAAATCATAATGATTTACTTTTATATTTATGGAAACATCTTATTAACAATGTAGTTATTGACAGTACAAAGGGTCACATAATGCCCCTATTATCTTGATGTTCTTTCAATAGTCATGGGCTAGTTTGAATGCTGTCCGACCAACAAAAATTTGGTTTTCCTTTCTTTCAGGCATGGAAATTATGGATTGAAGACAGGTCAATGGAACTAATTGAAGACAACTTGGCAGCTGACTTGTGCACTCTATCTAATGTATTACGACACATTCATGTGGGTCTGTTATGTGTGCAACAAAGACCAGAAGATAGACCAAACATGTCGTCTGTGGTTCAAATGTTGAGTAATGAGAGTTTATTGCCTAAGCCAAAACAGCCAGGTTTCTTTACAGATTCACTTGAAGCAGATTCTTCTTCTAGCAAGCATGGAACTTGTTCAGTAAACGAAATCACCATTACATTATTTGAAGCACGGTAAACAACGTCACTTGAGCATAAAAGTGAAGAGAGTTTTTTTTTTTTTTTTATGGATTTATGTAATCTTGAGTTCTTGACTTCAGCATATTTAGCTAAACAAAAAATGTATGGAAACTGCTATACTTTAGCACATAAGGGTCAAAAAGAGAAAGATAAATAGTTTTGGCTTAGAGCAATGCTACTTCTACTATATTCATGTTGTTTATTCATCTAGTGGATAATGTTTACACAAAGGGTAATGCTAGAAAAATTCAATAGTTGATTTGAAAAAAACTGTACAGAAATGTAATGTAGATGTACACCAAATGGACGTGTATCAGGTTTCAAGGAGTAATGCTAGAAGTCTCTCTTGTGTCTTTCTAATAATGATGTGACTTTTAAAATTACCATTGGACTTGTGACTGATCACTATTAAATTTTGATCAAGTTGTGATTTTAAAAGCCACCTGATTTTTTCAGAGACACAAGAGGGACTTTGGTCTCAAAGATATATAGTGTTTATATAAAGAGTAATGCTAGCAACTACATTTTTATTTCATAATATTGATGTGACAATTTCAACCAATATGCAGACTAGTCATTATTTTTTTTTAAAAAAAATCAAATGTTAATTTGGAATTGTTATGTTAATATTATGGGATAGTATATAGCATTACACTTGCATAAAATTGAGAAACAAGTTCTTAAACAACAAGCACAAATCTATAATTCGTACTAGTTTTTTTTACGTATATAATTAACTAGATTTTTCGGATCTTATTTCCTTTATACTTTTATTTGATTTTTTAACTCCTACAACATAAAAATTCACCTTAAATCGAAAAATCAACACAAAAATTATATAACCTTTTGGAAGCAAGTCAACCTTTTCAGGGTTGGGCTTGGACTCCTTTTCTCCTCCTATTCCTTTATATATTCTTATCGCCATTGGGGGTTGAATAATGTGATTACTTATTAAAAAAAAATAAAAAAATTGAATACATGTAATTTATTTTGATTCCTTACAAGATAATTTACAATATACATTTACATATTTTCAATCTTATTCTTAAATTTTTATTTTGTTTCTTAAATTTAATGTAATGTTCTAATTTGTTATGCAGTTTTAATTAGTAAAAATTCGCACATGACGTGGGTTACATGCTAGTAAAAATAAAATCGAATCTTATCCGATACTATTTGCCTTTTTGTGGTTGATTTAGGGTGCGTTTAGGATTGCAATTTCGTAGACAATAAGTGCGATTTTAAACCAAATCGCAGAACATAAATCGTTTGTAAATTGCGTTTTTAAAAATTACGATTTGAAAACGCAGAAAATCTACTTTTTCAAATCTCAGATAAGATTGTGCTTTTTTGAAAACGTAGAATTTTAAAGGTAAATTCACAATTTTAAAGACTAAACTGCGATTTTGCCAAACGCTTAACTGCGTTTTTAAAATTACTTTTTCAAATCGCACATTTTAAAATCGTTATTTTAAATCGCACTTTTTAAATTCGCAAACTCAGACCGACTCTTAGTGTTTGTGTAAAGAAACAAGAAAAGATAAAAGGAAATTGAAGTGTCGGGGCAAACCGGTCATTCACTTTCTCTCCCTTTTTCTTTTCTTTTTCCCTTTCTTTTCCCATCCCTCACGCACGTTCCCTTTCCTCTTTTCTTTCCTTTTTCTTCCTTCTCTTTTCTCCCTTTCTCCTTCATCACGCACGCACACGCAGAGATTGGGAGAGAGTTGCCGAGAGAGAGAGAGAGAGATGCAGAGATTGAGAGAGAAAGAGTGAGATCGTGTTGTAGAGGAAGAGAAGCAGACCGAAAGAAGAAGAAGAAGAAGAAGAGAAGATGGGTTTTCGGACATGGGTTTTCATGAGGTAAATCTCTAGGTTTTCTTTGTGTTTTCGTTGTACCCATCGATTATATAGCACGAAAATCATGTTTAATTGTTAGGATTATGTTGGGTTTGACTTAGGTTGATTTTTGGGGGCTTTGGTAGGGGATAACTGAATGGATGTTCTTGGAGATTGTTTTTGGGCTAAATGGCTTTTAGGAAAAATAGAGCATTGAATGGTGCTTGGATGAAGAAAAGAAAATAGTATGAGTTGCTATGATTTTCACTTAGGTCCGAATTTAGGTTAAAATGGAATTGGGTTTGTTTTGATTAAACCATTTGATGGGTATTGTTGTTTTGGAATGGGTTTCGGTTTTGTGAAGATTATTGTTGATTGTTGGGTGGTTTATTAAGGGATTTATTCCATGGAAGCTAGAAATGTAAGGTTTGAAGCTTCTTTGTGATTTCACTATACCTATTGGTTTTAGAACTAAGAAACCTTATATTATTGTTATAATCTTGATCGGGTCTGAAATTAGGGTATTTGTTTAGGAATTTTGGGGTTTATAGGTTGTCTAAAAGTTTTAAGTAATCTAGCCAAACCAGAGTTGGAGCGTGCATGAGGCCTTAAGTTAGAAGGTTTAAAGAAAACTCATTAGGATGTTAATTGGGGTCAAATGAATCTAAGGTGTTAAAATATAATAATAATTCAAAGGGGTATAGAGTGACTAAATACATTCTAAGCAAGGGAGCTAGGTGAGTAAATAAATGAATAAAAATGACAGAATAAATACGTAGATAAAATACATTAGCATAATAAAAGAATAAATCAATAAATAGGTAAAGCAATTAAATAAATAGATTATGAGATTTTAGTCTAATATAATTAAAGATATTAAGATAACCTTTAGAGTATAAATTGTTAAGGCTCTAGGTTGAATAAAAGTTTGTGATAGTTACTCAAGTAGGACGACAAGTTAAGGGTTAGATCGTGATGCATTACTAGTACCAAGATGGATAACCGTGCTTGTCTAATCTTTAGGAAAGTGAGAAATGCTACATGAGAGCACGTGTGTAACTTTATGTGAATGGGGTCTAGGGTTTGATAGTTTGACCGAGTCTAGCAATGCAATAATTGCAGGCACAAAATACGGGATTGGAGGTTTAGGACTGAAACTAGTCCTCTAATGTATCGTACAAGGTAATTGGATCGATGCCCATTTTCGAGTCAAGCAAACGAACGTGAGTATTTGAGTCGTGAGTCCTTCATAGTCTACCAAGGTAAGTATAATTACTTACTGAGAATGATACTCTCTCTTTAAAATGCTTTTAAGGATTTAAATGTTTTATAAATGAAATGCGTATTGAACGGAGAATGGGTTTGACGTGCTTTTTATGCGATATGAGATGTGCCAAAAATAAGTTAAAGAAAAGATATTGGATATGGCATGATTGTGAAAGTAAATAATTATTTATTTTTATAGATGGCATGATGTTGCATATGATTGTTAGAATGTGAATGTAATGCATGATGAGAATGTGATAAGAAATAATGATGAAACAAGAACGCAAAATATTGAGTTAAGACTACAAAAACGAGAATAAGAGACTAATGCATTTGGGACTACGGACCCCTACATGTGTGGAGTACGGGCCACACAGTGTTGTTAACTTAATAATAATAATATGGGGAGTACGGGCCCCAGTGTTGTATTACAATTGAAGAAGTTAATTGTAGGGAGTATGGGCCCCATCAGCCGTAAACGCAGAGGAGTACGGGCCTCTGGTAAGCCGAAGGGAGTACGGGCCCTTATGTGAGAAAAGAAAGAAACATAACGAGAAAGTATGAGAACAATAAATGAAAGCATTGCATATGTTATGTGTTCATATATTGTGAAATAGTGTTCATGAGATAGAGATTGATGTTTATGAATTGTTCTTGCTTAGATGTGTGCATATGCTAGTGTTCCGCTCAAGGATGTAGAATGCATGGTATAGGTGTATAGCTGATTTCTATGTTATATTTTCATAATTAAGGTAATGTGTGAAAGATGAATTTCTCTGTAGTGTTTACTTTAATAGCTATGTTTTGCCTTGATAAACATATAATCTAGCGTAGCTATTATTGTTTAAAGTTAGTAAGTTTTTATACTGCGGAGGCGGTGGACTCATACTTTCACCTATGCGGACGTGGCCAACACCACGACCGTATAGATATTGTTTGTGTTGCAGGTTTAGTTGTCACGTGCGATAGATTGTGTGCGAGCCTAGAGGTTATCGAAGGGAATTCCTTCGTAGTGCTTTGGGAGGTGTAGACTTTGCCTAAGTCAGTTCCTCCTCATTTGTAGTAATTTGTGTAGCATTGTGAGATGTAATGAATTTGTATAATGATATAGATGCTTTGGTTAGTTTCTTGTATGTCTATGAGGTCAATTCAAAAGAAAAATTATTCAAGTTTTCTGCTGCGTTATTTGTTTGAGGTTTTAGAAGTAGCGTCTTGTGGTTAATTAAGAAAATTTTCACTTTCGACTTGTTATATAAAGTCAGGGCGCTACAGGAAAATTACACATTTGATGTTTATGTTACAAAGGATGAGCGGATTAAGGTATTGCATTTCAACCCTTGGGGTGCATTTAATTACATTGCCGTTGCTGTTTGATTGGGAGGAATTATAGCAGAATATTAGGGAAGAAGGCAATGATGTGGACTTTAGAATTGTGGAGAGCCAGTGTGCTGTTAGTCCTGGTTTGAAGACAGGAGTGCCATATGATTACTTGGACACTGGCCCTGGAAGTGGCTGGGACCAATTTCTGAGGAATGCTGATGAGGTGTTGCTCTAATTCATGGGCAGACTATACTTGTAATCAGGGTTCTTTGTTTTCTGTGCAGTTGCTCAAAATACAAGATTTTGCATCTGCAATCATAATAACATAATGATGAATCTCATTTTGGTGCAACTTCCATTATTGTTTTCTAATTTCTATTAACGATTGATGGTTGTTCCTCAAACTTGTTCTTAAAATTTAGTTTCTGGTGCTTTGTTAGAATATATTTAGCTGATTTGCTTACATTTGAATTAAATCACAAACTTAACACTCAATGCACCATACACAAATGAACAAAGTTTGGTTAATCTGCTTGTAGAAAATGATCCACTAAATAGCATTTATGTGGCACATTCGCAGTGTAGTATGGGTGAGTTTTTAGACATTGACATGTACCACCTAGCTAGAGCACGAATACTTGCATAGGACATATGTGAGACATGTTGCTTTAAATCAAGCTTTAGCGTCTATTTGGATTTGCAATTTCAAAAATTGTTATTTTAAGATGTTGCAATTATTTAGAGTTTTGTATAATTAGCCCATGCTCGATTGCACTGAAACAATATCTTCTTTTCGAAAGTGAAACAATATCTTCAATTACACTTACCTTAATTTTCAATGGATATAGTTTCAGAAATATCCTTTATGATATCTTGGGCTCCTTTGCGTTGAAGAAACTCTATCTTTAGAAAGAAGCAGAAAGGGAATTCAATAACAGACTGCAATATACTGCTCTGATATATGCCAATATAGTCTTTCAGTCAACTTAATTTCGTATATCCTCCCAATATTTGATGATCATTTGTTTGTTTGCAACTTTTCTTGTAACAAGCAAATTAGTTATTGGTATGTTATTACAATTGAAATTATGCTTATCTCAACATGGAAGCTTATTTCTAGTCCAAGATTTGAATGGGATTGTAGTGTTTTGTAAGCATTCGAACATCCAATCCAACGGAGTTTGAATGTTGGTCTCTAGAACTCTATTGAGTGAGGTGTTCAAACACCCCTTGGAGCACGGCATCCAACATTGGCCCATTTAGGCAATTTCAATTTAGCATTTTGATAATTTGATTTGTTTATGGTTTCCCTAAGGGTAAGATTGTAAGCTGTGAAGCCCCTCAAATTTTAGTTGAATAACAATTTAGAGATTCTCTCTCTCTATTTTGATAAGTTTTATATTAGGTTTCGTATTTGTGTTGGTAAATCTCAGTGTCAAAACATTGGTCATTTGGATTGTAATCGAAAGTAATAGAGTTAGAGTTGAGTGTGGTTTGAAATTTGGTTCAAGTCTTGCCCGACCCACAATCGAGTGTGCAAGTTTTTTTAAAAATGCGAAATTCGCTTGACGTTGACCCATGCTTGAGCATACAAGTTCCATGTAGAGAGTGGTTGATCGAAAGGAGAATGAGCTAGAAGAGGAAAAGATCAAGAGAAGATTAGTTTCTTTGATATAGACTTTGAAACATGTGTAAGTTTGCCATTTGCTACAATTGTGATGTACAAAGAAATGTGTACAATTGTCTTCATTTCAGACAGTTTTTGTAAGCGTCTTCTATATTTTTACTGTCTTTTTCAGATGTTTTCTTTATATTGTTACTGAAAATCACTCTATCTATCACTTCTCTCTCAACAAATTGCCTTACAGTTCTGAACATTTGTGCTCAATCAAAATCAAAGAGAGGTTTCCTTCATAACACTGCAGAATTAAAGAATATAAATTAAAAATTAAGAAGTTATGTAAAGGCCAATTTGTGACAGAAAAAACAAGATTTAAAAACATGGAATAACATGTGCAATCCACTAATAACCATTTTTGCTAAAACTAGATTTGTCTTAAGAGCTTCCTCATAAGCTGTCATCTTGTGAAACTTCTTCTTTCGATTCAACATGTATCAGTTCCCCAATTCATTCACACCGCTTTAGTTGTGCTTAAAGGCTAAAGCATCATTTCACTCCTTCCACCCTTATGAATGATCAAACTGAGACGATCCAACACCCAATCCACTGTAAAACGGTAAAGCATCTAAACACAATCCAAAAACTATGAGCCTGTTTGGTTGCTGTTTTGGAAACGGGTTTTCTGTTTCCAAAACAGGAAAACCGTTTTTACCATGTACCCCATCCGTTTGGCTATTAGTTTTAAAAACAAAAACTTAAGTAAACAAAATCACTAAAAACACGAAAGATGGAAACAACTTTAAGTTGTTTCTGAAAACAGGTTTTTGTTTCATCCGTGGTTCTAATCTTCACAGGTCCATTTTCCTCAACCTTCTTCATCCTGTTCAGCGTGCTGGCATTCATTCTCCCCACCTGTAAGCTCAGACAAAAATCATCCCCCTAAGTGCATCTCAGTGCTATTACTCTCCCTCTATCTGCCTTCATCTACCCTATGAGTCGATTGCAAGTTTCAGTTATGTTTTTAAGGAACCCATTGATGAGCATCTCGTGTTCCAGAGGATCGAAAAAAAATTGTGTCAATAATGATCAACTCCTCTCTTATGGTGGCTCCAACCTGCAAAAACAGCTCCATTCAGTGCACTTGGTCGCAAGTTCTGTGGGTTTTGATTTTTGTGGGTTTGCTTGTTTGACTCAATACCTGTGCATTTGTTGGGCAACCTCTTTGTAAGTTTTGGATGGTACTGGGCGATTTCTAATTCTGTGGGTTTTGTATGTTTTGAGTCAATGTGATATCTGCTACGGGCTGGTTTGAGTCCATGTGATATTTTTTGTTTGTTTGTTTGTTATTATTATTATTATTATGGGTGCGTTTCTGCATTCTATTTGGTTTGTGAACGAAGGGGTATGCCATCTCATAATGCTATTTGATTGTTTTTAGGTTGTTGGGTTCAATTTTATGACTGTAATTTTTATGGGAATTTTTGCACATTAGGTTGTTGATTCTTGGTTTTGTCCAGCTTTGTGCTATATTTTCCTGCGTGGTTCATCTGTAGTGTTTTTTTTCTTATGAAAAATACTGAGCGAGAAGCATTTTGTATTGAACATGGTTACTACAATAATGGGTCTGGAACTGTAATGGCCGGAGGCAATGTTTGGTAATATGTGGGGCTTAATTTTGATGGGTTTGCTCGAAAGAGAATGATTTTGGTTTGTGAAGGGGTGTGTGTGAGTTATAGACATGGTATGTACATCTCTTTTTAGTTGTATAGCAGAAGGTGATATATGATGAGTAACATACAAGTTTGTTAGCACGGTGTTTATAATTAGCTCTTGTTTTGCAATTTGTTATAGAATTTTGGATGTCATGCATTGCTTAATTGTATGAAGTAACCATTAATCATATGTTTGTCTTGGAAGATAACTCTGTGGGAACTCTCTGGTGAGGCTCCACCTTTTAAATCTTGTCATTTTCTTTAAAAATATAGGAGAACAATTTGAAAAAAAAGAAATTTTGTCTCTGTAATTACAAGTTCGGAAAAGAATAAAACTAGGTTGTAGTTATAATGTTATATATCATTTATTTAGTTGGAATGGTTGTCTGCTCAATTTAGAAAGAAAAAAAAAAAAAAAAGAATCTGTCTTTTCCTCTTGTGATCATATTGTAGGAAAACAGCCGATGCTCTGTGTTGCTGAGTTGGTGCCTTGGCATCTTGGGGGCTAAGAAGCAGGAGCCTGCATCCTATTCAACTGCAGTTTGAAAGGTTATTATACATGGGGATGAAAGTAGTGGATTGGGACGATTGTGATGTTCCAGGCAGTTTATTAATGGCTACCATATCAAAAAATTTGTAATTGAAATTTATCTCCTGTGCACATTGCTTCAAAGATGATTTTAATCCCTTTTGATTATTTATTGAATTTGAATTAGTTAAAAGCAATTGAGCTTGATTCAATTTAAACTTGGGTCTCATTATTTTGGAGGGAAAATGCTCTACTTCTCAAATTTTTATCCCCAAAAGTGGTTCCCAAATGATGTGTCATCATCCAATGAGATAATGACATATTTTTCAAAATGATAGATTGCATGAGATTGTGACACATCATTTGGGAACCAAATTTTGAAAAAAGATATTTGAGATGCGTAGCACTTCTATGCTAAATTGCTAATAATACTATTTGCATGTCATCAAATATACCGAATTTCCACTATTGATTTATTCTCAATTTTTATTTTTATTTTTATTTTTTTTGTATAAATTTCTCAGTTTGAATTGACCATAGACAAAACAACAAAGAAGCTATTTTGTAAGTTGCAGTTTTCAGAAAAATTGAGAGCAGAGAACATCCAGCGGCAAGCACATATTTTATCCAAAAGATAGAACTTAGCCGGACGTCAGGGAGGGTTTGCATCATTTTGTTTTATTGTCAGTTTTGGAAATCACCCAATAGGTGGAAAAACCACCGAATTGAAAACGTGTGTTGTAACACCGAACAGTTTTTTATTTTTCCTTTTCAAGTTAAAACTGTTTTAAAAACAATAGTCCAAATGTATAAAGCACTGTTTTCTGTTTTCATAAACTATTTTCAGAAACAGTTTGGTAAACACATTTTTAGCGAGAAAATAATAGAAAATTATTTTCAATTTTGTTCTCGAAAACAGTTCTTAGAAACAAACAGAAATTGATTTTCCAAACGAGCCCTATATGTTTGGGATGGCCCGACCGGAATTTGTCTGAAAAATGACTTTCACTTTCCCCCATGTGCACGTAGGTTGCCTTGCCATGTTCACGCTTTTCCATTTTCATTATACTTCTTTTTCAACCATCCGATCCCATTGAGTAATTCTACATATACATTAAGTGTCCATAAAAAAAATAAGATAGCTTTTAAAATTATCATTTGATCAAAATCATCATTTGATCAATCACACGTCCAATAATAATTTTTAAAACCACCTCATTTTTTTATGGACACTTAATATACATGTAAAATTACTCAATCTTATGCTTCAGATCTTGACCATTGAAATAATTGTTCCAACTATGAGCTATCACACACTAAATTCTTTGCACCTATCTTTCATCAACACCCTTTTATTCTGCAACGTTTTCAACCCTTAGATTGCCACTCTTTTAATCTTGACCACCAAAGCTCCATTTATGAATAATAGAAATGATATAAATATATCTTCTACTATTTCATTTTCAAATTTATCACTAAATTTATATGACCCACATTGGAGCCTCTATTAAAACGGCCATAAGCACACTCTCTCCCTTTATATACTACTTTCTATATTACTTTATCCAAATACAAAATGATAAACCATTAGAAAATCAATGGAAGTCTTATTGAGACAATTTCTAGTATGGTGATGTGTCTGCCCCTGATTTGCTTCTTCAGTGGTTCAGACCTTCCCGATGACCTGCAAAAGAACGAGGGTATGCCGAGGGTTGGCCAACGTTCCTCCCTCCGATGCCTAAGTCAGTGGCGAGTTGGTGAGAGCCTAAAAGAGAGTAATCAGACCTTATGAAATACATGAGGAGTTAAGTATTTAAAGGCATGCTTGAGCGAGTGGAGCAACTATGCTGGGAACAGTGTCTCCCTGATTTTCTAGGATTACTGACCATCATGGTATGTGATGAACAGTGATCCGATACAATGTGACCAATGACTAGGCATGGTGTTCAGACGCCCGGTATGGTGTGCAGGGCTAGGATTAGGTGCACAGTACTGACGCCTAATCTGGTTTCTGACCTGATTTGACTTCACTAAGCATTCAGGTTAATAAATGCTGAAAATCCTAATAAATGTTGGAGATCTTATTTACTAAACCCCCTATATTTGTCAGAGCAGACGCACTTTGCATTGTGTGTCTTGGTGACATTCCCGACATCATTGTCTGCTTGTACTGAGTCCTCAATCACCTTCATGGTTGGCAATACACTCTCATCTCGACGACTAGTTTACTCTCCGGGTGTGACCACGGATATCTGAATCGTGTGCGACCGGCCAGTTCACTCCTACCCCTACAGATCCGATCGGGTTTAGCTTGACCGGGGGCCTACCTGGGCTTGGGGAATGATAATTCCCCAAAAGCTACCCCCCAATTCTCTTATTTGAATTTTGCATGTAAGAGAATTTTCCATGATAATTGCCGGATTGCTTTTTTCCTTGGTATTCTAGCTTATGATCAAGGTTGCTTATTTCCGAGCTACCCCCCTTATTAGAGGGAGGACAACTGAGCCTGGTTTCCGAGTTACCCCCTTATTCGAGGGAGGATAGCCGAGCCCAATTTTCCAATCTACCCCTCATATCCAAAGGAGGATAACTAATACCAGCTTCCAAGCTACCCCCTTATCTGATGGAGGATAGCTGAGCCTAATCTTTCGAGCTACCCCCCATATCTGAAGGAGGATAGCTGATACCAGCTTCCAAGCTACCCCTTTTATCCTAAAGAGGATAGCTAATTCCAGTTTCCTCTATCATTCTTGTGAGCCTTTCCTGGCTACCTTCTGAGCCGAGGAAGGTAGTGTGTTTGAAAGCTTCTCCCCCTTCAAGTCCTCAATAACACGAATCTGGAATTCTAGTTTTCGGTGCTTAGGACTTATCAACTCTCGGGCGATGCCTACCATCAATGGATATCAATCAATCCTGTGAAGATGTTGGTTCCCGTTTGATTTGTTATAGGGTTTGTCTCCCCGTCCAGATTTGTTATAGGGGTTTTCTCCCCGTCCAGTGGCTTATCGAATCACCCCCCTTATCCGAAGAAGGACAACATTTCAACACCCAAGCTATCCCCTTATCCGAAAGAGGATAGCTACTTCCAGGCTTCCAAGTTATCCCCCTTATCCGAAGGAGCATAACCCTTCAGCGTTCTTGAGAGTCAATCTTCAGAGCCGCGGAAGGTAGCATTCTTGAGAGTGTCTCCCCCGCCAATATTCGTCAATGAAGGGTTCGGGGGGAGAAGTCTACCAGGCCACCTTCCGAGTCGCAGAAGGTGGCGTTCTTGAGAAAAGCTTGGGAGTCACAATTTCGAGGAGGCATGCACCACACCAATCAATTGATGAAAGAGGTGAATCTGTTCTTTTAGTAAGAGAGCTCCGGCAATTTGGGAGTACATAAGACTTACACGTAGTACTTTTTCCAATGTTCTGCATTCCATGCTTTTGAAAGTGGGCCCTCATCTATAGACTTCATCAACCTGCACCATGTCTTGCCTCAAGGCGATTGAAGGCTCAGCTCAGATCAAGACCTTCTGGTTTGCAGCATTGATTTCCTGGTCTGTTACGAATCCCGCTCGGGCCAACACATCAGCTTGGACATTCCTTGTTAAAACAAAACTAAAACTCGCGTACCTTTTTCAAACTTGTGGAATCACTCCGGATCCCTATAGAATCCTCCCACTATTGTATAGATCTCGGGAAGAGTTTCTCGATTTCCATGCCGCGCTTGACTTCGGCTTCTCTCTCGCCTATCTCAGGAAGGTCTTCTGTCTCTATGACCTTCCTAATATCCTAGGGTTCGGTCTCGCTCTCCTCTGTGTTGGCGATTCCAAGCCGGTTCTTGTTGACCCCTCTGGTTTACAAGAAGCCGGTTCCTGGCCGGTGGAACCCCAGGTATCCTTCAGGGCTCCTCATACATCGGGTCCTTATTGATTGCCGAAAGGACCTCTTCAATCGGAGCATTGAGGGGGGTCCAATTGTAATCTTGAAACTTCTTCACCTTCTCGAAGCTCGACACTCGAGCTGGTTTGGAACCCAGGAATGCTCGGAACGTCTCCTCTTAATTGATGAACTCTTAACTTCTTTCCATAAATTCATGGAGATTACACGGTGGCTTTCAAGCCAAATCCTCCACTAAAGGCCCGCCCTTCTTGATTCCTTGGAATAGGGCACAGTGAATAAACTCTTCTATAGCGTCCTCGATAGTAAGCTTTTCTCGGTTGAAGCGCATGAGAAAGTTCTTCAGCGACTCCTCGGGACCCTGATGTAAGGACATCAAGGACCCTTCAGGCTTCTTCCACACTATTCCATCCATAAACTGAGTCAAGAACATCTTCCCGAAGTCATCAAAGTTACTAATGGACTTCGGTGGGAGCCTCCTGAACTAGTCTCGGGCGCTCCCTGACAGTATGAGGGGAAAGGCTCAGCACACCACTTTGTCGGGCGTTCCATGTAGATCCAGATGAGCTCGAAAATTATCCATGTGCTCGACTGGGTGTTCAAGTCTGGTGTAGACCAGGATATCCGAGACCTTAAATCTTTCCAGAAGTCGAAAGATTGCCACTTCATTCGTGAACGGCAAGGTTGTTCTTTGCAACAAGCTATCCACTTTGGAGGTGCTTCCTATGTGCCGTTGTTGGACCACTCCGGAAAGAAGGTCACATCGCTACTCCAACTTCACGGTCAAGTCTTTTAACTACTTCTCTTCCCCTTTCTCCTCCTTTTGAGAAGAAAGGGGAAGAGAATCCTCTTGGTTCTGGTTCAACATTTTGTCCTTTTTGACTCGGCTTCCTATCTGACTATTGCGAGCCTCTTCATTTTCGGGTGGTACCGCCTTCGAATGAGAAGGTCCCGGAATGCGTGCCTGCAAGGTAGCATTCTTACTTGCTAAGTCCGTCAACTCTTTCTCCATTTGAGCAATCTTCTTGCTGAGGAGATCCATTGCGATTTGGAGGTCATTCGAAGTCCCCGCGTCGTCCTGGGCACTCCGGCCCCGACTATTCCTTTGCATTCTGCGATTTTCTGATTATGTTGTCACCATCACAAATATTTTTGTAAGAATGATAGACCACTCCCACAGACGGCGCCAAACTGTGGAGACAGTTTTCGCTATGGTGACGTGTCTGCCCCTAATTCGCCCCTTCAGTGGTTCAAACCTTCCCATTCCTGCAAAACAAACAGGGTACGCCGGGGGTTGGCAGGCGTTTCTCCCTCTGATGCCTAAGTCAGTGGTGAGTTGGTGAGAGCCCAAAAAAGAAAAATCAGACCTTATGAAACACCTGGGAGTCAAGTATTTATAGGCATGCTAGAGTGAGTGGAGGAGCTGTGCTGGGAACAGTGTCTCCCTGGTTTTCTAGGATTACTGACCATCATGGTATGGGATGAACAGTGATCCGGTACAATGTGACCAGTGACTAGGCATGGTGTTCTGAAGCTCAGTATGGTGTGCATGGCTAAGATTAGGTGCACAGTACTGATGCCTAATCTAGTTTCTGACCTGATTTGACTCCACCAAGCACTCAGGTTAATAAATGTTGTAGATCCTAATAAATGCTGGAGATCTTATTTACTGAACCCCCCATACTTGTCAGAGCAGACGCACTTTGCATTGCGTGTCTCCATGACATTCCCGACATCATTGTCTACTTGTACCGAGTCCTCAATCACCTTCATGGTTGGCAGTACACGCGCTCTCATCTCAGCGACTGGTTTACTCTCCAAGTGTGACCACACATATCCAAATCGTGTGCAACCGGCCTATTCACTCCTACCCCGACAGATCCGATCGGGTTTAGCTTGATCGTGGGCCTACCCGGGCTTGGGGAATGATAATTATCTTTTTGCCTACTCTTTCTTATTCTCCCTCTCTTTAGAACCTCCATTACACTAGACACCATTATATTCTTGGTTGGCTGGGAGGGGATCCCTAGCAAAACACAGTTCATAAATGAGCAAGAAATAAGAAAAGAGAAGGAAAAGAATCCTAGAAACTGAGAACTTGTTGAGATTGCATGCATTACCATACGTGTGAATCGTAACTATTATTACCAAAATTTTACAAATTATGGTTAAAAATAAGACACCATCGATTTCTGTCCCCTAAACTAATAAAAAAAAATGTCAATTTACTCCCACTGACGAAAATACCTTTTATAATTTTTTAAAAAAAAATCTTAAAATTATAAAAAAAATTAAAAAATCTAAAAATAAAAAACAAGACAAATATTATTATTATTTTCGTTTTTTAATTTTTTTCTTTCTAAAAACTGACTTATTTTTTTTAAAAAAAAAATGAAATAACAAGAAAAAATGAAAAAACAAGGCGATCATTTTATTTTTATTTGTATTTTTTTAATTTTTATTTTTGCTTTTAAATTTTAAATTTTTAGTTTTTAGTTTTTAGTTTTACAACAATTAATTTTTATTTTTAAAAATTTTAGTTTAATTCTTGACTATAGAGATATATAATAAGTGGTGAAGACCTCTGCACAGTACCAATTTATTTGAACGTGTGAACAGTAAATTTTTGTTGCACCCCCATGAAATTACTATTTTACCCTTCAGCTGTCTTCATTGGACCTAAAACAAGCAGGGGTATTTTGTCTAACAACATTTTGTTGGATTTTAAAATTTTACTATTTTCCCCTATATCCTTCTGCTGGTAAAGGAATCTTCTTGGCATTTTTGTCTTTTACATTGAAATTACCTTTTTACCCTCTAAATTTGTAAAGAGTGTAGTTTTTTTGAAGGGATTTCGGTCTTTTCTTTCATATATTAGTTTTACCTTTTTGCACCTCTAAATCCTTTTGACTTCAAAAAATAAGATGGGGTTTTTGGTTTTTTTATTTGAATACTTTAGTACCCTTTTGGTTGTTAAAAAAAGGGTTTTTTTTTAAGGTCTTTTTTGTCTTTTCACTTTTTGGGTACCTAGGGAGTTTACTATTTTGCCCTTGTTGGCTTTGTCATGAATTAGATCTTTTGCGGTTTTTGCGGTACTTTCGTTTTTCTTTTTTTCTTTTTTTCTTTTTTCGTTTTTTTTTTCTTCTCGATTGTTCTTTCTCGATAGAAAGAAGAAGAAAAACGAACATCCATATCAAAGGCCACCAACCATACTGTTGAGATTTGTGTATGAATCTAAAGAGGCAGAGTATAGCGGAAGCATGAGAGAGAAAAGAGACAGATTTTATGTGGTTTGGTCTATGACCTACGTCCACAGGGTAAAGCCCAAATGGCTACATTGTGCTCTTATTAACTTGATCATCTACAATACAAAGGGTCTATATTTATAAGGTTTAGAGTAAACACTAATATGGTAATAAAATCATGATTACAATTCACCGTAAATAGAGAATATTATAATATCAACCAAATATGGAATATACGGAAAATATATTATATTTTCCGTATATTCTAATATCCCCCCTCAAACTCAAGGTAGAAGATTCTGGAATCTTGAATTTAAAATTAGAAGCCAAATTTAAATGCAGTCGAAGTCGATGGTTTGATCAAAATGGTGCCGGCGAGAAAGGCTTAAAGTGACGGCCGGAGAACGGAGACTAGCTGTTAATCCCGTAAGGGGCCAAGCTGCAACTGACAACGATGGTCGGAGAACGAAAACTAGTTGTCAATCCTGTGAAGGACCAAACCACATTGTACCAAAAGGCTGAAGGAGACGGCCGGAGAACAACGAATATCTGTTAATCTCATGAGGGGCCAAACCGCAACTTACAATGATGGTCGGACACAAAAATTAGCCGTTAATCCTGTGAAGGGCTAAACCATATTGTGTCAAGTTTCAGCAAAGAATTGAGCCATTAATCACAACAAAATAGGCAAAAAAAATAAAACTTGAGGGAATTTGGTGGAACGCAACATAGTCAAGCAGCCATGCACCCTCAAGGAGTAATTTGGTGTAGCGCAAGGTTACGTACAGCAGAGGCAAGGATCCAATGTGATGCAGCTGCAGCAGATCCGGTATGGAGCGCATGGATCTCACGCGCTGGGAGAGCGTGAGGCACGTGGGTGGTGCACAGGAAATTCAGGCGGCACATAGGAGAGCGTGCGAAGTCCAATAGCTTCTATTTTGGCGTCGTTGAACTGCTCTCGGGATGGGCTTTCCAACTATGGTGGTACCTCGGTGTAATAGGGACCAAAACATTGCGAAGTCGGAAAAGGCAGAGAGAGGTGGCGACAGGTGAGGTAGGGAAAGGCAGAGTTTCTTTCACGGGAGGGAAGTCTCGTACCTTGCTAATCTGTTTTTGGACTTATTGTTCCAAATTGGACTGCTAAAAAAAGGTTGAAAAGAACTCCAAACAACGGCTATTGTCACAAGAAAGGGCGCTGGAAAATTGCCGAAAATTCGTCGGAAGGACACCGAAAAAATCCTACAGGCCACAGGTCTGTGGCTCTGATACCATGTTGAGATTTGTGTATGAATCTAAAGAGACAAAGAATAGCGGAAACATGAGAGAGAAAAGAGACAAAGATTTTACGTGGTTTGATCTATGACCTACGTCTATAAGGTAAAGCCAAAAAAGCTACATTGTGCTCTTGTTAACTTTATTGTCTATAATATAAAGGTCCTTATTTATAGGGTTTAGAATAAATACTAATATGATAATCAAATCATGGTGATTATAATTCACTGTAAATAGAAAATATTAAAATATCAACCAAATATAAAACATAACACATACCTCTTTCTACCAAACGCATCAACAAATCGTGTGTTTTTACTGCGGAAATCCAGCAAATATTGAGAGAAATGCGGAAAGGATGATACGTTCTAACTAGGGGTGTGCAAAACCCGCAATCCCCGCCCTACCCCACCCCGCAGAGGACCGGGTTTTCGGAATTTTTTTTTTTTTGCGGGTTAGGGTCTTAATTTGAGAAATTTATGCGGGGCGGGGCGGGTTGCGGGTTTAGCCTTTTAAAAAAATGCGGGTCCCTGCCCCGCCCCGTACAGAGAAGAAAAAAAAAAAAGAAATCACGTTTCTTAGAATTTTATCTTATAATTAATAGGGCTTTTAGTTTAGTTTACAAGGCTAATTCCATAGAAAATGTTCTTGTATAGAAATAAGAACGATTGAAAGATATGTGTCAACATGTTGAAGGACTAAATTTAAGGAGCTTTGAAATTATAATTTTTTCTTTAATGAAACAGAGTGGATTCCCTAAAAATCTGACTTTACATTCATAAGATTCTATGAAAAAATAATTTGAATTTAATTTTTTTATTAAAAAAATCAGTATTTTTTCGAATTTTTATTTTTTACAAAATAAAATCAAAATTACATAAATGCCACTCAAAATACCCGCCCCGCCCCGCAATCCCCGTCCCGCGCGAACCCGCCCCGCACGGTTGTCTTTATTAAGTGCGGTTTGCGGGTTGGAAATTTCCAACCCGCATAGGTGCGGGGCGGGGCCAAAAAAGGCGAAAAACCACCCTGCCCCGCCCCATGCACACCCCTAGTTCTAAAAACTCTATCAGATAACTGCGAATTTTCGGCCAAAAAATTAGATGTCTTTGTTTGAGCAAGACAAAGATAAAGGGCTAAAAATCAATTCCCCTCCCGCTGTCGCTGAAGAGAGAAGCTGTTGTTCTTAACGAACAAAGTATATTTTTCTCTTCGATTTGGGTTATTTCTTGTCTTTTCATTTGCGTTTCAGAATGATGCCAGATCATGGCGTTAGAGAAAGAACTCAAGATTTGGAGGACAGATGAGGAACCCGACCAGAACTCTTCCTACTTGCAAAAATTCAGAATCTACGAGACTCGGTCGATATTTGCATATATACTCTTCAGCATTGGTTTGAGATTTTGATTTGGTTTCTACTGTTTTGTTGCTCAAATTCATGTCCCTTTTTTTTTTTGCATTGTTTTAGGAAAATATTATGAGAAACTAGAACACATTCATTAAAAAATTAGTGTGATAAGTCTGTTGTAGGGCTATTTGTAAATATTTGACTCCTCGTTTTTGTTTGTGAAATTATCTGGGTTTCATCGTTTGGTCGTAGTTTGGGTTTCTGCAAAATCTCTTCAACCCTAGGTCTGACTCAGAAAAAAAAAAAAAAAAAGTTGATCTATATTTTGATGGTACAGATTTGTTAATTTTAGTTAGATTTTGTTTGATTCTTAGTACTTTATATTTGGTGGATTTTGTTCAAATGATTGATTATACATCTCAGTTTTTGCTGCAACACATCTTAAGTAGAGGAAATAGAAATTAGTGTTCGTATCTGAATTTCAAATTTGCTAATTTTGCTTTAAGGAATTTAGTATTGGAACAATTTTTTAATCACAATCATTGCAACAATTCAGCTGGGCTTATAAAAACATCATGGTGTAGTCATATGGTGGTCTTGATTATTGACTTTCGCTTGTAATGCAGATTGGGCAAAGCCATCCCACTGGTCTAACATCCAACCTGTTGAAGCTTTTTGAGCCTCGACAGCTGATAAGCGCTGAATGTTGCACATTCAAGCCCCTTAACTTGCATATGTTAATTCCTTAACATTGTTATTTGTTTGATTTTGTGTTGTTTTAATGTTTTCAGGTTTTAAATAAAGATGCAATTAATTCCATTAATTTTATGCGTAAAACACACTTTGAGAAGACCTAGAAGATATGTTTAAGCTTAACCAATCATAATAGAATACCTATATGATGTGGTTAAGTTTAATCAAATCAAGTGAATGATTAAATCGGAATTTCTCCACTAAGAGTCAAAATCGGATTTGATTCAAATTTGGATTCTGCATATGTCTCAGTGTTTGGATTATAACTTTTGCGTCAGATATTGAATTGAAATGAAATTGGTGTTATTGGAAAGCTAATAAAATATTCAACAAATATGTCAGAAATAGCTTTTCTCTAATTCGAACGTTTACTATGCTAAAATTGCCTCGCAATAAAAGACCGCAATTCTTACCGAATTTGGAATCCTTTTCCTACTTGGATTGAAGTTTCAATCTCCTACTTCGACAAGAGACGATTTTTCTGGAATTCCAAGGGATTCTAAGACTTGTGTGCTCCCTATAAATAGACCCCTAATCTTCAAGAGAATGTGTGCTTGGTGCTTGGGCTTGTGCTTAGATTTAGACATAAAATTCTTCTCGGAGGCCTGACAAGTTGAAGAGGAGAAGAACATGGCAGGAGGTCATCCCAGCACTACGATGAGCGGCTAAATTCCTAATAGGGTGTTGATGTAGCCATTTCCAAGTAACAATGGTTTAATTGTATTTTAGTTTGGGATTTTCTCTATGCATGATGATTGTATAACTGTGAGAATTGATTTTAATGTTTATATTCAATCATTATGAATTTCTTATCTTGTCTTAGAAAGTCTTTTATATTGATTGAACTCAATCCTTCATATTTTCTGTGATTATGTGAATGATTGTTATACAACGGTTTTAATTGATATATGATCAAGAGGATTAGATAGACCATGCCTAGGGAAGACGGATTGTACTACACCCTAGTTTAGTGTAATTTAGGTAGACAGTCCGTGCCAACCAAAGATGGGTTATACTATTCCATTGATTGTGTGTATATCCTATTAAAGACGTAGCTAGTCCATGCCTAGGGAAGACGGGTCGTACCGCATCTTAGTGGTTAGGTGGACGCTCCGTGCCAACCGAAGATGGATTATACTTATTCTTTAGAGGTAATTTCTTGACTACTCGAGTGAGACGAGTCCTATATCATGCATAGTATGAATTTTCCTTGTTAATTTATGATTGACCATTGTTATGCGGTGAGTGGTAAAATCAATCCCCTATTCTTTATCTCATCCCTACTATCTTTAAATTTATGTCTTTTACTTTTATGTATTTCTTTTTATAAAACAAAAACCAAATCAAACATCTTTTTAATTAAGTTATATTTAATCTCGAAAAGCTTGATAATAATACCTACGCAGTCCTTGAGGTTCGACACCCTCACTATAGCCTTATCCTACAAGGATTTGTTTTATTGCGAGTGGTTAATTTTATTATTGATATATTTTGGTAAACAAAAGACCACATCAACAACCTTTGGAGTTTAAACCGCCTCCAGAGAAGATAAAATGCCCGTCATTAACAGATTTAACGTTGCTGTCTAGAGCGTGTTTGAATGGTTTTCGATTTGATACTGATTTGTATAAATATAATATGATCTTTCTTATTATTATTATGAAGGGATGGCGTAATTTGTGAGTAGGTTTGCCGAGCCTGGAGATCCTGAATATGCTTCGCCTGCCCAAGACGCTGAAACTCCTGTAAGATTTTACATTTTTGCAGGGGGTTGATCTATGCTCCAGTGCTTTACATCAGATAATCATTTGGCTCTGTTGTCACAGTTTGCTGAATGGATGGCCAGATCACTAATGTTTTTCCTTGAAAACATTTGTATATGGCATATATTAGTTTCTTCCTGGCATTCCATTCTAACAGCTTTAGAGGAAGTACAATAAGGATGACGCCTAATTATTTCAACTTATTTAACTGAATGGTCATGAATTATGTGTGTGATTCTTTTCTGTCCATGGAAGTGATACTGATGAAGAATTCATGTTCATTAACTACAAAATGAGTGATACAACTCAACTGAACTGACCCTAAATTTGAACTAAGTGAGTGATATAACATAACTGTTAAGTAACTTTTGACTTGTTACTTGATCGGTATTTTTTTGTCTCTTCATCATGTCTTGGGAATATAAGACAGAACATTGAAAAGCCCATCTGCATAGGTTCTTCTGATGGTTGTTTGAATCTTCCTTTTTATTTTATTTAATTTTGTTGACTGTGTACCTACATGTGATTAAAACAATTGCCTTAGGTGGTGTTACAAACTAACCCATTCCAAGCACCTAAATTAATTACCCTCAGCCTGAGAGGAAAACTACTAACTTAGCCCGTAGAGCTTACAACTAGGAATTGCTCAAGTATAACATGGTGTTTGCACCATATCTGATTTTTGATATATTTGAATGGATTCAGGTACAAAGAAGGGCTAGAGTACACACGTTAAGACTAGAGAAGGGTGCAGCAAAGGCTGCTGAGGAGCTACATAAATGTGAAGACACGCCATTGTTTTACTTTAAGGTTTTGGAGTTCAAATAGGTTTAGTATATTTGTTCTTACAAGTACTTTGACATAGATAATCCAAATGAAGACCCAAATATTTTTGGAGACCCATACAAGACATTGTTCGTGGCTAGACTTGTAAGTAATATTGTCCTTTGTATTTTGGGATGGATGCGGTTTAGTGCCCTTAATATCTACATTCCATGCCTTGATTGCAAGGCATCACTTTTAAATAATTGGAGATCAATTACTGGCCCTTTATATGCTATATTCATCTTTTTAATGTTATACCATCCCTTTGTTAGATATGAAATGCAAGTCGTTCAAAACATTGGGAGGAGCTTACATACTTCTTCTAGAGTTGAAAATCAAGCTGCCAAGAGACAGAAGCTGGAGGGAAGGCACTTGCATAAGGTACAGTAATTGTGTCAATCTATGTTATCTCTAAGTCAACTTATCTTTCAAAGAGCTTGTCAAAGAAAATATGTGTTGACTTGCTAGACATATTGAAATTTTAGTGATTGGCTAGAAATTGATTTTCTTTGACGCTGTAAGAATTTGGTATCTCACAGTAATCAATAACTTAGACATGAATGCATGTTGTTACAAGTATACTTTTCTATGTAGTTTATTGTCATAAGGCAGGCCCCAGGCTCAGCTTTTGCTGTGTGTAACAGGTTACAGGCACAAACTAGCAAACCAATTTGGTCCGCAAGCCATATTACCCATTCTTGATGCTTGAGAATTTTTATCAGACCAAGTACTATTGATAATTGCAACAATAATTGTACGAAAGTCTCACATTTTGCTTGTGCATGGATGATCTGACCAATTACAGGTGAACAGTTTCCAGTTTTTTTAATCAATATGAAGTCAGACTTTTATTGGTACGTCCAGTTTCTTAGAATTGCTTGTTTATTTATGTTTGTCCATTACTGAAATAAGTGTCCTTTCTAATTTTCTAGAAGTAATGACAAGTTAATGAACGTCAGTGTATTACATTAACTTGATAGGATAATTTTGGTGAGTGATAAGTGCCACTTTATCACCTGCCTATACAACAATTACACAAAACATAATACTTGGTTGACCAGTTGGTTCTATGATGCATTTCTTATTTACGAAGTATGTCGGTCGCTTATGAAGCATGCTTCCCTGGTTGATTGTCATTTCTGAGGATGGAACAAAAAATTTTGAGAGAAAAAAAAAAATTGGCTAGACAAATGAGAAACGAATAAGTGGCTTGAATTTGAAAGAAAAAAAAATGTTTAAACAGAGCCAGATATTCCAGTCCGATTCATCTAATAACTTTTATGTTCTTTTTTTCTTTTACAATTATACCCTCAGATAAAACATTTAAAATACAGAAGAAAAAAAAATCCATAACCATGGGCTGGCCATGGAGGTTGACTGGCCATGAAAGGAGGACATTTAATAGATCAAAGACAAATATAATGTAATATGCTTGTACTGTTTTTTTCTTGTAGATGTCTGACTTTAATACATTGGATTTAAATTTTCTTGCAATGTGGAAATTCTTCATTTGCGCTTAATGTAGGATTCATGCTTTGCAGTTACCTCATAGCCAGGAACTTACTTTCTGGCTTAAGGACTTGCATAGAGGTATCCAGTTACATGCATGACTGGGGGTTTCCATGCTGCCCAGATCCCTGGTTGCGCCAGTTTCAATTACGAAGGAAAATAAGAAAGCTGATACGGAATTTACTGCAAGCATTCCAATTCTTTTTTCCTATTGATTTTTTTTGTAACTGCTTGGTGAAGGTGTTGTAGTTCCAGTGAGATTCAAACCAAGTTGTGGAATCATAGAGCATGCCTGTAAAGTTTTTGATATTCATGGCAACATTATTTATTATAAACATCATAGCTTTTTATTTTTTATTTTTTTTGACATGTCGACACAAGAAGGGGAAGGATTCGAACTAGAGACCTCCGCTTCATGAGGCGTGGTCCCTAGCCGATTGAGCTATCTCTTGGAGACTATAAACATCATAGCTTTTCAAAGTTCATAATGCATTGTAATAAAGAAATTTTTATTTGGAATTACAATTTTATGTGTCAATAAGTTCGTTGACATAAACACAATGAATATAAATATCATACATGATTTCCAATACTTTTGATTTGAAGTAACAACACATGTGTGCTATCTAAATTAACTATCATTTTCTTTTGGTATATCATATTTATTAAATTTTATGGTTTTACTTTAATTGTTTTAAAAATTCAATATATACTTGTTCAATAATTTAGATATTAAATTTATTCTACAATATTATATATATATATATATAAATTATAATGTTAACAATTATATTGATACTTAACATCGGAACCAAGCACGCACCATCCAACTAGTATTTTGTTCTAAAGAGTAAAAGGCGGCTACGTAAAAAGACATCTAAAATTTCCATCTTGGATTCTTGGGCACCATGACTGACCTGTTGGGCTTTCAAGTCATTACATAGCTTCCGTGTACGCAAGTAACGTAATAGGACTTCTATGCACAAGGAAATCAACGGAAGCCTTTTGAAAAGCAAAATGGATTGAAGGCAGATAGCCACGAAGACAATCAATGAAAACCTTGGGATCCGGCTTCAGTGACTACAGCACATCTGCTGTAAAAAAATAAAGGGTCGAGATCTATTTTTCCAAAACACTCCGTTTCACTCATTGCAAACAAAACTGAAAAATAAAACAGGCAGAAAACGTCCGTTTGAGGAACGAGGAACGAGGAACGTCTGTTTCGACTCGACCGAGTTCCCCACTCCCTTACCTTACAATCCCCCCAACCACCATCCCACCTCTGTCTTCTTCTTCTTCTTCTCTTTTGTCAATTTTTGTTTCGAAAATTTGTTGATAATAAAAATGACGGGCCATGAAGAAGTTGACGTGCACGAATCCCGAGAAGAAATGGAATCTTTGGTCCTCAACGACCCATCCAACGGCCGATCTTCCTCCGATGATCCGCTGCTATCGTCTGCATCATCTTCCTTCAATGCCTTCCTGGACCCACCGTCCTACGCCGAAGTGATCTTCAACGGCCACGATGAAAGCCCCAGACTTTCCTCCAAATCCAACCCTCGGAGCTCCGATTACCTCCACATCTCGATCTCGGACCTGCAAAAGGAGCAGGAGATATCCAATTCACTAGTCCCGAGTGGGGAAGAGAGAGAGAGAGGCAAAGACAAATTAATCGAAAAGGTCTCTGGGTTTGATGGTTGTTTGATGTACATCCTCTCTCTCTCTCCAATTATTATTATTTTTTTTTTCTCAAAACATTCAACTCCTAAATGAAACCAGTGTGGTTTTCAGCTTCAGTTTAAGACTACTTTAAGCTTATCGCCCAACCCTTAAAATGCGCCTCCACCCAACCCCTCAAATGCGCCTCCACCCAACCCCTCAAGTCTCTGTCTTTATTGCCAACGACCCAATGTTCCATTTCCTCAGCTTAGTAGTTTTGTGAGCTTTGGTGGGCTTTTCTAGATGGATTTTGGGGTATTGAGTTTGGATGGGTTAATGGGTTCAGATGCTGGTTTTTCTTCTCTTGCTTCAGATCCTGAGACAAAGCAGAAATGGTACGGAGCTCGGTTCCTCAAGCAGGAGAGATCTGCTGGCACCTTTGACGATGACTGGAGGAGCTCAAAGTCGGCCAAAGACTGATGATTTCTCTGCCTCCCCACCTCCTCAAACGGCGTCAAGTAGACGTTTTCTTGTGTTTGCATAAGTGAATGTTTTGGGAAAATAGATCTGGACCCTTTATTTTTTACAGCAGATGTGCTGTAGTTTTAAACTACAGCACTGAATCCAGATCCGAAACGTTGTATATGGATATACATATATTTACTTTCTCCGAGGAAGAAAAGATAAGCCATTAGAAAATCAATGGAAGCCTTTACCTATCTTTTTGTCTGCTCTTTCATCTTCTCTCTCTTTAGAACCTCCATTTCACAAGACAGTAATATTACTCCAAATCAATCCATCAGAGACGGTGGCACTTTAGTTTCAGCTGATGGATCATTTCAATTGGGATTCTTCAGCCCAGGTAATTCCAAAACTCGATACGTGGGAATATGGTACATGATATCTTCGGAGATAGTTGTATGGGTAGCCAA
Source organism: Alnus rubra (assembly GCA_028654335.1). Classification (NCBI taxonomy): domain Eukaryota; kingdom Viridiplantae; phylum Streptophyta; class Magnoliopsida; order Fagales; family Betulaceae; genus Alnus; species Alnus rubra. The sequence continues at coordinate 1,910,131 of JAJPGS010000001.1, read as the reverse complement.
TAGAAACGCTCCGCTTAACGATCAGTCAGGAGTTTTAAAGGTCACTGATGATGGAGTTCTTGTGCTTCTTAATAGCACCAATAGTATTGTTTGGTCATCTAATACATCAAGAACCGCAGAAAATCCAGTTGCACAGCTCTTGGACACCGGGAATCTTGTCGTGAAAGATAGAATTGATGATGACCCAGAGAAGTTTTTGTGGCAGAGTTTTGATTATCCATGTGACACACTCCTACCGGAAATGAAGCTTGGATGGAACTTGGTAACTGGTCTAGATAGGTTTTTATCATCTTGGAAGAGCACGGAAGATCCTGCTCAAGGCGAGTTTTCACTACGTATCGATCTTCGTGGGCTTCCGCAACAGGTATTAATGAAGAGAGATTCAATAAAGGCTAGAGTAGGGTCATGGAATGGCCTTCGCTTTACGGGATATCCTGGATTAAGACAGAATCCGGTATATAATTATGAATTCGTGTTGACTGAGAAGGAGGTTTATTACGAGTACAAACTTCTAAACACTTCTGTTTTCTCAAGATATGTGGTAAACCCATCAGGCGTTGTACAGCGATTCACATGGATGGATCGGACACACACTTGGGAGCCTTTCGTTACATCCCAGTCAAATCAATGTGAAATTTTTGCCTTCTGTGGTCCATATGCTTCCTGCGACATCAATAACTCTCCTGTATGTGCATGCTTGGAAGGATTCTTACCCAAGTCTCCAAAAGATGGGGATTCAGTAGATTGGTTTGATGGGTGTGTTCGAAGGATTCCTTTGGAATGCAATGACAGAGATGGATTCCTGAAGCGCACGGGAGTGAAATTGCCGGACACATCTTCTTCCTGGTATAACAAGAGCATGACCCTCGAGGAATGCAAAGGAATGTGTCTGAAAAACTGCTCCTGCACAGCATATGCAAGTTTAGATGTCAGGGGAAGAGGAAGCGGCTGCGTGCTTTGGTTTGGTAACCTTGTTGACATTAGAGAATTCGTTGAGGGTGGGCAAGACCTCTATATAAGGATGGCCATTTCAGAACTGGGTACCATTTCACTTCTATTTTTTCTCTTTGGATTTTTCTGATTTTTTATTTTCTTTTATTTTGAATAGAGAAATGATTCATTTCATTGTGGGTTGCTTATATTTATTCTCAAAGATCTATTAGTGATTTTCAAAAGGGGAAGAATGAAAGAAAGGCACGAGGAGAATGTATAGCACATCTCTTTTAAATAAGACATAAGGACAATTACATCCATTGGTTTTCAATTGGCGAAAGTAGATTTATTATATATGTTCGTTCATTTTACGAGGGGAATTAGGGAATATTATAATATTAATAAAATGATTAAATTTATTATTTTTAATTCTTAGTTTAAGTTTTTGAATAAGTAATAATTTTACATGATATCAAAGCAGAGTTTTTGAGTTCAAACCTTGATTCTATAGTTTATCGATTTTTAATAAACATTCTACGTGTTGGACTTTATTTATTAAGAGGGAGTATGAACTCATACCTGAGGGGAGTGTTAGAATAGTAATAAAATAGTTAAATTCATCATTTTCTATCAGCTAAGGTCCTGACTTCGAATAATGTCTTCGTAATTGAACTCTTATTTTAATTGAATATTCCATGTCTTCAGTCTAATGATTAGATTTATGATTTCTTTATAACTTAAGCTTTTGAATAAGTGGTAATTTAATTGGAATAACCAACATTATTAGACACTAGATGATATATTCCAAAGCTTGCGTAAGAAGCTGATCATTCAATCACAAACTAGACAAATTGTAATGCCAGGGAAATTAGGAGGGGTGGTTGTACGTGGTGGTGTTGAGCTCAACTGCTTTATCCACCTCATTTAATTTGCACCCATTTCCCCGTCTAGAATATGGGCAAGACAAGTTATTCTCAAAGCCACATGACTTTGTTTTGATCTTTCAGGTCGTCTTGAGAAAAAGAGGCACTTCAGCAAGAAGACACAAGTAGCAATTATAGTCGGCTCAGCATTACTAGTGGTGGGAATGACAATAGTTGGACTAGTCTCATACATATGGAAGAAGAAACTCAAAAACCAAGGTAAATTTGTAAGAAATGGACTCTGATAATAATTGATTCATGATGGTAGACTTATAGCTAAGAAATTTTAATAAATAGGTCTTTCATGAGGAGCAGATTGAGGGGTAAGTAATTTGCTTCTGATAAAAGAACTACCCAAGATTTTTCATGCCATGCATCTCTTGTTATTTCAGAAATGACAAAAAGAAGTCAGAAGAAGGCTTATAACAATGAAAGTGGGAATGAAGATATGGAGTTACCAATATTTGATATGGTAGCCATAGCCAATGCAACAGACAATTTTTCAAACAACAACAAGCTGGGAGAAGGTGGCTTTGGACCTGTGTACAAGGTAAATAACAACATAACAAGGTGAGCTATATTTTTTATTTTCTAAATTATATCGACTCTTTTATTTTCAGGGTATATTGCCAGAAGGAAGAAATATAGCTGTGAAGAGACTTTCAAAGACTTCTGGACAAGGACTAAACGAGTTCAAAAATGAAGTTAATTTGATTGCCAAACTTCAACACCGTAATCTTGTGAAGCTTCTCGGTTCTTGCATTCAAGAAAATGAAAATATGTTAATCTATGAATACATGCCCAACAAAAGCTTGGACGCCTTTATTTTTGGTTTGAATCTTGATCTTGACTTAATTCAAAACATTCATGTTTAGTCTTATTCTCTTTCATTGATAAAATTGTTTGTTGAGAATTTAGCCAGGTATGCACTAATATGAATGTGAAATTGGACAGATAAAGCAAAGAGTAAATTACTAGATTGGCATAAGCGCATCAACATTATTCGTGGTGTTGCTAAAGGGCTTCTCTATCTTCATGAAGATTCTAGACTGAGAATTATTCATAGGGATCTAAAAGCTAGCAATATCCTTTTAGATAACGATATGGATCCAAAAATTTCAGACTTTGGCCTGGCTAGATCATTTGGAGAAGATCAAATTGATTCCAAGACCAAAAGGATTTTCGGAACATAGTAAGTATGCTTAAACTTCTTTAATAGGTTACGTTTAGCTATTTTTTTAATTTTTTCTTTTTTGCGATGATATTTTTGCAGTGGTTATATGTCTCCCGAGTATGCGGCGCATGGACAGTACTCGATAAAATCTGATGTGTTTAGCTTTGGAGTTTTAATATTAGAGATAGTGAGTGGAAAGAAGAACAGAGGATTTTGTCACTCAAACCACTACCTTAATCTTACTGGACATGTAAGCATAATAAATAGTGGCAAATCATACTGATTTACTTTTATTTTTAAGGAAACATCTTATTAACAATATAGTTACTAACAGTACAAAGGGTCACATGATGCCCCTATTATCTTGATTTTCCTTCAATAGTCATGGGCTAGTCTGAATGCAGTCCAACGAACAAAAATTTGGTTTTCATTTCTTTCAGGCATGGAAACTATGGATTGAAGACAAGCCAATGGAACTAATTGAAGACAACTTGGTAGCTGACTTGTGCACTCTATCTAATGTATTACGACACATTCATGTGGGTCTGTTATGTGTGCAACAAAGACCAGAAGATAGACCAAACATGTCGTCTGTGGTTCAAATATTGAGTAACGAGAGTTTATTGCCTAAGCCAAAACAGCCAGGTTTCTTTACAGATTTACTTGAAGCAGATTCTTCATCTAGTAAGCATGGAACTTGTTCAGCAAACGAAATCACCATTACATTATTTGAAGCACGGTAAAGAACGTCACTTGAGCGTTAAAGTGAAGAGAGTTTTTTTTTTTTTAATGGTTTTATGTAATCTTGAGTTCTTAACTTCTGCATATTTAGCTAAACAAAAAAGGTATGGAAACTGCTTTACTTTAGCACATAAGGGTCAAAAAGAGAAAGATAAATAGTTTTGGCTAAGAGCAATGCTACTTCTACTATATTCATGTTGTTTATTCATCTAGTGGATAATGTTTATAGGTTGATTTGAAAAAAACTGTACAGAAATGTAATGTAGATGTACACCAAATGGACATGTATCAGGTTTCAAGGAGTAATGCTAAAAGTCCCTAGCTCTTGTGTCCCTCTAATAATGATGTGACTTTTAAAATTACAATTGGACTTGTGACTGATCACTATTGAATTTTGATCAAATTGTAATTTTAAAAACCACCTCATTTTTTTAGGGACACAAGAGGGACTTTTAGAATTACTTGGTCTCAAAGATATATAGTAGTGTTTTTATAAAGAGTAATGCTAGCAACTACATTTTTATTTCATAATATTGATGTGACAGTCTCAACCAATATTTAGACTAGTCATTATTTTTTTTTAAAAAAAGCAAATGTTAATTTGGGATTGTTATGTTAATATTATGGGATAGGATATAGCATTACACTTGCATAAAATTGAGAAACAGGTTCTTAAACAAGCACAAATCTATAATTCGTACAAGTTTTTTTACGTATATAATTAACTAGATTTTTCGGATCTTATTTCCTTTATACTTTTATTTGATTTTTTAACTCATACAACATAAAAATTCACCTTAAATCGAAAAATTAACACAAAAATTATATAACCTTTTGGAAGCAAGTCAACCTTTTCAGGGTCGGGCTCGGACTCCTTTCCTCCTCCTATTCCTTTATATATTCTTATCGCCATTGGGGGTTTCATCAATATCTCCCGACCCTCCAAGAACCGGCAGCTCCCAGCGAAGAAGAAGCATGGCGGCGCACTATTTTCCAGACGAAATCATATCCGATATTCTCTTGAGACTGCCCGTGAAATCTCTAATGAGATTCACTGGCGTCAATAAAGCATGGTGCTCCATTATCAGTAGCCCTAGCTTTGCTTTCGCTCACCTCGCTTGCACAAACCGTCCCCATGACAATCACAGTGATCGCCTTCTCCTTCTAACGGTTTCTTGTAAGGCTAAGGAAGAGTCTAACGGCCGCCGCAGATACATTACCACCGTTGTCACCGCTTGCCTTGGCAAACAATTAACAGAACAAGACCAGTCAATCAAATCGTTCGATGAAAACATAGAGTTGAGTTTCTCGTACAAAAGCTTGAAGCATTTTGAGGTGGTTGGTTCCTGCAATGGGTTGGTGTTACTAAAGCGTTACATCGACACCCTTGTTCTGTGGAACCCATTGCTTGGAAAATTTGTAACCCTTCCTAAACCCGGCAATTCTAGGTACGAGGAGTCTCGGCTGCATTCTACTGGTTGGGGATTTGGGTTTGATTCACGGAGAAACGACTGCAAAGTGGTGAAAATTGTTTGCTTAGAAAACAATAATGGCAGTGCCAAAGTTGACTCTCTGGTTCAGGTTTTCTCACTCCGTATTGGGTATTGGACAAGCTTTAGAGTTCGTGTTCCTGCGTGTCGATTAATGCACCGTGGTTCGCCACCGGTCATTAATGGGCATCTCCATCGTTTTATTAACTTTCGTCCGCAACCTCATCAATGGATGGCTCCATTGGCTTGCTTCATCCCGAAATATTGGCGACCCTGTTTTTCACCGCCGAACTTTGGTCTTGTCATTTGATATAAGCAATGAGATATTTCGTGAGATAATGCTACCAGAAAAAATAGCTTCTTCTTCCCCACCAGTCCTATCTATCTCAGAATACGGAAAATCACTCGCTGTGTGTGTTGCCTCATCAGCTTCTTTAGGTTCTTTGTGGGTGATGAGAGAATATGGTGCAGCTGAGTCATGGACGGAAGTTTTAATTGGCCGACCTCTACCAAAACCATTGGGTTTTACTACGAGCGGCGAGGTACTATGGAAGACAGATAGTGGAGACGTAGCTTCATACGATCCTAAGAGGCCAAAAGTTTTGAATCATAGAGTTGGCGATGAGGGAATCCATTGGTTTGCTGGTTCTTATGTGGAGAGCCTTGTTTTACTCAACGAATCAGATCTTGCAACAAAACGACGAAGCAAGAAGGGGATAGAAGAGCAACGAAGCAAAAGAGAGTGATTGACTGCTTGGAACCTACCAAAAGACCTCATAAGGAAGTCCAGGCAGAGAATGTCGCTTCTGGAGCTGAAAGAGAGAACAAGAGGAAGAGGAAGAACTAGAAGATGGGTCTTCAAATACAGAAAAGAAAAAAGAGGACTTCTATCGCAAAAGAGGAGGAAGAAGAAAGTGGCAGGGTAGTGGTGAGACCAAAAGATGAAGAAGAAGCACCAGCAGCAACAAATAATGAGTTAAACAAAAAATTTGTTGAAGAATTCACAAGGAAAATGAAGGAAGAAATTAGGATTGAAGCTCAAAGACATCTAATAGCAGTCTAATGTATATTTTGAGAGATGCATGATCATAATACAAGAATCCTTTGGTCTCTTTTAAAAATGACTAAGCTCTCAAGCCTCTCATGGTTTCTTAGTTCGAACCCTTTTTCCTACTGTATTCATGTAGAACTTTGCTCCTTTCTTCTTGTTCTTTTACTGCAACTAGCTAGTTAATTAGGCAAAATGCAAAACCATGAAAATCGATAAAGAATCGCAATCCGTGAAGACAGTGGCCTTGAGAGGTGGCTTCAGGTGGTGGCCTTGGGTGGATTCCGGTGGCAGAGGAGGTGGTGGTCCTGGTGGATTGTTTGGGGTAGATCCAGTAGGTCTCTTGAAAGGGAAAATGATCTTTTTGTCTATAGGTTTTCTTTTGTGAATGAGATATGTTGTTTTCATGTAGTCAATGTTTTTAGCTGACATGTCAACTTTTTATTGGATGCTGTACTAGATGGGCTTTACACCACATCCTTATTGAAGGTATTCTCTTTCTGAGATTATATTATTACTGAAAGTCAAAGGCCACAAAGATATATAAGTAGGAGCTTCATGCATTCACCTGAAAGGAAGAATTGAATATGGTATTATATACAGTAATCAGTCGTGCCAGCCATGATCGCCGTTACTTTTTACATCATTTTGTATCACAATCCACGAGAAAGTGGATTTTACTCTCTCACAATTGAATGGAGCAACTCCTCTTCTTTACCATCCAGGTTCCAACTTCCAAGTGGTTAATTTACTCCTGACAAGGGAAAAGAAAAATGACAACAGAATTGAATGAAGCAGCCAATAAGAATATTTGTCAAAGCGCGAAACAGTAGTTAATTTTATGTACCTGAGGGGGATCTATGGATAGAGAACTGGAGCTGGCTTCTGCTGGTGCTTCAGAAATTCTTGCTTCTGATTTCTCATTTGAATAACTAGCAGAGAAAAAAATCAATCAATATATATAAGAGATAGCACATAGCAAAAACATAAATATATGCCAAATTCAGGTGAGTGATCAACGTGGGTTTATATGCATCACATAACCTTCTGCTTTACCTTCATATAGCAGATAATTTCGTGTTGCAAAATGGTTCATATGCATCACAAAAACTTCGTTCTTCATATAAACCAGAAAAACTAAGCATTATCTATATGTTCTTTTAGCAGTTTTACAGTAAGATGGAAAACTTAATTAGAATGATTATTTCTTAGTATCCATTTAGCTTGTTTTCCACTAACAAGATCTTTTGTAGGAGAAAATACATAATTAATGACAAAGTCGTCATTCTTCAGCACTCAGTACAAGAGAATTCAACAAAATCCATATTAATACTCACGTTGAGAGTATTGTCACCCAAATAAGCTCTACACAGTCCACCCAAAGAAGTCTTTGTTCTACTGGGATCACACCATAGGTAATAAGATGAGCAAATGGCCAAAGCTTCCACCCTGCCTGCATAACACAACCAACAATAACATTAGATGCAAGATAAAGTCACCTACATACATATATCAACATCAACTACATGGTGGACTGAGCTTAAACTTGACCTGAGTTAAACAACAAAAATATTATTGCCAAAGCTAGATGAGCTTCTATCACATAAATCAAATCAAACCCTAATGTATGTGAATTCCATCATCCTGCAAGCCTTCCCTATTGTATCATTCAAGCATAGATCAACTCCTATGATAACTACGACAATTTTCTATCTGGATTACAAGATAGTCTGCTTGAATTCGGGTCAATTATATACTTAGGCTTATAATAAAAAGAAAAATATAGGATTTCCACATTACTCAGTCATGTTTCACCAAAACTAAATCAACTACTGACAGGACCCAGTATCTAACTTTTTGTATGAGAAAAATATGAGGTTTGTCTGGAACATAAGGACCAAATCAAAAGCTTGAAAGCAATGTGGATTTGTGTTGACTAGGACAAGACATCTGCACACTTGATCAAGTTTGGAACCTTATTTAGAAGTTTGATGCATTAATGAAGAACAGTATTAACTTCTAGACAACTAGGAATGAGAGGCAGGGAACAGGTCATTCGCAACACATGCAATTGCTTACATAATCCGTTTATTGCTGCTAGACCAAAGTTCTTAACATCAGAATGCAAAACTTCAATGAAGATTAACTACTTACTTACTAATTAAAGAATTTAAAATGACTGTTCCAGCCACTATTGGCAAGAAGGCACAAACGGAGCAGGAGTCAGCTTCGAAGTTTGGCTCTAAACACTCTAGAAGAATGCAAAGATAAGGAAGTAGGAGCCGAAGGTACACTTACAGTCAGCATGGGCCAGAACGTCGCCTTCAATTCATTAAAAATACTAACTGGGGACTCGAAACGCAAAAATCCCAAGAAAGTAAAATAAATGCTATTCCAAACTGCTGCCCATGCAGTTTGGTCGAAGATTACTTTGGCAGGAACCACCCACCAGTCTTGGAAAGGAAAAAGCTCCTGGAATCAGAGGAAGCTGTTTCAGTAAACCAAAGAACTATGAAATTCAACTAATAAGAAAATATAAACCATAATGATCACCTCACAGAACTGGTAATAATAATGAGAAAGGGAGCCATGTAGAGTAAAGCCAACAAGGCCAGATCTGAACATTCGTGCTCGATCAAAATCAAAGAGAGGTTTTCCTTCATAACACTGCAGAATTAAAGAATATAAATTAAAAATTAAGAAGTTATGTAAAGGCCAGTTTGTGACAGAGAAAACAAGATTTAGAAGGAATTGTTTTCACAACATGGAATAACCTGTGCAATCCAATCACCTACGGAGTACACCACTCCACTAATAACCATTTTTGCCAAAACTGGGTTTGTCTTAAGAGCTTCCTCATAAGCAGTCCAGTTGTGTTGAGGTGCATATCTTAGTATCTCAAAAAGCGTCCAGCCCTAACACAAAACCAAAAAATAAAAAACAATATCAAGTCCTGAAAGATGGACTAGATTAAAACCCTGTTTGTTGTGCAATGCACAAATAAATCAGAAGTTAAAATCATTTAAAGCTCCCTTGTAAATCTAAAGTATGCACCATAAAGGTTTTGATTTAATTAAATTATTAAAATTCCCCACATAAACAATCACACTTATAAAGGAACTATTTGGGAAAGGAATTTTAAATATTGTTTAGTACTACTCTAGTCAATCTCAGGCTACAGCATCTCTTAAGTCATAAGTGCACAGATCTTTTTGCTCAACATATCACCTCCACATCTTTTCTAACCTTTTCTTGTCCCCCTAAAGCCTTTGATTTACAAGAATCAGGATCATTTCAGAAGACCAGAATATCTCATTTTACTTTCTTTGTCTTGCCACTAGCAAAACCACCACATTTCCAGCCTTGCAATTCATCCATATGCATGGATCATCGCAGACAGGCTCACGCAATGGAATTATTCCTTCCTGGTCATCCATCTTGTACTGTGATGCATAGTCCAGCTGTCATGTTGTGAAACTACTTATTTCAATTGAACATGTTGAAATCAATTATGAAACCCACCAAAATCAGTCCCCCAATTCATTCGTGCCACTTTAGTTGTACATAAAGCATCATTTCACTCTTTCCAACCTTACGCATGATCAAACTGAGATGAAAGCACAATAGTTAGCACCAATCCATTGCGACCCAATACCCATCAATCCACTGTAAAGCATCTAAACATAATCCAAGAACTATATTTGCCCAATAAATCTTATTTATGTAAAATTGGATTGGCACATTTATATGCATAGTAAACTCGCCACAACTATATTCCCTAAAAACACCTTCAACTGTTTCCATTAATTAAGCCCGGTTGACTAGAAACTCGGCAAAAAGAATAAATCAAATTTAACATAAGCACCTCACTAAGAAAGAAACTTCCAAAAAGAGAAAAACATTTGAGCATTATTTTGGTTTTTTCTTTCAATATCGATAAACTTTTAGAGAAAAAAGCAACAAGATCCGTAACATTAAACAGTAACCGACTACCCCAAATACCATTTCCCCGATAGCATGTTTAGCATCAAATCATCAACTTCTCACGTCCCAAATACATACTAAGCTAATAACCCCAACCAAATACATATCACCCAAAAACAAAAATTACTTGACAAAAAGGAACAAGAACAAGAAACAATCGGATAGAATCGCAGAGAGACTCACATGCCAGTAGTCCGAATCAATGGTGAGCAATTTGGTGATGGCGAAAGTACCCGCAGCCAAAACTATCGTCCCGTTGATAGTCCTGTCAATGAGTTTCTCCATTTCCTCACTCTCCCTCTTTCCCACTTCATCACCAACCGAACCGGAAGAAGAAGAAAAGCCTTGAAACTCACCAGCCCCTTCGAACGAGAGCCTCCCCTCATGACTCGATCCGAACCCGGCCACCAACTCCGTCTCCAACCCACCTTCACTCTCCAGCCGGCTTACCACCACGCCTTCTTGCTGGTCCGTAGAGTCCGTGCTCTGTACTGGGATCACGTCCGACTCTTCTACCACGGATCTTACCGCCCACGACTTCGTTTTCCGCTTGTCTCTCGAGAAAAGCGGGGTCTGGGAAAGCTTGAAGATGGGTGTGGATTTGGGTTTTGGTTTGAAGGTGGGAAGGACGACGCTCTGGGACATCATCGAGTGTAAGGTCGCCATGGCTATGGCTGACTGTATTGGGAGGAACTGATCGAGCTCAGTGGTATCTTTGAGAAGAGATACCTTCAATCTGCATTAGACAACCTTCGACTAGATTCCGCCCATGTCCAATTAGCTGTCGGTGGTATCTTTGAGAAGAGAGAAGAACCCCAATCGAAAACGACCCCGACTCCTAAATTGTCGTGTTATCCACAAGTTCTGATTTTAAGGGCCCATAACCACGCATATGCATGGAAGCCACGCATCTCAGCATCTGAGTTATCTCTTCGTACTGATAATTTTTGTGAACCACTCTTATTTTCAGGGTCATGAATCAAACACCGATGATTTCTTTGAAAATAACGTAGCGAGTTAATGAAAGGTAGGCTTGGCAATTTGGGTCGTCGTGTCTATCCATTTGATTGGCGTGTCAATCTTATCGGGTTAGTGTGTTAATCTATTTAATTAATTTGATAAAAAATATATAATTATCGCGTCATAAATATATTATAAACGTGTTATAAATGGGTTGACAGGTCATAAACGGGTTATAACCTAAACTCAAACCTTATACATTCGTGTCGTGTTCGTGTCAAATTTACGGATCGTGTCAAAATTGTCCAACCTAATTAAAGGTATATGATTTTTGTACATAGTGTAGTCAATGTAAAACGAAATCAAAAGGTATATATAAAAATCCTTTTATTTTATTTTTTTATTATCTATTGCAGCAATCTATGACCATATCACAGCGGATGCGGATCTTCAATCAAGATGGAAAAAGAAAGCAGGAATGTTGTTGATTTGTAAGGGCGGCTTCAATAAAAATTGAAAAATTGATGTGATTGGACTGTGTACAAAAATATTAATAATAAAATTATTATTTATAATAGTACAAATTATCGTAGGACATGGTTATATGGAAGGTATTGAATTTCAAGGGCCGCGTAAGTGTTGCTATCAAAATTTTCAAGATTAAATATAACTTAATTTAAAATATTTGATTTTCATTTTCACAAAAATAAATACATGAAAGTAAAAGACATAAATGTAAAGAGAATAGGGATAAAAGAAATAATAGGAGTTGATTTCATCACTTAATGGTCAATCATAAATTAACAATGAAAATTCATATTATGCATGATATAGGGCTCATCTCACTCGAGTAGTCAATAAATTATCTCTAAAAAATAAGTATAATCCATCTTTGGTTGGCACGAACGGTCCACCTAACCACTAAGATATTGTACAACCCGTCTTCCCTAGGTATGGATTAGCTACGTCTTTAATAGAATACACACAATCAATGAAATAGTATAACCTATCTAGGCAACAAAATTTAAGATGGGGCATTTTAAATTTTTAGAGTAATTACTTTTTCCCCATCAGTTACTGGTTATTGTCAACATGCCACTATGAACTGACACTTCAACCAAAAAAGAGCATAAAACTATTATTTTCATATCGTTACCTCATTCCGTCAGTTAAATCTGTAAAAAAACTAATACCCTAATTTAAAATCAAAATTTACATAAAATACCTTCAAAATTAAACAAATTTAAAATTAAATTAAATTTTTTTAAAAAAAAAAAAAAGAAAGAGGGAAGGCAGCCACCCCTTTCTTTTTTCCTTTTTTTAATATATATATATATATATATATATATATATATATATATATATATATATATATATATATTAATTTTAATATTTTTTATTAAATTATTGTTTGAGGGCATTTCTGTCTTTAAATAAAATTTAATGTCTAAAAATGAAATATTCCGTCCTATTTAACAAAATTTCCTAACGGAATAAAGGTAACTATATGAAAATTGTAGTTTCATACTCTTTTTTTGTTGACGTGTCAATTCGTGATGGCATGTTGACAATAAATGGAAGTTGATGGGTGAAAAGGAAATTACCCCTACATTTTAAAATATTAATATTAAGTATTAAAAAATTACTTTAAAAATAATTCTAACAACTTTTTGAAATGTAAAATTATTAATCAAATTTTCATGTTCAATTTTTGTTAATATATTATTATCAATAGATAATATAATTATTGTAAAATAAATAATTGTAAGTAGGATTTAATTAGTTTGTGTAATAAATCAACGACATGCAATAGGAACTCATAACGACTAGCTAAACTCAACGATGTTTGATAGTAAGTATAATATATCAAATATCAAATAAATAAAGAATGATAAAAATAAAAAATAAAAATAAAAAAAGATAATTGCAGCAATGGTCTTTGGGGTTGGCATAAATTACGAATTACTCCCTGAACTCGTTTTCTGTCTACTAAGTAAACAGAATCTATTAGTTTGCCACATCATATAAATAGTGAGACAACCTCTAAATATCATTTATATTGTAATTCACTAACGGATTTTATTAACTTGGTGGACGGAAAACAAATTCAGAGAGTGATTTAGAATTATAGTTTACTACAAGGACCCTTCATTAACTTTATGTACCGCAATGAGTGATTCATAATTTATGACAACTTCAGGGACTAATGGTACAATTATTCTTAAAAAAAAAAAAAAAGTAAACCGTGCTTTAGTTTGAAACTTTTTAAGATTTTACATCACTTTTTTTTCTTTCTAAACCCTAATAGCATGTCATGGACACCTCTCATTTCATTCTTCTAGAGGACAATTACCTTTTTTGTTATTATTATTATTGTCAAATTTAATATAAAATGCCTTTTTGGGGGCCTTAAGCAGTGATTTGTAACGACTCATGGCAAATGTTATGAGCGCAACAAAAAGCACACAAAAGATTCTTAAAACCGCCTTAATTACGGTTGCACATATTTTGTGGAACTGTGATGCGGCTCGTGCGGCATGGTCCGAAGCCCCCCGAGTTATCCAAAAGTGCGCCATTAATGATTCTGATTTTCTCCGTATATTTTTGTGAACTGTATGAGAGGCTGGAGTTTGAGGACCTTGAGCTTGCAGCCATTATTGCCCAGAGATTATGGCACCGAAGGAATCAATGGGTTTTTGAGAATAAATTCATGCCCCCCAACTGTTTGCTGGATGGCGCGGAGGAATCGCTTAAGAACTTTAAAGAGATCCATGCCCTCCCTTCTATCTCCGGTAGCCGAGCTCCTGCTCCCAGCGCTTCCTGGAACCCTCCCAGTGTGGATACCGTCAAGATCAACTGGGATGCGGCCATCGACAAACGGAAGAACTTGATGGGGGTGGGTATCATTGTCCGCAACAATCTTGGGGCTGTTCTAGCGACTCAATGTGCGGTCCAGAAATTCATCTTGGATCCGTCGGTTGCTGAGGCGATTGGTGCTAAATTGGGCGCGGAACTTGGCCGCTTTCTGGGTCTCCATTCCATCTTCCTTGAGGGTGACGCGAGTGAGGTGGTTTCAGCTCTCAATCGGGAGGAGGAAGGTTTTAGTAGAATGGGAAGTATTATTGCTGAGGCCAGGGAGGTTCTAAGGGAGTTTTCGGAGTGGAAAGTGGCTTCAGTTAGGAGAGGCTGCAATAATGCTGCCCACCAACTCGCTAAGCTAGCTGTCAGTCAGAATTTAAGTCAATTTTGGATGTATTCGTATCCTTCATGTATTTCGCAGATTGTGTTGGCGGAGAGACTTTTGTCTCCTGATTAATGAGAATACAAGCACCTTTCAAAAAAAAAAAAAAAAAAAAGATTCTTAAAACATATTTGAGATTGCTTACGCTAAAAAGATGTGTCAAACAATTTGGAAGTACATTTTTTTAACTTTTTTTTCTAAAAATTGTCGAAACGTACTTTTGAGAAAAAAAAAACTTAAAAATAAAGGTTATTCTATAAAGTTATTTTTTATTTTAAAGTTTTATTTCGGAACGCAATTCTAAACACGATCTTAACTTGAGGGGTCCTTCTACACATGTGACTCTCATCCTCCCTCATCTCTCTTTGATAATAAAAAAATTAATTTTTATTAAAAAGTTGTCTCTGATGTGACATCAGAGACAACTTTTTATTAAAAATCAAATTTTTAAAAAAAAAGAAAGTGATGAAGGGAGAATGAGAGTCTCATCTTTAACATTTTCCTAACTTGAGACCAGCTGCAAAAATACCTGAGAAAGCTAAGAGAATAATGAGTCCCACCATTGTCAGACAAATAATAGCAAGGCAAGGCCAGTACATTGTGAGGTTCAAATCTGGTCCTAAAATTTTGGTCTTGTTTGCCAAGTGACATTACAATACACAGTAATGTGTGTACTGTTATTTTTTTTTATTTTTTTTTTATACTTTTTCATATTTCTTAATACCAATCAACATCAAAACATTATTATTTTTTTCACTTTTTATATCACATCAATAATTCTTTATTACTATTCAAATAAAAAAACTCACTACAATATAAAATACTTTTACTTTTTTATATAATTTTTTTTTATTTTATATCATATCAACACTTTTTATTAATTCTAAAATTAACAATCTATTATTATGTTCTTTTATGTAATATCACTCGGCAAACAGGCAATTTGCAGTAAAAAAGTTATATAGGGAGCAAGGATAAAAAATCGTGCAGTCCATGCACATCATGATGCCATGTGGCATACACGCAATACAGCAGGAATCCTCGGTGAGGGGAGAGGTTCGGAGGAGCTCTTCCCTCCAAACGTGGCAGACGTGGAAGGATTTTGCACGTGGGAAATTGAAATGACTAGAATAGCCTCACCATTTTTATTTGTTTTGTATGATGTGAAAAGTGAAATGACTAGAATAGCCTCATCATTTTTTTTCTTGAAAAGTACTACATGCACTTTCAATGTCGTACTTTCAGATGTACTTACCTAAATCGTAAGTATGTCGTACATTTAAAAATACATATAATTTTTTTCTTTTTTTCTTTTTCTTTATGTAACGAGAAATCCCTCAAGGCTACCATTGTCCAATTTATGGATTGAGATTGGCTGTAATTATCGGTCAATTTAAGGATTGTGATCGGGTTTAATTAGTCGTTTGTATTTTATATAATACGGGTTGATAATGTCAGAGATTGCACTCAATCCCCCCCTCCCCCATGAGCAGCAAGGGGGGAAGTCCACTTGCCCATTCACATTAGATTGCACTCAATCAGGGGCGGAACTAACCCCTGGCCCCCAAGGCCAGGGGTTTCTCAAAAAAAAAAAAAATTCTTCAAAAAATAATTAAAATTAAAATTTTACCCTTAAATTTTTTTAATTTTTTAGTTTTGGCCCCCCAAATCATTTTTTTTCAATTTGCCCCCTCTAAACAATCTTAAATCCTAGCTCCACCCCTGCACTCAATCCCAATTCCCATTTTAACACTCCACAAGCCAAACACGGGCAAGGACATAATAGCTTGACCATATTTTAAAATTTTGAGAGTTCGGGGAAATTATACGTTTTTCAACTTCAAACTACTATTTAATTTGTAATTTTTTTAAAAAAAATTAAATTTTTGCAGTGTACCCTACCATTTTATTTTATTTTTTAACAAATAGCATGTGCTATTATAAATATTAAAAAGGCTCTAAGGTTTACGATTTGAGAATAGAGGAACAGAACCCCTCACACTCTAAGTCAAAAAGATCTGACTTAAAAAACAGCTACCTAAACAGAAATAACAAATCTTACTATAATTACATTTGGCCCTCTCTTACATTAATGTCCACTCTAAAATAAAAGATGGCCGATCTAGCATCAAGCTAACAAAAATTTCAATAAAATTTTAGCAATACATAGGCAGACTATACTGAAGAAACAGGAGGAAAACACAACACACAAAGCAGAAAAACACAAAAAATAAGCCCCTGGTAGTGAAGACAGGGTTGACTTCGTCAGATATGGCGGCGCGTGGAAGATACGCACCGCCATCAATAACACCCCGCCACAGATCGGACACCATAAACCCCATCCCTTATCGTGCACGGCTAAAAAAGACGGAGCGTGGCCGTTACGCATGCCATAGAGCAAAAGGCTCTCTGGCGTGTAAAGATCACGCGTCGAACTCCAACGATCGACGTGACTTGTGCTTTCGATAGCGGGTGCAGACAACGACGGGAAACGCGGTTGGGTGGCGCGTGTTTAGTAAAAGTCGGCAGACGTGCATAGATCTGGCTTAATAAATTCGAAGAAAAAACCGACCAAAGCACTTCGACGATCGACATGACCTGTGCTTTCGGTAACGGGTGCGGACGACAACGGGAAACGCGGCTGGGTGACGTGTGTTTAGTAGAAGTCGGCAAATGTGCGTAGATCTGGCTTAAAAAATTCAAAGAAAAAACAATGAAAAAACCGGCCAAAACACTTCGACGATGACACGAAAAGCCGACAACTCTCCCAAACAGTGCTTATTGAGTTAAGCCTTCCTGCCTGAACCAAAAGAAATAAAACAAAAGGACACAAACCACCATAGCCTAAAGGGTTAGGGGAAGATCAACTACCACTGGATCTACTGAAGGAAACATAAACTCTATAGCCCTAATGGCCGAGAGATAATTAACCTTCATTGGTTAACACTAGGGAGGGACAAAATTACTATCGGGGGAAGCTCATGGAGCCTCCTGCAAAGCAAAACTCTCTGGAAGACTCTTTCTCTGAGGAAGTTTACTTGACACTAAGAGCACTCGTTATTGGCAATTTATCCTTCAATGTACAATGTCCCTCAAAAGTTGAAATTTTCTGTTAACTTAGATGACAAATGCATAAGTTGAACCATGCGTAACATAAAATATCCATTGTACCCCATAAATTTGTAAAAATATAACTCTACCTTTTGATTTTTATTTTATTTTATTTAAAAATTAAAAAAAAAAATAAAACCTTTACTCTTGTGTAACCTACAACCAGCTTTTCATTATTATTATTTTCATTTTGGTCACATGAAACTCCCTCCATTCGAATTTAGCATAAAATCCTAAAGTAACTAGAGATATTACAAATTGCATATGATTTGTAATTTCCTAAATAATTGTCTAATCTCTACCTCTTACCAATGTGCAGTGCATTAACAAACAATCACTTTTAAGTTACTGTTTCAAAATAATTTGTCTGCTCTAAGCTAATCATGTATTATGTAACTAATTTTAAATCACGACAACCTTGAATTCTGTTGGACGTGACTTGACGTTGATTTTATTTTTTCCTCGTGTTTCACTCTCCTAAGCAAAAGTAATGTCGCCTTGGATATTTTTTTTTTAAGGGATAATTACACTTAACCCCCTGATTTATCCACGGTGTGACGATTTACCCCCCAATGTACCAAAATTTGTACATGACCCTCCCGAACTTGCCAACGTGTGGCAAAATCAACCTTCCGTCCAATCGACCGTTCGTTTGGACGGAAAATCGGTCACGTGCAAGTCACGTGACCGTTTAAGACAGAGACTCTCCCCAAGTCACGTGACTTGCACGTAACCGACTTTCCGTCCAAACGAACGCTCGATTCGACGGAAGGTTGATTTTGCCACATGTTGACAAATTCGGGGGGGTCATGTACCAATTTTGGTACATTGAGGGGTAAATCGCCACACCGTGGATAAATCAAGGAGGTTAAGTGTAATTATCCATTTTTTTAAAGTCAACTCACAATCTTTCTCCCCAAAGGCTAGAATCAGCCATTAGCTTAAAATCCGTATTCATCTTAAATTCAATAAAAATTTTAAAAATCATGTTAGAAAAGATAATGCAAAATTTAAAATCCGTACTCATTTGAATCTTCAATTTTAAGAATAAGCCTTTAAATTTCGTATTTAAGTTTGTTTTGCAACAATTTTTATTGATTAAGATAATGCAAATGTACTTTAGTGGGCTTTGATTCATTTAACTAAGTTAGCAGATGTCCAAGTCTGTATATTACGTGCAAAGGGGGACCTACATGGTAGCTTGGGGTCCGAACCACCATGTTTTTGAATATATTTTTAAATATATTATATTATTTTTTTGAAAATTAAAATTTTACTCCATTAATTTTATTTTTTAGTTTTGCCTCCTAATTTTTTTATTTTTCAGTTTTACCTCTCAAATTTTAAATGCTAACTCCGCCTGTGATTACATATACTCACAGTTATACATTGAAGAGATTACTTATTGGTATATTAAAGAAATTTTTATTTATTTAATTAATACTCCGTTTGTTTCGACGTAAAATGATTTCCGTTGTAAAGTATTTTTAACAAAATCATTTTTCAAGAAAAATTATTTTCCTGAAAATATTTTTGGCGTTTGGAGCGTACAAAAAATTATAACTGTGAAAACGGGAATCCGGCGATAGCCGCCAGAATCTGACAATGTCCGGTCTCCGTTGCTAAATCCTAGCAAGCCATATTCCGTTTGTACTGGCTGGAATCAGGCCTAATACGGTTGGACTTTGGCCAGATCCGGACGGAATCCGATCTATTTGGCCAGATTCCGGTAGGTTGGAATCCTGCGACGGCCGCCAGACGTTATCGGATTCCGGCAATCGAATACCAAAATTCGGGACCTTTGGCAGTAGATTCGAGTTACCAATAAACTCGAATGCTCGGCGGTAGCGGATTCCCACAAACGTACATGCAATAATAAAGATAAAAACCGTAAATCGTTTTCTAAAATTAAAGAAGCTTTTATGGTCAAACTGAAAATGATTTTCGTTGACTATTATTTTTGCCTCCACCAAATACCATCAAAAATGTCAAAATCATTTTTTTTAAAAATATTTTACACTAAAAAAAATGGAGCATAGAAGAAAAAAAATTACTTCTTTACGAAAAGAAAAGGGCCTGTACTTCTTCATGAAAAGAAGAGGGCCTGTAAGAGCATTTTTAGTAGTCTCACTAAATTTTACTCACCAAAGTAGCTGTTGGTACAGTTTCCGGTATGGTGTGAATCTGCACGTTCCTTTGATGTTCTTCACGCTTCTCAATAACTCTGCAAAATAACAAAACCTAGGGATCCTTCCGGGAGTCCCGCTCCGATGCCTAAGTTAGCTTATGTGAGAAAATAATGCTCTATGCATAAAATTGAGTCTTAGTTTATACCTGGGGTATGGGCCTATTTATAGGCATAGAGGTGGAATCAAACCTGGATTAGGACTCCTACTCCTTGTTGATCTAGAACTGCTGTCAGAGTTCTAATTGGACTTTAATCCTTTACTAGACTTCTAATTGGATATCTTCTTAGACTTCCAATCTGATATCTTCTTAGACTTCTGATCTGATATCTTCTTAGACTTCTGATATGATCATTATTCTTATCTGTTTGGACCTTATTTGACTTTTAAATCTCCTATTTGGATCGGGTTGAGTGAGATTTATCCCCAACAGTAGCTAAAAACTATTTCTCTCTATTCTGGTGAGCCACTTTTTAAAAAAATTTATAGCAGTCTCACCATTTTAACCATTTACTATCACTATTCCATTTAAATAATATTTTTCCAGATTTCTTTA
Source organism: Alnus rubra (assembly GCA_028654335.1). NCBI lineage: Eukaryota > Viridiplantae > Streptophyta > Magnoliopsida > Fagales > Betulaceae > Alnus > Alnus rubra. Next base: position 1,889,784 of record JAJPGS010000001.1, on the reverse strand, counting down.
TTATTTCTCTATTTAATATTTTTATACAACAAGGTACCATACATCTTCATCTTAAGATTTTATTATTGTTAAGAAATTCATAAAAGTTTTCATTTGCTTCTCAACTAAATTCAAGAAAGAACGAAAGAAAATATAAATGAAAGAACCACAAAGTTTATGTCAAAGATAAAAAAACTTTAATGTCCATGAAATAAAGATATTATCGTGTGAGAGAGATGGGAGATGAGAGAAAAAAAGGAAAAAATGTGCTGTGATCATGTGAGAAAGAAAGATGAAACAAAATTGGTGAGAAAGTTGAAGAATGAATATTACTCATCAAAATTGGTGAGTATTTTCACTAACAAAAACTTGTTAGTTAAAGTGGTGAGATTGCTGAAAGTAATTTTTTAATGTTTTTATCAAATTAACTTATTAAAATAGTTAAAAAGTTATTTTACTGTGACTACTATAAATGCTTTAAGGTAATAACTAATAATCGTGTAGCTTGTGTGCTCGAAATGACAAAATCGCGTTGAAATTACTTCTCCCTTTTTTTTTCTTTAAAAAAAGTAACACACGTTAAAACCAGCGTGGATAACATAACCCAACAACCAAACACCAGGAATGGGCCAGCTTAGCCATGCCCAAAAGAACCGGCAATCCAACGGTCAGCTGAGATGTCCCAATCATCGGGCGTGTGTGACGCGAAGCACTAGATCCCCGGTTGGCTGTGAATCCCAAGTCCCACCTCCAAACTCTCCCCCCTTTCCCTACACACTTCGAACTCAGTGAAGCTCTCGCTCTCTCTCTCTCTATGATTTGCATATGGTTGGTGTAGATCGGTGATGGCGACCTTTCTCGCTCAGTTCCAGACGATCAAGAGTTCCCGTGATCACCTTGTTATTGCAGGTTTTAATCGCATCCCTTAAATTCTTTTAGATATTAAATTGAAGCTGAATTTATTAGTTGGATTTCAATTTTCGGCATCGCGAGCTACTGATCTTAATGCCTCACCTACAACACTGTTAGGTTTGAATTTAAATTGTAGATGGAGTCGCTTAATTCTGTGATGGAAATAGTGGATTTAGATTAATAAGTGGTATATATTTCTGATAATATGCTTTCTTACCAATGAATCGGACAAAATTTTCGTTGTGAATAATGGGAAAGCTACATTGTCATGACACGTCTGCACGACGCTATTCCTCATCACTTGCATTGAATTTTTGTGCGACTTGTTAGTATGTATAGCGTTGCTCTTGTGGAAGTTGTCTTCTGAATGATTTTTGTTAACGTTTGCTTCTACATAAGAAGATGTTAGAATTGTTAGGGTTCCATTTGGTAGCAGTGACAAAAACTTTTGAAAATGGGTTGTTTTCCGCAATTGATGTCAAGTAATTCTCTGTGATTTTGATGATTTTGAAAAATGGGGATATATTAAGAGTCACAATGCTTTGGGAAATGATTGTTTTGTATTCTTGTTCTGTCTTTATCTCCGAGAGTGATTTTCTTCTAAGCCACCAAAGGCAGTCGAAAAGAGTTATTTATGAAGATTCTACGACAGAATACCTAATTCTCTGTTTGTGTTTGTGTCTTTTTGGGCTACTTATGAGATGCTTTATTTATTGGTAGAATCTTCATGGCATGATGTGCATGTAGTCCATCTCATAACATCTTGCCCAACACTTGGCCATCAGTTTTTAGAGTTACTTACAAGATAATTTTTAACCTTAAATTTCCTAGTGCCCTTATGTATTTATGGGATGAGAATCACATGCTTTCCTAGTATTATAATTATTTTAATAGAAAGTTCTCATTTGCCATGGTCTATAGCCTTTACAACATTGTTGGAAGCAGATATCTTTTATATATTTTGTCCAATAGCTGAACGTCAGAACGTATCATTGTCCTACTTGCTAAATGTTCCTACTCACTAATTTCCTATAAGCCTTTTCAGTGGAAGATGTGAGCGATTTGTGGCCAATTGTAAAGAATGGATTTGAGGAGCGGTTGCCATTCAAAAGAGCATGTTTAAACAACAAGACCCGTAATCCTGTGTTTGTGGAGAAATTGACTTCTGAGTTCATATTAACAACAGATTCAAGACTTCGTAGCCGGTCCCCACATGAGCAGTCATTATTTTGGTTTCGGGAGCCATATGCGACAGTGGTTCTTGTTACCTGTGAGGTAACTTGCCGTCTCATTGACCTTATCCACTTGTTCTAGTCTTAATTATGATATAGCTGTAAAATTATTTTAAGTTAGACGTGGACATATGATACAGTTGTTATTACACATTTCAAATCACCACTGTTTCCTAAGGCTAAGGAATTGTACAGTATATTACTTATACATACAATCCTATCAGTGTCTTGTGTATGCACTTGTATTATTTAAGAGTTGACTGTCTCATGTTAAAATGATGTTTTCTATAAGCTGCCTTATTCAAAGTAGGACATAATTAACTATCTTTTTAAATTGTTTTCCAGGTTTCTGGAAAATACATCTACATATTCTTATTATTTTATGTATAATGACTAGGGGGAGTTGGCCAACACAATATCTTTACGTAAGTAATAGTGTATTTGTGTGTTTGCAAATCACTTGCGATGAAGTCTGACATGATAAATGAATGCTTGCAGTTGTGGATTCAGGGGTAGTGTGATTTTGGTAGTTGAGAGGGCAGGGGAAAATTTGGCATGATTTTAAGTGATTGACAATGGGCATGTTTCTTCAGAAATTTCTGACAGAACTTCTGTTTGTATGAAGAAGTTGATAAATTAAATGTTGATACACAATCCCCCCCCATAATTGAACCTATATAATATTTTATCTCTATCTATGAATCAATAAATTCAAATATTCACATCTGGAACTGACTTGAGGAGATAGGCATTTATTATTGTTGCCCAGACCTGTGTTTGAACTTGTGGAGTTTTTGCATGTTGAAAGTATATGATCATAAAAAAGAGAAAAGACTATACTACTCTATTTCATGGTTTTATTTTATTATTTTATTTTTATTTTTTTCGTGATGCTCTTATATTTGGTACTAGATTGTGAATTTTTAATTTTAATTTTATTTTGTGTTACTGCTAATATATTTCTTATGTTCTACTTTCATTTTTTCCCCTAGGATCTTGATGAGTTCAAAACCATCCTTAAACCACGCCTGAAATTGATTGTCCAAAATGATGAGCGGGAGTGGTTTATCGTATTCGTATCTAAAGCTCATCCAAATAATGATCAGGCTACAAAATTGGCAAAAAAAGTATATGCCAAAATTGAAGTTGAATTTAGCTCCAAAAAGAGAGAGAGGTATGCTTGCAGCTCTTTACGATGTGTTTTTATTTCATCTAATGGATGAAGAACAATTGACTAGCACATAAGCACTACTTTGGTTTTTACTCAAATGATCATGTTTACCTTTGATACTTCACTGAATGTTTGTTGCACTTTAGGCTCTCCATCAAGTCCTTTTCACAAAAAGAGTTGCTTTTGAACTTCAACCTAAGTGGAAAATATGTTTTACTCACCGTTATGTTAAATTGCTTCACTGTTCACAATTTAACAGCACAATGTCAGAATATTGTATGTGTAATATTCGGACTTAAAAATTGGTGTTTTCATGATCATGATCATTTCTTAGTTCAGATCATCACAGTCACTGGTTTTTTTCTTTTTACCTGTTAACCAGAAGAGAATTTGGTGAATATATTGTGTTGAGTCATTGGTGATCTATATGACCAAGAGAATTTGAGGTCAAAAGTGTTATATATTGAATACCTTAGCAGCATTATTTCATAACTGGGGAGATTTTGTGTGTGTGTGTGTGTGTGGGGGGGGGGGGGGGTGGGTGGGGTTGCGTTAAGAGACCTAAATGCGAGCGAATATGAGTTTGGCATTGTGCAGAGGGTTTAGTTATGAAAGCTCTTTCCCTCAGTTTCTAGTGTTTCTAACATATCCTTTGTTCAGGTGCTGCAAATTAGATATACACTGCCCTGAAGCAAATTTTTGGGAAGATCTGGAATCTAAAATTATGGAATGCATCAGAAATACATTGGACAGGCGTGTTCAGTTTTATGAGGATGAGATACGCAAACTCAGTGAACAACGCTTCATGCCAGTCTGGAACTTCTGTAATTTTTTTATCTTGAAGGTTGTTCCTTTTTTCAAAATATTTGAATTGAAAAACTCTGATAAAGGGTGCTTTGGCTGCAAGGAGGAGTGTCTTGATTGTTAATTGGAGGTGTTGACTTTTGTGTTTTGCTTTCTCTTTTCAAGAACATATCGTTGTACTAAAGAGCATACTTTTCCAAATTTCATCCTCTACTTTTGTATTAAATTACATGATGGGAGCAACATCCCACTTAGGACAGATGTGGAGGCCCAAGTCTCAAAAATCCTTCATATCCTAAGAGCCATGTAACCCAGTTGTATATCACATTCTTCTCCTGCTTACTCTAGAAGTTTCTGTCTTTTTTTTTTTTTTTTTTTTTTTTTTTCTTCCCTTCTTCTTTCTTTTCCTGATTTGGTGTATTTTTGTATACTTCCTATATACTTAGGGGCGCCTTTACGCTTTTTATAAAATTTCTCTGATTACTTATCAAAAAACGAAAAAGAAGTGTTTATGACTTCTAACATTGCCTTTTTCTCTCAGGAAAGCTTGGCGTTTTTGTTTGAGATGGCTCATCTTTATGAAGATGCATTACGTGAGTACGATGAACTAGAACTCTGCTATTTGGAAACAGGTGAGAACTTGTTATCCCTTCTGCTGTCAAGATACGAATTCTGATGATGCTTTTAATTATCCAATAAAAGTAGTGCTTTGATATACACACACATGATGATCTCACCTTCAAATATATATTAGGCATCTGACTAGCCTTTGTCTATATAATGTGTAGAAAGGTTCTTGATACTTAGTGCCTAAATAATCCAGCACATAAGCTTGTAGGTGCAAGAACACAGGTTTAATTTATTCATTCTACAATAAGAGAGGAGCCCTTGCTGAACCTGAAGTGAGTCTACTTTGATTTTAATATTTGTTTCACTTCACATTTTGTCGCATCTTGAATCATAGATGTCATTAATCATCTTAATATATTACAGCATACAAACTTAAAACATGGTGCTAGATGGAGCTCAAGTGGTTAGATAAGGCATCATGAATTATTGGTCTTGATACTGCTCTCTTTCTCTCTAAACTCTAGTTCACCATATTAGGATCTCTATTGTTAATAGATGTGGATGGAGACCATTATAAGGTATTTTCTTGTTTCACTGTGTCCCCTACAATCATTTTCACTAATCACCTTGGAGTAATAGTTTCAAGGGGTCATTCTCCTTGTTTGAAGCCATTCCTATTTATTACAATCCTGTTTCATTTTTCTGTTAATTTTTCACAAAATGAGTTTTAATATAGATTTGTTATTGGTGATTGTGCAATTATTAATGTCCTTTTTGTTCTTATGTAGACTTCTAAGGTAGCACAACTATACCTTCAACATGAATTTATGTGATATTTGTGTTTATCATTCCTGATCAAAAGCTACATTCTTATTATTCTGGTCATTATATTTGATACTTCTATTTGTTGGTGAAATAAGTACTTGCTTTTCACTGAAGTGTTTCTTGATTAATAATTAATGATGGATCACAACTTGTCCCTGTGATCTATTCTTAATAAAATTTCTTGTTACTTATCAAAAAGAAATTATTAAAACTTACATCGATTATGCAGTTAATATGACAGTGAAACAAAGAGACTTTGGAGGAGTAGACCGTGGTGATGATCAGGCAGCATTGCTTAATCCTGGAAATAAACCATTGATGCAGATTGTTCAAGATGAGTCGTTTAGGGAGTTCGAATTTAGACAGTATATGTTTGCCTGTCAATCAAAGGTTTGCAAAACTAAGAATTGCTTGTGTGATATTACATGGTTGATATGAAAGCAAATCAAATTAGATAGTGATATCATTGCAAAGATATTGTTCTATTTGCTTTCTCAACGTTGCACATCTTATTTTGCATGTATTAATTTTTCTTACTTTCAAATGTGCTGCTTCATTGGTTGTTGGAATCCATTTGTTAACTTGATTAAGTATTTTTATCCAATTTTGGCTACAAGTAATTTATTTCTGTTTGATTCAAACTGCTCCGAAGATGGTGCTGTGCAAGTACTTTTGAGTAGATGCTCACAATGTAATTTCATTCTTTTGGAAGATCATTTGATTCTGTCATTATCCTCTCTCACTCTCTCTCTCACATGCACACCATGCACAAATACACACAAGGAAAGAAGGTTGAATTGTCTAGGAAAGATTTGGTACTATATTTTTTTTGTTTTTTTTTTCCTATTATCGTAAAACTCCAAATTAAAGGTTAATAAGTGCCCCCCTCTGACATAAACTTAATATAAAAATTACTCCTACTAAGCCTTACACCACTAAATTCAAGAAATGTGGAAGACTATATGGCGTTATATTATTCTTGTAACCCCAACTCTGTAGACGGTGTCTTTTGTTTCTTTTTATCAGAAAGATAACTAATCTTTTTACTTATCAAAAAAAGAAAAGAAAAAAGAAAGATAACTAATCTTTTTAAGTGGCCTTGCCTCAATACTGTAAGACTGATGCATATTCTGATTCTAATGCATTGGATGTCCCAGGATGTAGTAAAAGTAGCTGTAGCAATTGCCATTCCCCATAGAAGTTAAATTCTAGATTATTTGTACCTGTCCATATATTTTGATTAAAGATATATCAAATGATCACAATGAAAATGCTTTAGAGAGCTGAGAAATACTAATTTCAATTTTTGATAAGTAAAGGAAATTCAGTAGACGCGCAATGGGCGCAAGTGCGCAACCCAAGTAAACAGGGAGTATACAATAGAAAACACTCCACAAATCAAGAACAAGAAAAAAGAGGACAAAAATTTGCATAGCTATAGACACAGGGTAAAGTGGTAGAAAATCTCCACTCAAATAAGGTTTTGAGAAGACAGGTCCGTAGAGCCGTACTCGTTCTCTCAAGATCATTGAAGCTTCGAGCATTTCTTTCTCCCCATATGCACCAAAATAAGAAGGAATTTCATTCCAAACAATAATGTTGTCATTTTGCCCTACCCCCCTATACCAACACGCCAAAAGATCCACTTGTTTAGGCATAACTCACTCTACCCTAAACATCTGAAAAACCATAATCCACAGGTCTCTAGCGGCATCACAATGGAGAAAAAGATGATCTGGAGTTTCCCTTCTCTTTTTACACATACAACACCAATTTATCATATTGACGCTTGGCAATATTATCCAAAGTGAGAATTTTCCCAAGGGAAGTTGTCCACGTAAAGAAAGCTAACTTCAAAGGAGCCTTAGTCCTCCAAACGCTCTTTCAAGGGAAGGGGAAACATAATTAGGAAGGAGAACCTTATAAAAAGTTTTGACCTCAAAAGCTCTTCTTTAGGGCATCTAACATAGACTATCAACACCCTCCCAACCCACTCTAGCTGAGTACAAAACATTGAAGAAAGAAGAGATGGAGTCCATCTCCCAATCATGTACCAAGGGAACTTGATGTCCCAATGAGCTGTATCATTACTAACACTCCTAAGGTCAGCCACCGTTGCATCCCTATTACTAGCAAGACAAAATAACTCCTGAAATGAATCCTTCAAGGGACGATCTCCACACCATATATTATGCCAGAATTTGGTACAAGAGCTATCACCCACCTACACACTAGTAAAATTATAGAAGATATCCCACTCCCTCCTAATGTGTATCCAAACGCTCATCTCATAAGCTTCATTGGCCCCCTTAGTACATCAACCTGCTGCCACACTCCCATACTTTTTATCCACAATCTGGCGCCAAAAATTCTCTCTCTCCACAGCAAATCTCCACAACCACTTACCCAAGAGGATTGATTGAATGTAGACAAGCTCCTGATCCCTAACCCTCCTAAATGGATAGGAGAGCAAACCTTCTTCCAATTAACAAGATGGAATTTCGACTCATCATTCAAACCACTCCACAAAAAATCCCTTCTGCAATTTTTCTAATCAATTAGCAACACTAACTGGGATAGGGAAAAGGGAGAGGAAATAGGTAGGAAGGTTGGACAGAGTACTCTTAATCTACGTCACTCAACTACCCTTTGACAAGTAAAGTCTTTTCCAACCAGTTAATTTTCTCTCTGTTTTCTCAATGATAGAATTCCAGACAGACTTGGCCTTGAACGGAGCACCAAAAGGGAGACCCAAATATTTTAGAGGCAAGGAAGAAACCCTAAAACCTAGAATACAAGCCAACCCACTCACATTTCCCACATAAAATGAGGGTATATCTGCAAAAAGATGGGATACAGAAACAACAAGATCATCACTCCTAGCCCCCCCGGCGAAAAACTAGAAACAAAGCCCCCACTCACCGCCGCTGACTTAGTGGAATATCTTCATTTCGAATTAGACGGATTTTGTTCAAAGACTTGTCATGTGCATCATTTGCATGTTGACCAGCATGTATGTGTCCATTGTTGTTAATACATTTATTTATTGTTTTTGCTAATTCATCATAAAAGTAGCTTTTTAAACCTCTCATTGGCATGTCACTTTTAGTTTCTAATATTTTTATCCATTATGGAAGTAGTTAGCCATTTCTAATCTTTGATTAGTGTGGTTTTAAGTTGCTTTCTGAAGCAAAAAGTACTTTCCTTTTGATGCCTTAAGAGGAGCATCATGTTTTCAACTTTTCCATCTTTAAAAGCTCCATGCTTGCATTTCTTTCATATAGAGCCTTTACACGTATAGTGACTTTTTTCTTTGCTGAAATTATAAATGGTTCTGCATCTCAGTGATGTGTGTCAAATTGCAGCTTTTGTTCAAGCTGAATCGCCCCTTTGAGGTTGCTTCAAGGGGTTATTCATTCATAATAAGCTTCTCAAAGGCCCTGGCACTGCATGAGGTACTTGATAATCTTTGCTTAATGTACTATTGTTACTTGTCTTACTTATCAAAAAACTATTGTTACTTGTCTTGAGCTTTAATTGAAGAATATTGGTTCTGATTTTTTTTCCCCCTTTTCTGTTTCCTTTCATCTTGGAGTTCTTCTCAGAGTATTCTACCCTTTTGTATGCGTGAAGTTTGGGTAATAACTGCCTGCTTGGATTTGATCAATTCAACTGCTTCTCATTATATTGAAGGACATCTGGCACCTGACATAGAAAAGGAGTTCTACCGCCTTCTGGGTGATCTTTATTCACTGTGCAGGGTTAAGGTAGGCTTTTTGTTAGTAAAGTAACTGCATATTTTTCTTGTTTAATGATTTATTAGGTGATGTACCAATATTCTGAGTAGCCCATACTAGTGACTCATATCCATCACTAAGTATGTGGTTAAATCAGAAACTTTGTTTTAAACATTTTGGCATTTGTTTGAATGCATTGATGCAGTGTTCCACACCGTTTTTGGTGGTTGGCTACAGTTATTACAAAATGATTTCACTTTTTTTTTTCTATTTCTGGCTTGCTAAAAAGATTCTGAATGAGTGTACTTATGATTTTTTGCCAGTTCATGAGGCTTGCATATTTAATTGGATATGGAAAAGAGATTGAAAGAAGTCCTGTCAACAGGTACATAGTTAAGTTTAAAGGCCAAATCCACTTTTAGCAGTCTTTGAATTTGGTTGCTCCTAATATTTTTCTAAGAGCAAGCTGAGTTATGTTATTCTTCAACTGCAACAAAAGTTTATTTGATGTCTAGACTATTCTTCTTCCCTTTTGGATAAGAATTGTCCGGAATCTTCCTTTTAGCTTTATCCTTTTTATTTTGAGCAGTGCTTCACTCAGCATGCTACCTTGGCCCAAGCCAGCAGTTTGGCCTTCAGTTCCACCTGATGCTTCATCTGAGGTTTTTGCGAAGGAAAAGGTAAGTTTTCAATATAGCATATGCAGGGCTGAGCTAGCAAAATGACAATTTTATTTATTAAAATTCTTTGAAAATCACATTGCTCTTGTGCCTTTTCGATTAATAGAACTCGTGTTGTTAAGAAAGATAGTCATTGCAGAAGATAACTCTAGGTAGTCAATTCGAAGAATGAAGTAATATCTGATTCATTTCATTCAAAACTCTCAAAATATAATTAATATAGGTCTATGTGGTGCTTCAATTAGGAGCTGATAATTTCATATTCTGAAATGGAACTTTTGGATCCCAAACAAATTGCTGGCCTTATAGAAAATTACATTAGTGGCCTTGTTTCTTAAAAATACAGTTTTAATTCAACTATTAGATAATTAACTTTATTATTTAGGACTAAAACTTGGATGACCATTTTGAGGGAAATTTAGGATCATGATCTTTTCCATGACGGAACTTACATTTAATTGTCATTGGGCCTGTCAATTTTCTTGTAAGCTGTATTCATTTCAAAGAGCTTCTTATAGCAGTCTTTGTAATAAATGTATTTTCATATGTGATACTTGATATGCCAAGTGCAAAATTTCTCAAAAAAATGTGGAATAGTTATTTTTGCTAATGACTCTTTTCAACTTCCCAAAAAACCTATTTGAATATGGTTTCCTTTGTGCAGATAATTCTCCAAGAAACTCCTAGAGTCCAGCACTTTGGTATTCAGAGGAAATCATTGCCACTTGAACCTTCCCTTCTTTTGCGTGAGGCTAATCGACGAAGGGCTTCTCTTTCTGCTGGGAATTTGGTCGAAATGTTTGAAGGTCGCCCAATTTTCAGTGATGGGTACTGAAATGACGCATTAATTTTATGTAAATGTATTTTTGGTGTTTTTGGATTTTCAAGTTTTTATCTTGGCGGTATGTACATTGGCAGATCAGATTCAGATGCATCCATAAAGATGTCCCCATCACAAAAAATCCGTCCAAGCTCCATGTCACGCACTAACTCGTCACCTGGGAATTTTGAGAGCTCAATTGATCGACCTATGAGACTTGCTGAAATTTATGTTGCTGCCGACCATGCTTTGCAGCATACAATTTCTAATCCTGATCTATGGAAATCTATATCATCTTTAGAGGAGTTTGAGGTATAAATATCAGGCCAAACATACACACATGCACACAGAATTCAGTAAAAGTTTCTTGCCCTTGAGGAAATCCTCTTCAAATTTCTCATGCTCTATAACAGACCTATTTATTTAATCAAATCATTATCCCTTCCTTCAAATACGATGGCTACTTCTTAATGATCTTTGATATACAGTTGCTTCTTCTAAAGTGGTCTCACCCTGAAAAGCTGGAGTCTAATTTAGGCTTTCACATCTCTTTTAATATACAGCAGCACATTTTGATATACAGTTGTTTATTTTCCTGTATCTCTTTTAAAGTGTTAGTTCCTATTAGTGGTTGAATCTCTCTCATATTTTGTGCAATCCTAAATTTGGTGCTGGCAGCAAAAATATCTGGAGCTAACTAAAGGTGCTGCTGACAATTACCATCGCTCCTGGTGGAAAAGACATGGCGTTGTCCTTGATGGTGAAATAGCAGCTGTCTGCTTCAAACACGGAAATATTGATCTTGCTGCAAAGTCATATGAGAAGGTTTGTGCCTTATATGCTAGTGAACGATGGCAGGATTTATTGGCTGAAGTCCTTCCAAATTTAGCTGTGTGTCAGAAAATACTTAATGATCAAGCTGGTTACCTATCATCTTGTGTGAAACTGCTTTCACTAGATAAAGGCTTATTTTCGACCAAGGAACGCCAAGCATTTCAGTCTGAAGTTGTTCACCTCGCACACAGTGAAATGAAGCACCCTGTACCCCTAGATGTATCTTCTTTAGTTACATTTTCTGGCAATCCTGGACCCCCGTTGGAGCTATGTGATGGGGATCCTGGTACTTTATCTGTGACAGTTTGGAGTGGCTTTCCTGATGATATTACTCTTGATTCACTCAGTCTCACATTGATGGCTACATATAATGGTGATGAGGGTGTCAAGGTATGCTTTTCAAGACATTATGTTATGCTTTTTCATTGCAGTTGGAACAATTTATAGATGAGTTCCGAATAACAATCATTTCATCTGTTATTTCAGGCATTAAGGAGCTCTTCTGCTATAGTTCTAAAGCCTGGTCGGAATACAATTACCTTGGATTTGCCCCCTCAAAAACCAGGTTCCTATGTCTTGGGAGTTCTAACTGGGCAGATTGGGCATTTGCGGTTTAGATCTCATAGTTTTTCCAAGGGTGCCCCTGCAGACAGTGACGATTTTATGATATATGAAAAGCCAACTAGACCTATCTTGAAGGTACTGTGTCTTGAAGCCGGGGGATAATTTCATAGTTAAAAAGTTGAATAGAAATCTGGATAATAATGGTGTTTATGATGTTGAGACGAGGAGATCTGTGTTTTCATACCGATGATTTTCTTCTTACTTTATCCACTTGTCATGCATTCAGATCCTGGAGCACTTTAAGAATAAGGGACCAGTTTCTTAGTATCCGTCTTTTATTTGTTATATAAATATACTCTTTTAATCATCTAACAAAAGCTTTTATCCATAGGTTTTTAAACCCAGAGCCTTGGTTGACCTTGCTGCAGCTATTTCATCTGCTTTGCTAATAAATGAACCTCAGTGGGTTGGGATCATAGTAAGGCCCATGAACTACTCCCTCAAAGGCGCTGTATTGCATGTAGATACTGGTCCAGGTCTGAAGATTGAAGAGTCACATGTCATTGAGATGGAGAGTTATGCTGATGTGTGTCAGAGTGCTGCTGACATGGCAAAGTCTGATGCGGCTCAGAAAGATGGTTCTTTGGCTGTTGATAAAGATTTTGAGCAGTTGAGACTCCATGATGGCAGGATCGAGTTTCCAGGTTGGGCAAATAATGTGACTTCTATTCTGTGGATTCCAATATGTGCCATTGGTGACAGGCTTGCCAGAGGATCATCTTCAGGTTAAGATTATGATACATTTTTGGTGGTTCCAATATCTATTGTGTGGCATGTATCTATGTTTTTTGTTGCATCCAACTGCTTCGCTTCCATGCATATGACATTTTGTTTGCTATGGCAGTTACCCCTCAGAGACAGAGTATTGTGGATGGAATGAGGACGATAGCTCTGAAGCTTGAATTTGGAGTATCCCACAACCAGATATTTGAGAGGCATTCTCATTGTCCATCATTCTTCGAGTTTAAATTATCAAATTATGCTTTCCTGTTTTTTATTTATTCATTTCTTTTTTCAACTTTTTGATATTTTTATTAGTTATGTATTTGTCTGAATAATTACTTGGCCTAATGTGCAGGACCTTAGCTGTCCATTTTACTGACCCTTTCCACGTGAGCACACGCATTGCAGATAAATGCAATGATGGAACTTTGCTTCTGCAGGTAAATTGTCTTTAAGTTTTTGAAAGCGTACATCTCTGTGTATTACTTTGATTTCAAAGAACTGGTGCCAAATTTTAACAAACCAAAAATTTTATTTTTTCCATCTGTAACTAGAATGACTCACCTCACTTAATGGAAGATACTTTAGCTTGCTGTCTTTCATTACAATACTTACAGATTAGTAAAATAGTTCACATTTATTATTGTGAACAACACTATGAGTCTACGACATTCTCTTGTCATGATTTATCCATTTTTCTATGAAGTCTACATTGGTAAATGTTCTTCCAGGTGATACTACAATCAGAAGTGAAGGCCACATTAACCATCTATGATGCTTGGCTTGATCTTCAAGATGGATTTGTTCATACTAGAAAAGGTGATGGGAGACCAACTTCAGGCTTCACCCCCCTCATCATTTCTCCACATTCCAGAGCAGGAATACTGTTCAGTATATGCTTAGAGATGTCAAATGCTGAAGGTATTGTCATTTGATTGTGCAACTAAATTTTGGCACCTGTACGCTTCCATGCTGAAGTCAAACAGGAGTAGATGAGTGTCTCACATTCTAAAGATTAATATGCAGTAATGTCTTATATATCATCATAGGTCATTCAAAGACCATTCCAAGGCTTGAGAACTGGTAATCATAATAATACCTGAAGTAAAAGAGGTATAGTTATAAATAATTATGGCGTTAAGTTTCCCACCATAGTCGGAGAGCATTTTCCCCGTAATCTATTTTCCAAACAATATCTGATCTGGTCAGTGTACTTAGAGCATTCCTAGTAGCCTCATCAAATTTTACTCACCAAAGTAGTTAAAAATCACTTTTCTCTATTCTGGTGAGCCACTTTTTTAAAATTCTCCCAGCAGCCTCACCATTTTAACTATTTACTATCACTATTCCATTTAAATAATGTTTTTTTAATATTTCTTTATTCTTTCTCTATTTAATATTTTTACAAAGAATCATTTTTGTCGTGAGTGAATATTACTCATCAGAATTGGTGAGTAATTTCACTCATCAAAACTTTTTGGTTAAAATGATGAGGCTGCTGGGAGTGATTTTTTTAGCGTTTTCATCAAATTGGCTCACCAAAATAACTAAAAAGTTATTTTGATGAGGCTACTAGGAATGCTCTTATATGTAGATCTCCTTTTACAATTTGTGCCAGATCAGGACTATCTACTATACCTCTGATATATTAACATGCTTTATGTTATATACTTCCCTTCTATATTTGTAGCGGGGTTTTAAACTTCTAAATGTGGTATTTTTAAAACAGTTAGGTACAGCTAATCCATATTCAGTGATAGTATGGTGCTGATTTTTATAGGCTTGCCACATTGGTTTCTCGAAGGTCCTTTGAAATAGCGATTTAGATATATCAATTGATATCACCTAGGATGCAGACAGTATTGATGGGGTGAAGTTGATTCAGCTTGGCTATATTATCTTTGAGTGCTATATACATCTGAGGAACTGTTGACTATTATGACGTACAATGGGTGAAGTGACAAAGGTCCTGGTGCTCCATTTTGGATTTTTCAAAATAAGTTTATTTTCATAAGCTCATGAATATTAAAGCTCTCTAGCTTAAAAATATACTCATGTATCAAAGTGTGAAACAGCTTCAAACTAGGATTTGAATGATATGGCTTTTTGCTTCCAGGAGCATGCCTTGTCCTTGCCATGGCTAACCGTTGTCTGGGCATGCCTGCCTCTTTGGAATGCCTTGGCCTTTAAGATTGTTAGTGAAATAATAAAAAAGACTAAAATTATTGGATTTGGTACGGCATTAACAATCTACATAGAGCCAAAATGGTTTAGGCAGGGCAGTAAGATAAGGAAGTAGTGGGGAAAAGAAGTGGGCTTCTTCAATCCATTAACAATTTTGGTATGATAATTGCTTTATACAAAATTAAGGTTCTTATTTTAAATGATAAAAAAGGTTTTTTAGATTAATTAGAGCTTTGTTTAGATCTACAAAATTGCTGGAAGCGAATGAGCTCTAGCTCAAATGATCCTTCCTCCTACAATAATAGGATGAATGGTGAGGTGCTGAGTTCAAGATCCACTAGAAGTAACTTACCAATGACAAATACATGTTAGAAGAACCATTTAAGATTAAACTCCTTTCCTAGTATTTCTGGTTGTCATAAACTGTGTTTATGTTAGGACTGGAAAATTTGCGACTTGTTAGATTCATCTATGCTATGTTGAAAACCTGCATTGTTAGAAGTTCATTCTTGAAAAAATGTGTTATTAGAAAAGATGCTTGTGTTCTCACAACCTTTGGCCTTTAAACAACGTTAGTATTTGTTTGGTGTAAAATATGTTCTATTTTCATAAAACATGTTTGGTGAAAACACCAGCAGTTGAATGCCTATTTTAACATGGAAAATGAATTCCATGCAAACGACACCTTTGAAGAACTTTTGAGTCTTTGAACTCCATTGTTCAACCTGATCAATTGGTTCATTTCAATTGAGCGACAAGTTTTTTCTTTTTGTCGTGCCATTTGATGAGTTTACATGTCAACTTGTATCTCATCTGATTTTCTTGGAGTTTAGAAGATTGAACTATAGTAAAGACAGCTTTTACTGAAGTTCAGGATGTGGTGATGAATGTTCAGCTTATTTGTTCCCACTAGTTTTTTTTTTTTTTTTAAATTGTAATCTCAATTATTCTAAGTAATTGTGATACTGTTTAAACGAAAGAAGTAAACAAAACAAAAAAAAAAAATTAATGCCATGAATTTCTCATTTACAAAGTAGTTAGTGATTAATCATTACAGAAAAAAAAAAAAAAAAAATTGTATTTCAACCAATCACTAATATGTCGAAATCAGACTGGTTTCCTTGTAGCCTATATAAAAGCAAATCTTTTCATATTTGTCTTACATTTAAGAATGCTAATATTTCCTTTGGTTTGCAGATGAAGCTAAGGCACCACGACCAGATAGCATATTAAATCTCAGATATGGAATTTCTGGTGATAGGACTCTTGGAGCACACCCGCCTGTGGCTGTAGAATCTCCTGGACCCGAGGGTGTTAGACAGGATTTGTTCTTCAGGAGTTCTCTTGTTTTGCAGAGGCCTGTGCTTGACCCATGCCTGGCCGTTGGTTTTCTTCCTCTTCCTTCTGGTGGCCTTAGAGTTGGGCAACTTGTTAGCATGAAATGGAGGGTTGAAAGGTTAAGAGATTTCGAGGATGAAGTTTCCAAACATAATGTAAGTCAAGGGAAGGAAGGTCCCATTATTTATCGCCAATACTCAAGGAATGTTAGAACTCAGGATTCTAGAGAATCACTCCTTTCCTATCAAATTTTGATGTGGCATCGATTGCAGAGTTCAACTCTTTTAAGCCAATTGTCATATTGTTGTAAGATAGTTGCTTTTATCGTTCCAGTTATGAATTGAGGTGTTTAGTATCCATTCCTTTGGACCTTGTTTTGTGAAAGGATTGAAGTACCATTGAAGACTGTTGAGATGTAGCATGTCCATTGGCCTTTGTCCACAGAATTCTTTTGGTATCATAGGACTTGAACTTATATGTTTCATTTAATATTTGCATGAATTCTTTGTGTAGTTTACCAGTAGGTAATGACTTATCAAAAAAAAAGTTTACCAGTAGGTAATGTTTCCTTTTCCTGGATTGTTCTTTTGCTTTATTTGGTGCTTAGAGAGGGTAGGAAAAGAAAATAAACTATTATGATATTGCATGTTTGCTTAGAAAGGGTGATTTTTCAATATCGGAAATCAAAACAGCAGAAAACATAGATTCTATTTTTATACCCTTCATATGATGTTGCCTTTGCATGTGTTTTCTTATTTCTTCCCCACTACCCTCTGTTGGATGAAGAACATGCAGCTTCTTAGATTCTTAAGACCTGAGGAGTACTTTGGGCAGCTATTAAATTATCTTTGTTGCTTGAGAAACAGGATGAGGTGTTGTATGAAGTCAATGCAAATTCGGATAATTGGATGATTGCTGGGAGGAAAAGAGGCCATGTTTCTGTCTCCACAAAGCAAGGTACCTAAACTTCTTTCTTCGCTTATAAGTTTTCGTTAAAATCTGGTAGCTTATAGCTGATGTATATATATGGTTTTACACCTCTAATTTCTGCGGCATCTTGATCATCCTTTTTGTACGACGACAGGTTCCAGGATAGTTATCTCAATATTATGCATGCCGCTGGTAGCAGGATATGTTCGTCCCCCACAACTTGGACTGCCAGATGTTGAGGAGGCAAATATAAGTTGCAACCCTGCTGGGCCTCATCTGGTTTGTGTCTTGCCTCCGCCTCTCAGCTCCTCCTTCTGCATTCCTGCATGATTACTTAGCTCCTGCATCCTGCATTGCTGTTATCCCCGGTCACTATAGTTTTCCACTCTGGTTGGACCAAGTTTTTTGGTTCAATTAAAAATTACAGTTATAGAGGTAATGTACCCAGTTTTGATTACCTAGATATTTGTAAATCTGTGTTTGTTGAGTTTGCTGGAAAATCCGAAGTTAGTTTAATTTATAGTATGGCTGAGGTAGTTCTTTGGGTGTTCTGAACATCCGACATCCCTGCAATGTACAGTGGATTTTGTTGTACTTTCTTTCCATGTACAATATAATGTAGAGATGAACAAAGACATAAACTTCATTTTTATTTTTATTTTTATTTTTATTTTTATTTTTATTTTTATTTTTATTTTTATTTTTTGCTAGAAATAAATTCCGGAGTGTGCTGATATGTTGGATGTGGCTGTGTCTCAATGAAAGATCTTTTGTTTGATCTAATGCATGATTTTATACGATGGAAACATGTGCAATCATTCCATTTTGTTTTCCTTTTCTTTTCTTTTTTTCTTTTTCTTTTTCTTTCAGAAAGAAATTGAAATCTTTATTTCTTGGTCACTTTAATACATTTTGGACAATCTTGGAGTAGGAAATCTTTATGTACTTTCAAGTACTTTTCATGATGTGAAAGTGAAAATCATCGTTGAATTTTAAATAAATTAATCTGTATATGATATATCAATGACCATTTTTACTGTGACATCATGAAATAAATACCTGAAAAATAAGCATTTAGAAGTACATGTAACATTCTGTTGGCACAATAGCTACTCGAGTCTGTTGCCATCGACACAATAATGGGTCTCCGATATCTGCTGCTGATTTATTAAGACTCCCAAAGCATTCTTGATTCTACTGTTGAGTACTTTGACGCTTCTTTTAGCACCCAAGTGACGACCCTCGACATGTTTGGAGCTAAATGAATTTAGTACATAATGCATTAAAAAATTTGGCTCTCAATTTTTAATACGACTTGACGAATTATGATTGAGAAATTTGACCCGTTTTGATTAAATGGGTCAGATTAAGGTTGTCTTAATATAGTCTTATGTTCATATTTTAATACGCGAACATGAATTGTCATTCCTAATAAAAATTCTACAGTAACCAAAACCATAATGGTCAATGATAAATTTTGTGTATGAATGCTTGGCAGTTGAGCTTAATCTGGAAATTATATTATCCAAGTCTGGGAATTAGAGAAATGGTGAACACTCTGGAACACAATTGACTTGGATTACAGAGGGACAGATTTGATTATATTCAGTTTCTATTGGGTAAATAAAAGAAGATAAAGATTAAAGGGGAACGATTAAAAAAATTCTTAAAAGTTTGTAACCAATATGAAATTTATTAATTGTTTCTTTTGGGCCACCAAGCCAAATCAGGATTTTATGGGAAGGAAGAAGAGGCCCAGACGAGAGGGGAACAAAATAAATGATATATAAGGTCCCACCGAGACTTGAACTCGGGTTACTGGATTCAGAGTCCAATGTCCTGACCACTAGACCATGGGACCTTTGCTGAACTCTGTAGTTCACAAATATATTTAACTTTCTACAACATATATTTTATTGAATTATATTATATATTTATTTACACTTTCTATTTTATTTTGCTGATATGGCAATGTCAAATAGTCAATGATTTTTTTTAAAAAAAACAATGGCTGATTGACGCTAGGGGTGTGCATGCATGCATATATTAACCGCTCGCATCTGCTATTACCTAATACTTATTACCTAATATGCAGATAGCGGATAATAAACACAATAGTCACGCGGATGTGGTTAGTAAAAATATGATGCAGATGAAGATATCTAAAGTCGATATTTGCGTTTTGCGGATGCAGATATTACAAATAATTGCATCTGCATTCTCATGTACACCCCTAATTGGCATTGCCATGTAGCAAGATAAAATAATGATGAAATAAAAATGTGGTTTCTAGTTAGTCCAATATGAATATCCAAAGCTTTTTAGCTTGTTAAAAGCAGCTCATTTGGTTCCAGAACCAGAACCAATTCAAAGAGACTACTTTTCCATGCATATCAAGAACTCTTCGAGAACTGAATGCACATCCCTGTAAAAGAAAAGTTGTTGATATAAAGCTTGTCATTTGGAGAAATGTTACATATTCTCACTCTCATATTTCTTGACATGACAATAAAAATTACTATTGAATTCAAAATTTAATAATACTTTCGACTTACACACAAAAAAAGTGTATATTCAAAAGTGTGTACAACATTTCTCTCTCATATAAAAGACCCAAGTTGCTATATATTAGTATAAAAACATGGAGGAAATGTATTGAGAAGTATACGAGTAATGATACGTGGGGATGTCTTACCGTTCCCCAGCAGGCTTTTTGTATTAAAAAAATGTGTTTTAATATAAAAATATCTTTTAATGTGACATTAAAGTATATTTTGCATTAAAATATCATTATTGTAGTTAAAAGGGACTGCTGGGGGACGGTAAGACGTCCCATGTATCATTACTCGAAGTATACATGATCGAATTCACAGGCAGATGGGATTCTTATTAACAATTTGGTAGAGTATTTATGACTCCATATCTCTCCACTGCCAAGCTCTCATGTTTTCACTTTCTCTGTGGCAGTTGTACGGCCTTTCATCACTGCAATTAAAAGGTAGTTGAATCTTACCGCAACATTACTTCATTCGCAAATTAAAGAGAGTTATTGCAAAGCCATCCGTATTCATATAAATATTGATCATTTTTCAGAATACGATGATCATATTTATTTTTTGTGACTTGAGATTGACGACATCGTATTAAATTAATCTTTTACTTGCTGTTCCTTTGTGCATATGATTAGCTGTTGAATCTTATGCTCCTGCTCTTTATTTTTTTAAGGAACAAACACCAATGCCATGTTAAGTTGTTGGCCAGATAGATAGAATTTCACTATTACTAACATACCCAGATGAGTAATGTTACCGATGTGTCGTGTTTTAAATAATGAATGTAAACTACAAAGTCAATGTGAACGTATATGGTATGATATGAAAATTTAGAGCGGAGAGTAGTATTACTTTAATAAATCAGATAAAGTGCCTCTAGCTTGCACGGCTAGTATATATGCATTTAAAAATTATTAGATAATTTAATAAACAAATTGTAATTTTATAGACGGAATTAAAGAAGTTTATTTTAAACTAATTTAGAGGAAAACTATATATTTATTTATTTATTAAAAAATACCCTATCAATCTTCTTTGCTAGCGATTTGAGTTCTACATGCATGTATATATTGTCAAACAAATTGAGATTGATGGAGGAAATGCCGTTAGTCTCATAAAGTGATGTGGAGAGAATGGTAGATCCCCAGGCAATGCACATTACAAGCGCCAATGGGCTATATTTTGTCCTACACTCTATACTTTTATGAGAAACGCCACAATTTTTTAATTTTTTTTTTTTAAAAAAAAAATTGTTCTCTAAGCGATGAGATTGTGACACATTATTTGAGAACGAAGTTTTGGAAGAAAAATTTGGAAACTCGAGCATTTCTCTTCTTTTATTAGTAAGAGCATCTCTAATAGTAATAGTTATTTTAGCTACTCATAATACATCTTTTTTTTTTTTTTTAGCTACTAATTTTTTAGTATAAACTCCAACAAATTATCTACCCTACTCTTTACTTTCTTTAAATAATAATTTTCAATGTATTTTCTAATGTCAAAGTTGAGAGAGAGGTGAAAAAAAAAAAAGAAAAAAAAGAAAGAGACTAATATGTGCTACAAAAGTTCACTGTGGAAACACTTTATTTTGAAGTGTATGCTAGACGAGTAAAATGGCACATGTATATTGTATAGTAGCTAAATATAACTATTACAAATTGTATGAAGGGTCCGCTGGAAATGCTCTTAGAGCATTTTGGTAGTCACATATAGAGCTGTTATCGAGTCAAGCTAGGTACTGAATGTTTAAGTTTTGTTTGTTTAATTTTTTTTCGAATACAAGCCGAACTCAAACTTATCATCGAGCTAAATAATTTGTTCAAGTTCTGTTCATTTATTTTTCGAATGAGCTCAAACTTTTTTACAAGTTACTCAATTAACTTATTCATTTTATATATAAAGGAAATGACTAAATGTCGTAATTATTAATTTTTTTAAAAGAAAAATCATACTAATTATTAGTTATTTAATTATTATTAATATTTATTATTTGAATTAACTATAATCTTAAACAATCTAATCTAGCCTTTATATTTTTATCTTATAGTCTGTATATACATTCATTATACACACTCATATAAACAGACATATATATACGTACACATAAACGTACTCTCTCACACATATACACAAATATACTTATATCTATATAAAGACTTACGATTACAATAATTCAAGGAATATTTATTATATTACGAAAAGAATTCATTTTCATCTTTTTGATTACTTAACATATTTTCATTATAAGGTTTAAAAAAAATTATAAAACTAACAAAAATAAAGTATACGAACTTATTCACGAACATGCCACTCTTTCATTTACGGCCCTAGTTACATAGAAATCGCAGTAACTATGGCCGAGTATAAAACACAACTCTTATACCAATCACATATGTAATCTTAGTAATTTGTTGTCTAAATTTGTTACCAAATTATCAATAATTTGGATAATAAATATGATAAAGTTCTTATCCAAACAAATTTATTAGCTACATGAGACTTATTTAAACAACTAAGCTCTATTATATTTGCTTTTCAAATTACTATTAATAAAAAAAATAAAATAAAATTACTGAAGATTATCAATTTCGTAAACCTCATGATAGTTCAATCAATTTAAAAAATCCGACCCCAAATTCTTTCAATTCCCACTTCCTCGTGCTCAGAAAAAGAAAATTCCCACTTCCTCGTGTTTGTTGTCCTCGATGTCCTGTCAATAATCTGGATGGCGACAAGAGAAGGACGGCACTATACACCATCAACTTGACACAGATTTATTATTTTCCACTTTTCTTTTACCTACAAAGGTTAGCGGGTGAATTTTTTTAAAAAATATTTAAAATGGTGTATACAGGTGAAATTTATTTTTTAAAATTATATTTGAATGATTTATAAAATTTAAGACAAAATTAAAAAAAAAAACATATTAGATAAAATTTAAATAGAATTAAAATTCTAAAACATAGTATTTAAAAAATATTTAAAAAATAATCGTCATCCAAACATACTCTTAGTAGTTATATTGACCTATTTAATTACTAATAGACAGATACTCACATTACCTATATATATATATAAAAGAATGAAAATTAGTGTATGCGACTTCGCGTGTCGAGTTTGAATTGTGTCGAAACATGAGTATAAAATTATATATGTCAATCATTATTTGACTAATGTAATTAAACGGGTTAAACTCTTTAACTCTAACCCTCTAATTTTGTATTGAATTTGAGTCAGATTCACAAATTATATCAAAAATTATTTGTCATTATGTCACGTGCTGAGTTCGAATTGTATTGAAGCATTTGTATAAGATTATATAAGTTAATTATAACCTGATCCATTTAATTAAACAAGTCAAACTCTTCAACCCTAACCCTTTAATTTCTTGTTAAATTCGTGTCAAATTCACAAGTCATATAAAAAATTGACACTCATAACTACTAGCTACTACAAATTTTATTATAATTTTCTTATAAATTCAGGGATGAATGGGGTCCTCGTGAGTTTATGGGACATAACATGAGTAAAACAAATTAACTAATTTACTGTTTTGTAACTAACGTAATAAGCATCGATTAGAAAACCATGTCAGTTTAAAAGCACTGGTTGTTCATATTCAAATGATATTATTTATTAATTGATAAATAATAATATCATGTTAAAGAAGAATTGAGTACCTGAAGTTGGTCCATATATTTTTTAGAAATATAAAAATATTAGTCAAACAAAATCATCATTCCAATTCAATATTAATTGCAAATTTCACCATCAAAGCTTTATGATAGCAACTTGACAGCAGCGAGCAGCCCAACCCTACATCAAGACTATCAGCTCATAGCCTCCACAAACTTGCTTCCTGCCAAAAATCTCACCATCTTTTCAAATATTATTACTATTTTCTTTTCTTCCAGCAGGCAAAAAATCAATCTACTGCTCTCCCTAATTAGTCAAACTTTATGTCAGCTATCCAAAAACTTTATACAAAACTTTTCGTATCTTTGTATTTAATGCCATGTGTAATTGAAAAAAAAAAAAAAAAAAAAAGAAAAAGAAAAGAAGAAAAGTCATGAAACTCAAAACTCAAAACTCAAACGTATATTCAACCATCCGGAATTAATAACTATGCTCCTGAGAAAACTAATTAAAGCAACGGATATTTTTGTTAACTGTTTTTAATTTTTTTATTTGTAGAAATTTTTGATGCAATAAAAAGTTAATTAAGTTTTTTTTTTGGTAGGGTTTACATTGAAAAGTGTTGTTTGTAGTCATCGTCAAGTTAAATTGAGATTCAGCTCTAGACCGTAGAAAGTAACTGATTGGTGTAGGTGTTATTACCCGAGATTAGAAAGGAAAAGTTATGGCTTGTATGTGCTTTGTTCAACAATATGTTTTTGATCCAACTATTACGAAGGCGTATGGTGCACGGCATGCTGTTGAGTTTGGACGATTTCTGAGCTTACATTCGGTGATATTGAAGGGCGATAGATGCACTTGAGATTACTATGACTTTGGATAGAACGGAGATTGAAGCTGGTAAGTATGTAAATCTTATTCTAGATGCTAGACGTCTTCTTATGGGGTTTCGGTCATGTGATATTAGTCATGTTAGGCGTGAATGCAATATAGTGGCCCACACTCTTGTAAAATTTTATGTTTCTTCTAAACAAACTAAAGTGTGGTTTGAGTCTTACCCGACATGTCTATTGAAACTCGTAAATTTTGAGCTTTTTTCGTTAGCATCTTAATGATATTACAATATTCCTTAAAAATATATATATATATATATGATAAATTTTTTGAAAAGTGTAATATGTTTTCAAAAAAATAAACACTAAACATGTTTATTTTGAAAAAAACTCAAGCTTATTTTTTATGGTGTGAAAGTTGAATTATTACTTATTAAAATATAGAAAATTTGAAAAATTAGAGCGATGGTTGGACAGCCGCCTACGACCTGTAGGGGTGGTTTATTTATTTATTTATTTATTTTAAATATATATATATATATATATATATATATATTCCCGAATAATGTGAGGATAAGCTTTTCTAAATTTGCACTAAAAGTGAATAATATTGATGCAAATGCAATAGTGAAATAAATCTATCTAAACAAAAGAAACTAAAAGAATAAATTGTAATGTATACAATCAAATTGACCCCTATCATACATGCCTTGTCAACAAAATTGCATCTTACAAAATTATTATTATTATTGTTGTTGTGTGTTTAATTTGAAAATAAAAAAGATCCTAAAATATATTTAGTAACCACACTAATTGCCTAATTGGCTGTTCTCGGGGATGGAGTAACCAGCCCTAAATAAAATGGGGAAGTTAGGTCGAAGATTCAAGTTACAAACATTAAAAAAATTTAGCCAAATTAATCAAAATATTAGGATTTTTTATTTTATTTTTAATGTCAATTGAAAACGAGAAGCAAGGAAGGTTAAGATGCTTTACGCACATCACATGGTGCAATTAATAAGCTTCTGGACTAAACACAAGTCATGATTCTCAAAAAAAAAAAAAAAAAAAAAAAAAAACACAATTCATGAGGCCTGGACTAGTGGACCTGGTTAAGGGAATAATCAACTTGTTAATTACACTACTCCCCTAGATTGTAGCATGAGATTCTGCATTTTAGGACAAGAATGCTCCCCCATATAATGTACCACTATAATTATGAGTAAGCTCTTTATTTTCATTTCAATTTTTGATGTAACGTGTTTAAGTAATTTCTCATGTCAATAATAGAAAAAGAATATATTATGAATAATGTTACTCTTCACATAAAATGTGTTTAAATGACTTCTCATATGATCATAATCATCTCAAATTATTTATCTGAATTTGAAAGGCTTTGGACAGGTGATTGTGAAAAACTACTTATGGAACCCACCTGATTAAATAAAAATTGGGTTGCCCAACCATTTATCCAGTCAAGTGGGTTCTATAAGTGGTTTGTCACAATCACTTATCTGAATTCTCTCAAATTCGAACAAATCACAGTTGAGAGAATCGTGATCCCTTCTCATGTCAATAGTAAGAAAACAAATTGAAAAAGAAAATCACTTAATACACCGCACGTTAACCAATATAAAATAAATTAATAGCAACATTACTCTTATGTTAAATGTCCACTTCACTTGTACACCTCTTCTTTGCATTTCTATCCCATGAAAGCTCCATTTTATTGTTGGAAACAAGGAGTACAAGAAAAATGCACTATGTGCAAGCAAGCTAGGGATTGACTTTTCATGTCAATTACTAAAAATTATATTTGTATCCTAGGCTTATTTCACGAGACTACTATGTCACGTGGAATATTTATGAGATAAAAATATAATTTTTAGCATTACTTCTTTTCTTTTCATTTTTTTCCATCGAGATCATCTCCGTATAAGAAATGAACAAATTTACCATTGAATATGTAGAACCTAATGTAGATCCTACTGATTGAATGATAAATTTTTTAAAAAAAAAGAAAAAAGAAAATATATATATACCATCAACTCTATCAGCACACCACCTCCACATACTTGCATCGTCCCACCAAAAATATCCACCATCTTTTTCAAAACTCGTCAACAGTTGCCCTTTCTACTTTCCCAGGGAGCAAGACCACATGGGAGGGACAAAAACCAAAATTAAACAAGATAGCGACGCCGACAATGCCATGCTCTATCATAACAATACCGTTAATTATATTTGCACCAACAATTCAGGAAGAGAAACTTGCAACTTGCCCATCCAACCAAAATTCGACCATATTTTTTTTATTTTTTTTTACAAAACGAGGCCTCAATTATGCACAATTGATAACCATACATACATAACAAACTACATTCATTAGATTTAGACCTATACGGCTATGTTTTCCAATAAAGCATCCAGGTCAGCTTCGCCTTCCCGGACAATTACATTCATATTTTAACCCAATCTCTTTTCTTTTCTTTTTCTTTGGGTTTTCCTTTAATTCTTGGTGTTTTTCAAATTAACCAGAACATGCTATGCACTACTAGCAGTAGCATAGTAAAAGTAGTTAATAGCTGTTAATTAAAAAAAAAAAAAAAAAAAGGGCAGGGGGTAACTACCGTAACTTATATCGCAACGTCGTCGTAACGTGTCAAGCACCTCCAGTCCAGCCTGACCTCCGCGGGGCCAACGACGTGTTGACGGGGCTTGCGGAAGGACACGATGTGGCTGCTGACCATGAACGCCGTGACCCGCTCTGACACCCTGATTTCTTCCATCTTCAAGTCTTGTAGCCTCCGCGCGTACTCTGGAACGTGCATCAGGTCCCACACCACGCCCACCCCACCCGGCTTCAACACCCTCACCACCTCACCCACCACCCTCATCCTCTCCGCCGCCGCCTCCACCGTCCGGTGCCGGCCGTGCTCCTTTCCCACCGTGTGGAGGAACACCCCGGAGACCACCACGTCGAAGCTGTTGTCTCCGAAGGGCAGCCTCCTCACGTCGCCTTCTCTGCACGTCACGTACTCTCCGACCCCCTCCAGCTTCGCAGTCCGGAGGGTCCGGAGCGTGGTGGCCTTGGAGCGGTCCAGACCCACGACCCGCCCGGAGCTGCCCTCCTTCTTGAGCTGGGTCGCCACGGCGTTGAGGAGGATTCCCCGGCCGCAGCCGAGGTCCAGGGCGTGCTTCACCGTGGACCAGTCGTCGACGGAGGAGAGCATGCGGAGGGCCATGGCGTGGTGGAGGGGTACGGCGGAGTAGAAGAAGTTGGCGGCGGCGAACAAGAGGCAGACGGCTGAGAGGGCGGTGACGGAGCCCGTGAATCCGGCAGCGAATCGGGCGGCGCCGCCTGGGAGGGAGATGGTGACGGAGAGGATGGACTCGAAGAAGGCGCGGATGGGGTCGAAGTAGAGGAGGTAGAGCACGGAGAGGACGGCGAAGAGGAGGGCGTGGAGGAGGAGGAACACCAGGGTCTGCCACTGCTCCACGCCGTAGATCGCGTAGATCTGGCTCCAGTCTCTGCTCGTCGTCGTTTTGCCCATTTCTTGCTTTTCCTTTCCCTTCCTTCTCCAATCTAATGTGAGAGATTCTACTGATGATTGGAAAGAGAACCTGCCAACTGGGAAAACAAATTCTGGGTAAGAATTCGGGAAAGTGTGTTGAGTGAGTAAATGAGTGAGTGAGAGAGAGAAAATGTGAGAATTTCTTCTTTCACAGGAAATTATTATAGTGGTTAATAAATTATAACTGAAAGCCATAAAATGGGGTAACGCATTTTCTTTCTAAATATTCCCGCGTTTTCTCGGCAAGCAAACAGACCCAGCAGTAGCGCAAATGGATTTTCTATTTTTTGTTTATACTTACAGTGGCGAAGCTTGGGAATCAGCTCAGACTTGGAGATCCAGCAGCTACAGAGAACTTTTTGACGATCCCAACACGGAAAGAAAGACAAACGGAGAGCAGAGAGCTCAAAGTACCAAAATTCCCAGACTTTTTTCTCAGAATCAAGAGACCCAAAATACAGAGAGAGAGAGAGAGAGAGAGTCACAGTAATAAATCTGCAAGTGTCAGCTCTGGTACTGACGACGACGACATAGTACCATCTCCAGCAAATCACGCGCTTTTGCCCGTCGCTTCGCGACTATTTTTGAAACGGTCGTAAGGAAGCGAAGCTCCAAATTGGGCTTTCCGTTTTCGAATAAAAGAGACACTCAAAGTACGGATTCTTGAGAGAAAAATGGGAGGGATTGGATTTGGTGGCGAGTGCGATTGTGGATTTGTGTATACGTATGTATTTATGTAGGGGTTGGAAATCAGTGGAATGTTTACCGGGTGACCTGCTCAGCCGGTAACTTGAATAGTTTATTTTTAAGTGTGGAGCCCTGGATTTTCAAATGATTTAAGACTTTGTCTTATATATTGCTATATAATTTGATAATTTGACAGTGATAATCACCTCTTAGATTAACATTTGTTATTAAAAGAAAAATTAAAGACTAATTTTCATTGGATTGTTATCTTAATTTTATGACAGTCATATAACGGTTTACTAAATAACATTACTCTTTTCAAATCTAGGGTCTCGAGGGCAGAGTTTAGTAATTCTAAATACTCATATCCGACCCCACTTGATTGATCCGACCGTACCCATCAGTCTTTAGATTTTTTTTTCTTTTTTAATAAAATTTTATTAAAATGTTTTTAGACATTGTCACATCAGTCCAGTATTATGAGCGTGATAAAAGATGAGTATACACGTAGCATTACTCACACAAAGTTAGAGTCTTTAAAGAGTAATTTTAAATACTCATCTTCTATCGCACATTCATATTACTGGGTTGATGTGGCAATATTGATTATCACTTAAATTTTTTCTGTTTTAATTAAGGTTAATCCAATAACTAATGACACTGCCAGATCGACCCATTAATATAAGAGTAAGATAGAAGATATATACGTAGCATTACTGTTTTAAGATGCCAAAAGCATTAGGATTTGAATGTTGTCAAAATGGGGATTTGATCAAGTCTGGTTGCCTTTTGGGAAGAGTGTAGAATTTGTGATTGTGAAAAATAAAAATAAAAAATCCACCAAGATTGATTGGTTTGACCAAGGGAAGGCCTTTGTTACAAAACTTGTTCCTCACAAATTCTTAATATCAGCTCAATGTTGGTTTTGACTCAACGTTTGTGATTGTTTATTGAGTCAATAGTATAACAAGTTGGAAGAGTTCAAAATAAGGCAAGGTTTTATTTTAGTGGAAGTGACTTTGATTAGCTTCTTTTTGTCCATACATAACCATCCAAGTTGCTTACCCAAAACAAAGAAATCTACCAATTTAAGTTATGTAAAGTTCTAGCGAAATGATACTCTTTTTGATAATGGAGTGAAAAAAAATATATTAAAAAAATAATAATAATAAATCCCATTGGACTAATCTTCCATTTAGAAGTTATCCGTTCTTTTTCTTTTTCTATAGTGATATTAGGGATTCTACCGCTCTTATCATAAATTTATGTCCATACATATTTAATATGGCAATTCAAGTGACACCAGAGTTATCTCTTTCATGAGAAATGATATTTTTACATATCCTATACATCTTATTTTTAAACCCACTTATTGATTTATGAGACCCATATTGTGTTCCACAAATTTAATGATTAATTTGAAACTTGGTTATACAGAGATGTACAAAAGATGTATAGGATGATATGTAACTGTGTCATTTCTCCCTCTTTCATTAGGTCAATTAGGTGGTCACCTAGGTAAGGCCTAATAAGACCCCCAAATAGTAATAGTATAATTAAGATCCCTTTAAAAAAAAAAAATAGTCTCAATTATGGTAAAAAGTTTAATAAATACTCTTTAATTAAAGTCTCAATTATGATAAAACAATAATTACATAGACAAACTTTAATGCCTATGATATTAAGACTTTGGAAAAAAGAAAAAGAGAAAGATGGAAACTTGTAAAGTCACATTCATGGAAATTCAATGCAACAATAACCCACAACACTATTTTCCACTTATATTAAATACGTTGGGAACTAAATGCTCAGAAGAGATGGAGAAGATGGAAACTCTTTGGAAAGTCTCTCATTCAATTAGAAATTTTCGTGAAATATAACCTGTATTTAGTGAAAAACATATAATTTATAAAATGAAATAATTTGATGAAAATGTCAATGGCCGGCTGAATAATCTTTTAAAATTGATTATTTCTTATATATAATAAATCAAGCCATTTTTTATGGGACCACGCCTCATGAAGCGGGGTCACTAGTTCGAATCATCCCCCTCTTGTGTGGAATGTCCAAAAGAAATAAAAAAAAATCAAGCCATTTCTTCACTTCATACTACGTTTGAACAATTTCATATATATGAAAATATTTTCTATTTATTTTTATTTAATTTTCAGAAATCAAACAAATTGTCTTTATCTTGAAAGTTTTATGAAATATGATATTTACGATGGTTGATTTATTTTCAGAACTAAAAGTTTTAAAATAAGTTTTACAAGTAGAAGAAAGTATTCAAATTGATGTACTAAATTATATAAAAAGACTTTATTTTTTCCAAATACATGTATTATTTATAGAATTTTATTTACAATACATGTTATAGTTGCGTCTGTATAAATAAATTTTTCAAAATAAAAATTGATAAAATTCTACCTAAGATTGGCAATGTTACAAGAAAGATTAAATGGATTAGCTATATCATCAATTGAAAAGAAGAAGTTATAACAACTTGAATATAAAAACTTAACTAGTAATTTTGAATCCCAAAATGGGATAAGAATTATTTTTAAATTAAGAAATATAAAATAAAAATAAAAAATATTATTTAATTAAAAAAATGCTTCATTTAAATTTGTCACTTTAAGCATCAAAATCTATCGAGCCGGCCATGCGTGACACTTATTAGGTTAGCTACTATTAATACTTACCATGTTTACAAAATAACGTAATAGTCCATGTAACACTTATCACGTCAACTACTAAAATGTGTCTGCCACATGGCAATCCACGTGACACTTATTTTCATAAAATATAAATTGTCAGCTAAGTTTGTAAAAAGTTATAGTAATAAATGTTGTAATACCCTAAGTTTTTTTTTAAAAAAAAAGAAGAAGAAGCATGAGTGCTGCTAGTATACTACACCGTTTATAAACTCACATTACAGTTCATAATTGATAAAATGATTAAGCAAAAAAATTAATTTATCAATTTAATTAATTGGCAGTTGAGTTATCAACAATATATTCTTTATCATTTCATCAATTATAAATTATCATATTAATTTAAAAAATAATTATAATAAAAATTATAGTACTCTAAACATTTTCCTTTGAGCATATCTAATTTGTCCAAAGTAGAAAGAAAATCTCACGTGCATTTCTTTATCAGTCTCTATCTATTTACTTGTTCTACTTCATTTTTAATGGGGAAGAAGTAATTGCCTCTTTAATAGGCAAAAATCAGGCATCCACAACTTTTAAGAGCTAAAAAAAAAAAAATTAGGACAGAAATTTTCTATAACACGTTTCTATTAGAAGTTATTTTATAAAAAAATTCTTACAAATTAATTTGTAAAAAAAATTATATCGTACAAATTTAATTAGGCCGTCCCATAAAGGTTATGGTAATCTCTTTCTTTGGCCATAGCTATAAAAATTCTAATTGGTTCAATTTTTCTCATTAAATAATCAATAATTATCTTGGAAATAAGACCTGATTTAAGTGGTACAACTTCCGTTATCAAACATCCGATGGTTAATTTAAAAAAAAATAAAAATGTAAAAAAGATAATTTCTCAAACAAAATTTACTTTTATTTTATTTTTATTAATGGTTTTCAAAACATCTCATACCCATCTTATTTTCAAATCTACCATTAAATTTATGAGACTCATATTAGGTTCCAAAAATTTAATATTAAATTTAAAACTTGGTTGTATGAAGAATTGGAAATGTATAAAAAATGTGTAGGGGATGAATGTTCATCATATTTTTTTGAGATATGACGTGTTGCTACTCCATGACATAATTATTATTTTTTTAATTGTTTTTATTAAACAAAAAATTACAAAATCAAGTAAATGGCTTGGAGTTTGGTTTTGTGTTTTTTATTTTTTATTTTTTTAAAAAAATAAATAAATAAAGTCAACAATTATGTTTTTAGATGACGAAATATCACTTCTCAATTTCTTTTTGTTATCCAAATTAAAACACATTTTCCTCGAATCAAAACACATATCTTCGGATCTTTGGTAGCTTCTTCCACAGCTTCCAAATACTAATTAAAGTGGGAATAAATTGGAGGCATTAGGCTCCGCAAATCACGGTATGTATGTATTTATCAAGGCCGTACATGGAAACGCCTTTGGGATTGATGAAATTGAAGGCTTTTAATTATGTTGACTTTTTGACAAAGAGGTCGTTGCTTCACCACTCACCAGCCACCGCCGTTACCGTGGGCATGTATTTCCATTTTTGCCACTGCATGGAGTATCTATATTCTATGGACACCTTCTTTTTTTTTTTTTAAAGTGACCCAACTGCCCTCGACTTTTACTTAATTTTTAATGCCTGCCAAAATCTTTAGATGCCCTCTTTTGTCAACGCGCTTGTAACTTGTCCCTTCCTTTTAGAGTATATGAAATGAAAACATACACAAATTTGCCAATCGCTTCGATTAACTCTTAATTGAGAATAAATAATTAATTGAATTAGGATTTTCTCGAAATATTTATTTGAATTTTAAAAAAATTGTAAAATACCATTTATAAAATTCACACGACTAAATTATTGGTTGGACAGGCCATGAAAATCAAGGCTCATGTTGGTACCATCATTAGTCAAATGGAGCCAACAATAGGCTAACGAAATTCTGATTTTTTAAATATTAAACGACAATATCTAATAGAAGACTTACACTGTTACACAAAAGAGGAGAGAGAAGAAATAAAAGAGAGAAAAAAAAGAAAAAAAAAAAAAAAAAGAAAGGACCCACGCTCTTTAAGAAAAGCAATTAAGTGGGTTCCAAACCATGAGACGCGGGAATGACAGAGAAAGCGACGTTGGCTGAGGAAGGCATGAACTCGACCGCTTTTGACGATTTACATCGTCCCACCGACATAGGAACCCCAGCAAACCCATCTGTAAAACTTGCTTAAAATGTTTTTTTAAGACTTTTTTTTTTGTTTTTTAGAAAAATAACATGCATACATATATATTAACAAACAATTCAACACACAAAATTATTTTACTTACTTCAAAAATTATTAACAAACGAGCGAGATCATCGTCTCCTTTCAATTTGATTATTATTTTATAAAACTCTTGTACCAGTTCAACCTTCACAATCTGCATCAATTTCTTTGGTGGAAGAAGACCAAACGAGGATATTATGACTTAGATTTCATGGTCTCCATTTATTTATTTATTTTTATTTTTAACCATTTCCAATCTTATAGAAGAAAAAACCACAGCAACAGCGGGAATCAAGATATAGGAACAAGTTTCCTATGTACAATATCATAGATCCGGAGAGAAATTTCTTCCGTCCAGATTGTGTCTACAATATGAGTGACAGATTTTTTGCCCTCTACTAGATGTTCATATCCGCTCATGCTGGGCAATTCTGTTATACATTCCTTCACAATTTGTAAGACATTTCCTTCTAGACAAATTTCAAAGGAACCCATCTCCTTGCTAAAAATCAATGCTTGAAATACAGCCCATGCCTCATTGTCTCCTTATACATGGAAGAAAAGCCAAAATTAGGACGCTTTCCCTTTCAGTAATTAATAATTATGTTACTTACAAAATAAAAATAAAAAATAAATTATGTTTAATCACATCTATACATTTATGAATTGGTCACCCTTTGCTTTGTCCTTAGAGATCATGACAAGAAATGAAGGCGTGGAATTTTTCAAGTGATCAATTTCTTTTCTTATATCTGTACATGATTTTCCTTTCCTTTCATTACAATTTTGCAGATCCAAACCAAGTATTTCAATTATTTATGAAGGAAGATTATGAACTTGGATTTCAGCAATTTTTTTTTTTAATCATGACGAATCACATATTCTTAACAAAAAAAATAGTTTTACGCTCATAGCTAGTCACGCCGAACATAAAAACCATTTTTTTCTTTTCAAGAATATTTTAGCGTTTTGAATTATTTGTTAATAATTTTATTTTGAGAACATAAACAAAAATTTGAAGAACTTTGGGAGCAACTAGGAAGGAATTGCTTTAGTAATAATTCTTTCATAGATATGTACTTAGAAGGCGTAGGTGGCCTTACTTTTTGTTTTTTTAGAGATACGTGGAAAGAAATTACATTAATTAGGGTTGGGCAACCCAGAACATAAAAAAACAAGAAAAACTAAAAATGAGAGTACATGAAAGTAATGCTTCAGAAGATGCGGGCCTATTAAGCCTTGACACGGATGCCAAGAACTTGAGCCACTAGTTAAGGTGGTAAAGGGTGGATGCAGGATCCATAGAATCTAAACACCACGTGGGTAACCATTACGGAGATCACAATAGAATATACAACAGAAAATCCTACAGAACATACAACAGAAACACAGAAATTTAAATGCCCAGAAATACAAAAGATGGAAAAAAATCACAACAACAACAGCATCTAAATGGCGGTGAGGCAGGGACTGGGAGTCTCCGGAGATGGCGCTTGTAATTGTTAATAATGGGATGGTATATATGGGACCGTGAATTTCCAACTAAAGAGACCAGCATTTATGAATTGTCTTTGTTGATATTAATAATTAAAGATTTCTATATATATTCATATATGGAGAAAGAAAGAGTAACCTTTAAGAAGGACAGCTCTTTTATTACCAAAAAAATGGGAAGAAGTTAAAAGAGTTTTCATATTTTCACCGAGATAGAATTTGATAGAAAATTTTGGCCATTGAGACATCAGAAATTGGTGGATAATAAACCAATTATTCTGGTTGGACACGAGAAATTAAAGTCAACATTGGATAATGTTAATGCAGTTGTCGGATTGGTGATGTGGCAACTTCAGATCTATCCCTTAGCCTGTAACCTGCAAGACAGGAAAGGTGAGCAATATGACTAGTGACCAGTTATGGTGTTTTGACACTCGATAAGATGTGCAGATATTATGCATGGGACTCCGTACTGACATCTGATATGATTTTTGATTTGATTTGATTGAGTTATAAAATGCTGGAGATCTTAATAAATGCTAAAGATCTTGATTATGCCCGACCTGTGTATAACTCGAGGGTACAATTCGGGGGCATAATCCGAGCCCACCTGACTTAGGGGATAATAATTCTTCAACAGATAATAACTTTTAGGGGCGTATTTGGTAAAGAGTTTTGTTTTAATTTTTATTTGAATAGTAATAAAAAATAATTGATTTGATACCATAGCACCCACCAAGGCAGATCATAGCATGCCTGCTAACTTCGGTTTATAGTACCATAGACATGCCACGGCACATGTTTCTTCAACGGCCTCACATGTTCTTAATAATAAAGAGCATAGTCGCTTACCATCCCAAAAAAACAATAATTAAATTGGATCTTATGACATTTTCATATGTCTTTAAGTTAATTATGACAATCCTATGATAATCAAATCGCCAATGAGCAAAATCATCTCCAGACTCCGGCCTTGGAGCAAGAGCCTTGGCTTGTGCTGCATTTTAAATACTTCATGAACATGTTCTTCAACGGCTGAATAATATATGAATATGGTGCGCTCTACTCCGGGATAAAACCTGTGTCTTGTCGGAAGTCAATTCTTTAACTACGTACACATGATATGGAGAGCAACAAGTTGGAATGTGCTACTGCTTAAAAATGTCTTTCTAATTGGGAAATTATTTATATGAACTCTCCCCGATCGACCGGCCAAGTCTTTAAAAGTATAATGCATGTATCTGTTAAACATTTGAGAACAACATAATTTTTTAAGAAAAATACAAATAATTCTCTCAAACTAGACTTCATTGATAATGCATGTCCTTCTCTCAAACTATCAAAAGTGCCAATGTCCTCTATAAACTACAAAAAAATGTCAATATTCCCATAATAACAAAAATACCCTTCATATATATATATATATATATAACTAAGAACTAAAAAAATTGTAAAACAAAATCTAAAATAAAAGAAAAATTATAAAAAATAAACAAAAAATAAAATTAAAAAAACCTGGTTTTTCATTTTTTTTTTCGTTTTATTTTTAAAAAATTGTTTTGTTTTTTAATAATAATTTTCAGTTTTTTTTAGTTTTCCTCTTTTATTTATTTATTTATTTTCGAATTTATAAGGATATTTTTATCTTATTGAAAAAAAATTTATGATCATTTTTGTCTTTTTGTTTGTTTTAGGGGGGCATTGACATTTTTTTTGTAGTTTGGAAGGATATTGACACAATTTGTAGTTTTTTTTTTTTTGGGGGGGGGAAGGAATATTGACAATTGAGTGGTAGTTTGAGGGGGTTATGTGTACTTTTTCCCATTTTTTTTTATTAACGTTATTAAAAAAAAACCATGTGATAAGCACAAAACTATTAAAAAGGAATGTGTTTTTCATATGTTAAGCGACACAAGACATTTTTTAAGACTACGACTCCATTTGTTTCGACGTAAATGTTTTTCATTGGAAAATATTTTTGTCGAAATCATTTCAACTAAAAATATTTTTCGGTGTTTGACTCGTACAGAAAATAGCAACAATGACCAAGGCCAGTGACGGGAAAAAAATGACTGGCAACTTCTAGCGAACTTCAGCGACCTTCTGTTGAAGTATGGCCGGATTCTTGCAACCTCCAACGGCAATGAAGAATAAACTGTGAGAAATAATGCATGCGAGAAGAAGAAGTTCAAATTTGAAAAATAATTTAAAAAAAAAGAAAAACTATTTTTTAAATATTAAATAAGCTTTTCCTGTTTGATTATCGATCATTTTTGCTTGTACCAATTACCTGAAAATATGAAAAAATATTTTACGTCGAAAGAAACGAAACCTATGTAATTTTTTTTTTTTTTCTCCCGTCTAATTTATAGAAAATTTATATCCTTTTCATTGAGCACAAAGATCTCTAATACTCTACACAGAAGACAAACTGCCTTTGACAAGGGGAGCCACTGACTCGACTACTTTGAAAGGCATACTCCTTGGCAAAGCTAGAAGACATTTCCACTTTACTGGTCATCCGGAACCCCCAAATCACGGATAACCCAAAATTAAAATTAAAATTTGTGTATTAATCTAAGGTATGACATATGTCACGCTGTCATTTTACATGCCACATATACTAGTAATGTGTCACATTAATTCATGTAAAAAAAAAAAAATTGTCACATTAATTAACAATTTCTGGCAAGATAATTAATTTTTTATTATCTTTTAAATCTTTTAAGTGTTGATTAATTTTTTTAAAAAAAAATTGCAGATACAAAAATTTTAGGAATAATCAAAGATATATATATATATATATATATATTTCAACCTTATTAATATTTAAAGATGTCGGTAGGAACCATATAGGATCCAACTCATCGAGATATGATGTTGTGAAAGGAAGAAATTACTCTCTCCTCAAGTCGTTGCCGTCTCTCTCTCTCTCTGCTGGCCTAAACCGGCTAAACGACCAATAGTTTTCAGATTCTTTTTTTATTTCTATATTTCTTGGCGGCAGCAATTGACGACGATTCGGGAGTGAAGAAGCAATTTTTTCCACTCTCCTGCCTAACAAGATGGCTTGATGGGGGAACTTATTTGATAGTGCATGCATGGGGCTTCCTTCTTCGAAAGCTACCTAACACATTAATCATCATGAGATAAGACCCAACATTGCTGTTAATCCAGCACTGGTTTGGGTAGAGTCGAAGAGTACTAGCCATCTTGAGATTCAAATAGGATGGAAGAGTCTCAAGACAGTCGTGCCTTTTCCCGCCTTCTGCTAGTATACAGTCTGTTCCATTTTCGAAACTTTGCTTTTACTAACCACCTTCTTTGACTGTCATTGTTCCTTTGACGAGCCGAGTCATTTATTTATTTGACTCATTCTTAACTGTTTTAAGATGGCTTTGTCGCGTTTGTTTTTTTATTTTTCTCTTTCCCCCTTCCCCGCATTGAATAAAAAAAAGATATATTACTTAGGTAACTCAGCTTTCTTAGTATAAGATAAGAAACGCTTTTTACATTAAGAGATATTAGAAAGTTGGTCAAACATTTCTTTTAAACTTGGTTGGAGAAATTTTTTTTCAATCCGGTCTATAAAATGGTGATGTGTTTCTTAGCATGTACAAAACACATATTTTTTTAATAAAATTTAATTAATAATAATAAAAAAAAGTCTTCTAAACCAATTCGATCAAAAACTGTCCCCTTAAAGGTATTTTATATGATTTTATTATAAAGTAAAAATTGATATAAAAATAATTGACTGACAGCTGGCCAGTATATAATAGGGGGAAAAGGTCAAATTCAGCTGGAGATGCACTGATGAAGTTTTGGGTTATATTTTTATGTATTGATAAGATATGGTTGGACTTTGGAGCCTCCTAGCCCTATTTTTTCCTTCTAAATGTTTGTCTTCGATCTGGATAACCTTTTTTTATATTTCTTTTTATTTTATGTTATTTTTCGTGCTATTTTTGGCACAAGTGGATTACCACATTTTTTTTCTATTAAAAAAATCAGGCCGGGAGATCAAAATAGCGTTTGGGTTTGTGAGTTCAAAAAGTAAAATTTTTAAAATATACGATTTTAAAAATTGCAGTTAAATATTTGATAAAATTGCTATTTGACCTTTAAAATTTCGCGTTTTTAAAAAAGTACAAATTTGCCATCGATTTGAAAATGTAGTTTTCTGTGTTTTCAAGTCATAATTATTTTAAAAACGCAATTCTCAAATGATTCATTTTTTCCGATTTACTTTAAAATCGCACTCTTTATTTACGAAATCGCAGTCTTGAAACGCACCCTTATTCTATTTGGGCATGACTTTTGTAGACTGGGAGCTACGAAGGAGAGGCCTAAACTGTGAGAACCACAAGCACTCTCTCAAGTCTGACTAAGCCATAACTTGATCTTAACTCCATCGGAATATCAATAAAACTCAAGACGATTATACTAATAAAATTGAATATTCTCGGTTTTAGAGTCGCATTCACACCAATCACTTTAGAGATTTTGTCAAAGTATAATTGATTTTATTAAACCAATATAAAAAGATATTTAAAGGACAAGTCTGCAGCGACAGAACACGAAGAAGCAGCCAAATTATAGGTGCATACAAACTACAAAGTTCACAATCCTCAAAAAGCAGACAGTGGGATACGCCAAATACAACCTAGAGGCTAGAAGTCTAGAGCTTTAGTTATGGTAGATTGGAGCTACCCATTATGAATTCTTGCTTTTCTGTCAAGATAAACATGATAAATTCACGTGAACAAAAAAATTCTAAATTTTTTTTTTTAAAAAAACTTAATTTATAATTCTTTATTTTTCACAACTTTTATAAAAAAGTATTCAAAACTTTAAAAAGTGTCAATTTAAGGTATCTATTTTTTCAATTTTTTTTTTTTTTCAATTTCAAGTTTTCAATTTTTTCGTTAAATTCTATTAAAATTTTCAAAATAGCCCTGTATATTTTTTTTTTAAAAAAAAATTATAAAAATTTTCAAAGATTTAAGTATTGGTATTTTTACAAATTTCGTTAAATTCTGACCAATACCTAAATCTTAACAATTTTTTTTTTCTTCCTAATAAAAGAGAGGTATTTTGAAAATTTTGATAGAATTCAACGA
Organism: Alnus rubra; assembly: GCA_028654335.1. Classification (NCBI taxonomy): domain Eukaryota; kingdom Viridiplantae; phylum Streptophyta; class Magnoliopsida; order Fagales; family Betulaceae; genus Alnus; species Alnus rubra. The sequence goes on along the minus strand of JAJPGS010000001.1, from coordinate 1,849,555 downwards.
AAAATTCTAACATAGAGTTGAAACTGAAAAAAAAAAATTTAAAAGATGAATACCTTAAATTGACATTTTTTAAAATTTAAGTATTATTTTACAAAAGTAAAGAAATATTAGAGATTATAAAAGACGTTCTCCCGAAAAAACCCTTTTTTGGTCAACAATATGGGGCTTGGTCGCATCACCATAAAGCCATGGACGACCGTGGAGCAAAACTAGTGAGGGGGGGGGGGGGGGGGGGGGGGTGGAGATTTTAAATCTCCAGCTACCAACAAATGTCCTTTCCCATGTACTTCAGTACTTCCGAGGAAACTGATCTGTAATAATAATATACACTTGAGGAAAGTAATTATATGGAAAAAAATATAATTTAGTCCTTTAAATTATTATTATTTTTTTGATGGCCCTCCAAATTATCAAGATTTACACTTTGACCCTCCAAACTATCAAAACCTTTGAAAAATGCATCTTTTGACAAAATATTCTCATAATACTCCTGCCATGTATCATTTTTCAATTAAAAATTAAAAAAAATTAATTAATTTTCTTTTTAAAAATTAAAAATTAAAAACTAAAAAAAATACTAAATTTTATTTTTTTAAAAAAAAAATATTACGATCGACCGGAGTAAATACTACTTATTTAACTTTTTATTTTCATAATTTTTTTGGAATTTTTTAATTGAAACATGACATGTTGCTTGGGTATTATGAAGATATTTCATCAAAAAGGGCATTTTTCAAAAATTTTGATAGTTTGGAGGACCAGAGTGCAAGCCTTGGTAATTTAGGGAGCCATTCGGAGAAATTGTGGTAGTTTGAAAACTAAATTGTATTTTTCCCTAATTATATTAGTTTACACTGTCACCGACCCCATTTATCCTTCTTCCAAATCCTAACTTTTTGTTCCTTAGTTTACTTTTTGTTTTCTGGTTTTCTCTTCGTATCATTGCTATCTTGTTTAGATGTATTAATCAGAATCTTTGTCATGGTATGGTTTAGGGCCATCAATAACCAAAAATGGATATGATGCATCATGCATGCTCTTTTTGAATTCTGTATAATTTCCAAATTTCTAGGCGAATAGAAATGGAAGAGAATGGCATGACAATAACCATAAAAGATATGATATTGGGAATTTGTTGAAGGCTTGCTAAAACCAATCAAGAAACTAAAATAAGTTGCAGAGAACTTCAAAGCAATTTCTCTTCTTTTCTATAATTGAGTCCAAGAAACAGAAGTAAAGAATATCAATTTTGGAATCCCCCAGCAGTATTTGCAATATTTTATTATTGTCTCAATAAAATTTGGCTCAGTAAGCCTGTCAAAATGGCTCAATGAGCCAAATCCAAGTTTCAGATTTTTTATTATTAGTTCCTTAGAAATTGACATACTAATGCAGAGAGCTTACCCTGCAAGAGTACCCAATATAGCGCCTCAGCAGTGTAGTGGGATGATATAGAAAGGCTCATAAATTAGAGGAATCCCAGCTAGCATAAACAGCTCCAATGATTTTCCCATGCAATGTGGCCCCAGAGCAAGCAATTATGCCCCGATCAAGACCTTCTAAGTACACTCCCCTTGAAAATTCCAAGGGTCTCCCTCCAGCATCAGTTACTACACCACCAGCCTCTTCTACGATGACAACACCTGCTGCATGATCCCATATCTTCTCTTTGTACCCAGATCTTGCAAACTTCATGAATATCTCGGCATCTCCGTGAGCTATGGCCGCATATTTAACCATGCTGTAGACGCGCAAGGGCTGCTTTCTGCACTTAAAGAGTGTGAAAAAGCATTCTATGAGGATCAAAATATAACACAGCCTAAAGCCTTTTTTTTAATCCGAAACAAATAAAAGCCTAACAAAATTAAAGATTTTCCAAAGCTCCAATACCACAGTGCTACAGGCATTCAATTGGTGGATTGGGCCTCAGTTCAAATCTTATTGTAGATTTAAAATTGGAGAAGTGCAGTCACAAAGGAATGAGCAAGATGTGAAAAAGTAAATTCAGCCAATTTACAGAAAATCTCATAACAGATTTAGCCTGTATCATTTTTAGGTAAAACCCAAGCACCTGTACAGGCTTTGGACCCATGATCTCACCTCCACCCCTTACTTATGGGGAGGATAGAAGCCATTTGATCCAAAGAACATTGGCAAGCTTTAGCTTGAAATATTTAGCATATATATTCAAATGCATCCATTAAAGCACCACTCCATGCACTAACATCAAAGCCAAGCAAGGCCGTTTGCCTATAACTGCAAACTAAAGCAAAAGTATGTGATGTTCTGTCAACTTCCAATGACTTGCATAGATGACATCAAAACCAAAACCCCTCTAGAATAACATAAGTTATTCTCTACAATTAATTTTGCAAATTGTCGTTATACCAGAAAGTAAAGGACAACCCCTCCTCTAACTAGTAAGCAAATTGCAACTTAGTCTACTTTACTGTGTGCTTTCACTCACAAATTTCTACTTCCCTATTTATATAACTAAGATAAAACTTTCAATCGGATTGCTCCCTTATATTTATGCTTTATACTTTCTTCTCCATGCTCTCAACCTATTAACCTTTAGTAAAGTCCTGGTTCCAAATTTCATCCTTCAAAATTGCTGCTTTCTTTGACTATCCAAGTGGGTGAAATAGATCAAACTTTAAGTCAAGTAAAATGCAACAGACCTAAGCCCCACAGTGTGAGCAACTCCTGCTGTGAAGGAATGGTTTGAATTTGCATTCTGCACTGATTCACAAAATGTTGCCAATGCTGGATCATTAATAGATGAAACACGAATCAGTCTAGCAGAGTTTGGCCATTCAAGCTTCTTTGGTCCACGGACTAATGGTTGCATCCATGCCTTACCACTGCCTCTCCTTGCATACATTACACATCCTTTTTCCCATGAATCAGAAGTGGGTGGAGACGATAGGGACATATTTTGATTGTATTCATGATGATAACTTAACCATTCTTTCTTCATGGGATAATTGGGACATCCAAGAACACCAAGAACAAGTTCTCCATCCTCCATCAAGGCTAGAGCTATGGCATACTGATCCTTACGTACAAACCCTAATGTGCCATCAACAGGATCAAGTATCCAATGTCTTCCAGTGGGGCCCCCAGTTGAGTTGCATCGACTGATGGCCTCTAGAATTTGTGAAGTTCCAAGGACTTTGTCTGGTCTCTGAAGACCATACTTGGGTGCTTCAGCCAAGCATTCATTCACAGTGTTCACCACAGCTGCCAACAAATCTGCTGAATCAGCCTTGGAAAGAGTTTGGACATCTTCTTCAGCAATAATGGAGACATTCTGACACCCAAAGATGTCTGAGAGTATCCAGCTAACAGTTGCTTGGACACTCCAATCTGTTCCCATAGTGACATCAAGAGAATTAGCAGATCAAGCTTAGTGACCGTGATACACATGCACACTCTCAAATATTATATGGAGAAGATTATCAATTGAAAGTTAAAAGGAACTCCTCATTATCAGAAACTGAACTGGTTATCACAGCAGCAAAAGCACATAATATTATGGGTAATAGAACAAGTAGAAATGGTGCATTTCAACTCCAGATTCATTCTTTAGGGAGCAGCTATAACCTATTTCAAGCTCAATATAACCAGCTTTGACGCTATACATTAACAGTTGCATAAAAAAAAAAAAAAGACCAGTTATTATGCTGTTACTTTTTCAAGCACAGCATGGTAAAGCGACCTTCAGAACCCAGAGGAAAAATCTAAAGGTAAATCAACCTTTACATGCATTCCTCATACTAACTTCCTCTTCTGAAATTAAAAAGGGACTTGCATATTTTCTGCTAAGTTGTAAAATGGGCATGTTTTCTGCTAGCCAGGAACTGAAGAAAGTACCTCCATAGAAGATTTTATTAGGAGAAGAGGACTTGACACCATTGAAACAGAAAAATTATAATGCTGGGACATCACTAAATTGAAGATGGAGTAGCATAACTACCTCACAAAATGGATTTGCCTAAATGTGACAGTGCTCCAACCAAGCTCATATGAAAAAGTTTAGAGCCTTATATGGCTGTTTAAGTAGTACAATATACTGATTTTACCAAGTCACTACATTACTAAACCACCCATTTGCACAGATGGTCTACTGCTGGGCTTACGCCTAAGAAGGCAATAATTCACTATTGCAGTTACACTACCCACATTGTTTTTAAATCAATACCAGCAATTACGTTGTTCTATTGGACACGTAACAACCTAGTTTCATCATTTACTAGGAGAATCCCCTGATACATCTGCTTAGAGCAGAATTAATCAAACTTCATTAACCAATCTAAAAATGAAATTAATATTTTTCCCAGTATACTTGTGCTGAAATCAGTAGCTCCACAGAATGCTATTTCGTTTTTTTTTAAAGGAAATAGAAAGGAAAACAAACGGGGTCACCTTAGTAGGAGAAGCCACTACGCAACTAAAATGGAAAAAGATATAATGGGTCTAATGGTAGCTGGTGTGTTTAGTAGGTGTGCATTTTGTAATTGGGTTGTGTGTCGTAAATAGGTCGAGATGAATAATGGGTTGTGACCTATGTTAGTTGTTAGAATGATTTGTGGCATATTAGTATAAAAGGGCCCGCGTGTGTAATTGTAGGGGGATGTCTAGAACTTTTTGAATCAATTCAGCTTTCTTTCTTGGAGGTTAGGTTGTCCTCGAAACAACCCATCACCGTTATCCATAAGTCTCATTCCATAATCACTGCAAATTCATCATCCATCATCACAAATTCATCAATTACAATTCATCACCATCCAATTTCATAACAATTACATACAAAACTATTGTGTTCATTACATAAGTACTTTTGTCTTTTTCTTTTTTAATTGCATTCTCAATATTTAAAATAACGTCCATATGCCAACATTAATGCTAAAACGAGATTATCTAGCAATGCTAGAGTGAAGGCAGGTTTCAAGCACTATCCTCACCTCCCCAAACGAATAACTTAGTACAGTATCAGCCAGAAGGAATCCCTGATGGAAACCAAATCAACATTAACCTACAACAATTTCCTAAAAGCCAGTGAATGAAAATCAGAACCACATGGTGATGTTGGCAGGCATTTCTCTATCATTGATCACCTGGCCAAGAAAGCTAGTAGTTGCCCTTCGAATCTTAGGTGTAAATTGAATGCCCACTTTGGTCACCAAATTTTGAGTGCTAGCCTAAACACCAGACAGTTGCATCACAGGGCCATTAATCAACTATTCAACTCGTAATCTTTTATTTTCCGATACAACATTTTCTCAACAACCAAACAGGCACAAGAGCCACATAAATGCTAATCAGACACTACATTCAAAACGCAAAACATTCAAAGCAAACCCACCTGAAAACAAGACCACAAATTCAAGAAAACAAAGTTCAGAGCAGAGAATTCAACGTAAATACGTACCTGCAACAGTTACAAGAGAATCATCGTCCTTGGATTTAACCTGGTCACTGCTCGTAGAAACCAACCCCTCTTGCACTCTCTGACACAGAGAGCATGCCATGTGGACCACTCTAACGGCCACATCCAGTTCCTTGGAGTACTTCTCGCTCTCCATTATCGAAATTCAACAACCTTCGACAAAGCCCAGATGAAAGAAAGAAAGCAAACGTTTATCCTGAGACACCCACCTGGAGATTCGTGCAAATTAGGTTCCTACGTGGTTGTGTGGGTGCTTCTTGACGCTCGTTTTGGTTGAAGATGTGAGTGGATTTCGGCGCGTGACATTATGCGCACAGGGCACAACAATGGCATGCACTGGCTATTTGGGCCAAGTTAGTTTGTGAATCAATCAGGTTGGTGTCGCCGTGTCGGTCTTATATATGGGGAGTGTCTGTTTGGTTCGAGGGAAAATGAACTCAGTTGTGCGAAAAAGCTTGGTGCCACTGCGGTCTCTCCCAAGAAATATCTACTTCTTTGCATTTAGTGACAACCGGCCACGTCAACATTTGAGTATCAATTGGTCGGTCCACTTTCCATGGATATGCCATCAATGACCATCCGTCAAAGATATGGAATAAATAAAATAGATAGTATTCTTTAATATTTTATGGTCATAATTTAAAATTTAGGTATTTAATTATGTAATAATGTTATATTATTTAATTTTATAAAAAAAACGTGTTAATATTGAAATTAGGATTCTTTATAGTTTTATATTATGTGAATTTATGCCCTTTTTTACATCAAACGGCGTAAAAAAAGTTACATATTAAAAATATGACATGTTATCTAGGCAACAAAAAAATTAATTTCAAAATGCCTTTTCTTCACTTTTGAGGAAACGCTTATTATTTACTAAACTAAATGACAGCATTTTACTCAAATTTTTTATAAACCATAAAGTGTAAGAACCTGATAAAAATATGCTAAATTCTTATTATTAACGTGTCACATTTTTAATATGTACACTTTTCATTACGTTCGATACATGAAACGTCCTAAATTAATATAACTTGAGAATCTACAATTTTAAAAAAAATTATAAGAAATCCTGATTCTCAATATTAACATCATATAATAGTTACACAAGCTTTTAATCATGACCATAAATACTTTAAGTTTCATTTGAAAAATGAGAATATGTATTCTCAAAGATATTTCCTTCACATTTAATAGGAGGTGTTGGGCTAGGCTGGCTGGTTGATAATGCAAAAAGCCACAAGCTTATGGGCCAAAATGTTTGATACACATGAACAAAAAGAATGAAAAAGTACACATATCCCTCTTAAATTATCGTTTAATTCTTAATGTGTCTTCCAAACTACTAATTATGTCAATGTACCCCTCTAAACTACAAAATAATGTCAATGTGCCCCATATTGATAAAAATATCCCTTCATAAAATTATAAAAATTCTTAAAAACAAAACAAAAAAAAATTATTATTTTTTAAAATAAAAAAATAAAATAAAAAATAAAACAGAAAATTTATTTTTTAGATTTTGTTTTATATAATTTCAATTGAGAAACGCTAGGTTTACACCCACTCCCCACACCCTGACGTGGCATTACCACATTAGTTTTTTTTTTTTTTTTTCCTTCTTTGAAAATAAAGATCAATGTTGGGGTCATTTTCCTCAACGCTCTTTCTCTCTCTCCTTGAAACCAGCCGGCTGGCCGTTCCTCTCTCTCGGCCAGTTGGTTTCAAGGAGAGAGAGAAATAGTGTTGGGGAAAATGACACCAACGCTGATCGTTGTTTTCAAAGAAGAAGAAAAAAATATATCTGATGTAGTAATGCCACATCAGGATGTAGGTAAATGGGTGTGGGGAGTGGGTGTAAGCCTAGTATTTCTCTTTTAATTGTGATAATGCCATGTCATTGATGCCACATCAGGGTGTAAGTAAATTGGTGTAGGTAGTAGGTGTAAACTTGAATTTCCATTTTACTCTTCTCTTTTCTTTCTTTCCTTTCCCCCCCCCCCATCCCGAATTTATAAGGATATATTTCTCTCATTGAAACTTTTTTATGTTTTTTTTTTTTTTTGTTGGCTTTAGGGGGAGGACATTGACAGTTTTTGGTAGTTTAAGGGAAGACATTGAGTCATTGACACAATAGGTAGTTTGGGGGGCGCATTGACAGTACAGTGGTAGTTTGAGAAGGGTATGTGTACTTTTTTCAATAAAGAATTAACTTCTCTACTTTTTCTTTTTTTTTAAGAAAGTAGAAGAACTAACTTCTCTACTTTTGGAAGCAATTTACAGGTCTCTTGAAAATAATTATACAGTTCCATTTTTCGCATTTGGATCCTCTCCATTCATCCTCGTCCCCATTTTTCTGGGTTTTTTTGGGTAATTGGATTGCTTCACGTCTATTTATATATTAAAGACGCATTCATTTGGTCGATAGCATCTCCAATAAAATAGGCAAATTTTTTCATAATAGTTAAATTTAATTATTATTCAAACTATAATTTTTCTTTGAGTTCAACCTACAAAAAAGGAAGGCAAGGGGGATGTACCCAGCCTCGCCATCTAGTTTGAAAATAAAGTAGAATGGGGTGTTCTTTTCTCAAAGTTTAGGCCCATATGGGCCACTATCTATTGACCAATTTATGCCGTTGAAACAATCAAAGTCAAAACTGTGAAACTTTTCTGACTTCAAACCATAACTTAATTAGAAACGGTTGGAATTGGGCCAACAGGCCCACACGGCCTACACAACCTACATGCTAAAGCTCAAAACCGGTTCCCTTGACCCGGTTTCATTTTACTCCCAAACTAATGAAAGCACTCCCAAACCCAAGGTTAATAACGGTGCTTAGTTTCACTACATGAGATACACTCATTGATTTAAGGGATAATATATTCAGAAGCTTATGCAAAAATTGGGACATGACAATATGACATGATGTAACAACTCGTCTTAAGATCAGGATTAAGGAAGTCTTTAGGCTTGTTTCGGTGTTCAATTTTTTTTTTTTTTATGTTATATTTTACTATATTTAAAATTGTGAATACCAAATAATTTTATTTTATTTTATTTTTTTAAATTATGTTTGATAGTTTAAAGAATTTAAAACAAAATTTGAAAAAGATGTTTGAGTGTGAATCGAATTGAACTAGAAAAAATATTTATAAAAATGATTTTTTTATATTATAAAACTAAAAAACTAACAAAATGATGGTAGTTTTCGAACCACTCCCAGTAGTTCTTTGGGAGTGGCTCAACCACCCCTGAATTAGATGGGGAAAACCGCTTAGGGGTGCCCAAGCCATCCACCAAGGGGTTGGATCGGCCACCCCCATTAGATTTGGGGGTGGTCGATCCATCCCCTAGGGGGTGGCAGAGCCACTCTCGGAGACTTAGGACTATTTTGATCACCACCCTCAGACACCGAGCCACCCCTAATTAAGTTTTTGTTTTTTTTTCAATTTATTTTATTTTATTATTACTTTTGAGTCGGGTTAATTTTTTTAAAGTGAAGTTAAAAATAGGTCTAGTAAGACCCAAATACAACCTAACTTTAAAAACTAACCCAAGCAACTTTTTCAAACATAGTAAAATATAATTCAGTAAAATTGAACACCGAAACATGCCCTTAATTTTTTTGCTTACTAATTGTATTTGGGTTAGTCCTAAATTTCAAAGGAGGAGGAAAATTGAATTTTTGGACAAAGGAGGATATTTTCTGCACAAAACGATAGAACAGTGGGTATCGGTGGGGGAATACCGACCGGAGGAGATCCGGTTAGTAGAAGTGAGATTGTTTATTCATATTTGAAAAGATAATTATGCCTTTTAAAAAAAACACTAATTAGATCGATCAAATAAACTAAAGAGGATCCAAATAGGCAACTACGTACCAACAACGATGGAACATTTCATGAACCGATCTTACAGTTCAACTCATCCCAAAATGTTCGAACGGTGACAGGTCCAGAGAAAATAGTAAGGGAAAATTGACAGTGCAATTAATACCCAGAAACAAATTAAGGATATCGATCGCCTCATCCTCCACCTGCTTGCGCATTCAAATTCCGGCATCAATAATTTTGCTCAGTGTCTTTAAGTTTTACGTAGTACAAGACGATGAAATCAACTACTCTGTTGGACAAAGTTTTAGCTTGTGTTGCAAGCTTATGTCACTTTCACAGCATTTATATTCGACTACTTTACAGCTCAGCTCAATATATTGGACTCTACTAATATGATACACCTCAAATTAATTGGTACTAATACATCATTTTTAATGGGCTTTAAAAATGATGCTATATACATTATACTTTTATGTTTCGTTTGTTTGGGTGTAATATTTTTTAGAAAAATATTTTTTAGAAAAATATTTTTTGCATTTTTTTTTTTGTGTTTGGTGTGATTGAAAATAATTTTGATTTGATAAAAGTTCATTTAGTTTTGAAAAGTAATTTCCATTTTTAAATTTTGTAAATTTTTTTTTGAGTTTGAATTTATTCTTTTTAAACTGCCGAATCACCACCAAAGCCAGCATCGAGATACTATCGACCACCTCAGACCACCGCTGAGCCACACCTGGCCCACCACCAAACCACCCCATATCACTACTGAGTCATCTCTAAACCACCACTAAGCCATCACTGACCTCCGCTAATCCACCTTTGGACCACCACCGGGCCATCCCTAGGCAACCGTCGGCCATCATTGGACCATCAATGGTCTTCCACCAAACCAATGTTGAAACTCAAATTATTAAGTTAATTATTTTTTTAAAAAAATAAATTATATTAATATTTTTATGTTGTGAATTTTTATAGATTAACATGATTTAATAAATATATATATATATATATATATATATATATATATATATATATATATATATATGATTTTTCGTACGTGCCAAACTCTAGAAAATATTATCAACAGAAAATATTTTTTTGAAAAATAATTTTTTAAAAACATTTTAGACCATAACAAATGGAGTCATTTTATTTTTATTTTACTATGCCCTTCCATAGTAAAATAATTGTCCCTTCCATCTTTCACCTTTCACTCTTCGATTGGATGGCAATCGAGGACAGCAATGTGGGTCTCACCAGAAGACTATTCATTTTCAAAAAAGAAAAAAGAAAAAAGAGAAGATTATTCATTCAGGCCGTGGTTCGCAATCCCAGCAGGTTATTTCCTAACAATTAAATAACAATTAATTTGATTGGGTCTCACCCGGGGGTGGGGTGGCAGGGGCCATGCCCCCCCCCCCCCCCAAATTCCTAAAAAAAAAAAAAAAGTTAAAAAAAAATCTCAAAATATATATATATATATATATATATATATATATATATATATATATATATATATATAAAAGTTAAAAAATTAAAAATTTGGCCTATTAGCCCCTCCTAATAATTTTTTTTTGCCACTAGCTCCTATCCATAAGAACTTCTTAATTCGTCCCTCGTCTCACCAGAAACATTTTCATATATTACGATTATCGAACGACGTCTCTAATTTTGAAGTGCGATAGGCCGTTTCTTTCCCTTTAATGGGGAAGCAAAATTAGGTCTATATATATATTCTTATATACGAATCTCCATTCATTTAAGGATTAACAAAATTTTGAGCTATTGACGATGGTGATACTTTGGTAAGAATATTGTTACTTATAGCACTATTTTAGATAAGAGGAATTTAACTAAATATGTTAACTACTAACAAGGGGATATTATGAATTCAAATCATATTATTTTGTAATAACAACACTTTAATTGATTATATGCGGTGTGCCCCCACGCACCGCCGTCTCCGGCAGAGTCCGCCCCTGCCTCTTTTGCTGGCCGCCTGATTTTTGTGTTTTCTGTTTATTTGTGTTGTGTATTATCTTGTTTCTCATGTACAGTCTGCCAGTGTATTGCTCAGATTTTGTTGAAATTTTTGTTGGCTTGATGCTAGATCAGCCCTATTTTATTTGAGAGTGAGCGTTAATGTAAGAGAGGCTTAAATGTAATTCTGGTAAGATTTGATTTTTCTGCTCAGGCAGCTGTTTTTTAAGTCAGATCCTTCTGACTTAGAGTTTAGGGGGTCCTGTCCCTCTTTCTCATGATGTACTTTGCAGATTTTATAATAGCACATGCTATTTGTTAAAAAAAATAAAATTGATTATATGTAAGTTTGGTGATGCTCTTTTCTTTTTAATTCTTAATGGTACAATATTTGTGAAGTTATTGATTTATTATTTCATTTTATTTTTCTTATATTTTGGGATTATAGCTATATAATATGCAACTTTCATCCAAAAATAACAATAATAATAATAATAATAAAAAGCACATGCATTCCAACTATATTGCCCCATAATAGATGGGTGACTCTTAACATGACTTCTGAGGTGGGGCTGGTCGTGGCCACCTCTCAGGGATGCATGTCACGATGGTCGTCCCCTTCATAGAGGGGGGTGGTTGTCGGATGGAGGTAACGGCCATAATGGGTACCCAGAAGCCATGTTAGGAGTAATCTCTGTTAGGAACTGTTTCATAATTCCAATTATCAAAGTTGCAGCCTTTCATGTAAGGATCAAGCTTAACTACCTAAAAGACCTAGGTTTTTTTTTTTTTTTGGTAACTATATTAAGGAAATACAATAAGCATATAAACTATTACGAAAATTAAAGCTCTAGCATGAAACAAATCACATAAATCAAGACCAAGTCGAGCTTTATATCTCAAAGGTTAGAGATTTTTGCCGTAAGAGTACCAAATTTTCAAGAAAGACCCTTCTCTCTCTCTCTCTCCAGGGTTGCTTTGGGCAAGTCAAAATGGTTGTCCTAAGGTTTCCTCTAAATTTGGACGTAATAAAGTTGCATGCACAGTGTGCACAGTGCAATCCCTCGAACAGTTTTATACACAATCGTTGGAACTTTTTTTCTAAAATTTTGTTACCTACTATTAAGCATCGTTCGAATGTTTGACGTGGCACAATTGGGCAGGTGCACGAACCGTTCGATTGTTGCATGAAAACTTGAAAACTCAAAGTGTTTTGAAACCCTAATTTCACCATGTTTTTAAACCCAGCATTTCAAACACCTTAAAACTTATGTGGGTACCGTATTTTATAAAATACAACACTATCTTCTAAAAAGAAAGAAGCGTATATATATCCGGCTGCTGCATTTTGAATTTCGGCAGGAGGGAAAGCTCCGGCCATTAATTATCTGGAGGGGAGAAGGGCAGATCTATCACCTGCATGGACAAGGTTCTCTATAACAGTGAAGTTCTTCCTGTTTATAAGCTTCATTATTTGGTCCAACTTGGCCTGCATCTCATTTCGAAATTCGAACCTCATCTGTTTGAAACGTTTTTTTTGTATAGAAGTCCGTTGCTTTCAAAAAAGTACGAATGAAAACGATTAGAAATGCCAGTTTTAATCTACCGTTCATTTTTTCTGTTGATAAACAACTATCTTAACGATGAGTGGCCCTTATTTAAAGTGGCTACGTTTTGTTTCAGAATATTCATCCAATAGAAAAGAAACTAAATATTTTTCACGTACGGCGAGATTAATGATTTCTATTCGTTGCCCATTTTTTTTTTTCCATATTTTAGTTATACTCCCCCCCCCCCCCCCCCAAAAAAAAAGGTGATGTCTCTGAAAGTAGGTGTAAATATTTATCTTTTAAAAATGTTTCTTTTAGATTTTTTAAAATAAATATTTATCTTTTAAACGTTAAAATTCATATTTTAAAACTACTTTTTTTTTCGACACAAAAACTACTTTTTTTTTTCAATAATATTGTTATACCAAAAAAAATAAAAAAATCCTATTCATATCTTATATAGGATACAGAATATTTAAAAATTTAATTATTTTTTAGTATTTAAACTTAAGATACTTATTACTAAATAAAGAAAGTATTCAATGTCAATACAAAGAATATGTAATTAAAAAGAGTAATGATTTACTACCACCTAAATATATAATTTTTCACTACCTTGTCTATGTGGCAAAGTGGTCCCTCACCTTAATTTATATTTAAAAAATAAAAAAACTCAAAAAGTAGTGGGGGGACCACCTTGCCACAGAGGTAGGGTGGTGAACAGTTGTATATTTGGGTGACATTGAATCATTATTCAATTAAAAAAGAGTAATGATTCACTACCACCTAAATATACAACTTTTTACCACCTTATCTATGTGGCAAGGTGGTCCCTCACCTTAATTTATTTTTTAAAAATAAAAAAATTCAAAAAATAGTGGGGAACCACTTTGTCACATAGGCAATGTGATGAAAAATTGTATATTTGAGTAGCATTGAATCATTATTTATTAAAAAACTACCTCAGAGACAAATTATAACAGAAAATTAAAAACACTCACATCAGACTTTCTTTCCGTATATGTACTGGAGAACATCACTTAAATGTGCATGAAGAGGACAATAATTATTTATACAAGAAAATGTAAAAAAAAATAATAATAATAAAAAAGAGGACAAAATTCGAGCCGATCGCCCTTTATACTCTTGTCCAGCGAACCATCATATCTATGAGAGATGATTAACGGACCTTTAACCGTTATTTTTCACCTTTTTTTTATAAAAAAATTTATTTTATTAAAAAAAAAAAACCAAAACAAGAAAAAAGGATGAGAGAGAACGGTTCAATTTTATTTAAAAAGTATATATTTTTAAAATAAAAGGAATTTTTTAATATAAAAGTAGGTGAGGAGAAATGGTTAAAGGTGTCCCTCAATCATTTTTCATACTATCTATTATCTACCTGATATTTACACGCTCCACACGTGGCGGTCAACCACCGTTAGCCACACCATCACCATGAACCTCAAGCAGGTTTCTCGCTACAAGGACATGAGCAAAACATCGAGCCAGTTCTTCTACAGCTTTCCCGAGCCGCTACGCGTGTCATCCATCCAACGGACAAACGCAGTGATGGTCAAAATATTAAAGGGTACGTTTGACTTTTATTGCTGAGATCTTTTAAAAACAATCTAAGGCCAAGCATGCCATGAAGGCCATCAGTGCAACAACTAGTCGCAGCTAGTTTTGAAGAAGTGGAGCTGGCGGGTTTGATATTTCTGAGCATCAGTTCGATCGATGGTTTGCTTTTGTTTCATGGTGGATCAAAAGAGGCAGTTGAGGAGCAGCAAGCCGGTGGCAGGAACGTGTTCGCGGTGCGGCCGTGGCGCGAGCGTCGGCGACATGACAACGTTGACTCGGTTTTGCTATGTTCCGATTTATTGGAAATCTTGGAAGGCTATCATATGTACTTTCTGTGGAGCTATCCTTAAATCCTATAGATGAACCCTTTTTGTTTTATATATATATATATATATATATATATAATCTCTCTTTCTGTTCATGGTAGCTAGATGCAAGGTGTATGCATGAGTTTGGGAGCCGGTTGGGTGATTTGCTGATCTGTGATTTGCTTCTTTGCTACTTGTTTTTGGTTTTTACTATAATTTTCAGAGGGCGTTTTGGGTGTGTTTTTAACATGGAGATTATTGTGGTGAATGTTAGAAAAGTGTTTGAATGTTTCTTTGTGAAGCTCTGGAAGTAGCTACAAAAGCCCCTTAATTCCTCCTCCTTCTGCTTCGATTGTTTTGGCAAAAGAGGTAAAGAGATCGAATTGGTGCTCTAAGATGGCGGAGGAGTTTCTTTCATTTTGTGTGAACCATCTCTCTGACTGGCTTTGTTTTTTTCTTTGATTATTAAACCAAAAGGATAAAATAAAATGATGGGATAAATTAAAAGGAGTAAAAAAAGGTATATATCATTCTTTTCGAAGAATTTGTTTTAACAATTTTTTAGTTTTCAAGTCATTTGCTTAATTATAATTTTAACTATTTCCTTTCGTTTATATTTTTGTTTAATTATATCTCATAATGTATGAAGTTGGATTAGTGATGAGAATAAAAAATAAATAAAAAATTGTATAAATTTCGAATGAATGCATGATCTTGTGCAAAGCTAATTCAACTTGAGTAGCGTATTGCATGATTCCTACTGTTGGCGATATTTTTTAAGTTCAAATTATGTGATTTTTCGTTTTCTAAGGGAACGGGGCGGTTTGTATACTAGTTTTGTGGGGTTGAAAAAAGGTTGGAATGGGATGGGACTTTGGAGGGATGGCGACAGAGAGGCAAGGGGGTACCGTTGGGGGGAGGACAATTGGGGCTGAATTATCACTTAAAAGCTGAAATAAATTGATAAATTTAATATTTTCTCAAATTCGCCCTTAATAAATAAAGTTTAATACATGAAATATTCAATTAAAATTAAAGAACGACAAAAATAGGACTTAGGATCGAGATCTCTGCTCTTATACCGTATTATAGAAAATTTAGAATACTTTCATTATTTAATTTATATTTTAATATTGGATTCTTCCGTAAGGATGGATGCCAGATGGTACTATAGTTTAGGAAGAGGGTGGAGACAAGTTTTGAATAATAGCTTACGCCGGGGAAAAGGGTGGCACAAAGGAGAGAGGAGGAGATAAGCTTCAAAAAAATGGCTTATACCTCTTAAGGTCCGTTTAGGTATTATACGTCAAGTTTGCCCTTGATGAATGGCATAACACCCAAACTTAATTGATTATGTTATTTGTTGCAAATAATTTAGAGCATAGGGAAAAGGGTAGAACAAGCTATGCAGCCACTATTTCAAGCTCATTATCTGGTTTATTTAATAAGAGTATCACGTGAATTGTTACGTAGCGATCAATATATAATTTAGTAATAAACATGATAAATGTGATATGATGCATGTCAACTATTACATCAAATTGTTAATATTGTAAATTAAATGTCATATGATCTGTCATGTAATATCACATATTTTAATGACCGACGTAAAAGCTTTACTATTCCCTATCAGCATCCAAACGAATTAAATTTGCCTTTTAAAACCTTGTACAGAAGCTTTGAACTCAAGTATATATGAAAGCATATGTGAAGACAATTCAAACACGTACGTAGGAGAAGAAAACATGTCTCCTCTATGAACTAACATTGACAAAGACATCGATCCCAAAACGTGGGTTAGATTCTGAATGAGCAATGATTAATGCTGTGGCCATGCATTTCAAATTTGTACGCAACGAGGTACTCCGTGGTAACTTATTTTTGTCAGCTTGCAGGACAAAATGGGTATATTATAAATTTTTGATTGTTTAAGCAGAGATTTATGCCATCTCTACTTGGGAGGGAGCATTACAAATTAAGTGTTAATTTAAAAAACTTATTAAAAAAAAAGTGTTAATGTGAAGAGGGTATGTATACAAAAAAAAGGTGCAATTTGTCGCGTGTCTACGCGGCAAAGTAGCCACGTGTATTTTTTACACGTGACTGATTGTATAAGCAAAACAAGTGGCCGCGTGTATTAAATACACGCGGCCACTTGTACACGTGTATAAAATACACGTGTCTGACTAGACGCGTGTATTAATACACTTGTCCAAATAGACACGAGTATAAGTACACGTGTCCAATCAGACAAGTGTATTTTATACACGTGGCCAAATGTTATTTTTTTTTTTCAAATATATATTAAAAAAAAATGTTGTTTTGTGTTCATTTTTTTTTATAAAAAAAAAAATCTTATTTTATTAACTATATATCATAATCTTAAATTTGTGCTATATATATATAATTACGGTGTACATAGCATATACACATAAGGTTAGGTTTTAGAGCTATACAGGGGCGGAACCAGGAGGGTCGAGAAAATTTTCTAGATGCCCTTTTTGCCCAACCTTAACTGCAGAATCCGGGGCAATCGAAACCCAATAACATCAGCCACTAAGAAAAATATTTGGCTATTACAATTTTTATTATATATTGATTTGGCAGTTTATAATTAGTTAAGTGATTAAAATTACACGGTTGGCAACTTAGCCATTAATAACTAATTAATTAAGTTAAGAAGTCAAATTTTTTATTTAATTATTTAACTAATTATAGACTGCTAGGTTAATTTCTAAAATGACTTCGTAATAAAAGTTGTATTACTCCTACCAACACCCACAGCATAAATATTAAAGACATTAAAAGGGCTACATTAACTTCTGAGCCTTTCTGTATTATGCTTATAACTGAGTTTGATATGTTATAAACATTACATCATTCATAATAACAACAACAACAAAAAAAAAAAAAAAAAAATCATAATGATCTTAAACGATAAATTATGCAAGAAAGCTTGAAAATAATAGAAACAGCTTTATTAACTTTTATATATTGTGACCTGGTTAAGAATCGTTTGATATGTTATTGTTTTTATTTTTGTTTATATATAATTTTTGGAAGCATGTTTTGTTGAGCCTCCTAACGGTTATTCCTTAATAAAAATTACTCTTGAAAATCAGTCGGTAAAAATAAGGTGTTTAATTAAGAGTTTAAAAACCATAGTTAAAATTGTACTTAAACTATATGAGACACGTACATAAGATCGTAACATACTACGAAGCTCTGTAACTAACGTCCACAACAGCCCGGCCACTTTATCAACACTAATATAATGGTAGCCCTAAGTTCTCTCTTTTGTCAGCTCCACTCACGTTTCAATATTCAACGGCTTAATATTATGTCGATTTATAATATCAAGATATTTTAATTCAATCTATAAGTTACCCCATTCGTGACTCAACCATTCCTTCTTATGTTTGCCGTAATGGATGGCTACGATGCCAATTAATAGTACAACTCTCTGTGTATATATATTGCTTTATCCAGTCCCATAGATAAGGCGAAATACAGGCTCCAGTGAAGTCGTTGGTTTTCAGGTTGAAAAAGTACAAATGTGGGCTGGGCCTGACCCAACTTATTTGATGGGCCTAGTTTCGCAAATGCAGATTCCAACTGAGGTAATGGACTAATGGGCCGTGGCAAGTTCTCGTAGGAGAGAGAGAGAGAGAGAGCGCAAGTTCAGGGAAGTTGGATCTGAAAGGTCAACGGAGAAATAAAGAATGTTGGAGAAGAGCGCCGCCGCCCTCCTTAAGGATCGAAAAAAGTTAGTACGGACGTGTCATACAAGGTTGGATAAGAGCAGAACGATGACGTCAACCACGTGGCGTGCAATTGGATGACAGTCGTGCATCCTCTTACCTACTGCACGTCGACACGTCGTCTCGCCTTATATTTTTGGTCCTCTCACTCGCTCCCCCCGCCACACAAAATATGAGCGAAACAAACTCAATTATATAAAAACACATATATACTTTTTTTTTCTTTTTCTTTTTTTTTTCTTTTTTTTTTTGCTCTTTTTTCTATTTCACTGGTCAGTGATTGAGATTCTCAAATCCGTACCGTTTGATAAATAACTCATCTTCCTCTCATATTTTATTATTTTTACTTCTCTAAAAAAAAACAAAAAAAAAGAAAAAAAGAAAAAATACACATACCTTCTCGATTATCATTTAATTGTCAATGTCTTCTTAAGCTATTAATTATATCAATATCTTTCATCAAATTATCAAAATATGTCAATGTCCTCCGTAAGACCAACAAAAAAAAAAAACTGTAAATTTGTTTAAATAAGACAAAAATGTCCTTATAAATTCAAAAAAAAAAAACTTAAACTAAAAAAAAAAAACTAAAAAAATTATTTTTTTAAAATAAAATTAAAGAAAAAAATGAAAAAGAACAATTTTTTTTTTAAAAAAACAAACGAAAAAATAACTTAAAATCATAAAAAAAACAATTTTTTTTTTTTAAAAAAAAACAATTTTTTTTTTTTTAAAAAAAAAAAGAAAAGAAAAACCAATTTTTATTTTTTGTATAAATTTTTATTATTTTATATTATTTTAATAATTTTTTAGTTTTTATTTTATTTTAATAATTTTATGAATGGTATTTTTGTCAACGAGGAGACATTGACATTTTTTAGTAGTTTAAGGAAGGAAGGTGTAACGACCCACCCCCAATGACACAATATTGTCCGCTTTTGGCTCCCCATATCAGACTTCCCAGGAGGTCACCCATCCTGGGATTGCTCTCGCAGAAGCACGCTTAACTGCGGAGTTCTGATAGGTTCATGACCATCACGGCTTTAAAACGCGTTGTGTCATAAAGGGTACATTCATACATATAAGCACATCCTCATTCCCAGGCGATGTGGGACGTCACAATCACCCCCTCTTTGGACCCAGCGTCCTCGCTGGCGACCCTCATGGGATCACCCCATTCTTGGCATCCCAACGAGTGCCCGCCGGCAACCCTCTTGGGCTTGTGCACGCTCTCACCATCTCAGGCTGGGCAATGGCTCTGATACCATTTGTAACGACCCACCCCCAATGACACAATATTGTCCGCTTTTGGCTCCCCATATCAGACTTCCCAGGAGGTCACCCATCCTGGGATTGCTCTCGCAGAAGCACGCTTAACTGCGGAGTTCTGATAGGTTCATGACCATCACGGCTTTAAAACGCGTTGTGTCATAAAGGGTACATTCATACATATAAGCACATCCTCATTCCCAGGCGATGTGGGACGTCACAGAAGGGGGAGGGGACATTGACACAATTAGTAGTTTGAGGGGATATTGACAATTGAGTGATAGTTTAAAGAAATTATGTGTACTTTTTTCAAAAAGTTAATTTCAAAACATTTCAACCTTTTTTTTTTTTTTCACTTTTTTGTCATATCAATATTTTTTTTTATTACTATATATATATATATCTATAAAACTACTTTACAAAACTTGTTCACTTTTTCATATAAAGTCTTTATAGTATATATCACATCAATAACTTCTTACTACTAAAAAAAAAAAGTTCACCTCAACAATCTTTACTAAACACACCTTACACCTTCTTTTATTTTAACAACTAATTTTTAAAATATTTATATCAGCTAAGCATTTCAGCTATCTACTCTTATTATTTCATTAAAAAAAAAATTATTATTTCCAAAAAAGAAAAAGAGAATCATATTGATTTTTTACTAATTTAACTTATGTATTGTTAGCAACTAGTCAGATCTTTAACCAAAATAACTAGTTGGATGAGGAGCTTTTTTTGGCATTTTGCTTTTTGTAACGACCCGCTTTTTACAAAAAAACGTAAGTAATTATATCTGGATAATTACGTGTCATTAACCATTCAGAGATGATAAATCTGGCAGCGGAAAAATACGAATATCTTTTTTTTTTTTCAAACATCAGGGACAATTCCCTTACGATACATTCAGAGCTTTAACTGACATCTTCTAGAAAATACAATTATGTCTTTACACTATTTACAAAGAAACATGTGTCACATATGACACTAAAGCATGCATGGAACTTATTAATTACAAGTAAATATCTAAACATGTTACAGGCAAATGGTACATACATCTATGAGTACAAAGTACTAAAATCCTAACTACACAGCTTTAAATCTCTTAAGCTAGCAGTTAATCCAATCCATAATCTTCAGAACCTGCGCAAACATCTATGAGAAGGTAGTTACCGCCACAATCCCATAGTTCCATAAGTGAGCTAACTGTCATTCAACAACATCATGATTTATGCGTTATTTAAGGAACAGATATGACATAATGATGTAGTGATAGTTTTAATGCAAAGTTTAACAGTTTAATATAGTCATTGCACTCCTCTCTTATAAGGGCCGTCCCCCCGGTTAACGTCTTTCTCGAGGCCGTCCCCTCTACATTACATTTTAATTAACTTATTTTCGCACTATCGGAGACTTCCCTCCTCTAGTACTTTGAAAGCCGTCCCAATCAATATGATTATTATGGTTTCCGGTTTCAGGCGGATTTACCATCCTGAACCTTTGGGAGACGTCGCGCCCAATATTAATAGGTTGATTATTAACAGTATGCAATAATCAGTCACACGCATCCAATTAAAATAAAGGGATAAATACCCCATTGGTACCTGAGTTTTACGTGTTTTTAAATTTAGTACCTCAGTTTTATTTGGTATCATAGGTGGTACCTGAATTAAGGGTAAAAACCCATTTGGTACCTCTGTTAGATTTTCCGTCCGAATTTTAACGGCTCGCCACGTGTCAACCGCTGAGGTTGACACGTGGCACTACATAAAAAAAAATTAAAAATTAAAAATTAAAATATTTAGAAAATGATTAAAAATAATAAAATTTTAAAAAAGAAAATTAAAAAAAGAAAAAAGAAGAGGGGTGGCTGAGCCACCCCCCTTGGCCACCATGGGGGTGGCCGGCCACCCCCATTTTGGCCAAGGAGGTGGCCCAGCCACCCCCTTGGCCGGTCTGACCGGTCTGGGGTGGTTCGGCCACCCCACAGTTGAAAAAAAAAAAAAAAAAAAATTTTTTTGAAGGGTTTTGGCCCTAGGGGGTGGCCGAACCACCCCCTAGGGCCACGGGGGTGGTTCGGCCACCCCCAGACCGGCCGGACTGGGGGTGGCCGAACCACCCCCGTGGCCCTAGGGGGTGGTTCGGCCACCCCCTAGGGCCAAAACCCATCAAAAAAAAATTGAGGGTTTGCCCTTGGGGGTGGCCGAACCACCCCCTAGGGCCAAAACCCTTCAAAATTTTTTTTTTTTTTTTTTTTTTTTCAACTGTGGGGTGGCCGAACCACCCCCTATGGGGTGGTTCGGCCACCCCAGACCGGTCAGACCGGCCAAGGGGGTGGCTCAGCCACCCCCATTTGGCCAAGGAGGTGGCCCAGCCACCCCTCTTCTTTTTTCTTTTTTTAATTTTTTTTTTAATTTTATTATTTTTAATCATTTTCTAAAGATTTTAATTTTTAATTTTTAATTTTTTTTTATGTAGTGCCACGTGTCAACCTCAGCGGTTGACACGTGGCGAGCCGTTAAAATTCGGACGAAAAATCTAACAGAGGTACCAAATGGGTTTTTACCCTTAATTCAGGTACCACCTATGATACCAAATAAAACTGAGGTACTAAATTTAAAAACACGTAAAACTCAGGTACCAATGGGGTATTTAACCCTAAAATAAAACATAAACACAACATTATTGAAATCCAGTGCTACCCTCAGTAAGTATAAAAATACTT
Organism: Alnus rubra; assembly: GCA_028654335.1. Classification (NCBI taxonomy): domain Eukaryota; kingdom Viridiplantae; phylum Streptophyta; class Magnoliopsida; order Fagales; family Betulaceae; genus Alnus; species Alnus rubra. The sequence continues at coordinate 1,827,089 of JAJPGS010000001.1, read as the reverse complement.
ACAGTCCTTTTGTGCTGTCTCAATTCATCATCTGCATCAAATACATATACATGTGCATACAAGGTCAATATCATTACTTTCTAGAAACTCATGCCTAGACATGAATTCTATTTTTATACATAGACACATACATAGAAGCGATCATCTATTAATTGGAAAATCACTTACATTTATGAACACTTAACATGGTTAAATCTTAATATTTACTTAATCAATTAGCAAATCAATACTTTGGAATAACATCTAATCTAGGTCTTGAGTAGCGCTTGAGTTCAATCTATAGTTCTTAATATCATTTTCTTTAGCACAGATAAATCAGCCAACAAGGAAGTTATGCATATTTCTAACAAAACCTAATCACTTTTAGGGAACATCAACCCAAGCTCCAAACCAATTAACAAAACATTTGTTTTAAAACATATTTAACTCTTAACAATTATTGCAACCAACATATATTAGAAACCCTAGTAAAACATCATACTCAATTTCCATACTTAATTACCAGCAATCAAACATGATCCATAACCTTGATAGAGCATTATAATTCTCTAACCCTTCATCATTTAAAACATGTTAACTCATTATCATAATCAAAGCAACCTAACATATTCAACATGTTCCTAATTTAGTTATTGAGACTACATAATTAATATAATCTTTATTAACTCCATTTAACACATCAATGTAACTTTACTAACAACCAACCATAATTTATCAAAACCACATATAGGCCACATGGGTCTTAATAGAGGTACATCCAATAATTTCCAAGATACAAGCATTTGGCTATTCCAACTAAGGTAGAAATACGCTCAGAACATAGCATGATCTAAAACTCAATAAATACACAATCAAATTAACCAACCCGAACTAGCAGCTTCTAGGCCATCTTACAGTCCAATCTCATATGGCTTGGTTAACTTTGAAAACCTTAACTCTAAAAACACTTATAGAGTCCAGAACAGTTGTTACTCAAATTAAATAACTTCTTTACATAGTTAGTCAAACCAACTTCTACATAACCAAAATCAACAAACTTTACACTTGTCCTTTTAATCTGTCAACTCATTAAATCTCTCATCATCAATAATTCTTGGCTTTCAAAATCAAGCCAACAATAGGTGAATTGGTCCAACTACAAAACAGAAAATACTAAACATAAAATCATGATTCAACTAATCCAAATCTCCACACTTAACACATAGTTTAATAACCCAAGTCTACAAATCAAATATCCAAAACCGAACATAATCCAAACCCACTGAAATTCATCAACAGGAAATATCACAAGTCTAACAACTACATACACTGCCCACAATCCACTTTCTCTCAATCAGCCAGCACTAATCACACAGCCGGTCTCAACACACACACATGGCTGGAATTTACAGCCACCAAACACCATACACTCATAAACCCTAAATCAAAACAAGGGATTCATCCTAAAATCACCACTATTCGGCTAGCATAAAAACATGGAGCATTTGATCAAAAACAGGGATTCAATTTCAGTTCTAAAAATGCCCAAACACTCATTCGACCAACAACATCCAAACAACCCATAATATCAATAACCACTGCCGACACATAACCGGCCAGAACAGGAACCCAAAACAGGGAATTCAACCTTCAAATATAACCCCTTATTAATCCATAAAAATCCATTAACCGATCAATAGAAAACCCCCAAATTATCAAACCCTAATTTAACAATTATCCAATCAAACCCTAATTTAACAATTATCCATTATAGCTTGTTAGAAATTACCCCAAGGATTTCTCATAGCAAATCCACCGGAGAAAGCCACTGGAACCGCCGGAAAAGCCGCCGGAAAACACAAAGGAAGAACCGGATCTTCCTCTCGGGTCTGACGGGTCATGGGTCGGGTTTTCGGGTCAGAGGCTTCGGGCTTCGTGGATCGGCCGGAAAGTCGCCTAGCTCGCCGGAAATCGCCGTTGGAACCGTCGGACATGGAGGATCGTACCTCCGGAAGGATCGGGTCACTCGGATTCTCTCGGATCCGTCGGGTTTGGGTCGCGGGTTGCGGGGTGCGGCTGGGTTTTAGCCCACGGGTGCGTCGGAACTCCTCCATCGCCGGATTTCCTGGTCTCGCCGGCGTCACCCAGCCACCGATCATGGAGGATCGGAGCTCCCTGGACTCACGGGTCCACCGGTCCGAGCTACTGGGCTCAGCTCCCTCTCGGCATCTCTCCCTTTCTCCCGATCCACCGGATCCTCTCTCGGTCTCTCGGTCTCATCTCTCTAATCTCTCGCATCTCCCTCTCACTCAATCTCTCATCTCAGTCTCACTCTCTCCCTCTCGCTGTCTCTGTTTCGGGTAAGAAGAAGGAAGAACAAAGAAGAGAAAATGAAGGAAGAAAGAAGAATAGAAGAGAAAAGAAGAAGTGGTCTGGTTGTGAATTACTAAAGAGAGAGAGTGGTTTGATTTTATAGAATAATTAGGATATTATTAAAATTCTCTTATCTCCTGATCTCATCCGAACTAGGACTCCTCTCCCACTCACTTTCCAGCTCATTTCACACCAACATATCCCACTCACTTTCCAGCTCATTTCACACCAAAATATCCCACTCATTTTATATTTCCCACCTAGTTCACTAAGCTAGAAAACCGGTGTTCTAATGTCACCATCTTAGTACATGTTTCTTAATCTGGTTAGTCACATATATATATATATATATATATATATATATATATATATATATATATATATAATTTTATACAATAATATTACATACATAAATATTACACATTAATATTATTTGATAATATTATCGCATCAATTAATCCACTGATTAATTTAATCTGTTTATTAATTAGTCTCGTAATATTATTAGAGTATAATAATATTATTCTTCATTTACAAAATTACAGTTTATAAATAATAAGACCAAAGAATATTTATTTTCATAAATGTCCATATATTCCTTATTATTTATCGGGGATTAATAATATCGTGTTTAAAGCTACATATTTTATTAACTGACCGATGTGAATATTATTTCCAACAATATTAAGCCGTTCAAGCGTCGAGCCTCTAGAATTGAACGTCAATTCTAGACTTGTCTTTTTTATTCGGTCTTAAATTCTAATTTAAGACATTTATTTAATTTACTTAAAATCTGGGGCGCTACACTTTTGGCCAATTTAGCTAGTCTAAAGTTGAGTGATCCGGCTAATTTAAGTAATTTGAAATTGATAACTATTGACATATATATATATGATTCGAAATCTTAGATTAGTTTTAGTTTTGCGAGTATAAGATTGATAATTAATTGGTGCAGTGATTCTTTTAAGTTTATAGAAATATGAATAGTGTTATATGGCAGCAATTGTGAGTTGTAACCTGATCGAGTACAGAGAACACAAAGAAAATATACAAATTAATTATCATAATTGAAACCATTAATCCATATTGGCATAATTGTTGTTGAGAGTGGTATGGCATAATTGGGATTCTGAGAGCTTCTTTGAAGTTAGCAGGAATTTGGATTCTCCCAAGTTCACCAAAAGAGAGCGAAATAGATTATAAATACAGGTAAACTTATATTAAAAAATAAATAAAATAGAATTATACAAAAATTGTATAGAAGTTGCATATATATATATATATATATATGTATAACATTTAAGATTGTACATACTGATACTATTTACTAGAGCATCTATTTGATCTCGTAAGGCTCACTCAAGTCCAACAAAATCCGTTACCCAATGGGCTCAGGATAAGTCAATTTGCCCTTAGGCTGGGCCATGCCCGATAAATCTCCTTGAACGAGTTGTCGACCGATATCCAAATCGACAATCACCTACCCAATGGGCATATAATGAGAAAACCATAAAATGAAAGAAATCCGTTCATTTACGAGTTTGTCTATTTTAACGCAACTTAGTAAGAGAATGAGTTGTTGAAGCATCCCACGAAAGAAAACAAATCATGAATATATTCAGCCTTTCATTTTGATCCCTTTATCTTTGGCCCTTTGCCATATGAAGCCCACTTACCATATTAACAATAGTTCTACAAATGAAGGCAATGGTCATTATTCTAAGGTATACACATTTTCTCTCCCTACTCTTCTTTCATTGGGTTTCCTCTCAGGTATTTTATGACTTAAGCATTAGAGTGTTTTATGTCATACCTCTAGCCGTCCAGTGAATCACCATTATCTGTTTCCTATCTTAGCAAATCTCCTTTGAGTAGATTACCAACATGCAGTCAACTTTTCAAACAATAAACAAGTTTTGGACATCGAACTTTTCCTAGTAAGATTTATTGGAAAGAGAGAAAACAAAATGGAAACTTTCATATATAAGTATGGTAAAAGATTTTCTTTTACTTTAAAAGGTTGCTGACCAGGGCTAGCAAAATGGGTTATGTGTTGGGTTCGGGTCAACCTATTAAGGGTCAATTTTGACACAACCCGTTTAACTAAAAATGTTAGACCCTTCGACCTTAACACGACCCAGTTAAATAACGGGTTGACACGACACAATTCGTTTGACCTGTTTATTAAATGGGTCATGTTAGGTTGACACGACCTGTTTGACCCATTATATAATAAAGTATATAAAAATGAAAACACAAATATTAACTAAAAAAATTTATTGTTTGAATAATCATATTACTCCATAGTTGAAAGTATATAACATTGAGTTGTTTTATTGTTCACTTTGTTTTGGTTTAACTTCAAGTTTGAAAACTTGAAGAAAAAAAAAAAAAAATTTGGGTAATTTTTTTTTGTTTTTGCATTTTTTGTTTAAGTTATAACTCAATAAAAGAATAAGACTTGTTTCGTGTTTTGTGAGTTTTTTTTTTTTTTTTTTTAATTTAGTCTTTACTCTTTAAATAGTAAAAGAAACAGAAAAGTAACGTGATTGTTTAGGTTTACTTTTTAGTTAAAAAAAAAAAAGTTTTAGTATATGGGTCAAATAGGTTGACCCGTAACCCATTTATTAAATGGGTCTAACGGGGTCATTTCTTCAATGATTTGAACCATTTTAAGCTTAATTTTAACTCTTTAATTTCGTATTAAATTAGCAAACCACATTTAAAAAAAAAAAAAAAATTATCAACCGTTGCTGTCATAGTAGAATGATAAATGAAGTTGCATGGGACTACCTTGACTATAATATTTAAAAGGTTTGTCATCGTTAAAATTAAAAAGAATAAAACAGAAAAAGAAAAGAGTTAATGACATTATGCCAAGTTGGTAATGATTAAGGAAGGCAGCAGGGCAAATTAGTAATTTAAGGGTTTGTTTGGGAACATACAGAAGTCTTTCCTCTTGGTTGACTTGAGACTTGAGAGAGTAGAGAAGACAACACAGAGTGCTTGCTTGCTGGACTGTCTTTCTGAAACTGGAAAGCAATCAAAGGACAGCGCCGCTCGGCTTTATTCACGGGACTCAACGTGAATGCCGGTGCCTTTGTCTCTTTTTGACAATTTTATTTTTTATTTTTTTTAAGAAATCTTTGACAAAATTTTTACGTTAAAAACTCTATTTTTTTTAATTATTATTATTTATATAGAAAGAATAATTTCTTCTTACCATAAAACAAAAAATAAAACTCAACATTAATTGAAATTTATCAAATATAATGGACATAAATACAAGCAAATAAACAAAATTTAGATTTTTTTTAAAAAAAAAATTATTGTCAATACAAATAACCATATAACTAAAAGAATAATGCTACATGAGTTCGCGAAAAATAAAAATTATAAATAATACTTTATTGTAAGAATTTTGTTTATATTTATGACTTTATAACTTCATAGCATGTAGTTATGATTTTGTAAAGTTTTATGTTTTGTAATGTAAGACATGAAGTTATGATTTTGTAAAGTTTTATGTTTTGTAATGTAAGAGTTTATGCTCGTGATCTTTGAACAATGAAATACTCAAATTTTTCATTCAAAAAAGAAAAAAAATAATGCTATATCTCAAATCCGTACTGGGTGATATGGATTTAACATTACTCGCCTACTCGGTAATTTTTCATTAGATGCTAAATACGATTTTTTTTTTAGCTCCATTTACGGATGAATTATGAATTTCTTGCTTTAATGTAGCATTACTTTTACCAATAACCTTGTAGATGATATTTCTTTTACCGAGAGATCATTTTGTACTCTTTGAAAATAATATAGTCGTGCTACGGTAGTACTTCTTAACGTGACATTTGACGCATCAATTTTTTACTGTTTTTAGCCTTATATGCTTATTCTTTTTATATAACTGTCACATTAAAAAGTAAATACTTAAAAATACGTGAATTAAAAAAAGAGAAAGAGAAGAAAAGAAAAGAAAAGAGGCATTTGTGTAAATGTAACACTTCTCTATGGCTAAATGGTAGATCCTTTGTGATTAAAGAAGTGTGGTTGTCAACGATGGGGTCGTCCACCAGTTGTTAGGTGATGATGAGGAATGAACTGGCAAGGGACCCTATGACTGTGAGCCTTGGGTGGGTTTAGGCCCCCCCAATTTGGATCCCGGTTCGGGCCCCATTCCATTTGCAAATAATAAAGAAGACAACCCTGTTGTAGTTATAACTGTTTTTATAATTTCTCGGAAAGAGCCTCTTAACTTCAACCCAACTTTAATTGCTTTACGCGTAGAAATAGTAACATTGTCCCTTAAAAATTTTAGGATAATTACGCTATTAATTTTTAAAATTGGCCTAAATTACAATTTAATTTATGTGGTTCAAGAAATTTATGGAAGGTCCTTATAATAAATAATAATTACAAATCAGTTCCTTAACATATTTTTCATTCATCAAGTTTACAGATTCCGTTAGTCAGCCATGTCGCACCTAATAAGAAGTCGACACATGTCCACTACAATAAAAAACATACTGTCATCCCCAAAGGGGTGGCATGGTTACCCCCAGCCAATAGGGTGGGCTACGTGGCTCACCGCGTGGCTCACCCGCGTTTTTTTTTTTTTAAAAAAAATATTTTTGTTTTATTTATTTATATTGAACACCCCGAACAAATATGTTGACACCCAACATTTGATGTAACATTTGTAAGCTTAGTTGGAATCGAAGATGGAAGTGTCGCCAGTAGAGGAGTTGTTTCGCAAATTGCAAAGGAGAGAGTGTTGGTCCACAGCCATGTTTCCGTGAATGTCGTGTCTCTTGCATGTCCCTAATCAGATTAGTTGTTATCTGATTGGAAATATCCAGCTTATATGTTATAGTCTCCACACCTTAAAAAAAAAAAAACAGAAAAAAAAAATTTAAAAAAAAAAATCATAAGCTATCATTAGTCAAAAGTAAATATTAAGACAAAAAAAAAAATCGAAGATTTTGATCGAAACTGGAAAAACCTTAAAATAGACACCGATAAGGACGTTGGTGCTCGAGTCCATGTGCTCGAATGCGGCGGATAATTGTTTAATACAACACACATGGTCATGTCGATGTCAATTTGTAACGGTCATCACGCACCGATTCCGTCACTACTAATTAGGTGTTATCTGCCCAACTAACGGTGTCACTTAACGCCGTTAGAATGTGTAAGCATTTTTTTAAAAAAAAAAAAAAAAAATCAAAAAATGTATGAGGGAGCGGCCGAGTAATTCTAGAAGTCCACTTGTGTCTCTCCAAAAATTATGTGACTTTTAAAATTATAATTTAATCAAAATTATATGGAAAATGTTAGATTTACAACACCAATACAACAACTGTACAACAATCCCTCACATGAGGGTGGGTCCCACATATTGGGGCCCACCCTCATGTGAGGGGTTGTTGTACAGTTGTTGTATTGGTGTTGTACAAGAATCAAATCCCAAATTATATTGATCTATTATAAATTTTAAAAACTACTTCATTTTTAATGAACACAAGAGAAATTTTTAATATTACTCAGAACGACCAGCTGTTGACTCTTTATGAATTATTCTTTTAAAACAACCATTCATCCATATTTATTTGTTCAAACTATTTATATTAATTATTGATTGTTATTAATTTATTCATGCACGTATAATTCTATCATGTGTTTATCTAGTTTATTTTGGATAGAAGCTATTTTATGATCAATATTTTATTTCACAAGTCTAATGGTGTGCAAGGTCGGTGTGATGGGTTATCTTTAACGGTTAGTTTAAATAAATATTTTTAGGATATTTGACTATCTTTATCTTAGATCTAGTCTGCTCGGAACAAATCTGCTCTTTAACTATTTTTTTTACATGGGTTAGCGGAAAGATGAAAGTTATAAATAGCATTTTATTGTAAGAATTTTGTTTGTATCTATGACTATGTAACTGTTGGGGATAAATTCCACTCAACCCGATCCAAGGAGGAGATAGACATTTAGCAACTACTTCAGGAAAATCAGGTATCAGTTATCTCAATAAATTGGGATAAGACTCTAATTAGCCTAAGTATAGTTTGATCAGTAGTCCTATCTCTGGTAGAATTGGGATAGGACTTATGGTCCAATTAGATAAGAAGAATGATCAGATCAAAAGTCTAAGAAGATATCAGATTAGAAGTCTGATAAAAGATCAGAGTCCAATTAGAACTTTGACATCAATTCTAGATCTCGATTAGAACTCTGACAGCAGTTCTAGATCGACAAGGAGCAGGAATTCTAATCCAGCTTTGACTCCACCTCTTTACCTATAAATAGGCTTATACCCCAGGTATAAACTAAGACTCAATTTCATGCATAGAACATTATTTTCTCACATAAGCTAACTTAGGCATCGGAGCGGGATCCCCGGAAGGGTCCCTAGTTTTTGTTGTTTTGCAGAATTATTGAGAAGCGCGAAGAACATTAGAAGAGCGTGCAGATTCACACCATACCGGAAACTTTACCAACAGTTTGGCGCCATCTGTTGGAACGATTATTCGTTCCTCATAAAAGAAAAAGAAGATCCAGCATGGTGATGAACACACGTTCCGGAAGCCAGACCAACCGAGAGCCCATAGTTTGAATGGAGCTAGTTATTCAAAATAATTCGCAGCCTCCACCGAACCCTCCCCCGGGGGGTGGAGATCAAGATCGCATAGCAGCGCTGGAAGCCCAAATTGAATCCTTAACACAGCGAAAATGCCGAGCTGCTGCGCAGGAGGCCGGAACAGCCCAATCCCGAGATGAACAGGGATGAGCGTGAGGAAGAAGATCACAACAGCAACACTAATCCTCGGAGGGAGGATGATCGCCAAGGAGATCTGAGCAGAGTTATTGCCGAGCTGGAGAGAAGGTGCACGTACATGGAGATGGAAAGAAAGGACAAAAGTAGATCCGTAGTGGTGGACAAGCTTCTAATGGGTACAGACTTACCCTTCACCAGACGGGTGGCAGACTATCGGCTTCCCGAGAAGTTTAAGGTACCCCAAATTCTAAGTTATGCAGGAGACGGAGATCCCTTGGATCACCTAGAAAATTTTCGAGCTCATCTAGACCTTCACGGGACACCCGATGAAGTAGCATGTCGGGCCTTCCCTTTTACTCTTTCGGGGAATGCCCGAGACTGGTTCAGGAAGCTGCCCCCGAATTCCGTTGATCAGTTCAAGGAGTTGTCCAAAATATTCCTAACCGAATTTCTAGCTTTCCGAACAAGGAAGAAGCCTTTGGGATATTTGCTATCATTGCACCAGCAAAGCAACGAAAGTCTTAAGGAGTTCATGGCTCGGTTTAACCGAGAGAAGGTAACGGTCGAAGATCTAACCAAGGATATAGTCTTTGCTGCCATTTATCAATGAATTTCACCCGATGAGCTTTTGATGAAGAAATTGGTCCGGAAGCAACCGAGTACCTTGCAGGGCCTCATGGATAAGATAGAAGAATTCATCAATCAGGAAGAACTGCTGAAGTCTATGGCCAGTTCTAGGCCACCCCGAGAGACAGCCCCAAAAAAGAAAAGGAAAGAATTCAGGAAAGCTGATGGGGAAGAGCAGAGGCAGGTAAAGAAGTTCAAAGATTACAATTTTACACCTCTCAATGCCGAGATATCAGAAGTCCTTATGGAGATAAAAAGAGATCCGGCGTTTCGGGAACCACAAAAGATACCAGGTAATCCTCCTTACAGGAATGCAGGCAAATATTATGATTTTCATAAACAAGCAGGTCATTACACCGAGGGGTGCGTAACCCTAAGGTTGTTAATAGAAGAATTCATAAAGAATGGCAAGCTGGTTCGGTTCTTGGGAGAAAAACGGAACCAGCAAGGAAATAACAGGCCTCGGAATCATCAGGACTATCAGCCCCGAGATCAGCAGCCACGGGATTACTATCCCCGAGACCGTCCTCAGCTAGGCGAGAGGCATCAAGAGAATGATCCCCGAGATGACATAGAAAGAAGAGAAGACCGAGGAAGCAGAAGCCCACGGCATAGAGAGCCGAGGCAACAACAGTATCTGCCCGTGATCCCATAAAAAGGACTCTCGGAAATTTCAGGCTAGACTTTTATTTTTAGCATTTATGTTTGCAAAGAACTAGACTTTTATTTTTAACTCAGACATGTTATAATAAAAGACAGAAAATTCCCCAGATTTTGGGAATAAGTATTTTCAGAATAAAAGAATAGAGCTGACTTAAGCATCGGAGTGTTCCCGGTCCCTAGATCGGGAACCCGTTGATGTCGCTTCTTTTGCAGGCAAAAGCCTCTCGGATCAGTCCTAGCCGGGAGCAAGAAGAAAACTCTAGGATCAGTCCTAGCCGAGAGTCTCGAATTAGTCCTAGCCGAGTACAAGAAGAAAACTCTCGAATCAGTCCTAGCCAAGTACAAGAAGAAAACTCTCGGATCAGTCCTAGCCGAGTGCAAGAAGAAAACTCTCGGATTAGTCCTAGCCTAGAGTCTCGGATCAGTCCTAGCCGAGTACAAGAAGAAAACTCTCGGATCAGTCCTAGCCGAGAGTCTCGGATCAGTCCTAGCCGAGTACAAGAAGAAAACTCTCGGATCAGTCCTAGCCGAGAGTAAGAAGAAAACTCTCGGATCAGTCCTAGCTGAGAGTCTCGGATCAATCCTAGCCGAGAGCAAGAAGAAAGCATTCTCAGATCAATCCTTGTCGAGAGAGAGAGAAATAAAGAGAGCCAGGGGGGTCGGATTTAACACTTAGGTTTTGCAGGTTAGCAGGTTTTCAGAAGGAGACAAAGCTCGGGTTTCCTTAGACATGGAATTCCCATTATTCAAGCAAGCTTCGGATAAGGGAATTGGGGGGTAACTGTTGGGGATAAATTCCACTCAACCCGATCCAAGGAGGAGATAGACATTTATCAACTACTTCAGGAAAATCAGGTATCAGTTATCTCAGTAAATTGGGATAGGACTCTAATTAGCCCAAGTATAGTTTGATCAGTAGTCCTATCTCTGGTAGAATTGGGATAGGACTTATGGTCCAATTAGATAAGAAGAATGATCAGATCAGAAGTCTAAGAAGATATCAGATTAGAAGTCTGATAAAAGATCAGAGTCCAATTAGAACTCTGACATCAATTCTAGATCTCGATTAGAAATCTGATAGCAGTTCTAGATCGACAAGGAGCATGGATTCTAGTCCAGCTTTGACTTCACCTCTTTGCCTATAAATAGGCCCATACCCCAGGTATAAATTAAGACTCAATTTAATGCATAAAACATTATTTTCTCATAGAAGCTAACTTAGGCATCGGAGCGGGACCCCCGAAAGGGTCCCTAGTTTTTGTTGTTTTGCAGAATTATTGAGAAGCGCGAAGAACATTAGAAGAGCGTACAGATTTACACCATACCGGAAACTGTACCAACAGTAACCTCATAGCATGTGGCTATGATTTTGTAGAGTTTTATATTTTGTCATATAAGAACTTTATGCTCGTGATATTTGCTTAATGAGATACTCAGATCTTTCATTAAAAAAAAAAAAAAAGGTTCTACCCACCTCATGGTCACCCGATCTCCATATAATATTCTTAGGTCCAAAATATGCACAGATGGTAATGTGTGGTATTCACTCTCATGAGCTTTTGTAGCCACCATCACGGACCTAGACAAGGAGCCCACCTCCGATACCATGGCTATGAAATTCTCTCAAGTGGCATGTTGCTATGGACCTTGAATTTGATACTATGTTGAAGAATAACACTTGAATCCTTATTCCTCTCACATATTAGGGGTTTACAAGTGGGAAATTATTAACCTCATAATAACTGCTAGTCGCTTTTGTAGGTGGTTGGAAAAACTTGCTAATCGCCTATGATGGAGAGGTTAGCGATTTTAAGGATTGGTGGAGGCAACCAATAACCGCTAACTACTTACCCTTATATAATAATAATAATAATAATATACAAAATGACATCTTTTTGGTACGTTTCACATAAGATTTTTTATTTTGAGTTTATGAAATTAATCTTTATTCATAAAAAATATTATTATTATTATGATGATTAAGCTTTGTAATATTATGAAGCGTTCTAATTATTTAAAAAAAAAAAAAGGATTTTAGAGATTGGTTACAAAGAGAAATTAGGAGTTGGGGTGCCCAAAGGTCCCATTTTGAAAGCCAAAAAGTATTATATTTGAACGTCTCATCTCAAAAGCCAAAGGGTACTTTGCCTGAAGATCCTACCTCAAAAGCCGAAGGGCACACTGCACGAAGGCCCCCTCTTGAAAGCCAAAGGGCATTTAGTGCGAAGGTCCCTTCTCAAAAGCCGATGGTCCCTTTGTCCAAAAAATACTTCGCTTGGCACAATGCAAGACGGAAGTCAGGGGGCATTGCCTCCAATTCAACTCCGAGAGGTTCACCTCCCTATAACAACCCAGGGCATGAGATTTTGTATACCTTGAAGCCATTCACGTATCCATGCAGCTAGCATCGGTCTCTAGCCCTTGGCACCCGCTTCAACTCGGCCTTCAAAACTTGACAGATCTAATATGTCCATTTTGTGCTTGCATAAGCTTCTTCGGCACATTTATATTTTATTGTTGCTTAAGACTCAGTGGCACAAACAACTTAATTCCCATTGGCCAAGGAAATGAGAGACTGTTGGAATTGAGGCCTACAACACTATTTTCAACTTAATTCTCATTGGCCTACATAAGTAACCCAAGGGAATGAGGGACTACTGGAATAGAGGCTTACATTTTCTATTGGCCCAATAAACAACCGACTCAATTTCCATACAACGTAAACGTAATTTTTGGGTCACATAATAGCTTGCAAGCTCAGCAGGCACCTGACTTGAGGCACACGCATGTCGCCAAAGAGGCAACAATTCTCCATGATTATGAGACCATAAATCACTCTTCTAAAGAAAGAAATGAACGTCTACCAAAATGAATCACCTAAAATACTTCAACGTGATCAAAGGTCCAATTAGTCATTAAATCAGCGATACTTGACTTACACAAGCATCCAATCAAAGCCAAGACCATGTCTATATAAGGTTAGTCAAAGGTTTGACCCTCGTATGCTCTCATGCCCTAATCTCCATTTATGTTTCTCATTCTCACCTTCATACTTTTACTAACTTAAACATCAAAGGTGGTGCCACCGTTGCACCCTCATCCCTTTTGGCGACGCACCACTTTGACGTTTGGCTATCTTGCAGGGATTCCGAATCAAAGACTAGACGTGCATTCTCATTGTTAATTTTCAGCATTAACAGTAAGGATAAATATCTTTTATGATAAATGATGATATGATTACTCTAAATTAAGGAATTTAGTTAATTTAATTTAAGAAATTTGTTTGTGTTTGAAATTATTCAAATTACATGTAAAGTCCTTTGTATTCGAATCAAATATGAAAAAAATTAAGACTTTTACGTGTGAATATAAGCCACTGGCCGAACCATATAATTTATGTGTTTTTCTTTATATGCTTTCATCTCTTTCTTTATTATGAAGATCTATACACCTTCACTCGTGTAGATCTTATAAATCTAATAACTGATTTTTTTTTTTAAAAGGTTACAGAAAAAAGAAACAAGAGAAGTACGTTTAGACTTTCTCTCTAAAGAAGAGAAAATAGGAATAAATACATCAATAAGTGAAAACAACCCCAAACGGTGTGTTTCTAGTACTCCATGAAGCAAAAACTTCACAAGCGGCTAACGCCATTGGAAGGCTGTCAAACGGGGGCACCAAACAGTCGATACACGCACCCAACTCCGTCAATCACGCCGTCAACTCCACTCGTGTGCCTACCAATTCTCGAAGCCGCGTAGAAGCGGGTCCCAGTCGTATTGTTTTGTCCCGGCAAAGCAATCTGAGCCGATAAAAAATTATATACAATTGTATTGTATTGTTCCTCTTATATAGTTGTCAGCCTTAAAGAAAGAAAGGGAAAATGTTTAAAATACCTATAAGCCTTGAACAAAATTATAAAATAATAAAGCATATTAGCAACTTTCGTGGCGTTTTCTGTTATCATATTCCAATCTTTCCAGAGATTCCGAGTATCAAAATCAAACTACAAAATCCTTTAGAAAACAGCTGGTTTTATGGGAGTGTTGTGAGCTTGAAGTTCCATGTCCTTTTTTTTCTTCTTCTTCTTGTTGTGGGGTCCTCTTCTTTCCGTAAATGACAGTCTAATCTACAGCCTGGAAAAGGTGTTGGCAGCTCGCTAAAAATCTCTGCTTGATGGGCTTTCATGGTGGGATTCATGTAATACCAGCTGGGTTATTCTCTTCGCTTCAGACCCATTTCTTCTTTATCGATGCTATGCATTCTGCTCTCTGAATGAGGTAATGGTCTAACTTTGTCTGTTTATATCAGAGAGCTTCTAGATAATTTGAGTTTGGTCTATGTTTGAGCAAAGCTTGTGTTTTTGTGTCGTTAACATATCAATACTTCATATGTTCCTTTTCATAGAGTCCTTTGGTTATACATTGAGTTAGATAGATCTGGATTTGCTGAAGCTTTGGGAATTGGGTTTTTCTCAGATCTTAGTGGATTGGAAGATAGGTTGTCTTATTAGTTTTGAATTTGGTTGTACCAGTTGGGCGTCCTTTCGGTTTATTAGGCTTTTTAAAATCTGAGGTCTTAGAAATGGTGAAGATGAAAGCAGTGAAGTTGGTACCTCTGGTTCTGACTGTTATTCTGTTTATGGGTCATGGATCATGTGCCTCATTCACTCCTGTTGACAACTACTTAATTGCTTGCGGTTCTTCAAAAAGTTTCACCTTCCAAGATCGAACTTTTGTTCCTGATTCCGACCATTCTTCACTTGTCCTAAAAAGTGGCAATTCTAGTGTTGCCAGTTCCAATTCTAGTGTTCCATCTCCCATTTACCAATCTGCTCGAGTTTTTTTGGGCATGGGTTCTTATAAATTTAAAATTGAGCAAGTAGGCCGGCATTGGGTCCGCCTATACTTTTACCCTCTTCCAATATCTGGGCAAAACTTGAACTCTGCCTCTATGTCTGTAGTCACTGACAATTTGGTGCTCTTGAACAACTTCACATTCAAGAACTATAATGGTTCTTATATGTTTAAGGAATATGCAATAAATGTGACTTCAGATACCTTTACCCTCACTTTCATTCCTTCAAACAATTCAGTTGCGTTTATCAATGCAATTGAAGTTGTCTCTATACCAGATGAGGTGCTCCCTGACCAGGCATTGGCTCTAAATCCAACTGCTCCTTTTAGTGGCCTCTCTGAACTTGCCCTTGAAACTGTTTACCGGTTAAATATGGGGGTCCTTTGCTCACGGCTGAAAATGATACCCTTGGAAGGACTTGGGAGAATGATGTGAAGTATCTCCATGTGAACAGTTCTGCAAAGAATGTGTCAGTCAGCCCTTCAAACATAAAATATCCAGCTGGCATCACCCCTGAAACAGCACCGAATTTGGTTTATGCCACTGCTGAAACGATGGAAGATCCTAATGTAGCCATCGTGAACTTCAACATAACTTGGGTTTTTTCTGTTGATCCAAGCTTCAAGTATCTTGTTCGGGTACATTTCTGTGATATTGTGAGCAAGTCTCTAAACACTCTAGTTTTCAATCTCTTCATAAATTTCGATATTGCTCTTGGGAGTTTTGATATATCTTCCCTTACTAGTGACTTGGGTGTTCCTTACTACAAAGACTTTGTTTCCAACTCCTCGGCGGGTTCAGATATTTTGACTGTTAGTGTTGGTCCGGATACTATGGCTGATGCCGCTAATGCAATTATGAATGGGCTGGAGATTATGAAAATCAGCAATAAAGCTAGGAGCTTGGATGGTCTTTTGTCTGTTGAGAGTCTCCTTCCCAGTTCACCCTCAAAGAAGATCAATATAGGAATCATAGTTGGTTCTATTGGAGGAGCTGCAGCTGTCCTGGCACTAATTGTTTTGTGTTGTTGTTTGGTGGCCCGCAAGTCCAAGACTACTCAACAAGGGCATTATCCATGGCTTCCTTTGCCCTTATATGGAAACTCTCAGACCATGACAAAAATGTCCACAACTTCCCAAAAGAGTGCAACAGCTAGCTGCATTTCATTATCTTCCTCCAGTCTTGGTCGGCTCTTCATGTTCCAAGAAATCCTGGATGCAACAAATAAGTTTGATGAGAGTCTACTTCTTGGGGTAGGTGGTTTTGGGAGGGTTTACAAGGGAACCCTAGAGGATGGGACAAAAGTAGCTGTTAAGAGAGGAAACCCCAGATCTGAACAGGGTATTGCTGAATTCCGAACTGAGATTGAGATGTTATCCAAGCTCCGCCATCGCCACCTTGTGTCTCTTATTGGCTATTGTGATGAAAGGTCAGAAATGATTCTGGTCTACGAATACATGGCTAATGGACCCCTCAGGAGCCATTTGTACGGAACAGATCTTCCATCTCTACCATGGAAGCAACGGCTTGAAATTTGCATTGGCGCTGCAAGGGGGCTTCATTATCTCCACACTGGTGCAACTCAAAGCATAATTCACCGGGACGTGAAGACTACAAACATTCTCTTGGACGAGAACTTTGTGGCCAAAGTTGCTGATTTTGGTCTCTCAAAACAGGTCCAGCCATAGATCAGACCCATGTGAGTACAGCAGTTAAAGGAAGTTTTGGTTACCTTGACCCCGAATACTTTAGAAGGCAACAGCTTACAGAAAAATCAGATGTGTATTCATTCGGAGTAGTTCTAATGGAAGTTTTCTGCACAAGGCCAGCTTTAAACCCTGTTCTCCCTAGAGAGCAAGTCAATATAGCAGAATGGGCGATGAGCTGGCAAAAGAAGGGCATGCTGGATCAAATCATGGACCCAAATCTGGTGGGGAAGGTGAATCCGGCTTCTCTAAAGAAGTTTGGGGAGACAGCTGAGAAGTGCCTGGCCGAGCATGGGTGGACAGGCCATCAATGGGAGATGTCTTGTGGAATCTTGAATATGCACTTCAGCTTGAGGAGACCTCATCTGCACTCATGGAACCTGAAGATAACAGCACAAACCACATTCCAGGAATCCCGTTGACCCCACTTGAACCATTTGATAACAGCGTGAGTATGATCGATGGGGTGAACTCCGGTACAGATGATGGAGAAGATGCTGCCACAAGTGCTGTATTCTCTCAGTTAGTAAATCCTCGTGGAAGATGAGAAGATAAAAGACTTCCATATATTCTGATCTTGGCCACCAGATGTCCTTTGAAAGGTATTGGCAAATGGTCATCTTGGCCTGGAGAGAGTACTTGAAAAGACCCTGAGTGAATGATTCAAGCTTACTTCTAGTTTCATTGTTCTGTTCTTTTTACCTCAATTTTTCGTCTATAATTTATAATTTATTTAGTTTGTAATATAGTTGAGTGGTGGGAACTGATTGACCCACCAGAAATTGCATGTTAGGTACCATAAAAATTGTATTGTTGTCTTGGTAGAAATCTATCTGGGTTTCTACTACTGCCCGTGTTTTTACACAATTATAAGATATGGATTCTATTTGCATTTATGACTTTGTTGTTCACAAAAATGAGTATAGAAAATAAGGAAGGGTTATGATCTCTCTTCTCAAATTCACTTGCCATGTTTTGTTTTATTAAGCTTGTTTACTTAATGTTTCTAATATGCAGCTCTACCATTTGCATGTAGCCTATGTGGAAAGTTCAAGAGGCTTAGAAATTGGCAGGGAAAATTTTAAGTATGTTATGCTGGAAAACAGAAAAATCATAGTGCCCAAATGTTACCAATGACACTGCATCCCACCATCTTAGCAATTATTAAGCTGTCCTGACTAAAATCCCTCAACGTTTTCAAAGATTTACATATGAAAAACGTCTGAAGAGCCAATTTGTAACACACCTTTTGCTGTGATGCGTTCTAGAACAGGATTAAGGACTATTTTTTGTATGTGAGAATAGATGGATATGAAATGGATGAAATGAATTGTATTGAAATGATAGAGAATTACATAACAGAATCCAAGTGTTTACCTAATGAACTAATTTGATACCAAAAGTCTGAATCCATTACCCAAATGAATACAAGGGCCTTTATACAAATCACTTCACTGCCAACAAAGCCCAATCAGCTACATTCAATTGGCACGAGCCACATGAATTAAATCTCCAGCTGTTGATCTTAGCCCTAAGCCATTGATCTTCACCCACGTATTTCTAAGATAATCTCAAATTAGACCTGTTACAAAATATCCAATGTCTCCATATCTAGATGCACGGCTCTTCCATCAATTTGATGCACTCGTGGGGTGAAATCAAAGCACCAAGAGCATTCTCATTTAACTAGCAAGTGGTTATTTTGGCTAGCCTCGAACAAATTTGGGTTAAATATTACCTGCATGCTAGGCATTTTTTTGCATTTTTTTGCATTTCTCCTAAATGCCTCGCTGCTATAGTGCTCGGCAAATTCTCAATAATGCATAATAAAATTATAAAAAATCTGTCTATTCAATAAGGTTAACGTTGTTGGGTATGACTTGTCACTCATCAATTATGCTCCGTTTGTTTCGGCGTAAAATGATTTCTGGAAAATGATTTCGGCATTTTCTGGTGTTTGGTTGGGGCGAAAATAACAGTCAACGAAAATCATTTTCGGTTTGACCGTAAAAGCTTCTTTAATTTTCGGAAAACGATTTACGATTTTTAAAACCGTAAATCGTTTTCCGAAATTAAGCTCTTCGTCTTTACACGCATGTTTGATATCCAATCGTTAAAATTTAGCAATTGTCGGTCATTGGGATCCGGTCGGCGCCGGAGTCCGACAACATCCAGTCGTCGGAAACCTGCCGGCTTCGGAATCAGGAGGCCGGAATTCTGCCGTTACCGGAATCCGGCACCGGCAGACCAAATTCCGGCCGGGATATCGCCGGATTCCGGCCAAGGAGGTCGGATCTGGCCAAAACGGCCGGATCCGGGTATTGATCCGGCCGGATTTGAACGGATTCGGAAGATTCCGGCCTGAATCCGGCCATTTTGGCCGGATCCGGTCAAACTTTCTCGCCGGAATCCGGCAACGGCGACTGGACGTTGCCGGATTTCGGCGACAATTACCAAACTCTTATTTTTGCATTTCGTAATTTTTTCGTGCGAACTAAACACCGAAAAATATTTTCGAGAAAATCATTTTTTCTGAAAATGATTTCGTCGAAATCATTTTACGACGGAAATCATTTTACGTCGAAACAAACAGAGCATTAGTCTTGCTATCTTATAGTTGAAGAGTTGAACATCTTAATAGCATATAGGTAGTTGAGAGGCTTATGGTTGAGAGTTGGGCTTCTTAATTGCATATGAGTAGTTGAGAGACTCATGGACATTTAAGAATGGTTGGTGAAACTTGCTTATATAAAGGAATGTGAGCTCATTTGTGTATTATCCTATTGTAAGAGAGCTAGAGAATAGTGAGAGAAAGAAGATAGAAAGCTCAAGTGAGCCATTTGAGTGAGTGAGAGAATTCTTTTTGTAGAAACACTATCAAATGTTGTTTTGGGTGTACTTGAGTTTTGTTTCTTGATATTTACTTCTCAACTTATTTTGATGCTTCTGTTACAACAGAAGTGTCACTTCCAACTAACTATTAGATTAATAGTTGTTAAATTAAGATAAAAATTCCAATGATTAATTTGAAGTGTCACGCCTAGGCTTATACATGCAGTTGCGGTTAGTAATTATTGGCTCTAACCGCAACCATATAAAGCGGTTCTTAAATTTTAACAACCGCAACCACTCTGCTTAAGTCCCTTTCCTGCATACCTTCGTGCGTCAAACTACCAAATGGTTGTCCACACCTCAAAGTAATGGTGCATGCATGGTAAAGGATTTTGCTTCATAATTGGATAGAGATCCATCATGGATTCTTTTTTCTTTCTTTTCTCTGAGCATAGAGATCTGGGCAGATGGCTATGGTCTCTGTTATTTCTTGTTTCACTTGAGTTTGTGAGTATGGATAGTATGGGCGAGAGTAAAATACTAAACATTTGGAAAGTTCTTAGGACTGGAGCAATCCCAATGCACTAATACCATTTTGAGCAGTAACTCCTGAAGCATGGCATACTGGTTTTATTATACTGAAAAGAACCAAAACAGAGTAAGGAAAAACAGAAAAGAAGATCATCTATGACAAGGAAAAAGCTTCTAATTAATAGACCAGTTTGACCAGTAACGTAGCCTTCGTAATGAGGAGGAGATAATGAATATAGAAAGGGAAAAGCTTCGATTGCAACAATTGGATCGGGATCGGAGGATAGAATAATGATGATTGATACAAGTGGGATGTTTCAAATACAACAAAATATTGGCATTTACGCCAAATGGAAATCCTTGAGAAGCAACAATTAAGCAACTAGTCACCACTTCTTGTTATTTGCCTGGAACTTTATTTTCGTAGTAGTTTCTTCAGGCCTTGACTCATGTTTATTTTGTTATGTTGTGATATCTACGTTGTGATGTTTCTTTTGTTGCCTAGTGTAGAAGGATTTTAATCAATTTATTCATATATAATCGAAACCTTTTGTGTTTTGCTCATCTCACTCATCTTCAACGATCATGTTATAGGGAATTATGCATGCTTTCATAATGTTTTTGAGCTCATCAATTTTGAAAATTCATGCAGGCCTACGCACAATCGCAAATTGTGCTTGAAGCAGTCTGAATGTATGCTCTACGTCATTTCTTGTTGACTCTAGTACTGTAGCAAAATGTTTGCTCTTAGCTCCTTGTGGGGATGAGTTTTTTTTCACAAATGTTGACCGTTGCAGATATATATAATCAGCAATGTAGTATCCCGTTATGTAGTCATTACCGTTAATTGAGTAATTAATGGGCCCGATGAGCACTCCCGAGCTAGCTCAGTAAATATAAAAGATCAATTTTTCTATCACGTTGATATCATTATGAGATTCAGGTAACTCCAAAATGTGTTCCATATCCAAAGATCATACGATGGAATTGCTTCCAAAATAATAATTGGTTTGCAGATATGACCAGAATACATACCTTTCCACTTCGTGGAACAGTTCTTTCATTTCCTTGGAAAACCCAACATGCCTGGAAAACCATGACTTTGGCCAACCGCTAGCTAGCAATCTTGCAATGTTGTGGTTTGTCGGTGACCTCAAGTACTCATTAGAGAAAATATAAACCACCGCTTTAACAAATTCTTATATACTCTTCACTACGGTGGTTTCACTAATCCTCATATATTCATCCACAAAATCACTCGTTATTCCATATGCAAGCATTTAAGTGCGGTGATAATCTTTTGAAGGGAAGATAAACCAAGTCTTTCAACATTATCTCGTATTTGGATAAGTATGGTTCGTGAGCTGCAACCGCAAAATGAACACGAAAAGAAGAAGAAGAGAGAACGCCTCATTGGAAAGCTCTTCTGAAATCTTTCGGAGGATATGCTAATCATTCAACAAAATAGTCAAGAAAAAGCTTTTTGTGGCCTTGCAAATGATTACATCTAGTGTACGTACCTATGACATTGGGTAGCACTGGAGTGAAAATTCGTTTATAGTTACCTGTTATTGGCTAAATTAAATCCGGTAGCCATAACTGGAGTAGCCGGTTGGCCAAAATCGCCAATTGGCTTCGGTAACCGGGTAGCCTATTAACCGGTTATTTTAATAACTAGCGGTTACTGGTTGGTATCCGGTTATCCGAACCAGTAACTAAAATTTTAAAAAATTTGGTCTTTTAGGCTTAATTTGGGTATTAGGTCTACTTTTTGGGCTTAATTTTGATTTTTTTTTTTTTTAGCTTTTTAAAAAAACATTTCAACATTTTTTGGCCCAATATGTTGGCCTAAGTTGGAATGGAAGTAAAAATGTAAATCCTAAAATTTATTATTTTATTTTTTTAAATAAATAATTACATTTAAATATATATTTTATATATAAATACCCGGTTACCGGTTATAACCGGTTTCAATATTTTCTAAAATGGGTAATCGCTCTGATAGGGCCAGTTACCGGTTATTTCCAATCGGGTACCAAATCAGTTGGCCAGTTACTCGGTTATCGGTTACCGGTTACTGGTTACTGACCAGTTATAACTGATCGGCTTTACACTCCTAGATAGCACGACGATATGATGTCGATCTTTCTTCTTCCACAGCACTAATAATTCTCTATAACTCATCATCAAATTCATCAAGAAGCATTTTGCCAAAAAATAGAGCGAGCTCTAGAAAAATAGCGAGCCAAAAGAGAAAAAACAGATTGAATGGAAAAGAAACATGGCTTGATCAGGTGAATGAAAATTAGAGTAGAAATAATTTTATTTATATTTAAAGCATATGATCGTTGAGAAAGATGAATTTTTTGAAACTATGACCATTAGGAAAAGACAAATTTTGAAAAATATAACCATTAGAAAAAGACGAATTTTGAAAAATAAGACCGTTGGGTAAAGACAAATTTTCTAAAATTATAACTGTTAAGAAAAAATAAATCTTATAAAATATGGTTGTCTGAGAGAGAATAAAGAAAAAAAAAATTTAAATAAAATAGTGAAAGTGAATAATTAAAATAGAGAGTAAAATAGAGGTGCTTGGAAAAAAAAAATGGAGCTAAAATATAAAAAAAGAAGGTGATTATTAAGTACATGGCTTAAACTGTATTGCCGTTGGACTGACTGGAGTTCGAATCTTAATTAATTGTTGGGTCATAACTAGTCTGGTGTGAATTAAGAAAATCCAACGAACAATTTCAAGCAACTCCAAAAATATTCACAATAATTTCCAAGCCAAACACAGAATTTAGTCACAAAAAAAATCAATCACACACGATTGGTTTCTGTAATGATAGTAATTAATGCCACATGGATCCTTTTCAGTGGCAGAACTTGGATATATATATATATATATATATATATATATATATATATATATTTTTCATGGGAGGCTAGGATCAAACTAATTAAACAATACTATTAAAAAAAAAAAAATATAAAAAACCCAAAATGCTTGAAAGCACCATTTTGATTTTAATATGGCTTCTTATATAATTAGCATACATGATTTTACATCCAGATTTTTATTCTTTTTTAATTAATTTGTTTTGGAAGAAAATGCATTCAAATTACTTTGGTCACTGCATACTTTTTATATGGAAGGAAGCAAATGAAAGAAAAGGGTCACACAATGTGAACATAAATAAATTTGGAATAATGATGGACTTCAAATTTGAAATAATGCGAACATAATTGTTCTTTTTTTTTAAAAAAAAATAAAAATAAATTATTATTCCTAATACTATATATAACAAGCTCACAACAAATAATAAGAATTTAAATTTGTTATTTTGATAAATATTAATAATGAGATTAATAGAGAATAGATTTCACCAGTTCATACAATATTGGGAACTAAATACTAGCATAATGGAAATTATTGGAAAGGAAAAGTAAATCACAATATAATCGAGAGTTAAATTACAAAACAAAAGGGGTAATTAGTGGGGGTACAAAGATTTTGTAACAACCATTTAACTTAATGAGTTATAATATTTTATAATGAATTATGCAACAACAAATGTATGAAAATAATTGCTTATATATTTATTAATTTAAATAAAATACATGACCAACATTGGGTTAAAACAAAAAAGAAAGTTAGAAAGCGGGATATACATTCCTCGGAGGACAAATCCACCTCATCACATTCCTTTAGCAAACCTCCGGCCAGCAGATAATCAAAGAAGAGAAATGTTAATTATTAATTATTAAAAAAAAATTTAATAATTAATTAAAACAATAACGTTAACATTATGAGATAAAAATAAATAGCGTTTGTTTGTAGCATTACTCTTGTTCGAATATGTAACCAAATTGCACACTTACTTCCTGCAAACTATTCCATTTCCACTGGTGGATCCACTGGTGCAGTCTAGCATGCTATATTCCATCACCAATGAGTCCTTTTGGTTCAAAACTCCAGCTGGAGAGAAAATACAAGAGCTGCAATCTGCTGAGAGAAGTGATGTGGTTCTGTACCTGTCCTCGCCTCCCACGACTGGCATTGCCACCCCTGGCTTGGCAGGATTCACGAAATCCGGCTGGTAAGACCTGCCAAGCACTCCTTCAACTTTCGAGGATAGGCCGTAGAATCTGAATTGCACCTCCAAGTGAGCAAAACAGTCATCTGAAGGAATCTGATAGTTGTGGATTCTGTCATCTTCCTTGGTCACAGGCACAACATTGATTGATATCTCTGCCATCTCTGGGAGAATGACCGTCACGCTATTCTTTTCTGATGTTCTCTCCACTCTAATGTCGTTTTCAGGGCTTCTCCATACAGAGAGATGGCCTTCTGGTATGGTTAACTCATTCCCATTGTAAGAGAATTTCAAATGGTCAACTTCATCATCCCATGTCGCTGCTGTGGCAGCCTCGAGGGAGAAAGTGTTGGAGTCAAAGAGAACGCCGAGAGCTTGAATCCAAGTGTAGTCCCTGGTTCGGCCTGCTGGCCTGAGGCCGATGAAGCGGGCATTGATTTGAAGGTTGAGATCGGAAACTAAGCTGAAATGCTCGTTGCTCTTGCCGTGGAAGTAGAAAACGATGCCGTCTCCACCAATGAAGCGGGGATCATAACATCCTGATCCGGGGGCATTGCAGTTTGGTTTGCGCTCTATGATAATCAGAAAAGAAAAATTGTGAGTACTAATTTTAACTTTTATACTGTTTTAGAAAAATATGAAAAGGTTTTTATTTTTATTATTTT
This sequence comes from Alnus rubra, assembly GCA_028654335.1. Taxonomy (NCBI): domain Eukaryota; kingdom Viridiplantae; phylum Streptophyta; class Magnoliopsida; order Fagales; family Betulaceae; genus Alnus; species Alnus rubra. The sequence continues at coordinate 1,801,966 of JAJPGS010000001.1, read as the reverse complement.
TTTTTTTTTTTTTATAGTTTTCAAATAAAAGGTTATATCTGGGTCATTCCAACATGATCTGTTTATTAAATGGATCGGGTTTGGTCAATCGCAACACGACATATTTATCAAACGGATCATGTCGTGTCGTTACCCGTTTATTTAAATAGGTCGTGTCAATATTGACTCTTAATGGGAGTTGATAGGACGGTCGACCAGACACAATAACTGTTGGGGTTGTCCCACATTGGTTGTGGAAGGGGTTGGTGGTCAGTTTATAAGTGTGAGGGAAAGCCTCACCTTATGAACTAGCTTTTGGGGTTGAGAGAGGCCCAAGACCACCTAACACTAGTATCAGAGTCCAGGTTTACCAACAAGTCTCAGGCCCTATGACATGCGGGAGAAACGAGTTGTCCCTGCTTCGACCTAAGGCTCGATGTGTGAGGGGGAGATTGTTGGGGTTGTCCCACATCGGTTGTGGAAGGGGTTGGTGGTCAGTTTATAAGTGTGAGGGAAAGTCTCACCTCATGAGCTAGCTTTTGGGGTTGAGAGAGGTCCAAGACCACCTAACAATAACAACACTCCAACCCGAATTGATACTTAATATTTAAAAGAAGAACAATGACTATAAACCTGATAAATATGCAGTGAAATATGACGATAGTCTTACTTTTGCACTGTGCTTTGCATATGGGTGAATCACAGTTGACAATGCAAACTTTTGCTTTGGGGTCTTTTGATGATGATGTTGGGCATTCAGCTGGGCACTTCATCTTTTTGAGAAAGCATGGGCTCTTTTTCCTGGGGCAGGTCTTTGTTTCTCCGTAGGTTTGTACAGCACCAGATACAAAGAGTAGCAGAATGATCAATAAGCCATTCCTGCTGAAGATCTCCATGACTTTCCTCTTTAATGGCAGAACAATAAAGGGATGGTGTAGCACAAGTGACCGTGACCCTCCCTTCTCCTCTTCTTATAGAATTTAACAAGTGGGATGTTGGCATTATCTTAATATTAAGTATTGTCGTATATATAATTTAATGTTTTGGGCTTTGTTAGTTTGATCGAAAGCTGTGAGATGTATTAAATGAAAGAAAATGGAAACGATTATTAATGCCAATTCACTCCTCGAGATTGCTTTGAAGCAATATATATACCATGCATGTGCACTTATACATGCACTTTGCATTAAGTATCGGAGAAAATAAGGAGGAATAAGATTAGAATCGTTTAGTTTTTGAACGGTTGTGATTGTACGATCTAATTAACAATGAAATAATGTATGTAGACGATTGTTATACTATTATCAAATTGTATAACGTACAGTCGAATAACAATATACTAAATATAACATTAGTTGGACAAATTAGTGGAGACTGTCCGGACAGGAACTCCAGGGGCTGATTTTTTGCCACATCCGCCCGGACAAGTATTTCAGAGGATGCGTTTTTCTGGACATGTTCGCACAATGCAATGGTGAGTCCGGACATGCAGGACACAATTGAGTTACGGAACCTTAGAGGCGTTCGAACAGGTTAGGAGGGCGTTTGAGCATAGCCACCTGAAAACTCCAATTTTCTATTTAAAAACATGTTATGAGAGTATTTGGTCTTTTCTAAATTTTCTAGAAAGGTTTTCTATAGAGGAGTTTGTCTAATTAAAGAAAAGCAACCTAACTATGCGCCTAGAACAAGAAGTAATTTGCTTTTTAGCTCAAGTTGGAGGGGCGGGGGAACATGGGCCACGTTGCATATTTAAATGCGTTGCGGGATTTTACATCTTGGTCAATGATTTGCGGCAATAATTCTTAATTTTCTCATCTAATCTCGCCACCCAAGTCGTCGTAAAATAAAGATCTCCCATCTGGCTAATCACATACTATTTTGGTTGACTTGTGATTTATTTATGCACCGTCTTAACAATGTCACAGGCTTCATCTTAGATCTAACTAAGACGTACGACATCTATTTGTGTCGATCAACTTTACTTTATACAAAAGTATCAAGGCTCCACATTATCGATCTTGTCTCTCTGCCGTACCTAAGCGTTAAAGGTGATTACTTGTATAAGTGAGCCGATCTAAGCGTGCCGGCATACCTTTAATTCATACCATGGAACCAATTACATGCATTGTAGGTGCATGACTGTGTGCATGTTAATTTAATTTATTAAATTGATTATTTACTTTTACATTTTGTAATTTTAATATATATTTTTTAAAAAAATGCGTGTGAGAATTATATATTATGTTAAGAGAAATGCTAGATATATTCCTACTCTCTTACTTCCAAGTGCACACTCTATGACGTGACAGTAAAAATTATCATTTAATCCAAAAATCAATAGTGATCTATTCAAAATTTAATAGTGATTTTGATACAAACTTTAGATAGAATTCACCATTGAAAATCGATTTGCCAGGGGAGAGTGTCCAAAAGCTTATATACACGTGATTAAATTAAAGTTAGACTAAACGTATATGTGACGTAAGAATTGTAACATTTCACTGTCACGCTAAGGAGTGCACTTGAGAGTTTGTATATATATGTAGCATTGACATAATGAATCCTGGTTATGCGATCCATGTAGCATTCAATTTGTAAAGAGATTTGATACATGCGCTCATAGTGCATAACAAATGCACTATTATGAGTATTTTGAGCATTTCTATTTGTAAATTATCTATTATTTTGTACACATTAGTGCTTTTGTGAGAATATAAATTACATAATACCATGTTAAATGCAAATATTTTTATAATGCAATGAAAGAATACCCTCACATGGTGCGGGTTATTTCCTAGTTATTAATAGTTTAAAAATGGACCAAAACACTTTATATTAGTTTTATTTTATTTTATTTTTATATGAATATATATACATTTCTCCTTTGGCTTCGCCGTACAGTTAAGTCAACTCTTTTTTTGGGAGTTTGGACTGTGTACACCAACCAAGATAAATTTGTTTACTGGTTAATTAGGACGTAATAAAACTATACGTACACTTGATTAATTAAGCCTATTTGGGAAACATATATGGGCGACTAAAGCATATAATACTTTTACTATAAAGTTCTTGTTCCTCTCTTTAATTAAGATAAATTATCAAATGATCAACAAGTCATGAATTCCTCTGTTTAAAAGTCTAGGTTATGATAATTTTCCCGGATGATCACAACTAATTCCACATGGGTGATTTCCACCTTCAAGACTAGATCCATAGATCAGATCTCTGAAGCTTCCGATGCTTTTTCTTGCTGTTATTTTGACTTTAATATGTTAATTATCTCTAATCTAGCTTCTTAATTAGCACCCGGATTTTCACTCTTTTTGAAGTAATTCTTTTTTGTGAAAGAAAATGCATTCAAATTACTTTGATGACTGCATACTGTTACATGGAAGGAAGCAAATTAAATGAAAGAAAAGGGTCATACACTCACACAGTGTGACCATAAATTCGACAAAAAGATAAAGTTTGAGAGCTGGAAATTTATTCCTGGCCTCATAGAAGAACAGATCCACCTCACTCACACGATTGAAGAAACATGACCTTAATTTATTGTTAAAGGATGCACCAAATTTGGTACAGTACTTACTTCCTGCAAACTATTCCATTTCCACCGGTAGCTCCACCAGTGCAGTCTAGCATGCCATATTGCATCACCGACGAGTCCTTTTGCTCTGAAACTTCAGCTGGAGAGAAAACACAAGAGCTACAATCCGTTGAGAGAAGTGATGTGGTTCTGTACTTGTCCTCACCTCCCACGACTGGCATTGCTACCCCTGGCTTTGCCGGATTCTCGAAATCCGGCTGGTAAGTCCTGCCAAGCACTCCTTCAACTTTCGAGGACAGGCCGTAGAATCTGAACTGTACCTCCAAGTGAGCAAAACAGTCATCTGAAGGAATCTGATAGTTGTGGATTCTGTCATCTTCCTTGGTCACGGGCACAACATTGACTGATATCTCTGCCACCTCTGGGAGAATGATCGTCACGCTGTTTTTTTCCGATGTTCTCTCCACACTAATGTCGTTTTCAGGGCTTTTCCATACAGAGAGATGGCCTTCTGGTATGGTTAACTCATTCCCATTGTAAGAGAATTTCAAATGGTCAACTTCGTCATCCCATGTCGCTTCTGTAGCGGCCTCGAGGGAGAAAGTGTTGGAGTCAAAGAGAACCCCGAGGGCTTGAATCCAAGTGTAGTCCCTGGTTCGGCCTGCTGGCCGGAGGCCAATGAAGCGGGCATTGATTTGAAGGTTGAGATCGGAAACTAAGCTGAACTGCTCGTTTTTCTTGCCGTGGAAGTAGAAAACGATGCCGTCTCCACCAATGAAGCGGGGATCATAGCATCCTGCTCCGGGAGCATTGCAGTTTGGTTTGCGTTCTATGATAATCATAAAAAAAAAAAAAAAAAAAAAAAAAAGAGAGAGAAAAAGAAATTGTGAGTAAGAATTTTATATTTTATTTGGTTTTAGAAAAATATGAGGGGTAAAAGAAGAACAATGACTATAAAAGTGTAAGAGAAATATATGCTACATGCACGTAACCTTGCCTAAATGCATAATTTCAAGTGAGTACACACTTTTTTTTATGTGACAATGAAAATCATCGGTAGATCAAATGATAATCATTTTTACGATTACTTTAGGAACTTTGCACTTGAGAATGCATCTGGCATTTATTGACATGATAAATTAATATGTAGTGAAATATAATGATAGTCTTACTTTTGCACTCTGCTTTGCATATGGGTGAATAACAGTTGACATAGCAAGCTTTTGCATTGGGATCTTTTGGATATGTAGTTGGGCATTCAGCTGGGCACTTCATCTTTTTGAAACAGCATGGGCTCTTTAGGCTGGGGCAAGTCTTTGTTTCTACTTTGGTTTCAACTTTGGCATGTCCAGCAGCAGAAGATACAAAGAGTAGCAGAATGATGAATAAGCCATTCCTGCCTAACATCTCCATGGACTCTCCTCTTCAGTGCAAAGAACAATGTATATAGGGATATGATGATGGTGTGGTACAAGCTAGTACTGATCATCCTCTCTTAATTCGCTCTTCTTATAGAGTTTGACAACTGGGATTCTTCTTTCTAAGAGTTTCCTTTTCTTTCTTTTTCTGTTTTTTTAATCTCAAGTTGCAGGTGGAATGTTGGCTTTGTCGGATTCTTCAATTGCTGTACGGAATTTTAAAATCTCGGTCAATGCTTTTGGGGCTTCTAGTTCTGATACGAGAACACGATCTGCAACAATTAAACAGTATGACTTTCAGACTTTCAGTGGTAGAAAAGGCTTCCTTTGAGCGCGTATGACAAGGCGTTGCAATCCTCCACTTCCCAAAGACATTTTTGTTTAGACTTTAGCGAGCTGAAAGCATGTCATACGTGCGCGCACGCACACACCCACCGACGGCGATGGCATATTGAAAGCCAGTACTTAACTTGGTGGCGTTCATGTCATGTCGCCCCCCGTTTCCTTTGCTTCCTATTTTTGCATTATAGTATAAATGTTACTTATACAAGTCAATGGAATGATAAATTGCATGTATATGTGATTCACGTTTTTTTTTAAAATATATATATATATATATATATATAGAAATTTCTTACAAATTTAGTTGTACATGGGAAAATTCATCTAACTTTGTCTATGAAAATGTCATGTATACCTTAACATGTGAAAAACACAGTTTTCCTAATAGTATGTACTTCTCACATGCTTAAAAAACACATGGCATTTTTAGAGACTGGGTTGAAAGCATTTCAACAATTAAGTCTATAAAAAAATTGTATCATTTTTTTTTATATAAATATTTATTATAATTGTTTGTTGTAAGCAAATCTTTGGGATTTGGTTATCTTATTTAGTTATTTTACTTATCATATTTTCCTATAAATAGATTATATATGTAATATTGTAATGCAATTGTATGTATGATCAAGTCAATAAGATTAAGATGTAATCTTGTAGGACACTTCCTAAGGATGGATTTAGCTAGGTTCTTTGAGTAGAAACACCCTAAGATTTAAATTTGTTTTAATTGTTTTTTTTTTCTTTTTTTTTTTGGGTTCTTTTTAACTTCCGTTTTTCCTAAACTAGGAAGGATGTTCTTACTCGAGATTGCTTAGTGTAGTCAGTGCAATGTAGGTACCGCAAAATTAGCTATCGTGACTTTAGATGTCATTAATAAAGACAAAGAAAACAAATAAATCAAATGATGCTTCTTATTGGGGTATAAAAAACTGATGATAAAGGAATAATAGTAACATGTACTTAGTTTGTTTCCCAGCTGTCTCTAGAGAAAAAATTCTTAGAAAATAGATAACATGTACTTAGTTTGTCTCCCAACTGTCTCTAGAGAAAAAATTCTTAGAAAATAGATCTGACTTCCTCCTCCTTTCTCTTTTCATTTCTACTTTTCGCTCCTACCATTCTTTTCCCATTTTGAGTTTTTCTTTTGTTTGCACGTGTTCTCCAACTAGATCACCACTTTTGGCATATCCGTTATGCATCCGTCTATCTACCTCCGTGTTGTGCTGTTCATCTCCTCCATGGCTGCGCGCTGCTGCAGTTTGCTGGTTGTATTTTTGCTTTAAATAAGAGTTTTCTTCTCTATAGATCTGCCCTCATGAACGATCTATGAGATGAATGTTAGTCAGGTGTGAGGGGTTATCCCTCACAGTCTGGATAGTTTGGTGTGAGAGGTTATCTCTCATGGCCTAGATAGTTCGGTGTGAGAGGTTATCTCTCACGGCCGGTCTAAATAATTTTTTCTTTGATATTTAGCTATCATTGTCTTAAATTTAGTCTGCTTAGAGCAGATCGATCTGCTCTTTAATTATTTTTATACATGAGTTAGCGGAAGATGAAAGTCATAGACAGCACTCTATTGTAAGAATTTTATTTATATCTATGACTTTGTAACCTCATAGCATGTGGTTATGATTTTGCAAGGTTTTATGCTTTGTGATGTAAGAGTTTTATGCTCGTGATTTTTTATCATCTTTCGTGAAAAAAAAAATCTGGTAATAATATAAAGAGAGATAAAGAAAAGAGAGAAAACACATAATTTAAGGTTGTTTGGCCTATGACATACATCCACACATTAAAGCCTTATAGTTAGGCTACATTTTTCCTTCATAATATAATTTGAGTACAATGCTCTATTTATAGAGTTTTACAGATGTTTGAATAATTTCAAATACAAATAAAATCCTTTAATTGTAGATAATTAAATCATCTAAATCCATTGATTTATGGGATACAAATGAATAGTTATCTCAAATGATTTCTATCCTTTAACATGCTCCCACAAGATGAACGGCCCGTTAGCGATTGTTGATCTTAAACATCGAATGACTGAAAAATAGCTACCATGGCCTGAATTGGATTGTTGCGCGGTTGCTATTACCAGAACTTTGACTTCCGCGACTTTGGCCGGCATCGGTTACTTTGACCGAAATTTGGGCTTCAACAACTCTGGCCGGTATCGATTACTTTGACCGGTATTTTGACATTGACGACTATTTGGTTATCATCGGCTTCTTTGACTGAAATTTGGACATTGACTTGTTTTGGCCGGAACGGTGGGCCTAAAATGACTACGTGAGCCACACATATGCCTTTTGGGCTTCTTTTTTCTTTTTCTTTTTTAATTTTTATTATTATTATTATTTTCAAACTAAAGGACAGTTTGCATGGAGAACCCACGGCAAAAGTGCAGCAAGGGTAAAAGAAAAAAAGCTGGTGCAAAAGAAATGATCAAAATGGATGACCGAATGATTTTTGTTTTAGGGCAAATTAAGAGAATTGAAACATGGGTTGAGTTGCTATGCGGCTATTAATATTATTATTATTATTATTTATTTATTTATTTAATTTTTTAACATGTAATGTAAGTTGGATGAGAAATCTTATTGAGATGACTTCATATAAAGGTACCGAAATATCAGCCATTTTGATTTAAGGGTACTAAACTTTTAAACGTCTCAAATTAGGGTATTCAAGTTTTCAAACTTCTCAATAAAGGGTAATCCATTAGGATTTACTGTTAAATCTTGCCAAAATTTTCAAAATACCCTTGTATTTATTTTTTACCAAATTTTTATAAAATATTTCAAAGATTCAGGCATGGATATTTTTATAAATTCTGTTAAATTCTGACAAACATTTGAATCCTAGTAATTTTTTTTCTTAAAAAACAGGAGGGGCATTTTTGGAATTTGGGAAAAAAATGTTGAATTGGAATTGAATTATATTTTCTCCAAGTTTCCCAAAATACCCTAATTCGGAAGATTATTTGTCCAAAAAGTCATTTTATTCTGAAAAAAAGAAAATAGTCTTGGGTGCTACCACAATCAAAAGTTCTGGAGGAGGTGGTTGCATCAATCCTATTCGATGTGCCATCGGGGTGGTACAAGAGGCCTAGCTAGTACAACTTGACTTTTTATTGTTGTGATTGGATTGGTACATTAGAGCATCCACATCAAGCTCTCCAATTTTTTTTTTTCAAATTTAACCTAAACAATCTACTTTTTTTATTTTATCTCTCACTTTTGAAACACTTCCTACATCAAACTCTCTAAATATTTCTCTATCTTAATTATATATTATTTTTTATTAGTTTGGACAATAAACAATTTAACTGTATGAACATCAAAATTTCCTATCAAAAACAATCCCACCACAATCGGCTACCCAGAGAATAATCTCAAAATCAGCCAAACATCAACACAATACCAAAATCAGCCAAACATCAATACAATACCAAAATCACTAGATCGGTCAAGCCAATTCGAGCTCAAACACAAGATGAATCGAAACCCTAAATTCGAGGTCAAACACAAGATGAATCGAAACCCACAATTTCAAACCCTAAATCATTTTTTTATTTTTATTTTTTAAAAAAAATGAATTGAAACCCTAAATCAATTGAAAACAATTTATGAAATTCACCTTTGGGAAGGGAAATTCGAGGTCAAACACAAGATTGTCTGGGTTCTTGACTTTCAGGCGTTTTGGCGTTGTTTGGGTTATCGGCGTTTCGGGGTTCTCGGTGTTCTCGGTGTTCTCTGCATCTCTGTCGTCAACCTTGTCAAGCCTAAATTCTTAGAAAAGGAAAAGGAACAAGAAAAGGAAAGGGGCGTCGAGAAAGAGAGAGGAGAAGCGGGAAAGGAAAACAAATTATTAAAAAACAGATGGCGTGAAGAAATTTGGAGCCAAATTTGGAGATGGATTCTGACATAACTAATTTTGGTGAAAGGATGAAGAGCTTGATGCAGAGGTGCTTTTTAGAAGTTTCACCAAAATTTGGTTAAACATTTGAAATGCTGAGTTTGATGTGGATGCTCTTAGTACATAGATTTAAGGAAAATTCCAAAGCATTTGAGTCATCATAACATGATTTTTTACTTAATATTAAACGAAGTGACTAAAAGTTGATATAGATAATTAATTGAAGGTCTTATTATTCAATCGCAATTAATACTAAAGGACAAAAATTAGCTACAAACGGGTTTGTAGCCATGTGACTTTTAATGGACTTTAACGGTGTTAACTTCCTGTTTGTTTTTGTTTTTTATTTTTTATTTTTAAAAAAACCTTTCTTCTTCTAACCTAATCTCTCTCTCTCAAATAAACACCTTTTTTATTAATTGGCTTTTACGTAATGACTGATGAGCAAGAGTTTATTGATGTTTTTTTTTGCAAGTTTTTTCTTTACAACAGGTTCGTGATGGTTCTTAATAGCAAGTTTACTTTATGGTTCTTTATGCTCATGAGTATTCCCTTCTTCTTTTTTTAGCTAATTTTTGTCCTTTTTTTCCTTAGTGTTTTTTTTTTTTTTTTTTTTTTTTTTTTTCATCTATTTGACTTTCTCGTGATGAGTCTGAACTACATCTTCTAAGAAACAAACACAAGTTGAAACCAAGCATATGGCTGGACTGCATCTTCCCCATGAGAAGTACTAGACTTCTCAAATTTTTCTTCCAATTTTTTTTTTTCCAAATGATGTGTCACAATTGTGACACATTTCCCAAAATGATAGATCACATGAGATTGTGACACATTATTTAGGAACCAAATTTTGAAGAAAAATTTTGGGATGTGTAGCATCTCCCCTTTCCCATATGACACTGACACGGTGGATAAAAACTGTTTTGAAAAATGGGTACAACACATTATTTCAAAATTGTTTTGTAAAAAGTAAAGGAGAAAAAAAAATGGACAATTTTTTTTTCGTTTAGGACAAAAAACTGGAAGAAAAAGAAAAAGAAAAAAATTGCTCTGTTTAGGACAAAAAAAAAAAAAATTAGAACTTGTCAGACTATCCTAACTGGGAAAAAAAAAATCCCTCACAAACCTGCTGTGAAGAACCATCATGAACCTGTTGTGAAGAAAAAATTTGGGGAAAAAAAAAAACTCACACAATTAAACTTGCTCATCACGTGAAGAAGAAAGGTTTAAAAAAAAGAAAAAAGAAAAAGAAAAAGAAAAACAAACAGGAAGTTAACACCGTTAAAATCTATTAAAAGTCACATGTGCCTTTTACATGTTTTAAGACACTTGTTAGCTTATTAAACCGGTTTATAGACTTTGGTTACAAACCGATTTGTAGCTAATTTTTGTCATAATACTTAATTAATGATGAATTAGGTTATTATTGAAGTTTTTCACGTTACTTACTAATGAATAAACATGTTTACTAAGTTATGATAATTTAAGTACAATTTTTAATTTTAATTTTTTTTGAAGAAAGATTGGAGAGTCTAATTAATAAATCAGGAAGAAATATCTTTTTTTTTTTGAAATCCAGTAAGAAACTTCTTACTCAACAACTACAATATCGCAAATAAATTTATATATATATATATATATAAAATTCCTCCATCCAAACCTGGTCCAAAGACTGAATAACCGTTTTTGGTAATCTATGTGCTCCTTCATTGGCGTTTTTATGTGTTGGGGATAAATTCCACTCAACCCGATCCAAGGAGGAGATAGACATTTAGCAACTACTTCAGGAAAATCAGGTATTAGTTATCTCAGTAAATTGGGATAGGACTCTAATTAGCCCTAGTATAGTTTGATCAGTAGTCCTATCTCTGGTAGAATTGAGATAGGACTTATTGTCCAATCAGATAAGAAGAATGATCATATTAGAAGTCTAAGAAGATATCAGAGTCCAATTAGAACTATGACATCAATTCTAGATCTCGATTAGAACTCTGACAGCAGTTCTAGATCGACAAGGAGCAGGAATTCTAATCCAGCTTTGACTCCACCTCTTTGCCTATAAATAGGCCCATACCTCAGGTATAAACGAAGACTCAATTTCATGCATAGAACATTATTTTCTCACAGAAGCTAACTCGGGCATCGGAGCGGGATCCCCGGAAGGGTCCCTAGTTTTTGTTGTTTTGCAGAATCATTGAGAAGCGCGAAGAACATTAGAAGAGCGTGCAGATTCACACCATATCGGAAACTGTACCAACAGTTTGACGCCTTCTGTGGGAACGATTATTCGTTCCTCATAAAAGAAAAAGAAGATCCAGCATGGTGATGAACACACGTTCCGGAAGCCAGACCAACCGAGAGCCCATAGTCCGAATGGAGCCAGTTATTCAGAATAATTCGCAGCCTCCACCGAACCCTCCCCCGGGGGGTGGAGATCAAGATCGCATAGCAGCACTGGAAGCCCAAATTGAATCCTTAACACTGCGGAATGCCGAGTTGCTGCGCAGGAGGCCGGAACAGCCCAATCCCGAGATGAACAGTGATGAGTGTGAGGAAGAAGATCACAACAGCAACACTAATCCTCGGAGCGAGGATGATCGCCAAAGAGATCTGAGCAGAGTTATTGCCGAGCTGGAGAGAAGGTGCACGTACATGGAGATGGAAAGAAAGGACAAAAGCAGATCCGTAGTGGTGGACAAGCTCCTAATGGGTACAGACTCACCCTTCACCAGACGGGTGGCAGACTATCGGCTTCCTGAGAAGTTTAAGGTACCCCAAATTCTAAGTTATGCAGGAGACGGAGATCCCTTGGATCACCTAAAAAATTTCCGAGCTCATGTAGACCTTCATGGGACACCCGATGAAGTAGCATGTCGGGCCTTTCCTCTTACTCTTTCGGGGAATGCCCGAGACTGGTTCAGGAAGCTGCCCCCGAATTCCGTTGATCAGTTCAAGGAGTTGTCCAAAATATTCCTAACCGAATTTCTAGCTTTCCGAACAAGGAAGAAGCCTTCGGGATATTTGCTATCATTGCACCAGCAAAGCAACGAAAGTCTTAAGGAGTTCATGGCTCGGTTTAACCGAGAGAAGGTAACGGTTGAAGATCCAACCGAGGATATGGTCTTTGCTGCCATTTATCAAGGAATTTCACCCGAGGAGCCTTTGATGAAGAAGTTGGTCCAGAAGCAACCGAGTACCTTGCAGGGCCTTATGGATAAGATAGAAGAATTCATCAATCAGGAAGAAACGCTGAAGTCTATGGCCAGTTCTAGGCCACCCCAAGAGACAGCCCCAGAAAAGAAAAGGAAAGAATTCAGGAAAGTTGATGGGGAAGAGCAGAGGCAGGTAAAGAAGTTCAAAGATTACAATTTTACACCTCTCAATGTCGAGATATCAGAAGTCCTTATGGAGATAAAAAGAGATCCGGCGTTTCGGGAACCACAAAAGATACCAGGTAATCCTCCTTACAGGAATGCAGGCAAATATTGTAATTTTCATAAACAAGCAGGTCATTACACCGAGGGGTGCGTAACCCTAAGGTTGTTAATAGAAGAATTCATAAAGAATGGCAAGCTGGTTCGGTTCTTGGGAGAAAAACGGAACCAGCAAGGAAATAACAGGCCTCGGAATCATCAGGAATATCAGCCCCGAGATCAGCAGCCACGGGATTACTATCCCCGAGACCGTCCTCAGCTAGGCGAGAGGCATTAAGAGAATGATCCCCGAGATGACATAGAAAGAAGAGAAGACCGAGGAAGCAGAAGCCCACGGCATAGAGAGCCGAGGCAACAGCAGTTTCTGCCCGTGATCCCATAAAAAGGACTTTCGGGAATTTCAGGCTAGACTTTTATTTTTAGCATTTATGTTTGCAAAGAACTAGAATTTTTTTATAACTCAGACATGTTATAATAAAAGACAGAAAATTCCCCAGATTTTGGGAATAAGTATTTTCAGAATAAAAGAATAGAGCTGACTTAAGCATCGGAGTGTTCCCGGTGTAGGGACCGGGAACCGATTGATGTCGCTTCTTTTGCAGGCAAAAGCCTCTAGGATCAGTCCTAGCCGGGAGCAAGAAGAAAACTTTCGGATCAGTCCTAGCTGAGAGTCTCGGATCAGTCCTAGCCGAGTACAAGAAGAAACTCTCGGATCAGTCCTAGCCAAGAGCAAGAATAGAACTCTCGAATCAGTCCTAGCCGAGAGCAAGAAGAAAGCATTCTCAGATCAATCCTTGCCGAGAGAGAGAAATAAAGAGAGCCAGGGGGTCGGATTTAACCCTCAGGTTTTGCAAGTTTTCAGAAGGAGACAAAGCTCGGGTTTCCTTAGACATGGAATTCCCATTATTCAAGCAAGGTTCGGATAAGGGAATTGGGGGGGTAACTGTTGGGGATAAATTCCACTCAACCCGATCCAAGGAGGAGATAGACATTTAGCAACTACTTCAGGGAAATCAGGTATAAGTTATCTCAGTAAATTGGGATAGGACTCTAATTATCCCTAGTATAGTTTGATCAGTAGTCCTATCTCTGGTAGAATTGGGATAGGACTTATTGTCCAATCAGATAAGAAGAATGATCAGATCAGAAGTCTAAGAAGATATCAGAGTCCAATTAGAACTATGACATCAATTCTAGATCTCAATTAGAACTCTGACAGCAGTTCTAGATCGACAAGGAGCATGAATTCTAATCCAGCTTTGACTCCATCTCTTTGCCTATAAATAGGCCCATACCCAGGTATAAACGAAGACTCAATTTCATGCATAGAACATTATTTTCTCACAAAAGCTAACTAAGGCATCGGAGCTGGATCCCCAGAAGGGTCCCTAGTTTTTGTTGTTTTGCAGAATTATTGAGAAGCGCGAAGAACATTAGAAGAGCGTGCAGATTCACACTATCCCGAAAACTGTACCAACAATATGTCCCATTGATCATGATTGGAAACTATTCATAATAAGTTTTGCATCTTCTATAAATTGCTCATACCTACTCTAATAACACCCTGCTTTCCGCAAGGCCCGCAAAGCATGAACTATTTTCCGTGCATTTCCCTCGTTCATAATATTTTGGAATCTCAGATATTTACTAAATGTCACAACCTTCCAAGCTGCCAAAGCCTCAGCTACAAGCAGGTTAGAAATATATAGCTTTGTGGAACACATTGATACCAACACTTTCCCTTCATGATCTTTAGCTATTATCCCCACTATCATCTACTTTTTTATTTTTTGTTAACAACAACATCCCAATTTATCTTAATTATTCTTATCGGCCAAATTCCTTCATAGACTCTCTTGCACTTCTAAACTATGACACTATGTTAGAAGAATGCAACAAGTCACCTATGTGAACCACTGTATTTCTCCGAAGCCAATTTTTCTTGCAATCATGGCCACAACCTCTAGATCCTCATCATCTAATCTCTCCATAAGCTTTTCAAGGATACTTATGAAGTCGTCTTCATCACCATAACATATATGTATCTTCCTATTACATTCTGCCCAAAACATCTTTTACCGACAAACAAGTCCAAATAATATGACTAATGATATATCTCTACTGTCAAATCACAAATGGGACAAAACGGATCAGAACTATTCTCATTTTAAAGATATTTTCTTTTGTTGGAATCATATTATTACAAGCCCTCCATAAAAGACATATTTTTCCTGGATCACGAATCTTCCAGATTTCCTTCCACATATTGTTAATAGTTTTGAGTATTTGAGCTACCTCCTTTTTTTTCCTGCGAAACTCTTCCTTTCCAAAGATGATAAACACTTCTGACAAAAAAAAAAAAAAAAAAAATCATGTTCTTGGTCCCAATCTATATCAGTTGATCTTGTTGCTTGTTGCGATAGATCGCCATACCACATATGCTTGCTAGCTACATCCTCCTAGTTGGAAATTTCTTCTATCAAAGAAACTTTCACTGGTTTGTATCTTTATCAATAGTTCCTTTATATTAGATTCTCTATCAAGAATCCTTACCGAAATTAGATAACATAAAAAATAGGAGACTGTAGCCATTTATTTCCCTAGATTTTCCCATTTCTCACTCTTTACAATAATTTTTCTTTAATAAATTCTTTCTATTCCAAATACTCCTCCATGCATAAGACGGTTTGTGCCCCAAATTTGACTCAAAAAATGTACAATTTTGATAGTATTTCTCCTTGATAATTTTTTGCTGCCAGTATGTCGGGATTATCAAGCAATCTCCACCCTTACTTTGTCAACAGAGCCATATTGAAACATTCCAAATCTTTGTATCCCAAACCATCCTTAGATGTTGACAACCCATTCTCTCCCAGCTCCTCAAAGCAATTTTTGACTCATTTACTTTATGTTCCCACCAAAATTTCATCATCATTAAATTTATTTTCTTGCATAATGATTTAGTCAATTGGAATACATTATAGGTAAGAATAGCCCTGAATAACAACCTTCAAGAAAATCTATTTTCTCGCTTATGACAAGTTCTTCTTTCCACCCATTTATCCTATTCCATATCTTTCCTTTTATGCTTGTAAAAGTACTCATTGGGCGCTACCACAAGTTTTACTGTTAGCTTTCCCTCATACATAGGAGTGGGCAAAATATTCAACACCGCTTACCGACCGTCATTGACCGCCTACCTCCTTTACCGAGTTTCGGTGGTCAGTTAGTTGGCATAAAAAATCTATACCGAAGTTGGTTTGATTCGGTTAATTGGAATAGTTGTTTTTTTTGTCGGTTAATCGAACCAAACTGCTACCTAACCAACCAAATCGAATCGAACACTAATTGACCGAGCCGAAACGAAACATTAGAGATGGCGTCATTTTGTAGTTTTCTTGAAAGCAAAATGATGTCGTTTCATTACAATTGAACCGAACCGAACACTAACGACCTAACTACCACATTTTAACCGATTCCATCGACTTATCGGATTTAACTGAAAATATCGAAATTAAAAGTTGTTGAAATAAAGTCGGTGAATTAATCGACTTTAACCAACTTTGATGGTAACTGAACTGAAAACACCCATAACCGAACCGACTGAACCGATACCCACCCCTACTCATACATGTTTTCCTTGCTAGATCTTTTTTGGATAGTGAGAAAGACCCTCCTTGGTAGTTTTTCTAATATATTGGTTTATTTTTTCTAACTGACATAACATTACTATGTCAGTGTGTAAAGCCTCTTTGTAATTGTTTTTGTACCCTTAGGATACGTTTGGTGCATGGAATGACTATTCAATTTAAAAAAATGATCAGTCTTATTATTTTTTTGAACAAAAGATTTGAGCATTTTATTGATGAAAGATCACAAGCATAAAGCTCTTATATCACAAAGTATAAAGCTTGCAAAATAATAGCCACATGCTATGAGGTTACATAGTCATAGATACAAACAAAATTCTTACAATAAAGTGCTATCTATGACTTTCATCTTCACTAACCCATGTACAAAAATAGTTAAATAGCAGATTTGCTTCGAGTAAACTAGATTAAGACAATGGTAGCCAAATATTTTAGAAAAAAATTATTTAAACCGGTCGAGAGAGATAGCCCCTCACACTGAACTATCCAGGCCGTGAGAGATACCCCTCACACCTGACTAACATTCATCCCATAATCGCCTATGAAGACAGATCTAAAGAGAAGAAAACTCTTATTCAATGCAAAAACACAACCAGCAAACACAGTAACGCCATGGAGGAGATGAATGACACAACACAGAGGTAGATAACGAATGCATAGGGGAGAGACCAACATTACTGATTGGCGGAGAATACCTATAAACAAAAGAAAAAACCAAAAATGGAGGGGGATGGTAGGAACGGGTAGTAGAAAGGAAAATTGATAGGATGTGAGAGCAGATTTGTTCCCTCCTCCTCTCATATCTGGTTTTTGATGGTGAAGTCTTATTTCCAAGATTAGTCTTATTAAGAATGGAAGAAATTAGAATAAAATTTCCTTGGTGTTTTTTTTATTTATTGAAGTAAAAATTGCTTTGGTGTTAAAGTATACATATACTAATACTTGGAATAGCCATTCTCATGGCTAATTATAAATGATTATTCCTTAAATTGAGGAATAGTCATTCCCTAATTGTCATGAGAAAATGAGAATTTTTAGTTCAAGGCTATTTCATTTTACCTTTTTACTTTTTTTTTTTTTTTTTTTTTTTAATCTTTAATAAAAGCAATTTTTTTATTTTTTTTTAATGAAGTAGCCATTACACCAAATGTATCCTAAGCATTTCCAATGATGATCGTTTCATTTACTCCTCCAACGAAACCTTATGATTTGACCAAGTAATACGACCGTCGTTTTATATCTCGCAAATGAAGAAAATAGTACTTCGTGTTTGAGGGGAGTACATCGTTTGAAAGTGGAAGGGATTGGCGTGGAACAAAGAGCAGCCAAAGAACTCCAGCCCTCCGGGAGTCGGGGTATGTGGCGACACTCTCTTGCGGCAGACTACTTCGGCGACTCCTCGCGACCTTCCTTCTCCCCAGCTAAAAGGTAAAAGTATTTAATTTGGGTTGGCTCTGCTATTTGATCCGGCTTTCTTTTGTGTGACAAATGATTCGACTTTTTTGGGTGGTTGCTCCTCTACTTGTTTCTCTCTTAGCAAAACGTCGTTAGAGTAAATAATTATTCCAATTGATTGATTATGTACACCAGTTAATAACGTCTGAATTTTATGAATTCTCTTGGTTTTTTTTTTTTTTTTTTTTTTTTTTTTTTTTTTTTCTTTTAAATATTGCTTAGCTGAGAACAAAATTAGCATGACAGGTGTGTACTAGTTATCTATTCTAATCCGACTGGCAAAACCCACTGCGAGATATTTGTTCTGCTAATTTTCCCATTTGGGTATGCTATTTCAACAACTATCATTGCCATTTCTAATGTAAAAATCAGTGATTCCCTTAAAAATGGTAGCTTTTAAAATCGAATGACCCCTAAGGTTGACTAACTACATTGTTTTCCTGTTAGTACTTTGGAGGAGTGCTATTTCATAGTGAGGAAAAAAATGGCTCATCATCTTCCTGCCATGCAAAACCATAATGGTTAATTATTTTATACCATTCAATTTACTTATGTGGCGGTTTTTTTTTTTTTTTACATTGTCCATTTATGCCTTTTGCAATTCCCCAACCTTCATATGTTAGAGAATTTCTTGTGCTTGTAGTGTCTTCAACTTGAACTGCATCAATGGTTGCCATAACTCTGCAAAATATTTATATATTGTTTCAAATATAATTTGACCAAGTCCTTATTCCAACTTAGGACGATATAGAGAGAGATGGGCTGCGTTTTTAGAGCTTCATGCCTTTTGGGAAGTTTGGTGTCTCCTACAATCACTCCACCAGAGAAATGGCCATTTGTCTCACATGTCTATTGCCACTTAGTCTCAGGTCATCCCTATTCCCATTCCTTGCCAGCGCCACCACCATGACTCGTGTTCATGGGCTGCCTTGTAAAAACCAACAAAGAGATAATCTGGAAATAATCAGAGGAAACCCTTCATCTTTTCATCCTCTGTTCCTTCCTCTGCTGCTGGCTAATGGCGGTGGTGGCAGCAGCGGCGACGACGACAACAACAACAACAACCAACAACAACAACAATGGTGGTTGGGATAACCCTTTGATTCTGAGGGTTCTTGGTGGTGGAATGATGATTTTCCGGTCCTCATAACCCCTTTCTTGTCTTCTTGTTATTTTGTTCCTCCATGTTATTCTGCTTCTGCCACTTGCAATTGGCCAAATCTGCTCTTGCAAGAACTACTACTACTATAGTGCTTCTACCTCTCTGGAAGAATCCGAGTCATTGGAGTCATTGTCTGTTTGGGAAGTCAGGGGAGGCAAGTGGACCAAGCTTATTGCTGATTGTTTTAAAGATGTATTCGTCGTTGAACAACCTGGTACTGGTTCTGGTAGTACTCAATCCTTCATCCCAGAGAAGTTGTGGTTGCGGTGCAGAGATCTCTTCATGGGTTTGATGCTACCGGATGGTTTTCCCCACAGTGTAACTAGCGATTACTTGGAATACTCTCTGTGGAGAGGAGTCCAAGGTATCGCCAGCCAAATCAGTGGTGTCCTTGCCACACAGGCCTTGCTCTATGCTGTTGGATTGGGGAAAGGAGCTATTCCTACCGCTGCTGCTATCAACTGGGTACTCAAGGATGGAATTGGGTATCTCAGCAAAATTATGCTCTCCAAGTATGGGCGGCATTTTGATGTGAATCCCAAAGGATGGAGGTTGTTTGCTGATCTTTTGGAAAACACTGCCTTTGGATTGGAGATGTTAACCCCTGCTTTCCCACATCTTTTTGTTTTCATTGGTGCTACTGCCGGAGCAGGACGCTCGGCTGCTGCACTCATCCAGGTAACTATGCACGCATATTGTTTTCTTTTTCTTTCTTTCTTTTTTTTTTTTTTTTTTCCCCTCACAGTGACTCATAATAATGACCTTGTACATTGACTTGACTCACAATGAAACTTATTATTCCATAGGCCTCTACCAGGAGTTGTTTCTATGCTGGTTTTGCTGCGCAAAGGAACTTTGCTGAGGTGAAATATAGCATCCTTTCCTTGTTTATGTTTCAATTTCTTAAATTTAACAATTCATCAAAAAAAAAAAAAAAAAAATCTTAAATTTAATTGGCTTCAAGGATGCATGGAAAGCTTGTAACTTCTTTTCACTGTCGTGGAATCGAATTTGCTATACCAATGGCATGTCCTTTTGCCGGCACTAGCACATGACTTTAATGTGCTTTCACATTGGTCTATCATATATCTTTTCTGAAGGGAGTTATTCATTGTAGGTAATTGCGAAGGGTGAAGCTCAAGGAATGGTGAGCAAGTCTATCGGTATCATGCTTGGTATAGCATTGGCTACTTCCATTGGCTCCTCTACATCTCTTGCCCTAGCTTCTTTTAGTGTGGTGACTTGGATTCACATGTTCTGCAATCTGAAGTCATATCAATCCATTCAACTAAGGACTTTAAATCCTTATCGTGCAAGTAATTTCTTTCTCCTCTCTCTCTCTCTCTAAATGTTTTATATGATGAAATTGTTGTAACTAGATATTCTTACCACTGTATTTGTACTGAATTAGTTTATTGTGGGCAGTATACTAACCATGATGTTCACATCATTGACCCCCATGAAACCAGAACTGATTTGATTTTAGAAGCATAGTGGATTTACAATAGTGCAAAATGAAAAAGAAAATGGTTTTGTAATCGATTTGGAACAGGAGCATGTGGGAAATTACAACCATAGATACGGGCCTCTCTACTCCCTCTCCATGACTTCCCTTCTTGAACCTCTTCATTTTGTTTACTCCATCGCTTGGCCATTGAACAAGACATCAAAGATGTTTGCTACTATTGCATCGTTAATATCAACTGCCAACACCAGTGTACCATTCAGCATGAGTTCCTTGAAGTGATTAAAAGTTTCCCACATAACAAACTGATAGTTTCGTTGCCATTATTCATGTAGAGGAGTAATTTAGTCAATTTTTATGGACATTATCGTCATGATTATTATTTGGTAACTAGTTCATTGTATAATGGAAAAGTTGTCTTAAATTCTATTATCAGGTTTGGTGTTTAGTGAATATCTCCTTAGCGGCCAAGCACCTCCAATCAAAGAAGTCAATGATGAGGAACCACTTTTCCCAGCTCTACCATTTCTTAATGTAAATTCCTCATACAAAGTGAGTAACAATACTGCTTTCTTCTACCGGGCTAATGATTCCTCTGCCATAGATAAAATATACATGTTGTGAGAACTTTTATTGACTTATGGGCAGGTTAATTGTGCTATACTGAATCTTATGTGATATAACAAGTGCTATGTATGCGTAGAAACTTTACATGTGACAGCTTTTCCTTTTTTCTTATGTTGTTGATACATGCAGTCTGGATACTTCATACGCCTATGCGTTCCCAACTTACTGTAATTATTGGGTAGAAATCTTAGTTATTTTTTAGGTTTATCCATCCAGGTTGCACGTTTCTAGTGTTTGAATACGATTATATAGATAAAGCAGGAAAGTAGCAGTCATAACGGAGAGAGAGAGAGAGTCAAGGGCCCAAGCGTGGACCTTCACTTCTCCATCTAGCCTGTAAAGGATGACAAAAGGTCTTGGTGGCTTTGATATGTCAATATAGAAGCACGACCTCTGAGTTCACATTCTCAACTCTGGACATTTGCCTCTCTATTCTTCCTTGGGCACTGGAAGTGGTAAATATAATATCTCTTGTACCACTTCTAGTTGAATGAGAGAATATGGTGAACACCACATATATACTAATGTCGACAGCCTTTGGTCGCCTGTAAGGCCAGCCTTGCAATGAAAGTGGTGAGATCAAATAGGAAAAGATGGGATGGAAAAGTGAAAGGTTTAGGTAGATGAATAAAGGATAGAAAACCTATTTTGGATAGAATTCAGATTAAGAGCTCATGAAAAAATTGATTTGCTGTGAAATTTGAAAGGAAGCGAGAAAGAATTGCTGGAAGTTTCAGTAAGAAAGAAAGAGAGTAGGGCGAGAAGTGAAACAAGGGGCAAAAGATTCCAGAACAACTTACTAATGCCTTTGGGTCTAACGGCACTTCCACCTCCCATAAGTATGATACAATGACATCAAAGAAGAGTTGTGGGTCAAAGCATAGTGTCAATTTTAGTTTATTAGATCAGTACTATCTAATTTATTTGACATTTGGCTGTTGATTAAGTTTCCAGGTTAGGGGTGATTTGGTAGTTTCTTTTCTTCTTCTTCTTTTTTTTTTTTATTTTTATTTTTAATTTGTAGGTAGTGCAATTCATTAATAAGCACAAAAGGGGCACAACCCTAGTACACAGATGACAAGAGAAAACCCCTAGTGATGTAAAGAAGACCAGAAATACACAAATTCAGAAATGTTAGAAAAGTATGAGAAATGATGCACCCTTGTCCATATATAAAGGATTTTGACCAAGATGTTCTTGAGTTCTTCCACCGCCATCTCACTATCTTCAAAATGTTTTGGTAGTTTCTGTAAATGCAGGAAGTGGGTGTATTTGCGGGCAGGAATCTTAATTGTAGTAGTATGTAGTCTTATTTAGTTAATGGGCCTTCTCTTGCTACTTCCTCAACAATGTTCTTTTCATATCCATATCTTCTTGCAGCCACAAACAAACCTCCTTACAGCCTCTACTCGACCTTGCTTAGGTTTCTATCAGCCCCAACATCCTATTCATGAAACCCTAACCCATCAAGAAGCAACTAAAGATCATAAAATAACCCCCAAATTACTGTTCCGTTTTGGTGAATGGAAATCTGTTCGGTTTCTTCGGTAGCTCCCGTGGTTTGAAAGAGGGAGATCCTTTGTCGCATTTTCTCTTTGTTATTGTTATGGAGGCCTTAAGTAGCATGCTTTCTGCAACTGTTAATGGGGGTTTTCTCTCAAGTTTTTCTATGGGGTCTAGGCACTCTGGTGTGGTTAACATTTCACACCTATTGTTTGTGGATGACACTAAGTTTTTTATGGGGACAAGCCTGACCATCTTTGCTATTTGAGTGCTTTATTTTTATGCTTCAAAATTGTCTCCAGTTTGAGGATTAATTTGGCCAAGTCGAAATTGGTCCCTGTGGGTAATGTTGATAATGTGGATGGATTGGCTGGTATTTTTGGCTGTGGGGTTTCTTCTTTCCTTTTGAGTATCTTGGTTTTTTGTTGGGGGGCTCCTATACGCCCGAGTCTATATGGAACGATGCTATTAAAAAGATAGAGCATTGATTGGCTAGTAGGAAAATGATGTATTTGTCTAAGGGTGGTAGAGTTACCTTTATTAAGAGCACACTTTCCAAACTTTCCGATTTGCATGTGTATTCACTTCCATCATCCCTCTCCCTATGGTGTTACAAACCGCATAGAGAAGCTTCATAAAAAATTTCTTTTGGGGTGGGCTAAGCAAATAATTCAAATTTCACTAGGTAAGTTGGTCCAAGGTTTGTTGTTTGATTTCTGAGGGAGGGTTGGGGGTTTGTAATTTGTTGATATTCAATTGTGCTCTTTTAAGAAAATGGCTATGGCGCTATGTGAATGAAAAAGAGGTTTGGTGGAGAGTTGTGGACTCTAAATTTGGCAGTTTGTGGGGTGGGTGGTGTTCTAATGAGCCTCTTGGGTCGTATGGAGTAGGGTTTGAGCGGTTGGAGGAACTTTTCAAGTCATGCAGATTTGAGGTAGGAGATGGCTCCAAGGTTAGATTCTGACATGATCTTTGATGTGGGGACAAGGCCCTAAAGGAAGCATTTCCATTGATTGTGCGAAGGATGCTTTCGTAGCGGCTCACTTGAGCTTTCTGGTGGCTCCAATAAGTGGAACGTAAGCTTTGATAGAGTGGCTTATGGTTGAGAGGTGGATGTCTTTGCCTCTTTCTTCAATCTATTGTATTTAGTAAGAGTGAGACGGGAAGGTGAAGACAAGCTTTGGTGGGCCCCTTCCAAAAGAGGGTTGTTCGATGTGAGATCCTTCTATAGTGTCTTTGTTTGTAATGATGGTATTCTTTTTCCTTGAAAGAGTTTTGGTGGACTAAGGTTCATTTGAGAGCAATTTTTTTACTTGTTCGGCGGCCATTGGAAAAATTCTTACTATGGACAATCTTAGAAAGCGGCATATCATTGTGGTTGATAGGTGATATATGTGTAAGAGGATGGGGAGTCCGTAGACTATCTTCTTCTTCATTGCAAGGTTGTTTGTGCCTTAAATATTTTTTTTTTTTTTTTTTCTACTCGCTTTGGACTATCTTGGATTGTGCCTAGACGAGTAGTTAAGTTGTTTGCTTGTTGGTGGACTGTTGGTAGACTCGGAGTGTTTCTGTGTGAAGATGGTGCATTTTTACCTTTTGTGGTGTCTTTGGAGGGAAAGAAATAATATAAGTTTTGAAGATTGCTAGAGGATCTTGGTGGAGGTTAAGTCTTTTTTCTTCAATACTCTGTCTTTGGACAACTGCATTTGTATCTCCTTTGCTGCTTAGTTTTTTTTTTTTTTTTTTTTGTCGATAACCTTCACTGCTTAGTTTTTATGATTTACTTGTTCTTTTTTCTCATTCTAATGAAGTGTTTCTTTTTTATACTTTCGTGTACTTAAGTGCGCTTTACGCTTTTAATGACATCTCGATTATATATATATATATATATATATAAGAATATGGCATCCATTCTTACTGCTGCTGGGTCAAGTCCTTGAATTTTGTTACAGCTTGAAGGTAGGTTGGAGAGTGGCCTATGGGCTGTGCACAAGTTGTGATTAACCACTCCATAATAAAACTTTTACAACTGGGAAATTATCCATGCAAAAGGGATTATTACTGTCCATAAAGTTACCTTCTTTATCATCGTGATCTGTACAGTATATGGTACCTTTGATTTTGGACTTGTGCTTCTGATTTTCAAAAAAATTTAATCTTTGATTAATTAGGCAGTGTAAGGCTGGGAAGATCTATCAAAATGTTTGTAGTAGTTGCTGCTTGGTCTGATTTTTGTGCATTGTGGTTTGTTGATTCTCCTCTTTAGGCACAACCACATGTCCTATCTTCTGACGCAAAGGATGCGGCTGCTGACATTGATAGTCGACTGCAGCTAGGATCTAAGCTCAGTGATATTGTCCGCAACAAGGAGGATTTACTTGCACTGTCGAATCTGTATAGAACGAAGGCTACATTTTGGCTGAGCACAAAGGTCAATTCTGTGTAAGTCAACTGTCCCCTTGATTTTCGAATCTCTATTTCTTTAATTTCTTTCTCCTACTTTTTTGTCCACTGGTCGTGACACTGATAATTCTAGAATCGAAATGAGTAAACTTCCAATAGGATAATAAAATTCAAGAGATAATTCAGAAGTAGTAAAGCAGAAGAAAAAAATCTGATATGGATAGATTTTGGAATGACAATAGATGCCATCATGAAAACTCAATATATTCTTTGTAAACTCTGTTTGTTTGTTTGTTTGTTTCTTTTAGTTGTTTAAGAAAGAAAAAAAGAGGCGACAAACTAATTATACCTTTTCTTTTGGGGCTGTAATTGAAATATTTGGCGTGGATCAGGTTGTGCTTAAAGAAAGTTCTTCACCCCATGACATGCTAAAGGCACTGTTCCAAGTCAACTACTTGTATTGGTTGGAGAAAAATGTGGGATTGGAAGAAAGAAGTGCTTCTAATGACTGCAGAAATGGGGGGAGGCTGCAAATATCTCTAGAGTATGTGGAGAGGGAATTCAACCATGTTAAAACTGATGGGGATTCACTGGGTTGGGTCATGGATGGGCTTATTGCAAGGCCTTTGCCAAACAGGATTCGCCTGGAGCATGTGGTGGCTTCTTCGATTGCTTCTTGATAGTTGATATGTCTGGTGGATGATGATTTCCAGGAAAATGGGAAAAGAAATCATTTCGACAGGTCATTTTTTGCTGCAAAGTTTACACTGTACACAGGTTCTCAGGAATTTTTTTGCAAAGCCTTGAAATCAATCACGGGATGCTACTAGGAAATAAGGTGTATTCGATCAACAAATAGGTTTTTCTGTCAAATTTTAATTCAACCCTTAATAGAAAACTTGTTACCGGTCATATTATCGACAGCATATTAATGAGAACGTGACGCATGTATTCAGATACACCTTAGCTTGCCATATAGGCAATTACGCCAAAAAATAGATTTTTGTTTTTTTGTTTTTTTTTTTAAAATGGTGTAGATACACCCACTGCCACCCTCCACGCCACAGAGGGAGGCTGTAGAGGGTGGCTCTGCGCCTCCGCCCCCATAGAGTGGTGTAATTGCCTACGTGGCAGGCTGATGTTTGTCTTGATACAAGTGTGATGTTTTCATTAGTCTATCGTGGAGAATGTGATAGGTGGTAAGTTTTTCATTGAAAACTGGACGGAAAATTTAACGAAGAGACCTATTTGTCATGCGAGCAAACTGATGAGCTTTTGAGACAATATTCTTTATTTTATGATGAAACTGAAACTTAATCCAAATCTAGAGTAGCAGGCAGGCAAACTGGTCTGTAAACATGATGCATTGCCGTGTTCTGTTAATTTCTGATGGGAAAATTGCACCGTTGGTCCCTGTGGTATTCCATAATTATTTTTTTACTTCCTATGGTTTAAAAAGTTACTGGGAGGTCTTCATGGTATGCAATAATTACAAATCGATCCCTGATGTCAAATTCTGTTAAATTTTTTAACAGATTCCGTCAAATGTCACGTCAGCGACACGTGTCGCCATCTTACGGCGACACGTGTCCATCTTAATAAAAAAATATAAATTTATTAAAAATAAATAAAAATACTTATTTTTTTAAAAAAAAATTCAAAAAATTCAAAAAAATGAACGGGTGGCCTGACCGCCCCCAGCCACTGGGTGTGGCCGCAGGGAGTGGTCCGAAGGCCACCCCCTGTGGCTTGGGGGTGGCCGCGCGCCACCCCCTGCGGCCTCTGGGGGTGGCGCGCGGCCACCCCCAGTGGCTGGGGGTGGCCAGGCCACCCGTTCATTTTGTTTTTTTTGATTTTTTTTTTTTAATAAATTTATATTTTTTTTATTAAGATGGACACGTGTCGCAGACGTGACATTTGATAGAATCTGTTAAAAAATTTAACAGAATTTGACGCCAGGGATCGATTTGTAATTATTGCATACCACGAGGACCTCCCAGTAACTTTTTAAACCATAGGGAGTAAAAAATAATTATGGCATGCCACAAGGATCAACGGTGCAATTTTCTAATTTCTGATAGACTACAGGAAATTTTCTGGAAAAAAGAATCTTTTATTTATTTATTTATATTTTTTATTAGTAATCTTGCTGGTGATTCATAATTCTAAGAACTTTATATTCAAAATTATTATTATTATTAATTTTTTTTTTTTTTTGGCCCTATATGCTTTATATCAAAATCAACGTAGCTCTCACATATTGAGGATTCTTTTAGTCTGATAATCAGTTTGTTTATGGATATCATGAAGTCTTAAGCATGTTTACTTTTGAAACATTATTAGTCCTCAAGGCTTTAATTCGTGTCCACGATTTAATTCTCGATCCTGTAGATTAATAGGAAATTTTACGAGCTAATAATACTAATCATATTTATTCATTTTTTAACTATTAATAATTATTGCTGTTTAGTCTCTTTTATTTTTATTTTTTTATTCCATCAATAACCATTTATCGCGCTTTATTTATAACCAGAGACCATGAGGAAACTATTGTTCAAAGAAGAAGAAACAGAGACTTTTATTCTTGTTGATACATACATAGACCACATTCCTTAGTACAAATTAAGAAATGAGTTTAAGCCCAAAGTAATTTTTTTTTTCCTCCCTATGAGGAGTTTTTTTTTTTTTTTTTTTCCCTATTCAATGCGGGGAAAAGGAGAAAAGGAGAAATTACAAGTAAATAAAAAAATTAAGCCAATAGAGCTATCTTTAGAACAGTTAAGAATGTGTGAAATAAATAACCTGGCCCGACCCTATAAGTGGATTAAGTACTGATGAGCCTTGCCTAAAAATAATCTTAATTCAAATATTTTGTATGATTCTTTCAATTTTTGGGTTGATCTTATTCAAGAAATAATCTTTAAATCTTATGCTTGATTTTCTCCTGCATCAATCTCACCAGATTGGAAAGAATCCATCCTCAAATTCAAATCAACTTTTCCTCGATTTTTTGGATGTCTAATCAATTCATTTCATTCTCTACTGTTCGACACCAAAGCAACTTGATATCAGAAGAAAGACAACTTGCAACCCATCACAACATGACTTTCAAAAATAGATTTGAAATTACTCGCACCAACTTGAGATGAAATAATCTTCACAAGCTCGTGAATCGTGATTGATTGTCATAAATTCAACTCACCTTTCAATTTTTTCTTGACCATGAGAAGTCAAAATTTCTTTCAACATGTTAAAACAAACGTCAAGATTTTCTTTATGAAAATTTGATAGAAAATTTTCAATCCCAAGAAAATCAACATAATTAATTTTCTGAAGATTCTATTGAGATATTTCACTCTTTAGAGTTTCATGAAACACATGATTATCCATTTTTGGTTCAACCTCTTGACCAAATATATGACAAAAAACTTACCTCTATAAGATTTCATCATTGATATATGTATCATAAATTGGTGGAGAATATCAATCTACAAAACATTGAGAAGGATCTTAAATGTCTTCTTCATGTCGAAACCATTTATGAACAAACTCTTTATCTCGATCACGCTGTTCCTGAACCAGAATAGGATTGTGACACCGGTTTTCAAAATTGGATTTTGAATCGCGATCACGATACATTTCATGTTTTGCACCGTTAGGCGCTGGGTTAACTCCACAACCTGCCTATACAAGTCTTCAATCATCACGTCTTGTACTGTGTTCATCGTAGGAGACTTTTTCATTCGGAACTTGTCCATGCCAACTACCCATGACCACCGGCCATGAAAATTGATGAAAATTCATCCCAAGAATATGCTTAAGCTTTGATACCAACTGATGCGGGACAGAACTAAAATTGTTCTAATAGCGTATGATAACAACAAAAATTATGAATTGAAGATAGAAAATGGAATTCAGGAAGAGAGAAAATAACAAATAGAGAAGAGAAAACTGCTAATTGCCCCAAATAAGCAAACAGAGAAAAAACTCTGAAAGACTTAAAATTTAATTGATACTTCAAAACTTTCTTCCAAAATAATACAGACATGTCTTTATATAGGCAAAGTTGAGTATTTTACAAGCATAATACTTGGAGAAAAGGAAAGAAATAAAAATGCAAAACATAACTGTAAACTTGGAGACAAAGTAAAATTTTTGTACAAAAAGTAAAATATATTATTATAAAAATAATTTTCAAATATTTTGTATGATTCTTTCAATTCTAGGGTTGATCTTATTCAAGAAACAATCTTTAAATCTTATGCCTGATTTTCTTCTGCATCACAGACTATCTCCGGTCCCCCGGGACAGCAAGATTCTAGTAACCATTTTCATTATTTTGTATGTGAATATTGTGTGTGTGAGAGAGAGAGAACACAGGTTTGGGCATATACATACATGGATGTGATTGTGTGCTCATGTATGTATGAGATCTAGAGAGAGAGAGAGAGAGAGGGAGAGTACACAGGTTTGGGCATAAACATACTTGTACGAATCCTTGACAAGTTGTGTGTGTGTGTGTGTGTGTGTGAGAGAGAGAGAGAGAGAGAGAGAGAGAGAGAGAGAGAGAGAGAGTATGATCGGCCATGAACTAATATTTATGGGTAACTTCTGAGAGAGGACGCGCGCAATGTATCTTTATTGCATCCAGACAACCTTCGAACGACTTGAACTTGAAACTAGAACTGAGGAAGATCCGACAGTGAGGAGCCCACTTCATAAAACATGGTAGATCAAAGTATTTAACCGCCATGTCTTGTTGAGGCGAAAGTGGTGATGGAGAAGGAGAAGGATAGGGAGGGAAAACATCATTGGCATGCACTCCAACTGTAACAAGCATAATCAACATCTTCACAAGAACAACTCTCCTTATGCCAATTACATCCATAGCTGCCGGCCCCTTACTCTCTAGATATTTGATTCTTTGTTTTTGGAACTTTACCATGCACCAACCAATAATTTATAGGGTCTAAATCATTCTATAAAGAGAAATATTACGCTTCTCAAAACTTGGTTCTCAAGTTATTGTCATCATCCCATGAGATTTATTGTTTTTAAAAATGTATTACCGTCTTATGAAATTGTAAAACATTATTTGAAAACCAACTTTTGAAGTAAAAATTTGAGAAGTATAACATTTCTCATAATTAAATATCCATAGTTCCTCTTACTTTCGAGATACTTCGATCTTTGTTATTATTAATTATTTTTTTTTTCAAAGGATTTTTTATTTTATTTTATTCAATTTAATAAAGAACTAGTTATATATATGGATGGTTACATTGAGTTATGTATGGTTAAAAATGATGTCTCTTGATGAGGGTCATCGATCGGTTTTCACAATATAAATATATATTGACTTCTAATAAATTCTTTTTGCACTTGTTAAGGTGATAATTTGAAGGAAAAACGTTTGATTCAAGCAAATAACAATGTATGTGATTGTTGGTATGATTGGCGATTTCTAGTTATCAAAATTAATTTTTGTTTAAAAACATGCGTCTTCATGAGGATTGACGGTTTTTCGAAAGAATGGGATGAATAGGTGTATTCCAGCAAATACGACAATTTTAAAAAATGCAAACACTCAACAATCAAAGCAATAAACAAATCAAATGTACCAATTTTGGTGATGAAGTGAAACTCGATCTTAAATAAATTATTTAAAATTAAAATCATTTCAGGACAACCAAACCTTGAAAACTAATTCACCATAGAAGATTAATTGTACAATCAGTTCATACTCACTAAACCTTTGCAATAAACACCTGACTTGTACCCAACCTCAGTAGTTTCAGAACTCTCGTCAATCTTTTATTTCGTCTCCTTTGCAACGTGGAACTCCGGTGGCTTGAACGTTTCAGAACATGTGTGGGACTATAAACTCTAAGAGAAACAGACAATTGAAGGTATAGGCACATGAAAAGGCCTCTCTTTCGCTCACAAAATAATAGCCTCCAGGTCTATAAAAATGGTGCCTACGCTATTTACCAAATATTAGTGGCAACCCCAACATGTGGCCGCTAATAGTCATTTGGGTCCGACTATTGTCAACGACTGCATTAGCGGCGACATGACCCCGCTAATGAGCAAGTTTTTTGTAGTGGATGGACGGGTGGTGTGGAAATCGAAGATTTCTAACCCCACTACAAAAATGCATGCAAATAGCCACGTGCAGTTTGACACGTGTACAGTGTCGTACACGTGTCAAACAGTTAGACACGTGCAAATTGACACGCGTATTACGCGTGTTAAACGTGCATGTGACGAACTGCACAATTTGACACGAGTATTGAAATACACGTGTCAAGTTTGACACGTGTATTACAATACTCGTGTCAAATTGTTTTGACACGTGTATTGGAATACACGTGTCAAACTTGACACGTGTATTTTAATACACGTGTCTAAACAATTTGACACGAGTATTGAAATACACGTGTCAAATTTGACACGTGTATTTTAATACTCGTGTCAAAACAATTTGACACGTGTATTGTAATACACGTGGCAAAATGTTTTTTTAAAAAAAAAAATCCAAATTCAGTTTTTTATTTAAATAAAATTTAAATTTAAATTTAATTGTATTTTTAATTTAATTAAAAATACAATTAAAAAATTAAATAAAAATTTTAATTAAATAAAAAACTGAATTTGGATTTTTTTTTTAAATAATTTTGTTATTGTTTTTTAAATTTATTTGGGTAAATTAATTTTTTTTTGAATTTTTCAAGTTTTGTAATTTCCGACCACAAATAACGCAATATTTATTTTACACGAAATCA
The DNA here is from genome assembly GCA_028654335.1 of Alnus rubra. Taxonomy (NCBI): domain Eukaryota; kingdom Viridiplantae; phylum Streptophyta; class Magnoliopsida; order Fagales; family Betulaceae; genus Alnus; species Alnus rubra. Next base: position 1,770,272 of record JAJPGS010000001.1, on the reverse strand, counting down.
TATTACACAAACCAATAGACTATAACATATTCGTTAACAAGCAAATATTTACGAACAAAAAATAATTACACAAAATATCTACAAATCTGAAGGACGTCCCTGCGAATCACGAGGTACCGTCCCAGGCGTGTTCTCGCAAACCGGCGATTGCTGTGCAATGAATGGTGTAGCGGGCGAAGGTGTAGCGATAGTGGAGTGCTGGCTCAGCTGTCGTCCAACAGGCGACAACGTACCAACCGTTGTCGAATTACCTGCAAATAATATAGACATTTAAAGTATATAATATTACTTGCAAAATTAAAGGGGTAATGAAAACAAATTGAAATTAATTTTGTCCTCTACACAATATAAATCGTACCTGCAGATGCACTACTAACGGACGACGTACTACCTACGTGTGCAGGTGAAGACTGATTACCAACACATGGTGCTGGTACTCCCATGGAGGACATGAAGAGCTCAAACTGTCGCACGCGCTGCTCTATGCCGTCGAACTGTTGCACGCGCTGCTCCAACCGGTCATTCCTCGCTCGCTCAGCCTGTAGCTCCGCTTGGAGCTCTTCCATCTTCCGAGACTGTTCGGCCCAATCCCGAGACGTGCCCTGAGATGATCCCCCCTGTGACCGAGGCCTATACGATAAACATGTCCCTCGAACAGGTGTGACGTTCGGCCCAACCTGCCGAACCCTCCCTGCATACTCAGGCCTCCCAACCGCCTGTTCGTAAGCGTCGTTCGGTGCCCAACGCACCGTGTCTGCGGAGACGCTTTGCGTGGCGGCTGGATCACTGGATGAACTCTGCGTCATCCTCTCCTGTACGTCGTCAACATGAAAAAGTCATATATTGAATAATGACATATCACACATAATTTAAAAATATTAGTAAACTAAATCAGTAGCATACGCATAAAACCCGTGTACGGTCGTTCACGTAAGTGCCATCCTTCCTTGTGTGGGTCTTCACGAACGACGCGGCGCGAGTGGGGGGCGTGCCAGATGTACATGTCTGTCGTCATGCAGTTGACATATATAACAAACAGATAACGATAAAAATAGTATAAAGAAAAAGAAAAACAATGACCAACAAATATTAAAAACATAAACATATATATTTAATTACCTCCTCGTGATTAAATCTGGCATAACTTTTAGATCCCGCACAATGGGGAAGGTCATTCCGCTCCCGCAGCCTCTTCATCCGTTCAGAGGTCCTACGCATTGAACATGAAAATAAAAATGTAACAATTGACACACTTAAATTAAAACTAAAATTAAATGAACTGTTATTAAAAAATAGTTGACATTTTTTTGGCTTACATACGATTTTATGCTCCCTGCACCAATCTCTCAGCAGGACCTCTACATCTGCTGCATCATACTCATCAAAAAATTTATCCGGCATTCTCGCACGGATACTCTCGGGCGTGTCACCGTCTACAATACATAGTTTGGTTTTGAACCTCGACTTCTACGAGCGGTGCTTACGGCCAATATCATTCAACGCCTCCTGTTGTGCCCTGCGCGCGTCTACTGATACAGGTAGATAGAACTCCTCTTGCACATTCAATCAAAGCATTATAGGTTTTAAAACTTCAAGGAAAACATTAATCTCAAATTTAATTCAAATAAATAATTAAGTTATATTCATAAACATACCATCAGCGCGTTCCACATTGTCTGCTTAATCTGCCTAGTTACCTTCGCCCATTCGTCCCGCATGTGTATGTAGGACCCACTCCTGAGCATCTTGCCCTCTGCCCGCCGAAAACGATTGCAGGCTCGTCCTACAGGTTGTATAGCAGCATTGTACTGCAATACAACCTTCTTCCCCCTCGGGAGCACTAGTTTCTCACTGGGTCGTCAATCACCTCATAATAAATGGTCCCGTCTGGGTTGTACCCTAATGAAAAATATATTCAACATTTAATTGGTTAACACTAAATATATATAAACAAATTGTAATCAAGTAGTTATTTTTTTCCAAACCCAAAAAAATATTTTGGTAACATAATATGAGTTTTAAGGATGTCTAAATATGTACTTACCCATCAACCGAATCTGCCCAATCCCTATGTGCTGGGTCGCCTGCAACCTCCTCGTCAACCTCTCCGGCTGGTGGAGGCTGCTGATCATCATCTGAATCCATACCCTGGGGGCTATCGGGGGCCAACTGATCGGTACCCAACATCACAACGTCCTCGTCATGGGTACTCTGGCTTCCCCCCACATCTGGCATCTGACTCTCACCGGGAAGTGGCATCTGGCTCTCACCAGGTAAAGGCATCTGGCTCTCTACATGCCCCGGGCCCTGACTAGCCCCCGATGCTGGCATCTGTCTCGCCCCCAAAATCTGGCCCTGCATCGCCGCCTGTGCCGGTATCTGTCCCAACCCCACAGCCGGCATCTGCATCTCCCCGGTCTGTGACAGTGGAAATCTACCATCCTGCGTCTCACTATCAGGGTTACACGTCGACGGTACACTATACGTAAACGGAAAGTACGGCGCATAACCCTGTGACCCCATCCCCTCTCGCAACCACCATCGATAGGCGTTACCCGATTGGGTGAACCCTATCTGAGATAATGTCGGCGGCTCCGACAATGGAGAGCTGCAAGGTCCAGCTGTGCTGGTCTGCCCGTGATCTGACGTGGGCACGGCCACCATACCCGGCAACAATGGTCTATAAGCCCCGTCTGGGTGGTGTGGCCACGCCGCAGTATATACTGTCGTCGAATCAGTGGGCGTGGTCATGGGGGGCACGGGTGGGCGAGGTGCCCGATATGCATAAGGAGAGGGTCTCTGGTCCATCAATATCTGCGAACAATTGTAGACAAATTAATTATAATATTTTTTTAAATATATTTTTAATGAATATGCAAATTATACAACGAAATTTATGGAAATATTAAAAATTCGTATTCAGTTCAAGTGAATTGTACAAACAATATATATATCAGTCAAGTGTGTTGAGTTCAAGCTAATTATACTCACAACAAATACATCAATCATTGTATCACGGGAGCTTCAATCGGATCAATGTCGGGCCTGTCGTACTCGAATTCATCATTCGTATCGGGTAGGTCATCAGTGGCTAGTACTAGCGGTACGCACTCATGGTAGGTTGTACCATCCTCATTACTCCCATCCCCTTGGCCAACGTCGTACACGTTGCGCGGTTTGGTCCTAACCGCACAAACCCAATTTGGGTTCCTTCCATCTTCGACGTAGAATACTTGATCCACCTGAGATGTAAGCACGTACGGCTCGTCCTGAATCATTTCTCCCCTGTGGACGAGGTGATTGAAGTTGACAAACACTAGGCCATACTCGTCTATTGTGAATCCTCTGTCCATCGTGGGGTCTGCCCAATTGCACTTAAATAGGACGTACGTAGTCCTGTCATAGTACTCGACCTCAACTATATCGGTTAACTGCCCGTAGTACGTTTCGCCTTCAACGGTAGGAACACATACGCCGCTGTTCTGAGTCCTTCTTCCCACATCATGGGCAAGCGTGCGGAACAATTTCCCATTTACCACGTACCTGTTGTACTTGACCGCTGTCTCCTTCAGCCCTCTACAACGCATAACCAAGTTGTGGCCCAATTCCTCCCTACGTTGATCGTCAAGGCCATCGACCTATGTTATAATTACAAATATTAAACATCACATTGGGTAATTATATTGAACCCGAATAAATTTATCCAATTTCAAAATTACAACTATTTCCTTACATATGCACGGTACCATTCGCAGAACTGCTCATGATGTTGTGCTTCAATAAGAGCCTCCGTAATACGACCTCTAGTGCATGATCGCCTAAGCGCGTCTTTGTGCATCCTACATTCAGCGTATACAAGTATGTAGTAATTGTTATTAATTGCGTTATTTGAATTCTGTTAAATATATAAACACTACTTACGTCCGCAAATTGTGAAACTCTTCAGAGTTGAACACAATATAACGATGAATCTGGTGCATTATCAACCGGTTCAGGGTAACACGCGTGCCCGCCCCCTTGGATCCCTCAGGATTCCTCTGAGGTCTGTTGTGGAATGTTGGTGCGTCATTCAGATACCTTGAACAGAACGTTACCAGCTCGGTCGCTATGTACCCCTCCGCAATGCACCCCTCAGGAGCCGCTTTATTTCGCACAGTAGACTTGAAATTTTCCAGACTCCTGGTGTACACACATACACGACAATTTAATTGTCGTCAATTAAATATATAATTTAAATCAAATTATATATTTACATATTACGCCGAATTTTACCTCTCTGCCGGGTACATCCATCTATACTGCACGGGTCCGCCGAGTCTACACTCGCGCACAAGATGCACGACCAAGTGAACCATGCTGGTAAAAAACCCTGGAGGGAATATCTGTTCTAGCTTGCACAAAGTGATACAGACGTCACCCTGCAGTCGGTCCATATCTTCTTGTGATAGCTTTGTTGAGCATATGCCTCTAAAAAATGCAGAAATCTCCACAAGAGGTCTAACAACTTTATCAGGCAAAGACTTACGCAGTGCAATTGGGAGAAGCTGTTGCATCAGTATGTGGCTATCATGGCTCTTCAAGCCGGAAATTGTACGGTCCTTGAGCCGAACACATCGTGAAATGTTCGAGGCGTATCCGTCCGGGACCCTCACATTTCGAAGAACCTTCAGAAAATCTTCTTTGTCCTCTCTAGACATGGTGTGACAGGCAGCGGGAATATACATTTTACCATTGGCGGCCGTGAACGGATGCAACTTAGGTCTCAACCCCATTTCCTGCAAGTCCAGCCGAGCTGCCAAGTTGTCCTTCGTTTTCCCTTTTATATCCAAAATAGTGCCAAGTATATTGTCCATGACATTTTTCTCTATGTGCAAAACGTCAAGATTGTGCCGAAGTAAATTGTCTTTCCAATACGGCAATCTGAAAAATATACTTTTCTTCTTCCATATAACATCGGAACTCCCTGCACCCTTCTTCCGCTTCTTCCGTTTCTTCTTTTTACCCGCGGTCTCATCCTCAAACGCAACTCCGTCCAACTGTTGGAGGATCTCGTCTCCGCATGACACAATCGGCGCGCTGTCAAATTCTTCAGTACCGTCAAATGTTCTCCTGTTCAGCCGCCACAGATGTTCAGATGGCAGGTATCTCCTGTGCCCCATATAGCAAAATTTGCATCCGTTCTTTAAGCGTACAGAACGTGTCGATTGCATACAGCAAGGGCATGCCTTCGCACCCCTGTTAGGCCAACCAGATAAATCTGCATACCCTGGCAAGTCGTTTATTGTCCACATCAACTGGGATCGCATAATAAAATTTTCCTCCTTTGAAGCATCGAATGTTCGTACCCCTACATTCCACAGTTCCAGCAACTCATCAATCAATGGCTGAAGGTAAACATCAATATCCATACCTGGTGAGCTCGGTCCAGGGATAACCAGGGACAAGATGAATGACGACTGTTTCATGCACATCCACGGTGGCAAATTGTACGGCACTAGCATTACGGGCCATGTGTTGTGGGATGTGCTCATGTTCCCAAATGGATTAAATCCATCTGCTGTCAAACCAAGCCGGACGTTCCTACTATCTGCCATAAAATCTGGATGTAAAATGTCAAACGATCTCCATGCCTCACCGTCGGCCGGGTGCCTCAAAACGCCATCCGTAGTGCGGCCTTCTGCATGCCATCTCATATGGGGCGCAGTATGCTCAGACATGAATAACCTCTGCAACCGTGGGATGAGTGGAAACCACCTAAAGATCTTCACCGGGCGTTTTTTTCTCGCTGATATGATCTCACCATCATCATCTACATGTGTATCAGCCCTCCACTTAGACTCTCCACATACGGTACATGAATCTAATTCTTTATTGTCTTTCAAGAATAACATACAGTCATTACGGCTCGCCGGAATCTTCTCATACCCCAGACCCATGCCACTTAGGAACTTTTTTGCCTCATACGTGTTATCTGGCAATGCCTCATCGCAAGGAGACAACAACTGATTGATGAATTCAAGAATGTCTGAAAAAATCTTGTTACTAATACCTCCAACGCACTTCAAGTTGTACATGTGTACAGTAGCACTCAATTTACTATGCTTTGTACCAGGGTGAAGGGGCTTCTCGGCAGTCTTTAACAGCTCTTGGTACTTCAATGCGTCCCCGCACGAGGTATCTTCATCAACTTGTTGCGGAAGAGTACTGACGGCTTCAGGAACATCGTGCACGCCAAAGGCGTCACGCAACATGGCGTGCATGTTATCATCCTGTTCCCTGGCGACACCCTCATGTTCTGTGACTTCACCATGTTCAGTGCTACAATCAACGGTCTCTGTTCCACTGTGATAACTCGAACACTGACCAGGAATAGCAGACCTAGTCGTAGTCTCACCGTGCATATACCACAAATTGTATCCCGGATTCATCCCCCTACCTCCAGTCAGGTGGGCAAGAACGTAATCTGGAGTGTGACGCTGGTTATTTCGACAATACTTGCATGGACAGTAAATTTTGCCATCGACCGCCGTACAATTACTAATGGCAAATGCCACAAACGCCCTACACCCGTCGTTATACTGTGTCGTACCCCTAGGTGCTGACATCCAAGACTTGTCCATATGTCTCTGTATAGGGTTAAGAGACCGAGACAAATCATACGTATTACAGTATAAACTTGTAAAAAAATTGTGCATGTCAGGCAAAATGGGGTGTACGACTTTTTTTCCGTTTTAAAGGGTTTAGGGTTAGGGGTTAGGGTTTTAGTTTTTTTGTAGAAAGTGTCAGAATTTGATTTTTTTTTTTTTTTTTTTTAGGGGGTTTAGGGAGTAGGGTTAGGTTTTAGGGTTTTAGGTGTTTTTTAGAAAGTGTAAGAATTTTGTTTTTTTTGTTTTCTCTTAAGGGTTTATGATTAGGGTTTAGGGTTTAAGGTTGGGGTTTTAGTTTTTAGTGTTAGGGTATTTTAGGGTTTAGAAAGTGTAGGATTTTGTATTTTTAAGGGTTTAGGATTTAGGCTTTAGGGGTTAGAGTTTACAGTTAGGGTATTTTTTTTTTTTTTTAGTGTAGGAATTTATTTATTTATTTATTTTTTAAAAGGATCTAGGATTAGGGTTTAGGGTTTAGGGTTTTAGGTTTTTAGGGTTATGATTAGGATTAGGGTTTAGGGTTTAGGGTTATGATTTTTGTTATGGTTTAGGGTTAGGGTTTTTTTTTTTTAGGGTTTAGGGTTTAAGGTTATGATTTTTGTTCTGGTTTAGGGTTAGGGTTTTTTTTTTTTTTAGGGTTTAGGGTTTAAGGTTAGGATTTTTGTTTTTAGTGTTAGGGTTTTTTTTTAAAAAAAGTGTAGGATTGATTTTTAGGGTTTAGGGTTAAGAGTTTAGGGTTTAGGGTTTGTTAGGGTTTAGGGTTAGGGTTTGTTAGGGTCTAGGGTTAGGGTTTAGGGTTTTAGGTTTTTTTTTTTTTAAGCGATTAGGGTTTAGGTGTAGGGTTTTAGGTTTTTTTTTTTTTTAAGGGTTTAGGGTTTAGAGTTTAGGGTTTTAGGTTTTTTTTTTTTTTTTTTTTTTTTTTTTAAGAGTTAAGGGTTTAGGGTTTGTTAGGGTTTAGGGTTTAGGGTTAGGGTTTGTTAGGGTCTAGGGTTAGGGTTTAGGGTTTTAGGTGTTTTTCTTTTTAAGCGATTAGGGTTTAGGGTTTAGGGTTTTAGGTTTTTATTTTTTTTTAAAGGGTTTAGGGTTTGTTATGGTTTAGGGTTAGGGTTTTTTTTTTTAGGGTTTAGGGTTTAAGGTTAGGATTTTTGTTTTTAGTGTTAGGGTTTTTTTTTTAGAAAGTGTAGGATTGATTTTTAGGGTTTAGGGTTAAGAGTTTAGGGTTTAGGCTTTGTTAGGGTTTAGGGTTTAGGGTTTAGGTTTGTTAGGGTCTAGTGTTAGGGTTTAGGGTTTTAGGTTTTTTTTTTTTAAGCGATTAGGGTTTAAGGTTTAGGGTTTTAGGTTTTTTTTTTTTTTTTTTTAAGGGTTTAGGGTTTAGAGTTTAGGGTTTTAGGTTTTTTTTTTTTTTTTTTTTTTTTTTTTTTTAAGAGTTAAGGGTTTAGGGTTTGTTAGGGTTTAGGGTTTAGGGTTAAGGTTTGTTAGGGTCTAGGGTTAGGGTTTAGGGTTTTAGCTTTTTTTTTTTTTAAGCGATTAGGGTTTAGGGTTTTAGGTAATTTCTTTTTTTAAGGGTTTAGGGTTTAGGGTTTAGGGTTTGTTAGGGTTTAGGGTTTAGGGTTTAAGGTTAGGATTTTTGTTTTTAGTGTTAGGGTTTTTTTTTTAAAAAAAAGTGTAGGATTGATTTTTAGGGTTTAGGGTTAAGAGTTTAGGGTTTAGGGTTTGTTAGGGTTTAGGGTTAGGGTTTGTTAGGGTCTAGGGTTAGGGTTTAGGGTTTTAGGTTTTTTTTTTTTTAAGCGATTAGGGTTAAGGTGTAGGGTTTTAGGTTTTTTTTTTTTTTTAAGGGTTTAGGGTTTAGAGTTTAGGGTTTTAGGTTTTTTTTTTTTTTTTTTAAGAGTTAAGGGTTTAGGGTTTGTTAGGGTTTAGGGTTTAGGGTTAGGGTTTGTTAGGGTCTAGGGTTAGGGTTTAGGGTTTTAGGTGTTTTTCTTTTTAAGCGATTAGGGTTTAGGGTTTAGGGTTTTAGGTTTTTATTTTTTTTAAAGGGTTTAGGGTTTGTTATGGTTTAGGGTTAGGGTTTTTTTTTTTAGGGTTTAGGGTTTAAGGTTAGGATTTTTGTTTTTAGTGTTAGGGTTTTTTTTTTAAAAAAAGTGTAGGATTGATTTTTAGGGTTTAGGGTTAAGAGTTTAGGGTTTAGGGTTTGTTAGGGTTTAGGGTTAGGGTTTGTTAGGGTCTAGGGTTAGGGTTTAGGGTTTTAGGTTTTTTTTTTTTAAGCGATTAGGGTTTAGGTGTAGGGTTTTAGGTTTTTTTTTTTTTTTTTTAAGGGTTTAGGGTTTAGAGTTTAGGGTTTTAGGTTTTTTTTTTTTTTTTTTTTTTTTTAAGAGTTAAGGGTTTAGGGTTTGTTAGGGTTTAGGGTTTAGGGTTAGGGTTTGTTAGGGTCTAGGGTTAGGGTTTAGGGTTTTAGGTGTTTTTCTTTTTAAGCGATTAGGGTTTAGGGTTTAGGGTTTTAGGTTTTTATTTTTTTTTAAAGGGTTTAGGGTTTGTTATGGTTTAGGGTTAGGGTTTTTTTTTTTAGGGTTTAGGGTTTAAGGTTAGGATTTTTGTTTTTAGTGTTAGGGTTTTTTTTTTAAAAAAAGTGTAGGATTGATTTTTAGGGTTTAGGGTTAAGAGTTTAGGGTTTAGGGTTTGTTAGGGTTTAGGGTTAGGGTTTGTTAGGGTCTAGGGTTAGGGTTTAGGGTTTTAGGTTTTTTTTTTTAAGCGATTAGGGTTTAGGTGTAGGGTTTTAGGTTTTTTTTTTTTTTTAAGGGTTTAGGGTTTAGAGTTTAGGGTTTTAGGTTTTTTTTTTTTTTTTTTTTTTAAGAGTTAAGGGTTTAGGGTTTGTTAGGGTTTAGGGTTTAGGGTTAGGGTTTGTTAGGGTCTAGGGTTAGGGTTTAGGGTTTTAGGTGTTTTTCTTTTTAAGCGATTAGGGTTTAGGGTTTAGGGTTTTAGGTTTTTATTTTTTTTAAAGGGTTTAGGGTTTGTTATGGTTTAGGGTTAGGGTTTTTTTTTTTAGGGTTTAGGGTTTAAGGTTAGGATTTTTGTTTTTAGTGTTAGGGTTTTTTTTTTAGAAAGTGTAGGATTGATTTTTAGGGTTTAGGGTTAAGAGTTTAGGGTTTAGGCTTTGTTAGGGTTTAGGGTTTAGGGTTTAGGTTTGTTAGGGTCTAGTGTTAGGGTTTAGGGTTTTAGGTTTTTTTTTTTTAAGCGATTAGGGTTTAAGGTTTAGGGTTTTAGGTTTTTTTTTTTTTTTTTTTTTTTTTTTTTTTTTTTAAGAGTTAAGGGTTTAGGGTTTGTTAGGGTTTAGGGTTTAGGGTTAAGGTTTGTTAGGGTCTAGGGTTAGGGTTTAGGGTTTTAGGTTTTTTTTTTTAAGCTATTAGGGTTTAGGGTTTTAGGTAATTTCTTTTTTTAAGGGATTAGGGTTTAGGGTTTAGGGTTTGTTAGGGTTTAGGGTTTAGGGTTTAGGGTTTAGGGTTTGTTAGGGTTTAGGGTTTAGGGTTTTAGGTTTTTTTTTTTTTTTTTAAGGGTTTAGTGTTATTTATTTTTTTTGGGTAAAGTGTTTAGGGTTAGGGTTAGGGTTTTTATTTTTAGAAAGTCTATGATTTTAATTTTTTTTGGGGTAAAGAGTTTAGGGTTAGGGTTAGGGTATTTTTTTGAAGAAAGTGTAGGATTTTTTTTTTATTTTTTGGGTAAAGTGTTTAGGATTAGGGTTAGAGTTTTTATTTTTAGAAAGTGTATGATTGTTTTTTTTTTTTTTGGGTAAAGTGTTTAGGGTTAGGGTTAGGGTATTTTATTTTTAGAAAGTGTAGGGTTTTTTTTTTTTTTTTTAAAGGGTTTAGGGTTAGGGTTTTTTCTTTTTAGAAACTGTAGGGGTTTTTTTTTTTTGAGGGTTTCTGTTGGTTTTACGGTTATCAGATTTAAAGTTTAGGGTTACAGTTAAGGTTTTTATTAAAAAGTAGACGGTCAATTTAATTGTTTTTCTTCCATATGCAAACCAATGGTTTGTTTTTTTTTTTTTTTTATAATTCTTTTTTGTTTCCATTTATCGTTTTCAAAAGTGTCATCGTTGGTTTAAAACGTTAAACTAATATGCGATATTGTTTGATTTTTTTTCCACGAACAAAAAAAACTCATGAATTCATAATAACACATTACAAAAAAACTCATGAATTCATAATAACACATTACACATTACAAATATATATAAAACCTCTCAAATCAACATTTAAAACAAAAAAATTAAAAACAAAATAAACACAACAACATAGTGTAAAAGTACAAAGCTTCATAAAAAAAAAAATTATAATAAATAAAACCCTAAATGACACAAAAAAATACCAAGATGTACACAAAAATTTAATAAAGAAAACTAACCAAATATATATATTAGGAAAAAACACCAAAACCCAAATGCAGGAGTCCATTACAAAAAAAGCAAAAACAATTTCAGACCAAAAAAAATATCAACACAAGTATAACACTGCAATAAAATTTCAGACCAAAAAAAATATCAACACAAGAATAATACTCGGCTGGACAAACTGAAAAATATGCAGAACATGAACAAAAAAATTAAATACAAACAATGAGGGAAATTATACTCACTGCCAAATTGGGTCTATGGACAAATTATGCAGGTATATATCTGCATATTTGGAGGAACAAAATGAACCAAAAAAATCGACGTTAGCAAAATATACCAAAATGCTATATATATATAGAAACCGGTATACACAGAGAGCAAATGAGGGAAATACCGGAGCAAAGTCACGCACGGCCGGAGAAGGAGCTGCCGGAGAGTAGTTCCGGTGGAGAGAGAGAGAGAGAGAGAGAGAGAGAGAGAGAGTCGGTGAGAGAGAGAGAGAGAAGCTCGGTGAGAGAATATATATCGGTGAGAGAGAGCGAGAGAGAGAGAGAGAGAGTCGGTGAGAGAGAGAAGCTCGTGCGCCGACGGTGACCACGCCGGCCGGCTGATCGAGTTCGACGTCCGGGGGAGAGAGAGTGAGAGAGAGACAGTGATCGTTCACTGTGAGAGAAATGGGTAGCTTCCAGAGGAAGCTACCCATTTCTATATAATATATATATATATATATATATATATAAATTATTATATAAAATAAATTTTAATTTTCAAATTTAATATTTTTGAAAAACGATAGGTTTTGTTTGGCCAGGTGGCGCGCGGGAGAAGTCCCGCGCGCCAGACCTTGCCAAACAATTGGACACGTGTACAGAGTACACGTGTCCAATTTGAGACGTGTATTTTAATACACGTCTCAAATTGTAGATATTATAATATTATATTATATAAAATATTAGAAAATAATTATATAATATTATATAAAATAATATGCGAATAAATATATATATAATTTATTCAACTAAATACAAATACAAACCCATGCAACCCATGCAACCCATGCAGCCCTAAACCCTAAACTGTAAACCATTAATTTAAAAATGGACACTTAGTATATATACTAAAACATAAAATCATAAAAAATAAAAAATAGAAACTAAAACCTAACCATAAAATTAAACTCTAACCCTAAGTGCTAGACTATATATAACTATATATATATATATATATATATATATATATATATATATATATATATATATATATATATATATATATATATATACCTATAAAACTAAACCCTAAGTAAATGTACTATATATTGAACTCTAACCCTATTTAAAAGTGTACAATAATGACACATGAAAAATATATAGACATTATTATTCATAAAATGTAAAATCAATTAAATTATAAATTATTGTTTTAAGTGTATATATTATATATACCTATACACCCTAAAACCCTAACCCTAAGTGTATATGCTATATATAGCGATAAACCCTAACCCTAAGCATATATACTATATATAGCTATAAACCCTAACCCTATGTGTATATACTATATATATATATCGATAAACCCTAACCCAAAGTATATATACTATATATAGCTACAAATCCTAAGTTTAAGTGTATATACTATATTTACATTTTATGAATAATAATTTCAACATATTTTTCACGTGTCATTATTGTACAATTTTAAATATACTATATATATATATATATTTAAAAGTGTACAATAATGACACATGAAAAATATATTGACATTATTATTCATAAAATGTAAAATCAATTAAATTATAAATTATTGCTTTAAGTGTATATATTATATATACCTATACACCCTAAAACCCTAACCCTAAGTGTATATGCTATATATAGCGATAAACCCTAACCCTAAGCATATATACTATATATAGCTATAAACCCTAACCCTATGTGTATATACTATATATATATATCGATAAACCCTAACCCAAAGTATATATACTATATATAGCTATAAATCCTAAGTTTAAGTGTATATACTATATTTACATTTTATGAATAATAATTTCAACATATTTTTCACGTGTCATTATTGTACAATTTTAAATATATATATATATATATATATATTTATATAACCCAAAGTCCTAAGTGTATATATTATATATACCTATAAACCCTAACCCTAATCGTATATACTCTATATATATATCGATAAACTCTAACCCTAATTAATTGTATATACTATATATATTAGGGTTTACATACTTATTAGTGTACTATATATATATAAATAATGAGCCTAAAAATTATAAATTCCAAGCATAGAATTTACATATAGCATATAGTTTTCAAACCTAATTTTATGTGTATAAGTTATGTACACCGTATTTTCACAGATTTGTATGGTTAATAAGATAAGGAGTATTTTTCTTTGTTTTTTTGTTTCCAAAAAATTAACACAGCAAATTTTTTTTTTTTTTTTTTTTTTTTTTTAATATTTTATTTTTAGGGAAAAATTAACTGTTTGACACGTGTCTAGGAGACACGTGTCAAATTGTAATACATCAACAATTGGGAGCGTGTATAACATACACGTGTCCAATTGGACGCGTCTAATAATACACGCGTCCAATTGGACACGTGTATTTTATACACACGTCAAAATGGACACGAGTATTTAATACGCGTGTCCGATTGGACGCGTGTATTATTACACGCGTCCAATTGGACGCGTGTATTATTACACGCGTCCAATTGGACGCGTGTACGTCATACGCGTGTCCAATTTTGACACGTGTTTGACATACACGTCCCCAAATGTTACTGTGTCACAATTTGACACGTGTCTCCTAGACACGTGTCAAATTTGACGCGTGTCTACAGTAACTGGTACTGTAGACACGCGTCAAAATGCTGTTATTTTTGTAGTGCCCCGAGACTCATAGATAGTAGGAATGAAAGAATACTGATGAGTGAGATCGGAAGACTTCACCATGCAGCTAATAATTCTTCTTGCAGTTGTAGCATGTTTCCACGTGGCCTTAATTCAATTTTCTTCATATATGAAAAATTAAAAAAAAAAAAAAAAAAAAATTCTGTAAAATTCTTATGATAAAATGTATAATAATTCAATCGTGTGCGAGACTCTTTTCCCATTTATATATACGGTTTTTTTCTACTATATATATCGAAGTTTTTACAACCAAGTTGAAGAAATAAACATTAATTTTTTTTTCATTAAGAAAGTTATTGGGCGTCATTCTTAAATTTCTCGATCTGCTTGGTCTTATCATTTGATCTTACTTAATTACATATTTAGTAGGAAAAGTTGGGTTGCTACAGGAAAGGTAGCGCTTTTGCCAATTATATTTCATGCACTCCTAGTTGACATTTGCAAAATTATAAAATCTACCTCACATCAATGGCTATGATTATGATTATGGTTTCAGATTTGATTGGTAATATTATTTAAACTCGTAAATTAATTAAATCATCACCGGAATTATACAAAAAATTTAGTAATATATAGAACCCTTTACATCGTAAATACATGCATGCTGTCTTGTAGACAATATACTTCTTAGCTTTTCATAGGGAAATAATACAAATGATCGATAACAATTTTTTATCACTTATATAATCCTAGTTATCACAGTACATATATTGTGATATCCTATGGATTTGGATTGGAAACAGATTATGTTGCATGTTCTGAATATCACATCGATTGTCTATTAATTAAGTCAGTCTAGGTTACATAAGTTATTAAGGAGAGGTTTTTTTTTTTTTTTTTAAAAAAATTTTTTTATCAAAAAAATAAAATAAGAAAATGGTTACAAGAGAGGATATTTTCCACTCCTAATCTGGATGGAAGAAAGAGTGGATGATCTTAAAAACGAAAGTGTAGTGGGCTCCAACAATAGACCCAACACAAACTATAACAACGCGGAAATAATTACAAAAGATAGGAAATGAGTCAAATAAGTGATCCGATCATCTCAATAGGCCGCACAAGGCGGTAATAAAAGCAAAAGGGGCACAGAGATCGAAGGGCGAACCTATCTGAACCCCCACTTGGGACCAGCAACAACTCCCAAAAAGAGGTTGAAGCTGAAAATGTACTGTCGTCGTAATTCCAAGAAGGGACACAGTAAAGAGAGGTACCATCACAGATCTAGTTACAAAAGTCTCCACTAATTGTTTTGACCACATATAATCAAGGAGACAGAAACCCAAACAACAAAAAACACAAAAAATTACAAAAAAAAATGAAAAATAAGAAAACACCAAAAAGTCGAGATTCGACAAAACCACGCGTTGGAGTTGAGGAACCACGCACAGGCGCGTGATGGCCACACACCGGCGCGTGGAGGGCAAATGGTGGAGCTAGGACGGCGGTAGGAAGCGGGAAGGCTCAGGTGCATGGAGGATTACAGATCTGATTTTGAAAAAATCAAAACCATAAACTTCCACAAACCCAAGAATCAGCTGGTGAGGAGCGAAGAGAAGATGGAGAGTAGGATGGCGGTGTGCAAGGAGCCCGAGGCAGCGGCGGGAGCTAAGCTCCTGAGGTGTTGTTAAGGAGAGCTTTAATTGTACGTAACCAGTACTTTCTGCGTATAGTATCACTTAGAGATATGAATAATAGGTATTTGGATCATAACAAATAATGTCAAAGAAAAGCTAATAACTTCATGTGCATGCCTCGAGAGCATTGCAAGATCAAAACAAAAGTTCTATTGACTAGACATTAACAATTCGAGCAGATAAGATTTTACTTTTTGGAAAAACTACATTTAAACTCTCCAAACTACCAATCGTTTTTGTAGCCCTCTAAACTACCGACCCTCGCACTATGGCCCCCCAAACTACCAAATAGTGCCAAAATGACCAATTTTGTCGAAATATTCCTATAATACCCTTGCCACGTGTCATACATTTAATTAAAAAAAAATTAAAATTAAATTCAAAGAATAAAAAATATTAAAAATACTAAAAAAAATAGTTAAAAAAAATGAGGGGCGGCTCGAGCCACCTGCATGGTTGGTCTCCACCCCAAAGAGCAAAATGGGGGTGGCCGAAATCACTCCCACGAGCCTTGGGCCCATTTGGCCTAGGGGTGGTTCAGCCACCTCCAAGGGCCAAACCCTCAACATTTTTTTTTTTTTTTTCTCTTTGGTTTTGTGGGGTGGCTGAACCACACCCATGAGCCACGGGGGTGTTTTGGCCACCCCCAGACCGGCCATGGGGGTGGCTCAACCACCCCCTTGGCCAAAATGGGGGGTGGCCGACCACCTCCATTGGCCAAAATTTGGCCCTTCCTAATTTTTTTTTTAATATATATATTAAATTGTTTTAATTTTTATTATTTTTAAATTGAATATATGGCACGTAACAAGAGTATTATAAGAATATTTCGATAAAAGAGATATTTTTGGCTCTATTTTGTAGTTTGGGGGCTATAGTGCGAGGGTTAGTAGCTTAGGGGGCTAGTTCAAAAATAATTGGTAGTTTGGAGGGCTTAAATGTAGTTTTCTCTTAATTTTTTCTATATATATATAGACCAATAAAGGGGAAGGGGGGAAGGGGGAAGGGGGATTCGAACCAGTGACTTTCGCTCCATGAGGCGTGGTCTTGAACTAATGACCTCCGCTTAAGGATTTAGATTTTTGAGGTTTTTATATAAGTTAAATGATTATAAGAAGTTCTAACTGTGACTAGTCATTATGAGATATCATACATATATAGCTAATGTGTGCTTAGATCCTTGCATAATATAACATATGAAGCAATTACGTACTATATTGGACTTTTGGACAATAGGCATGTCTTTAGGAATGACCAGGGGCGGAGCCAGGGGGGTCGAGAGGGGGCACATGCCCCCTCTCGACCCTCAAAATTTTCCCTCACCCCTAGCAGGTTTTTTCTCAATACCTTGGTTGCCCACCCTCAACCACTCGCCAGGGGCATCTTCATTACGTGGACAAAGCATTTCTAACACTAAGAGGATTGAGATTCGGTGTCTTAAGCTTTCACCATTTTTAGGTTTTTAAGTTTTTAAGTTTCTGAAACTTTTAGGTTTAACATTTGACTCTTCCAAGAAGATGAACAAAACGCACCGTTTCATTAATTTTTTTAACAAAACGTGTTGGGCTGTTGGTGCTTTAGCGTGTTGCCTCTCCTTGAGGTATTGCCGTATTGGGAACTGCTGCATGTGTTTGCTGTTGGCGTGGTAAACGTTTAGCCGACATATTGGAGAGTTGGGAAACTAAAAAAATTTACAGACTTACAGTTGTCCATCACCCATCAGAATTTTCTTTTTCTTTTTTTTTTTTAAAAAAATTATTCAATTGGGAAAGATAACAAGTCAACAAATCAAATATCTCTCTTCAAACTTGCTTAAGAATTTAACAGATCATCAAATGACAAAAAGTAGCATTTTTTTCTTTTTTTCCTGTGTACGGTAAAAAGAAAGAGTGAAAAGTTTACCTTTTTTTTTTTTTTTCTTTTTTCAAGATTTCTTTCAATGAATAGTTTTAGGTATGTAGTGAGATTTACGGACTGATTTATTTTTAATTTTATTATTAAATAGTAATAGATTTTCTAATTAAGTTTTATGTGTAAATTGTTCTTTTAAATAAGTTGTTTATATATATATATGAAATATATAATTGTAATTACTTGAAATTATGGAGAACAACAATAATTTTAGTGAGCTTCAATCAATTTTAAATGAGTTCGTGTTAAGGTAAATTTAACAAATTTAAAATATGAAAACTCTTGGAGAATAGGCGTGACAAAATAATGTAATCATGAAACTTTTTATATTTATTTAGATTTTGTATTTAACATTTTCTTTTAAAATAATTGTTTATGGATATATATAATTTTTGTTACATATTTTAATTATATGAAATATATAATTGTAGTTAGCTGAGATTATAGATAAAAGTAATGTTTTTATTGAGCTCCAATCAAATCTTAAACGAGCTCATATTGAGACAAATTTAGCAAATTTACATGTAAATCCTTGTCTAAGGAAAAAAAAATTTGACTACCATTCTAGTAATATTGACAAAATCCAAAAAGCATATCTACAAAAAAGACTTTGTCAACCAATTAACCATGGTTTAATACAAACACAATCTAGAAAAATTTGGCATCATTTTGTTGAATTTTTTTATTTATTTCGTTTGTTATATTTTTTAATATTTTTAATTAATTTCTATTCAATTTTTTTTTCAATCATAAAAAAAAAAACTTGACCCCCCTAAATAAAATTCTTGGCTCTGCCACTGGGAATGACTGTTGTGACACCTCCGAAATTAATATAATTAGTAATTAACTTGGAGTGTCACCATAATTTGATCCCCAACCTTATCTAGTAGGTAAATAAGCTGAAGAGATTACCTGATTTACTTCTCAAGATCAAAATACAAAACAAAGAAAATATATGAATTTTCTATTAATCTATTAACATTAATCATTAAAACTAGTTTACTAAGCCTTAAGGTACAAGCACATATGAAAACAGTAAGCTGGAACTTTACCTAAAGTACTAATTACCATGAGCAACATGCAAAATCTTGCACTGAGTCCTTAAGTAATAACCAAATCAATATCATTACGCCAAACACAGTGGCGGAGCCAGGATTTTGGTTTAGGGGGGTCAATAATTTTTTTTTTTAGATGAAAAAAAATCAAAAGTGCATAAAAAATTAGTTAAAAATATTAAAAATAACTAACACAATAAATAAATAATACAATAAAATTTACTTATCGTTTAAAATATATAAATATAACTTACAATATATTTTGTCACACCTAGTGTTAATTTATTCAGTTGTGTTTGATGAGTCTTCATACCTTAAAATCGCTGCATGATTTATTCATTGCTAATAGTTTTGGATATATATCCAAATATGTCTTCTTCCTTTTTTTATCTTCTTCTTTTTTTTTTTTTTTTTTTTTTTTTTAAGGTAGTCTTTGTTTAAAGTTGGTTGTTCTTTAAAAAAAGAAGTAAAAGCCTCATTCAGATTCATTAAAGTGAGCGTTGTTGCTGAATATTTAAATAAATTAAATTAAATTAAATTTAAAAAATAAAATAAATAAAGGAAGAAGAAGAAATGGTGAGTGGGCGTAAGGCAGAGTTGGCTTGTTGCTCAATAAAAACTCTCTATTAACAGCTCATTAAAGTGGGCGTCAGATCAGATGTCAGTTGGCCTCTCACAACTCTGTCTCGTCACTTTAGCCTTTGTTCTCTTAAGAATAAATCAACGCCAAGGCGTCTGGCAAATAAGTGAAACAGAGCGTTTGCAAACTCTTTAACAAAGCTTAAACGATGCGTTTTGTAAAAATTAGAAACTTCGTCTTCAACCTTCGTTTCAGTTGAATAGCTCTGCGTCGACTTTGACCTAATTTACCAAAACGCATGAAAAGGCTGAAATAGTGACAAATCGTTGGCTTAAATTATGAATCTCATTCCTCCAGAAAATAATTTGCCCCCTAACAAGTGGTTGAGGGTGGGCAACAAGCATATTCGAAAAAAATTCTACAGGCAGTAAAGGGAAGTTTGGGAGGTGAGGGGGGCACTTGCCCCCTCTCGACCCCCTCCCTCCGCCCCTGGCCAAACAGTTGCATCTGCCTTGATGTCCTTCTTACTCAAACCTAGATGGCGTCTCTGCAAAACATATATGTTTTACAGGTGAAAAAAAATAAAGTATAAGTCCACGACTTAGTGAGTAGATCACATGTGAAACACATTTATGTAGTGAACCCAATAATTTTGAAGGATAAGAGAGTGAAATCAAACATGCAAAAAATCATGATGATGCATAAGTATATATATAAAACATAGGTCATAACTCCCCTCGCTATGGTCTATTTGTGCCATTTCTGTCCATGATAAGATTTGTGCATCCTGAAGGACATTCGGTACAACTCCAATGCATCGAGCAAGGTACATGGCCAGCTACTACTAGTCACCCAACCGAGTCCTATCGTAGGTGATCCACACAACTAGTGATGTTGCATGGTATGACCACTATCTGAGGATGGTTGCGCCAGTCACGATAACTTCCGAATCCAAGGTAGAAAGTAACACACACAACTAGGACGTAAAGTCAATTTGTATAGTCTAGTATGCACATGCCACATATTTCTTTCACAATAAATTACACAACATTAAACAAAAGTGACCACGTCACATTGGAACATTAAGAATTCATTTTCATGCTTGTAAATAGTATTGTGAGTCACATAATCATTCATTTTGCAAAAACATTAGCTTTAATTAGAAACTCAGTGTTCACAACATCAAATTACAAATTATTTCAAGATTGTATTAAATATGCATGCTTGATATAAAAAATAGACATGCTTGAAAATGTCGGTAAATAGTATCATGTGAGTTTTACTCACCTTAGTCGTACGAGTCTTCTTAGTAAACCTTCTTGAACACTAACTCCTTTGTCTACGAAATATCCTATCCTTAGAAGCGTCTACTAGGCTAAAACCCTAACCCTAGTCCTCAAAATAGCCAAAATCCACTTTCTAGTCTAGAGGTGATAGATTACCATCTTGGGGGGGGGGGGGGGAGGGTGTGATTGATCACCCTTGTTTAATCACATTCTAGGGGTGATCAATCACTACTACTCGAGGGTGATCGACCACTATACTGTTCATCATCTTCAATCTCACATTTTTAGCTATGGTGAGGCATCTAATGGCCCTAAAACTAAAAAAAGATGACTCCTTTAACACTCCTAACACAATTTAACACCTAAAGTACACACCTTTTTTGCATTAGAACCACAAAGTCACCAACTTTTAGTGGACAATCCTGATCCACCCTTTACAGAGCCTAAAGCTTGGATTTAAATCTATTTGGTTTTTCTTTAAAAAGCTTAAACCTTTCTCTGGATCCCATGATTAGAACACCCAAAACGAACCCAACACACACACACACACACACACACACACACACACACAAACATGCACACACAACCGATTACGACAAAGACAGTGAATAATAAGAGATTACAAGACTAAATCAAGGATTCTATCCTCGTAAGGCATTGATCTCCCAAAATACACCTCAAAGCTAGCTACCATTTCTCTCTCTCTCTCTCTCTCTCTCTCTCTCTCTCTCTCTCTCTCTCTCTCTCTCTCTCTCTCTCTCTGTGGTATCTCTAGTAGACCAAATAGTTATAGTTGCTAGGGTCGCCGCGTCTGCATATTTTGGATGTATTTAAATCGCATTCTGACTAACCTTGATCGATCACCAAAAAGGATTGTGATCGATCACACATGGGTTTCCTGGCCCTTGTGATTGATGAGGACTGTTGGGGTGATCCATCACACAAGGGTGATCGATCACTCTGGCCCAAAAATGGCCCAAATGTAAAATCAGGCCAATTTTTCCTATTTTTCAGGCCAAAAATTGTTCCTCTATATGACAACAACCCTTAAGTCTTAATTAAAGATTTCTTAACCCTAATTTAGACTGGGGTGAATTAAAACTATAATATACTTTACTTTACTTTACCATGAGAGAGAGAGAGAGAGAGAGAGAGAGAGAGAGAGAGAGAGAGAGAGAGAGAGAGAGAGAGAGAGAGCTTTATACCAGATCCAAACTTGTTGCTTATTAATTCTCCATCTAATGATAGTAAACATCTTAGGAATGATGGCTGCAATGCATCTTCACTGCATGTATACAACGATTGTAGGTATTATGCATAGGTTCTGCGAATACCTTATAACTTCGGAATATTATACAGTGAGGAGCCCAAAGCCAAAAGCAATGAATATCAAATATGATATCTTGTTGAGGGGTAGAGTGATGACTATTCAAAACAGGGGAGGGTGGGAGAGAGGGAGGGAAAGTGAACTCGTCGGCATTTAATACAATTAGAAAGAGCATAAGCAACATCATTATCGTCGCCAAAAATCTTCTAAAGCTATTGCCACCCATAGCTTTGCCTTACTCTCTCTTGGATTTTGTTATTTGATTGTTGAAGATAAACTAATGATTTTATAGGGAGTAAACCCTTTCTCATACATGAGTACGTTTTTGGAGAATCTTATAATAAGATATTTTAGTCTAAATCTTAGTTTTTTTTTGCGAAAACATTCTTATATGAACCGAAAAGTTTTCTTGGATTTTGTTATTTGATTGTTGAAGATAAACTAATGATTTTATAGGGAGTAAACCTTTTCTCATACATGAGTGAGTTTTTGGAGAATCTTATAATAAGATATTTTAGTCTAAATCTTAGTTTATTTTTGCGAAAACATTCTTATATGAACCGAAAAGTTTTCTTGGATTTTGTTATTTGATTGTTGAAGATAAACTAATGATTTTATAGGGACTAAACCCTTTCTCATACATGAGTACGTTTTTGGAGAATCTTATAATAAGATATTTTAGTCTAAATCTTAGTTTATTTTTGCGAAAACATTCTTATATGAACCGAGAAGTTTTGATTCTAATGAAGAGCCCTTTGACTTTTACAGGTCACGGTGTATCGAATAGGTGGAATACAACTATACTATAAAAATATAAAATTCACAAAATAGTAGTAAAATAAGAAGGTTATGTTTCTAAAAAGGGTCATTTCTTAAATTATAAATTGCATGTAGTTATCAAAATATAAGAGCACTCCCATCAGTCTATGTATATTGGTTCCCTTCCCTATGTTTAGGGAAAATATCATAAAAAACACAAAAAATTACCCTCCAATAGATACCCTAAATTTGCATTTTTTGGTTGGGAAGCACTATTGCTTCCCAACCCATTATTTTAATAAAAAAAAAATGGCTCTCTCCTCTCTCCTTCCCCCTTCCCGCGTCCGGAAAATGGGTCTGCCGGAAACGATTTTCCAACCCCACAGCCAGATGACTGAGATACTTGTTGCTATTTTCCTTCACTTTCTCACCAAACAAACAAATAACCACCTTAATCACACACAAAATCCACAAAATCCAACTACGAAAACAATCGGAAAAAAGAAAGAAAAAGAAAACCCAAATCCATGTCTTCCAAACAAAGCAATTAGAGTACAGATTCATTGGAGGAGAACTACCAAATCTTGTAGTCTTGTGGAACCACACCATGTAGTCCGACAATCCTTGTTGGAAAATCAGCTCTGCTTAATCGGAAATCGCATCTCCTTCGTCAACCCACGAGAAATTCGGTCCTTGTTTCGTCGGCGACGACCCAACGGAGATCCACCGGAGATTCAACGCCTCTGCTCTCCCTTTCGGCTTATCGGAGCATCAAATATCGAGGATGGTGTGGGGGTTCTGCTTGGACTTGAGGAGGGAGAGCGCAGATCGTGTCTTCTGCTTGGAGGTGAGAGGAGTGGTGGAATTTGGGGAGAGGATTGAGGAGGCCGTGGAGGGTGAGGGAGGCGAGAGAGGAGGGATTTGGGGAAGTTTCTAGAGAAGACGAGAGAGAGTAAGAGAGAAAAAAAAATAAAGAAATAAAATAAGAAAGAGAAAAAAATAATAAAATAAGATAAATAAATAGTATTTAATTGATATTGGGAAAATTAAGGGAAGTAAAAAGTAGTTTTGTTCCCTAAATATAGGGAAAATGGTTGGGAAACTGATGTGAGTGCTCTAACAATTGACGGTTGAATTGGTAAAACCTTGAATAGATTGCTTTTCGATTTGGTATTTGTATTGTTAGAATATCTCTTGCCAATAGAAAATGAAGTTCTTGAGAACTTTGATGTACTAAATTTTTCCAGTAGCTTTTTATTCTGTAAAATATTTGTTATAAGGATGAACTTCGTATTATTAAAAAGAGAAAAATGCTAGGAGGACCAAATCTTTTAAGATGATGTAGAGCTTATTCATTGGAGATGATCAAAACAATTAATAAAAGGAAATGCTATGGATGCCAATGAATAAGCTACATATCATCTTGGTAAAAAAATTGGTATCCGGCCATAGCATTTCTCTTAAAAAGAAAAATCTAGGTTTTAACCCACACAATTTGTTGGTTGGAATAAGATCCTCTCTATTTCAAGTCAATTAATAGAGATGAGCCATTTAATAATCTAAATTTTGTTTTACTGTATCTAACAGTGTGCATGATGCCACGTCATTTAGAAATTTTAAATGACGTGACAACATATTCATCATATCATAACATATACATCATTAAATATGTGTACAAAATAATTCTTTCTCCAAAATCATCTTTCATTATTTGCAAAGAGATCTAGAAGGAGAGAGAATTTTATAACAAATCCAAACTTGTTGCTTATAAACTCTGCACAATTAAGTATACAACGTATGATAATAAAAATTTCAGGAATGAGCTCGGCAATACATCTTCGTTTGATGTATACAACGATCGTAGGAATCATGCTTAGGTTCTGCGTATACATTATAATTTCGAAATATTAAACAAAGAGGAGCCCAAAGCCAAAAACACTGAGTATATTTATCAAACATGATATCTTGCTGATGATCAGGGGTAGAGAGAAGGCTAGTCAAAAGAGGAGGGAGAGAGAAAGCGTTATCGGCAATTAGAAATAGCATAAGCAACATCATTATCGTCACCAAAAATCTTCTAAAGCTAATGCCACCCATAGCTTTGCCCTAGTATACTCTCTTGGATTTTGTTATTTGATTGTTGAAGATAAACTGATGATTTATAGAGAGTAAATCCTTTCTCATACATGGGTTTTTGAAGAATCTTAAAATAAAGATATTTTAGTCTAAATATTAGTTTATTTTTGTGAAAACATATTTATATAAACCAGTAAGTCTTGATTTTAATTAAGAGCCTTTTAACTTTTGGCAAACTATAGGATTGAAGTACCTATTTGAGGTGCTTGAAATAAATATTGAATAGGTGGAATACAACTACACAATAAAAATATAAAATTAACAAAATAGTAGTAAATTATAAGAGGGGTATGTTTCTTCAAAGAGACATTTCTTAAATTATAAATTGTAGTTATCAAAATAGTCCAAGTTGATGGTTGAATTGGTAAAACCGTGAATCCATGGCTTTTTGGTTCGGTATTTATATTATACTAGATATACAATAACACTGTTGAGAACAGATTGAATAGTTTTTTTTTTTTTTGAAAAATCAAAAAAGCATCAACAAAACTGACTAGATGAACCGAATCAAATTGCTTATATTAGAAATCATAATTTGTTGTTATGGTGATTCAAACTTAGAACCTCAATAATTAGGGTTAATTAGTAAGCCTTAATCAGTGTCAATAAGAAATTAGGAACGGATAAAGAGGTAATTTTTTATTTTCTGTTTTGGCCGAACGTTTGACTAGGGCTACCGAACGTTCAATATCACAATACACAGAGCGTTCGAATCTTACGTCACGTACTTTCGAGGAGTTTGACGTATGTCACTCTTCAGACAAAAGCTTTGTTTCAAAAGATACACCGAATGATTTAACCTAAAATCGTTGAGTAATACAGTACACCAAACGTTCGAGCTAAGCTTATAAATACCCCACCCTACTTCCCTTCGGCTCCCTTTCACTCTTTTTGGAAATATTATTAAATCTACCTCACACATCAATGGCAATGAAGATGTTTCCGATTTGATTGGTATTGTCACTGTAAATATCAAACTCGTAGATTAAATCATCACTAGAATTATACAAAAATAATTAGTAATAGAACCCTTTACATATATACTTCGTAAATACATGTAGACAATATACTTCTTAGCTTTTCAGATATAGGGAAATAGTACAAATGATTGATAACCTTAATTCTAGTAAGTTATGACCTGGGAAATGGTAGTCACAAGTTTACCATATCTATAATAATAATAATAATAATAATAATAATAATAATAAAAACAAAACACTTTTAGCTTTGATATACACCATTTATTACAACCAATGAACGCATAGCATATAAATACGACATGTGTTAGAACAAGTGGCTCATATTCTTTTAGGCATAAAGAGTAATACGAGAGTACCAGTATAATGGCATGTTGGAGGCAATTAAGTTTATGTTGCCTAGGGACGACTAGGTTGTGGGGGTGCGGGGGTGTTGCTCAGCGGTACGGTACAGGGTATTTTAGGGTTTTTCATATCTGTCGTACAGTAGGGTTTCGTTATAAATATGTTATGCTGTAACCCTAAATCATTATTGAATATAGCTGCACTTATGTGGACGTAGACACATTGCCGAACCACATTTATACGTGTCTTGATTTCTCTTGTTCTCTTTCTTTTCGATTCCATATTATTCATTATTGTTATATACGGTAACAACAATATGTCTGAATTAGTAGTCATAATCAGCAACCCTTCCCTTCGTGATCATTTACAAAGTACTCCAAATGAACCTAATATATGTCTGATACAGTACTTAGCATATGCTTGTGCTATATATGTTTCACACCACATAATCCTAGTTATCGCAATATATTGTGATATCCTATGGATTTATTGCAAAGAGATTACGCTACATGTTCTTAATTTCACATTAATCGTCTATTAATTAAATCTAGGTTATATAAGTGAATAAGGAGAGCTTTAATTGTAACCAAAACATTCTTCGTATCGCGTAGACACATGAATACTATATATATATAACAAATTCACTATCTTTGTTGATAAAATCAATCAAATAGGAGTCATAAGTGATGTGGTCTTTTATTGCGAGGCGATTTTGATATAGTAAACGTCCGAATTTGGGAAAGCCTATTTCTAACATATTTGTTTAATTTTTTATTTGCTTTCCAACGCCACCACTTTTATTACAATCCAATATCTGACGCAAAAGTTATGATCCAAACACTGAGATATATGCAGAATCCAAATTTGAATCTAATCCGATTTTGACTCTTAGTAGAGAAATTCCTATTTAATCCTTCACCACATCATATAGGTATTCTATTATGATTAGTTAAGCTTAAACATATCTTCTAGGTCTTCTCAAAGTGTGCTTTAAGCCCAAAATTAATGGAATTAATTGCATCTTTATTTAAAATCTGAAAACAATAAAACAACACAAAATCAAACAAATAACAATGCTAAGAAATTAACATATATAAGTTAAGGGGCATGAATGTGCAACATTCGACGCTTATCACACCCCCAAATTTACATATTGCTAGTCCCTTAGCAATACAAAACAAGAAATAAAACTGAAAAACAACAGAATAAATCCTTCTTTCGTGGGATGTACGATTGCATTTAGCGTATGCAACAAGCCTTATAAACCTCTAGGACTCCTTAGTGGACGAGTGAAGTCTCGTGAGGGTTTGCCAGAATTGATACCCACAAACAATTTTCCTACCATGTTATCCCCAAGAATGCAGCATCATAAAAATAATGGTTCTCATTCATTAGCAAGCTTAACAAAATAAACCCCATCTTCACAATTTCAGGGAATTAAAAATTAAGCTACTAACATGGCATTATGAGATATCACAAGATTCAACTAGTATAAAGTGAACTTAACACATAGTCATGAGGTTTCAAAACTAATCTCAATCATGAATGGTTCAACACTCAAAATTCGCTGGACTCCCCATTAGATAAAACAACCAAGGCATATATATATTTTATTATTTTTATATATGCAGGCTGTGCAATGCTTAGCTCCCTTAAGCTTTCTAATTGACCCATGTAACGAGTGTTAGGTCAATGACTCCCAAACCAGATGGTTTTAGGGCACTAGGTGTAAAACACCCTAAAGACTTACTAACTCGAGTCAAAAAGGCTACGAAGCCAAACTTAGCCATTTTATCAATCAAAACAAACTTACACCTTTTGACGCGAATACTCAATGCTTAATGAGGCAAGAGATCCGGTTACTCAGCGAAAAGCTCAAAGTGATCAATATTATTCTCTTTCTTTTTTATTTATTTATTTTTTATGCCAAGGTTATTCCTCCAATAAGTTACCCAACTGCATCCAAGATATTGATAACAGACATAACCGATTTCAAATTTCATACCCCACAAACTACGTGTTAATGTGCTTGTGAAAATCAAATTGAAACAAGTAATATCTCATGCTGCCAAAGAAAATAACAAAACTTCTTAATTCCTTAGTCAAGTGATCATGTGTTCATCATGTTAAGCTCACCAATGAAATACGAATCAGAATTCAAAATCAACAGCATGCTCAAGAATAACATAGCAAAATATTGGACAGTGTTTCGTTCTTCCATACCCCCAAACTTGAATCACACATTGTCCCTAATGTGTGTATAAAATTGAACATAACAATAAGAGGATAAGAATACTTGAATAAGCAGATGCGGGGCATATCATACCCCCAAACTTGATTACAAAAACACATGTCCTGAAAAAGATAGTGATACTCCAACCAAATACTAGTAAAGTGCAACACATTGTTGTAAAAATATAAACTAAGAATGAAGCAACAATGGAGAAGATAAACCTGGACGGAGATCATGTACTCTGACCTGATAGAGGACTCGAGCGTACATGACCTCTGCTCGAACCTATGATGCTGACTCATTTAGTCGAAATATGTGGGATCTGCTAAGCCAATGGAATCCACATCCTTGATGCGCTCAGTGCTCCTTGACCCTTAAATTTAAATTTGAAGCACCAATCTTTTCTTCTCTTTGACCAAAGAGAATAAATTTTACCTACAGAAAGGTAATTTCGAATGCTCGCATATCGAGGTAGATCCCTCTGAGTATTCTCAAACAGTTTCTCATTCGGAAGAGAATCATGAACTGTAATAGAATGAGGAGAATACACAGGGAAGTTTTCTACCTCGATGGTCTCTTTTTGCTCTTCTAATATCCCTAACAAACTACTCTCTTGACCTCTTGGTACATCACAAGCAATATGGGCTCGGGGTTCATATGGCGTCTCGAGAATAAGAGTGGGTGATGAAAGAGCCTCAGTGCTCACTTCCTCGCCTTTTGTCCGATGTAAAGCTTGTGGGGCCTCAATTTGCTCCTCCTTCCTCTCTTCCCCGTGAGTATCGACCACTTCTCCATTATTCATTGTGGTGATGGCTTGCTCATGATAAGTATTCTCATCCACCACGTAGTGCCCATCAAGATTGACCACCGACTGTCTTTGAAGCTCTTCTTCTTCTATTTGCTTTGTCATCTGTTCCCTCTGAGGTTCTAACTTGGCAATGGCTTGACCCTGAGATTTCAAATCCTGATTGATCTCACCCATAAGTTTCAACATCTGAATTTGAAAGTCAGAACCTGACTGAGTAGATGGTGGTTCGGCATGGTATTGTTGTTGTGGAGACCAGTCAATGGGAGATGGCTCATCTTCATCAGCATCTATCTTAGCAATGGATTCAAAGCGAGAGTTCCATGTCTGACTGACAGAGGTCGCTATCTCATTCATAAATTTCAACAGCTGATCTTGCAAATCCAAATCAAACCGAGGCGGTGGTGTGGCCTGAGAAGAAGGTTGCCAGTTATCCTCAAAGTTAGCACAATATGGACATGATTGCCATTGCTAGTGGGGAGGATGGAAGTTAGATGGTGGATAGGCCGCTTGATCATTGAACTGCGGATATGTCTGATGGTACAGTTCATGAAATTGTGGAGCATAACTTTCAGGAGCTTGAGCTTGCCATGGGATATCAGACTGGTTACTCCATGCGGGGTCATAGGAATCTCAGTAAGGCTCATTCCTCGGTCTAGAGAACTGTGTGTTCATATGCTCATAAGAATAATTAGAAAATTGTCCTGCAGTAGGACAATCTTTAACATGATGATAAGGACTATAGTAATATGAGCATGGTTCATGGGGTGTTGGAATGCCTCCCCACATGAACCTGTCACGCGGGTGACCCGGGTTCGATCCCCGGCAACGGCGCCAAAAATTGATGTGGTCTTTTATTGCGAGGCAATTTTGATATAGTAAACGTCCGAATTTGGGAAAGCCTATTTCTAACATATTTGTTGAATTTGTTATTAGCTTTCTAACGCCACCAATTTTATTACAATACGATATCTGAAGAAAAATTTATGATCCAAACACTGAGACATATGCAGAATCCAAATTTGAATCCAATCCGATTTTGACTCTTAGTAGAGAAATTCTGATTTAATCCTTCACCACATCATATAGGTATTCTATTATGATTGGTTAAGCTTAAACATATCTTCTAGGTCTTCTCAAACTGTGCTTTAAGCCCAAAATTAATGGAATTAATTGCATCTTTATTTAAAATCTGAAAACAATAAAACAACACAAAATCAAACAAATAATAATGCTAAGGAATTAACATATATAAGTTAAGGGGCTTGAATGTGCAACATTCGACGCTTATCAATAAGAAATAATTAATATCAAAGAACGTTAATAACTTCTTGTGCATGCCTCGAGAGCATTGCAAGATCAAAACAAAAGTTCCATTGACTAGACATTGAGAATTCGAGCATACAAGATTCTGGTTTTTTATTTGCTGTTTATATATATGACCAACAAAGGGGAAGGGGGAGAGAAAATGAGATTTGAACCAGTGACCTTCACTTTTTGAGGCATGATCTAGAACCAGTGACCTCCGCATAAAAATTTAGATTTTGGAGGTTTTTTATTGGCATGAACTGAGCTGAAAGCAAGCATGTGATAGAAGTTATATAAATGATTAAGTTCTAATTGTGACTAGTCATTATGAGATATCATACATATATAACTAATGTGTGCTTAAATCCTTGCATAATAGAACATACGAAGTAATTACTATATTACACAATTTTGGACAATAGGCATGTCTTTAGGAATGATTGTTGTAACACCTTTGAAACTAATATAATTAGTAATTAACTTGGAGTGTCACCATAATTTGATATAAGCGAAGAGATTACCTGATCTACTTCTCAAGATCAGAATACAAAGCAACGAAAATATATGACTTTTCTATTAATCTATCAACATTAATCATTAAAACCAGAGCATTTACTAAGAACCATCACATTAAATGACAACGTTATAGATTACTCATCATCACTATTGAGTAGATGTATACTAAGCCTTACTATACAAGAACATCTGAAAATACTAAGTTGGAACTTTACCTAAAGTACTAATTGCCATGAGCAGCCTATGAAATCATGCAATGAGTCCTCAAGTGATAACCAAATCAATATCATTACGCCAAACAATCGCATCTGCCTTGATGTCCTTCTTATTAAAACTTAGCTAGCTTCTTTGTAAAATAGATATGTTTTACAGGTGGAAAAAATAAAGCGTAAGTCTATGAGTTAGTAAGTAGATCACATGTAAAACACAATTATGTAGTGAACCCAATAATTTTGAATGATAAGAGTCAAATCACACATGCACCAAATCATGATGATGCACAAATACAATATATATACATCTATAACTGTTGTACCAAAAAGGGTACAAACCTAAGTGTAGGTTTTCGCAAGTAATAATTCTCGGTAAGTACGAGGTCAATCCACAAGGAATGATGAGACACGAGATAATAGTTCTTATTATTATGCAGAAAAGAAAAAAAAATAGAAATTTGTTTTTTTGGTTTCCACTAGAAAATGGAGCAAATGAATAGAATTTAAATTAAAAAGCAAACTACAAAACTAAAATAAATAAATTGGCCTTGGAAGAAGTTATTGGAAAATATTAGAGTTTCAAGGATCCACCTAGCATCATTTTACGTATTCATGAGACATATAATGATAATTCAATTAGGTAGAATCTCAATTCTCCCAATCGGAAAATATAGCAATAAAGCACTCTTAAAAATACAATAAACTGAATATGGTTTAGTTAGAATTTGATTTTGATAGCATGACACAATAAATTAAACATCTATTATTAATTCGAATCATATCAAATCAAATAGAATAAGCATTTGATATAAACAAAAATAATAACAAATCAAAATAAATTTGCTATCATGAAACTTCTTTCAAATTCAAATTATCTCTGACATTCAATTATTAAACCACGAAGAACAACAAATAAAATGGTCTCACGAATATATAATACGAATACTAGGCTTCACGTCTAGCCCTAGCTAGAGATTTAACCACTCATGTTTATGAAAATAACAAATAACAAAACCAGTTGAAGGTCTCTAGAACTGCTGAAAAATTCTCCACGCTTTCCCCCCCTCCTTACAAAAGCAAAGCATGATATATATAGCCTAAGTAGTCTATAGGGTTCAGGGCCTCCACATGCACTTAAGAAAAACCCGTGTCTTCTGCTTATGGAAAGAAATCAATTCACTCAAGAGAAAGGGTGCTGCACTATGTACAGAAAATCTGTCTTCTTTGCTACCAGGTATGGAAAATAAGTGCCGCTCCTTCTTGCACTGCCAGGTCACATGTGTGACGACCCATTTTTTTTTTTTTTGGTACAAAACATAAAACGAGTCATCACAGTGACACGACTATATGTTGCTCAACCAACATACGTACACGCTCCATATCATATACATGATATTTAGAGTAATATCTAGCAGCAGAATAATTATAATACTAAAAATCATAACGGAAAGCACATCTAAAAATAACAGGTGGTCCATACAAAAGAGCCATATATTGTCTAACTGCTTAAGGCTTACAATTACCCATTAATACAAAAGAATGGTTACACAAAAGAATATGTGACACCTACGTCACTAGCCATATACAAAATACCCCAAAAGAGTGAACTCCATAGACCAACTCAATACGACTGTCGCGGAGTGCTTTAATCGTAGTATCCCAAATACTCAGGTACGGGGTCCTCCTCTAAGTCAGGTGTATCTGCAGTCACAGAAACATCATCTATACGATTATGGGGGTTTATCACATCCGTATAGGTGAAAGTATGAGTTCGTCGTCTCAGTACATAATACTGAGACCTCAGTGATATTAAACTAACTGAGTTTTCACAATGAACTAACTTTTCTTTTTTAGTCTTGCGTATACTATAACAGCTACCAATTTATAAGCTTTTGTTTGAAAAACCCCATAGCTGATATAACGAACATTGACTATCAGAAAACATTTAAAACATATTATGTAGTTGGACCTATACGTAGTTGCACGTAGAAGTTCCAATGGCTTGGAAGCAACTACGTACACACCCATCTACAATAATATTTTTATGTTGGTAGCTCAAATGCACAAAGATCTAACGTTATCAACTGTGATATCACCGTGCCTCAGGGCATTACAATTTCATGTCTATGGCACATAATTGTCCATGTGGTTACTAGAGTAAAACTCTGATATCCAAGCACTTCTTACTAATGTACCACGGCAATCCATCTACCTACTCCCAAAACACATTGATATCCCAACCAATAGCGTCACATCCAAGTACTCCAAGCTTAAAACATGCCATTTTGCTTTTTAGTACGAGCATACTATCATCCCCCCAAAACGGGTAACACCGAATCCTAGGGCATTACAACTTCATGTCTATGGCACATAGTTGTCCATACAGTTACTAGAGTAAAACTCTGATATCCAAGCACTTTTTACTGATGTACCACGATAATCCATCTACTTACTCCTAGGACATTGTATTACTCATACCCAAACAATAAAAATACACTTTAACGTCCAAGCTCAATGTTCTTAAATCATGCAACTAGACGGTAGCAATATACATAAGCTCTTTGCCATTAAAACTCTTAGGCATACTAATTCGTCTAGCAAACTGCGCATAGTAATTATGAAAACCACACACAATATAAATCATGCTATATATGCTATGCATGCTGATGTGCTACTGTTAAACTGGTGAACTGGGCTGTTACTGGGCTGCTGCTGGGTTACTGCTATATTACTGGTGGGTTACTGCATGCTTTGTGCTCTATGCTACATTCTTTATGCTCTGTGCTTGACCAATAAGTATTGCCTTACTGTATCATGCTGATAAATCATACTTTTTAAACATTTTAATATTTCATCCAAAACATGCAACACACTATACTATATTCTGAAACTATCCTTGATATATTTGAACATACTCTAAAGCACTCAAATCAAGCAGAACATATATATTTAACATACAGTTGGTTCGGATTTAAAAAACAATATATATATTTCTCAGTGAGTAGAATATCACCTAGTATGACACGACCCTGCAAATACTAATAACGTTAGACTACGTAGGATATGAAGTTATGTTGGCAGTCGTGACATACAATATTAGTATTTGATGTGAATTTTAATTATACTCGCAAGTGCACGAATCGTTTGCAATTAATGGATTGCAAGTGCGAGATCGATCCCATAGGAAATTGTGTTTTTGAAAAACAAATTTATGTCTAAATTAATCAAATCCTAACCTAGTTCCAAAAGATTGAGAAATTTAATTTTTGATAAAAAAAAAATAATAAAAAAAGAAAAAGAAAAACATAAACTAAATAAAGTAAAATAAAAGAAAAGAAAAGATACTAAGGTTTTGGAATCCACACCCACCAAATCATAGCAACATTTTCTCATGTTCATCAATACACATTCGAAGTTATCACCATACAAATCTTATGTATGTTCTACTATGCTTCAAAAAATCATTAAATCATTCAATGAATCCAATATTTGCACAAATCACAAAAGATATCCAGTTTAAACCAAACCATCAAATATATCCGCAGAACGAAACCCAATGAATATCCAACGTTTTGATAAATAAAAACCCAAGCAATCAATTAAATGAAACTATCTCAAATCATCACATGTATCCGTAAATCACAATAGATATCCAAGAATCATCTTAATAATTGAATTGAATAAGAGCAATTAAAAATCAAAAACTCATAAAATCGGATAGTATAAACTTACATGAAAATATTGTTGCTCTTCAATGGTGAGGCGTCATCCTCAACCTTAGTTGAAAATCTAGCTACACATGATTATGAAAAATAAAACCTAACCTAAAGAAAAACTAAACTAAAAAGAAGAAAATATATTTGGTCTCTAGCTCCTCCTTTCTTTTTCTTGAGACTTAGCAGTCTATTTAGAGGGAGAAAACAAACCCTAGTAGTCCTAGAAATCTAAAAAAAAAATCGTATTTCAATCTCCTAGTCAAATTTGGAAGCAATCATAGTACAAATCAAAATAGGATTCGTCCAAATTTGTTTTCTTATATTGCGGGACATTTTTGGCATAGCAGACGTTCGAATTAGGAAAATCATATTTTTTTAATGATTTGTAGTATTTTGAGTTAGCTTTCCAACACCGCTAGTTTCTCTTTAATCCGATTCTTGAGCAGAAAGTTATGGCTAAAATACTATGACATGTGTAGAATCTAAAATTTAATCAAATCCGATTTTGATTCCAATTAGAAAAATTCCGATTTAATCATTTCATTGACTTAGTTAAACATAACCACATCATCTAGGTCTTCTCAAAGTGTGATTTCTTCCAAACTTTGCATTTTTCACCTTAAAGCTGTCGTTTTCCTTTAACAACCTACAAAACACTAAAAACATAAATCTAACACAAAACATTAGATTAAGATAAAGCTAAAGAATTAACAAATATAAATTAAGGGGTTTAAATATTCAATATTTTGCACTCATCAGTATTCTTTTGAATGTAGGTGGAATATCGAAGTTTGTAAATGATGTAAACACTGTTTATATGGTTTTATCGGTTGTACTTGATCGGTTTGTGATTATAGGTAACTTATATATTATGTTTGGAATTACTTTGATTGTTTTGTAGTTTGTATTATATATGTTTGGGGTTGAGTGGCATTATGTTGATACGTTGTTTTATTTATTATTGTTTTGTTTATGGCTTGGTGTACATCACGTCATAGTGATCGTTTATGAGTGTATGGAGTTCGGATTATGAGTATATGAACATGTAAATAATATTCTTACTATATCAGGTATTGCTTAATTTTTTTTTTTATTTGGAATTGTTTATCATATAAAACCACTCTAACTATTAGAGTCGTTTTAGGGATAAAATGAATCCAACTGCTTTGAGTCGTTTTTATTGCAAAATGACTTCAAATGTTTTGAGTCGTTTTGGTAAAAACGACTCTAATTGGAGTCATTTGAACACTAAAACGACTCTAACCTAGAGTCCAAACGCTATATGTTAAGTCGTTTTCAAACCGACTCCAAAAAAACAACTCAAAGCAATTTGAGTCGTTTTTATGCCCAAAAACGAGTCAAGATTACTGATTTTTTGTAGTGATCTCCTAAATTATAAATTGTAGTTATCTAAATATACCAAATTGATTGTTGAATTGGTAAAACCGTGAATAGATGGTTTTTCGGTTTGGTGTTTGTATTGTTAGAATATCTCTTGCCAAAACAAAATGAAGTTCTAAAGAACTTTGATGTACTGAAATTTTTTGATAGCTTTTATTCTTTATATTTGTTATAAGGATGAACTTCTTAGAAAAAAATCTAGGTTCTTTAACCCACACAATGTGCTGGGTTGGAATAAGATCCGTTTTATTTCAAGTCAAATAGAAATGAGTCATCTCATTATTTAAATTTTGTTTTGTTGCATCTAATGGTGTGAATGGTGCTACACGTCATTTAATATTGACAAAATATAAATAATATCACAACATACACATATTTAGATATGTCTAATCTAATATAGACTATAATATAATTCTTTCTCCAAAATCATATTTCATATTTGCTACGAGAAATGATTTTATAACAAATCCAAACTTGTTACTTATAAATAGTCTACATAATTAAATATACAATGATAATAATAATAATAATTATTTTCTAATTGAATAGCGAAAATGGTTATATGGGAGAATCCTTACCACTCTTGATCCAAAATGAAGAAAGAGTGGTGAACCAAAAACCGAAAATAGGGTGGGCTCCTTAATAACAGGCCCAAATCAAAAGAAAACAGTGTAGAAATACAAACAAAGGGTAGGAAATTGGTCAAAAACGCGACCCCGTCCTCTTAAAAGACCGCTCGAAGCGGTTATCGGAGCAAAAGGGGCAGAGATTAAGGCAAACCTATATGCATCCCCACTTAGAAACAACCACAGCCACCGAAAAGGAGGATGAAGCGGTAAAATCACTAGCTAAATATGAAGGACTGATGTAGAGAGAGGGACCAGCACAAGGATTGGCTCAGAAGTCTCCACAATTGGATAAGACTAAGAAAATACATGAGACATAAACCGAAAGAAAAATACAACAGAATATTCATAAAAAATATAGAAACAAAACAAAATAACCAGTAAACAGAAGTAACGACTGGAGCAAGGGAGGCAACATGCACTGACTGGTGGCAATGGGTAGCTAGGATGTTGGTGAGCACAATGCTGAGGCGCGTGGGAGAGCTAGACTGGTAGAAGAGAGTAGATCTAGCTTTGAAAATACCATATCTACAAACCCAGATGTAATGTCCAAGAAATTAATTAGGCACTAAAAATATGAATTAGACTAATTAAGCAAGAGATTATGAGAAAATGTGAGAAAAACACTTAGAAAATACTTAGAATGGGTTTTCTGTGAAGTGTGTCCGGACGGGTTGATTAGAAAGTTGGTAGTGAATTTCAGCGAATCGTGTTAGGACGGGCCAAAATTTGTGTCCTAAAACACATGTCCAAACAGGCTATTAATATGGCTGGACTAGTCCCGATTGAAAATGCTGAAGCGAGCCCTTCAGCTCATTTCCTCTGAAAATCTCTCTCACAAAAAACACTCTCTCTCTCTTAGGGTTTTCATCCAAAACCCTAGATCCCGGTAGATTCAAGCCTCCAATCTCAAATCCAACTCTGGAAACGTGATCCTTGAAGCAAGATCTACGTTTTCACCATTCGATTTGAGGTAAATCCAAAATTTCCAACCTCTCTAGTTTTGGTGTGAATCCTGAGAGATTGAATCTAATTTTCCATTTTCCTTTAGGTTCTAAGTATTTTGGAGTGTCCCAAACAATCTTCAAACGTTGGGTCAAGTTTTTGTGGATTTAAGGTAAAACTCCAAAACCCTAGTTTTTGGTTTAAATGTTTTAGTTGTGATTTTAAATGTCTAACCCTAAGATTATCTTATGGGTTAGTATTATATGTTGAAGGATAGTCAAATGGAGCCCTAGAAATTCTATGGGTCTTTCATTGGTTTAGCCCTTGAACAATTCAAGAGCTAAGTGAGAGTTTAGAGTTAGAAAATACTAATTGTTTGTTTTTGGACCGAGACTGTATTTTTAAACCGGTCAAGTGATTTTGGTCCCAGAATGGCCAAATAGAGAGTTTGTTAGTTTTTGATTTGCTGCATTCTGTTGACAAAATCACTGTCATGTAATGTTGATGCTTTAACAGGGATGTTGTATATTTTAGAGTCTTCAGATATTCAGAGTTTATTTCTCTAAGATGGAAAGAGCCTTATTATGACAAGTTCAATGTCACAAGCATGAAGAAGGCTATTTAAAGAGTTCCAAGAAGATTCTGTACAGATTCCAACTCAGAGAAATCGAATCCCAAGATTTCGTCCGTACGGCTTAATAAAGCGTCCGGACGCTCATCAGTCAACAACATCCGTCCGGAAGACGTGGCAATACCGTTCAGACTTCCATCAGTGTCAAGAACCTTCGAATAGTTCAAGGTTGCATTCGTCCGGATATCATCTGTCCAGATGTCATGGCTACACATCCGGACACTTTTCAGAGTTCGAGAAGTTTCCAGCATTCCAGTGCATCCGTCCAGACAACGTGGCAATACCATCCGGACGCCATTTAGAGTTCAAGGAGAATTAGGTTTTCCTATGCAGACACGAATATGGGAAGACAATTGCATCCGTCCGGATGATAGGTCTACATCGTTCGGATGCCATCCTTGATAAGGCAAGACGTGGAGAAGAATTGCAATCATTCATACGTCAAGACAACACCGTTCGGACGCCAGTCCTTATTATGAAAATTGTGTGCAGCTAAAGTACAACCGTTTGGACACTAGGGCAACACCGTCTGGACGCGGCCTTATTCAAGAAAGAAAATCAGCACTTTATGAAAAGCCGGTTGCACAGTTCACTGTCCGGATGGCCTCAGCTTGCGTCCGGACGCCGCCTAGAGAAATCAGAGATAGACTCGATTTAAGTTTTCTTTGCCTATAAATAGAGGCCTCTAGGCATGTAATTTGTATGAATTCAGTATTGAATTCTTCTGTACTTAGAGAAGGTGGTTAGGTAGATATTTTGAAAATCTGCTATCTCTCTAAGGGTTGCTGTTGTGCTATTGCTGTGCTCATCATTGAAGTCTATCTTAGGGAGGAGCCCTAAGGTAAAGGAATCCATAGAAGACCCCTTCAAGTAGGAGACTTGGTTGGGAGGCGTTCACGTTGGGTTACGTGTCAGAGTGCTAGAAACGATTGCTGCATATAGGTATGTGAGTGTTACTGTCTATGTACTAGCTTTGTCTTCTGATAGTGGATTTCCTGGGTTTGGCTACCCTATAGTGGTTTTTCTCTTCATTGAGTTTCCACTTTGTTTACAAAATGTGTCATTTAAATTTTGCATTTACAATATTTTGTTACACATTGTGCACACATATACGGTAAATTAGAAGTCATTTATTTTTCAATTGGTATCAGAGTGGGTACACTTGTGTTTGGATTAATTTCCTAAGTGTGATCCTTATTTTCTATTGACTTCTTTTGTCATGAATTCTTCTATGTTGTCTGAAGAGAATTATGATAATGAGCTTCTTGAGAATTTTCTTAAATTGAGTAAAAAGTCCAATAAAGCGCTCAAAAAGGTTAAGCCAGAAAAATAGTCTTTAATTATTAAACTATCTGAATCACATGTTTTGATTGACTCTTTGAAATCTGAGAATACCATGCTATTTGACATTATTGATACACTTGATAACTTTTTATTTTTTATTCCAAAGAAATGCTTTAAAAATGTTTTATGATGATTGATATGAGAATATGAAATGGTGTTTGAATATGAAATGATGATTGAGATGTGAATATGAAATTATGTTTGAATATGGAATGATGATTGAAATGTGAATAAGAAATGAAGTTAGAAATGTGCTTTGATAAGCCTTATGTGAAGTTAAGTTTGAGAACATATGAATTGAGAAAAATTATGTGATGCATGTGTTGATGAAAGTGTGTGAAAAGCATGAGATAAGATTTGAGAATGATTTATGGGATTTGATGATATGAAAATGAATCGTAAGAGCATGTGGAAGCATGTACATGGAAAGTAAAAATGAAAGACCACTAGGTTGCGTCTCCTTTGGGAAAATAAAAGGAAATACCATTGGGCTACGTCCCCTTTGTCAAAGTAAAATGAAAGACCACTAGGCTGCGTCCCCTTTGGTAAAGTAAAAGGAAATACCACTGGGTTGCATCCCCTTTGGCAAAGTAAAAGGAAAGACCACTGGGTTGCGTCCCTTTTGGCATTAAGAAGTGAAAGATCACTAGGCTGCGTCCCTTTTGGCACCAAGACGAGATGAAAATGGATGTTAAACATGAAAAGAAAAATGATGATGTGTAATGAGATGAAAATGGATGTTAAGCATGAAAAGTGAAATGTGTGATGTGTTTATGATGATAATAGTACGTATGCTTAGAGATGCCTGTATGTTTGTGAAATATTGTAAAAACCAGTGTGTAATATACTCATGAGTTGGTGAACTCATATTTTCACCTAGCGGACGTGGCTAACACCACGACCCTGTAAATGCAAATGCTTTGGCTACAGGTATCGCTGATGTTGACGAAGACTCAATGGCTTTGTATTTGAAATATTACGACTGAAGCATATCGTGACGGTTGTAGGAGTTGGACTTATGGACAATCTGTATTTTGTAGAGACATTTTAAATACGGCTTGTGTCGCATGTGACATGTGCTTTTGTGTAATTAAGATTTTACTTAAGCTTTAAACATATAGATAATGTATTGGCTTTGTTGATGTAATCTAGACTTGCCAGCTTATGAGATATAATTTCCGTTGTGTAGATGTTGACTCTGGTATATCAAGTACATGTTATAGAATGTGTACCATGTATTGGCTTAGTGGCTAATCGTCAGGCCACTGTGCGATTCCATTTTGTATTAAAAAAAAAAAAAAAAAAAAGGTCGTCACACCAGACATCTCTAGGAATGCAATGCGCGGCGTTGCACGGAGGAGGGTTGGTGGAGACAAGACGATGGAGGCTGAGTGCTAGAAAGAGGAAGGCCGAAGCTCTTGGTTTGGCCAGACACAACAAAAAAACACAAAAAAAAGGAAGGAAAATAGAGAAGAGAAGGGAGGGGAAAAGGAGAGAAACAAAGTCTATTCCTCCTCCCCTAAAAAGCCTAACAAGGAGATGGAAACCTCATAAGATAATTAACATCTCAAGAATGCATGCAGCACATTATCTTCACTCATGTATACAATGATTGTATTCAGTATGCTTGGGTTCTGTGTATATCTTATAACTCTGGAATCTTAAACAACGAGGAGCAAAAGACCAAAAATAATGAATATTAAACATGATCTCTTGTTTCTGATAAGGGGTAGAGAGAAGGCTAGTCAGAATAGAAAGGGTGGGAGAGATGGAGGGAAAGCTCTATCGGCATTTAATACAATTAGGAATAGCATAAGCAACATCATTATCGTCTCCAAAACTCTCCTAAACCTAATGCCACCCATTGCTTTTCCCTACTCGATCAATCTCTTGGATTTTGTTATTTGATTGTTGAAGATAAATTGATTATTTATATGGAGTAAACCCTTTCTCATACAAGAGTTTTTGGATAATCTTGAAATAAATATCCATGCCTAAATCTTTGAAAAATTTTATAATTTTTTTTTAAAAAAATAACGCAAGGGTATTTTGAAAATTTTGACAGGATTTAACGAAAAATTGTAATGGATAGTTGAAATTGAAAAAATTGAAAGATGGATACCCTAAAATGACAGTTTTCAAATTTGGGTACCTTTTTTCAACAATAATGAAAGATCAGCAATTATAAGTGAAGTTATTCCATTATAAATTGTACGTAGTTATCAAAATATTTTAAATTGACAGTTGAATTGGTAAAACCGTGAATCGATGGCTTTTCGGTTCGGTATTTAAATTATGGGAAAAGTACACATAAGCCCCTCAAACTACCACATCATTGTCAATGTACCCCCCAAACTACCAATTGTGTCAATCTCTCCCCTTAAACTACCAGAAAATGTCAATGTCCCCCTAATGACAAAAATGCCCTTCATAAAATTATTAAAATAAAATATAAAATAAAAAAAATTATTAAAAAAATATAAAATAACAAAAAATTATTCCAAAAAAAAATTAAAAATTAAAACTGTTTTTTTTTTAAAATAATAATTTTCATTTTTCTTTTCTTTTTTTTTTTTTAAAAAAAAAATTGTTCTTTTTCCTTTTTTAATTTAATAAAAACTGGTTTTTTTTTTCATTTGTTTTATTTTTTAAAAAAATAAATAAATAAATTTAAGTTATTTTTTGTTTTTTCGTTTTTTTTCTTAAAAAAAATGTTCTTTTTCGTTTT
Source organism: Alnus rubra (assembly GCA_028654335.1). NCBI lineage: Eukaryota > Viridiplantae > Streptophyta > Magnoliopsida > Fagales > Betulaceae > Alnus > Alnus rubra. Next base: position 1,727,823 of record JAJPGS010000001.1, on the reverse strand, counting down.
TTAATTTAATAAAAACTGTTTTTTTTTCATTTGTTTTAATTTTTTTTTAAATAAATAAATTTCAGTTATTTTTTGTTTTTTCGTTTTTTTTATTTTAAAAAAATTGTTCTTTTTCGTTTTTTAATTTAATAAAAACTGGTTTTTCTTTTTTCTTTCTTTTCATTTTTTTTTTTAAAAAAAATCCAGTTATTTTTTGTTTGCTTTTTTTTAAAAAAAAAATTTTAAAATTTGTTATTTTTTTTTTAAAAAAAAATTCGTTTTTTTTTAATGTTTTATTATTATTATTTTTTTAAGTTTTTTAGTTTTAGTTTTAGTTTTTTGAATTTATGAGGACATTTGTCTTATTCAAAAAAATTAAGGTCATTGTTGTCCTTTTGTTGGTCTTAGGGGGGACATTGACATTTTTTTTGTAGTTTAGGAGGGGATATTGACACAATTGGTAGTTTAGGGGGTACATTGACAATTGAGTGGTAGTTTGAGCGGGTTATGTGTACTTTTTCCTTAAATTATACTAGCTAGATATACAATAAAACTATTGAGGACAGATTGAATTGATTTTTTTTTTTTGCTTTTTTTTTCTTTTCTTTTTTCTTTTTGGGAAGAAAAAAAGGTCAACAAAATTAACTAGATGAACCGAATTAATCGAACTACTTATCTTAGAAATCATAATTTGTTGTTATGGTCATACAAACTTAGAACCTCAATTTTGAATAAAATTATAATTAACTTGTTATGGTGATTCACACTTAGAACCACACAATTTGGAGACAAGAACTACATAAAAACTAATCCACAAGAGCTTCTTTCGTAAAATATGATATATTTTTATCCTTATTGACATAAAACCAAAGACAAATACAACAGAAAATACAAATATATATATATATATATATATATATATATATATATATATATATATATATAAACACAACAAAACAATTAGCAAACAGAAGCAACGCCTGGTAGTTGGAATGGAGCGTGGCTGGTGGCGATGGGTCACTGGGATGCCGGTGAGGACAATACTGAGGCACGCGGGGGAGGTAGACTGGTAGGATAGAGTAGATCTAGCTTTGAGAAAACTAGATCTACAAACTCAGACATCTCTAGGAATGCGACGCGCGGCTCTAGACTGAGGGAGACTGGCGGAGACGGGACGGTGGAGGCTAAGCGCTGGGAAAGAAGAAGACCGGAGCTCCTGGTTTGGTCGGAAACAGAAAAAAGAAAAAAAAGAAAAAAAAAATGGGAGCGAAAATAGAGAAGAAAAGGGAAGGGAGGAGGAGAGAAACAAAGTCTATTCCTCCTACCCTAAAAAGCCTCACAAAGAGGTGGAAACCTTACAAGATAATTAACATCTCAAGAATGTTTGCGGCACATTTTTACACTTCATGTATACAACGATCGTATTCACTATGGTTGGGTCCTGTGTGAAACTTATAACTTCGAAATATTAAACAACGAGGAGCCCAAAACCAAAAACACTCACTATAAAAAATGATCTCTTGTTCATGATCAGGGGTAGAGGGGTAGAGAGAAGCCTAGTCAAAACAGAGGGAAAGCTCTATCTGCATTTAATACAATTAGACAGAGCATAAGCAACATCATTATTGTCACTAAATGTCTCCTAAACCTAATGCCACCCATTTCTTTTCCCTACTTGATCAATCTGTTGGATTTTGTTATTTGGTTGTTGAAGATAAACTGGTTACTTATAGGGAGTAAACGCTTTCTCATACATGAGTTTCTAGAAAATATTAAAATAAAATAAAAATATATATTTTATTTTTATGAACAAATTGGAAAGTTTTGATTTTAATGAAGAGCTTTTTGACTTTAGGCAAAATATGTCTCTCGCCAAAATAAAAGGATCAAATTGTTTTCCCAAAAGTTAATATGCACGTATAAATGTGATTGTTTGTGCTCCTAATAAGTCAAATACAAAAACAATTTAAAAGTCGCAGTATATATTGCCATATTGTATTGAAGTACCTATTCAAGGTGTTTGGAAGAAATATTGAATAGCTGGAATACAACCCATATCAAACTTTTTTAAATCCAATTAAAATAATATATATATATAGACACACACACACACACAAGATATTCGATAAAATTGATGAGGACATATTGACACTACAAAAACATCGGACTTTTAGCAACGATTTTTGTCGCTACTGAACTCATCGTAGTTATCGTGTCGAGAATGATCATCAGCAACGACTTAAATGGTCGTCACTAATACTTCTTATCAACGACAACAAAATATTAGAGATGATTTTTGATGTCACTGATAACCTATGCACCTGAGACAACATGTCGTCGTTGATAGTAACAAACCTCAACTCAAAACTACCCAACAACTATATTAAGGATGGACTTAAGTAAGTAGATTTTTTGTTTTATTTGGTATTTTGGGAATTTTGACAGGATTTAATGGAAAATTGTAACAGAGGGTTGAAATTGAAAAAAAAATTGAAAGATGGATAACTTAAATTGAAACTTTTTAAAGTTTGGATGTCTTTTTTCAAAAGTGATGAAAGATCAGGAGTTATAAGTGAAGTTCTTCCATTATAAATTGTACGTAGTTATCACAATATTTTAAATTGATAGTTGAATGGTAAAACCGTGAATCGATAGCTTTTTCGGTTTGGTATTTATATTGTATTAGCTAGATATACAATAAAACTATTAAGGACTGATTGAATTGGTGTTTCTTTTTTTTTTCTTTGTTCTTTTTTGGAAAAAGAAAAAAAAGAAAAAAAAAAGAGGGCAACAAAACTGAATAGATGAACCGAACTAATTGAATTGCTAATCTTAGAAATCATAATTTGTTGTTATGGTGATCCAAACTTAGAACCTCAATTTTGAAGAAAATTATGATTAAATTGTTGTTATGGTAATTCACACTTAGAACCACACAATTTGGAGTAATGAACTACATAACAACTAATCCACAAGAACTTCTTTCGTAAAATATGATATCTTTTTATACTTATTGACATAAAACCAAAGTAAAATACAATAGAAAATACATATAAAAAAAAATTACAAAAAGACAACAAGACAACTAGCAAACAGAAGCAACGGTCGGAGCAAGGGAAGCGGCAAGCACTAACAGGCACGTGGTGGTTAGAACGGAGTGTGACTGGTGGCGATGGGTCGTTGGGATGCCGGTCAACACAATACTGAGGCACGTGGGGGAGCTAGACTGGTAGAAGAGAGTAGATTTGACTTTGAAAAAACTAGATCTACAAACCCAGGCATCTCAAGAAATGTGACGCGCGGCGCTGGACGGAAGAAGGCTGGCAGAGACAAGACTGTGGAGGCTAAGCATTGGGAAATTAATTAAAGAGGAAGGCTGGAGCTCCTGGTTTGGTCGGAAACAGCAAAAAAACGAAACAAAAAACACCAAAAAGGGGAGAGAAAGCAGAGAAGAGAAGGGATGGGAGGAGGGAGAAACAATGTCTATTTCACATCCCCTAAAAAGCCTCACGAAGAGGTGGGAAACTCACAAGATAATTAACTTCTCAGGAATGATCAATGCAGTACATTTTTTTTCACTTCATGTATAAAACGATCGTAGGAATTATGTTGGGGTTCTGAGTGGAACTTTTAACTTCGAAATATTAAACAATGAGGAGCTAAAAGCCAAAAACACTCATAATCAAACACGATCTCTTGTTCATGATCAGGGGTAGAGAGAAGGCTAGTAAGTGTTAAGGAAGTGATCCTAGTGGAAAAAGAAAATCAAAGTGCAGAGGAAAAACAAATCAGTGCAGAGGAAAAACAAGTCACTACCGAGTAACAGCTAGTAGCCGTTACTCAGCCCCTGCTTTCCCTTGACTACTTTTCTATCCTTTCTCAGCATACATCCTTGGAAGTCAGCATGCACATGATCCTAAGATATCAGTTGACTGATCATTAGCATCCTAGATCAGTCTGCATAGCTAACGTGCAGTAAGATTCTCTCCAGGAATTCTGCTGCATTTTCTCCTCCTTGTTTCCTGGTTGACTCACGGATCCTCTAGCTCATTAGGACACCTTTTTCTGTTTTTGTTTCATTTCACATAATTCAGTTGTTGTAAAGTATTGTACGGGCATTTCCAAAACTGGTGTACATTGATCAATATAAATAACACATCTCCTCTGGCTTTGGTTAAGTTAACCAAACCAGTTCTTCTAAATCTTTCATGGTATCAGAGCCACCCAAGAGCCAACGGTCATCCATGGCTAATCCTAACTCCCCTGCCAACTCAGCCTCCTCCTCTCAACACAATGCCCCACCAGCAACCAACCCACCAGTGACCAATCTCAACAACTCTACTGCCTCTTCCAACCCAACCACTGAATTCACATCACCCCTATCCAACGTCCCTTCCTTCTCTCAACTTTTCAAACTTGAAGGACCAAACTACCTGGCCTGGGTTGTACAATTTCAACCCATCCTCCGAGGCAATGACCTCCAAGGACTGGTGGATGGAACTGATCCTTGTCCACCCCAATTTCTCACTAATACTGACAACACTCAAGCTCTGAATCCTGCCTATGTTGCATGGCAGAAGAAAGATCAGCTTCTCCTAAGCTGGATCATTTGCTCACTTTCTCCTTCCATTGTATCAATGATGTATGGCCTGAAAACATCATTTGAAGCCTGGACAACTTTGGCAACTAGATATGCCTCTCAGTTTAAGTCCCGAATTTCCCACCTCAAGTGACAGTTACAAAGCTTGCAACAGGGAAACAAGTCATGCACTGAGTACTTGAATCTGGCCAAGCAATGGGCGGATCAACTCGCCGCTGCAGGAAAACCAATCGATGATGATGATCTCATCTCATTTGTTGTAAGTGGTTTGAATCCCATCTTTCACACCTTTGTCACAATTCATTCCTATGCAACTCGTGACCATGACATGACATTTGCTGATTTTCAATCTGAACTTCTTAACCATGAAACCCTACTGGAAAACCAACAATGTCCTACTATCACACCAGAAACCGGGTCCTTTGCTTTGTACACTAACAAGCAAGGCAGTCCCTCCAATCACAACACATCTGACCCCACTCAGTTGAAGAGATCCAGATTTCCACCTAGGCCCAACTTTCGTCCTCAGTCATTTGCACCGAGAAGCACCTTCAGAGGGAGTAGTGATCCTCATGCCACCAATCTACCTTATCCTACATCCAACCACCGCTTCAGGCCTCCCAACCTTAGGCCCAGCTATCTCAATCAGCAGGGAAATACTCAAATGCGCACTGCCCCCACAACTACAACTCGCTCACCCTACCAAATCTGTGGCAAAAGCAGCCATAATGCATTGGACTACTACCACCGCATGGATTTCTCCTATCAAGGCAGACACCCTCGTCCTCAACTGGCAGCTATGGTGGCCCAACTCAATGATGGTTTTGAGACTCAAGACTGGCTGGCTGATTCCGGTGCTAACACTCATGTCACAGCTGATTCTTCAAACATTGCCAATCCTCAACCCTTTGATAGAGGAGACACTGTCGGTGTAGGCAATGGGGCAGGTTTGAGTATCAAAAATTTTGGTTCATCCTTGGTTCATGGCAAATCCTCATCCCTATCTCCCCTCCTACTCAAAAATATCCTTCACTGTCCGAATGTCTCGGCTAATCTCCTATCCATTAACAAGTTTTGTTTAGACAACAATTGTTGGTTTGCACTTACTGGTTCAAGCTATTCTGTGCAGGACAACCTGGCGGGGGCTGTGCTACTTCAGGGACCAAGTGACAATGGCTTGTATCCCATTCCTCTATACTCCCTCAAATCCAAACACATCAAGCAATGGAAAGGTCTCACAGCTCACCTAGGCATTAAAACTTCAGATATGGTGTGGCACCAACGGCTTGGACACCCTTCATCTGCTGTTTTCCAGCAACTTTTGAAGAACCACACCTCCCACTTTTTGGTTCAGTAGATAGGACAAGGGTTTGTGAATCATGTCAGCTAGGCAAGTCCAAACAATTGCCCTTTTTTGATTCCAACAGGGTCTCTACCAAGCCTCTAGAACTTATCCACTCGGATGTTTGGACATCCTCTGTTGCTTCTCTAAGTGGTTGTAAGTTCTATGTTTTGTTTATAGACGATTATAGCCGGTTTACCTGGCTATATCCTATCTTAAATAAAAGTGATGTTTATGCTAGCTTTGTTAAGTTTAAATTGTATGCTGAAAATCTCTTCTAAACTACCATCAAGCAATTTCAATCCGATAATGGAGGTGAATACACCTCTACTCACTTCAAACAATTTCTAACTCAACATGGCATTTTGCATTGCCTAACTTGTCCACATACCTCTCAACAAAATGGCATTGCTGAGAGGAAACATAGACATGTGATGGAAATGGGACTAACTCTTCTTGCTCAATCTGGTTTGTCTCCAAGATACTGGGTGGATGCCTTCCTCACCTCCATTTATTTGATTAATCGGCTGCCATCACCTGTACTTCAACAAGAATCCCCCTTTTCCAAGCTCTTTCATCACCCTCCAGATTACTCCAACCTTAGAGCCTTTGGGTGCCTTTGCTATCCTTTGTTGAGACCCTATGCAACTCACAAATTGTCCTTTAGGAGCAAGCCCTGCATATTTATTGGTTATGGCTCTAACCAAAAGGATATAGATGCCTAGATCCTCTCACGCACAAAGTCTACCTGTCCAAGAATGTCATATTCGATGAGACCAAATTTCCTGCAAAGAGTCCTTCTTCTTCACTTGGTTCCTGCAAGGTCACAGCTTCCCCAGGTAACTCACTTGTTCTTATCCCATCTCAGTTGCATTCTGACTTCAATTCTGTTGCAGCACCATCTAACCAAATTGAAGATATGACCAATCCCATAGACACATCATCTCCTCACCCATCACAGACACCACTCATTCACCCACCTTCACCTCTACCTTCTCAACATGATCCTCCTGCACCTCAACCTGAACACTCTGTCACAGCCACCACATTTGACGAATCTTCTACTCACTTAGACACACCCTCAGATTCGTCTCCTTCTCTTCATCAACTTCCTCAACCTTTCCTTCCTCATTTTTCCTCAACACCTCATTCCACACTTCCTGAACCACCACCTACCCGGATTGTGACCAGGTCACAAACTGGTCACTCAAAACCTAAACACTTTCCTGGCTTTAAAATGTTCCATTCCATCAAACATCCCTTCCAAGTTCTACACACTATTCACCTTCCACCAGAACCCTCAACCTTCAAACAGGCTGCATCCAAACCCGAGTGGATTCATGCCATGAACCTTGAATATCAAGACTTGATCTCAAACCAAACATGGTCCCTCTGCCCGAGACCTTCCCATCACATTGTGATTAGAAACAAATGGGTCTTTAAAGTCAAGCAAAAAGCCGATGGAAGTGTGGATAGGTACAAGGCAAGGCTAGTGGCAAAGGGGTTTGATCAACTTGGTGGAATTGATTATTATGAAACCTTTAGCCCAGTCATTAAACTAGCAACCATCAAACTGGTTCTAGCCTTAGCTGTCCAATTTGACTGGCCAATCCACCAACTAGATGTCTCTAATGTGTTTCTTCATGGGGTATTGGATGAAGAGGTATATATGGAACAACCCCAAGGTTTTGTTCATTCTTCGTACCCGGACTATGTGTGTCATTTACATAAGTCGATCTATGGTTTAAAGCAGGCCCCAAGACCATGGTTCACTCGGTTATCTCAAGCTCTTCTTGACATTGGCTTCACCGGCTCTCAATTGGATCCCTCTCTTTTCACTTATCATACCACCCATGTTCACATTTGTCTACTGGTGTATGTAGATGATATAATACTCACTGGCAACCACAAGGACACCATTTCCTGCATCCTCAGCAAGCTTAAATCAGAATTTACTCTCAAAGACCTTGGTGCACTCAATTATTTCCTTGGGATTCAAGCTATCTGAGATTCAAATGGCCTCCATCTTCGATAGTCCAAATATATTCATGATCTCCTAGACCGCACTTAGATGACAGATGCCAAGCCTTACCCTGCTCCCTGTGTTGCCGGCACCAAAATGTCCAAATTTGATGGATCACCACTGCCTAATCCGACTATCTATCGACACATTGTTGGAGCACTCCAATATGTGACCCTCACCCGGCCAGACATAGCCTATTCAGTCAACCAACTATGCCAACATATGCATGCCCCAACATCAACTCATTTCACAGCCGCCAAACGAGTCTTACGATATCTCAAGGGCTCCATTGATTATGGTCTTCACTACACGAAAGGCCCCATCAAGCTCACTGCATATTGTGACTCGAATTGGGCAAGGAATCCGGATGATCGGAGGTCTACCTCTGGCTTTGGTTTGTTTCTTGGTCCTAATCTCATTTCCTGGTCTGCTAAGAAACAACATATTGTTTCTAGATCAAGCACTGAAGCTGAGTATAGAGCATTATCATTGGCTACTGCAGACATGTACTGGCTGCGTATGCTGCTTAGAGAACTTCATGTCACTCTTCCTTCTCCTCCAGTTCTCTAGTGTGACAACTCAGGGGCTCTTGCTCTGGCTTCCAATCCAGTCCACCATGCCCGCACCAAGCATGTTGAAGTTGACATCCATTTTGTTCGGGAAAAGGTTGCCAATCGGGACATCCAACTCCACTATCTTCCCACTCTTGATCAGTTAGCCGATATCTTCACCAAAGGTCACATAGCTGCTCGGTTTTGCTTCCTCCGTAACAAACTAATGGTCCTTCCTCCCATCAGTTTGCGGGGGGGTGTTAAGGAAGTGACCCTAGTGGAAAAGAAAATCAGAGTGCAGAGGAAAAACAAGTTAGTGCAGAGGAAAAACAAGTCACTACCGAGTAACGGCTAGTAGCCGTTACTCAGCCCCTGCTTTCCCTTGACTACTTTTCTATCCTTTCTCAGCATACATCCTTGGAAGTCAGCATGCACATGATCCTAAGATATCAGTTGACTGATCATCAGCATCCTAGATCATTCTGCATAGCTAACGTGCAGTAGGATTCTCTCCAGGAATTCTGCTGCATTTTCTCCTCCTTGTTTCCTGGTTGACTCACGGATCCTCTAGCTCATTAGGACACCTTTTTCTGTTTTTGTTTCATTTCACATAATTCAGTTGTTGTAAAGTATTGTACGGGCATTTCCAAAACTGGTGTACATTGATCAATATAAATAACACATCTCCTCTGGCTTTGGTTAAGTTAACCAAACCAGTTCTTCTAAATCTTTCAATAAGAACAAAAGAGGGTGGGAGAGAGGGAGGCAAAGCGATGTTGGCATTTAATACAATTAGAAAGAGCATAAGCAACATCATTATCGTCACTAAATATCTCCTAAACCTATTGCCACCCATTGCTTTTCCCTACTCAATCAATCTATTGGATTTTGTTATTTGATTGTTGAAGATAAACTTGTTATTTATAGGGAGTAAACTCTTTTTAATACATGAGTTTATGGAGAATATTAAAATTAAAAAAAAAATTAATTTATTTTTATAAACGAACTTGAAAGTTTTGATTTTATTGAAGAGCTCTTTGACTTTTGGCAAAATTTGTCTCTAGGCAAAATAAGGGGATCAAATTGTTTTCTCAAAATTTAATATGCACGTATAACGTGATTGTACGTGCTTTTGATAAGTCAAATATATATACAGTTTAAAAGTCACGGTATATATTGCCATATTGGATTGAAGTACCTATTCAAGGTGTATGGAAGAAATATTGAATAGCTGGAATAAAAACCATATCAATCTTTTTTCAATCCAATTAAAAAATATATATAGATATATATACACTAGATATTCAATAAAATTAATGAGGGCATATTGACACTACATAACATTGACTTTTAGCAACGATTTTTGTCGCCGCTAAACTCATCGTAGTTATCGCGTCGAGAATGATCATCAGCGACGATAAAATATTAGCAATAACTTTTGTAGTCGTTGATAGTAACATATATCAACTATGACTTTAGGTGTTGTCACTACTAAGAACTTATCAATAACGACAGTTATAGTCGTCATCTATAATATGATATCAACGAAGACATGTCACTAAATAATCTTATCAACGATGACTAAATCAAGTAGCCTGATAGTAGTATGATCATACTAGATGAACCAAATTAATCGAACTGCTTATCTTAGAATTCAAATTTGTTGTTATGGTGTATCAAACTTAGAACCTCAATTTTGAATAAAATTATATTTAACTTATTGTTATGGTAATTCACACTTAGAACCACACAATTTGGAGTAAGGAACTACGTAACAACTAATCCACAATAGTTTTTTTCATAAAATATATATGATAACATTTTATACTAATTGACATAAAACCAAAGCAAAATAAAATAGAAAATACATAAAAAATAATAATAAAAAAAAAATACAGAAACACAACAAAACAACCAACTAACAGAAAGCAATGGCCGAAGCAAGGGAGGCGGCATGCACTGACCGGGACATGGTGGTCGGAGTGGAGCATGGCTGGTGGCGATGGGTCGCTAGGATACTGGTGAGCACAGTACTAAGGCATGTGGGGGAGATATACCGATAGAAGAGAGTAGATCTGGTTTTGAAAAAAGAAGGCCAAGGCTCCTGGTTTGGTTGGAAAAAACAAAAAACACCAAAAACAGGAGCAAAAATAGAGAAGATAAGGGAGGGGAAGAGGAGAGAAACAAAGTCTATTCCTCCTCCCCTAAAAAGCCTCACAAAGAGGTGGAAACCTTACAAGATAATTAACATCTTAGGAATGATCAGTGCGGCACATATTTTTCACTTGATGTATACAACAATTGTAGGAATTATGCTGGGGTTTTGGGTAAAACTTATAACTTCGAAATTTTAAACACATTGGAGCCCAAAACCAAAAACACTCAATATCAAACATAATCTCATGTTTATGATCAGGGATAGAGAGAAGGTTAGTCAGAACAAGAGAGGATGTGAGAGAGGGAGGCAAAGCGATATTGGCATTTAATACAATTAGAAAGAGCATAAGCAACATCATTATCGCCACCAAAAGTCTCCTAAACGTAATGTCACCCATTGCTTTTTCCTACTCGATCGATCTCAATCTTGGATTTTGTTATTTGATTATTGAAAATAAACTGGTTATTTATAGGGAGTAAACTCTTTGTCGTACATGGGTTCTTGGAGCAATCGTCTTAAATTCAGATAGTTTAGTCTAAATATTAGTTCATTTTTGTGAAAATATTTTTATATTAATCGGTAAGTTTTGATTTTAATGAACAGGCACTTTAACTTTTGGGAAAATATATTGACATTTGAGTTTATACATGCAAATTAGTAAAACTGTGATTGTACGTGCTACCGATAAGTCATATTTACAGTTTAAAAGTCCCAGTAAAAATATAAAATTAACAAAATAGTAGTAAATTAAGAAGGTTATGTTTCTATAAAGAGACATTTGTTAAATTATAAATGGCAAAACTTAACTTAAAACTCCTACTCTTTCATCACTTTTGAACAAACGTACCCAAACTTTAAAAAGTGTCAATTTATGGTATACATCTTTCAATTTTTTTCAATTTCAACTATTCGTTAGAATTTTTCATTAAATCCTATAAAAATTCCCAAAATACCCTTGTTTTTTTTTAAAAAAAATTAAATAAAATTTTCATAGATTCAGGTATGGATAGTTTTGCGAATTCCGTTAAATTCTGACCAATACTTAAATCTTATAAATTTTTTTCTTAAAAAAAATTATGGATATTTTAGGAATTTTGACAGGATTTAACGGAAAATTGTAATAGATGGTTGAAATTGAAAAAAATAATAATAATAAAATTGAAAGATTGATACTTTAAATTGGCACTTTTTAAAATTTGTATACTTTTTTTCAAAAGTTATTAAATATCGAGAATTATAAATGAAGTTCTTTTATTATAAATTGTACGTAGTTATCGCAATATTTTAAATTGACAGTTGAATTGGTAAAACCGTGAATCGATGGCTTTTCGGTTCAGTATTTATATCATACTTGGCTACTAGCTAGCTAGATATACAATAAAACTATTGAAGACAGATTGAATTGGTGTTTCTTTTTCTTTTTCTTTTTTCTTTTTTGGAAAAAGAGGTCAACAAAATTGACTTAGATGAACGACCGAATTAATCAAACCGCTTATCTTAGAAATCATAATTTGTACGTTGTTATGGTGATTCACACTTAGAACCTCAATTTTGAATAAAATTATAATTAACTTCTTGTTATGGTAATTCACACTTAGAACCACACAATTTGTTGTAATGAACTACATAACAACTAATCCACAAGAGCTTCTTTCGAAAATTATTCTTTACTTATACCTGTAATTATGAAGATGATTGAATAAACGTTTTTCAATTTAAGAAGCCAGCCAATTTTCTATTAGAAATTCTGGTAATATATACGTAATTTGATATATTATAACAAATTGAAAAAAAAAAAAAAAAAAAAAAAAAAAAAAAAAAAAAGAAGAAGAAGAAAAGAAAAGAAGAAAATTTCAAGGAACTTTACATATCTTGCCAAAAGAAAATGAAGTTCTAGAGAACTTTGATGCACTCAAAATTTCTGATAGCTTTTTATGTTGTACATTTGTTATCAGGATAAACTTGGTCTTAATATTAAAAAGAAAAATATAGGTTTTAACCCATTTTTAATGTACGTGTGGCGACACTCTAATAAAATGTTAATGAGTAATTATATGCAATAAGTCTTTTGATTTACCATAGAGACTAATTACAATAGAATGTAAAACTAAATGTCAATTATTTACTTTAACATTTTTCATAAATGTGGGATCTCATCAAGGAACAAGAAAGAATTCTTTGCTGCCCAAAAGTTCCATGCATACTAGGTTCTCATCACTGCAAAAAATTTGGTCCTCATCGACTAGGTTATTAGTGATGACCTTTTGGTCGTCACTAATAAACACTTATCAACGACGACTTTATGTAGTCGTTGCTAGTACTACAAAAAATAGCCTTATTAGTGACGATGATATAGTTATATCATTCAAGATAAAAATAAAAAATTATATCTGCAAAGACCGATCGAATTGGTCGTTGCATATACCGATATATCAATGACGACTTTTTGTCATTGCTGATAGATACTTATTAGCGAAGACAACTCTAATCACTAATATAGTTTTATAAATTTATAAAATAGCTTTTAACAACGATATTATGTCGTTGCTAATAGTCATTAAAACGGCGTCGCTTTCTACAAGAAAGGCGGAGAAATTGTGTCTACGACAAAATTTCCTTGCCAAAATTCGAACGTCTTTTATGATCTTTCTCTTCCACCAAAATTTTCACTGCCGGCTTGGATTTCATTTCCTGATGCATGCCAAAAGGAATTTAGAAGAAGAATAACTGAGAAAGTGGAAAAGAAAGGGATTGAGTTACACAATCCAAAGAGACTGGAAAAAAGATGTGTCACACCTCAAAGAAGAATATTTGTTTATTCATCAAATTCTAGTATGTCTCAATTGGACAACAAAAAAACACTTAAATAGACACAGACAAAACCCTAATCCTGATTTGACTCGATGATTAAATCATAACTCTAATTTGATTGACTTTGGACTAAACTCATTATTGAATTACAAAATAACGCAACTCTTAAAATTTAAATATAAAATTAAATATGAATAACCTAATTAACTAATAAGACCTAATAAAACTATAGGACCCAATTAACTCTGTTTTGTCCCGCATCAACCCCTCGTTTTTGGTGAATTCTTCGCCAGAGGAATTGTGGAGGGGACTGGAAATCGGGGGAGTGCTGCAATCTTAGATCTGGAATGGCAGGTAAATCAAACAGGGGGCATGGTAGGAACAAAGGGCTGAAGCTTATTGATGGAGTGATGAATGATAGTATGACTGGAGAAGTTGATGAATCAAGCAAAACCGGGGGTGGAAATGCGAGACTGGAGAAGCATATTCAGAACAGAGAATTCCTTTGGAGCTTTGCAATTCTTTGAACCTGGCCTCTTCTTTAGCAGGAATACCAGTGTGGAGATTAGACGACAGAATACCTCTATTTCAAGAGTTAAAGCCACGCAGTGCTACGCGAAAGAAAAGATAATGCTACTTAAATATAAAATGAAAAGTTGAATAAAAAAAATAAGAAGAAGAGATTTTACGTTGTTTGGGATCCACTTTTACTGGATAACGCCATTATTTCACTTGATGAGTTTACAATACATTAGACTCTTATATATAGGAGAATTTGGGTAGATAAGTATGGTAATTAAATTAATGTGATTTGATTAACATCAAATCTAATTTATAGGAGATAACAATAATTACAATAAATTTCTGAACTCAAATCCTCTAATATACTTTAACATCCCCTCAAACTCAAGATGGAATGATTTGGAAGCTTGAGTTTGCAATAAATTCTTCTTCTTCTTCTTCTTTTTTTTTTTTCTTTTTACTGGATATCACAGTGATCGACAATGATAACCAGAGGAAGTTGGCGATGGTATTTGTAGATGCGCCTTAAATTTCAATGGGCCAACTTTGGGCCAAAATCAAAGCCAATTATGAACTAAAATGGCCATGAGTTATAAACAATACCACAAAAGCCAAAAAAGAATAGGTCAACTATGAGCCAAAATCAAAGCTAACTATGAGTTAAAATGAGTATAGATTTTACACAATACCACAAATGACAAAAAAAAGGATAAGCCAACCATGGACCAAAATAAGATAGCCAACTATAGGCTAAAATAAACCTGAGTTTGAACAATATCACAAAGGGCAAACGATGGGTCTCGGTTAATAATTAGACCAACAAAACCAAATAACTAGGCCAAATTTGGCCTAAAAGTAGGCAATTTGGTCTCTTTTATTTTTTATTTTTTATTTTTCATGTTTGGCATCTTTTGAGAATACACGGCAAACAAAACAAAAAGGAACTTCGACTTTGGTTTCTGAACCATTACACCCATCACGAAGAACAGCGAAGATATCGACCGGAGGAAAGGGTGCCGCTGCTGGGCGTGGGTAGCTGGATCGGTGCGTTCTGGGCAGTGGCTGAGACGACACGGCCTCGTATGGCCGCGGACTGTCGACGGAGAAGAAGACGCACAGAGCATGGCTGATCTAGAGATGACCGGCACCGCGAACTTGTGTTGCGGCGGCGTGGGCAGATGGGCGGAGGTCGAAGGAGACAATGACAGATATGGTGGCAGCACGGTGAGGAGTTGATCAGATCGTGCACGGCTGGTGGAGTCGCCGGCAATACAGGGCCAAGTTTAGCTGGACAAGGTGCGGCGTTGCTGCTGTAGATCAACAGTGACGAAGATGAAGCAAGATCTGAGATTCTTGATCTGCAATTTTTTTTTTCTTACAACATGCCAGTGGTGCAAAAACCTCTGGTCGAAGGAGATCTTGAGGACAATAAGAAGAAAAATAAGGTTTTCACTGCTTTGTAACCCATGGGAGGCTTTTTCTTTTTTCTTTTTTTTTTTTGACAAAAAAACAAGAGAAGAAAATAAATGAAATTTTTTTTTTTAAAAAAAAAAAAAAAATTCACAGGATCTTAAACTGGTGTTAGTCTATAGCTCTAATATCATGAAAATAAAAGATAATGTTATAGAAATATAAAATGAAAAGCGGAATAAATAAAATAAGAACAAAAATTTTATGTGGTTTAATCTAGGATTTATGTCTACAGGATAAAGTCCAAATGGCTACATTATGCTTTGATTCATTGATGAGTGTACAATACAAAAGGCTTTATTTATAGAACTTACAGATGAGATATAACAGAAGCTTGAAATTGAAGAAAATTGAAAAATGAATCCTCTAAATTGCATTTTTTAAAGTTTGGATATCTTTTTTAAAAAATAATGAAAGGTCAAGGATTATAAGTGACATTCTTCCATTATAAATTGTACGTAGTTATCAAAATATTTTAAATTGACAGTTGAATTAGTAAAACCGTGAATCAATGGCTTTTTGGTTCGGTATTTAAATTATAATAGCTAGATATACAATAAAACTATTGAGGACATATTGAATTGGTTTATTTTTTCTTTTTCTTTTTTGGAAGAAAAAAGGTCAACAAAACTGACTAGATGGACCGAATTAATCGAACTGCTTATATTAGAAATCATAATTTTTTGTTATGGTGATTCAAACTTAGAACCTCCATTTTGAATAGCATTATAGTTAACTTCTTGTTAAGGTAATTCACACTTAGAACCACACAACTTGGAGTAATGAACTACATAACAACTAATCCACAGGAGCTTCTTTAGTAAACATGATATCTTTTTATACTTATCGACATAAAACCAAAGCAAAATACAACAGAAAATAAAAAATAAAAAATAAAAATACAGAAACACAACAAAACAACCAGCAAATTAACAGAAGTAACGGCCAGAGCAAGGAAGGCGGCATGCACTAACCAGTCTGGGTGGTCGGAATGGAGCGTGGCTGGTGGCGATGGGTCACTGGGATGCCGGTGAGTACAATAATGAGGCATGTGGGGGAGCTAGACTTGTAGAAGGGAGTGGATTTGGCTTTGAAAAACTAGATCTACAAACTCAGGCATCTCCAGGAAAGCGACGCGCGGCACTAGACGGAGGAGGACTGGCGGGAACAAGACGGTGGAGGCTAAGTGCTGGGAAAGAGGAAGGCCAGAGCTCCTTGTTTGGTCAGAAACAGCAAAAAATAGAACAAAAAACGCCAAAAATGGGAGCGAAAATGGAGAAGAGAAAGGAGGGGAGGAGGAGAGAAAAAAAGTCTGTACCTCCTCCCCTAAAAAGCCTCACAAGTAGGTGGGAATCTCACAAGATAATTAACATCTCAGGAATGCATGCGGCACATTATCTTCACTTTATGTATACAATCATCATATTCACTATGCCGGGGTTCTGCGAATAACTTATAACTTCGAAATACTAAACAATGATGAGCTAAAAACCAAAAACACTCATAATCAAACATGATCTCTTGTTCATGGTCAGGGGTAGAGAGAAGGCTAGTCAGAACAAGAGAGGGTGGGAGAGAAGGAGGCAAAGCGTTATTGGCATTTAATACAATTAGAAAGAGCATAAGCAACATCATTATCGTCACCAAAAGTCTCTTAAACCTAATGTCAGTCATTGCTTTTCCCTACTCGATCGATCTCTTGAATTTTATTATTTGATTGTTGAAGATAAACTGGTTATTTATAGGGAGTAAACCCTTTCTCATACATGGGTTTTTGGAGCCATTGTCTTATAATAAAGATATTTTAGTCTAAATATTAATTCTTCTTTGTGAAAATATTTTTATATATACAAACTGGTAAGTTTTGATTTTAATGAAGAGGCCCTTGGACTTTTGTCAAAATATAGTGACTTTTGAGTTTATACACGCAAATTAGTAACACTGTGATTGTACGTGCTCCTGATAAGTCATTTTTACTGTTTAAAAGTCCCAATAAAAATATAGAATTAACAAAATAGTAGTAAATTAAGAAGGTTATGTTGCAAAGAGTGTGGTTTTCTTGATGTAATATTTGAGGGAGATGCTTCTCAAGTGGTTAACGAAATTCATTCAAAACCTCCCTTTTTATCTGCTACTGGCCATCTGATTGAAAGTATACTTCAAGAAATTTAGGGATTAAGGGCTGCTTCTTTCGTTCATGTCCATAGAGAATGCAATGGGGCAGCTCATTTGCTGGCGAAGGAGGCGGGTGTTCATGAAGAGGAAATGTGCTGGATTGGGGACACTCCGTATTTTTTGGATACTGTTATTCTTAGGGAACGTGCTAGTCCCTAGATTCCTTTTCTTTGGGATCATGTTGTTTTTACTCTTTAGATTGCAATAATAAGCAGTGGTACCGTTCAAAAAAAGAAAAAAAAAAAAAAGAAGGTTATGTTTCTACAAAGTGACATTTGTTAAATTATAAATGGAAAAACTTTACTTATAACTTCTGATCTTTCATTAATTTTGAAAAAAATGTATCCAAACTTTAAAAATTGTGAATTTATGGTATCAATCTTTCAATTTTTTTTTTTTCCAATTTTAACACTTTGTTACAATTTTCCATTAAATCCTATAAAATTCTCAAAATACAGTTGTGTTTCTTTTTTTTTTTTTTTAAAAAAAAAATTGTTTTTTTGCAAATTCCATTAAAATCTAACCAACACCTAAATCCTAACAATTTTTTTATTTTTTTTTTCCTAACAAAAAAAATGAAGGGTATTTTGGAAATTTTGTCAGGATTGAACAAAAAATTTTAATAGATGGTTGAAATTGAACACCCAATTGAAAGATAGATACCCTAAATTGACACTTTTTAAAGTTTAGGTACATTTTTTTTTAAAAAAAAATGATGAAAGATCATGAGTTATAAGTGAAGTTCTTCCATTATAAATTGTACGTAGTTATCACAATATTTTAAATTGGCAGTTGAATTGGTAAAACCATGAATAGAGTGGCTTTACAGTTCGGTATTTATATTATAATATATAGATATACAATAAAACTATTGAGGACAGATTGAATTGGTGTTTACAATCATCGTATTCACTATGCCAGGGTTCTGCGAATAACTTATAACTTCGAAATATTAAACAATGAGGAGCTAAAAACCAAAAACACTCATAATCAAACGTGATCTTTTGTTCATGATCAGGGGTACAGAGAAGGCTAGTCAGAACAAGAGAGGGTGGGAGAGAGGGAGGCAAAGCGTTATTGGCATTTAATACAATTAGAAAGAGCATAAGCAAAATCTTTATCGTCACCAAAAGTCTCCTAAACCTAATGCCACTCATTGCTTTTCCCTACTCGATCGATCTCTTGGATTTTATTTTATTTATTTATTATTATTTTTTTTGAACAATGTAGAATCTCTTCATTGAAAGATAAATTGATCCCAAAAGAAAGGATCTAGGGAAATAAACTTTCCCTAAGTACAACATGCAAAATGCAACTAGGTATCTCCTCAAGCCATACAGAGTCTATAAAAGTAGAAGAGGCCTCATTAGCTAAACAATGAGCAGCATTATTTGCCTCTCTACCCACATGGACCATAGAAACGTCTCTCAGACCTTGTATCTTTGCAGTTATTCCTTCTACAAAATGGCCCGCAGCATTAAGATTTGGGGTTGCTGAAATTACCTCATCAATCACTTGTTTTGCATCCCCTTCCAAGATTACCTCAAAAGAAAACCCGCTGCCTTACAAAATAGAACAGCCTCTAGAGCCTCCATCGCTTCTGCAACTTTGGGTGCTGCCACAACAGGTTTAGTAACAGCTCTAGCACCCAACACTTCACCCCTGTTATCTCTAGCCACAATACCAATTCCCACATATTTCTTTTTAGCATTTACCGATGCATCCCAATTTACTTTAATAACACCCAAAGGTGAGGTATTCCAAACCAAAGGGGGCTAATAGAGCACGGCACCCCATTGATATTGCTCCTCACATCTTCACGACTGTTATACCTGCGGTACTCCTCTAAAGAAGACACAGCTTCATTAAAAACTACCCGGGGATGGGTGAAGATTGATTCAAAAATAAACTTGTTTCTTCTCAACCATATCCTATGAGAGATCACAACCATTAAACTCAACTCTTCAGTATTTAAACGATCCAAAAAAAACTCCACCAACTGCATAAAAGTATCCCTCAAGAAAGCACATTTTTGGAAAATCACTGAGCCCCCTCCCCACACGTCTTGAGCAGCCGGGCAAGTCCACAGAGCATGAAGACCCGACTCCATCTCCCTTAAGTAGCAGGGGCAATTGTTGTCCTTCACTATATTCCTTCTAAAAAGATTTCATTTGGCAGGGAGCAGGTCATTACAAGCACGCCACAAGAATATCTTCACTATATTCGAAACCCCCAGACTCCAAAGAGGAAACCATACACTATGCCTGTCTTTCACTGTATTTGTTATTTGATTGTTGAAGATAAACTGGTTATTTCTAGGGAGTAAACCCTTTCTCATACATGGGTTTTTGGAGCAATCGTCTTATAATAAAGATATTTTAGTCTAAATATTAGTTCTTTTTTGCAAAAATATTTTTATATAAATCAGTAAGTTTTGATTTTAATGAAGAGGCCCTTGGACTTTTGGCAAAATATAGTGACTTCTGAGTTTACACACGCAAATTAGTAAAACTCTGATTGTACATACTCCCGATAAGTCATATTTACAGTTTAAAAGTCCCAATAAAAATATAGAATTAACAAAATAGTAGTAAATTAAGAAGGTTATGTTTCTACAAAGAGACATTTGTTAAATTATAAATGGAAAAACTTCATTTATAACTTCTAATCTTTCATTACTTTTAAAAAAAGATACCCAAACTTTAAAAATTGTCAATTTATGGTATCCATCTTTCAATTTTTTTTCAAATTTCAACCATCTGTTTCAATTTTCCATTAAATCCTATAAAGATTTCCAAAATACGCCTGTTTTTTCTTCTTTTTTTTTTTTAAAAAAAAAAATTCCATTAAAATTTTTTGTTTTTGCAAATTCCATTAAATTCTAACCAATACCTAAATCTTAGCAATTTTTTTCCTCACAAAAAAATGAGGGGTATTTTGGGGATTTTGGCAGCATTTAATAGAAAATTTTAACAAAAGGCTGAAATTGAACACCCAATTGAAATATGGATACCATAAATTAACACTTTTTAAAGTTTGAGTACATTTTTTAAAAATTGTTAAAAGATCGATCAAGAGTTATAGTGAAGTTCTTCTATTATAAATTGTACATAGTTATCACAATATTTTAAATTGTCAGTTGAATTGGTAAAACCATGAATAGACCGGTTTTTCAGTTCGGTATTTAGGGTGCGTTTGGGATTGCGATTTCATTGACAATAAGTGGGATTTTAAACCAAATTGCAGAACATAGATCGTTTGGGAACTGCATTTTTAAAAATTGCGATTTGAAAACGCAGAAAATCTGCTTTTTCAAATCGCAGATAAGATGATATTTTTTTGAAAACGCAAAATTTTAAATGTAAATTCGCAATTTTAAAGGCTAAAATGCGATTTTGCCAAACGCTTAACTGCGTTTTTAAAAATTACTTTTTTTAAATCGCACATTTTAAAATCGTTATTTTAAATCGCACTTTTTGAAATCGCAAATCCAAACGGACTCTTATATTATACTAGATAGATATACAATAAAACTATTGAGGACAGATTGAATTGGTGTTTCTTTTTTTTTTTTTGAAAAAAAAAAGGTCAACAAAACTGACTAGATGAACCGAATTAATCGAACTGCTTATCTTATAAATCACAATTTGTTGTTCCGGTGATTCAAACTTAGAACCTCAATTTTGAATAACATTATAATTAACTTCTTGTTATGTTAATTCACCCTTAGAACCACATAATTTGGAGTAATGAACTTCATAACAACTAATCCACAAGAGCTTCTTTCGTAAATTATTCTTTACTTATTATACCTGTAATTATGAAGATGATTTAATAAACGTTTTTCAATTTAAGAAGCTAGCCAATGTTGAATTAGAAATTCTGGTAATATATACGTAATTTGATATATTACAACAAATTGAAAAGAAAAAAAATGGAAGAAAATTTCAAGGAACTTTACACATCTTGCCAAAAGAAAATGAAGTTCTAGAGAACTTTGATGCACAGAAAATTTCTGATAGCTTTTTATGTTGTACATTTGTTATAAGGATGAACTTGGTCTTAACATTAAATAGAAAAATCTAGGTTTTAACCCACTTAATGTACGTGCGGCGACACTCTAATAAAATGTTAATGAGTAATTATATGCAATAAGTCTTTTGATTTACCATAGAGACTAATTACAATAGAATGTAAAACTAAATGTCAATTATTTACTTTTAGATTTTTCATAAATGTGGGATCTCATCAAAGAACAAGAAAGAATTCTTAGCTGCCCAAAAGTTCCATGCATACTAGGTTCTCATCACTACAAAAAAGTTGGTCCTCATCGACCAGGTTATTAGTGATGACCTTTTGGTCGTCGCTAATAAACACTTATCAACGACGACTTTATGTAGTCATTGCTAGTACTACAAAAAATAGCCTTATTAGTGACGGTGATATAGTTATATCATTCAAGATAAAAATAAAAAATTATATTTGCCAAGACCGAATTGGTCATTGCATATACCGATGTATTAATGACGACTATTTTTGTCATCGCTGATAGATACTTATTAGCGAAGACAACTCTAATCACTAATATAGTTTTATAAATTTATAAAATAGCTTTTAACAACGACATTATGTTGTTGCTAATAGTCATTAAAACGGCGTCGCTTTCTACAAGAAAGGCGGAGAAATTGTGTCTTCGACAAAATTTCCTTGCCAAAATTTGAACAACATCTTTTATGATCTCTCTTCCACCAAACTTTTCGCTGCCGGCTAGGATTTCGTTTCCTGATGCATGACAAAAGGAATTTAGAAGAAGAATAACAGAGGAAGTGGAAAAGAAAGGGATTGAGCCACACAATCCAAAGAGACTAAGAAGAAGATGAGTCACATCTCAAAGAAGAATATTTGTTTATTCATCAAATTCTAATGTCTCAATTGGACTACAAAAAAAAAAAACACTAATCCTGATTTGACTCGATGATTAAATCTTAATCCCAATTTGATCGACTTTGGGCTAAGCTCAATATTGAATTAGAAAATAACGCAACTCTTAAAATTTAAACATAAAATTAAATACGAAGAACCTAATTAACTAACAGGACCTAAATAAATCTATAGGACCCAATTAACTCTGTTTTGTCCCACATCAACCCTTTGTTTTCGGTGAATTCTTCGCCAGAGGAATTGTGGAGGGGACTGGAAATTGGGGGAGTGCAGCAATCTTAGATCTGGAATGGCACGTAAATCAAACAGGGGGCATGGTAGGAACAAAGGGCTGAAGCTTATTGATGAAGTGATGAATGTTACTATGACTGGAGAAGTTGATGAATCAAGCAAAATAGGGGGTGGAAATGCGAGACTGGAGAAGCTTATTCGGAACTGAGAATTCCTTTGGAGCTTTGCAATTCTTTGAACCTGGCCTCTTCTTTAGCAGGAATACCAGTGTGGAGATTAGACGACAGATTACCACTATTTCAAGAGTTAAAGCCACGCAGTGCTACATGAAAGAAACACTACAAAAATACTGACAATTGGACGCGTGTCTACAGTACCGGTTACTGTAGACACGCGTCCAATTTGACACGTGTCTTATGAGACACGTGTCTAATTGTACAGCCGCCACAATTGGACGCGTGTATTTAATACTCGTGTCCAATTGGACACGTGTATTAAATACACGTGTCAAACTGTTATTTTTTTCAAATATAATTTTCTTTATTAAATAGAATTTCAACAATTAGACACGCGTATTTAATACGCGTGTCCAATTGGACGCGTGTATTTAATACGCGTGTCCAATTGGACGCGTGTATTTAATACGCGTGTCCAATTGGACGCGTGTATTTAATACGCGTGTCCAATTGGACACGTGTATTAAATACACGTGTCAAACTGTTATTTTTTCCCAAATATAATTTTTTTTTAATTAAATAGAATTTCAACAATTAGACACGCGTATTTAATACGCGTGTCCAATTGGACGCGTGTATTTAATACGCGCTCCAATTGGACGCGTGTATTTAATACGCGTGTCCAATTGGACACGCGTATTAAATACACGTGTCAAACTGTTATTTTTTTCCAAATATAATTTTTTTTTTAATTAAATAGAATTTCAACAATTGGGGACGTGTATTTAAATACACGTCCCGGATTGGGCAATTGGGGGCGTGTATTTAAATACACGTCCCCAATTGTTGAAATTCTATTTAATTTTAAAAAAATTATATATGTATACGTAGGCGCGCGGGAATTATCCCGCGCCCACTGATGACCATTAATCTTAATTTAAGTTTCAAAAAGAACAAAAAAAATTATATATGTATACGTAGGCTCGCTCTCTCTCGCCTCTCTGTCTCTGTCTCTCGCTCTCTCTCACTCTCTCTCTCTCTCTCTCTCTCTCTCTCTCTCTCTCTCTCTCTCTCTCTCTCTCTCTCTCTCTCCGTCAACACTGGACCACCGGCCAGCTTCCCGACCACCGCGTGGTTGGCCTTCCCTCCGTCTCTTGCTCGCTCTCTCTCTCTCTCTCTCGCTCTCTCTCTCTCTCTGTCTCTCGCCTCTCTGTCTCTGTCTCTCGCTCTCTCTCACTCTCTCTCTCTCTCTCTCTCTCTCTCTCTCTCTCTCTCTCTCTCTCTCTCTCTCTCCGTCAACACTGGACCACCGGCCAGCTTCCCGACCACCGCGTGGTCGGCCTTCCCTCCGTCTCTTGCTCGCTCTCTCTCTCTCTCTCTCTCTCTCTCTCTCGCTCTCTCTGTCTCTGTCTCTCGCTCTCTCTCTCTCTCTCTCTCTCTCTCTCTCTCTCTCTCTCTCTCTCTCCGTCAACACTGGACCACCGGCCAGCTTCCCGACCACCGCGTGGTCGGCCTTCCCACCGTCTCTTGCTCGCTCTCTCTGTCTCTGTCTCTCGCTCTCTCTCACTCTCTCTCTCTCTCTCTCTCTCTCTCTCCGTCAACACTGGACCACCGGCCAGCTTCCCGACCACCGCGTGGTCGGCCTTCCCTCCGGCCTTCCCTCCGTCTCTTGCTCGCTCTCTCTCTGTCTCGCTCTCTCTGTCTCTGTCTCTCGCTCTCTGTCTCTGTCTCTCGCTCTCTCTCACTCTCTCTCTCTCTCCGTCAATACTGGACCACAGGCCAGTTCTAAGTGGACGACGAGTTGGTTCTGCATGTGTTTCGTATAGGTATATCGTATACGTATTAGGAAGGAAAAAAACAAAAAAAAAACAAAAAAAAAAAGAAAAAAAAAAAAGAACAGATCTGTTCTTTTCTTCTTTTTTTTAAAGCAATATTTTTGATTCTGGCAACGTGTATTCTTAACACGTATCAAGAAAAATATATAATTTTTCATTTTTTTATTAAAATATATATACACATTTAGCCACGTGTATGTATACACGTGGCTAACAATTTGGAATTTTTTTTAAAAAAATCGGTTTGACACGTGTATCTCAATACACGTGTCAAAATGTGCAGTTAGTGACTTCCACATCCGACACGCGTCTCACGCGTATCAAAATGTGCGTGTCAAACTGAACGTGGCAATTTGAAGTGATTTTTGTAGTGAAAAAATAATGCTACTGAAATATAAAATGAAAAGTGGAATAAAAAAATAAAAATAAAAAATAAAAAAAGAGATTTTACGTAATTTGGTACCTATTTTCACAGGATAAAGCCCTAAGGTTACATTATGCTATTATTTCACTTGATGAGTTTTCAATACATTAAACTCCTATATATAAGAGAATTTGGGTAGATAAGTATGGTAATTAAATCAATGTGATTTGATGTATCAAATCTAATTTATAGGAGATAACAATAATTACAATAAATTTCTGAAATCAAATCCCCTAATAGACTTTAAATCCCCTCAAACTCAAGATGGAATAATCTGGATTACAGCGATCGACGGTGATGACCGGAGGAAGTCGGCGACAGTGATTGTAGATGCGCCTTAAATTTTAATTCGTCAACTATGGGTTAAAATGAGCATGGTTATAAACAATATCACAAATGCCAAAAAAGGATAAGTCAACTATGAGCCAAAATCAAAGCTAATTACAGGTTAAAATGGGCATAGGTTTTACACAATATCACAAATGCCAAAAAATGATAGGCCAACTATAGGCCAAAATAAGACCGCCAACTATAGGCCAAAATAAAGTTCGAACAATATCACAAAGACCAAAAGATGGGTCTCTATCAACAATTGAACCAACAAGACCAAACAATTGGGCCAGCAAAGAGCCTAAAAGTAAGTAGTTTGGCCTCTTTTCAATTTTTTTTATTTTTTTTTTTCAACTTTTCTTTTCTATTCTTCTCTTAGATCTTTCTTCTTCTCTTTCCATTTTTTTTTATTACTTTTTTTTTTTTTTTTTTTTTTCATGTTTGGCATCTTTTGACAACACACGGCAAACAAAACAAAAATGAGCTTCAACTTTGATTTCTGAACCATTACACACATCACGAAGAATAACAAAGATATTTCTTTGGGAAAAATACGATTTAACTCTTTAAACTACAACTATTTTTTCATATGGCCTCTCAAATTATCAAGACTTGCACTCTGTCCTCCAAACTATTAAAATCTTTGAAAAATAATCCTTTTGGCGAAATATCCCTTATAATATCTTTGCCGCATGTCATTTTTCAATTAAAAAACTTCAAAAAACAATCAAAAAAATTATATATATATAATTAAAAAAATTTTAAAAAAATAAAAACTAAAAAGAATTAAAATTTAATTTATTTTCTTGGGTTTTAAAAAAATTGCAATCCACCGGAGGATGTACTACTTCTTTCCAGCATCTTTGATGAGCACGATGCACGCTTGCAGCTTGGCAAATAAGTCATTGCCTCTCCGAATGTGGACATGACTAATTTTCTATCATTCGACATTTATGATATTGATCTTTTGAAGGTTATGAATGATTCCGATTTGAATTATGTTTTGTTACAAACGACGAGCAAGTCTATCATCGTTGTGGAAGACCTCGATCGGTTTCTAACGGAAAAATCAACGGCCATGAGCTTGTTCGTTGATGCTCATATCAATTTCTCTCTATGTGATTTTTTAGCATTCAAAACGTTGGCCAATAACTACCTGGAGCTCAAGGATCACAAGTTTTTCTCTCGATCATCACAGCGTTGCAAATTAAGGGTGATCAGAGGGGTGTTGGGAAAATCAGGTCGCGGTTGGAAAATAATCCACCCCAAACATCCATATTTTTTAAAAAATAAAAATGAAAATAAGAAATAAAATTTTAGTTTTTTTTTAATTTTGTTTTCAAAAAAAATTAAAATTTTTTTTTAAAAAAATAATTTTTTAAATTTTTTTGAATTTTTATGATTTTAATTTTTTTATAATTGAAAAATAACGCGTGAAAAAGGATATTGGAGATATTTAGTCAAAATGAACCGTTTTAAAAAGTTTTAGGACTAAATTGTATTATTCCCTTTCTTTTCTTCTTTCTTTTCATTTTCTTTTCTTTTTTTGCATAGACATCTTTCTACAATCTATGACTTCCTCGTGGAACGAAATACGGCTGGGGAGATAGAAGGCCAGACGAAGACTGCCAACGACTGACTGGTGGACGGCTAGCGACAGGCCATTGATGACCGGAGGAAAGGGTGCCGCTGCTGGGCGTGGACGGCTGGATCGGTGCGTTCTGGGCGGTGGCTGAGACGACACGGCCTTGTATGGTGGCGGACTGACGGAGAAGAAGACGCACAGAGGTGGTGAAGGCAGCATGGCTGATCTAGAGATGACCGGCACCGCGAACATGTGTTGCGGCGGCATGGGTTGATGAGCCGAGGTCGAAGGAGACAATGACGCGTCAGATATGGTGGCAGCACGGTGAGGAGTTGATCAGATCGTGCACGGCTGGTGGAGGCGCCGGCAATACAGGGCCAAGTTTAGCTGGACAAGGTGCGGCGTTGCTGCTGTAGATCGACAGTGACGAAGATGAAGCAAGATCTGAGATTCTTGATCTGCAATTTTATTTTATTTTATTTTTTCTGCCTTCATGCACAGAGAGAGAACAAAAGTTTGATGAATCTTCCTTTAAAACGTGCCAGTGGTGCAAAAACCTCTGGTCGAAAGGAGATCTTGAGGACAATAAGAAGAAAAATAAGGTTTTCACGGCGTTGTAACCCATGGGAGACTTTTTCCTTTTTTTTTTTTTTTTTTTTTTTTTTTTTTTTTTTTTGACAAAAAAACAAGAGAGGAAAATAAGTGAAATAGTTCTCGACAGGTAGCTCAATCGGTTGGAGATCACGCCTCATGAAGCGGAGGTCACTAGTTAGAATCTCTCATCACCTCTTGTGTGGACATGTTAAAAAAAAAAGTGCAAAAAAATTAAATTTTAAAAAAAAAGTGAAATTCACAGGATCAAAAATTGATGTTAGCCTATAGCTCTAATAACATGAAAAGAAAAAATAATGTTATAGAAATATAAAATGAAAAGCAAAATAAATAAAATAAGAACAAGTATTTTATGTGGTTCAGTTTATGATCTATGTCCACATGATAAAGCCCAAATGGCTACATTATGCTTTGATTCCTTGATGAGTGTAGAATACAAAAGGCTCTATTTATAGAGCTAACAGATAAAATATAACGGAAAATTATAACGGATGGTTGAAATTGAAGAAAAATGAAAAATGAATACTCTAAATTGACACTTTTTAAAGTTTGGGTACCATTTTTAAAAAATGATGAAAGATCAAGGGTCATAAATGAAGTTCTTCAATTCTAACTTGTATGTAGTTATCAAACTATTTTAAATTGACAGTTGAATTGGTAAAACCATGAATCGATGGATTTTCGGTTTGGTATTTAAATTATAATAGCTAGATATACAATAAGAGAGCCCAACTATAAGGATGGGCTGTAAAACTAGTGTTTTACAGCCCTCACTAAAAATTTAATACATCATAAAAACACTATATAAAATAATAGGATCAAAACACCATATCTTTCAGCCAAACGAAAACCTTCATCTCCAACAACTCGCTGGAAAACGCCCACTACACCAATCATCGAAGAACACAAAAAGGAATCATTTTCACTCTCTATCTCTACAATCTATTTGGTTGCTAAGAAAATCATGGCTTCTTAGAAAAATATTGATCGGGAGGCTTTAGGAGGAGGCAGGCCGTTGGTGGCAACGCCTCTGGTACTTGAACCCGTTGATGCACCGGAGGGTCTGGCCCCCGAAGACGTAGAAGAGCTGGAAGAGCTTATGGAGCTCCTTCTTTTGGAGGTCTATGGAGCGCTTCTTCTCCAGGGTCTTCTCGAAGTGGAGCTGGAATCAGCCTTCTGTGATGGTCGAAGTGGGAAACCCTTGAGTTCAGATGGAGGTCAGAGGAGTGAGAGGAGGCAGAATGAACGCCAAACACCAAAATCACAAGGTTTAGCAGTGAGGTGCATAGATGGTTGTGTGGGTACCTATGAAGAGAGGAACCAAGAGACATGGCTTTTGGTTGAGAGAGAGAAATTGCTGGGTGGTGTTGCCATTGCTGGTATGGTTCGTACTCTGCCATTGACAAGAGAGGGAGTTTGTGGAATGTGCAGCGGGCATCTATGAATTATGAGTGGGCTAATCCTGTATGGTTGTGTATATTCTCTTTTGTGTTTCAAGCTGATGTGTCCAGTTGTTATTGGATACTGGAAATAAGTGGGTTTACGCCACATCCAGATTGAAGTTATTCTCATACAATAAAACTATTAAGGACAGATTGAATTGGTTTCCTTTTTTTTTTTTTTTTTGGAAGAAAAAAAGTCAACAAAACTAACTAGATGAACCGAATTAATTGAACTGCTTATCTTAGAAATCATAATTTGTTGTTAATTATGGTGATTCAAACATAGAAGCTCAATTTTGAATAAAATTATAATTAACTTGTTATGGTAATTCACACTTAAAACCACAAAATTTGGAGTAATGAACTACATAACAACTAATCCACAAGAGCTTATTTCCTAAAATATGATATCTTTTATACTTATTCACATAAAACCAAAGCAAAATACAATAGAAAATACATTAAAAAAAATATATATATACAGAAATACAACAAATCAACCAACAAATAGAAGTAGCGGCCGGAGCAAGTGAGGGGACGTGCATTGACCGGCACATGATGGTCGGACCGAAGCGTGTCTGGTGGTGATGGGTCGCTGGGATGTCGGCTAGCACAATACTGAGGCATGTGGGGGAGATAGACTGGTAGAAGAGAGTAGATCTAGCTTTGAAAAAACTAGATTTACAAACTTAGGCATCTCTAGGAACGCGACGCATGGCGCTAGATGGAGGGCTGGCGGAGACGTGATGGTGGAGGCTAAGCACTGGGAAAGAGGAAGGCTGAAGCTCCTGCTTTGGTCGGAAATAGCAAAAAACAGAACAAAAAACATAAAAAAGGGAGCGAAAATAGATATGAGAAGGGAGGAGAGGAGCAGAGAAACAAAGTCTATTCCTCCTCCCCTAAAAAGCCTCACAAAAAGGTGGAAACCTCACAAGATTATTAACATCTTAGGAATGATCAGTGTGGCACGTTATCTTCACTTTATGTATACAATCATCATATGTACTATGCTGGGGTTCTGCGAAAAACTTATAACTTCGAAATATTAAACAATGAGGAGCTAATAACCAAAAACACTCATAATCAAACATGATCTCTTGTTCATGATCAGGGGTAGAGAGAAGACTAGTCAGAACAAGAGAGGGTGGGAGAGGGGGAGGCAAAGCGTTATTGGCATTTAATACAATTATAAAGAGCATAAGCAACATCATTATTGTCACCAAAAGTCTGCTAAACCTAATGCCACTCATTCTTTTCCCTACTCGATTGATCTCTTAGATTTTGTTATTTGATTGTTGAAGATGAACCAGTTATTTATAGGGATTAAACCCTTTCTCATACATGGGTTTTTGGACCAATCGTCTTAAAATAAAGATATTTTAGTATAAATATTAGTTCCTTTTTGCGAAAATATTTTTATATAAACCGATAAGTTTTGATTTTAATGAAGAGGCCCTTTACTTTTAGCAACATATAGTGACTTTTGAGTTTATACACGCAAATTAGTAAAACAGTGATTGTACGTGCTCCCGATAAGTCATATTTACAATTTAAAAGTCCACTAAAAATTTAAAATTAGTAGTAAATTAAGAAGGTTATATTTCTACAAAGAGACATTTGTTAAATTATGAATGGAAAAACTTCACTTATAACTTCTGATATTTCATCACTTTTGAAAAAAAATACTCAACTTTAAAAATTGTCAATTTAGAGTATTCATCTTTCAAGTTTTTCAATTTCAACCCTCCGTTGCAATTTTCCATTAAATCCTATCAAAATTCATGAATTACCCTTGTGATTTATTTTTTATTTTTTTTTTAAAAATTAATAAATTTTTTAAGAGAGTCAGGCATGGGTATTTTTACAAATTCCGTTAAATTCTAACCAATGCCTAAATTCTAGCAATTTTTTTTTCTTTTTTTTTTCCTAACAAAAAAAAAAAAGAGGGGTATTTTGGAAATTTTAGCATGATTTAAAAGAAAATTGTAACAAAGGGTTGAAATTAAAAAAAAAAAAAAAAAATTGAAATATGGATACCTAAATTGACACTTTTTAAAATTTGGATATACATTTTCAAAAGTAATGAAAGCTCAGGAGTTATAAGTAAAGTTCTTCCATTATAAATTATACGTATATAGTTATCACAATAATTTAAATTGACAGTTTAATTGGTAGAACCATGAATAGATTGGCTTTTCGATTCGGTATTTATATTATACTAGATAGATATATAATAAACTATTGACGACAGATTGAATTGGTGTTTCTTTTTCTTCTTTTTTATCTTTCTCTTTTTTGGAAAAAAAAAAAAAATGTCAACAAAACTGACTAGATGAACCGAATTAATGGAACTGCTTATCTTAGAAATCATAATTTGTTGTTATGGTGATTCAAACTTAGAACCTCAATTTTGAATAACGTTATAATTAACTTCTTGTTATGGTAATTCACACTCAGAACCACACAATTTGGAGTAATGAACTACATAATAACTACTAATCCACAAGAGCTTCTT
Organism: Alnus rubra; assembly: GCA_028654335.1. NCBI lineage: Eukaryota > Viridiplantae > Streptophyta > Magnoliopsida > Fagales > Betulaceae > Alnus > Alnus rubra. The sequence continues at coordinate 1,696,101 of JAJPGS010000001.1, read as the reverse complement.
TCCTACATTATTCTTTACTTATATATACCTGTAATTATGAAGATGATTGAATAAACGTTTTTCAATTTAAGAAGCTAGTCAATTTTCAATTAGAAATTTTGGTAATATATACTTAATTTGATATACTACAACAAATTGAAAAAAAAAATGAAGAAAATTTCATGGAACTTTACATATATATCTTGCCAAAAGAAAATGAAGTTCTAGAGAACTTTGATGCACTGAAAATTCTGATAGCTTTTTATGTTGTGCATTTGTTATAACGATGAACTTGGTCTTAATATTAAAAAGAAAAATCTAGGTTTTAACCCACTTAATGTACGTGCGGCGACACTGTAATAAAATGTTAATAAGTAATATGCAATAAATCTTTTGATTTACCATAGACATGCACTAATTACAATAGAATTTTAAACTAAATGTCAATTATTTACTTAAGATTTTGGGAAAACTGCAATTTACCCCCCTGATGTTTACACGAATTTTCAATTTTGGTACCAATGTTTAGATTGCTTCAATTGCACCCAAGAAAGTTGAAAAAATTTTCAATCCACCCCCTTCCGTCCAATTGCTCCGTCTGATGAGACAGAAATGGACCCATGTGCGCGGCATGTGCGTTTTTGAAACAAAATGGACTGAAATGCCCTTAATTAAAACACTGCGTTTAGGTTGGTTCACTTCACTGTTGCGATCCGAGCCTTTAACACGTGCAGTTCATCCCTCTCTCTCGATCTCTCTTCTCTTCTCTGCTATGGTGAAGACGCCAATGATGACTTTCACACTCGAAAACTTTCATCATTGATGGTGGGGCTTGTCCTTTGGGTGGCGGCGAGATCATACTGGTACGTGGGACATGCTCCTTCCTTATGCCAAGGCCGCCTATATCAGTTCGATAAATAGATCGACAAGGTGTTCACCTTTAAGATTGTGACTGGTTTCAAACATCGGCATCCAATTGATCTAGTACGTGGGATATGTTTTCAAATACCTCCGATATCTACCGCAGGTGCCAAAGAAGAATGAGAAGAAGCCCAAAAAAAAAGCAAAAAAGAACATTACCTTCGATATGATAAATAGAATAAAACCAAACAGAACATATATATATATATATATATATATATATATATATGGTTAATTACTGTATATAAATCTTGAAATTAGTGTGGTTTTACTAGCTTGATTCTAGTTTTAGTTGTTTAGTGTTTAGTCTTTGTGCTCTGTTTTTGGGGTCTAAAACAGAGCATGGTCTTTTTGACTCTAGTGGGCCTCCAAAGCATGTTGGGACTTGTCATCCTCTACGCCAGCATCGTCAAGAAGAAATGGGTCATCAACTCGGCCTTCATGGCCCTCTAAGCCTTCGCCAAAGTTTAAGAGGACCCTTTGCGTTGAAGTTTGTGGGGGGATGATAGCTGTGTTTTCTGTCAGAGTGGAATGGAAAGAAGACAACATTTGTTTTTCAACTGTAGCTATTATTTGAGATTATGGAGGGAAGGCATGAACAGATGCAATGTTCTTAATTCTCCAACTAATGGGGAGGAACTGGTTAAGTTGGAAAAGAGGGAATAAAAGAATAAGTCTCCCAAGGCTAACATCTGTAGAAATTGGAGTATAAAAGAAGAGATCTTGGTTTGATAGTGTTAGATGCTGTCTTGTCCTTGCCTTCCAGTAGTATGTCTGGTTTATTCTGTAGAATCAGCTTGGCTCGGTTTTTCTGCAGTTTTACTGTTCACGTGAGTTTTGGCTTTTGCTCATATGCAGTTTTTGTTGAGGAAGAAGATGACACATGCACATACGGGACGAGTTGGGGGTTTTTTCATTTTACTAAAACGGTGCGTTTTGTGAAGAAATGAGTAAATTTTCGGAAAGTTAGAACTAAAAACGCAAGTGCCGCGCACGTGGGTGCATTTCCGTCTCATCAGACGGAGCAATTAAACGGAAGGGGGTAGATTGCAAATTTTTTCAACTTTCTTGGGTGCAATTGAAGCAATCTAAACATTGGTACCAGGATTGCAAATTTGTGTAAACAATAGGGGGGTAAATTGTAGTTTTCCCTAAGATTTTTCATAGATGTGGGATCTCATCAAAGAACAAGAAAGAATTCTTAGCTGCCCTAAAGTTCCCATGCATATATACTAGGTTTTTCATCATTACCAAAAGGGAAAACTACATTTTACCCGTCCCAAAATTTCACCCAAATTGCAATCTTGCTTCCAAAGTGAAAAAAAAACTTGCAATGCACCTCGACCAAGTTTTAAAAATTTGCAATGTAGCCAATTCTTCCGAAAATATCCCTAAAAAAAATCAATTTATCCCTAAAAAATCTTCTTCTTTTTTGATTTTTTAGGGATATTTTCGGAAGAATTGGCTACATTGCAAAATTTTTAAACCTTGGTTGGGGTGCATTGTAAGTTTTTTCACTTTGGAAGCAAGATTGCAATTTGAGTGAAACTTTGAAGGGGTGAATGGTAGGGTTGGCAATTCGGGTCGGCGGGTCGGGTTCGTGTCGACCCGACTGACCCGATTACATAATCGGGTTCAACACGAACCCGACCCGATTATTAATCGGGTTGGATTATGGAACCCGAACACGACCCACTTCCAAATCGTGTTACCCGTACACGACCCGGTAAACACGAACAACCCAAAATTTTCCACAATCTCTGCAAGAAGGCACCGAAACCAGAAGAGAAGCAACGATCGGTAGCTCAACCGAAAAACAAGAGAACTGAAAGAAAAAAAAAAATTCACATTCGGCCATTATGGGTAAGACTGTAAGAGGAACAACCCAAAGAAATTTCTAAGCAAAACAGGAAAAAACCCCTTCAAGGCTTCAACCCATTCGGTTCCCCAACTGAAAACAAGAAAAAACCCCAAAAATTTCTCCACCCATTCAGCCATTCTCAACCCACAACAAAGGACCAACCATGAACCACCTTAAATAGTTAAATCATAGTTACAACTCACAACAATTTGAACCCAAAATCAACAACTCCAAAGAACTAGAAACCGAAAATCACAAAGAACCCACAGCAATTTGAACCCAAAATCAACAAACTGTGAACTGAATTACCGAAGTCACCGAACTGTGAGTCTGAAGGGCCTGAAAGGCTGACCGGCTGAAGCACAAACCGTGACTGTGAGGCGCCGTGGCTGTGTGTGACTCTGGGAGGCGTCGTCGCCGTCATGGGCTCGTGGACGTGGTTGCGTGAACGGCGGGTGACCGACTGATTCGGAGTCTCGGAGAGTCGAACTGAACGAACGAAGGAAAGTGAAAAATGAAAGTGTGCGGCGCTATTGAGTACTGGCTAGGTTTCATACTTTCATCTTTCATTTTTTTTTTTTTTTTTTTTTTAGCCGGGTTATAATCGTGTTGGCGGGTCAACCCGCGGGTTGACCCGCCAACACGATTATAATCGGGTCGTAATCGGGTCGACCCGATTACGACCCGAACCCGATTATAATAAACCCAAACCCGGTTTTTTCGTGTCGTGTTCGTGCCGGGTTCGCGGGTCGTGTCAAAAATTGCCAACCCTAGTGAATGGTAGTTTTTCCGTACAAAAAATTTGGTCCTCATCGACCAAGTTATTATTATTTCAAAGATGTGCACAGTTTTTAGGAGTATCTTATATTTTCTTTTGTGTGTATCTTGCCTTTTCACTTTAGGACATTTCAATAATAAAAACAAATTACATTTTTCGTAGAAAAAAAGAATAAAAAAACAATATAAGAAGACAAACATATGGGGTGGGAATAAGCTTGTTCCTTTTTACAAAGTAATAAACACATACGTGTGTGTGTGTGTGTGTGTGTATATATATATAATGATTGTTGCACAACTCTGGATTATGGTTCTAACTCTATATATAAATTTTATCAAGAAGAGAATTATAGTTCTAATTAGTGTTATAGGTTAGGATTTTGCTGGTACCCCTTGTTGGGGGTGAATGTCAATAACAAAATCACAGCGGAAATTACCTACCCCTCTTTGTGCAAATTAAATAGTCAATCTAGCTAGCATCATAATATCAACTCACCCAAAAACAATGCAGAAAAATAAATCCAACAACCACCACAAGCAAGACACCAAAATTTTTTACGTGAAAAACCCTCCGGTGTGAAGGGAAAAACCACGGGACCTAGTCCAGTTAAAACTTCCACTATCAACAATAATGGGCTTACAAATTGTCTTCTCTAGAACAATATCTAGAGGTTATCACCACATCAAGAATACACACATTCTTGGATTAAAACATAAATTCATCACCATAAAGTGGATTCCAACAACAACAAAGAAAGGTCTCACCAAGTGGGGATGAACAACCGAGCAACTGGAGAGGAAGTACAACGATCGACACCAGTCAATACGTAGCCCTTGTCGTCAGGAACAACATACTGAAATTTCATCAAGATCGGACCATAGATGACCCTCCAATCTCTGATGGAAATGGCTATGTGAAAAATCACATTTTTCTCTCCTCCCTCTCTGTTTTTGGACGAAGCTCACTCCCTCCAAAACTCTCTGTTTTTTTTTCTCCCTCACACGGCTGTAAAACCAGCCAGCCTTCCTTTCTTTTCTCCTTTTTTTTTTTTTTTTTTTTTTTTTTTTTTTTTTCATTTTGGACGCAAGTCACGCATTGTGCGTGACCTGTTCCTGGCCAACAGAAACAGAGGCGCAGCCTCTGTTTCTTTTGGCTCAAGGGTTGGTCCCCCACATAGGAGGGACCACCCAACAAATCTCCCCCTCCCGACTACGCGGGGGGCTCCACCAAGCCCGCTTTCCTTCTACAAATTTCAAGCTTTTGCGTAGGCAACATTTTTGTCATCATATCTGAACCATTATCATCAGTATGGATTTTCTCAATCTGCAACAATTTCTCATCCAACGCATCATGAATCTAATGATACATAACATCAATATGTTTGGATCTTGAGTGAAAAGTTGAATTCTTACTGAGGTGGATGGCACTCTGACTGTCACAGTAAAGCAAATAACTCTCTTGTTGTAGACCCAGTTCTTGTAAGAACTTTTTCATCCATAACAATTCTTTGGCAGCTTCTGTGATAGCAATGTACTCTGCATCTGTAGTAGACAAAGCAACACATTTCTGCAATCTGGATTGCCATGACACTGCTCCCCCTGAATAAGTAATCAGGTACCCTGAAGTAGACTTTCTAGAGTCAATATCGCCGGCCATATCTGCATCTGTAAACCCATCAAGCACCTGCTTACCGTTACCAAAGCACAAACATACCCTCGAAGTACCTCTGAGATACCTGAGAATCCATTTCACAGCTGCCCAATGTTCTTTGCCGGGATTAGAAAGGAACCGACTGACAACTCCAACAGCATGAGCGATATCAGGCCTCGTGCACACCATGGCATACATCAAGCTACCCACAGCTGAAGCATAAGGCACTTTCTTCATTTCTTCATTTTCTTTCTCACTTGTAGGACTTTGCTTTGAACTTAGCTTCAAATGACCTGCAAGTGGAGAGCTCACTGGTTTTGCCTTGCTCATGTTGAACCTGTCCAATACCTTCTCAATATAACTCTCTTGTGATAGCCACAATCTTCCATTTTTCCTATCACGAGAGATCTTCATACCAAGAATCTGTCTTGCGAGTCCCAAGTCCTTCATAGCAAAGGACTTACTCAACTCCTCCTTCAATCTGTAAATTCTGCTAGTGTCACGACCAACTATCAACATATCGTCCACGTATAGCAAGGGAATAACAAATTCTCCATCTGAGAACTTCTTTACAAATACACAATGATCAGAAGTAGTTTTGTCATACCCGTGCTCAACCATGAAGGAATCAAATTTCTTGTACCACTGTCTCGGTGCCTGCTTGAGTCCGTACAAGCTCTTTTTCAACTGACACACTAGATGTTCCTTACCTCTAGTTGTAAACCCCTCTGGTTGCTCCATATATATTTCATCCTCCAAGTCACCATGAAGGAAAGCAGTCTTCACATCAAGCTGTTCAATCTCCAAATTCATATTGGCAGCCAAACCTAGAACAACTCTGATAGAAGACATCTTCACCACGGGTGAAAAAATTTCTTCAAAGTCAATACTCTTCTTCTGACTAAACCCCTTCACAACCAGTCTTATCTTGTACCTTGGTTGTGATCTGTTTAGTTCAATCTTGCATCTGAACACCCATTTATTCTTGAGTGCTCTTTTTCCCTTAGGCAGTTCCACCAAATCATATGTGTGGTTCTCATGCAAGGATTTCATCTCTTCTTGCATGGCTTTTTGCCACTCATTTTTCTGGTCATGTAACATAGCCTCCTGATAACTTTCTGGCTCTCCCCCATCAGAAAGTAACACATACTCATCAACTGAATATCTTCTGGAAGGTTGACGCTCTCTGGTAGATCTCCTCAACTGAATCTCAGTAGATGGCTCTGAGGAAGCTTGCTCTAGGTGCTCTTCTGACTCCACATTATCAACTGCGGATTCACCATCTCTACCAACTGTGTCAACATGTTCTTCTTGTTCATCTCTCATGTGTTCATCATGTGTCACACAAGGAGGAACAACTGGACCCAAATCAACACGTTCTTCATAGAGAGACTCTGACTTTTTAGTCTGTTCCATGTCTTCAATGGTTTGATCTTCAAAGAAAACAACATCTCTGCTCCGTATGATTTTCTTAGAAACTGGATCCCAAAGTCTATAACCAAACTCTTCATGTCCATAACCCAGGAAGATACACTGTTTAGCCTTGCTATCAAGTTTGGACCTCTCATCTCTAGGAACATGAACAAATGCCTTGCAGCCAAACACTCTCAAGTGCTCAAAAGAAACATCTTTCCCTGTCCACACCTTTTGAGGAAAGTCACAATTCAAAGGAACTGACGGAGAAAGATTGATCAAGTCAATTGCGGTCTTCATTGCCTCACCCCAAAAGGATTTAGGCAATTTTGCATGAGAGAGCATAAACCTGATTCTTTCACAAATAGTTTTGTTCATTCTCTCTGCTACGCCATTATGCTGCGGAGTCTTGGGCACAGTTTTCTCAAGCCTAATACCATGGCTTCTGCAGTACTCTTCAAACGGACCTCTGTATTCACCACCATTATCTGCTCGAACACATTTCAGCTGCCTCCCAGTTTCTCTTTCAACCTTCATGTGAAAGGCTTTGAACACATCCAACACCTGATCTTTAGTTTTCAAAGCAAAAACCCACACTTTTCTAGAATGATCATCAATAAATGTCACATAATAAAGTGCACCACCAAGAGTTTTAGTGTTCATAGTGCAGACATCAGTGTGAACTAAATCAAGAATATTAGTCTTTCTTGATTGTGGGGATTTATGAAATGAAACTCTTCTTTGTTTTCCAACAAGACAATGAGTACAGGGCATTAGTGACGTACCTTTGATATTAGGTAGGAGCTGCTTCTTGGCAAGAACTTGAAGTCCCTTCTCACTCATGTGACCAAGCCTCTTGTGCCATAGCTCAGTGGAAGTTTCATTCTCAACAACATTCACATCTCCCTTAACTAATCTTGCTTCAGTCTTGTAGAGAGTGTTAATCTTCTTTCCCCTGGCTAAAATAAGAGAACCCTTGCAAAGTTTCCATTGTCCACCTCCAAGGTAATTATGGTAGCCTTCATCATCAAGCTTCCCAATGGAAATCAAGCTGAAGCGCATCTCAGGAACATATCTGACATCTTTGAGAAGCAATTTGCATCCAATGCTGGTTTCTAACTGTATATCTCCCATGCCCACAATTTCACATTTTGCTTCATTTCCCATCCTGACCCAACCAAAGTTTCCACTGGTGTAGGAAGAGAAGAAATCTCTATGTGGTGTAATATGAAAGGAAGCTGCCGTATCAACTACCCACATAGACTCATGACATGCGAGATTAACATAAGCATATTCACAAACAACGAAATCATCACCATCAGATGCAACTGCTGCAGTGTCTTTTTCTTCTTTTGATTCTTCACCTTTTTCTTTCAACTGTTCATTTTTAAATTTTCTGCACTGTCTCTTCATATGCCCAAGCTTGCCATAGTGAAAACATTTTATCTCTTTTCTTGTCTTGGATATTCCCCTTGACTTGTCATGACTGTCATCACCACGAGGTTTTCTGCTTTTACTTCTCCCCCGCTTTTCTGTAACAAGTGCCTCTGTATGAGAAGAAATACCATGCTCTTTTCTTCTTGCCTCTTCATTGAACATGCTGTCTTTTACCATACCCATAGTCATTACACCGTTGGGAGCCGAATTGCTGAGTGACACTACCAATGTTTCCCAACTGTCCGGCAAAGAACTCAACATAAGTAATGCTTGCACCTCATCATCTAGTACAAGTTTCATGGTAGACAACTCATTCAATAATCCTTGAAAATTACTCAAATGCTCCGTAACACTTTGCCCATCTTTGTACTTCAAATTCACAAGCCTTCTTATCATAAAGGCTTTGTTCTGAGCAGTCTTTCGCTCATAAAGACTCTCTAACTTCAACCAAAGTAAGTAAGCATCAACTTCTTTGGCTACATGATGGAAGACACTTTGATCAACCCATTGCCTAATATGTCCGACGGCTTTCCTATTTAATTTCTTCCATTCATCATCGGTTTTGGCATCCGGTTTAATCCTATTTAACTCAATAGGCTCAAACAATTCTTTACAATACAAAATATCTTCCATCTTAGTCTTCCAAATTGAATAATTGGAAGCCGTGAGTTTAACCATGCTATTAGATGACTCCTCCATTTAATTTACACAGCAATTTCACAACCAAAGCTCTGATACCACTTTGTTGGGGTGAATGTCAATAACAAAATCACAGCGGAAATTACCTACCCCTCTTTGTGCAAATTAAATAGTCAATCTAGCTAGCATCATAATATCAACTCATCCAAAAACAATGCAGAAAAATAAATCCAGCAACCACCACAAGCAAGACACCAAAATTTTTTACGTGAAAAACCCTCCAGTGTGAAGGGAAAAACCACGGGACCTAATCCAGTTAAAACTTCCACTATCAACAATAATGGGCTTACAAATTGTCTTCTCTAGAACAATATCTAGAGGTTATCACCACATCAAGAATACACACATTCTTGGATTAAAACATAAATTCATCACTATAAAGTGGATTCCAACAACAACAAAGAAAGGTCTCACCAAGTGGGGATGAACAACCGAGCAACTGGAGAGGAAGTCCAACGATCGACACCAGTCAATGCGTAGCCCTTGTCGTCAGGAACAACATACTGAAATTTCATCAAGATCGGACCATAGATGACCCTCCAATCTCTGATGGAAATGGCTATGTGAAAAATCACATTTTTCTCTCCTCCCTCTCTGTTTTTGGACGAAGCTCACTCCCTCCAAAACTCTTTGTTTTTTTTTCTCCCTCACACGACTGTAAAACCAGCCAGCCTTCCTTTCTTTTCTCCTTTTTTTTTTTTTTTTTTTTTTTTTTTTTCATTTTGGACGCAGGTCACGCATTGTGCGTGACCTGTTCCTGGCCAACAGAAACAGAGGCTCAGCCTCTGTTTCTTTTGGCTCAAGGGTCGGTCCCCCACGTAGGAGGGACCACCCAACACCCCTAACTATACAGAGCCTAACTTTCTCTCTAATGAATTAAGATTGCTTGATTGGCCTAATTATCTTAAAAAATCTTTTACATTCAATTTTTTTAAAAGGAACATTGTTGAGTTAAGTACATGTTATAGGCACCTCAAAGGATTAGAGGGAGTCCTGGTACAATTACTGTTTTTAATATTTATTTGGTTTCAATTGCATTGTAAACTTCTTCTTTCAAAGTTCAAACTAATTTGTCCTCTTTTATCTAGACTGAATTTCCAAAACATGACAAGTATGGATTTCCTTGGTTGTAAATTCCTTAAAAAAATTCCAGATCTTTCAAAGATCCCAAATTTAGCGAGATTGATTCTTGATGATTGTGGAGGTTTAGTTGAGGTTCATTGTTATGTTGGATTTCTTGGTAAGCTCGTTTATTTGAGTCTTAATGACTGCTCTAATATTACGAGTTTGAGATCTCTAGAGTCACTTTCTCCTTGGGGGCTGCTCAAGGCTTAAGAAATTTCCTGAAATTGAGTATCGAATGGAATGTTTAAAAAACATTGAATTTCAAGATACTGGTATAGAGGAACTACCTTCATCCACTGAGTACCTCGTTAGGGTTAAAGATTTAGATCTAAGTGGTTGCACAAACCTTATGGATCTTCCGTATAACATTTTTCAGTTGCAACATTTAGAGCAACTTTCTTTCAATGGTTGTACTGGTATAAAAGAGATGCCTTCATCTATTGGGTGCCTGGGCAAGATTGAAAGATTAGATCTAGGTGGTTGCACAAACCTTATGAATTTCCTAGGTAACAATGTTCTAACAGAATCAGATTTCTTGATTCAACGTGATTGCCCATTGGGTTTGGTTATAGCCGTAATTTAGCTGGCTAGCTCAGATCATGTGTGGTTGAATTTCCATGGTTCATACCAATCTCAGCTGAAGATGGATAATCTTCGAGTTAGATTTATATGCGAGTGTAAAGATACAGAGTCAGTGTTTTTTAAAACTTGCGGATACCATCTAAAATATATATAAGAAGAGGAAGCGATAGATTTAATTGATGATATTGAAGATGATGGAAACCATGTTTGTTGGAGATGATTTCAGGTTGGTAGCCTCTGCCTCTGTATTATGTTCATCCATTCTTCTCTGCTTGCTGCTTGTTGATCAGCTAGGGACTGACTGACCATGGTTGTTTATTTAGGTAACTTTCACATTCAAATTCACATTCGCATTATGGGACAAAAAATTTCTAGTTTAATTAGCATCTGCAGACTAATCACCAACAGTATAATTAATCAAGCAAATTTGGAGCAAAATTGTTATGATATGCTTCAAATTCCTTCTAGCCATCTAGGCTTATTGAAGAATTTTATTTTGCTCTGGGTTTGTGTGTTTTGCAGGGGACTTGCATAATCTAGCAGGAGAGTCGCATGCTGCAACTTCCACTTCAGATGTCATGTTAGTGGTTTTATTCTTCATAGTCTCTCTTTATAATTTTTTTTTTTTAAGTGTTTAAGGTTAAATTATCCAAGCTATTATAATTGAATTGTGTGGCAAGGAATTGACTTGCAATTCTTAGTTAAATGTTTAGCAACTTTACATCTTATAGTCAGTCTCTATTTGTCATGGAGGAAGCCGCCTAAATGAGACTCAAATTATAATTGTTAATGACTTGCATCTCTTTTTATTTTTTATTTTTTGTTTTTTTTTTATTGATTTACTTTGCTAAGGCACTTCTTAATCATGGCCATGCTCGTTTGTAATATTGGAATTAACCCGATTCAAAGATCAAGTTAGAATTTTTTTTCACAAATTTGCTTCTTTTTTCTGTCTTTCTTTCTATTTTTGTATATTCTTTTAATTTAAGCAACAACTACAAAAAGAAAATGAGTTGTTCTGACATAAAAGCTTGATTACAGTGTCACTAGGAATAAATGGAGAAGGGATCATTATCTATATCAATTAACCAACGAATTCCATGACCATTTATATCTAATTATATATAGAAAAGCACAATTACTAAGCCATGAAAGACTGTTTTTTCATTCCTTAATTGAAGGAATTAATATAAGCGTTGTAGATGCTCAGCCCATGTTGAACTAGAGGAGGGCTAGCTAGAGATCTTTTCATCAACCCCCTATTGCTTAGCCAACTCTCTCAATCTAATTTCATGTTGGAGTTGAATTTGCAGGGTACTCTTACCAAACAATCCATGGCTATCTCATCAGGTGGGCTCGGAATCAACTACTGCTGTTGTTTGAGTTTCTGGAAATTCTCGGCACTGTTCTCCGCTTCTCTTTCAAGAGTCAAAAATATTTATGAAATTTAATGCGGAATTTATGATTCTTACTGACTATGATATGTACATGGCTGTGAATATTTTCATTTTTTGGTTTAAATAAAAAAGTGTTGTATGATATGAAGAATGACATTCTTTGATTGAAGCTGGTACTTTCGGATTTGCATGTTGCATTGAAATAAGTTCATGTGTTAGCCTTTTGTTTTGGATTGATAAGTAAAAGGCTATTGGGATTGATGTTCAAAATGGATGACATTTTGGAAGCATCACTATTTCGTGACGTAAAATTTTATGAAGCTTATGTATCAAACGTCATTATTTTGTGACACCTAATGTATAAAGCACGTTAAAGTTTTGTGACATTTTCTGTGTAAATGTCACAAAATTATGTCGTTTACACAATAAACATCATAAACATTCCACATACAATTTAAGTCATTTAATTGCTAAACAATGTAAATTTTCTTTTAAACAAAAAATGGTTATTATATGAAATTTCCCCCTTTTTTAAATCTGTTTCACCTCATAAAACATCTGCAAAATAACTTAATCGAAAACAAAATCATATATATAGGCAAAATACTATCATTAGATTGCTAACAAATACTTCAAACAATGTTTCAACTATATCCAAAACAAAACCATACACAATTTTATATACGCTATTGAAATTGCCATTATTTCAAAATAAGCAAACACCTAAAGCAATTTACTCATAGTACCACTGCTTCCTTAATTACAAAAAACCTAAAAAAACGAAGACCAAAACATCATATTGTTTCGTTTGACGTCCTGTTGTATATCAACCTTGTTCTGGACCAATAAAATTCAAAAGTTGCTCTAAATCCTACAGTCAGGGAAAAAAAATGTTAGGGTCATCCATATAGTAGTAAAATAAATCAATACTAATCAAAACAATGTATGCTTAAGTGAAAACAGGGAAAACAATATTAGCGGTGTTAACATGGAATAATGCCTTTGTTGTCTTAAAATCCTACATAGATTCGTCCTTAAGGCCCCAAACGAAACAATAATTTCACTCTCTAGCTATTTCATGTAACAAAGGAGAGATGATTGAATCATCGATCCAGTATGATTCAAGACAAAGAACAATCATCCAAAGGAAGGAGATTGAAGAAGACCTTGCCCATAAAATGAAGCAAATATTTGCTTTTGCAGTAAGCTGTAATTGGTTTATCTCTGTAAAATAATAGATAATCTATACTAAAAGAATATAATATAATTAAGTGCAGGTAAAATAAGGATAAGGAGATGATTAACTAGGATGACAAGAAATGAATTAATAAACAAGCAATTCACTGGTGTAAAATGAAGGTAGACAACATAAGAAAGATTCAGCTAACATGGTTTTGTCATGCATAGGCAATGAAGATAAGTGACTGCAACAATAAGAAGTGTTTTGCTTCAAGCCAAATGCAATAGACCAAAACAAGGAAGGTCAATAAGAAAATAGTGAAAGAAAGCGTAATAGCCTACATTTCAATAGACATGGCACTAAAGAAAGCTGAATGTGGCCAGGGGCTTGGGTAGTAGACCCCAACCGACTCTGATGAAACTTGGTTGAGTTCGATCAATTGCATCTTGTGAAGTCAGTCATTGAGAAAGGAGATTTCGGTCTCGATTAGTTTACAAGATTGAATGGCCCATTCTCCTCCATCCCCTCGATTCGATTGTTTTCCAAGAATATTGTTGAGCCGGGTATGTAAGCCATGTATCTGGGAGGAACTTAAAAGAAGGGCTTTCGGTTTTTTGTCCTGTTTTGGTCTTGTAGCTATTACTATCAAAATGATGCATCTGATCTATGTTAGACTTCATCAATTCCGAAAAAAAAAAAGAAAAAAAAAAGAAGGCCAAAACAAAAACCAAAAAAAAAAGAAAAGGTTAATGCAATATTGATCACCCAAAAGTCTACTGGTACTAGCAGTTGCTCCAACTAAAGCAGTGGTTAAAAAATTTAAATGCCTGCAAACTCTGTTATCTGAGACATGTCTGCAGAAACTCTAAGGGAGAGAAACAAGGATTATAAAAATTGAAACAGAAGCCAATCCAGTATGATTCAAGACGAAGATTCCCATTATTTCCCAAAAAATGAAGGTTGGTAATGAGCTAAGAAAAGATGTTACTAAGTTGACAGCACCAATCTAGAGAAAAAATACACACACACACACACATATATATATTCACCTTGTTTCAAACATTCGGATAAGTAGTTGAAACCTATATGCTAAATCCCCAAACTTGATAAGTGGTAGAAAAGATACCATATATGCTAAATCCCCAAACTTCCAAGCACATTCATTAGCTTCATTCTAATCTATCAAAATCTATTGCACCTCCTTACTTCTCAACTAAGGAGGTGTATTCGCTAGAATTTGGGACTATTTACAATAAAACCAGACTTGCAAAACATAAAACACAACAACCCAACAAGCCATGTAGATAACAAAGTTGCTTAAGTAGGGAAGCAACCAAAAATTCGTAAAATAAGTGCAACTAAATATTGTTACTTAACATACCTTCTGATTTATCTTTCGCCGTCATCTCCCGCTTGATCATTGTCATCGACCGCAATTGGGTGTTCACCTATAACAAGAGCGGAATCATAATGTTAATGACTTTATGCCAATTAATATGTATTGTGTTATATTACGTCACATGACATTTAAACTCAGCAATTCCTAGTTTAGAAATGAAACCAAAATAAAACATCACCTGCTCCAGTACCCACGGATGATTTGGGCATCACAGGTGGAGAAGTTGAGTTTGGAATAATGTTTAGCGCATTGTCCCTATGCGCATTCCCTTCCACAAGCATGGCAAGAAGCTATCTCATTTGAGTCATCTCACTCTCTTGTTTCTCATGCGCCATTTGTATCTACGTAACTTGAGCTTTCAGTTGATTAACTTCACTTACAAGTTCAGGATCTTGGGAAGCCGATGTTGATGCCCTACACGAACTGCTCCTAGATCTATCCGGTGTTGGCCCCAATCCCAATCCACGAACACACCCAGGATTTTCAGGGCCCATTACCTGCCCGTACACATCCTTTGGGGACCATGGTATTATGCCATGTGTACACGATCTAGATGTTGGAGTATCCTACTACATGAGTTCCTTCATCTTATCCTATAATTAAGTTCAAACTTATCATCTATTTAGATCAATTATACGAGACAAAATGATATAAAAAATAAAGGATGCGTATAAACTTTAAGAAATCATAATATAACATTTGCACTTCAGATTTTTTCCTTGGCCTTATCATTGATGGGGTGTCATCACTTTTTGTGTGAGTTTATATAAACAGTTCGCCCGTTGTGGGGGTATACCCTACCTTTGTCTCCTACAATAATAGAATTTTTGTACAGAACCTATCAAACAATGTATCTTGAAATACCCAAAGTACATACCCGCTCATCAACAACTCGGGCAATGCTTTTCAACCCCAAGGTGTGCGAAAATTCCTGCATGCCACGTCTTTGCCTATTCTTCTCTGGTCTTTCCTATACATTTGCATTATTATTAATATTGTGATAAATATATGTATGTAAAATATTTAATACGGTAATGGTCATGTGTTATTACCCAATCTTTATCGGTTAGCCATGTTTCAATTACGACCACTATGCCATCCGCATCTTATAGGTGGATGTTCGGCGTGGTTTGCAACACATCTTCAAGTTTTTCACCCTGCTTGAGTTGCAGAGATTGCTTCAAGGTGTGCTTGAAATCTTTTCTTTTCTTTCCAAAATCCTTGAAGGCAATATCTAAAACTCTTTCCATAGGTACACCGAGCTCCACATAGAATTTTTTCTGCATAAAAGTTAGAATTGCATATCATTAAATATTTTGCCACTAATAAGTTTAACAATGATTACAAAGTAAAATTTTAAAAAAAAAATTAAAAATAAAAAAATAAAAAAATCTCAAAACATGCACCCTACCATAAGAGCATCCATGATATCTTGTTTTTGTTGTGTTGGTACCTTCCTCCAATCGCGTGTGAAAATCACAAAGTTTCCCAGTTCTGATGATCAACTTCGCACTAAGTCTACGAAATTTCAATCCTGTGGTGCCTACAGGCACACCAAGCCTATTACACCGCAATACCACCTTCTCACCTTCTGGGATGCGCCAACATCCGTAGGTAAAGGGACTTTCCTTGAAGTTATTACCTTTTATGTTGGCTACTGTTTTTTTTTTTTTTGGGGATAAATCTTTCCTTTCGAGGCACACCTGGAGGATTTGGTCAACAAGGAAGCTGCAGAGAAGTCTAATGCTACAAAAGAAGCTTTCTTAGCAAAGCTTGCTCTTGATGCCAAGAAGAACACTAACAAAGGAGATATACGAGGGTCGGGAAATTAAATCAAAGGATAAAAAGAAGAAAAAGGTTCATAGAAAGGCTATAAAGGTTTTGAGGTTTGTATCACTAGTTTTGTTCTGTTTCTTTTTACTATAGCAAATGTTGTCTTGTATATAAAATGTATTATATAAAGTAACGTCAATATAATATTCAATTCCTATATTGTAACCAGCAAGGGGTAGTAAGGAGCAGCATCCCACCAGTGTGCCTTTTGTTGGTTCAAGTGAGCTGCAGCATTGCAGTCAATCTGGATCAGTCCTAGACTTCCGGAAACTTTCATACAGAGAGACGGCAACCAGTGAGAAGAATGAGAGAGAGAGAGAGTTTTAGGCTTAAAGATCCTGTGTTTTCCTCACCATTTTATTTGGTGTTTTTTAGCCAACGTGTTAGTGTTTTATTGGAGGCTGTAAAAATGTTGTTTTGCGGTAGGTACGGATGGTAGGTTTTCTCTTTAAGTATTATTAAGTTTTTAAAGTTAAACATCACATAGGGAATTACCTCTATTATTATCAAATACGGAGAATCAAGCATGTGCCTTGCATGTGCATTCCAACTAGTTCTGTTATCAAATCACATAGATAAATTTAACAATTTTTCCTTAGAAATTAATACTACATAAATGTACAAGATGACCAACAAGTTGAGGCCATAAACGCCACTGTGGATAGCTATCTTCTATGGGGTTAAATGTTGTGAGAAACACCACTATCAACCAAAGCACTCGTTCGTCATGGACCTTTGCACACAAAATGTTATCACTATGTGTGAGCCAGTTGTTATCACTATGTGTGAGCCAGTTGACCCGTGGTGTCGTCCACAAATGGCCACTCTAGAATACCCTAATTAAAAAAAAAAAAAAAAAAAAAAAAAAAAAAAAAAAAAACTTGAACGTCAAAAAATTGTTAAGAGCATTCCTAATGACTTAGTCATTTTGAAGTTTTAGTTAGAATAGTTAATCATTCCTCTAAAACCCTCCCCCATTAAATTATGCACAAAAAGAAAAATGCAAAATGCATTGGTGAACATGTTTCATATTACCGACTTGATTCTTTCTTTGATTGAGGCATCCTTCGATGGTAAATATTGCTATAACCATATCGGACAGTACTAAATTTTTACTACATATTGCGACATGCTTACTTGCTATTATTAATTTTTATTTTTTTTTTGAAAAAATTAAAACCTGTCAAAAAATCGGCCCAAATTAAAGAGTTGTTTTCAAACTGCCAGTTATAAACATGATAACCGCTAACCAGCGATTATAAAAATAACCGCTAACCGCCTAGGCGGAGGCGGTTGTTAAAATTCAATAACCGCCTCAGGCGGTTACGGTTAGCGATTTTAGCCAATAACCTTTAATCGTAACCGCTTGTACAGTCCTACTCTTATGTGGCAATTGCTACATCAATTAATAGCTTAAAAATATTAATTAGAGGAGAGTCCACATAACCCCCTCAAATATCATCCAATTGACAAGAGTAATGCTACACATCATCCTCTTGTCCTCCTTTTGTCCTCCCAAATTTGATGTGGCTCTTAAAATCACCATTGAATTTATGATAGATCATTATTGAATTTTGATCCAATGGTGATTTTAAGAGCCACATCAATTTTGGGAGGACAAAAGGTGGACAAGAAGATGATGTGTAGCATTACTCAATTGACAATGTCATCTTAAACTTTCAATTGTGACAATGCCTCCCAAACTACTAAAAATTGTCAATGTCCCCCAACGTCGAAAATACCCGTAATAAAATTTTAATTATGGGTAAGGATGATGGAGGAATTTAAATAGCACAAGTGAGAAGCAACCAAGCAAGCACCATTCATTATCTCTAGCTTTCAGTCGCTAATTAAGGAATTTCTTGGCTGTGGCAAACGTGGTGTCTAAAGTCATGCTTAATTAGGGAGTTGTAAGGATAAATAATTTCTTTAGATTTTCTAAGATAATAATACCGCAGTAAAATCCATAAAATTTGAACAATCAATGTGTTAAGATCTTGTTATCTTAATATTTAGAGTAATGCTATATATAAGAATTTTATCCTTCATTTTTATCCACATAAAAGATATAATTTTTAAAATTACCATTCGATCAATTGTAATTTTAAAAGCCACATTACTTTTGGATATATAACTCCTATGTATAACAAATGGGAAGAGAAAGAAAAAATATAAACTAAAGATGAAACCCTATGCGGAATTATTTGATTGGTTGATACATGAGATGACAGAAAACCATTGACAACTCCTTTTGAGAAAGCTTTTTGCTTTTTTAGCGCCAAAAAATATATATATATATATATATATTAATTAACAAACAATTCTAAATACAAAGCACTCAAAACTATTTTTACTTTTATATCACATCATTACACTTTTTCAACTAAAAAGCACAAAGCACAGTTTCTTCTTATGTAACCAGGCAGGATCAATACTATTGGAAGAATGGTTCCAATATAATATATGCTCCCATACTAGGCAAGTGTTTCGTGCTGCAGGCTTAATACCTGTCCAATACAAGCATATAAGCATAAGAACCTTGAAAGCAACAAGCTTTGGATCCCAAAGAAAATTGATTAAGTGGCTGTGTGTGTGTGTGTTGTAGTCCTCTGGTGCCTAGGGCTAGAAGTCCATATCTACCTTGGGTCTGAAGTATTTCAATTCTAGTAGTTGTATATTTCAATAAGAGTACGTCTTTAAGATGTCTCAGTGTTGGAATCTCCGAGTCAATACAGGTTTAGAAGTCTTTGAGTTTGTTTTGCAGTAAGAGAAAATTGTTAGGGTTGTAAGTATATTTAAATATTGTTCTAGAGCTACTAAAATATAGAGAGAAGTTTATTCCAAACATATGTTTGAAGGAGGTCCATGTTCCCTCTAATAACCTATCTAAATTATCCCGTTACGAACTTGATATTCAGGTTCGTAACAGAGAGTGTGTGTGTGAGAGAGAGAGAGAGAGAGAGTAACCACGAAACCAACACAGGAGTAGTTTGGAACCAAAAGTGTGTAAGCAAAGTTCAAACTTGACAAGACCCATAGTTGGAGGCAGAGCTTGCTGCCACCTGTAAATGACTGCTTGGACAGAAACCAAATAGTAAAGACAAAGAATAACAAAGCACAAGGGGAATAAGGGAGGATTGATCAATACCTCTTGAACCAGCAATCATCAATGCTGACTGAACAAAGAAGATGATGTACCCAGATATAATCCCTGTAATTTGCGGAGACAAGAAGGAAAAGAAAAGAGGTAAATTGGTGTAGAAGTTGAAATTAAAGATGAAAAAAGGTTAACAGTTCCATTAATAAACTTGATCAAAGAAAAGGGAAAACAACATAAGAAACACAAGAATTCAAGAAACCCACAAAACAGCTTTTGGTACAAAATTAACAAATCTAAATACAAATTCAAAATATCTATTAAAAAAAATACAAATCCAAAATGCTACAAATTCAAATAACCAAAGACGTAGACACTACAAAAAAAGTTGTAATTAGCCGCGTGTCTACAGTAACTGTTACTGTAGACACGCGGCCATCTAGCCATGTGTCTTAATGACAACGTGGCAAATTGTTTACGAAAAACAAGTAGCCACGTGTAATAAATCCACGCAGCCAATTGGCCGCGTGTATTTTGTACAAGCGTCCAATTGGCCGCGTGTATTTATTACACGCGGCCAATTGGCCACGTTTATTTTTTACACGCGGCCAATTGGCTGCGTGTATTTTTTACACGCTGCCAATTGGCCGCGTGTATACAATAAACGTGGCCAATTCCAATTTTCTCACTTTTATTTTTTTCTTCTGGAACCGCCGCCTTCTTTGACTTTTCTTATCCTTTATTTTTTCTTTTTTTTTCTCCCTTCGGCGGTAATGGATGGACGGCACATACTGAATATTCAGTATTATTTATTTTTATTTTTTTTATAAACGGCGACGTGGTTTTGAGCCACGTCGCCACAGGTCCAGGTGCTCCGTGCGGGAATTGTCCCGCGCGGCACCTGGCCACACATTTCGAACAAAAATAAAATAAAATTATTAATACTAAAATGGACGGTATAGTTCTCTCTCTCTCTCCAGTCCGGTTTGTAATATACTCCTCAGTTTCTCTCTCTCTCTCTCTCTCTCTCTCTCTCTCTCTCTCTCTCTCTCTCTCTCTCTCTCTCTCTTTCTCTCTCTCTCTCTCTCTCACAGTACCACCGGGCAGCGAATCCGACCACCACACGTTCCGGCCTCAACTGGAACTCGCCGGATCGGTGACGTAGGAACTCACCGGATCCAGTGAGTTCTCTCTCTCTCTCTCTTTCTCTCTCTCTCTCTTGTGTGGATCTCTCTTTCTTATCCCTTGATGTTTCGATGATGTAGGGATCGGAGGACTGGCCGGAAGAAGAAACTTGATTTTTGTAGTTTTGAACCTAATTTCTGGCGACTGGAAGACTTTGTTGGTGATTTTTTGCTGTTTTGTTGGTATTTTGGGCCATAATGAAAATTTTCGAAGATTTTGCTGTTTTGTTGATATTTTGCTGTTATGTTGGTATTTTTTGCTGTTTCGGTGCTGTTAATTTTGTTAGATTAATCTGTTGTTTTGTTGTTACCGGCCTCGAAGATGTTTTCGGAAGGGAAAAAATAATCTGTTGTTTTGTTGGTGGTTTTTTGGCCAGAATGAAAATTTCCAGATATTTTGCTGTTTTGTTGATATTTTGCTGTTATGTTGGTATTTTTTGCTGTTTCGGTGCTGTTTTGTTGGATTAATCTGGTGTTTTGTTGTTGCTGGCCTCGAAGAAGTTTCCGGCAAGGGGAAGAAAAAAAAAGGTTGTTCTGGCGAAAGAAAATACCGGTGAAAAAAAAAAAAAAAAAAAAAAAAAAATTAGAGAAGCCTTCTTCTCTTTTTTTTTTAAAAAAAAAAAAAACTGAAGCATTTGGCCACGTGTGCTACAGTACATGCGGCTAATTGTTGGCCGCGTGTACTGTAGCACACGTGGCCAAGTGGCCACGAATATTTAAGTACACGCGGCCAACTGTTAGCCGCGTGTACTGTAGTACACGTGTCTAATTGTCAGCCACGTGTATTAAAATACACATGGCGAAATGTGCATTTAGTGTCATCCGGGTTCACCACGTGTTTTCACATGGCCACTTGCACGTGGCCAACTGTTTGCCACGTGTACAGTGACCGTACACGTGGCGAAATGCAAGTGGCTAAAAACAATTTTTTTTTGTAGTGAGAAATTTTACAAAATCAATTTCAAAGATAAGTAGCACCCACTTCCACAACCTTAAAACATCTCCTTCCAACATTTCTGTTATTCGTTGTGGGTTTCCATCAAGGTCCTCTAGTATTATTTATCATTGCCGATGAATTTATGCCACAAAAATTCATAAAGCAAAATACTATAACAGCACGACCAAGACCCCCAAATAAAGCAATATTAATTTCAAAAAGTAAAAAAATCGGCTTTGAATCTCCCCCTCCCCTCCCTCGAAGCAAAAATTCAGTTGTAATGAAATATAAAATCCACATCTTAATTACAAAATAAGAGTATAAATAAGTCAAGTATTTACATTATTATAGCCCAAGTGACTGCCCTACGGAAACAAGCTCGCTCAATGGTCAAATGCTGAATATGTCCCACGCATTCACGCATGGTACCCCATTTGTCAATTGCACCAAAAGATTCGAAAAATGGCATGATTAAGTGGGCAATTCAAGAACTAACAATTAACCCTCTGAACCCACTCCATTCAACAGTCAGCAAGCAATTCTGATACCCCAAACAAAATTAACAAGCATTATGAGGTACTAAGAGAAAAAAAATGAAAAGAACCTGGCTAGTTTAAGTGCTGGGGGTGATTTGATTAGTGTTGTTGTGATCCACGTACCCAACCGCTGTTTCCTCCACATCTGAAATTCTAATGCCCAAGGTTGAAGAATGCCTCTTTTGTTGTGAGTACCAATTGGATTCCAAGTTGCCATCATCATCATCATCACATCTCTTTGAAAGTTAAATTCCATCCATTAAAGCTATTGCATTCTCTTCATATAGTTGTTGTAGATGGAATCCGCAACTTTTAAAGAACATTAAATCTGAAGGTTTTCTAGGATAAGTATCCTCGCATAAAAATTTAACTCGACGATTATCTGTCTTTAGCTGAGAACGGTGTGAACCTTGGTAACGCAACCATACATGATCTGAGTTGGTTGAATAAGGAATAGGCTTATGATCGTAGAAAATTTCCCCATCAATGATGACATCAACGCGAATACCAAAAGAATGCTCATTTTGTACATGCTCTTTGAAACCAATCACGGCAGAGAAAGCAAATGTTGTATCCGAATCCAAATGTACAGCCTCATTGATATTTATTTCAAAAGAATTAGTATTTGCAACCTCTTTACGATGGCTAAAGCAATCTGGAATCTTGATTCCCAGAAATATACAGCCATATTCATGGACCCTATGATGTGCCTGTTATACAGATATGAAAAATTTTCAATGATACCTCCTACAAATCAAGGCACACACTAAGAGCATTCACAACAACTTTCTTTTCATTTTTCTTAAATTTAGAGAACAAACATACTTTTTGCTTCTCTATCCAAATACACTCCACAAATAACATCCCTCATATTTCCCGATATTAATTAAATATTCTTTCTTTACAAAATAAAAGTTCCCTATTTACCCTCACATTTTTTACAAAATTCCAACACAATCCCCAATGAAAGGCAAAAAGATGAGAGATGAGTGAGGAGAGAGATTTTCTATTAAAATAATGTACAGGAAGCTCTTTTGGTTTCCCTACACATTGGGTAGAATTGTTGCATTCTTAATGCTTAGGGAACTGATAGTGTATATGCTGTGAGTGTTTTTTTGTGATTTTTTAGACATTTTTCTTATTTGGTGGGAAGAGAATGGGCCATAAGGAAGTTGTTGGGAATCCTTTAACATGTGTATGTGAGAGAGAGAGAGAGAGAGAGAGAGAGAGATACCACACTGAATAAATGAATTTGTACATCATTCCTTATATGTTGAGCGCAATCGGACAAGTCAATCCATTGAAAAATTGGTAAATCACATATATTATTAATTTGAAATCTTTCCAATGACGTGCATCCATGCGCATATACCACTCTTATATTAAGTGGTAGAAGTTCTGGAATTTCTCGAAGTTGCTTGCAATCGTCCAAGGAAAGCCACCACAATCTAACAAATGTGTTGAACCATGTAGGAAGGCTAACAATAGCGCTGCCTGATAATATAGCTCTTCCAACGATTGTTGTGCTGGAAATACCGTTCCAACCCTGACGGGCTCTAATGGGCCACCCGTATTAATCAATTGAGATCCTCTACCTTGTTCTAAAAATATTTCCAATGACACGTACACCTTAGCATCCAGCTTTGCTAGACTTGGTGGAAGTCCTAGAATTTCCCGAAGTTGCCTACAACCACACAAGTAAAGCTGCTTCAAGCTAACAAATGTGTTGAACCATGTAGAAACGCTAACAATAGTGCTGCCTGATAGATCTAGATATTCCAACAATTGATGTGCTGGAAATACCGTTCCAACCCCGACGGGCTCTGGTGAGCCACCCGTATTAATCAATTGAGATCTTCTACCTTGTTCTAAAACAATTTCCAATGACACACACTTGCTAGCATACACCTCTAATACATTTGGTGGAGGCCCTAGAATTTGTCGAAGTTGCTTGCAATCTTTCAAACGAAGCTTCTCCAATCCAACAAACCTGTTGAACCATGTAGGAAGGCTAGCAATTGGGGTACCTGATAGATCTAGCTCCTTCAATGATTGTTGTGTTTGAAATACTATTTCACCTTGACTTCTACTTTCTTCGAAAAATATTTCCAATGACACGCATTTCCAAGCTACCACCTCTACTACATTTGGTGGAAGTCCTAGAATTTCTCGAAGTTGCTTGCATTCACATAAACAAAGGTGCTTCAACCCAACAGTCCTTGATAGATCTAATCTGCCCAACGTGGAGAAACAACCAAGAGTACAAAATAAATTTGATTCTGATAGGGCACAATTTTTAAGATTCAAATATTCAAGTTTTGAAAATACAATTGAGGAATAATTATCATTAGAATCGCTTGTATTTGGAGAAGGTAACCGTGGGAGTAATTTTGTACTTGTTGACATTGCAGATTCCTCTATGGATACAATAGAGGTTATGGATTGTCTGTTATCCTCCACCTTCTTTGGTAACTTAACTTTTGAACAACCGTCGAGAGAAAGTAACACTAAATGTCGTAGCTGATAAATGCTATCTGGAACCTTCCGAAGGTTTATGCAACCGCCTAGATTTAACATCTCAATCCTACCCAGGTACCCAATTGGTGAAGGGAGTTCTTTTATACCAATACAACCATTAAGAGAAAGTTCCTTTAAATGTTGCAATTGGCGAATGCTGTCTGGAAGATTCTCAAGTTTTTGGCAACCGCATAGATCTAACCTTTCAACCCCAACGGCGTAGTCAATGGATGAAGGCAATTCCTCTATACCACTAAAACTGCAGCAGATGTACTCTAAATAGTCAATTTGACACTCAATTTCAGGAAATTTCTTAAGGCTTGAGCATCTACCAAGGTTAAGAAATCGTAGAGATCTCGATTTGAGGCTTCTTAGAAAACTTATAAGATTAGAGCAGGCTTGAAAGCTCAACTCAACGAGCTTGTCAAGGAATACAAGAGAATCATGTACCTCAACTTGATTTTTGCTAAGATCAAGATGCAATTTCTCTAAATTTAGGATCCTTGAAACATCAAGGATGTTTCTTAGGGACTCACATTCAATGAAATCCATAATTGTCAGGTTGTGGAAATTCTGATAAGAGAAAAACAAATAAATTAGTTCGAATGAAGTTTACAACATAATTTTAACAAACATTAAAAAAAACAATTGTACCTACACTCCCTCCAATCGCTTGAGGCTACTATGATGCATTTTTAAAACCACAAGGTTCCTTCCACAAAAATTCGATGGAAAAGATTCTCCAGAATATTCAGACCAATCAAGCAATTTTAACTCATTAGAGAAAAAACTAGGCTCTTCAAAAAAGCATGCATTACGGCTTATAAACAGTCTGAGCCTTCTCATCTTCTTGAAGGCTTTGGGATTCAAGTGTATCATCAGATCTGATTCAGGAAAATCTACCAATATACCCTCAACTTTGTTTGTTCCCTAGCAAAACAATGAAATAATAAAAATAATTACACCGATGATGATTTTATTTTTCTTAATTAAAAGGGCAGGGGGGAGGGAGGAGGTGTGCCACCCCCCACTACAACTCTGCAAGTATAACGCAGGGGGTGGGTCTCTATCTGTGCCTCCTTTAAAGGGGCGGCCTCCAACCACGGAAGCAGGTCATTACTTCTCTTCTTCTTTTTTTCCATATATATTAAAACCAGCGTCCACGCCTGAAAAAGTGAGAATAAGTTTTTGAAAGATTTTTGTTTTTTGTTTTTTGTTTTTTTTTTTTGTAAAATATAGTGGTTTGTGTTTGAAAAATGTGTTTTATTAAAAATCTTTATTTTCCAAAAATTATATTTAAATTTTTTAAAAAGTTCATTACAATCTTTAAAATTTCTAATTGGATTTTTTTTTTTTTCCCTCAAGGTGGGATTAACCTAAAATGTTCTCCTTCATTATGAGCATCACAAATATTTACATACATATTTAACCCTTGAAGTCCCATAAACATCTAACTTCAAGTAAAATTGTTATTTTGTGAAATCTCAAACAAAATTTTTATTTTGTAATCTCAAAAGAGGTTGTAATAAATTTACTATCCTGGTATTTGAAAACAATTTTACAAATGGTTTTACAAAAACACAGCCAATTAAACAGTCGGACTCTATTGTAATTACGTTATAATTTTAATTTTGGTTTGAAATTAAAATCATTCCACTTATTCAATTCTTTTGTGTAACATATATGTTTTCTTTTGTGAAACATATTCACATCTATTTGTCTTCATAATCTTGTAGGGCCTTGGAGCGGGAGGACCTTTAGGTACGTCATCATCCTGCTAATAGTTTAAATTATGAAAACAAACAAATGTAAATTATAAAGGGTTTTTTAACAAAAGGCATATTGTATTTCCTTCTAGGACATCACAAACATCTTTATGAAACCACAACCTACTGCGTTCGCCAGGTTCTTTGGGTGTTTCCTGTCGAACAATTTCTCTAGCCACTTCTTGCAACAAGTCATGCATACTAATTAATCCCTCAACCTCATCAATAGATATGAGAGACTTATCCACTAGCACTTTTAAACCATAATCTGGAAAGAAACCACACTCGTCTAGTATTTTATTGACATAACCTACTTCTTCTCCTTTGAAAAAAACATGCAATGTCAAGGAAAATTTCCTTTAGAGTGTCCTCCAACCCATCATGACTTATTCTAAGTATTTCGAGAATTTTTTTATTAGGAATTCTTTTGTACATATCCAACGCACTTTTCTACTCATGTAAGCCTTTTCTAGATAGATTTGAACCCATCACTGCTAAAGCCAGTGGAAGGCCCCTTGCATAACCTATTACATATTTTGTGAGTTCCACAAAATCATCGCTAGGTTCGCCACTTTTGGGGATAAATTCCACTCAACCCGATCCAAGGAGGAGATAGACATTTAGCAATTACTTCAGGGAAATCAGAATTGGGATAGGACTTATGGTCCAATCAGATAAGAAGAATGATCAGATCAGAAGTCTAAGAAGATATCAGATTAGAAGTCTAATAAAAGATCAGAGTCCAATTAGAACTCTGACAGCAGTTCTAGATCGACAAGGAGCAGGAATTCTAATCCAGCTTTGACTCCACCTCTTTGCCTATAAATAGGCACATACCCCAGGTATAAATTAAGACTCAATTTTTATGCATAAAGCATTATTTTCTTACAGAAGCTAATTTAGGCATCGGAGAGGACCCCCGGAAGGGTCCCTTAGTTTTTGTTGTTTTGCAGAATTATTAAGAAGAGTGAAGAACACCAGAAGAACGTGCAGATTCACATCATACCGGAAACTGTACCAACAGTTTGGCGCCGTCTGTGGGAAAACGATTATTCGTTCCTCATAAAAGAAAAAGAAGATCCAGGATGGTGATGAACACACGTTCTGGAAGCCAGACCAACCGAGAGCCCATAGTCCGAATGGAGCCAGTTATTCAGAATAATTTGCAGCCTCCACCGAACCCTCCCCCGGGGGGTGGAGATCAAGATCGCATAGCAGCGTTGGAAGCCTAGATTGAATCCTTAACACAGCAGAATGCCGAGTTGCAGCGAAGGAGGCCGGAACAGCCCAATCCCGAGATGAACAGGGATGAGCGTGAGGAAGAAGATCACAACAGCAACATTAATCCTCGGAGGGAGGATGACCGCCAAGGAGATCTGAGCAGAGTTATTGCCGAGCTAGAGAGAAGGTGCACGTACATGGAGATAGAAAGAAAGGACAAAAGCAGATCTGTAGTGGTGGACAAGCTCCTAATGGGTACAGACTCACCCTTCACCAGACGGGTAGCAGACTATCGGCTTCCCGAGAAGTTTAAGGTACCCCAAATTCTAAGTTATGCAGGAGACGGAGATCCCCTAGATCACCTAGAGAATTTCCGAGCTCATCTAGACCTTCACGGGACACCCGATGAAGTAGCATGTCGGCCCTTCCCCCTTACTCTTTCGGGGAATGCCCAAGACTGGTTTAGGAAGCTGCCCCCGAATTCCGTTGATCAGTTCAAGGAGTT
This sequence comes from Alnus rubra, assembly GCA_028654335.1. Lineage (NCBI taxonomy): Eukaryota > Viridiplantae > Streptophyta > Magnoliopsida > Fagales > Betulaceae > Alnus > Alnus rubra. The sequence continues at coordinate 1,668,084 of JAJPGS010000001.1, read as the reverse complement.
GTCCAAAATATTCCTAACCGAATTTCTAGATTTCCGAACAAGGAAGAAGCCTTCGGGATATTTGCTATCATTGCACCAGCAAAGTAACGAAAGACTTAAGGAGTTCATGGCTCGGTTTAACCGAGAGAAGGTAACGGTCGAAGATCCAACCGAGGATATGGTCTTTGCTGCCATTTATCAAGGAATTTCACCCGAGGAGCCTTTGATGAAGAAGTTGGTCCGGAAGCAACCGAGTACCTTGCAGGGCCTCATGGATAAGATAGAAGAATTCGTCAATCAGGAAGAAACGCTGAAGTCTATGGCCAGTTCTAGGCCACCCCGAGAGACAGCCCTAGAAAAGAAAAGGAAAGAATTCAGGAAAGCTGATGGGGAAGAGCAGAGGCAGGTAAAGAAGTTCAAAGATTACAATTTTTCACCTCTCAATGCCGAGATATCAGAAGTCCTTATGGAGATAAAAAGAGATCCGGCGTTTCGGGAACCACAAAAGATACCAGGTAATCCTCCTTACAAGAATGCAGGCAAATATTGTGATTTTCATAAACAAGCAGGTCATTACACCGAGGGGTGCGTAACCCTAAGGTTGTTAATAGAAGAATTCATAAAGAATGGCAAGCTGGTTCGGTTCTTGGGAGAAAAACGGAACCAGCAAGGAAATAACAGGCCTCGGAATCATCAGGACTATCAGCCCCGAGATCAGCAGCCACGGGATTACTATCCCCAAGACCGTCCTCAGCTAGGCAAAAGGCATCAAGAGAATGATCCCCGAGATGACATAGAAAGTAGAGAAGACCGAGGAAGCATAAGCCCACGGCATAGAGAGCCGAGGCAACAATAGTATCTACCCGTGATCCCATGAAAAGGACTCTCGGAAATTTCAGGCTAGACTTTTTATTTTTAGCATTTATGTTTGCAAAGAACTAGACTTTTATTTTTAACTCAGACATGTTATAATAAAAGATAGAAAATTCCCCAGATTTTGGAATAAGTATTTTCAGAATAAAAGAATAGAGCTGACTTAAGCATCGGAGTGTTCCCGGTCTAGGGACCGGGAACCCGTTGATGTCGCTTCTTTTGCAGGCAAAAGCCTCTCAGATCAGTCCTAGCCGAGAGCAAGAAGAAAACTCTCGGATCAGTCCTAGCCGAGAGTCTTGGATCAGTCCTAGCTGAGAGCAAGAAGAAAGCATTCTCAAATCAATCCTTGCCGAGAGAGAGAAATAAAGAGAGCCAGGGGGGTCGGATTTAACCCTAGGGTTTTGCAGGTTTTTCAAGAGACATGGAGAAAACCCTAAGGAAAAACAAGAAGGTAATGGGGTGTAAGATTTAACCCTCAGGTTTTGCAGGTTAGCAGGTTTTCAGAAGGAGACAAAGCTCGGGTTTCCTTAGACATGGAATTCCCATTATTCAAGCAAGCTTCGGATAAGGGAATTGGGGGGTAACTGTTGGGGATAAATTCCACTCAACCCGATCCAAGGAGGAGATAGACATTTAGTAACTACTTCAGGGAAATCAGAATTGGGGTAGGACTTATGGTCCAATCAGATAAGAAGAATGATCAGATCAAAAGTCTAAGAAGATATCAGATTAGAAGTCTAATAAAAGATCATAGTCCAATTAGAACTCTGACAGCAGTTCTAGAACGACAAGGAGCAGGAATTCTAATCCAGCTTTGACTCCACCTCTTTGCCTATAAATAGGCACATACCCCAGGTATAAATTAAAACTCAATTTTTATGCATAGAGCATTATTTTCTTACATAAGCTAATTTAGGCATCGGAGAGGACCACTGGAAGGGTCCCTTAGTTTTTGTTGTTTTGCAGAATTATTAAAAAGCGTGAAGAACACCAGAAGAACGTGCAGATTCACATCATACCGGAAACTGTACCAACAATTGGAATCCAACTTATTCACTCGGTATACTGAATCAACTCTATGTGCCCAAAGTAACTGTTTATCTCTTGTTGTTATGATGATTCAACTTCCAAAGCCAAACCACAGCTTTTCCAGCTAACTTTTCTAATTGGACTAACTGATCCACATCGTCAAGAACTATAAGTACCCTTAAACAACGAAGCCTGTGCTTTATCAAAGTAATTCCTTGATCAACATTGTCAACCATTAGACTTGAACTTCCTAGGATTCTTAGAAGTTTATTTTGCAAATAGATCAGACCCTTTTGTCCGGAAGTTTCTCTAATGTCTCCAAGAAAACTACATTCAAACTGAGAAGCAATCGAGTTGTACATGGCTTTGGCGAGAGTTGTCTTACCAATTCCACCGATTTGAAATATTCCTACCATGCATGTACTGTCATTCTTCTCTATATTTAAAAGCGACTTCACCTCTTGTACACGAAACTCTATTCCAACCAGATACTTGGCAACTTGAAATTATAACTTTTTCACTAATATCGAATTCACCCATTCAATGATTTCTTGAATAAATTCTGGTTCATTCCTACCAATATAAAAAGATAAGAAAACATCTAATGAGTACTTTCACAATAAAAAGAATAGGAATATGATCTAGTTAGAGCACTCCCATCAGACTCCCTAAATTGGTTCCCTTCCCTATATTTAGGGAAAATATCATAAAAAAAAAACACAAAAAAACAGCTCCCATTAGACTCCTTAAATTTACATACTATCCTTGGATCTACAATAACCATGTATATATACATGGTTATTGTAGATTCCCAACCTAATATTTTAATAAAAAAAAGTCTCCCTCTCCTCTCTCCTCTCTGGCTTCGCGTGTCCTTCCTTCCCCGTCCTCCTTCCTTTCCCAACCAAGACGCCATGGCTCAACCAGCCCTCACCTTTTCTCTCACTTTCTCATCAACCAAACACAAAATCACCGTTATCAGAGAGAGACGAGAGTTTCTCATCAACCGTTTGGGGTTCTGAGATTGGTTGGCTTGTGGAGGATTGACTAGAATGGAGAGAATAGAAAGTGAAGAATTGGGTTGATTCAAATCCGCATTTTTCATCCACAGAGAAAACCCAAGTAGGAAATAAATTCATTTGAGCTATAAAACTGGTTTTCCTGTGAATTGGGTTGATCTGGGTTTTCTCTTCTTCTGGGAAAGCTTGGGGTTTCAAAAATGGGTCTTGGGTGAGCGCCTTTTGAGAGAGACGATAGAGAGATGGAGAAGACGCAGATGAGAGAGACAAGAGAGGAAGAAAGAATATGGAGAAGAGAGAGGTTGAGAGGAGAAGACAACAACACACAAAGACAAATCAGAGAAAGAATAAAAGGAGAAGATGAAGCTTTCGAAAAGTAAAAATAAAAAAATAAAATAAAAGGAAGAAGAAGTAAAAGGTAAAAAATAATATTTTAATGATATAGGGAAAGATAAAGGAAAACTGTTATGGGGTATTTTTATATAGGAAAAAAAAAGTGATTTGATTCCCTAAATTTAGGGAAAATGGTTGGGAATCTACAGGGAGTGCTCTTACAATGATATTTTATTCTTGTTTCTCCATAAGCAATGATGACAATGGTAGGGCATGACATAATTAAGGGATAATCTTCCCCTCCCTAAAGGCCAATCCTACTTCTGACTACTAGTCCTTTTATTAGAAGAAAAAATCTAGAATAATCTAAAAGGAAAGGCCCAAGAGTGGTTAGAAATACTTGTTCCCCAAATACTTCCCAGAAAAATAGGCCACTTCTTTTAGGGCTTTCTTCCACTCCTTCACCTTCATTACATCATTCTTGAACCTTTTTTCAAGTTTAGCGAATCCTTCTCCAACACTATTGGTTTGATGACGTACTTCCAACGGATCTACGTCGTAGAACAACGGTAGAACCTGCTGCCCCCCTGTTTCTCCACGCTCAAGGATCTTTATTAGCTCATCCAAATACCATCGGGACGATGCGTAGCTTTTAGAGAGTACAATGATTGAAATCTGGGACTCTTCAATGGCTTTGACAAGTGCCGATGAAATTTCCAATCCACTTTTAAGCATGTCGTCCATGAAGGTGTAGATTCCCTTTTGACGCAAAGCTGTGCATAGATGGGCAGTAAAAGTTTTGCGAGTATCTTGGCCTCTAAAACTCAAGAATACATCCTATTAAGGAACGGAAGAAGAGGAGGAAGCTGCAAGACTACTAGTTACTGGAGAAAATTCAGAGTGAATTGTAGAACCCATTTCCGGGACGGACAAGTCAAATCTGTAGACAGGGGAGAGGTTGAAGTCCAAAAGAGAAGGAGATCCGGCAAGTTGGGTCGGAAGATGATTCGGGTTGGCATGATCTGGTTGAGCGAGCTGGTGTTGTGGTTTTCTGTGCGAGGTGATAAAGATGGTGAGGAAGATGGTGAGAATGGTGAGGTTGAAGGAGAGGAAGAGCTAGGGGGAAGTTAACCAACTGGCCATGAGAACCCAAATGGAACTCATCTCAGCAAACACACAGAGACAAAGTGACAACGAAGTAGTGGGTTTGCTGATAAATCGGTTTGGATGTAAAGTTGGAAAAGTTCGTCACTCGAATGAGATGCGTCAAAACAAAAATGAGAAGCTTCTTTGCAACTTGCTTAAAGTTGACAGTTTGATTATGTTTTTTTATGCTTTGCATTAATTTCTCCGATGTAAGAGCATCTCCGGCGGTTAAAGTTAAAGTAACTACTCAAAAACTACAAATATCTACTTTAACTATTCATTTTCTTAAAAACACTCTAACAATAATCTCTATTCTACTCTTCATTTTCTTAATATATATATTTTTTTAATCTTTTTCTTTATTTTATTTTTTTTTCACTTCTCCCTCTCACTCTCTGATCTCCCTCAACCCCCCACCCCAACCCGTCTCATTTCTTTGAGTATTCAGACCTAGCAAAATGGATGGAATCCCAACAGAGCCGAAGCCGAGTGATCGGCATAGTCGACGGTTCTAGAGCGATAGATTGAAATAATGGGCAGAAAAATGCAAGACATCCTGACACTACAGTGGAGATTGAACACCTTCAACCACAATAATTGTAATACATAAAATGTAGAATACAGATGAAAAAAAGTAGAACCTCCTACTGTGGCTGAGAGTTTATAAGCTACCCAACCTGCGGTGCGACCTTATTGGCATACCAACTGTAGATATTACTTAGACACATTGACCAGACAGACAACATAGGACAAAGGATTTGTCTAATTTTGGTCGGTTTATGTCTCACTAGTAGCACCGTGTCCTGGGTGACCATGACCATGTCCATGCTTGTGTCCATGCTCATGCTTATGGTCACCATGCCTGGCCTCCTCCATAGCGTCAGTTTGGACATTTTCCTCTACAAAATTAATCAGTTGAAGAAGTTAAGGTAAAAGGTAATAGTCAAACTATAAGAGAAAACCACTTACCATTTTAGATCTTTCATTACTTTTACAATCATACTCTTAAATTTTAAAAATGATCAATTTAATGTATTCATCTTTTCCTAAAAAAAATAGGGGTATTTAGAAGTTTTTAACACCCCCCTTTCAAAAATTCGAACGAATTGGTGAAATTGAAAGATGGGATACATTAAATTGACACTTTTAAAATTTATGGATTTGATTGCAAAAGTAATGAAGATAAGGAGTGATAAGTAAAGTTTTTCTAAAGCATAATTTTAATCTGGAAAGTTGTGCATTACAAAAACATAAGTGCTTAAATAAATTCTAAAAAACACATGAAAATGAAAATGATGTTTACTAATTAAAGGGACATATTTAACTGAAGAAACGAAGAAACTCACGGGTTTGAGCGGCCTCAGAGACATCGGAGGAGGTAAGAAGCACAACAGCAAAGACAAGAGCAAGGAGAAGAAACGTCTTGGAGTAACCCATTTTTGTGTTAACAAGGAAGAGGGATTGAAGACAATGTAGTTGGAAAACACACTCTAAGAAAGATTCTGTGTCTAGCGTTTATCTGAGTTGATATTTTAAAAATATGAAGGTGAAACATGGTTTGGAAACTAAATTTTAGGGAAAATTTTGGTAGTCTAGCGTTTATCTGAGTTGATACATTTTGCAAATAAATGTTACACTTTACAACATTTTTAGAAGTCTCACCGAAAAAACTTTTTAGCTATTTTGATGAGGCAATTTGGTAAAAACACATAAAAATCACTCCTACCTCTACCCTAAGATAAACTCCTAATACAAAAAAAACTACTTAGAGATAACTCCAACTCTAACTTGGACAAACCTACTACTAAATGATTTCTGCACCACGAATAATTAAAAGACTCTGACTTAGATAGATAACTATAACTATCTTTATTTAATTAAACTACGATTACTCTAAGATAAACTAATACAAGTTATGTCAGAATCTTCTACATGTCGCAGAATTTTACTTTCATAACAATAGCCTTGTAGCTTAGTGATAAACTGTAGATGAACATAAACTTTGCTAAAATTATTACTTTCCTTCGAGGTTTAGTTAGATTTTTCGTATATTTACTTTTTTCTGTCTTTCTTTCTTGCTTTTTTCTCTATTTTTGTTTTAAATCAAGCAGCAGCTAGAAAGATAAAATAAGTTTTATATATTTAGGGAAAGTTAATTTGAGTTGGTTCTACCATATAAGGGTTTTAGGTGGGGGACAAGAAAAATTGAGCAGATCATATGAAAAGGCTATTGGTATAAAGCTCATGTGTTACAAAGCTATTCAAACCAAAGTTGTTGTACTCCATTTTCTTGTGGCTTGTGAAAATAATTCCTCCTAAAGCACATACTCCCTTTTGTCAGTCCCATTTTGTATATTAATCTAAATAGTCTAGCTACCATCTCAATACAATCAAAATGTTTAAAAGCAAGCATGTAAATTAAGACTGTACAAGGCGGTTATTAGCCGTTAACCGCGTAACCGCTTTGGTATGTCGTTGGCAAAAAACGCTAACCACCTTGGCAGATGCGGTTAACAATTTTAGGGTAGGCGGATACAGATTAACTACATCCACCAACCCTTACATTATATATACATATATTCATCTGGTAAAAAAATATATATATCAAAATGACGTGATTTTGGTATAGGGTTTCATCTTTAGTTTATGGTTTTTTCTTTCTCTTCTCATTTGTTATACAAAAGACTTATATCTTCAAAAGTGTCGTAACTTTTAAAATCACAATTAATCGAATGGTAATTCTAAAAACCACATCACGTAGATAAAAAATTCTTATGTATAGCAATAAATATAGCATTACTCTAAATATTAAGATAACAAGATCTAAACTATTTGATTGTTCGAATTTTATGGATTTTACCACTATATTATTATCTTAGAAAATTTAAAGAAATTATTTATCCTAGCATGACTTTAGACACCACATTGCCGCAGCCAAGAAATTCCTTAATAATTAGCAACTGAAAGCAATAGATAATGAATGGTACTTGCTTGCTTGCTTCTCACTTGTGCTATTGAAATTCTTCTTCATCATCCTTACACCTAATTAAAATTTTACATTTGTTACAAGTCCAATATAAAATAAAATCTTATCAAACATTGAAAATAAATCATTAATTAAAATTATCTAATTAGGAAGTCCCACTTCTATAATATTATCATGTCTAAATTTGGTTGAAAAGAGAGAATCAACTTTCCATTTTATATTCTTTTATTAATAGACGTAGAAATTTTACAAAATCAGTTTCAAAGATAAATAGCACCCACTTCCACAACCTTAAAAGATGTCCTTCCAACATTTTTGTTCTTCGTTGTGGGTTTCCATCAAGGTCTTCCAGTATTATTTATCATTGCTAATGAATTTACGCCTCAAAATTCATAAAGCAAAATACTATAATAAAGCAATATTAATTTCGAACGGTAAAAAAATCAGCTTTGAATCTCCCCCTCCCCTCCCTCGAAGTCAATATTCAGTTGTAATGAAATATAAAATCTCTTACACGTATAGTTCAAGGAACTAAAGATTGGTTGAAGGTTGAGAGTTGAGCTGGAGGAAGAGTCAAGAAGGGGCAGCTGGAAGTGTACGTGGCAGATGCAGAAGAGTGGCGTGAATTATGGATTCTAGTTGGAATCCAGTAATTCAGTTTCACACGTGCTCTACAGTTACTATTTCAAGATATCGTTTTGCTTTGAGTCTTCTGCGTTTCAATTGTTGTATAAATATAATTGATTGTAGTTGTAAAGATAGTTTTTGACATTTGTTGAGTTCAGTTTGAACTAAGGAGACTTGCCATATCGAACCGGCTTATTCAATACAATTCATCATTCTTCTCTTCATCCCTTTCCTTCTTCTTTCCTTCTACAATTCTATTCCATATTCCTGTTACAGTCAATTTCTCTCACAGAAGCAACAAATCTGTGACAAGTGGTATCAGAGCCCACGGTCGACATGCTTATGAAAACTCGGTCCACAGATATGGCTAAAAAGTCACAGTTGGCAAAGGACGTGAAAGAATTTGGCAGTCAAGTCGCCCAACGGCAGGAGATTTGGAAAGCCGACAAGGTTGATAGGAAGTCAGAAATGGATTCTTTGGCAGTTCGCATGCAAGAAATGATTCAAGAAAATAACAGACAACTGGCGCAATTGTTCGAAACTCTCAACAAGGAAATTCGTAGACCTATCCTCAACAGGGTTTTGGCGTTGTTCACGGTGTTAATGGAGGTGTTTTTGGCGGTAATAATGGTGCAACTAATGGTGGACTGGATCAAGGTGTTATGGGAGGAAGGATGGGTCAGGATTCTTATGCAGGAGCTCATTCTTTTCACGAAGAGGCTACTTCCAATGATGGCATTCACACACGTTCCATGAAATTTGATTTTCCTAAGTTTGAAGGCGAGGGACCAGAAACTTGGTACATTAGAGCTACACAGTTCTTTGACCATCATGGAACTTCGGATCAACAGAGGCTGTCCATTTCGGCTTTTCATATGGAAGGGCGTGCATTAATCTAGTTTGAGGAACTGAAAGCTAATGGAGCCCTCAAGTCTTGGGGAGATTTTTTACAATCTTTAAGAATTCAATTCGGGAAGGGTTCTTATGATGACCCAATGGAGGAGTTGACAAAGTTGAAACAAGTGGGAGTCTTTGAGGATTATAAGACTCAGTTTGATTTCTTGGCTAGCAAGGTTATTGGATTACCAGATTCTCACAAGCTCAGCTTGTTTCTTGGAGGTTTGAAAGATGAAATTAGGATTCCAATTAGGATGTTTCATCCTAAGACTCTTATTGATGCATTTGCTTTGGTTAAGATGCAAGAAGAAACATTTCTGGCCCATAAGAAAGCTATCAGGGCTGCTTGGACTCCAAGCTCTTTTCAGCCGACTTATCAAACTTCTGGACATTTTTCTAAGTCCAGTAATGTTGATACGGCTCAAATCATCATGCCGAGTTCTTTAAAGGAGGCTTCTTCTTTGGGTGTTCCAGCAAGCCAGAGTGGTAAAGGGGTTGTTGGTAGAAACCCAAATCAGGCTGTGGTGCAGGTGCAACAACTCACACAAGCCCAAATGGATGATAGACGCAAGAGAGGGTTGTGCTTTAATTGTGATGCTAAGTATTCGAGAGGACATGTTTGTGTCACCCCTAAGCTGTTTGTGTTAGAAGCTTTGGAAGGGGTCAAGAAGAAATTACCCAAGAAATAGCTCTGATAGAAGAGGATCCAGGAGAGTTTTTCCTGGATGAATTTCCAGAAATATCATTGAATGCAATTGTGGGATCTCCTAGTCCTAAGACTATATGGATCATTGGATTTCTGAGGTACCAAAGAGTTATTGTGCTGATTGATTCAGGCAGTACTCATAATTTTGTGGATGTTGAACTAGTGAAATTGCTTGGGCTACAACTAGTGCAGCATAAAGGAGTCGAAGTTAGAGTGGCCAATGGACAATTAGTGCCTAGTCCAAGGAAATGTCATGCAGTGACTTTGAAGCTACAAGATTTTTCTTTCTCTGTAGAATTCTTTGTCCTTTCCTTAGCAGGATGTCACGTAGTGTTGGGGGTACAATGGCTAAGGACTTTAGGTCCCATTCTCTAGGATTTCAAAAAGTTGACCATGCAGTTTTCTTACCTGGACAAGACCATTCAACTTCATGGAATGCAGCAAGGGCCTTCTTTATGTTTAGAGGAAGCTACTTCATTTAAAATGTCTAGAGTTGACAGTAGAGGAGTGTGGCTGCAGTTGGTCTCCACAAAGATGAAAGCTGATATTGCAGATTCTTTTCAGCAGGGTCCTTTACAACAGTTGCTGCAACAGTTTGAAGATGTGTTTCAGGAGCATAAAGGGTTGCCTCCACCTTGGTCTCATGACCATGCTATTCCTCTACAGGAAGGAGTATCACCTGTTTCAGTTCGGCCGTATAGGTATCGTTTCTATCAAAAAGAAAAATTGAGAAGATAGTAAGGGATCTTCTGCAAACAGGAGTGATAAGGCCGAGTCATAGTCCTTTTTCTTCTCCAGTTTTGTTGGTGAGAAAGGCTAATGGCACATGGCGTATGTGCATGGATTACAGGGCACTGAATAAGGTAACAATTAAGGATAAATTTCCAATTTCAGTTATAGATGAATTGCTTGATGAGCTCTGGGGGGCTAGGGTATTTTCTAAGTTGGATTTGAGATCCGGCTACCATCAAATCCGGGTTGTGGATTCAGATATTCCTAAGACTGCATTTAGAACTCATGAAGGTCATTATGAGTTCTTGGTGATGCCATTTGGCCTCACAAATGCTCCCTCAACCTTTCAGGGTTTAATGAACCATATCTTTAATCCTTATCTTCGAAAGTTCATACTAGTATTTTTTGATGACATACTAGTTTATAGTAAGGATTTTGAAGCTCATCTAGGGCATTTAAAGCTGACTTTAGAACTGCTTCGGCAGCACCAGCTTTATGCCAAGAAGTCTAAGTGCCGGTTTGGGGTTAAGGAGGTGGATTACTTGGGCCACATTGTGTCTAACCATGGGGTGTGTGCTGATCCTAACAAGATTAAGGTAGTCCTTGAGTGGCCATTACCTAAAAGCATCAAGTCTTTGCGAGGTTTTTTAGGTCTTACCGGGTACTATAGAAAATTTATTAGACAGTATGGTTCTATTGCTGCTCCACTGACAGCAATGTTGAAGAAAAATGCATTTGTCTGGACATGTGAAGCTAAGGAAGCATTTCAAGCTCTCAGGTTGGTAGTTACCTAGGCCCCAGTCTTGGCTTTGCCAAATTTTTGTCAGACTTTTATCATCGAATGTGATGCCAGCGGGTTTGGTATAGGGGCTATTTTGATGCAAAATAAGAGGCCAATTGCTTATATTAGCAAGGCCCTTAAAGGCAAAGTATTGCACATGTCAACTTATGAAAATGAATTGTTTGCACTTGTGACAGCTATTCAGAAGTGGCGCCCCTACCTTCTTGGTCAGTCCTTTGTGGTAAAAACTGACCAACAAAGTTTGAAGTTCCTCTTGGAACAAAAAGTTGGCACACCTTTTCAGCAGAAATAGTTAACCAAATTGTTGGGATATGATTTCAGTGTAGAATATAAGAAAGGGGTGGATAATAAAGTTGCTGATGCTCTTTCCAGAAGAAAGGATAGTGATGATAGTGATGTGAACGTCTCACTTTCCCTGTTATCTATTCCTAGAGTAGTTTGGGTCGAAGAGTTGAAGGCTCAATATGCCTCTGACCAAGAGCTACATGCCTTATTGAATCAGTGGCAGCATCATAAGTTGGATACAGCCAAGTATTCTTGCTGGGATGGTATGTTGTTGTATAGAAACAGAATTTTGTTGGGGCAATCACCTCAGTTGAAACATAAAGTCCTCTCTTTTGTTCATTCTGATCCTACCTTAGGACATTCAGGGTATGATAAAACATTGTAGAGGGCAAAGAGGGATTTTTTTTGGAAAGGAATGAAAAAGGAACTGAAATCTTTTATTAGAGGCTGTGATGTATGCCAGAGAAGTAAACATGAGAATAGTTTTCCTGTTGGGCTATTGCAACCACTTCCTATTCCATCTAGAGTCTGGTCTCAGATTACCATGGATTTTGTTGAAGGGTTGCCACTTTCTCAAGGCCAATCTGTTATTATGGTGGTTGTAAACCGCCTTTCGAAGTATGCTCATTTCTTGGCTTTATCACATCCCTATACAACAGTCACTATGGCTAGAGTGTTTGTATCTAAAGTGTTCAAGTTACATGGGATGCCTCTCTCAATTGTTTCTGATAGAGACCCAGTTTTTACTAGTGCTTTTTGGAGAGAATTCTTCAAACTTCAGGGGACTTCTTTGGACATGAGCTCTAGTTACCATCCACAAACGGATGGCCAGTTAGAAATTGTTAATAAGTTCTTGGAGAACTACTTGAGATGTTTTACTCAAGATAATCCAAAGCAGTGGATATCTTGGTTGTCTTGGGCTGAATACTGGTATAACACCAGTTGGCATACCTCCATTAGGATAACTCCTTATGAGGCTGTGTATGGAGTCCCACCTCCAAGGTTGCTCTCCTATGTTCTTGGAACTACAAGGGTGGAGACAGTAGATGAAGTCCTTAAGTCCAAACAGTAGATCCTTGTTTTACTGCAGCACAACTTACACCAAGCTTAGCAGCGTATGAAAAGATATGCTAATTTTTAGAGATCAGAACGGAGCTTTGAGATTGGTCAGTTAGTTTATTTGACGTTGCAGCCTTACAGGCAGTCCACCATTGCAGTCAGACGATCTCTCAAACTATCCCCTCATTTTTATGGACCTTTTCCTGTTTTGAGGAAGGTTGGACAGGTGGCCTATGAGCTTGAGCTTCCTCCTGAGGCCAGGATACATCCAGTGTTCCATGTTTCCCAGCTTAAACCCAAATTAGGTTCTTCTACAGAGGTTGTTCGTAAGTTGCCACCTGTTAATTCTAAGGGAATTTTGCAGCCCGAACCCGTTGAGGTGCTTAGTTGACGCATGAAACCTAGAAATAACCGGGCTTATATGGAGTTATTGATCCGTTGGGAGGGACAAAATGCAGATGATGCTACCTGGGAAGATTTCCATTCCCTTAAGGCGGCCTACCCACACCTTGTGGGCAAGGTGTTCTAAAAAAAAGGGAGGTAATGTTACACATGCGACGTGACGTGTAGTTCAAGGAACTAAAGATTAGTTGAAGGTTGAGAGTTGAGCCGGAGGAAGAGTCAAGAAAGGGCAGCTGGAAGCGTACGTGGCAGATGCAGAAGAGTGGCATGAATTATGGATTCTAGTTGGAATCCAGTAATTCAGTTTTGACACGTGCTCTACAGTTACTGTTTCAAGATATCGTTTTGCTTTGAGTCTTCTTCATTTCAATTGTTGTATAAATATAATTGATTGCAGTTGTAAACATAGTTTTTGACATTTGTTGAGTTCAGTTTGAACTAAGGAGACTCGCCATCTCGAACCGGCTTATTCAATACAATTCATCATTCTTTTCTTCATCCCTTTCCTTCTTGCCTTTTACAATTCTATTCCCTATTCCAATTACAGTCAATTTCTCTCACAGAAGCAACAAATCTGTGACAAAATCCACATCTTAATTACAAAATAAGAGTAAAAATAAGTCAAGCACTTACATTATTATAGCCCAAGCTAGTGACTCTGTCCCAAATAGTTGGCTGCCCTTCACAAACAAGCTCGCTCAATTGGTCAAATCAAAAACTAACAATTAACCCATTTGTCAATTGCACCAAAAGATCTTAAAAGTGGCATGATCGTCTCTAAAAACAAGAAGATTTCATCCGTAATTAAGTGGGCAAATCAAGAACTAACAATTAACGCTCTAAATCCACTCCATTCAAAAGTTAAAAACCTGGCTGGTTTAAGTGTTGGGGTGATTTGATTGGTGGCATTGTGATTCACCCAACCAGTGTTTCCTCTGCATCTGAAATTCTAATGCCCAAGGTTGAAGAATGCCTCTTCTGTTGTGGGTACCAATTGGATTCTGCCATCATCATCATTATCGTCGTCATCATCATCATATAGTTGTTGTAGATAGAATCTGCAACTTTTAAAGAACACTGAATCTGCAGGTTTTCATGGATAGCAACTTTTAAAGAACACGAAATCTGAAAATCGAATATAAATATCCTCTCATTTAAATTTAACTCGAAGATTATTCGTCGTTAGCGGAGAATTGTGTGAACCATTCTAATGCAACCATACATGATTTGATCCGGTTGAATTAGATATAGGAAAAGACCCATGATCAGTATAGATTTGTTGACCATCAATGATGACTTCAACACCAATTACAAAAGAATCCTCATTTTGTACATTGATGTGTGTTTTAATGAGTACTCGCAAGCGCACGAATCGTTTGCAATATAGTGTGTGCAAGTGCGAGGTCGAATCCACAGAGAAATGGTCAAATATTAGTGTCTTGTTTAATCAACCTCATTTTAACCTAGTTCCAAAGGTTGGAGGATTGATTCACGAGTAAAAGACTAAACAAACAAAATGAAATGAAATGTGCAAATTAAAAGGAACTAAGGCTAAGGAATCTACCAAACCAAATCCAACAACTCACACTCTTGGTTTCTACTTGAACACCCAAAGAACATTAAGCTTAGGATGTCATTCAAGTTTCTCAACCACATAGTCTAGAACCATTAAATGAATCCAACTCAAAGATAAATCACAAAGAGTACCCATTTGAAATCAAATCATCCAATGAACAAATCACAATGGATATCATCATTCAAACCGATAAAACAATGTATCCATCGGTTGAAACACATTAAATGTCCTATATCTACCAACAACCACATTCATTGCAAAAGATAAAGCATTTAAATGAATGGAACTTGAATAACAAATATGATATATCATCAAATGTGCAAGTATCATAACAAGAGTGTGAGTGTCATCAATGGAAAGGTTTCATCCTCAACCTTAGTTGAGGTTACTAGCCTTCCATGACTAAGAACACCACAAGAAAATGAAGAACAACCATGGAAATAAAAGGAAAGCTTTACAAAAAGAAAGTGTCTAAGAACAAAAGCTACTGGAATACACTACAAAATGCACGAAATTAAACCTAGCTACTGTTTTCTGAACTCTCCCAACAAGGAGGTATGGCTATGGCTTTTATAGAGGGAAATTAGGGCTAGAAACCCATGTAAAATGACTCCTCTAACCCCCTCTAGGGTTCCTCTCTTGCTAGAGACAACCAAGGTCATGCAACCAGCGTGTTCTGCTGCGAAAATCAGAGGGAGAACTGCTTTTTGTCATGGACAAGCTCCTGATTGGGTGTTCTGGCACGCTTCTGCAAAAGTAAGTTCTAGGAAATTTCGATCGATCGAATTTTATTCGATCGATCGACTTCGGGCAAAATTCGATCAATCGATCGAGTTCTTCAGAACTTCCGAATTTTCCAAGCAATTCCACATGAATTTTTCCATTCCTCGCTTATTAACCTACAAAACATAAAAACACAAAAACTAACCAAAGCATCAGAAAATAACAAGGCTAAAGGTCTAACTTATGTAACTCAAAGGGTCCAAATACACAATATTTGGCACTCATCATACATGCTCTTTGAAACCAATCACAGCCGAGAAAGCAAATCTTGTATTCTCTAAATCCAAATGTACAGCCTCATTGATAGACCTTAGGATGTCCCTGTTATACGGATATGAATAATTTTCAATGATACCACCAACAAATCAAGGCACACACTAAGAGCATTGATAGTAACTTCCATTTGATTTTTTCTAAATTTAAGAAACAAAAATTCTTTGTTTCCCTATCCATTTCCCTCCACAAATAACTTTCCTCATATTCTTTCTTTACAACATAAAATTTCCCTACCTACCCACACATTTTTTACAAAATCCCAACACATTTCCAATGAAAGGCGAAAAGATGAGAGATGAGAGAGATATTTTACATTAAAATAATGTATAGGTAAGCTCATTTGATTCCTTACATATTGGGTAGAACTGTAGCATTCTTAATGCTTAAGAAACCGATAGGATATCTGTTGTGAGTGTTTTTTGTGATTTTGTAGACATTTTTCCTATATGTAGGGAAGAAAAGTCGCTATAAGAAAACTGTTGGGAATGCTCTAACATGTATATAAGAGAGAGAGAGAGAGAGAGAGAGAGAGAGAGAGAGAGAGAGAGAGAGAGAGAGAGAGAGAGAGAGAGAGAGAGAGAGATAGAGAGAGAGAGAGAGAGAGAGAGAGAGTGAGAGAGAGAGATAGAGAGAGAGAGAGAGAGAGAGAGAGAGAGATAGAGAGAGAGAGAGAGAGAGAGAGATACCTCACTGAATAGATGAATTTGTACATCATTCCTTATATGTTGAGGGCAATCGAACTACTCAATCCGTCGAAGCATTGGTAAATAACATATATTATTAAATTGAAATCTTTCCAATGACGTGCATCCATGCGCATATACCCCTTTTATAGTAAATGGTAGAACTTTTGGAATTTCTCGAAGTTGCTTGCAATCTTCCAAGGAAAGCCACGACAATCTAACAAATGTGTTGAACCGTGTAGGAAGGCTAACAATAGCACTACTCGATAGATCTAGATAATTCAATGATTGTTGTGCTGGAAATACTTTTCCCCTTCACTTATACTTTCTTCCAAAAATATTTCTAATGACACACATTTCGAAGCTAACACCTCTACTACAATTGGTGGAAGTCCTAGAATTTCTCGAAGTTGCTTGCATTCACATAAATCAAGGCGCTTCAATCCAACAAATTTTTCAATGCATCGAGGAAGGGTAACGATATCACTCCTTTATAGATTTAATCCAACCAATGTGGAGAAACAACCAAGAGTCCGAAATAAATTTGATTATGATATGGCACAATTTTTAAGATTCAACTCTTGAAGTTTTGAAAATACTATTGAGGAAGAATCATCATTAGAATTGCTTGTATTTGGAGAAGGTAACTGTTGGAGTAATTTTGTATATGTTGAAATTGTATATTCCTCTGTGGATACAATAGAGGTTATAGATTGTCTATTATCCTCCACCTTCTTTGGTAACGTAACCTTTGAACAACTATTGAGAGAAAGTAACTTTAAATGTTGCAGCTGAAAAATGCTATCTGGAACATTCTGAAGAATTATGCAACCACCTAGATTTAACATTTCAATCCTACCCAAGTACCCAATTGATGAAGGGAGTTCTTTTATACCAATACTACCATTAAGAGAAAGTTCCCTTAAATGTTGCAACTGACTAATGCTAGCCGGAAGATTCTTAAGTTTTTTGCAATCATATAGTACTAACCATTTAACCCCAACGGCATACCCAATGGATGAAGGCAATTCCTCTATACCACTAAAATTGTAGCAAATGTACACTAAATAGTTCATTTGACACTCAATTTTAGGTAATTTTTTTTTTCTTGATAAGTAAGAAAAATTTTATTAAAAGCGCAAAATGCGATCAAGTACACAGGGAGTATACAAGAACGGCTGCTAAGAAGAGGAAAATAAAACAAGAAAATTATTATAACTAATCACTAAAGGTGCTAGGAACGCGGCCGTCCAAGAATACAAAGAATAAAAGAAAAAAGACATGAGCTCCTCCATTGATCTTTCTTTGTCCTTGAACTGTCTATCATTACGTTCCTTCCACAAGCACCATAAGAGGCAGCAAGGAACCATCTTCCACACCACCGCACTCCGAGAGCGTCCACCCATCCACCAACAAGCGAATAGATCTACCACCCGACGAGGCATCACCCAAGACAGTCTGAAACAACCAAAAATGGCATTCCACAGAACACAAGCGACCTCACAGTGAAGTAGAAGATGATCCACAGACTCCTCATTCTTTTTGCACATACAACATCTATTAATCACAATGATTTGTCTCTTTCTAAGATTGTCCAAAGTAAGAATATTCCCTAGCGCTGCCGCCCAAGCAAAAAAAAGCCACTTTCGAAGGAGCCTTAGTCCGCCAAATACTCCTCCAAGGAAAACAAACAGATTCCTTGTAGACAAGAGTCTTATAGAAGGATCTAACATTAAACTTCCCTTTGCGAGAAGGAGACCATCAAAGCTTATCTTCCCCATCACGCTCTAGTCTGATAGAATACAATAAGGCGAAAAAAGAAGCCAAGTCATCCACCTCCCAATCATGTGCCGCTCAAAAGAATCTGACATCCCATTGAAAAGGCTCGTTCTCCATAATCAAATGCGCTGCAACTAGCGAGCTCTTGTCACAAGCTATGTCATACAAACCTTTTACGTAATTTCTTAAGGCTTGAGCAACGACCAAGGTTGAGATATCGTAGAGATTTCGACTTGAGGCTTCTTTTGGAAAATTGCTAAGATTAGAGAAGGCTTCAAAGCTCAACTCAACGAGCTTATCAAGGAATCCAACAGAATCATGTACCTCAATTAGATTTTTGCAACAATCAAGACGCAATTTCTCGAAATTTGAGATCCTTGAAACATCAGGGAAGTTTCTTAGGAACTCACATTTAGTGAAATCCATAATTGTCAGGTTGTGGAAAGTCTGATAAGAGAAAAACAAATAAATTAGTTCGAAGGAAGTTTACAACAGAATTTAAACAAACAAATATTAAATTTAAAACAACAATTGCACCTGCACTCTCTCCAATCACTTGAGGCCACTATGATGCATTATTAAAACCACAAGGGTTCTTTCCACAAAAATTGGATGGAAAAGATACTTCAGGATATTTAGATCAATCAAGCAATCTTAACTCATTAGAGAGAAAATTAGGCTCTTCAGAAAAGCAATTTTAAACGAATCTTTTTAGTCATTTGGTATAAGAAAAACTATTAATTGTTTAGTTCTTAAGAATAACAATTCAAGAAAAATTTAATAGAATTAAAGGGATTGCCTTTAAGATGATTTTTTTTTTTTTTCTATTTTGAAAATGTCAAAAAGAAGAAGAAGAAGAAGATACTTGTATGTATGTGTGTATATACGTGCATAGGAATTGTATCGAGCCTCTTGTAAATAAAAAGATTTATTATTTCACTTACACATAAAAAAGATTTATTTAATTCATTTAAACTTGTGTATTATTTATGGCTAGCAAATAGGAAAAGGAGATGTTAGATTTAGTATCACGGTTGTCTTTTCATGTGTTGGGAGGTATGGTTTGTGAAGGTTAAACAATTTGTAAAACTATAATCTCGGGGTAAAAAATAAGAAAGAAAAGAGAGTTAACTAAGAAAGAAATTTGTGCATTCTTATGTTTAAAACTTTGTTTGTTTCAGCGTAAATAGGGGCGTAAAACCAGTTCTGGTTCCCGGTTATTGGCCAAAACCGGGAACGGGAACTGGGGTCCCCGGTTATTGGATTTCAATAACCTGGTCAGGAACCGGGTACCCCAGTTAACCAGGGACCTTGGTTACCCGGGAGTTACCCGGTTACCCAGTTGAAACAGGTTCATCAAGCATTTTCCACCAACCAAACGAAATCAAAAATAAAAAATACAATCAAATTGAATCAAGCATGCAAACATATATTTGGATCTATAAAAAAAAAAAAAAAAAAAAAAAAAAAAAAAAAAAAAGGCAATAGAAGCTTTGTTACCAGTTGCTAGTTTTGTCGATCGACTTTCTGAATGCATTATAAGATTTGTTGCCACTTCCTGCTCAATCTATGACCATGTTCAATCTTTATAAATGGAATTATAGTTCAGAAACCCTGAGTACCAAATCAAGACGAAGAGAAGAAAATCCAAGCAAAACAAATCAAAATACGAAAACTTATTTAAATAGGCAAAAAATAAAAATAAAAAAATTAATAGACAGATATTTTTTTTTAAAAGGCCTGATCGAAATGAGAGAACAATTAGGAAGCTCTAACCATAAAGCAATCTAATCTGCCATTAGATCTCCGTAATTTTACAAAAACACTAAGAGAGATAAAAGTTAAGATCTAATCAAAGAAAGCAATACTTTATATCCAGATCTTCAACAATAAGTCAATCCAGCAAACCGGGAACGAACAAAGAGGATGAGGAGAAGCGAGGCTTTTAGTTAGGGTTTTGAAATGAAACCCCCTGGCTCCAGCGCTATCTGCAAGACATGAAGGAGGAGAAGAAGACCGTGTGTGGCCTACAGATTGTCCTCAGAAACCCTGGCTCAAGCTCATGTAATTTTTTCCTCAGATTAAGGCTTCCTCTACTTCAGAAATCAGAGCATGGGCGTGATACGTGTGAAGAAGAAGGTTCAAGAAGAAGAAGGCAGAGCGTGAGCGTGAGGGCATAAGCCATGAGGCGCATTTATGAAAGAAAAGGGCTTAGGGCAAAACTAAAAGGCAGAAAATAGAAGGACCGAAAGGTCCCCGTGTAGGCTGATGCTATTAAGGTGTAAAAGGGTAGGGGCTTTTTTTTTTTAATAAACTAATGGACCCGATCCTGGGTACCCGGGTATAACCGGGTTTTTTGAAAACCAGTACCCAGGACCGGGTCCGGGTACCCCGAGTACCCGATTTTAAATAACCGGGTACCTACCCAATTTTTCGGAGCCGGTTAGTGCCCGGATCTGGTTCTGGTCTACTTATAACCGGTCTGGATTTACACCCCTAAGCGTAAAATGTTTTTCATCGAAAAATGTTTTTAAGGAAATTGAAAAATAATTTCAGGTTTAGAGTGTATGGAAAATCACAAATATTTATTAAATTTTCATCTTCAATCTTAATATATTTCTTATTTATACTTTGACCCCTATCCCTATTTTAGTATATTTGTAATTCATACCTTGACAACTTGGCCCCTGTCTAAAATACTTTCTTGCTTCGTCCCTGGTGAGGAGCATCGTCATACTCATCTACAAACAAAATGTGGAGCAGCATCCCACCAGTGTGCCTTTTGTTGGTTCAAGTGAGCTGCAGCATTACAGTCAATCTGGATCAATCCCCTTGCCTTTCAGCAGCATACAATTTGGTAGTATTAACTAGACTGATTGTGGTCAAGCTGAGAGTGTCAAATCAGATCAGAAATCAGAAGGTGAACTTTAACAACACTCTGAAGCACATGAAGCTGACTTGCATATTTCTTTTTTTAATAATGCAACATAGCAAAGACTCTCTGAAAAATGCAGTTGACTTCTAAATTTAACCAAGTGTGTGTACTAGTGTGCAACAAAAATAATAATGCGGAAAATAAATGACACTATAATTTTTGTTGACGAAGTGGAAACTCAAGATGGGAAAAACCACTCCGGGGCAGCCAAACCCAGGATATCCACTATTCAGAAGACAAAGCTAGATACAAGATAGTAACACTCACATGTACCCGATACAGTGGTCGTACATTGCTCTCTGACGTGTAACCCAACACGAATGCTTCCCAACCAGGTCACCTACCAGAAGGGGTCTTCAATGAAATCATTTATCTTAGAGCCGACCTCTAAGATAGCCTTCAGATGTAGCGCAGCTACAACACACTTGTTATGGCTTCAGAGGAAACTTAATCAGCTAATACTTCTATGAGCTCTAATGGAATTCAATACCGAATTCTTGCAGTTCTCAATGCCCAGGGTGTAACGTTCGAGATATTTTGTAGTAATTAAAATATAAAATTTAGGTAAATAATTGATAGAAGTTAATTTAATGTTATTAAAAGAAAATAAATAAATAAATAAATAAATATAAAGAAAATAGAAATAGAATATAATAAGAAAATTAAAAAAAATATAAAAAAAAAATAAAAAAAAAAAAAAAGGAATGAAGGGCCGTACGGCCCTTCATTCTGGATTCAGGTGCGCCCCACGTGAAGAAAATGAGGGCCATTCGGCCCTCCTCAAAAGAAAAAGAAAAAAATAAAATAAAATGAAAGTGAGGCGCTAGGCGCCTCACTTAAAGAAAAGAACAAAAAATTAGAAGGGCGCTCGGCCCTTCTCAGTAAGTGAAACAAAAAAAAAAAAAAAAAAAAAAAAAAAAAAAAAAGGAGAAAGTTCAAGGTTTTCTCAAATCCATGAAGATCTAGGTCTCAAATCTCAAATCTAACCTCGGAAACGTGATCTACACATGTGGATATATTCGTGAGAGGATCATTTACCTCAACATCACTAGCTATGTTGAGATGGTACACACAACCACTTTGGCCGAGATAGGGATCCGTGAAGCAGCAGCCGAATAGGCAAGTAAGAAGCGAACAATGTCTTCAGGAACATTTTCACCCCCACCACCACCCAAGAGGCATTCTACAAGTAATAGTGATTCTGGATCTGCGGGGAGAAGGAATGCCCCTACTAGCCGCAGTAGTGTCAGCGTGTCGCAGTGCAGTAAGTGTGGAAGGGCTCATACTGGGGAGTGTTCGGCTAAATCCATAACATGCTTCCGATGTGGCAAGTTGGGCCACTTTGCAAGACAATGTCCCAATGCAGCAGCAAGAAGTCAAGGGTCGCAAGCAAGCAATTATCAGCTTCGACAGCCCGCTCAAGCAAGGGTGTACTCTCTCACACCCGATAGTGTAGCAACAGGCGCGAATGCCACTGATGTAGTTACAGGTACAATTCCTTTATTTGGTTGTGTAGCCTGCATCTTGTTTGACTCGGGTGCTACCCACTCTTTCATTTCCTCTGCTTATGTGAAGTTGTGCCAATTAAGTACATAATTATTAGATGAAAGCATATGTGTAGCTACCCCTGTAGGTGACACAGTGACTTGTAGAAAATGTGTAGACAATTGTCCAATAATCATTGAAGGGAGGAAGTTGCCAGCAAGACTAGCAGTTTTCAGCATGTTAGGCTTTGATGTCATTCTGGGAATGGATTGGCTATCGAAGTATGATGCAAGCATCGATTGCCGCAAGAAGGAAGTAACCTTCCGACTACCGGATAATGATGAATTTAAGTTCTGTGGGTCCCGAGCGTGTGCTACCCCGCCACCTCTCTCTGTTGTCCAAGCAATAAAGAGTGTCAGAGAGGGTGCACAAGCTTATTTGGCTTATGTCCAAGCTAAACCCGAAGCCCAGTCTAAGTTGGAAGACATTCCGGTGGTATGTAACTATCCATATGTTTTCTCTGAAATCATGGGATTGCCTCCGGATCGGGAAATCGAGTTCTCCATCGACTTGATGCCGGGAACTCAGCCTATTCACAAGGCGCCCTACCGCATGGCTCTTACAGAATTGAGAGAATTGAAGGAGCAGCTACAAGAGTTGTTGGATAGGGGTTTTATTCGCCCTAGTGTTTCACCTTGGGGAGCTCCAGTGTTGTTTGTAAAGAAGAAGGATGGCTCTATGCGGATGTGCATAGATTATCGTGAGCTGAACAGGGTGACTATCAAGAACAAGTATCCCCTACCCAGGATCGATGATTTGTTTGACCAACTCAAGGGAGCTTCGGTATTTTCAAAGATAGACCTTCTTTCGGGGTACCATCAGTTGAAAGTGCGAGAGGAAGACGTACCGAAGACAGCAATCCGAACAAGGTATGGCCATTATGAGTTCTTGGTAATGCCATTTGGGTTGACTAATGCCCCATCAGTGTTTATGGACCTGATGAACCGAGTATTCCACGAAAACTTGGACTCTTTTGTGGTGGTGTTTATAGATGATATCTTAGTCTATTCGGCTGATCATGTCGAGCATGAAGAACATCTGAGGACAGTGATGGAAAAGCTAAGGGAAAAGAAGTTGTTTGCCAAACTGAAGAAGTGTGAGTTCTGGCTTGAAGAAGTGTCATTCTTGTGTCATGTTGTTAACAAGAATGGACTAGCAGTTGATCCAGCCAAAGTGAAGGCAGTGGTTGAATGGGAAAGACCGAAAAATGTTCGAGAGATCCGTAGTTTCTTAGGGCTAGCTGGGTATTATAGGAGATTCATAGAAAGATTCTCCTCACTGTCAGGGCCACTCACCGCTCTCACAAGGAAGAATGCCCCGTTCACATGGAATGTTGAGTGTGAAGAGAGTTTCCAAGAATTGAAGCAAAGACTCGTGACCGCACCCGTACTTACACTACCCATGGAATCTGTGGGATATGTTGTTTACACATATGCGTCTAAGAAAGGGCTGGGATGCGTCCTTATGCAACAAGGCCGGGTTGTGGCCTATGCCTCTAGACAGTTGAAAGAACATGAGAAGAACTACCCTACTCATGACCTAGAGTTGGCTGCAGTTGTGTATGCTTTGAAGATTTAGAGACATTACCTCTATGGTGAGAAATGTGAAATTCACACTAATCATCAAAGCCTTAAATATATTTTCACACAAAGAGACATAAACATGAGGCAACGTAGATGGCTGGAGGTGTTAAAGGACTATGATAGCAAGATGTTCTACCATCCTGCTAAAGCTAATGTGGTGGCTGATGCTCTAAGTAGGAAGTCTTGTGGTGATGAGGTCGAGCCTGAGGAACTCATAGAACAGATGTCGTAACAGTTTGCCATTGTGAAAATTAGTGAGGTAATGACCGGTGGACCTCCGGTTATGGCAGCACTCGTGATTCAGCCTCTATGTAATGGCATAATTAGGAAGGCGCAAGAGAATGATCTTGAATTACAGGACACTATTGATGGGGCCAAACATGGTGAAGCATCTGGGTACTACCTGGCTGAAGATGGGATATTGAAGACTGGTAATGGAAGAACAGTCATTCCTAATGATACGGAGCTAAGAAGAGACATCTTTGATGAGGCTCATCAGACACGGTACACTGTTCACCCAGGCAATAACAAGATGTATCAAGACCTGAAGAATAAGTTTTGATGGTGTGGCATGAAGAGGGATATTGCTGAGTGTGTTGCGCAATGTCCTTCTTGTCAGCTTGTGAAAGATGAACATCAAAAACCAACTGGGCAACTTCAACCGCTTGATGTACCTATGTGGAAGTGGGATCAAATTGCCATGGATTTTGTTGTTGGTCTCCCAAAAGCACCAAGTGGGCAAGATGCTCTATGGGTGATTATTGACAGATTGACGAAGAGTGCTCATTTCCTCCCCATCAAAGTTACAGACAAATTGGATAAGCTGGCTGAGTTGTATGTACGTGAGATAGTGAAGCTACATGGAGTACCCGTCTCCATTGTGTCAGACCATGACCCACGGTTTACTTCGAGGTTTTGGGACAGATTGCAGAGTGCGATGGGGACTAAATTGAACTTCAGTACCGCCTACCACCCACAAACAGGTGGCCAATCCGAGAGAACCATTCAAACTCTCGAAGATATGCTCAGG
Organism: Alnus rubra; assembly: GCA_028654335.1. Classification (NCBI taxonomy): domain Eukaryota; kingdom Viridiplantae; phylum Streptophyta; class Magnoliopsida; order Fagales; family Betulaceae; genus Alnus; species Alnus rubra. The sequence continues at coordinate 1,643,019 of JAJPGS010000001.1, read as the reverse complement.
TTATGTGTGTTGGACTTCAAGGGAAATTGGATACGCTATCTACCCTTGGTTGAATTTGCCTACAACAACAGCTTTCAAGCTACTATTGGTATGGCGCCGTTCGAAGCTTTGTATGGGCGAAAATTCCGGTCGCTGTTGTATTGGGATGATGTGGGCGAGAGACAATTGCTAGGCCCAGAAATGGTGCAAGACATGAAGGAGAAGATTACACTCATTCGGAAGCGGATGCTCACAGCCCAAAGCCGACAGAAAAGTTATGCGGACAGGCATCGCCGCAAGTTGGAGTTCATGGTTGGCGACTTTGTATACCTCAAGGTGTCACCAATGAGGAATGTATGGCGATTTGGCAACAAGGGAAAGCTTAGTCCAAGATATGTTGGACCGTTCCAAGTGTTGAAACGTGTGAGCCCACTTGCTTACAAGATTGAAATGCCTCCAAATTTGTCGGGCGTCCATGACGTATTCCATGTCTCTCAGCTACGAAGGTGTGTTCGTGATCCGTTGCACGTAATAAACTACGAGCCTCTTGATATTCAGCCGAATCTGACATATGAGGAGATGCCTGTGCAAGTGTTAGATCGCAAAAAGCAACGACTGAGAACCAAAATCATCCCACTTGTGAAAGTTCTATGGCGGAATCACGGAGTTGAGGAAGCCTCCTGGGAGCTCGAACAACAGATGCGGGAGAAATATCCCCACCTATTTGAGCAAACTTAGGTATGAACATCAAATTCATATCATCTTCATGCTAATCCTTGAATTAAAAATGCTAGATTACATGTGCTAGGTGTCTTAACGTTCAAATTTCGAGGATGAAATTTCTATAAGGAGGGAGGGATGTAACGTTCGAGATATTTTGTAGTAATTAAAATATAAAATTTAGGTAAATAATTGATAGAAGTTAATTTAATGTTATTAAAAGAAAATAAATAAATAAATAAATATAAAGAAAATAGAAATAGAATATAATATGAAAATAAAAAAATAAAAAAAAAAGGAATGAAGGGCCGTACGGCCCTTCATTCTGGATTCAGGTGGGGCGTACCTGCGCCCCACGTGAAGAAAAGGAGGGCCATTCGGCCCTCCTCAAAAGAAAAAGAAAAAGAAATAAAAAATAAAAAATAAAATGAAAGTGAGGCGCCAGGCGCCTCACTTAAAGAAAAGAAAAAAAAAATTAGAAGGGCGCTTGGCCCTTCTCGGTAAGTGAAACAGAAAGAAAAAAAAAAAAAAAAAAAAAAAAAAAAAAAAAAAAAAAAAAAGAAAAAGAGAGAGAGAAAAAGAGAGAAGAGGAGGAGAAAGTTCAAGGTTTTCTCAAATCCATGAAGATCTAGGTCTCAAATCTCAAATCTAACCTCGGAAACGTGATCTATACGTGTAGATCTACGTTTTGACTGATTGTTTTGAGGTAAATTGCTAAATTCATATTTTTAGATTTTTGAGTAAAATCTCATAAAATGTGAGTTTAATCCTATTGTTCTTTAGGTATTGGGTTACTAGGAGGTTGCTTGAGGCTACCCAAAGCTTGGATTTTGGTTTGGTGAATTTTGGGTAAGATTTCTCTAACCCTAACTTTTGGGTATAATTATTTAAATAGTGTTTTTATGTGATTAACCCTAAGTGAATACCCATGGGTTAATATCATTGTGGTTAGATTAACATTTTTAAATTATGGGTATGTGTTTTGAAACCCTAGAATCTATTGGGTAATTGATGACATAGCCTTTGAGTAATTCAAAGTGCTACTTAGTGCAATTAATAAAAAAAAATGAAGCTAAATTAGTGTATTATATTGTGTTTTAGTGGCGCTTTACGAGCTGAACTTAGAGTCATCGAAATTAGTGTGCGAGCGGCCTAAGGTGAGTATTCTACTCACTGAGGAACCCTAGGTATTTAGATTTACATTTTGACAATATTTGGTTGTATTTATTGTTATGGAATTGTTTGTAAAAAATATATGTGAATGAGTTATGATATATTTGGATTAAGAATTGTGATGATAAATGGATGTTGTTGAAATTGGAATGTATTGATGGTTATGGAATCGTTGGTAAAAATATATGTGAATGAGTTATGATATATTTGGATTGAGAATTGTGATGATAAATGGATGTTGTTGAAATTGGAATGTATTGATGGTTATGGAATTGTTGATAAAAATGACGATAGTATGTGTTGAAAGAAAGATGTTTGGGAATACACATGTGATGATATGTATATAGTGTGGATGCTTTGGTATTATGAGAACCCGGTAGTTGATAGATGGTAAGTCCAGTGTTGTAGTATCTGGCACAGTGGTAGGCCATAGTGTAGCAGCTCTTGGCTTAGATGAGTGGTAGGCCAGAGGGTAGCAGCTCTTGGCTGAGATGTGTGGTAAGCCTAGCATTGAAGTGCTAGCACTAGTGAGATATGTGGTAAGCCTAGCATTGAAGTGCTAGTTCACGTGAGATGTGTGCCCTGCGGGTCGTAGCTTTACAGGTACGGGCGGTGTTGATGGTAAGTCTAGCATTGAAGTGCTAGCACTAGTGAGTTATGTGGTAAGCCTAGCATTGAAGTGCTAGCTCACGTGAGATGTGTGCCCTACGGATCGTAGTTTTACGGGCAGTGTTGACGGTAAGCCTAGCATTGAAGTGCTAGCACTTGTGAGATGTGTGAAATATTTTTATGGTATGCTGGAATATTATTAGTAGAAACCGTGATAATATATAAGTGTGTGAAGAACAACGTGACTTGTACCCGATAATGTGTTGTTATGTGAACTTAATGATTTGTGAATGACGATGTTGAACCCTGTATGAAATTATGTTTGTGTATAGTGTATACTTAGTGAGTTTTATACAACTGAGGCCTCGGCACTTCTTATTGAGGTGGTGAACTCACACTTTCACCTATACGGATGTGGCTACTACCACAACCGTATAGATGGAGCTTCTTTGGATGCAGGTATTGATGATGCGGAGGAGGACTCCGTTGCACACTATGTGGAGTACCACGACTAAGCACGTCGCTTGAGTCGTAGGAGTGTCGGACTCGGATAGTCCCTTTTGTGTATTCTGTATATGGCAAGTGTGACTTATAACACGTAGATGTAGCCATTCTTTTGTATGCATAATTTATGCTTAAGTCCCCTTTGTGTATTTTGTATATGGCTAGTGTGACTTGTAACACGTAGATGTAGCCATTTTTTTGTATGCATAACTTATGCTTAAGCTTTAAACAGATAGACATTAACAGGCTCTTTTGTGTAATGAACAGTTTACGATTATAATGTTGACTTCCGCAGTTAGATTTTGTATTCCACTGCATATATTATGTAACTCTAATATATCAGGTACATGTTAAGGAATGTGTACTATGAGTTGGCTTGGTGACACGTAGTCATGCCACTGTGATGATTCATTGTATGTTTTCAAAAAAAAAAAAAAAAAATGGGTCGTCACACAGGGGCCTCTATTTATAGGCTGAGGTATAGAATGGGCGACTGCTGAAATATATGCGGGTGCCATCTGGACGGTGGTCATGGCCGTCCGGACGGACAACTGTACGACAAGATTTTCCAAAAATTTCACTGAAAATCTTTCATGTTTAAGAGCCGGGTCCGGACGGAAGACACAGTCGTCCGGACGGTCGCACGTCCGCTGCAAGTAATTTCCATATAAAGCTTCGCGCGTCCGGACCATGGGGGATGAACGTCCGGATGACTGATCTTCAACACGCAATTTCCATATCTGATGTGCGCGCGTCCGGACCATAATAGGCAGTCGTCCGAACGGTTGAAGTCGAATCGACAATTTCCTTATTTGATGAACGCGCGTCCGGACCAAAGCTGTCTGTCGTCCGGGCGGGTGTATTTGAAATGCGATTCTTTCCTTAAGGAGACGCGCGTCCGGACGGGATACCACATCGTCCGGACGGTTGATCGATCTTCCCTTTATCGGAACTTGAAGGAATCTAAAGCTGGTCGAGTACAGAGAGGCGTCCGGACGGGCTGCTGAGTCGTCCGGACGGATACAAGCTGGACAGAAACTTCTCGAACCAGTGGAGGGTCCGGACGGAAATGCACGTCGTCCGAACGGATGATGCTTGGTTTGTCTGGCGTCCAGACGGTATGGCACGTCGTCCGGACGGATGGCATAGTGGACAGATGGGCGTCCGGACGGGATGACACATCGTCCGGACCGCTGACAGGAAACCGAAAATTTTCTGACTCTGAAGCACTTCTGAATAGTAGAATCCCTGTGAAGCATCTTTACAAACAAGTATTTTTGTCCAACACAGAATGAGGCCAAAAACTAAGGGCTAGTTTGGCAAACTATTTTCATTCTCCCTCAATTTCTTTTTACTTCTTTCAAAAATATCAAATCAAAAACATTCTAACTTTTTTACACTTTTTATATCACATCAATAATTTTTTATTATTATTCAAATAAAAAAACTCACTACAAAACAAAACTTTTTCACTTTTCTATAAAACATTCTCAAATTTTATATCACATCAATCACTTTTTACTATACAATACACAAATATTCTCCAACCCAATTACTTACCAAACAAGCCCTAACACTCTCCATAGCCTATCTTAATAATTCTTTTGTAAAAGTGTTTGAAAAAAATATAATTTAGCCCCTAAACTATTAGTCATTCTACAAATAGTCCCCGAACTACCAATGCTTGAACTCTGGCCCCCTAAACTACAAAAACCTTTGAAATTATTATTATGAGGTTTAGTTAGATTTTTCGTATATTTACTTTTTTCTGTCTTTCTTTCTTGCTTTTTTCTCTATTTTTGTTTTAAATCAAGCAACAGCTACAAAGATTTTTTTTTTTTGTTTTTTATATAAGTAAGAAAATTTCATTAAAAACCGTAAGGTGTCCCTAAGTACACAGATAGTATGCACAAGAACAACCCAGCTAGCCCACCAAAAAGAACCAAAGAAAACCCACAATGACCTACGCACCCACAACACTCAAAACTCACATGAAACCCAAAATACAATAGAAGCCCTCATCAAACACCCAAGACACAAAAGAAACCCCCCTTCAAAATACATTAAAAGCCCTTATCAAGCACCCAAACCTACTATAGAAGCCCCCCCCACACACACAAATACATAAAAAGCCCCAGAAGGACCCCAACCCAACAAAACCCCCAAAACCCACGTGAAAACCCGAACAACCCTCCAAATAAGAACCCACAAACCCAAAACCCACGAGAAACACCCAAAAACCCAAGTCAACCGAACTCGAAATACAAAGCAAACCCTAAATACAGATGAATACCCAAAGCTACAATTAAAAAAAAAAAAAAAAAAATTGCAAAAACCCCACATGAGACATCCAACTAGCAGCAGAGGAGATAGAGTCACCGGAGACGGCACATGTAGACCATGTGCCAGCACCGAGGACCTCCCTCCAATGGAGATAAACCGGGGGCCACCAAAAAAAGCCGACCACGGACACGAAAAAGGGGCATGGCCATCACGTGCAGCAAGTGAGAAGCACTCACAGGCGCGTACAAGTCACGTGCCAGTGCACTTGCATCCAGAGAGAATGCAACTGGTGGCGACAGAAACTGAGGGCAACGACGAACACCACGGATAAGCGTGTGACATGCAAAAGCCGGTAGAGAAGGATAGATCTAGCTTCACAGAAAACGGCCTGAGAAAAGGTCGGTCGGCTAGATCGCGCTGGAGACACGGCAGAAGAGATAATCAACTTTCCATTATATATTCTATTAATAGATGTACAAATTTACAAAATGAATTTCAAAGATAAGTAGCATCCACTTCCACAACCTTGATGTCCTTCCAATATTTTTGTTCTTCTTTGTGGTTTCCATCAAGGTCCTCCAGTTTTATTTATCATAAAGCAAAATAGTATAATGATTATTCATTAATGATAAATAATATTGGAGGACCTTGATGGAAACAACTATAACAACACGAACAAGACCCCCAAAAAATAAAGCAATATTAATTTCAAAGGGTAAAAAAATCGGCTTTGAATCTCCCCTCCCGTCCCTCGAAGCTAAAATTTAGTTGTAATGAAATATAAAATCCACATTTTCATTACAAAATAAGAGTATAAATAAGTCAAGCACTTACATTATTATAGCCCAAGCTAGTGACTCTGTCCCAAATAGTTGACTGCCAATTCCCCAAGCACAAACAAGCTCGCTCAATGGTAAAATGTTGAATATGAATACGTAAGGGATATAATATAGGGGTATTCTAAGAAGATATAATATAGGGGTAAATAGAAGAATTAGCTAGGGAGAATTATTTAGGATATGCTTCTAGAAGATACTTTCGGTTAGTTAATTAGAGTCTATAAAAGGGAACAAATATGTAAAGAAAAGGGATGAAAAGAAAGTTGAAAAGAATTGTTTCATGGAGAGATAGGCCTCTAAAAGTGCCTCTGTTCATTGTTTCATCATCTATTTTTATCTTCTTCTTCATTAAATTCCCTTTCATATAAGAAAATCCATAACAGAATATGTCACACGCATTCATGCATGGAACCCCATTTGTCAATTGCACCAAAAGATCCCCAAAAAACGGCATGATCGTCTCCAAACCAGGAAGATTTCAACGATAATTAAGTGGGCAAATCAAGAACTAACAACTAACCCTCTGAACGCACTACATTCAACAATTAATAAGCAATTCTGACACCCCAAACAAAATTGAAAATCATTATGGGTTACTTAGAGGAAAAAGTGAAAAGAACCTAGCTGGTTTAAGTGCTGGAAGTGATTTGATTGGTGTTGTTGTGATTCACCCAACCGGTGTTTCCTCCACACCTGAAATTCTAATTCCCAAGGTTGAAGAATGCCTCGTTGTGGGTACCAATTGGATTCCAAGTTGGCCATCATCAAGACATCTCTTTGAAAGTTAAATTCCATCTATTAAAGCTATTGCCTTCTCTTTTGTTAGTTTTATTGGCTACATTTTGTTAGACAAAAACACTTCCTTTTTTGGACACTGACTTTTCAGGGACACCGTTATTCAGAGTTAATTTAAGATATTATTGCAGAATATTCATTCCAACTGCGAAAGAATTATACAAGGTAAGATCTACAATATGCTGCTTAAGAAAGGAAATATTCTTAGACAAGGAAGCTTTTGACAACTTTACAGATGTCAAAGTTGGTTTTCCCTTCAGACCGTTCGGACGGCCAAAGGTAGCGTCTGAATGCCAGCCAGTGTTCCGTCCCGTCCGAATAGTGAATCAAACGCAAACCACAGGGACTTGATGACTGCACAGCTATTCGAACGCCTATCAGACGCTACCCACAGAGAGCACATATTTGCACAAGCATCAGGACGCAAATGCGGTAGCTACAAACAGTATAGATGTTCTAAACAACCGTTCAGACGCTAGGTCAAGCCTAGATGGAGCGCGAACCTCGGCATAATTAATGAAGCTTTTCAAATTCAAAAGCTACCTTTTTCTTTTGGTTTTTTTGGGCGCAATCATCTAATCGCATCCTCCATTTCTTTGGAAACTTATCTTTCGAACAGCCAGCTGATAAATGCTATCTGGAACATTTTGAAGGTTTGTGCAAGCACGTAGACTAAACATTTTAATCCTACCCACGTACCTCATTGATGAAGGGAGTTCTTTTAAACGAATACAACCCTTTAAAGAAAGTACCTTTAAATGTTGCAACTGACGAATACTATCTGGAAGATTCTTAAGTTTTTTGCAACCATCAAGATCTAACGTTTCAACCCCAACAGCGTACCCAAATGATGAAGGCAGTTCTTCTATACCACTAAAATTGCAAGAGATGTACACTAAATAGTCCATTTGACACTCAATTTCAGGAAATTTCTTAAGGCTTGAGCAATGACCAAGGTTAAGAGATCGTAGGGATTTCGACTTGAGGCTTCTAGGAAAACTGCTAAGATTATAGCAGGCTTCAAAGCTCAATTCAACAAGCTTGTCAAGGAATCCAACAGAATCATGTACCTCAACTAGATTTTTGCAATAATCAAGACACAATTTCTCTAAATTTGGGATCCTTGAAACATCAGGGAAGTTTAGGAACTTAGAATTAGTGAAATCCATAATTGTCAGGTTGTGGAAATTCTGATAACAGAAAAACAAATAAATTAGTTCGAAGGAAGTTTACTACAAAATTTAAACAAACAAATATTAAAAACAACAATTGTACCTGTATTCCCTCCAATCGCTCGAGCCTACTAGAACACATTCTTAAAACTACAAGGTTCCTTCCACAAAAATTGGATGGAAAAGATACTCCAGGATATCTTGACCAATCAAGCAATCTTAACTTATTAGAGAGAAAATTAGGTGCTTCGGAAAAGCATGCATTTTTGTTTATAAGCAATCTGAGCCTTGTCATCTTCTCCAAGGCTTTGGGATTCAAGTATAACTTCAGATCTGATTTAGGCAAAGCCATCAATATGCCCTCAACTTTGTTTGTTGCCTAGCAAAACAATGAAATAATAAAAACAGTTACCAATGATGATTTTTCTTATTTTTCTTAATTAAAAAGGGAGGGGGGAGGTGTGCCACCCTGCCACTATCTGCCTCCTTTAAAGGGGCGGCCTCCAACCATGGAGGCAGATCTTTACTTTTATTTTTTCTTTTTCTTTTAATTTTCTTTATCATTTATATTAAGACCAGCGTCCATGCCTGAAAAAGTGAGAATGTGTTTTCAAAAAATTTGATTATAACGATGTAGGTCATTCCCTTAAAAAGCATGTATTTTATTTTTTGTAAAATATTGTGGTTTGTGTTTGAAAAATGTGTTTTATTAGAAATCTTTATTTTCCAAAAATTATATTCAAACTTTTTAAAAATTTCATTATAAACTTTAAAATTTCTAATTCGAATTTTTTTTCCCAAGGTGGGATTAACCTAAGATGCTCTCTTTCTATTAAGAGCATCACTAATATTTACGTGCATATTCAACCCTTGAAGTCCCATAAACATCTAACTTCAAGTAAAATTGTTATTTTATAAAATATCAAACAAAATTTTTATTTTGCAATGCCAAAAGAGGTTGTAATAAATTAACTATCCTAGTATTTGAAAACAATTTTACCAATGGTTTTACGAAAACACAACCAATTAAACAGTCGGACTCTATTGTAATTACGGTATAATTTTAATTTGGGTTTGAAATTAAATTCATTCAACTTATTCACATCTTTTGTGTAACATGTATGTATACACATACATATATCTGCATGTAAGTTTTCGGCATTTTTTTTTTGTTTTGTGAAAAAAGTTAAATATATATATATATATATATATATATATATATATATATATATATATATATATATATTGATAAGTAAGAAACCAATCTAAAAGAAGTTCAATATTTTTCTAGTTGCTAAAATTATGAAAAGAAACAAATGTAAATTATAAAGGTTTTTTGATACAAGCCATACCGTATTTCCTTCTAGGACATCACGAACATCTTCAGGAAACCACAACCTACTGCGTTCGCCAGGTTCTTTGAGTGATTCATGTCGAACAATTTCTCTACCCACTTCTTGCAGCATGTCATGCATTGTAATTAAACCCTTAACCTCATCAATAGATATGAGAGACTTATCCGCAAGCACTTTTATACCATAATCTGGAAAGAAACCACACTTGTATAGTATTTTATTGACATAACCTATTTCTCCCTTGAAAAAACATGCAATGTCAAGGAAAATATCCTTCACATCGTCCTCCAACCCATCATAACTTATTTTAAGTATTTCGTGAATTTCTTTATTAGGAATTCTTTTGTACCTATCCAACGCACTTTTCCATTCATTCAAGTCCTTACTAGATAGATCTGAACCCAGCACTACTAAAGCCAGTGGAAGGCCTCTTGCATAACCTATTACATATTTTGTGAGTTCCACAAAATCGTCGTTACGTTCGCCACTTTTGAAGGCATGTCGACTAAAGAGCTGAAGAGCTTCATTGGAATCCAACTTATTTACCTGGTATACTGAATCAACTCCATGTGCCCGAAGTAAATGTTTGTCTCTTGTTGTTATGATGATTCTACTTCCTAAGCCAAACCAATTAGCTTTTCCAGCTAGCTTTTCTAATTGGACCAACTGATCCACATCGTCAAGAACTATAAGTACCCTTAAACAACGAAGCCTCTGCTCTATCAAAGTAATTCCTTGATCAACATTGTCAACTATTAGACTTGAACTTCCTAGGATTCTTAGAAGTTTATTTTGCAAATAGATTAGACCCTTTTGTCCGAAAGTTTCTCTAATGTCTCCAAGAAAACAACTACATTCAAATTGAGAAGCAATCGAGTTGTAAATGGCTTTGGCGAGAGTTGTCTTACCAATTCCACCAGTTCCGAAGATTCCTACCATGCATATACTGTCATTCTTCTCTATATTTAAAAGCAACTTCACCTCTTGTACACGGAACTCTATTCCAACCGGATACTTGGCAACTTGAAAGTATGTCTTTTTCACTAATATCGAATTCACCCATTCAATGATTTCGTGAATAAATTCAGGTTCATTCCTACCAATATAAAAAGATAAGAAAACATCTAATGAGTACTTTCGCAATAATAAGAATAGGAATATGATCTAGTTACAACGATTTTTTATTCTTGTTTCTCCATAAGCAATGACAATGGTAGGGCATGACATAATTAAGGGATAATCTTCCCCTCCCTAAAGGCCAATCCTCCTACTGACTATTAGTCCTTTTATTAGAAGAAAAAATATAGAATAATCTAAAAGGAAAGGCGCAAGAGTGGTTAGAAATACCTGTTCCCCAAATGCTTCCCGGACAAATCGGCCACTTCTTTTAGGGCTTTCTTCCACTCCTTCACCTTCATTACATCATTCTTGAACCTTTTTTCAAGTTTAGCGAATGCTTCTCCAACACTATTGGTTTGATGACGTACTTCCGACGGATCTACGTCGTAGAACAACGGTAGAACCTGTTGCCCCCCTGTTTCTCTACACTCGAGGATCTTTATTAGCTCGTCCAAACACCATCGGGATGATGCGTAGCTTTTAGAGAGTACAATGATTGAAATCTGGGACTCTTCAATGGCTTTTACAAGTGCCGGTGAAATTTCCAGTCCGCTTCTAAGCCTGTCGTCCATGAAGGTGTGGATTCCCTTTTGACGCAAAGCTGCGCATAGATGGGCAGTAAAAGTTTTGCGAGTATCTTCGCCTCTAAAACTCAAGAATACATCCCATCTAGGAACGGAAGAAGAGGAGGAAGCTGCAAGACTACTAGTTACTGGAGAAAATTCAGACTGAATTGCAGAACCCATTTCCGGGACGGACAAGTCAGATCTGTAGACAGAGGAGCGGTTGAAGTCCAAAAGAGAAGGAGATCGGGCGAGCTGGGTCTGAGGATGATCCGGGTTGGCGTGATCGGGTTTCTGGAAGTTGTAGAGAGAGAGGTTGAAGGACCTAACTCGGTCGAGCAGAGACGGGGCTTGAGTGAGCTGGTGTTGTGGTTTTCTGTGCGAGGTGAGGAACATGGTGAGAATGATGAGGCTGAAGGAGAGGAAGAGCCAGGAGGAAGTTAACCAACTGGCCGTGAGAGCCCAAATGGAACTCATGATCTCAGCAAACACACAGACCGACAGACAGAGAGAGCTTCTTTGGAAGAGATGGAGTAACAACGAAGACGAAGTCGTGGATTTGCCGATAAATCGATTTGGATGGAAATTTGATGTTGGTAAAGTCGGTCACTCGGGTTACGCGTCAAAACAGAAATGAGCAGCTTCTTTGCATCTTCCTTAAAGCTTTTTTTTTTAACAAAAAAAAAATAAAAAGTCAAATCTTTTCGTTCAACAAAATATGGGTCATGTTTGGAAATTGCATTACATGTGAGTAGTAGTGGGTTGTTAGTGAGTTGTTATTTTTTAAATTATAAGAAGCGATAAATGTGATATAAGATAAAAATGTTTGTATAAAAAAGTAAAAGAAAATTGTATTGTAGTAAATTTTTTTAAAAAAATATGTATATATATATATATATTAATATGATATAAAAAGTGAAAAAATTTAAAATATGTTGATGTTAATTGTTATTTGAAAATGTAAAAATAAAATAAAATAATATCAAAACTCTTTTTGTCACTACTCTTGCCTGCTCACGCCGTTGCCAAACGACGCCATGCAGTCAACAATAATGAACAACCTCAATTGTTTCAAAGGAGACGGCTTTGAAACTTGTTCCAAAAGTAAAGGGAAAATAATCACCCAAAATTCAGGGTAGAAAATGCTAGAGAAAGCCTCTCAATTCTCAAGTGACTTTCATGTAATGCCAGAGAAAGACTTTACGGATCACTCCACACGACTCGTAAAATTCGTTTAGCATAATAGGTTGTATTAGGTCGACACGACTCGTTTGACCCATTTAGCTTAAAAGTGTTTTATTTTTATTAATTTTATTTTTTAGACAATTAAGTATATTAATTGTGGACTCTTATTATCCCTGACTCGGTCAAAGGAATTCCACGGAAGAAAGCAGAGAAAATACTGATGGAGCGGTTACTTTTCCTGGGACAGAAGGCATTAAAGTGGACTCTTATTATTCTATTTGTTTTTAGCTCCTTATCGGATGTCATATTTTCCATCTCAAGAAACCAAGAACTGATGAGATGCTGCTTGGTCTCTTTGTTGGGTGCTTGATGACTGATTTCTTGAAAGAGGTATCATGGGAACTGTTTCGCAACTCAGAGGTATATTTTTCTATGCATTCTTCCTGTTTGCTTTCAATCTCTTTATCTGTATATAATCTTGAGTTAATTTCTTCTTCTTCTTCTTCTTTTTATTTATTTATTATTATATACATTTTAACTTCATTTATATGCAACATTGATTTCTGCAACAGGAGAAAGGTTTGTAAAATTTGTGTTGTGTTAAACTTTTCGGCTAAAACAAAAAGTCATTAAAAAAAAAAAAGGTGTTAATTGTGTCTGGCGGGGTCACCCACGGGTGACCTGCCACCCGGCCTGTCAGACTGAGTTAAACGGGTCATAAACGGATCGACTCGTTTATGACCCAAACCCGTTTAAGGTAGACCCAAACCCGCTAATTTCGTGTCCTGTTCATGTCGGGTTGTCGGGTCATGTCAAAATTGCCAGCTCTATGTAAAATGGTGTTAGATGAAGTTAAAATATTAATTAAATAATTAAATTTATAATTTTTTATCTGTTTAAATTTTTAGGATAAATGATGATCTTGAATTTGAAATTTATAATAGCTGAGGTCCAACAAGTGAAAAATTTAATTAAAATAGGAGGTAAATGACAGAGTCAATGTTTGAACTCAGAATCTTTGACTCTGATATCATGTTAAATCATCACTTGTTTCAAAAGCTTAGGTTGATAAGAAAATGTAAATTTAATCACTTAATCAATACTTTAACAGGAAATTAAATCATGTTAAATCACCATCCCAGACCGGCCAAGGGATTGGCCAAAATGGGGGTGTCTGTCTGGCCACCCCCATGGTGGCAGTTTTTTTATTTTTCAATTTTATTTTTTAATTTTTAATATATATATATATATATATATATATATATATATATATATATTATATATATATATATATATATATATATATATTAATTTTATTTTATTTTTAATTAATTTTTAAAGTTTTTTAATTTTTAATTTTTAATTTTTAATTTTTTTACGTAGTGCCACGTGTCAACCTCAAAGGTTGACAAGTGGCCTGCCTCTTCATATATTGTTTTTTCATATATATATAATATTACCCTTACTCGTTCTTAAAAGAAAAATCAAGATACTGATAAAAATTGGGCACATCTCACATCTTTGAAATAATAAAAACAATTACCAATGATGATTTTATTTATTTTTCTTAATTAAAAGGGGAGGGGGAGGAGTGCCACCCACCACTACCCCTTTGAAATAATAAAAACAATTACCAATGATGATTTTATTTATTTTTCTTAATTAAAAGGGGCGGGGGAGGAGTGCCACCCACCACTACCCCTATGCAAGTAGCACGTAGGGGGTGGGTCTCTATCTACCTCCTTTAAAGGGGCTGCCTCCAGGCTCCAACCATGGAGGCAGGTCTTTAATTACTTCTCTTTTTTCTTTTTCTTTTTTCTTTTTTGTTTCATATATATTAAGACCAGCATCCACGCCTAAAAAAGTGAGAATGTGTTTTCAAAAAATTCAATTTCGACGGTGTAGGATGTTTCGTTAAAAAAATGTATTTTATTTTTTGTAAAATATTGTGGTTTGTGTTTGAAAAATGTGTTTTATTAAAAATCTTTATTTTCCAAAAATTATATTTAAACTTTTAAAAAAGTTCATTACAATCTTTAAAATTTATAGTTGGAATTTTTTTTTTTCTCAAGGTGGGATTAACCTAAGATGTTCTCCTTCTATTATGAGCATCACTAATATTTACGTACATATTCAACCCCTGAAGTCCCATAAACATCTCAATTCAAGTAAAATTGTTATTTTGGAAAATCTCAAACAAAATTTTTATTTTGTAATCTCAAAATTAGAGGTTGTAATAAATTAACTATCCTGGTATTTGAAAACAATTTTACAAATGGTTTTACGAAAACACAACCAATTAAACAGTCGGACTCCATTGTAATTACGGTATAATTTTAATTTGGGTTTGAAATTAAATTCATTCTACTTATTCAATTCTTTTGTGAAACATATTCACATCTATTTGTCCTCATAATCTTGTAGGGCCTTGGAGCGGGAGGACCTTTAGGTTCGTCATCGTCCTGCTAGTAGTTTAAATTATGAAAACAAACAAATGTAAATTATAAATGGTTTTTTAACATGAGTCATACCGTATTTCCTTCTAGGACATCATGAACATCTTTATGAAACCACAACCTACTGCGTTCGCCAGGTTCTTTGGGTGATTCCTGTCGAACAATTTCTCTACCCACTTCTTGCAACAAATCATGCATAATAATTAATCCCTTAACCTCATCAATAGATATGAGAGACTTATCCACAAGCACTTTTATACCATAATCCGGAAAGAAACCGCATTTGTCTAGTATTTTATTGACATAACCTACTTTTTCTCCTTTGAAAAAACATGCAATGTCAAGGAAAATTTCCTTCACAGTGTCCTCCAACTCATCATAACTTATTCCAAGTGTTTTGTGAAAAATTTATTATAAGGAATGCTTTTGTACATTTCCAACGCACTTTTCCACTCATGTAAGCCTCTACTAGATAGATCTGAACCCATCACTACTAAAGCCCGTGGAAGGCCCCTTGCATAACCTATTAAATATTTTGAGAGTTCCACAAAATCGTCGTCAGGTTCGCCACTTTTGAAGGCATGTCGACTAAAGAGCTGAACAGCTTCATTGGAATCCAACTCATTCACCTGGTATACTGAATCAACTCCATGTACCTGAATTAAATGTTTATCTCTTGATGTTAGGATGATTCTACTTCCTAAACCAAACCAATCAGCTTTTCCAGCTAGCTTTTCAAATTGGACTTACCGATCCACATCGTCAAAAACTATAAGTACCCTTAAACAACGAAGCCTCTGCTTTATCAAAGTAATTCCTTGATCAACATTGTCAACCATTAGACTTGAACATCCTAGGATTCTTAGAAGTTCATTTTGCAAATAGATCAGACCCTTTTTCTCAGAAGTTTCTCTAATGTCTCCAAGAAAACAACTACATTCAAACTGAGAAGCAATCGAGTTGTAAATAGCTTTGGCGAGAGTTGTCTTACCAATTCCACCAATTCCCAAGATTCCTACGATGCATGTACTGTCATTCTTCTCCATATTTAAAAGCGACTTCACCTCTTGTACACGAAACTCTATTCCAACCGGATACTTGGCAACGCGAAAGTCCGTCTTTTTCACTAATATCGAATTCACCCATTCAATGATTTCCTGAATAAATTCAGGTTCATTCCTACCAATATAAAAAGATAAGTAAAGATCTAATGAGTATTTTCACAATAAAAAGAAAAGGAATATGATCTAGTTACAATAATTTTCTATTATTTTTTCTTCATAAGCAATGACAATGGTAGGGCATGATGTAATTAAGGGATAATCTTCCCCTCCCTAAAGGCCAGTCCTCCAACTGACTACTAGTCCTTTTATTAGAAGAAAAAATCTAGAATAATCTAAGAGGAAAGGCCCAAGATTGGTTAGAAATACCTGTTCCCCAAATGCTTCCCGGACAAATCGGCCACTTTTTGAAGGGCTTTCTTCCACTCCTTCACCTTCATTATATCATTCTTGAACCTTTTTTCAAGTTTAGCGAATGCTTCTCCAACACTATTGGTTTGATGACGTACCTCTGATGGATCTACGTCATAGAACAACGGTAGATCCTGCTGCCCCCCTGTTTCTCTACACTCGAGGATCTTTATTAGCTCATCCAAACACCATCGGGATGATGCGTAGCTTTTAGAGAGTACAATGATCGAAATCTGGGACTCTACAATGGCTTTGACAAGTTCCGGTGAAATTTCCAGTCCGCTTCTAAGCCTGTCGTCCATGAAGGTGTGGATTCCCTTTTGACGCAAAGCTGCGCATAGATGGGCAGTAAAAGTTTTGCGAGTATCTTCGCCTCTAAAACTCAAGAATACATCCCATCGATGAACGGAAGAAGAGGAGGAAGCTGCAAGACTACTAGTTACTGGAGAAAATTCAGAGTGAACTGGAGAACCCATTTCCGGGACAGACAAGTCAGATCTGTAGACAGGGGAGAGGTTGGAGCCCAAAAGAGAAGGAGATCGGGCGAGTTGGGTCGGAGGATGATCCGGGTTGGCTTGATCGGGTTGAGCGAGCTGGTGTTGTGGTTTTCTGTGCGAGGTGATAAAGATGGTGAGGAAGATGTTGAGAATGGTGAGGCTGAAGGAGAGGAAGAGCCAGGGGGAAGTTAACCAACTGGCCATGAGAGCCCAAATGGAACTCATCTCAGCAAACACACACAGACAGAGAGAGCTTCTTTGAAAGAGATAGAGTGACAACGAAGTAGTGGATTTGCTGATAAATCGGTTTGGATGTAAAGTTGGTAAAGTTGGTCACCCGCGTGAGACGCGTCAAAACAAAAATGAGCAGCTTCGTTGCAACTTCCTTAAAGCTGACAACTTTATTATTTTTTTCATGCTTTGCAGTGATATGCAATTGTCATCAGATTTCTCCAATATAAATCAGATTAGCAAAGCTCCGGCAATTTCGGAATAGATTCACAACTGCTATAAATTCAAAAAGAGATTCAATATTTTAGAAATAGGATGGTGACACATTGTTAGTTCTTTTATTGGGTTTGCTAATATATTGTAGATACTTTTCATTTTTTGTTTTCTTCATTTTTAAAAAGTACTTTTTGACAGTTTTTTTTTTATGGATATTTTTATAAAGTACTTTTTATTTTCATTTTATGGCCTGCTTAGGTGTTGAATTTTTTGAAATCAAAATTTAACTCTAATTCACTGCTCGAATTTTGAGGTTTAACTTTGTGAGATAAAATTAAAAAATTAAAATTAAAAAAATTAAATAAAATATGATTTATTTTTTTTAAAAAAAATAAAAGATATTCCTTTTCATTGTCAAACTGCTCAACATTCGACCTTTATATATAATATATGATTTCTTGAATTAGTCCTCATATATAAAGTGATTGATGGAAATAATGGGCAGAGAAATGCAAAACAACCTGACACCACAGTGGGGATTGAACACCTTCAAGTACAATAATTGTAATACATAAAAAATCAGAATACAAATGAAAAAAAGTACAACATGCGCTACTGTGATTAAGAGTTTATAAGCTACACAACCTACAGTGCAACCTTATTGGCATACAAAACTTTCGATAATTTTTACTTAAACACTGATCAGACAGAAAGCATAGGACGAAGGATTTGTCTAATTTTGGTCGGTTTATGTCTCGCTAGTAGCACCGTGTCCTGGGTGACCATGACCATGTTCATGGCCGTGGTGACCATGTCCTTGCTTGTGTCCATGCCCGTGCTTATGGTCACCATGCTTGGCCTCCTCCACAGCGTCAGTTTGGACATTTTCGTCTACAAAAATATCAGTTGAAGAAGTTAAAGGTAAAAGGTAATATTCAAACTAAAAGAGAAAATGTCACTTACTTATTATTTCGGATCTTTCATCACTTTTGCAATCACTTTTAAACTTTAAAAAATGTCAATTTAGTGTACTCATTTTTCAATTTTTATTTTATTTTTTAATTTTACCATACGGTTAGGATGTTAAGATTTTCTGTTAAATCTAGTCAAAATTTTCAAAATACTCATGTTTTATATATATATATAATTCAAAGATTCAAGCATAGATATTTTTACAAATTGATTCAAGCATAGGTATTTTTACAAATTCAACCAAATTCTGGCTAATACTTAAATATTTAATTACAATTTTTTTCTTTTTTTTTCCTAAAAAAATGAGAGGTATTTTAGGAATTTTGATACCCCTCTTCTAAAAATTATTCTAATGTATTGGTGAAATTGAAAAATGGATAGACCAAATTTACAATTTTCAAAATTTATGAATGTGATTACAAAAGTGATAAGTGATGTTTTTATAAACTATAATTTTACTCTGGAAAGTTGTGCATTTCAAAAACATAAGTGCTTAAATAAATTCTAAAAAACGCATGAAAATGATAATAATGTTTACTAATTAGAGAGACATATTTAACTGAAGAAAGGAATACACTCACGGGTTTGAGCTGCCTCAGAGACATTGGAAGAGGTGAGAAGCACAACAGCAAAGACAAGAGCAAGGAGAAGAAAAGTCTTGGAGTAACCCATTTTTGTGTTAATAAGGAAGAAGGATTGGAGACAATGTAGTTGGGAAACACAAGATTCTGTGTCTTAGTAAAGGATGAGTTACTGCAATATTGTGGCTCTCCTTATTTATAGACAAGTCTTGAGAGAGAGAGAGAGAGGGAGAGATTGGTTGTTTTTTATGATACTAATAGGATCAGTGTGCCAACTAAGCATTGGAGTCCGAGATTAAGTATGACACTCACATATTTGACTTAAAATATAAAATTTAAAACTTAAAAAATTAATTAATTCATTATTATTTTTAAACCCTACTTCTGTAGTAACCTGCAAGCCACCCCAGATGGTGTGCGGCCACATAGGCCGAGAGTGGCTCGCAGGCCACTACCCTCCGATCCCCAAGGGGATGGCAACTTTCTCTTGTTTTTTTTTTTTAAAAAAAAAATAAACTTTTAATTTTAATATATTTAATATTTTTACATTTTTTTATTAAGAGTACTGACATATGTCATCATTATATTGATGCTAATGGGGCACTGAAACCGTCAAGTATTTTTATAAAATTTGACTACAAAGATTAAATTATTATTTTGGCCTACCTCAAGGACCTCTGAATTATATTTTATATCGCATTAAGTGCTTTATAATTTAAGCCAACCACAATGATTGATTTCGCATTTATCCCTATTTTTTAATATTTAGATAGCTATTTGTAATTTAGACCAACCACAGTGACTGATTTTACATTTATCCAATTTTTTTTTGTTTAGAAAAATAGTTTAGTTTAGTTTTTTTTTTGTTTTTTATTTTATTAATTTTTTATTTTTAAGAGAATAGGGTATTATAAGAATATAATTTTATTTTTTTAAAAAAAAAAAAAGGTAGCCTTTTTGACACACTTTAATAGTTTGATGGGTCACTTTAGTACACTAGTCACTTCATAGGACTATTTTAAAAACGTCTATTAGTTCAAATGACCTTTTAAAATTATTTTCTAAAATTAAATATGTACCATTAAAAAAAATTACTGTAATTCAGCACATGATCAGCTAAATCTAATACCAACAATGTTGTCATTATACAGAGTCGAGCTAGCTAGGTTTCGTCTAAAGAATGAAAATCATGGTACGTGGTTATCAAAAGTGATGTACCCATCTATATATATCACATTAATTTTCACCAACTTGTAAGCAAATAAAGGAGCTAGCTTTATGTTCTAATTACCATCTTAATGGATTTAGGTTAGAGCCAAAGTTTTTTTAATAATCTTTACAATCTCTGAAAAAGAAATATGACTATAATCACATGATAAATAATGTTTACACGTATATAATATGTGATCTCCTGACCTAACTCTTTGGGAAAACCATAAATAATGTGCCACCTAATTTTCTCACCGCTCTATGATATCTAGGAATGGGTGAAAACATTATATATATATATATATATATAGAGAGAGAGAGAGAGAGAGAGAGAGAGAGAGAGAGAGGTGGCAGAATATTTGGCATGGCAATGTTGTACTTGTGGTATATATATATATATATAGGACCCATGATATGTGTTTCTGTTTCACAAAACTATTTAATTAATCATCATCAAAACCATCAACAATCACATGCATGTATGCTGGTTTCTTAATAATTGGGCTTTTTATTTCATGCAAAATGGAGCCGCGAAGAAGTTTCACATCTCACATGGCTTTTGTATATCTTCATGATTTGTCGCTTCGATCTCTATCAATCTTGTTCCCAAATAGTTAGATTTGCAAATCAACTGGGGATATATATAACCAAATAGGTTGGTTGCACACGTCCCTCCTTGCGTCAATGGGGGCACAAAAAAATTGGAAACTTTCCCCAAACTTTGACAATGAACAACAGGGGACCATGTGGAACTGTGTTATCTCCTTTCTTTGTCTGACTGTGTTATCTGAAACTGTGTTATCTCAGCAGTCTAATGATTGTTGTACGTTACTTTTGTCTACATTTAGGTATGTATATGGATTTCATTTACGTAGGACTCACATGCATAGGTCTATTAGTGTACATAAAGTGATGTGCAAATCTCATCTCAGTATTGTTGGAACTGTATCTTGTCTCATTTTTGTGTTTTCCTTTTCCTTTTTCTTTCTCTTTTTCTTTTTCTTTTTCTTTTTTAAAGTACAACCCGGATCAATGCCCAACAGGAGAGGGTCCTGACTCCTTACTACTACGAATATGGAACCGGATGAGCAATTACCAATTGAGAATGTGGGATGAACACAGTTGTGGGGCAATGAAATGGAAATGATATTTCACTCAAATTGGGAAGTAATTATTTTAGAGTAATACCACACTTTTTTCACTTGAAATAGGATTTTCTTCGTTTCAAATTAAATGGATTTTATTCATTTAGAGCACTAGTAGCATATGCCGTACAATGATTTCTTTTCTTAAATATATGAAAAATTTCAGAAAAAATTACAAAATAGCTCCCACAGCAGATGCCCTAAATATACATGTTTCCCTTGGGTAGCTACAATGCTTCCCTATGTATTAGGTAACACTCTAGCTACCCAATATACTCTATAATAATAAAAAATTGACAAAAAGTAAAAAAGAGAAAAAAGAATTGGTTGGTAGAATAAAATGACAAAAAATATGAAAGAGAGAAAAGAATAAAATAAGAGTAAAAAAGAGTATTTAATTGATATAGGAAAAGATAAATGAATCTATTGTGAAGTGTTTTTTTATAGGGAAGCAAAAAGTAATTTTGTTCCCTAAATTTAGGAAAAATTGTTGGGTAACTACTGCTAGTGTTCTTAGAGCATTCACAGCAGCTTCCCTAAATGGGGTCTGTTCCCTAAGATTTAGGAAAAAATTCAAGAAAGTTACAAAAACTCATCCACAGCAGCTCCCCTAAAATTTTTGTTTCCCTGGGAAGTGAATAGTGCTTCCCATTCACTTCTCATTCAATTGTTTATTCATAAAATATATTATATCTCTCATACTTTATTTGCCTTTCCTACTATTAATTAAAGTAAAGGTAAAAAATATATTATATATTTCATACTTTATCTTCTTTTTCTTACTTTTAATTAAAGTAAAAGTAACAAAATAATATTTTAATGATATATGGAAAAATGAAGGGAAGCTGCTGTGTGATGTTTTTTGATAGGAAAGTAAAAAGTAGTTTTGTTCTTATATTTAGGGAAAATTGTTGGGAAGCTACTGGGAATGTTCTTATGGTTCGAATTTAAAGTTAATGCATCTAATGGCATACATGATTTCACATTATTTAAAATTTGAAAAGACGTGCCAACATTGACTTCACATACACTGTTAGATGCACCAACTTTAAATCCTGACCTTTCATTTAAAATAGATAATATATTATTAATATCCATTTCATTAAATAAAATAGAGAGGATCCTATTCCCTTTCACTTTTACACTTTTTAACCTAGTTTTTAAAATTAATATTAAATTTTAATCTAACTGTAATTTTTAAAGCCACATCAAAGAATGTGTCACTGTGTATAGCAGTTTTTATTATTATTAATTTTTTTCATTTTTTACAACTTTCTCTGTCTTTTTAATTTTATTATTTTTTAATTGAAAATATGACACGTGACAAGGGTATTATAGAAATACTTCAACAAATGGGGTATTTTTAGCACTTTTCGGTAGTTTGGGGGGCCATAGTGCGAGGGTTGGTAGTTTAGGGGTTACTTAAAAAACGGCTGGTAGTTTAGGGGGCTTAAATGTAGTTTTTCCAAATTTTAAGAAAAAACTTCACTTATAACCCCTGAACTTTCACCCATTTTGAAACAATATACCTAAACTTTAAAATGTCTTAATTTAAGGTATCTATTTTTTAAAAAGTTTAAATCTCAGTCATTCGTTAGAATTTTCCGTTAAATTTTATCAAAATTTTTAAAATACTTTTGTTTTTATTTTTTTAAAAAAAAATTATAAAAATTTTCAAAGATTCAGGAATGGGTATTTTTTGCAAATTCCGTTAAATTCTGAGCATTACCTAAATCCTAGCAATTTCTTTATTTCTTTTTTCCTAAAAAATGAGGGATATTTTAAAAATTTCGACAGGATTTAACGAAAAATTCTAATGAATTAGTGAAATTGAACCTTTATGAAAAATGAATACTCTGAATCGAGACGTTTTAAACTTTCTTCCATTTTTCTCAATTTACTTTGGTAAAAAAAATTCAAGAAAATTATCCATTCAATCATGCCTTTTAGATTTTTGTTATTATTATAACATCAGGTCGTGCTCCTATAATGCTAAAGTATACAACGATGGCCACATTGCAAACATCGAAGAACGGCTACATGACATATGTGTGTGTGAAAGGCTACATGACGTGTGTGTGTCATGGATGGAATTATATCGTCTATGCTTCGTTTATGGATGGAATGTGTGTGTGGACGTCATGGATGGAATTATATCGTCTATGCTTCGAAAGAAACGTTTAGCCGAGGCGACTAAAGCTGACTTAGCGAAAGACTAAGGTAATTAATCAAAAAATAATATTTTTAATTTTGCAAGGAAAAGCGTCTTGGTTTTTTATCCAAAAATATAAAATAAGCTTGCAGGCTAAAAGAAAATTAAAACTCTGTAAAGTATTTGAGAGAGAAGTTTCTGATTTGATAATAATTCAATTGATTGAGTTTTTACATAATAAACAAGCCTATTTATAGAAGATAAATACTTGAAGAGAAAGTAAACATAATCCTAGTAGTAATAGTAAACTTATTCCTAGTACCAATAGTAAACCTAGTCCTAGTAATAATAGTAAATATAATCCCAGTAAGAAAAAAAAGTAAATAAAGCAAATTTAGTCCTAATAAGTAAAGGAAATAAAATCTTAATTGTAAATAAGAAAATAAAATAAAATTCTGGTTTAACGATCAAGTATTTCATTTTGTACTTCCATTGTCTGAAAACTGGTAAATAACTAATCAAACGGCGTTGTTCCAATATTATTTTTGACATTTTTTCTATTTTTCGTTTTCACCAAAAATATTGGTAAATTCCGTCCTACATGAGACACCCCTACTTGAAAAAAACTCATCCACAAGTTTTCTTTGTGATATGTCATGCATGGTTCTTCTGGAGAAAAATACTTGAAGAAATTTACTTAGATAGCACTAAGAGTACATGACTTTTCTTTTTCATCTCCTTCAATAAAAATTCTTCCAAACTTTTTTTTTTTAATGTCATCTTCAACTTTATTGTTTTCTTCAAATGAATCACCATTGTTATTTATTTTTGTGGTAATCATGATGAACTATGCTTGTGGTGGATATTCTTCCACTAGTACAATAGTTAAAACCAATGGTTGTGGCTGCACATATTGTTTCTTTGACGGCAACTCCACTTTTTCACCGTAACTAACATTCTCTTCATATACGGGTTTTCTATTCGAAGATTCATAAATAGGATTACAAACAGGTCGAACGCAACTTACATCATCGTCAAGGAACCTGTCTACAAAAGGTTTCCCTGTCAATCTAAATATAGTGTCTTTTATATTGCGAAACACTTATTGCGTCTCTTGCTTTAACTCCATGAATTCAACCCTTGAGATACGATGAGATTGAGTGGGTGTGCTCACCACTCGTATGAGATCGTTCAAGAGTTTACATATCACTTGCAATTGCTCTTGATATAGTGCCTATTGCGATCGTGCCTTTGATCATTTGATGTATCGCTGATAGTTGGCTCCTGAAACATCCTCTCTTGAAAAAGACATTGTTATAGAAGTTGTTACTGTAATATAAATTGGCCATCGAATCTGGATAACACCGGCTCTGATACCCCATGAATTCGGCTCTCAAAAGAGCCCCTCCCCTAATAGCAATTTTTAAGAATATTTGAGTGCAAATAAATAGACAATTGATAAGAAAGTTGTTATTAGGATAAACTATATTTATTTTTTTAAAAAAAAAAAAAAAAAAAAAAAAAAAAAAAAAAACTAACCAATCATTTTGTTTTGACCGAGGTGGGAAGTAGTTTGCCACAATTTTTTTTGCTTTTTTTATTTACAATAGCACACACCTAAAAAGCGATTACACATGTAATCTCAAATTGCTAGTGGGTGGAGAGACGACGTTCAAAATTTCTCTTAACTCCCCGTAGTGCCATTGTGGTGTTTCAAAAAGAGTTAATTAGTGTTAGTTGTCGGCTTTGGTTGGAGATGGAGAAAATAATATGAAGCTTTTCTTGGGTTTGCTTTAATTATTAGTTCTTTTATTGGCCTAGCTAAGATATTGTAGATGCTTTTCATTTTTCATTTTCTTCATTTTTAAAAAGTACTCTTTTATTACTAAAACGTCACTTTAACCTATTCTTTTGAAGGCTTTTACCTTTATATATAATATACGATTTCTTGAATTAGTTATATATATCATATATAGGATGATCGATTGAAATAATGGGCAGAGAAATACAAGACATCCTGACACCACAGTGGGGATTGAACACTTTCAAGGACAATAATTGTAATACATAAATAGTAGAATACATATGAAAAAAAGTACAACCTGCTACTGTAGTTGAGAGTTTATAAGCTATACAACCTACAATGCAACCTTATTGGAATACAAACTCAGATAAGCTACATATTACTTAGACACACTGATCAGACAAATAACTTAGGATGAAGGATTTGTCTAATTTTGGTCGGTTTCTGTCTCCCAGCAGCACCGTGTCCTCATGGGTGACCATGACCATCTCCATGGCCGTGGTGACCATCTCCATGCTTGTGTCCATGCTTGTGCTTATGGTCGCCATGCTTGGCCTCCTCCACAACATCAGTTTGGACATTTTCCTCTATAAAAATGATCAGTTGAAGAAGTTAAGACCAGGTAAAAGGTAATATTTGAACTAAAACAGAAAACGTCACTTACTTACCACTCTAGATCTTTCATCACTTTTGTAATTATATTCTTAATTTTTTTTAAAAAAAATGTCAATTTAGTATATTCATCTTTCAAAATTTTTTTTTTTTAAAAAGATTTACCATTCTGTTAGGATGTTAGGATTTTCTGATAAATCTAATAAAAATTCTCAAAATAATCATTATATATATTAAAAAAAAATCAAAGACTCAGACATAAGTATTTTTATAATTTTTGTTAAATTCTGACTTAACACTTACGGATTGGTGAAATTAAAAGATGGATACACTAAATTGACACATTTAAAGTTTATGGATTTGATTGTAAAAGTAACGAAGATAAAAAATGATAAGTAAAGTTTTTCTAAATTATAATTTAACTATGGAAAGTTATGCATTTCAAAAACATAAGTGCTTAAATAAATCCTAAAAAACACATGAAAATAATAATGATGTTTACTAATTGAAGGGACATGCATATTTAACCGAAGAAAGGAAGAAACTCACCGGTTTGAGCGGCCTCAGAGACATCGGAGGAGGTGAGAAGCACAACAGCAAAGACAAGAGCAAGGAGAAGAAAAGTCTTGGAGTAACCCATTTTGTGTTAACAAGGAAGAGGATTGGAGACAATGTAGTTGGGAAACACACTCCAAGAAAGATTCTGTGTCTTAGTGAAGGATGAGTTGCTGCAATGTGGCTCTCCCTATTTATAGACAAGTCTTGAGAGAGGGAGGGAGGGAGAGAGAGAGAGAGTTTGGTTGTTTATTATGATTCTTATAGGATCAGTGTGCCAAGCATTGGAGTCCGAGATTAAGTATGACACTCACATATTTGACTTAAAATATAAAATATAAAATTTAAGAAATTAATTAATTAATTAATTTTTTTTAAACCCCACCTCTGTTGTAGTGACCTGCAAGCCATCCCAAATGGTGCGCGGCAACATAGGGCCAGGAGTGGGGCCACTCTCCTCCCCCAAGGGGATGGCGGCTTTCACTTGTTTTTTTTTTTAAAAAAAAAACAAAATAAAAAAACAAAAATAATATTTTTAATATTTTTACATTTTTTTATTAAGAGTATTGACACAAGTCATCATTCTATTGGTACTGGTGTAGCACACTAACATAAACCGTCAAGTTTTTTAATGAAATTTGACTGCAAAGATTCAATTGTTATTTTGACCTACATCGATAACTTCTGAATTGTTTTTTATATCGTATAGAGTGATTTGTAATTTAGGCCAACCACAATTATTGATTTTGCATTTATTCCTATTTTTTAATACTCATGGAGCTATTTATAATTTAGACCAACCACAATAACTGATTTTGCATTTATCCATTTTATTTTATTTTTTTGTTTAGAAAAATAGTTAAGTTTTTTTTTTTTTTTTAAGAGAATTGGGTATTATAGGAATATAATAAAAAAAAATGACATTTTTGACACACTTTAGTAGTTTGATGGGTCACTTTAACATATTAATCACTTCATAGGACTATTTTAAAAACGTCTATTAGTTCAGAGGACGTTTTGATATTTTTTTCTAAAATTAAATATGTACCATTAAAAAAGAATTACTATAATTCAGCACATAAGCTAAATCTAATACCCACAATGTTAATGCAATTATACAGAGTCGAGGTATCGTCTAAAGAATGAAAATGGTGGTACGTGGTCATCACGTATATAATAATATGTGATCTCCTGACCTAACTCTTTAGGAAAACCATAAATAATGTGTCACCTAATTTTCGCACCGCTCTATGATATCCTGGAATGAATGAAAGTCTTATAGCCCCTCCCCAGCCCTCCCCTCCCCGAGCAATGATACACAGGAACCGAAAAGACACCCACTTTTTTATTAAAAATGTGGGTGTTGGGTAGGGACAGAGCCATAAGTTCTTATGGACAGAGGGTAATGGCAAAAGAAATTTTTTGGTAGGGACAAAATAAACTAAATTTTTGTTTTTACCTTATATTTTTTAATTTTTTAGAAAAAAAAGTTTTTTCACCTAATAATTTTTTTTTTTTAGGAAATTGGGGGGGCCATGGCTCCTGCCACACCCCCCTCCCTCCGTCTCTGGTGCTGGGACAGTTTACCAGCAAATCATTTTCCATGCATGATGTTTATGTTTCACAAAACTATTTAATCATGGTTATATATAGGACCGGTGATGTCTCTGTTTCACACGACTATAATCAAAACCATCAACAAGCACATGCATGTATGCTGGTTTCTTATTATAATTGGGCTTTTTTATTTCATGCAAAGGCAAATGTGGAAAGATGTAGCCGCAAAGAAGTTTCACATCTCACATGGCTTTCCTATATCTTCATGATTTGTCGTCGCTTCTCGATCTATCAATCTTGTTCCCAAATAGATTTGCAAATCAACGGAGGATATATATATATATATATATATATATATTTGCAAATCAACCTATTATAGCTGTCTCAACCAATTTTTAATATTTTTTTTTTAAATTTTTTAACAATAATTAATCCAATAATTAATTGAAGCTACCCCATGGCATTGTTTGATATTTCTTTGATTAAAATTAAGAAATGGAGCCTATTTAAACTTGAAAAATTATCACAATCTAAGAGTATTCACAATAGCTTAGTCATTTTCATCTTTAGGCTAAAATGACTAACCAATTCACTAAAAAGTCTATCAATCCAATTATACAAATTAAATGCAAAATGCATTTGTGAAAAAGTTTAAAAAAAAAAAAAAAAAAAAAAAAAAACTCTTCACACACCCATTACACATACACCCTCTCACATGTGGTGGAATCCATGTGGAGTTGCACTATTCACACATCCATCTCTTTTTTTTGTTGTTTCTTTTTCTTTCACTCTCTCTCCCTTTCACCAAAATTCATTTACGCCATAACAATATTTTAATATATTTCCGAATCTGAAAAATTGTATTTCAAATTTTGTCTATATGACAAAATCCATACTTGCTATTTTAAGGTCACACTCATGTAAATCACCTCAAATAAAAACAAAAATTTTACTGACTTTATAATAAATAATTATCAAAAAAATAAAAAAAAAGACTTATTGTTGAAAATATATCTAAGAATGAAAATAAATAAAGATTAAAAAAAAATATTTAAATAATAAATAAAATAAATTTTAATTAATCATTTTGCATATAAAAATCCTTAAGACATTGGGAGTCCTCTAACAGGTTGCACATGTCCCTCCTCGCACAAAAAAATTGGAAACTTTCCCCGAAGTTTGAAAATGAAAAACAGGGCCTCAGCTCATGAAAAACAAAACAAAGAACATCGGGACCAGGTATTGTCTGGAACTATGTTATCTCATCTCTTCGCAAGATGACGTACCATCTTACATCATTCATTGTCGGTAACTTTATTTAAAGCGTAATGATTGAATACCACCCAAAGATACAACTTTTCACTACCTTACCTATGTGACAAGGTGGTCTCCTACTTTAATTTATTTTTAAAAAATAAAAAAATTCAAAAACTAGTAGGGGACCATCTTGCCACATAGGAAAGATGGTAAAAAGTTGTATCTTTAGGTGGTTTTCAATCATTACTCAACTTTAAATGCCTATGCCTACTCGTGAAGAAACAGGATCCGGCTTCTACGCAGTATTTTAAGGTAGTGGAATTTAAGGCATAAATAAAAAAAAGAGGCAGGAAATTTAACTCATCACCAGGGATGGGCAAATGAGTAATGCTACATATCATCCCTTTGTCCTCATTTTATTCTCACAAAATTGATGTGACTCTTAAAATTACCATTGGATCAAAATTCAATAATGATCTATCATAAATTCAATGGTGATTTTAAGAGCCACATCAATTTTTGGAGGATAAAAGGAGGATAAATGGATGATATGTAGCATTACTCTGGGCAAATTATCCGCATACCGACCGCTTACCGAACCGCCATCGACTGCCTACTGACTTAACCAACTAATTTCGGTTCGGTAGTCGGTATAAAATTTTATTCCGAAAGTCGGATCGGCAGCCGAACCGAACCGAACCGCCTTTTAAGCGGCAACCTAACCGAACTGCATTCTATTCCGACCGATTAACCGAAACGACGTCGTTTTAGTAAGAACGAAACGTATGATCTTTTTTTTTTTTTTTTTTTTCCTTTAAAAAAAATCAAAACGATGTCGTTTCATTACCCATTTTAACCGAATATTAACCGATTTAACCGACTTAACCGACTAAACCGACCGCCTATTAACCGCTTAACCGAAATAAATTCACCGACTACATTCCGACAAAAGTCGGTTAACCGACCGAATTAATCGACTTAACTACCTATCGAACCGACGCCTACCCCTACTCATCATCTGCTTTCTTCTTCCTTTTATAGTATATATATCTTTTGTAACAAGTTTGACCGGTCAATTGCACGTCATTAGAAAAGAAAAAAAAAATCGCAAGTCATAAGAAAAAAAAACGTATCTGTTTTCTTCTCCAATAACACAAGTTAGGGTCAATTTAAATTTACAATTTAAAAAAATAAAATTTTAAAATTTATAATTTTAAAAATAAATTTTTAAAAACACAGTTATGTATTTAAAAAAATCACAATTTGACCTTTAAAAGTGCGATTTTAAACCAAATCGTTTGAAAATTTCATTTTTTAAAAATTGCGTCTTGAAAACATAAAAAATATGCATTTTTGAATCGCAGTTAAGGAAGTATTTTTTTGAAAACGTATAATTTACCTTGTCAAATCGCAGTTAAGGGAGTTACTTTTTTGAAAACGCAAAATTTTAAAGATTAATATACAATTTTTAAAGTCAAACTATAATTTTATCAAACACATAACTTTATTTTTAAAGGTCAAACATGTCTGCCCCATTTTAGTTTTTGAACCGTTGTCATCTCCTTGGGGAGTAGCTTATAGGGATGGCTGCGCACCATCTGGGGTAGCTCACGGATCATTTTCATTTTTTTATTTTTAAAAAAAGTTTTTAATTTTTTTTTTTCCAAGCTTAAAGTCAAATCTGTGAGTGTTATAGTTGACTCTCGGAGTCCAATGCTTACTTGGCACACTGATCCTCTCTCTCTCAAGACTTGTCTATAAATAAGGAGAGCCACATTGCAGTAATTCATCCTTCACTAAGACAGAGAATCTTTCTTAGAGACTTAGAGTGTGTTTCCCAACTGTACATTGTCTCCAATCCCTCTTGTTAACACAAAAATGGGTTACTCCAAGACTTTTCTTCTCCTTGCTCTTGTCTTTGCTGTTGTGCTTCTCACCTCTTCCAATGTCTCTGAGGCAGCTCAAACCGGTGAGTTTCTTGCTTTTTTCAGTTAAATATGTCCCTCTAGTTAGTAAACATCATTATCATTTTCATGTGTTTTTTAGAATTTATTTAAGCACTTATGTTTTTGAAATGCACAACTCTCCTCATCAGTAAAATTATGCTTTAGAAAAACTTCACTTATCACTCCTTATTTTCATTACTTTTGCAATCAAATCCATAAACTTTAAATGTATCAATTTAGTGTATCTATCTTTCAATTTTACCAATCTGTAAGTGTTGATCAGAATTTGTAAAAATACCTATGTCTAAGTCTTTGATATATATATAATGAGTATTTTGAGAATTTAGATCAGATTTAACAGAAAATCTTAACATCCTAACGGAATAGTAAAATAAAAAAAATAAATAAATTGAAAGATGAATATATTAAATTGATATTTTTTAAAATTTAAGAGTATAATTACATAAGTGATGAAAGATCTGGAGCGGTAACTAAGTGATGTTTTCTCTTTTAGTTTGAATATTACCTTTTATCTTAACTTCTTCAACTGATCATTTTTATAGAAGAAAATGTCCAAACTGACGCTGCGGAGGAGGCCAAGCATGGTGACCATAAGCACAAGCATGGACACAAGCATGGACATGGTCACCACGACCATGGAGATGGTCATGGTCACCCATGAGGACACAGTGTTGCTGGCGAGACAGAAACCAACCAAAATTAGATAAATCCTTCGTTCTATGGTGTCTGTCTGATCAATGTGTCTAAGTAATATGTAACTTATCTAAGTTTATATTCCAATAAAGTCGCACTGCAAGTTGTGTAGCTTATAAACTCTCAACCACAGTAACAGGTTGTACTTTTTTTTTCTTCAAAGAAATAAAATTCTAAGCAGTTAATAAAATGGAATGTTGAGTCCGTTGTGTTTGATGGCATGGCACTTTCTTGATCTGTTTGAGAGTGATGACATCAACCAAGCTCTCCAGCTCTCCAGTCTCAGTCCGTATGAGAGTTGTCTTGTAGGAAGCAAAACCAAATTACTTGCAATATTGTAATTTGATGGAGAGACTCATCAAATTCCACAATCTTCTCCTTCTGATATGTCATTGTCAATGCACCAGCTACTCCACCTTGTTTATTTATTAACTTATCTTGTTAATTAATTAGGTCCAAATTAACAGCAAATATATCTATTAAAGAGTAGTATAGACTTTTTAATAGATATACTTTTTAAAGAAACCACA
This sequence comes from Alnus rubra, assembly GCA_028654335.1. NCBI lineage: Eukaryota > Viridiplantae > Streptophyta > Magnoliopsida > Fagales > Betulaceae > Alnus > Alnus rubra. Next base: position 1,610,817 of record JAJPGS010000001.1, on the reverse strand, counting down.
CTTATCTAGTATTTTATTGACATAACCTACTTCTTTTCCCTTAAAAAAACAAGCAATGTCAAGGAAAACATGTTTCACAGTGTCCTCCAACCCATCATAACTTATTCTAAGTCTTTCATGAATTTTTTTGTTAGGAACTCTTTTGTATCTATCCAACGCACTTTTCCATTCATGCAAGCATTTACTAGATAGATCCGAACCTATCACTACTAAAGCCAGTGGAAGGCCCCTTGCATAACCTATTACATATTCTATGAGTTCCACAAAATCGTCGTTAGGTTCACCACTTTTGAAAGCATGTCGACTAAAGAGCTAAAGAACATCATTGGAATCCAACTTATTCACCCAATATACTGAATCAACTCAATGTGCCCAAAGTAAATGTTTATCTCTTGTTGTTACGATGATTCTACTTCCTAAGCCAAACCAGTCAGCTTTTCTAACTAACTTTTCTAATTGGACTAACTGATTCACATCGTCAAGAACAATAAGTACCCTTAAACAGCGAACCTCTGCTTTATCGAAGCAATTCCTTGATCAACATTGTCAACCATTAGACTTGAACCTCCTAGGATCTTCAAAAGAAGTTTATTTTGCAAATGGATCAGGCTGTCCTTTTGTCTGGAAGTTTCTCTATTGTCTCCAAGAAAACAACTACATTCAAATTGAGAAGCAATCGAGTTGTATATGGCTTTGGCGAGAGTTGTCTTACCAATTCTACCAGTTCCGAAGATTCCTACAATGTATATACTATCATTCTTCTCTATATTTAAAAGCGACTTCACCTCTTGTACATGAACCTCTATTCAGACTGGATACTTTTTTTTGATAAGTAATTTAAAATTCAATAAAAAGCGCAGAGGGGCGCAACCCTAATACACGGGAAGTATACAAGAGAGCCCCTAAACGGGAGGAACAACTAATAAATTAAGAAAGTCTACGTAAGTAGAAACACCTAGATGGCAAAGATGGGGCGCTATCCATAGATATAGCGTGTTAAGAAGACGCTTCCTTAATACTACCATTACAGTCTCGACATCTTCAAAAAGCCTCGCATTCCGCTCCCGCCAAATGCTCCACAAAACACAGTGAGGAACTAAACGCCAAACATTTTTAGCTAGGCCATGCCCTCGAAAAGCACCCCAAGTAGTCAACAAATCCAGCACTGATTGTGGCATGACCCATTCAATTCCAAATAAAGAAAACATAAAACTCCAAAGCTCACGGGCGGTGTCGCAATGAAGTAATAGATGATCAATAGACTCCCCCTTCTTTTTACACATACAACACCGCTCAATAACCACAATATTCCTCTTTCGCAGATTGTCATGAGTCAAAATTTTACCTAAAGCTGTAGACCATACAAAGAACGCCACCCTTGTCGGAGCCTTAGCACACCATATATTCTTCCACGGGAATGATGGACCATCTTTCCTACTAAGTGCTTCATAATATGACCTTACTTCAAAATAGCTCCTTGTAGAGAGGTTCCAAACTAACTTGTCACCCTCTCCTTGTCGAATCGGAGTGGAGTACAACCGCTCGAAGAAAGAGAGCACCATCTCCATCTCCCAGTCCTGAAGTTGCCGCGTAAAGAGAACATTCCAATGAATATTTCCATTATGAACAACCAAATTATCTACCACCATTACCGCTTTGTTCCTCACAAGACTATACAGAACTGGAAAACAATGCTTCAAAGATCTCTCCCCACACCACCGATCATGCCAGAAACTGATATGTGACCCATCCCCTACCACAAACCGAACATAATTGCAAAACTTCTCCCACCCTTTCCTGATATATTTCCAAACCCCTACTCCATAGGAACCCGACACCTTAATAGAGCACCACCCACCCTTTAGGCTCCCAAATTTGGCGTCAATCACCAAACGCCATAAAGCCTCTCTCTCCCTACCATATCTCCACAACCATTTACCCAAAAGAGCTTGGTTAAACTGGGTGAGGTTGTGAACTCCCAACCCCCCTGAATGCAACAGAGTACAAATCCTGTTCCATTTCACTAAATGAAATTTGGCCTCATCCCCTATGCCACCCCATAGGAAATCCCTCTGGATTTTTTCAAGAAGATTAGCCACCCTCAAAGGAATAGGGAACAGCGACAAGAGATATGTGGGGAGATTGGACAGCGTGCTCTTAATAAGAGTCAACCGTCCGCCCTTTGACAAATACATACGCTTCCAACCAGCCAGCTTCCTTTCCATTTTCTCAACCACCCCTATCCAAGTAGGAACGGACTTATAAGAGGCACCCAAAGGCATACCCAAATACGTCATAGGCAAAGACCCAACCCTACAACCCAAAAGCTGGGCCAACCCTTCAACATCCTCCACCTCACCAATAGGAACAATTTCTGATTTTCCTAAATTGATCCTTAATCCCGAAACTGCCTCAAAACAAAGAAAAATGCACCTCAGATGTCGAATTTGTTCTTCTTGCGCCCCACAAAAAATCAACGTATCATCAGCAAACAATAAATGATTCACTACTATTGCCTCTGACTCTCTATGTCCCACAGTAAAACCTGTCATCGAACCCTGCTCCACCGCAGCAGCCAGCATCCGGCTCAAAGCCTCCATAACCACCACAAATAATAAAGGCGACAAAGGATCACCTTGTCGCAACCCGCGAGAGCTAGTAAAGAAACCCGACGGAGTTCCATTGATAAGGACGGAGAATCTCACCGTAGAGATACAAAAACGAATCCAAGCTCTCCATTTCTCCCCAAAGCCACAACGTTGTAATAAGTAAAGCAAGAAGTCCCAATTCACATGATCATAGGCCTTTTCCAAATCCAACTTACACAACAACCCAGAATCCCCTGAACGGATTTGACTATCCACACATTCATTAGCAATAAGAACTGAATCCAAGATTTGTCGACCACCAATGAACTCATTTTGGGTGTTTGAAATAATCTGACCCAAAACTGATTTAAACCTGTTCGCAAGGACTTTGGAAATAATCTTGTAAATTCCCCCAATAAGACTGATAGGCCGAAAGTCACTCACATCCACAGCATCATTCTTCTTTGGAATCAGAGAGACAAAAGTAGCATTGAAACTCTTTTCAAACTTGCCTCGAGAGTGAAAATTTGCAAAAACAGCCATAATGTCATGCTTTAATATATCCCAACACTTCTGAAAAAAAGCCATAGTGAAGCCGTCGGGGCCCGGTGCCTTATCTCCATTGAAATCTCTGATGACATCCCACACCTCCTTCTCCTCAAACCCTCTCTCTAGCCAGCTACTCTCATCTTCATCAATTGAAAGAAAAGAAAGGCCCTCGACCCTTGGCCGCCAAGAACAATTCTCAACATACAAGTTTTTGTAAAATTGAACTATATGCTCTTGAATCTCCCTTGGATTTTTGGAGATTTCACCATCTATGCTTATAGAGTCCACTTGATTAAATTTGCGATGCGAGTTGGCCATCCTGTGAAAAAATTTTGTGTTCTTGTCCCTTTCCTTCAACCACAAAGCTCTAGATTTCTGTCTCCATATTATTTCCTCAAATAGAAGAGTTTTCTCCAGCTCTCTAGACATATCTATCTTGCGAACCTTCTCTTCCTCTTCTAGACCTCGGCCTTCATCAACTGAATCCAGCTCACAAATGCCCTCCAATAATTCTTTCTTCTTCTTCCCCACATCACCAAACACTTCAGCATTCCATTTCTTCAAATCTGCTTCAATGCCTTCAGTTTAAACGCCAAAATGTGACTTGGAGAACCCGAACACTCATAAGACGACGACCACTTCATGATTTGCTCAACAAAACCCTCATATTTCAGCCACATGTTCTCAAATTTAAAATACCTTTTTCCTCCTCTTGGTGCCCCACAATCCAAAAACAAAGGGAAATGATCGGACAGAAGTCTTGGAAGCCTCCTTTGAGCTACTTCAGGATAGTGTTCCTCCCACTCCACAGAAATTAAGAACCTATCAATTCTAGACCATGTGTGGTTATTTGACCATGTAAATTGGCCATCTTGAAGAGGTAGATCCACCAAGTTCTGCATGAAGATGAAATCTGAAAATTCTTCCATAGCAACTGAGAAACTGGCAAAGATGGGGCGCTATTCATAATGTGAGGTTGAAAGTATGTATTTTTCACTAATATCGAATTCACCCATTCAATGATTTTGTGAATAAATTTAGGCTCATTCCTACCAATATAAAAAGATAAGAAAACATCTAATGAGTACTTTCACAATAAAAAGAATAGGAATATGATTTAGTTACAATGATTAAATTTTTATTCTTGTTTCTCCATAAGCAATGACAATGGTAGGCCATAACGTAAGGGATAATCTTCCCCTCCCAAAGGGCCAATCCTCCTACTGACTACTATTCCTTTTATTAGAAGACAAAATCTAGAATAATTTAAAAGGAAAGGCCCAAGAGTGGTTAGAAATACCTGTTCCCCAAATTCTTGTGAGACAAATCGGCCACTTTTTTTAGCACATTCTTCCACTTCTTCACCTTCATTACATCATTCTTGAACACTTTTTCAAGCTTAGCGAATGCTTCTCCAACACCATTGGTTTGGTGACGTACTTCTGAAGGATCTAGGTCGCAGAACAACGGTTTCCCTGTTGCCCCCTGTTTTTCTACACTCGAGGATCTTTATTAGCTCGTCCAAACACCATCGAGATGATGTGTAGCTTTTAGAGAGTACCATGATTGAAATCTGGAAATCTTCAATGACTTTGACAAGTGCTGGTGAAATTTCCAGTCCGCTGCTAAGCGTGTCGTCCATGAAGGTGTGGATTCCCTTTTGACGCAAAGTTGCGCATAGATGGGTAGTAAAAGTTTTGTGAGTATCTCTACCTCTAAAACTCAAGAATACATCCCATCAAGGAATGGAAGAAGAAGAGGAAGCAGCAAGACTACTAGTTACTGGAGAAAATTCAGAGTGAATTGCAGAACCCATTTCTGGGACGGACAAGTCAGATCTGTAGACAGAGGAGAGGCTGAAGTCCAAAAGAGAAGGAGATCCGGCTAGTTGGGTCACAGATTGATCCAGGTTGGTGTGATCGGGTTGCTGGAATTTGTAGAGAGAGAGGTTGAAGGACCTAACTCGGTCGAGCAGAGACGGGGCTTGAGCGAGCTGGTATTTTTTAGTTCTATGAAAAGGATAACGAGTAGCTCACATAGAGTGAGTAGTTTAAAAAGATAATTATAAGTGTTAAAGTCTTACATTGTTTAGCTATTAGGTGAAACTGAGCTTTAAAAAGAATTCTATGAAAGCTTCAAATTGAGTAACTCTTTTCGGGTGATAACACAGATGTGGCTAACGTTTTTTTCTAAGTCATTACAAATGGTACCAAAGCCACCTACTAATGCGCCATCTAACTAGTACTGTCAGTACCGCATGACATGGCCCTGACGAGCACGTCAGGAGTTTATAGAGGGGAGTTTGTAACACTCCGGTTCATATTGGGAAGATGAGTAGCCCACACAAAGAGTGTGTAGTTTGTAAGAGATGTTTATGGGTGTTAAATCCCACATTGGTTACTTATTAAGTGAAACTAGGCTTTATAAGTGATTTTAGTGAAACTTCAAATTGACCACTTATTTTGAAATGATAACGCAGATCTGGCTAGCGCTTTTCTCTGGGTCGTTACAAATTGTGTCAGAGACAGGTTGTAACATCAGGCCTTGTGGTACTGAAGCATTGCATGACGTGATTCTGACGAGGACGTCAGAAGTTTAGGAGGGGAGTTTGTAGCACCCTGGTCCCACCAGTCCCATATGGGAAGATAATGAGTAGCCCACATAGAGTGTGTGGTTTATAAATATACCTACATTGCCTAATTATTAGGTGAAACTAGGCTTTATATAGAATTCTATGGAAGCTCCAAATTGACTAATCTTTTTAGGATGATAGTGCAGATGTAACTAGCTGACGCTTTTTCCTTAGTCGTTACATAAAGGGGATGCTCTCCATGTTGTACATGTATTGAGGAATGAAGAAAAGAATTCATGCATATATGGCAAGTTGATTGACAATGCCAGAGTTATTCTGAATAGTTTGCAGAATTAGAAGTTGACTCATGTCATAAGGAAGGTAAATAGAGTAGCTCATAGGCTAGCCAAGGAAACACTTTCTCTTATGGGTAAATGAGTTCATATGGAGGATGCCCCTCATTATATTCTTGACATTGTAGTTGCTAAACGCCGTAATTGAGTTCTTTCCAATAATGAAAAGATTGCTAGATTGAGTTCAAAAACAAAAACACACACAAAAAAAAAAAAAAACAAACAAAAAAAAAAACAAAAAGAAAAGGTGTACTTTCATAACAAATAAAATAAGTAGTATGCCATTAAAGTTAATGCTGTATATTGTTTCTTCCATTTTTCTCAATTTACTTGGTAAAAAAAAAAAAAAAAATCCAAGAAAATTAGACATTCAATCATGCCTTTTAGATTTTTGTTATTATTATAATATCAGGTCGTGCTCCTATAATGCTAAAGCTTTGTAGAAAACAATTAATTGTGTATCTATCATCCAATCTCGTCTGGTAAGAAGAAAAGATTCTATTCAAACGTTTAGACGAGGTGGACTTGGTTCAGTCCTGCTCTTCAAATTTGGCGATGGTGAGTCTATCTAGTTTGATCATTTTGTTGATTAATTGGCTTATAGATAGATTCTTATATATATAGATAATTTGGACATATTTATATTTATATTAGCTTTTATTGTGTTTACATCATCATCAAGTAAAGCAAATTCAAATATATGAATACAATATATCAATTAATGTGTGTGATCAAGGGCTTACATCAAATTTCAAAAGAAGACATCATTTGTCAACCCCAAAATCTCTTATTAGCAAAAGCTTGAACAAATCTTTTGGTACAATTTTATCTTAGTCCAAACTTGTGAACTTTTTTTTCTCTTTGTAAAGCAAATAGAAATCAAATAAATCAAATTGAATGTCTTTGTCATGTGAAAAAATTCCAGGACATGCACCAATCTATTGACCAAAGCTCAACTGAAAAAAGCAACAAAGGTGAATTAAGTACAGGAAAAATGTTTCTAGTGTAAAAATTTCTTGAAGAATACAATACCAGTTGTTAATTATAATAAATTTTGAAGCCGTACGATCTCATCCAAATTGAAATTAGTGAAACGAACTAAGTCACATAAGATAAAGAAATTTATTGTTCTATATATATATATGGACAAACTAATAGCAATTTTTAGGAATATTTGGATGCAAATAAATAGACAATTGATAAGAAAGTTGTTATTAGGATAAACTACATTTAAAAAAAAAAAAAAAAAAAACTAACCAATTATTTTGTTTTGCCGGAGTTGGGAAGTAGTTTGCCACTTTTTTTTATTGCTTTTTTTTTTTTACACCTAAAAAGCGATATATTACATATGCAATCTCAAATTGCTAGTGGACGGAGAGACGTGTCCAAAATTGTGGTGTTTCAAAAAGAGTTAATTGAATTAGTGTTAGTTGTCGGCTTTGGTTGGGGATGGAGAAAATAATATGAAGCTTTAACTTTCTTGGGTTTGCTTTAATTCTTGGTTCTTTTTGGGGATGTAAATTTGTTCTGTTATAACCAGCTGAGAACCTGTAATCGAGTACCAACCAATAATTGAAAAACTTGCTTGGTACCTGGTTATAAATAACCAGTAATCGGCTACCCGGAGCCTGTTACCGATTTTAGTCTTTTTAAAAACTCGCTTATAACCAAGAAATCGGCTATTCGGTTCCGAAGCCAGTTGGTACTTTTTGATAACCAGATACCCTGAAGCCGGTTACTAGGTTTAGCCAATAACCAAAAATAAACTTCGAATTTACACCCCTAGTTCTTTCTTTTATTGGCCTCGCTAAGATATTGTAGATAATTTTCATTTTTTGTTTTCTTCATTTTTGAAAGGTACTCTTTTATTACTAAAACGCCACTTTAAACTATTCTCTTGAATGCTTTTATTTTATATATATAGTTTATGATTTCTTGAATCAATCATCATCTATAGGGTGATCGATTGAAATAATGGGCAGAGAAATGCAAGACATTCTGACACCACAGTGGGGATTGAACACCTTCAAGCATGGTAAAGTCTATTGAGTCTTACTCTTCCACAAAAGACACCTTAAGGGAGGATGTTTGCTCAAAACTTATAAAGTCCACAACTCAAGTATACCTTGACAATGTGGGATTCTTAACACGCCCCCTTACGTGTGGCACTATTGTCCAAACACGTGTACAACAGGAGGGAAGCCCCAACATTGTCCAAGGCCCTGAAGCTTTGATACCATGATAAAGTGCATTGAACCTTACTCTTTCACAAAAGGCACTTTAAGGGAAGAAATTTGCTCAAGACTTATAAAACCTACAACCCAAATATACCTTGGCAATGTGGACTCTTAACAAAGCACAATAATTGTAATACATAAAAAGTAGAATACATATGAAAGAAAGTACAACCTGCTAGTATTGTTGAGAGTTTATAAACTACACAACCTGCAGTGCGACCTTATTGGCATACAAACTTAGATAAGCTACATATTACTTAGACACATTGATCAGACAGATAGCATAGGACGAAGGATTTATCTAATTTTGGTTGGTTTATGTCTCGCCAGCAGCACCATGTCCTGGGTGACCGTGACCATGTCCATGTCCATGGCCGTGGTGACCATGTCCATGCTCGTGTCCATGCCCATGCTTATGGTCACCATACTTGGCCTCCTCCACAGCGTCAATTTGGACATTTTCCTCTATAAAATGACCAGTTGAAGAAATTAAGGTAAAAGGTAATAATCAAACTACAAGAGAAAAAGTCACTTCTTTACCACCCTAATCTTTCATCACTTTTACAATCATTTTCTTGAACTTTAAAAAGTGTCAATTTAATGTATCTATCTTTCATTTTTTTCAATTTCACCATTCTGTTAGAATTATAGGATATTTTTGTTAAATCTTGTCAAAATTCTCAAAATACTCATGTTATATATATATATATTGCTAAATCCTAAAACACTTATTAAATCCTTGCAGTTTTTTTCTTATTCTTTTTTTTTTTCGTAAAAAAATGAGGAGTATTTTAGGAATTTTGACACCCCTCTTCGAAAAATTCAAACGGATTAGTAAAATTGAAAGATTGATACACAAAATTGACATTTTTTAAAATTTATAAATTTGATTATAAAAATGATAAGATAAGTGAAGTTTTTTCAAACTATAATTTTAGCATAAAGTTGTGCATTTCAAAAACATAAGTGCTTAACTAAATCCTAAAAAAACACATGAAAATGATGTTTACTAATTAAAGGGACATATTTAACTAGAAAGGAAAAAACTCACGAGTTTGAGCGGCTTCAGAGACATCGGAGGAAATGAGAAGCACAACAGCAAAGATAAGACCAAGGAGAAGAAAACTCTTGGAGTAACCCATTTTTGTGCTAACAAGGAAGAGGGACTGGAGACAATGTAGTTGGGAAACACACTCTAAGAAAGATTCTGTCTTAGTGAAGGATGAGTTACTGCAATGTGCCTCTCCTTATTTATAGACAAGTCTTGAGAGAGAGAGAGAGAGAGAGAGAGAGAGAGAGAGCTAGAGAGAGAGAGAGGGGGCACAAGTTGGTTGTTTTTTATGATACTGATGGTCTGATAGGATCAGTGTGCCAAGTAAGCATTATTGGAGTCCGAGAGTCAAGTATGAAACTCACAGATTTGACATTAAAAAGAATTATTGTAATTCAGCACATAAGCTAAGTCTAATACCCACAATGTTGTCATTATACAGAGTCGAGGTTTCGTCTAAAGAAAGAAAATCGTGCTAGGTGGTTATCAAAAGTGATGTACGTGGCACGTGAAAATTGTAGTTGAACATTGAGTTTGGAATTAGTCTAAATATTATTGTGTATGGACCAGCTATTTTGAAGTATTGTTGGGTTATAGGTGAACCAGAATACCCATAAAAAATAATTAAAAAGAAAAAAAGAAAAGAAAAAGAGAAAAAGGGTGATGTATCCATCTATATAGATCACATTAATTTGTCTCCATTCCTTATCAAAAGCCTTTGCATGTTCAAGGTTTGTAAATCACCAATTGTCTGACTGAGAGCTTAATTAAGTAGATAAAAAATAATAAAAATTTAATTATTTATATTAATATTTTGAGCATATTTAAGAATAAATTAAATATAGTTGTATTCATCATAATATAGTGCAATTTTTTTTCACCAACTTGTAAGCAAATATTGGAGCTAGGTTTATGTCCTAATTACCATCTTAATGGATTTAGGTTATAGCCAAAGTTTTTTTAATAATCTTAAATTAAAATCTGTGAAAAAGAAATATGACTATAATCACATGATAAATAATGTTTTTTTACAGGTATATATATTATATGTGATCTCCTGACCTAACTCTTTGGGAAAACAATAAATAATGTGCCACCTAATTTCCGCACCGCTCTATGATATCTAGGGATGGGAGAAAGTCTTATTGCCCCTCCCCTCCCCTCCCCTCCCCAACAAGGCGACGGAAAATATAGTTGGCATGGCTGTGTGGTACTTGGGGTATATGTAGGACCGGTGATGTCTCTGTTTCACAAAACTATTTAATCATCATCATCATCATCAAAACCATCGACAATCACATGCATGTATGCTGGCTTCTTATTATAATTGGGCTTTTTATTTCATGCAAAAGCAAATGTGAAAAGATGTAGCCGCAAAGAAGTTTGACATCTTACATGGCTTTTCTATATCTTCATGATTTGTCGCTTCTCTATCAATCTTGTTTAGAGAAGATTTGCAAATCAACGGGGGATATATATATATATATATATATATATTTGATTTTGGGATAATTTCAGAAAAAAAAATGTATCGAATTATATGTCGTTTTGAGATAAGGGTACTGAACTAGCAAACGTTTCAAACTAAGGTATCCACGTTTTTAAACGTCTCAATCGAGGGTACTTCGTTAGAATTTGCTGTTAAATTTTAACGGAGTACCCAAAATACCCTCTCTTTTTTTCAAGAAAAAAAATACTAGAATTTAAGTGTTAGTAAGAATCTGTAAAAATGCCTATGCTTGAATTTTTTAAAAAATTTATAATTTTTTTTATAAAAAAAAAAAATAGGAGTATTTTTAAAATTTTTGCAGGATTTAACATCAAATCTTAACGTGGTATCTTTAAGTGAGACGTTAGGAAATGTGAATACCCCAATTTGAGACATTTGTTAGTTCAATACATTTATCTCAAAACGACATATAATTCAATACCTTTTTATGAAGTTATCACATTAATTTTTGTCTTGAAAGCTTTCTACTTATTGCACAAAGATTGGTATCATTCCGATAAATTATATCTTTAAGAAAACTTTATTAATAATCCTTATCTTTTTCTAAACATTTTTTTTAAAATTTTGTTTTATATTTTTTAAACTACCCAAAAATAATACAAAAAGAATCACACTCCACACGAGTCCTAATGTTATTGACAGTACTCTCAATTATTTACTTAGCTATTTTATGGCACATCAATTGATAAGCTCTTTTTCCTACTATGCACCAACTCTTCGAGTACCTATTAGTCTATTATTTCATAATCATTTTACAATGTCAATATAACAGCTTCAACTAATTCTTAATTTCTTTTTTAAACCATAATTAATCCATTAATTAATTAGAGCTGCACCGTATCATTGTTAGATATTTATTAGATATTAAAGTTAAGAAATTGAGCATATTTTTCCTCCTGTTTTTCCCTTGGTCGTTCCTTCCAAGATCGAAATAAACCTAAAAAATGATGACAACCTAATAGCCAATAGGGTTGCACACGTCCCTCCTTGCGTCATTGGGGGCACAAAAAAATTGGAAACTTTCCCCAAAGTTTGACAATCATGAACAACAAGGGACCATGTACGTAATTGTCTAGAACTGTGACTCTGTAGTCTCTGTTATCTCATTTCTTTGTCTGACTCTTTGCATGATGACGTACCATCTTACATCATTCTTTTTCTTTTTCTTTTTTTAAAGTAGAACCCGGATCAATGCCCAAGAGAGAGGGGTCCAGGGTCCTTACTTCTACGATTCTACGAATATGGAAGGGGGGATTAGGGAAAAGTAATTGGGAATGTGGGATGAACACAGAGTTGTGGGACAATGTAATGGACATGATATTTCACTCAAAATGGGAACTAATTATTTTAGAGTAATACTATACTCTCTTTTGCTTCTGCACTTTTCTCCGTACTTAAATTTGTGATTAAATTTTGAAGGTAATTGCACTATTAGTCCTTGCGGTATGTCATAATTATTTTTCATTCTTTATGGTTCAAAAAGTTCATGAAAGGTCCTTGTGGTTAGCAATAATTACAAATCAATCTCCGAAGTCAAATTCCGTTAAAATTTTTAACAGATTCTGTCAAATGTCACACCAGCACCACGTGTCGCCAATAAATATAAGTTTATTAAAAAATAAAGAAATATACTTATTTTTTTAAAAAAAAAAAAAAACAAAAAGAAAATAGGGAAGGCAAAGGGGTGGCCCCGCGCCACCCCCAGTGGCCGCCGGGGGTAGAGCGCGGCCACCCCTTTGCCTTCCCTATTTTTTTTTATTTATTTTTTTTTTAAATAAGCAAATTTATTTATTTTTTAATATATATATATATATATATATTTTTTATTAAGATGGACACGTGTCGCCATCTTATTGGCGACATGTGGCGCTGATGTGGCATTTAACAGAAACTATTAAAATTTTTAACGGAATTTGACTTCAGGGATCGATTTGTAATTATAGTTTATCACAATGACCTCCCATGAATTTTTTAAACCATAGGAAGTGATTTGTAATTATGGTATACCACAAGGACCAATGATGCAATTATCCCTAAATTTTGATCTAATAATAAATTTTAAAGCGACATAAGAGAGTGTGTCACTATGTGTAGCATTTTTTTATTATTTTATAGTTCTTATTAGATTTCATAACATTTAAAAGTGTATATATTATCTACGTTGTCACGTTATTTAAAATTTTTAAATGATGTGTCATCATAAGGAAGTCCTATTTCAGTGTTTTAAAATAGAATCATCTTTATTTCAAGTTAAATGGAGAGAAATTTTTCACGAGGAAAATTTTTTTATTATTATTATTACTTTATCTAACGGTATATATAGAGAAGAATTGATGTAGGAGAAGATACTATATCAGTAGTTAAGTTGTCAGACAGTGATGACATTGAAATATCTTCATAAAAAAGATAAGTACAATAATTGAAAGAATCATGCGTAATATTCCGGGGTTATTTTAGAAAAATATCTTCTCTTATTTTTTTTTTATGAAGAGAAAAATATCTTTTACATTCTCTAGTAGTACTTTTGTTTTGTAGATCTCCAAGTTTAGGGTCTGAGTAATGTTTTTCGCACAACTTTTGTACAATTCTTTATTTTTTTTTTTATCAACCAAGGTTATTTGTGTATTTTTATTTCTTTAGTTTTTTCCAAGTATTTTGCTTGAAAAGTAATTAAACCTGAGAATAACTTCAATTCGGCTGTGGCAGAAAGTAAGCATTGTTTGCCCACCAATAAAAAATTGACACATAAGCTTGGAGCAAGAAAATTACGTACAAACAAAACACCCAATTTTTTTTCTCTCTTTGCTGTGAAATGAAGATCGAGGGAGAGAAGAGATGGAAACCCAACCCCAACCACCGACCACCGACCCCCGACCCTGACCCAGCCCCAACCACCGACCCGGCGTACCCATGGAAGCCGCGCCACCACTAGGCCGACCCGAGATGAAGAGATCGAGGGAGAGAGATGAGAGACCCAGCCCCAACCCCGACCCCCGACCCAGACCCAGACCCAGACAATCAAACCGGCGTAGCCCATGGAAGCCGCGCCACCACGTGGCCGACCCGAGTTCGACCCCGACCCTGACCACATCACCGTTCGACCTCGACCACGTAGCCAATGGACCAAATCTGAACCAACAGAGGGGTGAGAGGGGAGAACGGCCGGCGAAAGGGAGAGATTCCGGGAGAGGAGGAGGCTCAGTTCGGATCTGTGGCCGGATCTCTGTCGACGGTGTCGGGAGGTCGTGGGGAAGAGGATCTGGAGGCTCGCCGGTGGTTGCCGGATCTCTGTGACCGGATCGCTGTGGCTGGAGGACCGAGGACCGGTTGTCCGGCGACGGGAAAGAGGCAGCCGGGGAAGAGGACGTTGGGCGGACGTACGTGCAGTGGGTTTTTTTTATTGTTTTGGAATGGTGAGAGGAATTGTCTACTTCACCAGAATATCAAATTTTTTGTAATTTTTTGCTTTTAGCTGATGTGTCAAGTGATTATTGGTGGGCATAAATCCCATCTTTTCTGCCACTACCGTATAGAAGGGGCACTCATTAAACCTAGCCTATATAAAGATAAGTTTGTATTATTTTGAAATTTAGTTTTGAAGTATCAATTAAATTTCAATCTTTCAAAGTTATTCATTTTGATTATTTGGGACAACTATATATGGACTTTCTCTTCCCTATTTATTAATTTCTCTCTTCCTAAATTCACTAAATTTCATATTAAGTATGAAACTTAATGCTATGAGCCATGGGTGTCACAATCTCACACCTGAACAATTTCATATTAAGTATGATAATAACCGTTTGTTTACTATTGTTTTAAATGCTTTTTACCATTTCAGATTTAAAACGTGATCTTTAGTTTAATGGAAAAAAAATTCAGTTTACGATTTAAACCGTTGGGTCGTTAATTCTTTTTACAAACCAATAAAATGTTTTATTCTTGCCATCTTGGTGATGTTATCATTGAATTTTGTTTGACCGTTGGTCATAACCACTTTAAAGGCTTCTGGATTCTCTTCGGATATAGAAATAATATCACCTATTATTTGTGTGTATATAAAATAAGTCCATCAAGGTGCACAAAGAACTTGAAGAAAAGAACATATGAAAATCACTTCTTTTGATTTCATATCATACACTTGTTTCAAGCATAAAGCTATATATATATATATATATATATATATATATATATATAGCTTTTCTACAAAAAAATATTCTGAAGTCTCTCATCAACTTTGTTAGGGAAGAAATCCGATTTTGCCCAGATGGGCCAGGACCGTGGCCCATCAAGACTTGCCAAGACTATCATATCCAACGGACTCGGTAATCTGCCGTAACTACATAAAGACCGACTTGGCAACTTATGACGACCATGAAGGAAGTCCCACGACTCCTCGATCTCAAGTCGGTTAAAGACCGACTTGGCAGCTTATGATGACCATGAAGGAAGTCACACGACTCCACAATCTCAAGTCGGTTAAAGACCGACTTGGCAACAATCGTGAAGAATATATCTCAGTCCCATAATCCGCACAAAATGGAGGTGCCCCCACGATCTAAAGCCGGTTGAGAGTTGACTCCGCAATCTTTTGCAGAGTTTGAACCACGATGCCACGACCTCAAGTCGGTTAAAGACCGACTCGGCAACAATCGTGGAGAGTACACCTCAATCCCATGACCCAAGTAGTCGACAAGTACTCTGGATCTGACACGTGGTCCAATGGAAAAGCGGACCGCTCTCGACACTCCCTTTATAAATACCTCACAACTAGACATGTATAATTTAGATTGCTCAACTGCGATTAAGAGTAACATACACTTGAGATTATACTGACAAAAGCATCGGAGTGGGATTGTCGGACTCCCCCCGACGTAGCTTTCTCTCTTGCAGGACAGAGGAGATAGGCTCATCCGGTTCATCAACTACCATACCAGAATCTGTTCTAACAGATTGGCGCCGTCTGTGGGAAACAACTAACAAGTGTGCGTCGTTTACTACGCAAAAATACATCTGAAATGGTACGAACAAGAGCCACAGCTTCAGGAGCGAATAACCCCCGCAACGATGTGGGGGGTACATCTCATCAACATACGGCTGAGATGGAGACTCGAATAGCCCAAATGTCTAGGGACATGGAGGTCCTAACTCAGCAGAACATCCGTTTGCAGAGGCGGCTGGCGGATGAACGGGTTCCTGAAGTACCTGGAGGACATGAAGAAGGAGAAAGCAACACCCACGAGGAAGAAGACAGGGAGAATAGAAGGCTCACGGAAAGAACTCAACCTGAAAACCGGTCTTGGTGAGTTGAAGGAGCCGTGAATCCTCCTCCTAGTGAAGGGATGGTGAATCACCATTATGAAGAAAGAAGGCTCAACGAAGCCATCGCCACGCTCGATGAGAAGTATGAAGAAAAGTATAATCAATTGCAGCTTGAAATCCAGCAAAAGAGTAAGGGGAAAATTTCTCGAGTAGACAGTCTCTTGAATAGATCTTCCCTATTCGCTGAATGTATCATGGCAGTCCAACTGCCGGAGAAATTCAAAATTCCGGCTATCCAAACTTATATCGGGGTTGAAGATCCTACTGAGCACTTGGACAACTACAAAACGCACATGGATTTGCAGGGACCTCTGCAAGAATTAGCGTGCCGAGCCTTCCCGCTCACCTTGTCCAGTTCTACCTGTGACTGGTTCCGAAAACTCCCATTGGGTTCCATCATGAGTTTTGAAGATCTCGGACGAAAATTTATAACCCAATTCCTAGTTGGGTGCAAACGGAAGAAGCCGTCCAGTCAATTAATGGCGATGCGCCAAAAGGGAGACGAATCTCTAAAGGATTATGTGATCCGGTTCAACCAGGCAAAGCTCATGGTGGATAACCCGACCGAGGAGATGGTTTATGCCGCTCTTTACCAAGGATTAAGGGTAGAAGGGCCTCTCATGTCCGAGATTGCTTTCAATCATCTTGAGAATCTGGCCGATCTCATGGACGTGATTGAGAAGTACGTTAATCAGGAGGAAATCCTTGCGGCTCTGAGGGAGTCCCACAAACAAAAGATTACGGAGTCAAGCAATCTCGGTAAGAAGGAAAAAGCCCGAAAAGAAGAAAAACGAACTGAAACAAAAGAGGAGCCTGCGAAGTATTACCAGTTTTCCATAAATGAATGGACTCCTTTGAACTCTCTAATTAATGAGGTACTAATGGAAATCAAGAGGGACCCGCAATACGAGAAGCCTTACCCGCTCCACAACAAATACGTGAAAGAAGAAAACAGAAATAAATACTGCGCGTTCCATGATGCACGAGGCCATGTCACCGAGGAATGCCGAAATCTCAGAATCTTGATCGAGAAGTTCATCAAAAATGGAAAACTACTCTGTTTTATTGCAGACAACCAGGGCCAGCCTCGGCAGAATCAGGAGTCTCGCGAGTATCAAGACAAAGAGCAGAGACACAGAGATCGCTCCCCTCAGAAGTACCGGGAAGTTCACCAAGACAAAAGGAGGGAGGAACCCCGTCGGGAAGAGCCTCGACGGAATAGAAGCAGAAGCAACAACAGAGGCAAACGGGGTCGTGACCCACGTAATGAACCGGTTATCGCCGAAATCCGAACCATATTCGGGGGTTTTGGTGGAGGAGGAGAAACAAGTGCAGATAGAAAGGCCTATGCTCGGCACCAGAAGTATCAGGAGATTATGATTGTAGAGAGACCCCACAAATCCCACCGAAGGGAGTCCATAATGGTGGGGTTTTCAGATGAAGATTATGCGGGAGTCTCGCTCCCTCATACCGATGCAATCATGGTCACGCTACAAGTAGCTAACCACTGAATTCACCGAATGTTTGTCGATAACAGAAGCTCGGCCAATATCCTATATTGGTAGGCCTTTCAGCACATGGAGATTAGCCCGGAAAAGGTGATCCCGGCTACCTGACCTTTGGTGGGGTTTGCTGGGGAGCAAGTCCAGCCGATCGGATCTATTGAACTCCCTGTAACGACCGAGGACTATCCAACCACAAAAATCATCATGGTTAATTTCCTTCTGATCGACAGACCCTCGGCCTACAATGCGATCCTCAGAAGGACAGCCCTCAACGATCTAAAGGCAATTACTTCCACACCACATTTGAAGATTAAATTCCCGACCGAGAGGGGGGTCGGAGAAGTAAGGGGAGAACAGAGCATGCCAGTGCTATAACGTAACAATGAAAGGAGCTCCCTCACGGGGCAATGGTGGGGAGAAAGGCGAACAATAGCAATTACAGTCAGGAGAACCAGCCGAGGAGATGGAAGAATTTGAAGTAGGAGGTAAAGAGAGAAGAGTTAGAGTGGGGTCTCTGTTATCTCTGGAGATCAAAGAGTCCTTGATAGCTTTCCTTCGAAGTAATTCTGACATGTTCGCCTGGTGCCATGACGATATGCCAGGGATTGATCCTTCATTAATTTCGCACAGGCTGAATGTCGACCCAAACTACCGACCCGTCAAGCAAAAAAGAAGAAGCTTTGATCCAGAAAGAAACCAAGCCATACATGAAGAAGTGGAGAGACTATTGAAAGCCAGTTTCATCCGAGAGGTGGACTACCCTCAATGGCTGGCCAATGTTGTCTTAGTGAAAAAGTCAAGCAGGAAATGGAGAATGTGCGTAGATTTCACCGACCTCAACAAGGCATGTCCAAAAGATAGTTTCCCTCTCCCGCGCATGGATGTCCTAATCGAATCCACCTCGGGGCATGAGCTCCTAAGTTTTATGGATGCCTTCTCGAGGTATAACCAGATCCACATGAGCGAGCTCGACGAAGAGAAAACTTCCTTCATCACTGACCGAGGGTTATATTGTTACAATATGATGCCCTTTGGTTTGAAGAGTGCCTGGGCAACCTACCAAAGGCTTGTCAACAGAATGTTCAGTGACCAGATCAGGAGAAATGTAGAAGTATATGTGGATGACATGCTGGTGAAGAGTCGGAAAGCGATCAGCCACCTGGCTGATCTCGAAGAAACTTTCAACACACTAAGAAGATATCAGATGAAGCTGAACCCGGCGAAATGTGCTTTCGGCGTCTCATCAGGAAAGTTCCTGGGGTTCATGGTTTCAAGTAGAGGGATCGAAGCAAATCCGGAGAAAATTCGGGCTGTGCTGGAAATGCAAGCTCCCCGTACAACAAAACAACTGCAGCAATTGACTGGGAGGATTGCAGCCTTGAACCGGTTCATTTCTCGATCAACGGATAAATGCTTGCCCTTTTTCAAGATACCTCGGAAGACATTTGTTTGGAGCAATGAGTGCGAAGAGGCTTTTGGCCAGTTAAAGAATACTTAGCCAGCCCACCACTCTTAAGTTCACCAGAAGAAGGGGAAATTCTGTACTTATACCTAGTAGTGTCGTCATCAGCTGTCAGCTCAGTTTTAGTCCGAGAGGAGTCCGGATTGCAAAAACTAGTATATTTCACTTGTAGGGCACTGCACGGAGCCGAAGGAAGATATCCTCGGATTGAGAAGTTAGCCTTCGCCCTCATCACCTCAGCTCGGAGGCTAAGACCATATTTCCAGGCACATGCCATAAGGGTGCTCACGGAGTATCCTCTGAAAAAAGTATTGCAAAAGCCCGACCTCTCGGGTAGGTTGGTAAATTGGGCCATGGAACTTGGAGAATTTGACCTAGAATTCCATCCGAGAACCACCATCAAGGCTCAAGTTTTGCCGGACTTTATTGCAGAATTAAGCAATCTCCCCGAAAGCCAAGAAACGCCCGCCGAAGAAGCATGGATAGCGTATGTCGATGGGTCATCCATGAAGTCCCGGAACGGAGCCGGGGTAGCCTTGATAACACCGGATAAGGAGGAAATTGCAGTGGCATTGAAGTTGGACTTTCCAACCACAAACAACGAGGCAGAGTACGAAGCAGTGATAGCGGGCCTCAGCCTGGCGGAGCATCTAGGAGCAAAGAACCTTGAAATCCGAAGCGACTCCCAGGTTGTCGTCGGCCACATCCAAGGCGGATCTGAAGCCAAAAGAGAAAAAATGATAAAATACATTGCCAAGGTTCTGGGTTTTTGGGACCGCTTCGAACGAGTAGTGGTCACACAGATCCCAAGAGCCGAAAACGAACGAGCCGATGCACTAGCTCGGCTAGGGTCGGTAACGAACGAAAAGATTTCAGCCTCAAAACACCTGGTGATCATTCGGGACAAGCCTTCTATGGATGATACTGGATCGATGATGCAGATCGATGACGCTTACGTAATTTGTGAATGGGCAAGGCACGTGATTGAATATCTTAAGAACGGGCAACTGTCGAATGATAAAAAAGAAGCTCGAAAAATCTGGATGCAATCAGCCCGTTATACTCTTCTCGGTGAAATTCTGTATCGCCGAGGCTATACACTCACACTCCTGAAGTGCCTCTCGGCGACTGAGGCCGAGTATGTATTGAAGGAAATTCACGAGGGAGTCTGCGGCAGTCACTCGGGGGGTAGAGTGTTAGCACACAAGGCTGTACGAGCTGGCTACTATTGGCCAACGATGAATCAAGAATTAAATGGAGATGGTCCGAAGATGTGATAAGTGTCAAAGGTTTGCAAAGTTACAAACCAACCCCCCAGCAGAACTCAGCTCGGTTTCTTCACCATGGCCGTTTGCCCAATGGGGGGTTGACATTGTAGGGCCCATGTCCACAGGGAAAGGAAATTGCAGATTTCTAGTGGTCGCAATAGATTACTTCACCAAATGGGCAGAAGCGAGGCCTTTAATGACTATCACAACTGGGGCAATCAAAAATTTCCTATGGAAGGCGATTATATGTAGATTCGGGATACCTTATGCCTTAGTAACTAACAATGGGACGCAGTTTGCCTGCAAACCATTTCAGGACTGGTGCGCCGAGCTCAAAATCTGACATTTTTTCTCATCGGTATATTACCCTCAGTCAAATGGGCAGGTTGAAGCAACAAACAAAACTCTGGTAAAGATATTGAAGAAAAAACTCCCGAAGCGTAAGGGAGGATGGGTGGAATATTTACCGGAAGTCATGTGGTCGTACCGAACAACACCCAGCTCGGCAACTTCCGAAACTCCGTACTCGCTAGCATTCGGAGTCGAAGCAGTGATCCCAGTCGAAATAGGTTCCCCGAGCTATCGCATTCAGCATTATAATCCCAGATTCAATAGTGAAGGATTGAAGCTGCACCTTGATCTTCTGGAAGAGAAACGAGAAGAAGCAAGAGTCAGAACTTTTGCTTATAAAGCAAAGGCAGCCCGGTATTATAACAAAAAAGTAAAGCCCCGATCGTTCAATACCGGTGATTGGGTGCTCCGGAGGGTAACTTCGGTAGCTAAAGACCCCACATAAGGGAAATTGGGGCCAGTCTGGGAAGGACCATTCCGAGTTGTTAAAGTCAACCCAAAAGGAGCATACCATCTTGGAGATCCAAACGGGAAGAAGCTGCCACGACCATGGAATGCCGGGCATCTCCGGAAATATTATATGTAATTTGTTTGTTTTTTGACTTTATCGTTTATCAATGAAATGCAGATTCAGACATCATATTACATCCATAGACAACATTCGCAAATTACATGACTTGAATCACGTTGAAGGGATTCAAGTCGGAAAAATAACATGACTCGAATCACGTTGAGGGGATTCGAGCCGAGACTTGAATCACGTTGAGGGGATTCAAGTCGAAAAAATAACATGACTCGAATCACGTTGAGGGGATTCAAGTCGGAAAAATAACATGACTCGAATCACGTTGACGGGATTCGAGCCGAGACTTGAATCACGTTGAGGGGATTCAAGTCGGAAAAATGGCGAGACTTGAATCATGTTGAGGGAATTCAAGTCGGAAGAATAATATGACTTCAATCACGTTGAGAAGGTTGAAGTCGGAAAAATACCGAGACTTGAGCCACATTGAGAGGGTTCAAATCGGAATAATTCTAAGTATAAAACTTAGACAATACTAGATATACCAAAATCTACACTTAGCCAAAATTGGCTAAGTGTAAAATTCAGACGGTACTAGTACCACGTAAATTGGAGAAGCTAAATTTTTGTGCAGAATAAGCATAAATTTTGTGCAAAAATATCGAATGTCATGTATATCAAAGAAAATACAAAGTCTTACAAAAATGCCGAAGCTAAGACGGTGAAACTAAAAAAATAATAATAATAATAATAATAGCTAAGGTTCCTCGGTATTCGGTTCTCCGGAAACTTGAGCAGCAGAAGCTTCAATATCAACGGCCTCAGTCGAAGCTTCTAAATTCGCCGGCTCAATAACCTTACCAATAGGGTCGGCATCATCACCAACCCAATCCAGGACATCATGAATCAAAACTCGCCCTATTCCTCTCAGCTCTAAGATAGCTTCCTCGGGAACATCCATAAAATCGGTATAGTTCAGCTCGGCAAAATTTGGAGAAGGCGCCGAAGGGTTAAGCGCAAATTCTTTGAGGGAATCAAAACCCCATATAAATCCGTTAACCCAGGTTTGGTCTCGAACCTTTGTAAATGCCAAGATCTGACTATGAAACCGATCTGCCCTCGCTTTGTAGCAAGTGGCCTTCGATTTATAGTGCTTGGACTTCTTCCGAAGCTCGTGACACTTGGATTTCGCCTTTTCTAAATCTGCCCGAGATATTTGTGAAACCGATTCAACCTCTTTAAGCTTCTCCTTAGCAGCTTTTTGAGCTTCTTCGGCACTCCGCTGAGCCTGTTCTGCGACTTTCCTTTGTGTTGTCGAAGCGCTCAGATCGGCCCGCAGAGTTGTATTACTGCATGATGTAGCTGAATACCTCGCCTCGACATTGTCAGTGTGAGCTTTAAGAGCGAATATCTCGCGAGTCCTCGCATCCAGCTGGGCGGATAATCCTCGGCCGCATTTCGCCTGAGCTCGGCGTCATCAACTAGCTCATCATGTTTGGCCAATTCCGACTCTCGCTCGGCAAGAAGCTTATTCAGCCTGGCCACCTCCGACTCAAGGGATTGTCTCCGAGCCAACTCGAGCTCAAGCTCGGAAATCCGGTGCTGAAGTCCGGCTATGACCGAAACCTAGTCCCGGTGAAAACTCCTGTGCTGGTCAAACAGGGCAAGGGTGTCCATCAATTGCTGCGGAGCAAGGAAAAGGTTAAAAGTAAGTATAAAAAAGAGAGAAAGAGATCAAAATAAACTCACCATGGTCTGAAGTCGGACCAATGCAGCAATCATATCCTCAAAGGGAATGCACCCAGCGGTACTTTGCCCTAAGTAATCGGCCGGGGTCAAAGCCCGTATTGCATCCATAATCGGCCCAACCAAGCGCTCTTCCAGTGAGGCCTCGTCATATTCGTATTCCTGGGCTGGCCTAAAAAACCCGATGGAATCGTAAATAGACACTGCCGTTGGCCCGACCTGATCGGTCCCCAGGCTGACAAAAGGTCTGCTAGAACTTGGCCCTGCTTCATCGACCACATTATAAACTGAGGGCCCGATACTTACCCCAACGGTCGTGCTATCAGCTTCGGCCCGGATGGATCCCGCATCATTACCGACCTCAGCGGCCACTTCTGCCTGCGATACTTGAAGGGCCTCGACCTCAGTTTCTACCCGTGCACTCAACTACTCGGGTAAGGCCAAACCACTTTCAGGAAGGGCGGTCTGAGCCACTTCCTCCCCAGCTAGGGACGTAAGAGTCACATCCTGGCTCGCAGGCTGCGCGTTGAGCACATCCTCATCACGGAGCACTGGTACTTTGCCTAGTGATGGATGATGAGGCACAGCCTCCTCCTCGGCATTCTGAACTAAGCGTTCGGAGGTGATCATCGACAAGGGTTCGGCGCGGATGGGAATACCCTTAACCGCCGAACCAATTGATTTGAGGTACGATCATGCCGCCTCAATCCTTGGTTTTTACTTAACAGGCTCCCCCTCAGGCTCTTTTCCCAATTGAGGTCTTTCTTGGGAAGCCTTTGATTTTCCCGCCGACTTCTCGGCAGTCTTCAGCTTGGCGGTTTTCTTCTCGACGGCCTTTTTCTCGGCCGCTTTCTTGGCTTTGGCTTCCTACTCGGTACCGATCCGTTGGGCATCAGCAAGGAGTTTCTTGACAGTTTTTGGAGCCTTCTCATGCTCCTTAGACTTCTTCGATCCCTCGAGAACCTTTTCCTCCCTTCTGGGTAGCAAGCACGGGATCTTCCTTCGATTTCTGGGATTTACCCTTCCTCACCTTCAAGAAGGGAAGATCGGAAATAGGGATGTCATAACCAAGAATATTTCGCATATTCTCATTTGTCACAAGGTGGTCGAAATCGAGCACCACCGACACCTCTTCGGCGGGTGTAGCCTTCACAAAGGCAAGCATGACGTCGACATTATCAGCCTGCTCATCAGTCAGCACAAGGGCTTTTGAAGCCTCGACTCTCATACGGGCCCATTCCTGGGGTACCCTTCGGTCTTGGGACGTTGAGGACTTGGTTCTCTCCCAGAGACTCTGAAGATTTGCTCCTTCCATTCTTTGTTGTTAGAATATCTCCAAGCCAGGTGGATGAAGGATGGTTTTTTGCCGACGGTAAACTCTACCGTGCCATCTCTTCGGAAGCCAGCTCGGTAAATGGTGAGGAATTCAGCTACAGACATCCTCTTCTAAAGCTTGATCCTCCAAAGGACGAAAGAAGCAAACAGGTATCTCCATCCGTTCGGTTTTATCTGAGATGGAGCCACCCCCAACTGCACTAGCAGTTCCCTGGCAATCCCGGTGAAAGGGAATCGAAATCCTGCCATCAGTAGTCGTTCGGTAATTGCCACGTCACCGCCTGGGATGGAAAGTTGGCCGGACTCCTGAAAGTGGAGAGTCACGGAGTCCGGTATATTATAGCTCTAACGGAGGCGACCTTCCTCAGAAGCCGGAATCAAAGACCTAAACCTGTTCTCATGAGGAACGAGATTCGGGCCGCCACCGATGGGAGCACCATCAGAATCAGAAGCCATGATAGTCAGTCAAAAGTTTGAAGAAGATCGGTCAAAAGTTTGAAGAAGATCGGTCAAAAGTTTGAAAGAGGTCGGTAAGCTGTTTGAAGAGAATCGGGAAACAAGAAAAGATTGGACGAATAATGGAATCCTCGCAGTAAAACTCAGAGGTTTTTACAGAACAGTGAATGATGAAAAGTAAAAATGAAGAATGAAGGGTTTATATAGTCCTCCTTCAAGAAGCCAAAAAGACGTTCATTGAATGCGCCGAGTTAAAAGTTTTGTAACCGTCAGGCGCACAACTGGCCTCGAGAGACGAGCTACACGCGCGTTCCCGTGCGTGAAAGAACTTCCACGGCCAAAAGTCTAACGAGCGTGATTACACGCCACATGAAAAGATCGGATCAACCTAACAATGTCCGCACCGCGCGAGAATACGAGCCGATCTGACAACAGATTCAGAATCTCATCATAACCAACGTCATTATTTCGGGCATTTCCGTTTCCAAGGGCGCTTAAATTCAAAATTTTGAATTTCAAAAATATTGCAATACAAGATTTCCCGGTTCTTTCCAGAAAAGCGAGCCAGCATAATTTACATCCAAAACCTGGCAGAACCGCACAAGAAAATTCCTTTCACTGAAACTACTTCAGGCAAAAGGAATTGCGGGGTAACTGCTAGGGAAGAAATCCGATTTTGCCCAGATGGGCCAGGACTGTGGCCCATCAAGACTTGCCAAGACTATCATATCCAACGGACTCGGTAATCTGCCGTAACTACATAAAGACCGACTTGGCAACTTATGACAACCATGAAAGAAGTCCCACGACTCCTCGATCTCAAGTCGGTTAAAGACCGACTTGGCAGCTTATGATGACCATGAAGGAAGTCCCACGACTCCACGATCTCAAGTCGGTTAAAGACTGACTTGGCAACGATCGTGGAGAATATATCTCAGTCCCATGATCTGCACAAAATGGAGGTGCCCCCACGATCTAAAGCCGGTTGAGAGTTGACTCCGCAATCTTTGCGGAGTTCGAACCACGATGCCACGACCTCAAGTCGGTTAAAGACCGACTCGGCAACGATCGTGGAGAGTACACCTCAATCCCACAACCCGAGTAGTCGACAAGTACTCTGGGTCTGACATGTGGTCCAATGGAAAAGCCGGACCGCTCTCGACACTCCCTTTATAAATACCTCACAACTAGACAGGTATAATTTAGATTGCTCAACTGCGATTAAGAGTAACATACACTTGAGATTATACTGACAAAAGCATCGGAGTGGGATTGTCGGACTCCCCCCGACGTAGCTTTCTCTCTTGCAGGACAGAGGAGATAGGCTCATCCGGTTCATCAACTACCATACCAGAATCTGATCTAACAAACTTTTATCAAAAAGTTATTATATTTGATTTTCGTTCATGGAAGTGTGTTTTTAACAAAGATAGACGTTATAGTCTAATCTTGAGAAGTTGTGTGTCATCAAGAGATCCAATTACACCGAGTTATATATTACGGGAATCACTAATCAACTTTTAAGGACAACGCTGTTTCATAATTTTATAGTATTGTGAGATCTTTCTATATTCTATTTTCTTCTCTTTCATTTTATTTATTTTATTGTTAATTTTCATATTGGTATTATTTTATTTCAACAAAATTATTTCCAACAAATAATATATACATAAGTGAGAGAGAGAGAGAGAGAGAGAGAGAGAGAGAGAGAACAAGACCACCAGATATATGCTCTTAGATAGGCTCCAGCAACACTGAAAATATCCAAGAACAACTTCATATATATATATATATTAGCTTTTATTGTGTTTACATCATCATCAAGTAAAGCAAATTCAAATATAGGAATACAATATATCAATTAATGCATTTGTTCAACTCCAAAGTCTCTAATTAGCAAAAGCTTATATAAATAGTCACTGCATAAAAGAACATGCATCCATAAATATTTTGGTTCAATTTTATCTTAGTCTAAACTTGTGAATCAAATAAATTTAATGTCTTTGTCACGTGGAAAAACTCCAGGACACCAATCCATTGACCAAAGCTCAACCGGAAAAAACAACAAAGGTGAATTAAGTATAGGAAAAATGTTTGTAGTGTAAAAATTTCTTGAATAATACAATACTAGTTGTTAACTATATTGTTAACTATAATAAATTTTGAAGCGGTATAATCCCATCAAAACTGAAATTAGTGAAACCAACTCAGTCACACAAGATAAAAAAATTATTGTCCAATGGACAAACTAATAGCAATTTTTAGGAATATTTGAATGCAAAACAATTGATAAGAAAGTTGTTATTAGGATAAACTATATATATATATATATATATATATATATATATTATTTTAAAAAAAAAGCCTAACCAGTTATTTTGTTTTGACTGAGTTGGCAAGTGGTTTGCCACTTTTTTTTTTTTTTTTTCAAAAGACTTAATTATGTTGTGGACTTTGGTTGGAGATGGAGAAAATAATATGAAGTTTTTTCTTGGGTTTGCTTCAATATATTCTTAGTTCTTTTATTGGCCTAGCTAAGATATTGTAGATACTTTTCATTTTCTTGTTTTCTTCATTTTAAAAAAAGTACTCTTTTATTACTAAAATGTCACTTTAAACTATTCTCTTTGAGGCTTCTACTTTTATATATAATATTATATGATTTCTTGAATTAATCATCATATATAGGGTGATTGGTTGAAATAATGGCAAAGAAATG
Source organism: Alnus rubra (assembly GCA_028654335.1). Classification (NCBI taxonomy): domain Eukaryota; kingdom Viridiplantae; phylum Streptophyta; class Magnoliopsida; order Fagales; family Betulaceae; genus Alnus; species Alnus rubra. The sequence goes on along the minus strand of JAJPGS010000001.1, from coordinate 1,583,270 downwards.
CAAGATATCCTGACACAATAGTGGGGATTGAACACCTTCAAGCACAATAATTGTAAATTGTAATACATAGAAAAGTAGAATACATATGAAAAAAAGAACAATCTGCCACTGTGGTTGAGAGTTTATAAGCTACACAACCTGCAGTGCGACCTTATTGGCATACAAACTTAGATAAGCTACATATTACTTAAACACACTAATGAGACAGACAACATAGGACGAAGGATTTGCCTAATTTTGGTCGGTTTATGTCTCCCCAGCAGCACCGTGTCCTGGGTGACCGTGACCATGTCCATGTCCATGGCCGTGGTGACCATGTCCATGCTTGTGTCCATGCCCATGCTTATGGTCACCATACTTAGACTCATCCACAGCATCAGTTTGGGCATTTTCTTCTGTAAAAATGATCAGTTGAAAAAGTTAAGATAAAAGGTAATATTCAAACTAAAAGAGAAAACGCCACTTACTTATCCTTCTGAATCTTTTATCACTTTTACAATCATACTCTTAAACTTTTAAAAGTGTCAATTTAGTGTATTCATCTTTCAATTTTTTTTTTTGTTTTTTTTTTTTAATTTCACCATTTTGATAGGATGTTAGGATTTTCTGTTAAATCTGTTCAAAATTTTCAAAATACTCATGTTTTTATATATATAGAAAAAAAATTCAAAAATTCAAGCATAGATATTTTTACAAATTCTACTAAATTCTAACCAACACTTAAATCTTTGCATTTTTTTCTTATTTTTTTTTCCTAAAAACATTATAGGTATTTTAGGAATTTTTATACCCCTCTTTTAAAAATTCTAGGGATTGATAAAATTGAAAGATATATACACTAAATTGACACTTTTAAAGTTTATGAATTTGATTGCAAAAGTAATGAAGATAAAGAGTGATAAGTGAAGTTTTCATAAACCATAATTTTACTCGGAAATGTTGTGCATTTCAAAAACATAAGTGCTTAGATAAATCCTTAAAAACTCATGAAAATTATGTTTACTAATTAAAGGGACATATTTAACTGAAGAAATGAAGAAACTCACGAGTTTGAGCGGCTTCAGAGACATCAGAAGAGATGAGAAGCACAACAGTGAAGACAAGACCAAGAAGAAGAAAAGTCTTGGAGTAACCCATTTTTGTGTTAAGAAGGAAGAGGTATTAGAGACAATGTAGTTGGGAAACACACTCTAAGACAGATTATCTGTCGTCTTAGTGAAGGATGAGTTACTCCAATGTGACTCTCCTTATTTATGGACAAGTCTTGGGGGGCGGGGGGGCACAAGTTGGCTGTTTTTTATGATATTGATAGGATCAGTGTGCCAAGTAAGCGTTGGAGTCCGAAAGTCAAGTATAACACTCACAGATTTGATTAATTAATTAAAAACTTAAGAAATTAATTAATTAATTAATTTTTATTTTTTTTATAAAAAAAAAGACAAGGATAGCTGTCAAGCTACCACAGTTCTTTGATAGCTCGTGAGCCACTCCAGATGAGTCAAGCTACTCCAGTTCTTTGTTGCCCCGCGAGCTACTCCAGATGAGCCAGAAGTGACTTGTAGACCACTCCCCTCCTCAAGGGGATGGTGTTTTTTTTAAAAAAAAAAATTAAAATTAAAATTAAAATTTTAATATTTTAATATTTTTTTTTAATTAAGAGTGACATGTGTCATCATTCTATTGGTGTCGGCATGACAAACTAACGGAATCTGCCAAATTTTTGGACGAAATTTGACTGCAAAGTTTAAATTGTTATTTTGGCCTATCCCGGAGGACCTCTGAATTATTTTTTACATCACAAGGAGTGCTTTCTAATTTAGGTCAACTACAATGATTAATGATTTCGCATTTATTCTTATTTTTTTATCCTCAGGAAGCTATTTGTAATTTAGACTAATTACATGGACTGATTTTACATTTATTAATTTTTTTTGTTTAAAAAAATAGTTTAGTTTATTTTTATTTTTTTGAAAAATAAGAGTATTATAAAAATATAATTAAAAAATGGTATTTTTTACCCAACTTGATAATTTGATCAACGTACATATTTAAGAATAAATTAAATGTAGTTGTATTCATCCTAATATAATGCAACTTTCACCAACTTGTAAGCAAATATTGGAGCTAGCTTTACGTTCTAATTACCATCTTAATGGATTTAGGTTATAGGCAAAGTTTTTTTTAATAATCTTAATTTACAATCTGTGAAAAAGAAATATGACTATAATCACATGATAAATAATGTTTTTTTTTCACGTATATAATATGCGATCTCTGACCTAACTCTTTGGGAAAACCCTAAATAATAATATGTGCCAACTGCCCTACCCTACCCTACCCTACCCTACAAGGCGACAGAAATGTGGTATTTGTACGTTGTATATATAGCCATATAGGACCGGTGATGTCTCTGTTTCACAAAACTATTTAATCATCATCAAAACCATCAACAATCACATGCTGGGCTTTTATTTCATGCAAAAGCAAATGTGAAAAGATGAAGCCGCAAAAAAGTTTCATATCTTCATGATTTGTCGCTTCTCTATCAATCTCTTGTTCCCAAATAGATTTGCAAATCAACTGGGGATATATATATATATAACCTAATAGGTTGGTTGCCCACGTCCCTCCTTGCGTCATTGGGGGCACAAAAAAATTCGAAACTTTCGCCAAAGTTTGACAATGAACAACAGGTGAGGCTCGGAGTTTGGAGTCGGGACCAGGGTCCAGGTCTTACCCTGGTATTGTCCGGGAAGAAGGATCCTCCTCTCCAGTTCATTTGAACTGGAGAGGAGCCGGTGTATTATCTCATTTTAAATGAATCAGAGATCAACTAGTGTGTTATCTCATTTCTTTGTTGGACTCATTGCATGATGACGTACCATCTTACATCATTCATTGCCCGTAAGACTGTAACTTTAAATGCCTATGCCTACTTGTGAGGAAACATGATCCAACTTCTGTGCGGTAGTCCAAATAAATTACTGCATAGATGTTGTTAGTCTAAGCAAAAGGATCGTCTTTATTTCAACTGAAATAAAAGAGTCGGATCCTTGTAAAAATAAGGACAAAATTGTTCAAAATAATAATTTTGTCCTTTATTTTTGGATAGAAATTTTTTACAAACTGGTTTATAAGAAATTTTATACAACCCACATATAACATTTACATGTTTCTCTTAGCACGTGAGAATCACATATTTTTTTAATTGTATATGCTTTTTTAATAACATTAATAAAAAAAAATGATAATGACACATGTCACTCTCATATATGGATTATATGAAATTTCTTATAAATTAATTTGTAAAAAAAATTTATCCTTGTTTTATAAGAGACCGACTACTCTCCATTTCAATTGAAATGGAGAGGATATGTGGTATGAAATGGAGGGGATATGTTTCCCACGGTAAGGCCAATAAAACTAACGGTAGAATTTAAAGCATAAAAAAGGACAAGAAATACAACTCAAATGTTTTCTTCTCCCTTATAGTTTATCTTTTGTAATAAGTTTGACTGGTCAATTGCAAATTATTAAAAAAAAAAAAAGGCTAAGCCATAAGCCATAACAACTTAGGTCTATTTGAATTCACGATTTTAAAAAACAAGAATTAAAAAATAAAGATTTTAAAATATGTAATTTGAAAAAATAATTTTTAAAAACACAGTTATGCGTTTGGTAAAATTGTAATTTGGCCTTTAAAAGTGCGATTTTAAACTAAATCGTAGAAAATGAATCATTTGGAAAATGCATTTTTAAAAAATTGTGTTTTAAAAACGTAGAAAATTTGCATTTTTCAATCACAGTTACGGAGGGTGCTTTTTAAAAAAAAAATCAAACTACGATTTTGCCAAACACATAATTATATTTTTAAAAATTATTTTTTTAAGTCACATATTTTAAAATTGCTATTTTTTAAATCACAAAAGTCAAACAGACCTAAGTTGTGTTAAGGAAGAAGAAAGAAGATAAATTGTAACAATTCGCTGAGATACAGTAAGAATGCTCTCATGGCATACTTTTATTGGTTACATGTTTGTTCTCAAGACTTGCAATTTCTTTTTATATTTTTTCTAATGCCTAGCAATTGACCATCTTACATTTAATTGGCTGGAGCTGTGACTGTGTTATCTCATTTCTTTGTCTGACCCTTTGCTTGATTACGTACCATCTTACATTTTTTTTCTTTTAAAGTAAAACCAGTAAGGGTGTGCAAGTGGTGCGATTATTGACAAAAAAATAACCGGTAACTACTAATAACCAGTAACAACCGCTAACCGAGAAAATAAAAAATAACCGCAATCAAATAACCGTAAAACCGGATACCCGATTGCGGTTACCGGTTATAGCATTTTAAAACGGGTAACCAGTAACCTCTTTTTTTAATTATATATAATTATAATTATATATATATTACAAATATATTACGAAAAAAAAATATATATATCATTGGGCTTGATACTTGTGCAGGTATTGTGAATTTGTGAATTTGGATACTTGGGCTTGCTGTTAATGGTGAAGAACAGGTTAATTATTAAATCTCTCGCGGGGGTTGCTTCTGGCAGTGCCTGAGGGAAACGAGTAGACAGGAAAAACGAAGTGAAGAACCTTCCAGCTAAGAGAGACGGAGTACTCGAGCTTGTGGGCTATGTACTGAAACTACGTTGATAGGGAAACCGGAAACCATCGCAAACAGAGACTCAGACAAGTTTGTTGTTGTTGTTGTTGTTTAACTAGCTTCAGACTTAAGAAGAATACTATAGGCTCAGTATGAGGGATATAAAAAATGGAACAGTCCCAAAAAATTGGTCTCATCTTTGCAATTGCAGACGAGCGGCAGTGCGAGAAAATAAAAAATTTGTTTCAAAGGGGCTAGAGTCTCATTTTTTGGGATTGTTCCGGTTTTAGCTCATCCATTGGGAAAATCCATCAAACAAGGGAACAACAAAGCACTCTATGAGAAAAAAAATAAAATAAAAATTGAAGTCTTCGAGGCTAAGTATGGGATTAAAAAAAAATGAAAACATTTACTAATATATAAAAATCGGTTATCCGGTTAATAATTGGGTTAAAATAACCGGATAACCGGCGATTGATAAAAACTGTAACCGACCTACCGGTTGCGATTACGGTTATTGAAATAGAAATGATTGAGAACCACGGTTACGGTTACAATTATGAGCTAATAACCACTACCGCAACCGATTGTACACTCTTTGAACCCACATCAATGCCCAACAAGAGAGAGGGCTCCTTACTACTAAGAATATGGAAGGAGGGATTAGGGAAAAGTAACTGGGAATGTGGGATGAACACAGTGGTGGGACAATGAAATGGACATGTTATTTCACTCAAAATGGCATCTAATTATTTTAAAGTAATACAATACTCTCTTTTACTTCTACACTTTTCTATGGAATTAAATTTGGAACAAATTACTATTAAATGTTGATCTAATTGTAATTTTTAAAACGAAATTAATTAGAGTGTCACTATGTGTAGCATTTTTTATTATTTTATAGTTCATGTTAGATTTCATAGCATTTAAATGCATGTGTATATATTACTTACATTGTCACAACATTTAAATTTTTTAAATGAGGTGTCATCATAAGGAGGGTCATATTTCAGTGTTTTAGAATGAAATCATCTCTATTTCAAGTGAAATGGAGAGGAATATCTTTCATGGTGGAGATTTATTTATTTATTTTATTATGATTATTTTATCTAACGGTATATATGTACAATAATTGATACAGGAGAACATACTTAATCAGTAACTGAGTTGTCAGTTATTGAATTGATGACATTGAAATATCTTCATAAAGAAGATTTGTACAATAATGGAAAGAATCATGCATAATATTTGGGGGATATTTTAGAAAAAATATATTTTACTTTCTCTACAAGTATTTTTGCTTTGTCTCCAAGTTTAGGGTTATTTATGTATTTATTTTTTCCAATTATTTTGCTTGGAAAGTACTCAAACTTAGCTAGCCTATATAAATGTAAGTTTGTATTAATTTTAAATTCGGTTTTGAAGTATCAATTAAATTTTAGTATTTTTAAGTGATTTATCTATTTGATTATTTTGGGCAACTATGGACTTTCGCTTCCCTATTTGTTAATTTATCTCTTCCTGAATTCACTCTTCAATATTCAAGTCTTAGTTGTTGCTATCATATGCTGTCAGAACAATATTAATTTTATCCGGCATTAGTTGGTATCAGAGCTTAAGCATTTTCTTGAGGTGATTTTTTTCATTAGTTTTCATAATTGATGGTCGTGGTTGGTGTAGACAAGTTTCGAATGAGGAAGTCTTCTACCATGAATGTAGTGTACAAGACGTGATGATTGAAAACTTGTACATGTAGGTTGCGGAGTTAACTCAACATCTAGTGGCGCAAAACTTACAAATGCATCGTGATATTGACGGTCATGATTCAAAATCTAATTTTGAGAACTCGTACCACAATCCTATTTTAGTTCGGGAACATAGTGGTTGAGATGAGCGGCATTGAACATAGTTTATTGATGAAGAGTTTGTTGATAAAGAAGAGGTTGGAGATTCTTTTCAATGTTTTGTGGATTAGAATTCTCTACCAACTTATGATACATATGTCAATGAAGAAGATCTTATAGATGTAAGCTTTTTTTTTTTTTTTCATATGGTCAAGAGGTCGAATAAAAGTGGTTAATCACGTGTTTGATAAAAGTTCGAAGAGTGATATATGTGATTTGGATCTTTAGGAATTATTTTTGTTGATTTCCTTGGGGTATAATTTTTTTTACTAATCCTCCTACTAACGATATTGATGTTAATTCCTACATGGTGGAGGAAAATTTTATTTTCAAAGATGAGCGAATAATTGATAATTTTTGAGAGATTTTTATGGCATGTGATTGAGAAAAGATAAGTGAAGACCGTGTGAAGACTTAATTATCTCAATATGGTGTGAATAATTTTCAAGCTGTTATTCGGAGTCTTTGTGGTTATTAGTTGTGTGGTCTTTCTTTTTAGGTATCAAGTTGTTTTGCTTTTGAGAAGAATATAATGAAAGAAATTAAATGGACATCCAAAAGATCGAGGTAAATATAATTCGAATTCAAGGATAAATTCGAATTCAACTTGGGGAGACTGATGTAGGAGCGGATACTAAATCAATAGCTAAGTTGTCAAATACTGAACTAATAGCATTGAAATATCTTAATAAAAAAGATATGCACAAGAATTGAAAGAATCGTGCATAATACTTTGGGTTATTTTAGAATAATATATTTTATTTTATCTATAAGTATTTTTGTTTTGTCTCCAAGTTTAAGGTTATTTGTATATTTTTATTTCTTTCTTTTTCTCAAAGTATTTTGCTTGAAAGTACTCAAACTTAGCCTATATAAAAACACATTTGTATTATTTTGAAATTCAATTTTAAAGTATCAATTAAATTTCAGTGTTTTAAATTTATTTCTCTATTTGCTTATTAGGGGCAACTAGGGACTTTAGCTTCTCTATTTATTATTTTATTTCTTCCTGAATTTCCTTTTCAATCTTCAATTCTTAGTTTCTGCTGCTATTATATGTTATTCGAACAATCTTAGTTTTGCTCGACGCCAAGAATCCTCTCCATTTCATTTAAAATTGATAGCATCTATTTATTAGTCAAAATTTAAAGTTAGTGCATCTAACAGTACACACGATGCCACATTATTTAATTTTTTTAAAAGACGTGCCAACATTGACATCATGTACACCGTTAAATGCATCAACTTTAAATTATAACCATGAAATGGATACTATTTATTTCATTTGAAATGAAAATGATATACATAATGAATATATATTGTCACGTCATTTAAAAGTTTTAAATGACATCATCCTCTATACCATTGATAAAACAAAATAAAATCTTGATAGTGAAATAGTTCATCTCCATATCAAGTAAAATTGAGAAGATCTTATCCTGTTGGTTTTTTATTTTTTCCATAGAGATGTAGCTGTGATTGATAACAAGTCAAGACCGATACGAAAATCGTGGGCATATAGTTGCACTAGATTCTCAATTCCAACTTTGAAGACCTACTACTCTCACTGTCTCACACAATCCCTTCCCTCCTCTTCGTTGTCTCTTTCTCTTCCTCACAACTCCTCGGACAATATGAAAAGATAAGAAATATTTGACAATTTTTTGCATTAGCCAAATGTCGAAAAAAAATGTTTTTTGAACCATATTTCAAAGTTGCAAAATAATAATAATAATAAAAAAAAGTCAATTTTTTCAAAAAAACATTTTCAGCTAAAATATTTTATCCCAAAACAAATGGAACTAAGTTTAAGATATGTTATGCATGTTAATCAATTAAAAGAGCTTATTTAATTGATAACCTTCTGTATCATATCCTTCCACTGCCCAATATACGCAATAAAGGGTTAAAATAAAATAAAATAAAACTGACCTTTACAAAGCCCTAAGCAATGAAACTCGTAAAGCCTATACAAAAGTTGTCGTGGGCTAGCCAATCTTCACCCTAAAGGGTTAATTTTTAATTTTTAATTTTTAATTTTTTTAAATCACAGCTAGAAATATATTTATATTTTATAATTATCTTACGATATTAATATGGAAGTCCAACTAACTTTTGAATTAGTTCTGATTTTTTTTTTAAAAATGAAAAATGAAAAATTGGTTAAAATCGCTAGATGGACATTGCAAAATAATTGTAGAATAAAGATATAGTTTTGCCGTTTCCTCTTTTTTAAATGGGTAAATAACTATAGGAAAAAATTGGGTAAACAAGACGACGACGTTCCGTTGGAAGAAGAGAGATTATAATGTGTAAACGACGGTGTGTTTTGCCATTTCCTCTTTTTTAAATGGGTAAATGACTTTATGAAATATTGGGCAAGCAAGACGACGACGTTCCGTTGCAAGAAGAGAGATTATAATGGCGTAAACGACGGTGTGTTTTGAGAATGGCCTAGTTTTCTGGCCCATATGCTATTTTATTTTCTGGACTGAAGCCCACTAACCTCGTCACTTCCCTCCAATCCAATTTGTAATTCACTCGAGTCCCTTCGAGATCGCACCAGGAAAACCCTATCTCCACTCAAGCCGGACCAACATGGTGAGTCACACTTCTCGCACAAACTTCTAGTCCATTTTAGGCTCAATTCTTTAACTAGATTCTGGCAATGAACCCTGAAATTTTTAGCTCCATTTGTATGTAATCTGATAAAAATTTATGTAGTAATAGTTTGAAGTTTCTGCGTGAGTGAGAAGAAATCGGGTTTTCTTGGGTTTGACTCGATGCTTTGGTTAGGTACATATTGGGTTTTGAAGAAAATGCTTACTCTATTTGAATTTTCTATTTAGTTGGTCTGCTTTTTGCCAAGATGATCAATTTTATGAAGAGGATTTTTGTGGATTGAAAATGGGTTTTTGGTGAAGTGGCTGAAAATGAAACACCCATTTGATAATTTTTTGCTTGGAATGATATATGGGTAGTATTCAAGAGAAATTTGTGGCTATGTTCTTTATGAGTTTTAAGCCCAACTAGTTGATTTGGGTTAAACAGTTGGTTAGTGAACCTGGGGGAGGATAATGGAGACCCCAGATTCAGGTGGGTCGGTTTTGAAGCGGTCATTGAGAAAGAAAGTGGCTATGCGGAATTATGATGAGAATTTGATGGATGAGCTCATAGAGAAGCATTTGGGTGGTGCTTTGAAGAAGAGGACTAGAACGAGAGAGGATTTGGAGAAAGAAACAGAAACTGAGGCTATGATAGCGCTATCCCTTGGGTTCCCGATCGATGCACTGCTTGAGGAGGAGATTCAGGCTGGGGTGGTGAGAGAATTGGGTGGAAAGGAGCAGAATGATTATATTGTTGTAAGGAATCATATACTAGCAAGGTGGAGGGATAATGTGCGGATATGGCTGACTAAAGGACAGATTAAAGAAACTGTGAGCAGCGAGTATGAACATTTGTTATGTTCAGCGTATGATTTTCTTTTGTATAATGGTTATATCAATTTTGGGGTTTCTCCTTCATTTATGTCTCATATGCCAGGGGAGTCAACTGAAGGGTCTGTGATAATTGTTGGTGCGGGACTTGCTGGGTTAGCAGCAGCAAGGCAGATGTTGTCATTTGGTTTCAAGGTGGTTGTTATTGAAGGCAGGAATCGACCTGGTGGAAGAGTTTATACTCAAAAGATGGGGCGGGAGGGTAAATTTGCTGCTATGGACCTCGGTGGTAGTGTTATTACTGGTATCCATGCTAATCCTCTTGGAGTTATGGCTAGGCAACTTGCTATACCACTTCATAAGGTCAGAGATAACTGCCCTCTGTACAAGCCAGATGGGTCACCTGTTGATAAAGAAATTGATTTCAAGGTTGAATTCATATTTAATAAGTTGCTTGATAAAGTTACCGAACTGAGACAAATTATGGGTGGATTTGCAAATGATATTTCTCTGGGTTCAGTTTTGGAGACACTCAGGAAATTGTATGCTGTGGCTAAAATTACTGAGGAGAGGCAGCTTCTTGATTGGCATCTTGCAAATTTGGAATATGCTAATGCAGGATGTCTTTCAGATCTGTCGGCTGCCTACTGGGATCAGGATGATCCTTATGAAATGGGTGGGGACCACTGCTTTCTTGCTGGAGGTAATTGGAGATTGATAAAAGCGTTGTGTGAAGGAGTTCCTATACTCTATGGAAAGACTGTCAACACAATTAAATATGGAAATGATGGCGTTGAGGTGATAGCCGGGGACCAAATATTTCAAGCAGATATGGCCCTGTGCACTGTACCGCTTGGAGTTCTAAAGAAAAAGACTATCAGATTTGAACCAGAGTTGCCCCAGAGAAAGCTGGCAGCTATTGAGAGGCTGGGGTTTGGGCTGTTAAATAAAGTTGCAATGGTCTTTCCACATGTTTTCTGGGGGGAAGACCTGGACACATTTGGATGTCTAAGTGAGCATAGCGATAAACGTGGGGAGTATTTTCTGTTTTACAGTTATCATACTGTTTCTGGGGGTCCAGTACTTGTTGCATTGGTGGCTGGACAAGCTGCACAAACATTTGAATGCACAGATCCATCCGTTTTGCTTCATTGTGTTCTAAGCATCCTAAGAGGTATGATATTTCTTGAAATGACATCTGTGACATTTATTGTTTTTCACGTTTGTGTCTTAAACTTTAGGGTGTCTTCATTTACTAAGATTCAATTCAGTCTAGCTTCTTGTTTACCGTTTTACGTCTCTTGTTACAGGTATATTTGGTCCTAAAGGTATTGACGTACCTAATCCAATACAAACAATATGTACAAGGTGGGGCAGTGATCCCCTTTCCTATGGTTCATACTCTCATGTTAGAGTAGGCTCTTCTGGAAGTGATTATGATATACTTGCAGAAAGTTTGGGAAATCGACTGTTTTTTGCTGGTGAGGCGACAAATAGACAATATCCAGCCACCATGCATGGTGCATTCTTAAGTGGCGTAAGAGAAGCTTCATGCATTTACCAAGCCACCAGGTTTTGCCAAAATAGTGCGAAGAAATTCACTCAGAGAAATGTTGGACCAAGCAATGATGTACTGGTAAATCTTTTCAAGAAGCCTGATCTAGTGTTAGGAAACTTTTTGTTTATATTTGATCCTTCAACAGAAGATCCAAGATCAATGGGGATTATGAGAATTACTTTGGGGAATAGGGAACACAGTTTTAGCGAGGAATCAGCAAACAGCTGCCTAAATTCCACAAACCTGCCATTGCCACTTTACACAGTTATATCTCGTGAACAGGCACAGGAGCTGCAACAGGTGACAGAAGGGGATGAAAGTAGACTCTCTCATGTAATAAAAAATCTTGGATTAAAGCTGATGGGACCTAGTGCCTTCGGAAATGTAGGTAACTCCTTGTCAGCTATCATTGCTAATGCAAGAAGAGGCAGGGGCAGGAATCGCATGTTTGCTGGACCCCAACACATGTAGAGATGCTATTAATTTAAATGCATTAACTTCAGGTAGTCTGCTTGCCAGCTTGGATTCTTTTCATGCATACACTTGCTTCATTAAAGCGATGTTAGAAGTCAGCGCGCCTTCTACTCGACAGGTGCACACATCTATATGTAATCTAATCAAGTAGGTCATTCATTGACTTCAAGATAAATCCATTTCCTGAGGTTTGATTGGAGAAGCCCCCAATCTCTTTTGGCAGAACATTTTGTAGTCTGACAGTGATAAACTTGGTAGCTAACCAGTTAGCCCCTTGATAAGTTAAGTAGCTTTGAAATTTTGAGTGGTTCAAAAGATCTTAGTTGGAGAGAAGTCTCTGTGAAATGTCGGTAGTGTCATGTAAAAATCTTTTATGTCGAGCCCCTTTGGCTCTGCTAGTGCATTCTGCATGCATACACATACACATATGATACACCAGTCTTTTGTTAATCTTTCTTCTTTTCATTTTTTTCTCCCATTTCTTAATTTTGGTTATAGATTATGTTCCTTTCAGCACTAAGATACAACAGATTCTCTCACATCCTCATGATGTTTAGAATTAGTATCACATAAAGTTCAGAATAATGAACTTATTTCTTTTCAGTTCCACATGGCTCAGCGTTGGTTCTTCATTAACAGGTCAAAACAAGAGATGATTGCTCTAATAGTGGACCATCTGTGCCAATGGAACTGTGATTGTGCTGAAATTTTTTCTACCTTTTGTCTAGAGAAACATCTTTGCTGTTTCTGTACTATAACTTGCATGCGTGTTAGGCAGGATGTTTTACCTACATTTTATACAACTCGTTAGATTCTTCCGTGAAGAAGCTGCTGTGCCATAATAGGCTTACACCTAAAGTGAGCTTTTAGGTTTTCTACTTCCATTGCCAATAATGTAGCTAGTTAGGCAGGATGGTTACAATATATCCATTTGGTGCTTTGAAATTTGTACGGCAGTTGAAACAAGATTTCTGGCTATAACATGAATTTCACGATCCAAAACCCTTGTAATAAGAATAATGAAAAGAATGTCCTGGATTTTCCCAAAGTCATGTCTTACTGGAATTGGACCATAAGAGGTCTTCAAGTCATTGAGTCTTGAAAGCAACTTCTCAAAGGCTTTTGTTTTTGTTTTCAGTTCCTTTTTTCTTTTCATGGTGCTGTCTTGCTTCTGGTGGAAAAAAATGTCAGGTTACTTCTTCTTTTCTTCTTCTTCTTTTTTTTTTTCCTCTATTCAATATGGGAGAGGGGAAAGGGAAAAATCTGTCAAGTTGCTTAAGGAGGCATTGCTAGCTCGTATACTAAGCTAATGCTTACTGGTGATGGTGCATTGTCATCAATTCTTTAGCATGTTGAACTGCTTGCACGTCTGTAGGCATGGAAGATACAATTCAGCATTGAATTCAAGGAAAACGGATTCAGAATTGTGTTTTTGAAATCATTTTATATAGTATAAAAGCCTTCCTTTCTTGCCCATAGGCCAGCTGCTCCATTTTAGGACATATTACGATCTGTAAGGCTCAAAATGATTATTTCTTTAAGATAAGTGCAGAACTCAAGGACATTTAGGATTACATTCAACAACGGGAATGAATATATTCAGAAGTTTTGTTAAACGGTTCCAAAAGGGCACATCCACCATGAAAGGTGGACCTTATTCTATTCAGTTGCTAAGCAAGAGAAAGAAAAAGAAAACGTTAAGTTAAAAGAAGCTTAAAGCAACCATTGTTAATGAGTTTATTTATGCCATTTGTCAGTTTTGACTATGTCATGAGGTTAAGGTTTTAGTGTATACTCCTTTAGCATATTGTCTATGACCATCTATGATGTAGTCTAAAGGGGCATTGCTCAGAAAGCGACTGGACCGAAACTGACTGATATGAGGGTGAAGGGAAGACTATTTGAAAACACATCCTTATTATGTTTGTACTCATTGCCAGCAAGGTAGTGCCGCTTTTGGGATGTTGTAACATAATCGTGGGTTCGTTATGTTTGTGTAGAAGTTAAGCATTGCTATGACATATTGAATTCGAAAGGGATTAGAGATGCTTAATCTAATGTGACCAAATGAGTTGGGGCATAATGAGATACTTATAGGAATGTTGCTATGTCAGTCCTTACAAGATTTGATATAGTGCTCTTAACCTTTCCTACAGGCGTGCTCAATGGTCGCACAATCTATTTAACAAGTATGAACATCATCGAAAATAGATAGAGAGATGCATGGCACGATCGACCCACTGTGTGCGAGAGGGAGATTAAACCTCTTCTTGAGGAGTAATGTATTGTACATTCAAGAAAGGTTTGATGTTGTGTGATAACGTGTGGGTGATGTCTGAGTCCATAGGCATCAACATAGCTCTCTCTGTCTCTCTGATTTTTTGAGTATGTTGAGGTGGTTTGATGTTGTGTGATAACGCGTGGGTGCTGTCTGAGTCCATAGGCATCAACATAGCTCTCTCTCTCTCTTTCTGATTTTTTGAGTATGTTGAGGTACTTTAGACGGTGGGTATTGCTCTAATAGCGTGCTCCACGGAGAATAAATGGAACAACTTCCGTTAGATCTGATTTCGGTATGAAAAAAGTACCGAATTTATGTTTCTGTTGTGTATTATACTTCTAACACAAGTTGTTTTGGTACGGTGGATCAGCTTTTGTGTTGGACCATTAAATTTATTGGCTATGGGATCTTTGAGGTAGCTAATTTGGTGGTTTGTAACATTTTTAATGACTAGTCAGATTCGTGGACACCTTAAACTCATCCATGTTCTGCAGAAACAAGCACCATCTCTTATGGACAACCTTGTTCAAGCCTTTATAATGGCTCCCTTCTTTGTGCTGCTGGAGGTATTTCCTATGTAGTTTTAAATTCTTTTCATGATTCCATCACCATTTCTGATATGAGAACTGTGTTAAATCTACCCTTGTAATTTCTTCAGGCTCTTCAGACCTTCTTTGGTTATGAGCGATACCACAACAGTACATGCAAAGGTAGAAGCTGAAATCATCGAATGGCAAGACAATTAGCAAAACATAGGTTACGTTTAGTACGTGAAATGGGTATTCCATTAGGAAAATGAATAGTTATTATACTAGAAATAGAAGAGGTGGAATGGAATATGTATTCATATTCTTTGGTTTGGTTGTAACACTAGAATTGAACTTGAATTGTGATCAAATTTACTAAAACACCCAATAATATAATTCTAAATTACAATTTACTAGAACACCCAGTATCCCAATCCCGTAACAGGTCGAACCCTTCACTGAAAACAATATTTCCCATTAAATGGATTTCAAAAAACGAAATGAAAAAAATAATAATAATGAAGCGTGCTTAATATTTGCAATCTCATCATCCTTCTGTTTTCCATAGTTTTCTTAGCAACCAAACAAGAAAATGAAACGACGCTTAGAAGATCAAACCCATTATTCCGATCAGCGAACAAAAACCAAGGAAAAAACTACTGCATTCAGAAAATCAAGTGTAGGGACTTGAGAGGATGGGAGTAGTGTCCATTGCAAGGCTAAGCCAAAATCCAGCTTAGAGAAGCCAAAACGAAGAAGAAGAAGAAAGAGATAACAGTAATGAAGTCTCTCTCTCTCTCTCTCTCTCTCTCTGTGCGCGCGTGCAGCCACCTCCAAAGATGGTTGTTTTGCTAAATATAATCTCAAAATCAACCCGCTCCACCCCTCCGAAAAAAAATGGTTGTACTACTTTAAACCGAGGAGGTTCACCCTCTTAAAGTCGTACTCGCCGGCTTTGAGGCTACGTCGTGGGCCAAGTTTCCTCCGGCGTTGTTTGGCAAGAAAGCAACAGTTAAGATCAACATTGGTTGGCAGATCGCATTCGTTCATTTCGCCGATGATTGGAGGGTACTTTTGTAAAATGACATTTTCAAGAGAAACGAATAGCTATTACACTCCTTTTAGAGGAATAGTTATTCCTCATTTTAAGGAATACTTATTCAAGGAGTTAAAAAACTCACCAAACTAAGAAATAGCTATTACATTCTATTGTACCAAACTTACCCTTATTCATTAGTCTGTGATGGTGTTTTTCTGTATTGAAATCAGCTTTCACTATTTTTCTTGGGAATAGAAAAAATAAATTACATATATTATCATACTTGGATGTACATAAGATGCATATTGTGGTTTATATATAAGCTTTAGATCAAATTAACTTCATTCTTCCATCTTCATGGGATTGCTTCGGATTTAAGCTCAAGAAAGAAAGCATGAACTTAAGTTTCCTTCCTAATTTTTTTGAACCATTGGTAATTCGCAATGATATAAAAAAATCTAATTTATCAAAAAATAAATCCAAATGTATCAACGACGAGGCCTTGTCTTCGGTGATAACATTGATATCGTTGACAACATGATTTGTCAACGCTGATAATATTGATATCAACAATGGCACGACTTGTCGTCGCTGATAATATTAATATCAGCGACCACAAGGGTTGTCGTCATTGATAATAACATATCAACGACGACTTATCTTGTTATTGCTAATATCAAAATATCAGCAACGACATGTTCGGCTCATGTGCCTGCTTTTAGCGACAACAATAACTATCATTAGCAATGATATTGTCATCGGTAATGGGCGTTCTCGATGGATATTCCACAACGACTTTTATTGCCGCTAAGGCCCAAATTTTCTATGGTGTGCCTTTAACTTATTATGCATGCATCTACATTTAAGTCAAGTGGCCAATTCTTCTTGTTAAAGAGGAGTAACATTATTTATCTATTAGCATGGTACTTAAAGTTATCTTGCACCTTTCTGATGTACCTACAGTTTCATTTGTTCCCATCAATTTAGTTGTGGATAGTGAATTGACTTTAAGTACTTTTGAAAATGTCACTATATATATTTACAATTTTGATTCGCTATGCCTTAATTTTTCGAAATTATTTTCAATACTGCTAGACAAATAATATAAGCTTCTTTGTTTTGAGTGACAAAAAAGATTATAAAATGTTTCTTCCATTTTGCTTTTAAAATTAAAAATTAGTATATGTCAACCTGTATAAGAAGTCTATTGTACCTTTAGCTCTCTCTTTTTTCTTTTTTTTTTCCTAATTCAGCTGAATGTATATATATATATATATATATTGAATAAAATCAAGTTGAAAAAAAATTATTTTTTCAAAAAGCTTGAACGACAAATAGTGTAATGATAGAGAGAATTACAAATGTCATTTGCATTATTATTATTATTATTATTATTATTATTTTTGAAGTAACCAGAAACTTGGGAATATTGCTTCATGCACCACAATTAGTGCGATTATCTAGTTAAAAACACTACTATAGGAAATTCAGGCTTTGGCGACCACTATTAATGTCGCTAAAGTCTAAAAAGTTGTCGCTAATAAGCATCTACGACGACTATTATCACAAACATCATAGATAATAGATAATTATCTTAACACCTTAGGCAGTCGTATCTATTTCCTTTTGGTCCACTTGTCCAAACTCTAACGTCGGCTTCTCTATAAAATAGATGTTTTACAGGTAAAAAAATAACGCAACAGCTTAATAAGTAAATCGCGCGTGAAAGTGAACCCACCCTTTACAAAACATGCGTGTGAAATATATTCCATGCAACAGGAGTTCTTAACAGGAAAGGAAGACAAAATCATATGATATGCTCAAGTTTACATATAGTTACACGTTTATAGCATAAGTCGTAACTCTCCTTTATATGGCCTATTTGTACTCTTAATCATTTTATGATGAAGTTTGCGCGTCTCGTATGACCTTTGGTACAACTCCAGTGCCTTGCACGTTGCATATAGGGCAATATCCAACTAGTTGATCGTCCAAGTGCAACCCCAAGTGACATCATTTAACCTAATGATACCTACAACTGGTGACCTCACCTTATAGGTGGTTGCACCAGTCGCAAATAATACTCAAATCCACCGTGCAAATTATCATTTCATCAAGTAAGACATGTATATGGTCAAATTTATTTAAACTAGTATGCACATAAGAAAAAAATCTCTTTTCAATATTTTCCGTACAGCAATTTACTAGTGGTCATGTTATACAAATTATATGTCTTTATTTCATTTTCATATATGTAAATTATGCAATTAGAAGTCATAAAAGTTGATACATTTCGTTTCAAAACTTTAGAGCTCACATTATAGGGATCATATAACAATTCACATTATAGGCCATAGCAAAAATGGGGTGGCTGGTCGCCTCTAATATTTTTTCCTTTAATTTTTTTTTTGTTCTTTTTTTTAAAAAAAAGTTGAGGTATTTTTTTTTCTCATCCCATGCGGCACTGAAAGTCTTAGTAGCACTTGTGATATGTGGGCCATGTGGAAGAAGAGACATGTGTCAACATTAATTTTACGGTGGGGTGACGTGGAGGGCCGTTAAAAAAATGGAGGGAAGATTAACAAAAATGCTAACTGAATTTTTTCATTAACGATAAGCACCACTTATAACACTTTCTGAAAACGAAGAGACGATTTGATTTTGAATTTAACCACGTGTACATGTTAGGTATTTAACTCATAAAATAAAATAAAAACCCCCTAGATGGATTCACCTATGAGCCCATAGTTTATGGGTCTAACTTTTATTCAATAAATCTTTAACACCGAATGCTGCTGGCACAAGCACGAACGTCCCACAATACCAACGCCCTTACTGTAGTTCAATATTCCTTTCAATTGCTTGAAGATGTGGGTCTTATCCTGCTCCTCCCCTGCTTATCCTACGTGCTCTCTTCGAGCTTCCAGACCCATAGCTACCGTTCGTTCAAGCTCTGGAGGCTCAGTCTCCTTCAGTACTCATCATCATTGTCAGGACCCTCCATTTGTTCCAGAGGTAAAACTACTTCCCATACGTGTTACTTGCAAAAACCCAGAACTTTAATTTGCTTAATGCTCTGTTTGGTTGCTGAGGAAGTATGTGAAACTTTAGAAACCGAACTTTACGCCTATAGAGCAATAGCTCAGTTTTCTCTTGCTAATTTCCCAAGAAATCATGCAAAAATACCGCAGTTTTCTTTGCTAACACGGGTCTGTGGTTCATCCTTCAGGCTGGGTACACGAAGTTGCCCTGCCTTGGGGGTTCTCCGTCAAATTTTTTTAAAAAGTTTTCTTTGTGCTGTTGTGGTCACTCTCTCAAAACCGAATGTTGTATTCTGCATAGTGTTCTGTTTGGTTGCTGAGAAAATGTAGGAAACGAAGAAAAATAGAGGACATTTTTTTATGAGTACGTGGAGTTTGAGGAAAGGAAGACTCCCTGGGTAGTGGGCCTAATTCAAGTTTGAATCGGTTTCGTTTGCTGCACCTTTCATTGGCTTCGGGTAACTCTGTACTAGAATTCGTTCAATGTATTGTTTGGTTGTTTAGAAAAAAGCAGAAAATGGAGACAAACCAATTTCTTGATTCTATTTATTTTGTCTTAACGAATTGGACCGGACAAAACATAATGTTCCTTTCAAATGGTGTCAACTATAATTGTTTGTTTTTGCTCTGGTGGCTTCTTCTTTTTTTAATTTTTTTTTTGATAAGTAATAAAATCTCATTAAAAAGCAATTACATTTTGAGTTTCCTTTTGGCGCCTTTTTCCTTGGCAATTGAATGGAGCCCGTGTTCTTTCTTGCTTGGATCCTTAAACACCTCTTCTAGATTGATATAGTCATTTAAACATTCATAAACATTTCTGGTTGCCGTGGATATGGAGCCTGCTGTTTGTTTTTTGAAGTGCAGAAATCTTGATGCTTAGTGCTAGTACCTCAAGTGGTTTCATTTTCTGCAATGCAGGTTGTGAAAGCAGTAGACTCTTTGTATTCAGAGTTCAGAGCTGTGGATAGTTTGGTGGCATGCAATACCGCGCGTGTTCTAAAAGCTTTTCAGAATGCTCGAGTTGGATCACATGTAAGTTTGTACTTCATTTAGGTATAATGTGCAAATTGATATGACTATAGTTGGATCTCACGTAAGTTTGTACTTCATCATTCAGATATAATAGAGATGTGTTATTTGTACACACACTCACATTTAGTGTGGGATCCATGCATGTGTTATAATAGAGATATGTTATTAGTACACACAATGTGTGTACAAATATCATTAGCCTATATAATATTCAAATTGATATGACATATGTACTTGGATGTCAATGTGGTGTCCTGTAACACGCTTTGGTCTCAAGGTTTCTCATACATTCCCCATTGTGGCAAAGCACTTGGATTTCCTGCATATTTTATTAGATGCAGATATTTTTGCATCTTATGCCATTGTATGTGTGAATGCACACAATATTTGTGTGTGCATTAAAGTTATCCCTCACAAAAAAGTAACTAAAAGGTTTTTGTTTTGGGATATCCTATTTGCATCATGATTAGTGGTGTATCAAGTTTGCATGTACAAGCTCATGGTTGGTTGAACTTGGGATCAAGCTCTAGCTTCATCGTAGCACAAGTGCTCAATGTCGATTGGACAAAACTTAGCACATATAGGTTAGATCTATCACTTGTTTATTGTCCTAAATTACAGTCACATTCTTCTTGATAGGCAAAACTAAATCATGAATCATTCTCAGTTAGATGCTATAAGCTCTCAAAAGTTAGTGAATACTCTTTCTATCTTACTAGCTTCAAATCACATATCAAATTTGCTTTTGTATTGTTTTTTCTTCGGAAAAATTGCACAAGGAATTATTTTATTATGGCAATATGCTGCTAACCTTAACAATCCACTACAACAATGACACCTTGCAAGGCCTTGCTCAAGCTGGAGCCATTATGTGGTTATGCTCAAAAACACGATTGACATTCCTTGTGAGATGAACCAATTTGATGTTGGGTTCGGAAGTTTTATTTGTTTTCCAGCATTAGTTGTTAACAATCCTGCAAGTATGAAACCTACAGTATTTAAATGTATGATTCATAAAAGCTCTATAATCTAAGACCGTATACTTTCAAAAAATACTTCTGTTTCATCTGTCTACTCTATGAGGCCAAGCTGTTTGGGGATTTAAATATAATACAAGCAAAAAAAATTTAGAAGACAACCATAACCTTGTCATTAAAATTCCATACCCAAGCATCACAGGCAAGAATGTTCCATTATGGGAAAACTCTGCCGCTTTGATTGAAAAATTTACGCAGAATGAGATATAGAAGCAGAATTTTAGTCCTTTAATAGTTGAATCAAGTGGGACGAAAGATGCAAAGAAATGCTTTATACCCAATCAATATGAGCTTGACAAACTGGAATACCAAAACAGTTATAAGGTTAGCCATGATTTACTGTATGATTTTGGAGTACTAGCTGAGATATAGCCAAATTAAAGCAGCTAAGTTTGGTGAATGGAGAGACTAAGAAAAAAAAAAAACCAATAACATAAAAAAGAAGGAAGCTTGCTGCCAACTTGTATGTGCTTGTGTCTTTTATCTCTAATGAGGGAACATTTGCTGGTTAAGATCTGCTACTGAAGCTAGAGAAAATTAGACAGTGTGTTTCCAGTTTGAAATAAATTATTTGCGGCTGTTTGAAGATGTAGAGACATCTATGGTGGAGCTATGGAAGGGGTTGCTCAATACGTTATATATTTGGATAGCGCCCCATCATAGTTTGAGTGTTTTTACTTATGCAGATTTTTTAAATTTATTCTCTGTTCGTCCCTTTTAGGGGTTTTCTTGTATACTTCTCGTGAATAAGGGTTGCGCTCATCTGTGCGTTTTTTTATAAATTGCAATTACTTATCAAAAAAAAAAAAAAATTGTTACCACTTTAATCTATGGATTAGATTGTCTCGCTCATAAACTTTTCTTGTTTTATTCATCAAATTTTTTTTTTTCTTGTCTCAGTTTTTCTTTTCCATCTAATATCTGTAACTACTGTCTTTTGCATTCATGTTCTAACTCTAATAGTTAAAAACTAATGGAAATAATGCTACGTTTCTCTTTTCAAACATCTCTTTAAAGTCAAGCAATTGTCGTCTTCAGTACTTATTTCCAGGAAGTAAATTTGTTCATGATTTACTCAGCACTTTGGTGGATGCACTGGCTATGGCCATGACGAAGCTGGGGGACGTGAAGCACTTGATCAAGCTTTTGCAGATATTGTTGGAGCTGAATCTGCAATAGTTCGTTCACAGGTTTGTGACATGTTGTTATCTTTAATTAACGGTATTTTCATTCATTTTTAAGTCTCTGCTCCTCCACCATCAGTTTTTTTCAGGTACTCATGCGATCACCTGTGCTTTGTTTGCCTTTTTAAGGCCAGAGGATGAGGTGAGCTATTATTTTGACCTTTTCTGCACTTCAGTCTCTATTACAACTCGTATCTCTAATATATAATGCTCTCTACCCAGCTTGTAAGTGGGATGTGGTTTGGACTAAGATCATTGTCAGCTTTTGGCAGTTGCTGGTGCTCCCTATGATACGTTAGAGGAAGTTATCGGAAAGAGGGACTCCCATGGACTGGGGTCCCTGAAGGATTTTGGAGTGAACTACCGAGAAGTTCCAGTATGTTACTAATAGAAAAGCAACTCTAGGGGATTTCTGGTCGTGATTTCTCAACTTTGTCTCATTGTAATTTCAGCTTGCTGAGGATGGTGGACTTGACTGGGACGCACTTGTGGGTGCTGTGAAACCTCAAACAAGATGTGCACTCATACAGAGGTCATGTGGTTATTCATGGCGTCGGAGCTTAAGCGTAAATGAGATAGGCAGGGCAATTGAGATGATTAAGGTAAGCCTTCAGAATGTGCAATAAAAATGATTTCAACTGTAACATATTGGGAGTTTGTCAGTAAAAGTGGAGTCAATGCAACAATGAAACCTGTCAGGGTTTGAGATTTAGCATATCCATCATCCGCTTGCCTTAATAATTTCCCCTGGCAGAAATGGAAGAAACTTGATTGGACGTGGCTATAACTGAAACCTACAAATTAAGTTGGTGTTAATTTGAAATTGTATTTTAATAGGTTTTGATCCATGATATGTTCTACTTTATTTTTTGAGAAACTACTACATACCTCATCCCCTCATTCCTAAAGATAGGAGTTACTTGGGCATAATCTGTAGCTTTTCTTGAAATTTGCACTTAATTATTAGCAGTTGCTTCAATTTGTCCTATAACTTCTGTACCCTTCAAATTTTCAACGCGTTAATGTCCCCTGGCATTCACATATACAGATGCAGAATCCTAATTGCTTGGTCATGGTGGATAATTGCTATGGTGAATTTGTGGAAAGCATTGAACCTCCATTGGTGGTATGTGACATATTCTGCATACTTGGTTCTTTAGAAGGGTAATGTGATATTCTCAATGGCAGGACAGGGTGCAGATTTGATTGCAGGGAGTTTGATAAAAAATCCTGGTGGAACCATTGCACCATGCGGTGGATATGTCGCAGGGAGGGAAAGATGGGTAAGAGCAGCTGCTGCCCGCCTCTCTGCACCAGGGCTTGGGGTTGATTGTGGCTCCACTCCTGGTGATATTATGCGGGCTTTTTTCCAGGGGTTATTCCTTTCACCTCAAATGGTTGGCGAGGCAATCAAGGTTCTGGTTTCTGCATGCTTTAATTTCACATATTTTTGTTACTTCTATGTGGCTGTAAATGTCATTTGTCTTTTGTAATAAAGGGAACCCTTCTGATTGCTGAAGTTATGGCATCTAAAGGGTATAAGGTGCAGCCACTTCCTCGTGTCCAACGCCATGATATAGTGCAGGTTTGTCTTCCTGTACTCATTTTATTTCCTTCCTGAATGACCCTTCAGAATTATAATGTGATTAGCTGATAACGTAAGGTCCACCTGTGCCTTAACTAATGATCATGAGTTGGCTTGGGTGAAATTTGATCCACATGCACCCAACAACTAGTTACTTCAGTTACTGATGATATCTGCTTTGAAAACAGATACCAACTCTTTTAATAAATCAGAGTTGATAAAGTTGTTAAGTCGACAGTTCTGATTTTCCTTTTGATAATTACACTTGGGACAACATAAAATAAGAAATAAGATATAAGAGGTTAATCACTCTGTAATCATTTTCAGGCTGTGAAGCTTGGGAGCCGTGAGCGTCTTCTTGCCTTTTGTGAGGCTGTTCAGAGAAGCTCCCCAGTTGGCTCGTATACTAAACCAGTCGCTGGTACAACTCCTGGATATGCATCAGAGGTATATTAACATTTTAACTTTCAATTGCATAGATGCCTTGGGGATTTATGTTCTAAAACTGCCTCTCTTGAAAGATCTCAGTTGCAGCTTGAGTGTGTCAAAGAGCTATCTCTGCAACATACTGGGTTCCCTAATGTGCACAGGAGGATCATGTTACATTTCATAAACTCCTTTTAAACTTCTATTGCCATCAAGTGCTTTCATTGTAATACATATAGAGGAGGGACCCTGATATAGTTGTCCTAGTTGCATATTTGTAGGATGATGGGTGGCGTATATGATAGTTTGCACCTGCGGTCATTCTATACAAACACTAGTCAAGGGAACGATTGCAATTCCTAACTTTTGAATAGAAAATATGGAGAATGGTTCATAAATTGCATGAAGATAGACATTTTTTCTTAGCATCTCGTCTATGTTCATTTCTTATGCAAAATATATATGTAGAATGGTGCCAATTCTCACATTAACAAGTTACAATTGAAGATGATTTAGATTTTAAGACTTCCTCAAATCTGCAATGATGTTTGTTAAACCTTTTTATAGTAACCTGACACAGATCAGTATTTGTTATTTTACAGGTGATCTTTGCTGATGGAACCTTCATTGATGGGAGTACCAGTGAGCTCTCATGTGATGGACCACTAAGAGAGCCATTCGCTGTATACTGCCAGGTGTGTGCTTGTTTCATATTGTTTCCTTTTCCAGTTGATGTTTCTTATGTGCTTGCATTTTTAGGATTTTTATGAAAGGGGAGATATGACCTAAAGTATTTAAAATATTGAGTTACCCAGAACTTGTCATCGGATGATAGTGGTTGGTCTACTTAATGAAATTCTTGTACCCTGAATTCCTTCTTTGCTTCAATTTCCAATGCAGGGTGGCACTCATTGGACTCAATGGGGACTAGTTCTTGGAGAGGTTCTGAAATCATTATAAGCTAAAAATCAATTTTGGGTTATGAGGACACACAAGTTTTCTCAATGATAATCTTCTGGGGACTCATTATAAGCAAAGGCCTGACAAGCTACCACCCATGCGACCTGCATCTTCACGTGCCTTCTCCACTGCAGCTGTTTCTGGTGCAGACTCAACCGGAGATGATGGTTTTCAGAACCGCTTCCTGAGCAAGAACTACGAGAAGATTTTTTAATTTTTAAAATTTTTTTTTAAAAAAAAAAAACTGCTAGAGAACAGATGGGGATGATTTTAAATGAACACCGTGTTACATGCTTGAAAAATGATGGAGTAGCATGTTTTGGAACTTCTATGGTCTGAAAATATGAAAAGAAAAGAAAAACAAAAAGTAGGATGAACCGAATTGCTTGCTCATGGGATAAGCATCTGTCTTGTCAACATCCATAGTACCAAATAAAGAGTCCACCATGAAGGCCATACATGGTCCATTCCATAAGCAACGTGAATATGCTGCCATTTTATGGGCTGTTGCTAAGTTTTCATTTGCAGGCCATCCATGACACAGTAGGATAGATTCTTCAAAGATTGCGATATCAGCTTCTTAAATGTAGTCTGAAGATCACACTTCAGATTTTGATCTTGTTTAAGGTTGACCAGAAATCAGGTCGCTTGAGTGGAATTACAAGATCCAAGTGAGATTATAATCATCTTCTTCTTCTTTTTCTTTTCTTTTCTTTTTTTCTTTCTTTTTTTTTTTTTTTTTTTTTTAATTTTTTTTTTTTCAATTTTGAGGTTGTGGCATTTGTGGGGTTTGTATTTTTAATGGCGTTTGCTTCAATAACTCAATAGCATACTCTCTCACGAATTAGGTTTCTAATTGAAATGGCGGGATTCACTTCAACTTCATATTAGGTTTTACAAATTTAATTGTGTATATATTGCTATATGATGAATATGCTATTACATTATTTAAAAAATTTAAATAATATAACATCATGTATATTGTTAGATACAATAAAACAAGATCTAAATCATAAAATAAATTCTCTCAATTTCACTTGGAATAGTGAGAATTCTATTTCACTTCTCACATGAAGTCGGCAAATGCTCGATAATGACAAATGAATTGCAATCCTAAGTAATTTTTTTTTTTTTAAAAAAAAAATATTATGGCAAGGTATTTGAGATTTCATTCTGATTAGTCTCTTGGCATATAAGTCCTCTCATTCCACACATGCCAAACAAAATTTTGGGTGTGTTGAGCCCCACGGGTTGCCTCAAGAAGATTATAAAAACGGATTTCAAATTTTTTTACCTATATTATGCTAGGTATTTAACAAATTAGAATTGGATTTCTTGAGATTGAAACACGTGTTCCTTTTGTACTATACGTGTCCCACTTCTGATGGATCTTGTTTCAACTGAAATTGGACTCAAACCAAAACCTATCAAAACTCGATTTTATCATTTAAACTATGCAATTCTAAAGTTGTTCCTAAAGTGTATATCTTTTTAGAATGCCACTTGAAAATTTATAGGTTTTTAAATTAATTTTATTTAAGACAAAGGAAAAGAAGACAGTGAGGTAGGGGAGTCCCTGCAACTCACCCAACACGGGAGAGGAAAGGTTGCGAGAGACTTCCACGCAATGTGGGGGTTTGGGGGTCCTCCATGAACCACCTCCGCAAAGGTGGGGTGGGTTGCGAGAGAACCCTACTACCACTCGCGAAAAGGATTTTCCCCACCGCCACCACCCCTTTCTTCTTCTTTTCTATTTTTTTTAGGAAATATATTGATATGGTAAGGAATATTTTGATAGAAGTGACTTATACACGTTACTAAATTTTTGATAGTTTGTTTGATGATAGATAGGCAAAGGAATATTTTGATAGAAGTGAAAACCGCATAGACCAAGGGCTTGTTTGTCAAGCAACAATACAGAACAACATAATGCTGTTACTATTCACTCGTACTTTTTTATTTTTTATATTTTTCATTACTAATCAACATCAAAACATTCTTATTTTTTTCACTTTTTATATCACATCAATAATTTTTTATTATTATTCAAATAAAAAAATTCACTACAATACAAAACTTTTTCACTTTTTTATACAAATTCTTTTTATTTCATATCACATCATCACTTTTTACTAATTTCAAAACTAACAACCCACTACTCTGTTCTGTACGTGTCTTTGCCAAACAAACCTCAAATTTTTTATTTTTGAAAACTTAGTGAAACTTTTGATAATGTAGCTAAGTTTCAACTCGTGTCAGTGTGTTTTTTTTCAACTGTAACTTTTAATTGTTGTAACTGTTGCTTCTTCAAGCAATAGACTGTCGTATCAAACCACCGAGGAGGGCAGCCTTTCTCTTTGCCGGTGACCTAAGGTTCAGCTGTTGCCTACTTTATTTTGTGTTGGATGTTTGATGTATGCACTGTATCTTCCCCTTCTCCCCTTTGTAATTGAACAAAAAAACACAATAAAAAAGAAAGAAAGAAAGGTATTTAAAGCAAGAACTTAGGAAAACTGGCCTTGAAAATACCCAAAAACAACAAGAAATTTAAAAGAAAAACACATTAATGCGGTGAGCGTGGATCGAACACGCGACCTTCAGATCTTCAGTCTGACGCTCTCCCAACTGAGCTATCCCCGCTTGTTGTACTGTGTTAGCAATCAGGAATTAAACCATCCAAAACTAGCAGGTGTTTTTATGCTTGTTTGAAAGAGAGCCAGCAAATGGTCCAAAATCTAGTGTTCACTTCAGTCACACGTGGTACACATCCCAGAGGATAATACCAATGCATATCTCGAGAGACAAAGTGCGACTAAAAAGTTTGAAACTAAAGCCGACCAAAAAAAATCTGTTCCGTTTTATTAGGATTAAGCCAAAGCCACCATGAAATCCCCAGTAGACCATCCAAAACCACTGTTATAGATTTGTGCAGCTTCCATATTTGCCATGACTTCACTTCTGCAAAGCTTTGTTAATATCTCAGCCTTAAAGTTTGAATCTTTGCACAATCGTAAGACATACAAGAAACCCATTAGATTTTACTCCCTATCAAGAGCAAAAACAGCTTCTTTACATCACAACGGGTTCAAAGTGAGGGCTTACGGGGAGAGGTGGTCTTTCTTGGGTGGAAGTGGGCGTGAGGGTGTGATTTTGGCGGAGGAGGAGAGGTGGAAGAGGAAGAAAAGGGTGGTTTTGGTGAGGTTTAATCAGAGGTTTGGTTTTAATGGTGGAGGTGGTGGGGGTGATAATGGTGCCACTGCTAGAGTTCTGGGAAATCTTGCTCTGGCTATTGGGTTGACATATCTTTCAATGACTGGGCAGCTTGGTTGGCTTCTGGATGCAATTGTTTCCATTTGGGTATTGATTTCCTCTCTCTCTCTCTACACACACACATGTTTATTTTTGTATGTGTGTAAATTTTATTCAACTAATGTATGACCTTGCTTGAGAATTCCATTTAGTCATTTTAGTGTTACATCATGTCTGGGTTTGCAATATATCGTGATTCTGTTGCAAGTCATTGGTCAATGTACTATTCTTTTTGCAATTGTTTGAGAAATATTATAATCTTTATGCCCTACCTAGCTCATGGAATTATGTCATGGATGCTGACCTGCTCTGTTATGTTGTTTTACATGATTGTTTATTTATCAAGTTTTAGGCGCAGCTAAGGAATCATGCAATCAAAGAATGGATTTGCCCGGACCGATTCATGATTTTCTTTTAGTGTTTTTGCGATCTGGTCTTATATTTCTCTGCTACAAATTAGAAACTCTCATCTAGTATCATTCTGCTTGTTTTAGTTCGCTTGTATCATGTACATTTGGGATTTGAACAAACTGTTTTGCTTGCACAGCAGATATCCTGTTTTTGCTCCTTTTTGTTAGTATATTATTATCTGTGACTTTATATTGGGAAGCCTTTCAAAGGTCTGGGGTTGTTCTTACATTTCATTTTTCTGTAGAAAAAAAAACCTCTGCTGATATGTATGTAATGGGATAATTACGTTGTGAGGCGATCATATACGTTCTTGTTGACTCTGATATCGGTATATGTGGTTGATTCTGATTGATTGATGTGTTTTCATTACAGCTCTTTGCAGTGCTTATACCGATCGTTGGGTTGGGTGCTTTTCTCTGGTGGGCTGGACGGGATATGATTCAAGGCACTGTAAGGCTTCTCGCTGCTGCTTTTATTGAAAAATATTTGGTTCTTCAACTTGCTATTTATGGGATGAATAAACCATTTTTATTTGCTTGATCAAATTGTTACTTCATTGCTTTCTCTCAAAATCAACTTCTTACCCTAGACTTCCAATTATGCAATAATGTACTTTATAAACCTGTAACTTGTAAAATTGGTTCAATTACTGAGGATATCACTAATAATTTCTTACTACTATAGTTGAACTCTCTGAAAATTTATCATTGACATTAGAATGTAGTGTAATAGTGTAGTACTTGTTGTTAAAACTATGGAGTTGATTCATTATGTGGCATTTCATCGGCGTGAGTTATAGACTATTTGTACCCATCGTTACACCCATATCTGGAAATTGTGTTAGAAGAATGACCTATTTGCAAAATGCATGAGAGACTTAAACTTTTTTTATGTTCTTACATTTTGATAACTGTTGTTACCTTATCTAGTATTTCCTATGGGTACTTTTAGAATGTGAAGTAGTAATTACTCACTGCTGCTGCGTCATGACTTTTTTGATTGATTTTGCCCTTTTATATATGGTGTATGTGCAGTGCCCGAACTGTGGAAATGCTTTTCAAGTTTTCAAGTAAGAGCCGTCCAGACCTTTTATGATGTCAAACTAACTAGTGGAGACATGGTTTTTTTATTATTGTGGATCGCTTTGTATTATGAGTTGTCTGACTTGTACAATGTTATCTGTTGCAGATCTACTCTAAATGATGATTTGCAGCTGTGCCCTTTCTGCACTCAACCTTTCTCTGGTAATATTAACTATTTGGTTATCTACTTATTGAAGTTCCTGAAGATTCTCCAATCATTTTTTTCCTGGAGTTGACCATGGGCAATTATAATATGGCAGAAGTTCACTTTGTTAGTTCTTAGTTGTAGTCATTGAACTTTTTTTTTTTATCTTTAGCAATGCGTTTTCAAGTGGAATCTTTTTTATTTTAGAACCTTTCTGTGAGGCTATTGTTTTGACATTTTTTGGAATGATGTTATTTTTCAACGGAAGCTAAATTTTTTGCTATATTTTCCAAGAGGCATATGATTGTTGTTGACAAAGTACTTTCTTCTTTGTTCTTAGTATCAGCTTTGACAAACTTAGTTGGGATACTCTGTTGTTATTTTTTGTTTTATGTATTTTTTAATATAACATATATTTGCTGTTTTATGTTATCAATATCTAATTTTGTGTAGCATAGACTTACATAATGATGTCATCATAAGGCGTGAGTTGACAATATTTTGTTGTGCTCTCTTTGGCTTACATGCTCCAACTTCCATTGCACTTGAAAGTGATTCAAACTAATTCCACATCCTTGACATGGGCTATCAATAATTAGGCTTCTTTATTTGGAGCAGTTCCCTTGATTGATAAATGTCAAGTCTTCACTATAATCAGTTATGTGTTTGCTGTTGTGGAGTGTGTTCAATGCCACCCCCCCAGCCCCCACATGGAACCCTGAAATATGGCGCTAGACAATAAATATCCTTGATTGATCTGCAAAGATGATCAACAATGGTTAAGAATCTTAAGATATCTTTAACCACAGCTCTATGTTGAGATCATAGGGGCAGTAATTTGGATTTTCTAGCAGACATCCTAGTTGGTGCAATTCATTTCTCTCTCCTAGATTTGAATAATTTTGTTCTAGTAATGCAGAGAATATGTATGTCTCTATTTCTCTAATGTTTTAAGACATCCTCAAATTTCAGTGGTGGGCGACGAATTTGTAAGTGATTCGGTGAAGTTCTCCAATCAATCGACAACATTTGGGCAGGCTTTCAATGATTTTTCCCGTTCTAAAAAAGGTAGTTTCCACAAGACCTGTGTTCTTGATTTGTAATCATCCCCGCTCCTGTTTATCTCATGCAATATGTTGTTGAAACAGGTTATTTATATTCCTGAACTTGTTGCCCCTTTTCCAGGAAAAGATTCTTCTATGGCAGTGGTTGATGTTGAAGCAGAAGTAAAAGATGCAGACTGAAACCGCATAACCATTATACCCCGGTATGCAGTAAAGATCCTGCGTGATTTTTGCAAACTATTGAATTACTGCAATGATAATATAGCCAGCGTTGGCGAAAGCACTTATATATTCTTGGTTTTTGTCTGGTCTAATTTTTATTTTTTTATTTTATTTTTTATTTATTTTATTTTTTAAGCCAGTGAATATTTTTGCCTTGTGCCTTCAAGATACATCCTCAGAAATTCCATGCCTGAGCCTCTGAAGGAGGTATATATATCATACTGAACTGGAGACACACTTGATGAACATGACCCGTATTGCTAGAGAGGAACGGTTAGTTAAGTGGCATTGCAGCTGTAATATAAGTTTTGACAGTGATGTCTCTTGTATTATATTTCTGTATATCATTTGTTGGAAAAAAAAAAAAAAAAGTTTGTTAATGTCTTAATTCCTATGGACCTATGGTCTTGTGTTCCTGTGTATTTTTTGAGCTTGTTTGGTAATGTGCATGGAATCTGCTGATGTATTGCATCAGAAAAATGTTCTCTTTATTTCCTCATTGAAATAGACGCTTGGAAAAATCTGTGCTACAGGTCCTTTAGTTAAAAATTTGTGCTGCAAGTTATTCTGTAAAAATATATGCTAGTAGTCGTTTTCAGAAAAGAAAAAGAAAGAAAAATGTGCTACCAAATGTTGGAAAAAAGATCATTTTCTTGTTTGTGGTCATTTAAGCTTAGTGTACAATGGAATAATCTGGTAGGTGATAAATCCCTAGATATTAGTGAGAAAGTCTAAAAAGCCCTCAAAACAGTTGTGTGACACAGATCTGACAAACCTGACCTGAGCTTCCATGGAGCCCTTAGCCTGAGCTCCTTTACTGTCCCCAGTAGCTTCCTTCTCTCTCTCTCTCTCTCTCTCTCTCTCTCCACCACCACCCGCGGGCTGTTATTTTGGTCTCAGCCGTAATCCTCCCTTTTTGAACATGTGCAGCAATTTCTTAAAGACCAAGGCACAGATGTTTGGGGTTTCATTGACTGAGTTGGAGTCCGATCCAAGTTTAGGTGGGTTTGGAGTTGGTTTTAATTAGCTTTTTGCTTCATAGGTTGATCAGGATGGGCTCCTACCAAGGGAATTGGGTAAGGGGAAAAATGAGACTAGAGTTGAATAGGGGAAAATGGTTTCTTAGCGGGATTCACAAAGATATTCCATCTAGTCAATTGTTGGCCGGAAGTGGACCCTTGCAAGTTAATGCTATATATGTCGGACTTCTATTATTTTATAAGTGATATGGACCATGTGACTTTTATAATCACTTTTAAATCAAAATTTAATAGTGATCAATTCTAAATTCACATTTTCATTCAATGGTGATTTTAAAAGACATATCACATTTAGGAAGATAAAAAATCCTATGTATAGCATTACTTAGACCCGTGATGCTTAATAAACTTATCAATTTCTCGCCCAATAATTATGTGGCACTAGAGTGTGCCAATTCTTTTCCAAAGTTCTCCTACAAATCCCCCTTATATGGAGGTTTTTTTTAGCATTAGGTTAATCAAGAAATTCCAATCTTTATCAACGATGTGAGAAATATACCCACTTGCCAACTTTCATGTGAAGGTTTGAGAAGGCATAAATCTAAAACTCTTTTTGGCTAACTGAGAACCTAAAAATGGGTGTATTAGATAAGGGCTAACAATGTTTGACACGACCTATGAATTCAACACAAAATTAAAAGATTAGGGTTGATGGGTTTAACCTGTTTAATTAAATAGGTTGTATTAGAGTTGCCTTATATAATCTTATACTCATACTTCGACACTAACCAAACTCAACACGCGAACACGAATTAACACCCCTCTTCAGAGCATCAAAACGACCATGAGAGAACGAAATAAAGGACTAGCATTCATAACCCATTATTTTAGAAGTTATGTACAATCAAAGGCGGCAAAAACTAGGTCTCATTACACAGCAAAACATCCTCATCCAGGGATCACAAAGACGAACATCCTCATTTTACATATCTTAAGCCAAGTGAAGGATTTTGTCTGCGCATAGAACTCCCTCGGAAAAGCTAGTGTGATGGTTCTCCAACTTTCTGCAAAGAGTCATGGCAAGTCAGAGCCAAAAAGAAGAGTAGATAATTCATGAGAAAACATTAAATTGTCTGCTCAGCCAAAAAAAAAAAGTATAAAATTATCCGCCAAAAAGAATAGCTAATCAAGTGCTTCTGGTTCATGAAGATTACCATTAAAATCCATCATTGTACACTGAATGAGACGCGCACAGCATATGTTAAATGTCCCAAATAAACAAATTGGTGGGTTGAATAAACAATTGCGACAATCCTAGCAAACAACAATCTTTTTATATGGCCAGATTTTCAGCTCTAGATTGTCCTGGCTACACTTGTAATGCATAGAAATTTTAGGCAGAGATCTGTTTGTACAAAGAACACTAAATTGATAAAAAGAAATTAATATAGAAGAAACAAATTGAGACACTTGAGACTGCCTGATCCCAGCGCAGAAATCTAAGGAGACCCTGAAATGGGGGTTTAGAATGCTACAAAACATTGAGGAAGATAAAAGATATCTCTTGCCTGCCTGGAAATTTTATCTTGGTTGCTTATCATCCTAGAATATAGAGTATTACAGGTAAACAAAAAGTGGACAAACGAGGAAGTTGAGCAAAGTCTCCAAATTAGCCTAATAAAGTATGAGCAACCACTGTAACAAATTTAGGATAGCTCCGTTCAATGCTTCATAACTCAAATGTTTGATGAGAACGGATGATTTGATAAGCAAGATCATACCACATGTCAGCAACAGACAAAGATTATAAATCAAAAGATAAGAGCAAAGAACCTCTTCCTTCTTGTCGTTTTTGCCTTTAGTGAAGAACTTGTAACCTCCATAGAAAAGCAATCCCCATCCAGTTAAAGAGACAATCACAAAATGTAAAAGATAAAAAGCAGTTCTTCAACCAACTTGACAAACAACACAAAGTTAGGTCTATGTGTGAATTATAGAAGCGTACTCAAATGATCCCTTTATCTAATTTACCTACCTCTTGCTCCCTAGGAAAACTCAATTCATGGTTTAAATATATTTCCTTTCACACCATAATCTCCCCTGATCACAATCTCAAATTCATACACCCATTATTATTACAGTAGTAAAGTCAGCTTGCTTTGCTTGAAGGCTAAAAGGATTTTGGACATCGCTCCCTCTCTCACTACATCCTGCATTAGACTCCCGAGGACATAACAATGGCTCTCAGTTATCTCATAGAGTAATGATGTAAGGAGGATCTATGTTCTTCTAAAATTGATGTGGCTTTTAAAATCACTATTATATCAAAATCCAATAGTGATCTATCACACATCTAATAGTGATTTTAAAAGCCACAACAATTTTGGGAGGACTTAAGGAGGATATGAGTCTTCCTTCTAGTATTACTCTATCTCATAAGTTTTTTCCAATGTAGTTTATGATAAGTCAAAATATATGAAAGATATAACTATTTTTATTATTATTATTATTCTTAATTTACATACACACTCAGTTGGTCTTGAACCCAAGACCTTACCTCCAACCCGTTCTTATAGATGAAGAGTCGCCATTTGAGCTTAGACCTTGTTGGCATAATATATTAAATACTAATAAAGTGAAGTAACCAACCATTGTAATATGTAACGGCATTATTTCTTATTGCGTTTTCTTTTCCAAAGAAGCAGCACCATGAACAAGTAATTCATAATTTTTGATATCAATGGTCCAATATCAATACCATTATAAGCTAAAGTAAGAGAAAGCCTCTGCCCAAAAAACAAACAAAAAACTCAAAAGGAATTACATGGTCTTCTTTCCATCTAGATGGGTGCATTGGATCCAGCCAAAAATCCACCTTTGGAGGTCCATGATGATCCGCAAATATGCCCAAAGTAAATATTGTCAAGAATATAGCAAAAGTAAAACAAATGAATTCTACAATCTGATAGTTGTATACCCATATGTGTCAAATTCAATAACTCAAAAAGCCCAAATGAAAACCCTCAGACGAACAATTTCAAACAAAAAACCGGCGCAGCGAAACAAAACAGAGGATACAAATGAAAAACATAAATTATGAAATCAAACAAACAAAAAGTTACTTTCTTTTATTTTCCTGATTTTTTTTTTTTTTGTCAGCAACCAAACATGGCATAAAGAAGAAAGAAAGAAAGAAAAGGCAGGAAATGTTACCGCCTCCTCCGGCGAGACCCCGCCGATGGATAAGGGAAGCGGCTCGAGCGGTGGAAGCTGTTTTCGGGCAGGAAAGCCGAGAGAGATTCGCGGCTTGGCGAGCCACCACTGTCCACGACTCCACGCCGCCATCGATGTTCGGTGCTCTTCAACACTCTGCGAGAGAGAGAGAGAGAGACAGAGAGAGTGTCATTGTGTGTTTGTACGTGGAAGGTGAAAGAAATAAGCGCGAGTCTCAGTGTGCGCGTCTGTGCGTGGAGGTTGAAAGAAATGGCGAGTGTAATAGGCAAAAGACTGAAATGGCCCTCAAGTTTTTATTGAATCCCTCTCAGGATTCATGGGATAAAAATAGTTTAGATGTTCGAACACAACATAAAATGGCATTTCTCTATAAGCTCTAAGTGGTTAACTGGTGAACTATACGTATAAAATTTTTCTTCATTATCTTGAAGAAGAAAAAAAGAGACAACATTGAGCATGTTTAATAATGATTTTGAAAAGATTTTTTTTTTTAAAAAACAAAATTTGATTTGAAAAAAAAAAGTTTTATGCTTTATTTGTTTCGGCGTAAAATAATTTCTGAAAAATGATTTCGGCATTTTCTGGTATTTGGTAGGAGCGAAAAATAATGGTCAATCGAAAAATAATTTCCGTTTGACTAAAATTACTAGTAAATTTCAAAAAATGATTTACGCTTTTTAAAAGCATAAATCATTTTCCGTAGATGACAAACGCAGTCGACTCTCTTTTAAACGGCGTGGTCGACCTTTATGTTCAAGCAATCAACTATTGCTAGATTCCGACAAGCCAAATTCTGACACCGACCGGTGCCGGAATCTAAAAAATTATGCCGAAATCTGGCGACGTCTTGTTACCTTTACCGGATTCCGGCGGTATTGTGCCAGATTTTGGGTAGACTGGCCAGAATGGCCTGATCCCCGACCATTTGTCCGGGATCCTGGACAGATCCGACTGTTCTGGCCGAGATCCGACTGTTTTGTGCCAGATTCCTGCTATCTACGCTAGAATCTGGCACAAATGGCTGGATTCCGGCCACTTTTGCCGGAATTTGTATGCGCCAAATATATATAAAAAAAAATATATTTTTATATTATTTTACAATAATATTTTTTATGTCGGGAATAAAAATTGATTTTTATAAATTAATATGATTGAATAAAAATATAAAAACTATTTGTAATTTTATGTACACGCCAAACATTAGAAAATGATTTCGACGGAAAATATTTTTTTAAAAAATGATTTCCTTGAAAATATTTTATGATGAAAACTATTTTACACCGAAACAAACGGAACATTAATATGAAATAAAAGTGGGAAGTTTAATAATAATAATAATAAAAAGTAGTAGGAAGTATTTTTTGGCTAGGTTCATGTTTGAAAAGGGTTTATGTTTTGAATTATTTGTTAATAATTTTTTTTTTAAAAAAAAAGTATATGTTTTTGGTTTTCAAATTTTTTATCAAATGAGGTCATATATATATATATATATACACACACATACACACATAAATTTTGTGGACCAACTAGGACACTTATTTTTGAAATATACCTTAGAGCATTTAATGGCCCCATAATTTTTTTTTTTGATAGGTACAAAAGGCACAATCTAAATACATAGGGACACATATATAAATTTTGTGGACCAACTACAACACTTATTTTTGAAATACAAGCACCGACCCTATATCCATGAGAGCATTTAATGGCCCCATAAAATAATTTTTTGGTAAGTGTAAAAGACGCAATCTAAATACATAGGGTTTTATATAAGGCAACTATTCAAAAGGA
Source organism: Alnus rubra (assembly GCA_028654335.1). Lineage (NCBI taxonomy): Eukaryota > Viridiplantae > Streptophyta > Magnoliopsida > Fagales > Betulaceae > Alnus > Alnus rubra. The sequence continues at coordinate 1,545,929 of JAJPGS010000001.1, read as the reverse complement.
AAGAGTTTTGAAGATGAAAGACTTTGAGAGGTAATATACGGGGGGACGAAAAACCGTCCATTCACTGTCTCTTTTTAATTAAAAAATAAAATATAATAAAAAAGTGTCGTTTTCTTAAACCTTTCAATAAATAAAATTTGGAATTTCCTTTTTCAGTCGGGGCTCCTGACTCTGTCATCACTAAAGTTCGTGGTGAGCAGTTCGCAGGTGTCTGTCTTGCGTGATAGTAAATCACAACCATTATGAAGTAGATGCTATAAATTCAAATCCTATCAGCTATCGCATATAATAATGAGAAATCGTGGTGGAAATTATGTGCAATCTCGGCTCGTTTTTTTGAAGGTCGTATTAATATTATGCTTGAATTCAGATACGAATATATTCCATTTCAGCCTTGAATCAACGAAGAGCCCTGCACTCAGATTTAGCCCAACAGTTCAACTGATACGAAGGCTGCTACCAAAAGAAAACAAGAACATATACTATAGTTTTTCAGATTTCTACAAACAGATGACATTGGGGCAGAAAAACGAGCGCGTGATAGATGTAGAATCCATATACAACTCCTCAACATGTTATTTTGATGTCCGTCACATGATAACAGTTCAATTTGCAACGTGCCAGGCATCAAGGTCACCAAACTCAACACCATTTTATAGCCGGGAACGAAGAAAAACTCTTTTCTTATCCGTTTTCAGAAGATCTGATTCCTTGTTGCCTTCATTTGGAATCTTCTTCAGAGGCTCTGGATCCTCTGATCCGTTGGCAGACTTGGCTGATATCTTATTTCCTTGCTCGACTTTATTCATGTCTTCCTGCATTAACTCCTTTGCTTGCAGCTCCTCCATTTCTAGTTTAAGATCTTCTGGTTTCTTCTTGTCATTTAAAGAGGGCGTAGGGCATTGACGCATGAATCCTTCCTGCACGATCTTATGCACTTTCTTCCTACCTGCAAGTGTTTAGTGTGAGAAGAGAGAATTGAAGATTGGGAAACAGAAGTAATGGTATATGCCAATTTATGTCCTTGCTAATATTAAAACTAAAAAAACAGCAAATGAAGATGACTGACTATCTGTTCTCTAATCAACACAAGCAAATCCTTCCCATTTATCACTCTCTCATCTCTCTCACAGCTCAAAAAACCTGCGTCTCTCTCTTATCTGTCTCGTTCAGAGATGAACAAACAGACTATTAATCATCATTCTCAGAGCGCATTCTGCCCTATGTTCTTATTCTTATTGTGTCTCCCCTCATATCTTAGTTTTTTGCAAGATTTGGCATCTGGGTTTTGTTTCAGCCGGTGGGTTATGTGTGAATTTCGATCCAAGCTGGGATCTTTTTGTAAATTTGGTGTGGGATTTGGATCTTGTTATTCAAGTTTGTCTTTTTCAGGTTTTACTAATTCTGGGTTGAGCGAGCCTAAGATGACCGCCCCAGAGTGCTTAACCCGTCAAGTCAGATCACTGTTGATGCCACTGATGCCCTTGAGTGAGTGAAGTTGGGCATCTCTACCTGGGGTAAAGAAAATTTTAGGCAAGGGAGAGGCAAGAGAGGGCGTTTGCCCCAGCTGGCCCCGCCCCTGCTCTCTAAAGGCAAAGGTGATCCCACAAAGGCACAACCCCAAGCTAAGATGTATTAGACCAAAAAAGTATAACATCTACTCAATACTCATTCCAGCTGATTGGGTTTCACCACATAAACCTTTTACTCTGTAAACAATCTTACAATTTTCGGAAACAAATTTTCATATTTTCCTCCCAGCCTTGTCCAGTCGTGTCCTATATTGCTTTCGAGACATGTATGCCAAAGCAAAGAAGGGGTTAATACAAAGAAGTCATAGAATTATCAACCAAAATTATAATTGGATGATATTAAAATATTAATTTAAATAATTAACTTTACAATTTCCCATATGTTTAAGTTTTTGGATAAGTTGGAATTTAACATGGAGTTGGAGCAAAAGCCATAAGTTTGAACCTTTCAAATTTGCCTATGTAATTTATTCATCATTTTAATTAAAATAGTTCATGTGTTATCTGGTACCATACATGAGGGGGAGCGTTAAATAATTAAGTTTCAGCTTAACATATTAAGATAACGGATGATTTAACGATAACTTGATGAAATCCATAACAATACAAACACAAAAGAAAGCAAAACCGAAATTATAAGTGGGACATAATGGGATGGTTATGATCTAATTAAGCTTGAAATGTTTTATGTGGCAGTGCATCCCATTTGTGAGTTCAACAAAGATTGGGCTAGATTTAACAATGCAACGTGCGGTGCCTGAGAGGAGCTTTAGAGTCTATTATTGTCGGAAGACAGACTATACCGACAACAACTGGAATCCGCATGCACCTTAAAGACATGAATAGCAAATAATATGCATCTCTAAACAAGTTATCACAAATATTTTTAACACTAATTACACATCACAATTAACTGCGAAAGCCGACCCCAATTCAAACCACTCATACCCATTTCATCTCATAGATATTTCAGGGAATTAAACACAATAAGATTGTATGTTGATCAAAAATTTGAGGACCAAACAAACAAAACCCCAAAAAAATTGACATATTAGAGAAGGGACCAACCGGTATCGGCTTTGAGAGACTCCTTAACGGCGAACTTGCCGAGGCTCGTGAGGATCCGGCTAATCTTGTCGCGGCGGGCAGGGTCGGACGCGTGCTCTTTCCGCATACGATCTCCGTCAATTCTAACGGCGTCGGCCATTTCCGTCACGGCAATAAGACCGGGATCGTTCCGATTTCCACACGGAGCGTAGCGGGCTGCAAATTGAGAGCGCTTTGTTTGTATGCGTATGCTGTCTGCTTTCTCCTTATATTCTTTTCTCTGTTTGGTTTTTGAAACAACTTCATAATAACTCCTCCCATTTTTTAAATGTTAAACTGAGATTTTATCAAATGCTAAATTAAATTTTTAAAAAATTATTTTTTTAAATCATACATTTTTAAATTATTATTTTTAAATTACACCTTTTGAAATCACAAACTCAAACGGACCCTAAGATTAACCTAAAGGTATATTACCAATATCATGTCAGGAGGAAGATACATAGAAGACAAGAGAATACCAAAAACTCAAACGGACCCTAAGATTAACCTAAAGGTATATTACCAATATCATGTCAGGAGGAAGATACATAGAAGACAAGAGAATACCAAGTAGTATATCCCTTAAATTTTAGATGAATCAAATTCAATGGTGATCGTATGGGCTGTCCACGGCGACTTTGAAGGCTGTTGTTTTCATTAGGAAATTGAGAATGTAAATGGTAGAATTAAAAAAATGGAGCAGTGATACATGGGACAAACAACCATTCCCATCACTTCCTTTTTTATTTTTAAAGCAAAAAAAGTCAAGATTTGTCATTTGATGAGACAAATTTATATTTTTTTTTATTATTTAAATTATAAAAAGGTGATAGGAACGGTTGTTTGTACCCCTTCTATCATTTTCTTAGAAGATGAAGCTATTCTATGGTGCAGCTGTGCAGCACCGCAGAAACATGAAAAGAATTGAGGCAAATATAACCAATCGATTGAGGTTGCTGGTTGCCAAAAGGGTGCTGAATTGTTTACAAAATTGAAAGATCGATCATGTCAAAAAAGAGGCAAATAGAATTGCTCATCGATTAGCTAAGAAAGCAATTTCCCTTATAAATAAACAAATTCATATAATCGAAGCCCTTCATAGGATTCCTCGATTGATTTAAAAAGAAAAAAGAGGAACATTTACACTAAATCTGAATTGATCTGGTATTGCAATAAACCAGAGGAAACAAAAAATACCAAGACATCGCTCAAAGGCCCAAGTATTCTTCTTAGCTTGCCGAGTTCTTTCTCTTCTTGGGGAGTAAAATCATTGTTGATGAATATTTTGCGTATATCCGCCTCCGGTTGCTTTCCATTGATCATGTCCGCAACCCTCAGGCATACGGCGCGGATCAAGTCATTGATACGGAGATAATTTGCAGCCACGAGAAGATCAAAGAGAACCGCCTCATCAACGTCAGATTCCAACTTATCGCGTTCGTCCTTGGACACCGTCTCGTCCACGTGCTTGATGCACCACTCTACCACCATCGCTAGGGTCTTGCTGTTCACCTTCGGCAACGGAATCGTGCAGTCATTGGCGCACGCGTAACCGATGACGTTCTTGATGGTTTCAAATTGCGCCGCCACAGCCTCTTCCACCTCGAAAGTTTTGTTATCCGAGCTCTTCAACTTCACAATTCTACCCTTCAACAAGGACATGATGGTCAAATACACGCAAGAAAAAAACTGTAAGAGAAGTGCATGGAAGAAGAAGTAAAAGGTAGTTATATATAAAAAAGTCTTCCTAATCCTTCTTAAGAAGGTTTTTGTTTATTGTTTATTGTTTATTGTTTATTTATTTGTTTTGTTTTGTTTTGTTTCTTTTCTTTCTTGGTCCTTGTTGGAAAAGGGTTTGATTACGTGAGTTATGAAAGTTTTATATTTGAATGAAATTTCTAAAAAACTTTGATTTTTTTTTTTTTTTTTTTCAAAAGATAAAGCATGTTTGTTTGGGTACTACTCAAGTTTTATTTTTATTTTTTATTTTTAATTTTGTCTCAAATTTTTTAAACTATCCAAATTTAATTTTAAAAAACAAATTTTATAAGTATTTGCAATTTTGAATATAGTAAAAAAATAGTAGAATATACGGAAAAGTATATATACCTCCCTTTATTGTTAATGTACCATAAATTATCAATTGTGTTAATGTTCTTCCTAAACTATCAAAATATGTCAATGTCCCCTTTAAAGCCAACAAAAATAATCCTAAAAGAGTTTCAATACGATAAATATATCATTTAAATTCAAGAAAAAAAAAACTAAAACTAAAATTTTTTTTAAATAAAAAAAATGATTTTTTTTGTTAAGGATTGAAAAAATTAAACAAAAATTAAAAACGAGAAAAATGAAAATTCTTGGGGTGGCCCAAACTGAAATTATATAAAACAAAATCTAAAAAATAAATTTTCGGTTATTTTATTTTATTTTTAATTTCTTTTTTTAAAATATATTTGTTTTTAAGAATTTTTATAATTTTATGAAGGATATTTTTGTCATTGTGGGGCACATTAACATTATTTTGTAGTTTATAGGGTACATTAACACAATTAATAGTTTAAGGAGCACATTGACAATTAAGTGATAGTTTAAAAAGAGTATATGTACTTTTTCCCAGAATATAATACAAAAAAATCACAAACCCCAATCGAACTCGGGATAGTTGGCCAGTTTTCAAACGACTTTTAAAATACTTTCATCAGTATTTGAGTATAAAATTCATTAAACTAACCATAATAATTCCTTGCGCTTTTCAATAAAAAAAAAAAAGAAGGAGATTTAGAAGTCGATACTTTAAATAATGAATTGAAAACTGAAAACGGAATTAACATACATATGTAAAGTAGCTTTTGAAAGAAATCAGAAAGATGACGACCCAAATAACCCAGCCCATCGGGTTTTCATACCGGTTTGGTCCAGCCCTTTGACCCGATCCATTGGGTTCTACCTGATCCACCAAGTTTTAGACTAAATCGGTCTTGCGAATAACCTGGTCCACCAAGTTTTGACTCTTATCCCGGTCCAAATCCAGGCCCAACCAATTATGCCCACTTGCAGCCATCACCATCAACCAGAAACCACAGTCCTCCAGCAGCCACTGCTATCCTCCACCGGCCACCGACGTACAACCATCACTGTCAACCGGCAACAACCACCCTCCTCTAGCACCCACCACCGGCCACCAACATCGATGGTACTTGCATGAGTTTTTGGGATATGATAATATATAAGGTTTCATAATACACCGAAGAGATGAAAGACATAGAAATAAAAATACATACGTAGGTTTTAGTTTTATATGCTACATCTTTTATTCGATTATTTGAATGTATACAAGGCTCTGTTTATAAAACTTTAAAGATGATTTAAATATTTTGAAATACACAAATCCCTTAAATTAAGGTAATTAAATCCCTTAATTTAGGGTAATCAAATCATCATTTATCATAAAAGATTTCAATCCTTATCAATATACTCTTTAAAATAAAATTTTGAACGACTCCAATTTTTTTTTAATTTTTAATTTTTAATTTTTTGTCTCCACCTAACCTAAAATTGTAGTTCCTGTTCAAAGAACATCTTTTGGAACTTTTTCCACCCAATTCCAGCTACATGTATTTGTGCCAATGACCCCTAAAGTGTCATACATCACAATCAAAAAAAGCAAACGCTAACCAAGTGCAACCAATACTTGATGAGCGAACATACCTCTCATTTTTCTTTTTTCTTTTTTTTCCTAATTGAATAAGAAAAGTGTTACAAGAGAGGCTCCTTCCTGCTTCGGATCCGAAAGGAAAAATGAATGGATGATTCTAAAAACGAAAAATGGGGTGGGTTCCCTAACAACAGACCCAACACAAATTAAAACAGTGCCGAAATAATTACAAAAAATAAGAAATTAATCAAACAAGTGACATAGTTCTCTCAAAGGGTCATACAAGGCGGTTATATAAGCAAAAAGGGGCACCGATTAAGGCAAACATATCTGAACCCCCACTTAGAACCAGCACCAACAACTAGAAAGAGGCTGAAACCGAATATGCATTGTCATAGTCCATTGTAGAGATTGTAGCAAAGAGATGAACCAACACAAATTCGATTATAAAAGTCTATACGATAAGATCAAATCGCCTAAAAGCTGGGAGACAGCAACCCACATAAAAAACAAGCAGCAAAATACTAAAAGAGTTGCAAAACACAAGGAAAATAAAAATACATGAAAAAAAAAAAAAAAAGTAAAAAGGCCCATAGAGCAGCAGCTTGAACAGAAAAGGGGGCGAAAGGAGATCGGCGGGAGAGCTTCTAGCAGCAGGTAATAGGACACGCGGCGGCGCGTGGTGACTAGAAGAAGGTGTTGATGGCATCGATGGAAAGCGATGAGGCAGGGGAAGACCCTGGTGAAGTGGCACTACAAAAATTTTGTCAAATTGCCACGTGCATTTTGACACGTGTACGGCACTGCACGTGTCAAAATGTTTGCCACGAGTATTTTGACACGCGTAAGACGCGTGTCAGATGTGCAAGACTCTAATTGCACATTTTGACACGTGTATTGAAATACACGTGTCAAACCGTTTGACACGTGTATTTGCAATATTCGTGTCAAAATGGTTTGACACGTGTATTTAAATACACGTGTCAAAACGTTTTTTTTTTTAAAAAAAAAAATCCAAATTGAAATTTTAAAACTTAAATTTGGATTTTTTTTTCAATTTTTTTTTGTTATTGTTTATTTAAATTTATTTGGGTTAATAAATTTTTGTTTTTTTTTTTTCCAAATTTTATTATTTTCGACCACAAAAATACAAAAAAAAACAAACAGTACATTATTAGAGAGAGAGAGACGTAGAGATCCAGAGAGAGAGAGGGAGGCAGAGAGAGATAGGGAGAGAGAGTAGAGAGAGAGACATAGAGATACTGAGAGAGAGGCAGAGAGAGATAGGGAGAGATACACAGAGAGAGAGAGAGAGAGAGAGAGAGAGAGAGAGAGAAAGAGATAGAGAGGAAGAGAGAGAGAAAGAGATAGAGAGGAAGAGAGCGATAGAGAGAGAGACCGAGAACACTGTACCAAGCAGAGAGAGGTGGAGAGAGGGCGGCTCACCGGCGGGAAGGGCGGATGCGCGGTGGCCGGAAGCTGGCCGCTGCGGCTGTGAAGGAGAGGGAGAGGGAGAGAGAGAGAGAGAGAGAGAGAGAGGTAGAGAGAGAGAGACCGAGAACACTGTACCGAGCAGAGAGAGGTGGAGAGAGGGCGTCTCACCGGCGGGAAGGGCTGATGCGCGGTGGCCGGACGCTGGCCGGCGCGGCTGTGACGGAGAGGGAGAGAGAGAGAGAGAATTCAGATCGGAAATGGGTTTCTGAAACCCATTTCCGATCTGTATATATATATATATATATATATATATATATATATTTAATCTATTATTATATTATTATATTATTTGAATTTTAAAATTATATATATATATATATATATATATATATATATATATATATATATATATATATATATATAAAACACATATAACCGGGAGAAACCAAACAATTGGGCACGTGTACTCAGTACACGTGCCCAATCTGGGACGTGTATTTAAATACACGTCCCTAATTGTTAAAATTCTATTTAATTAAAAAAAATTATATTTGAAAAAAAATAACAGTTTGACACGCGTATTAAATATGCGTGTCCAATTGTTTAAATTCTATTTAATTTTAAAAAAATTATATTTGAAAAAAATAACATTTTGACACGTGTATTTAATACACGTGTCCAATTGGACACGCGTATTAAATACACGCGTCCAATTGGACACGTGTATTAAATATGCGTGTCCAATTGTTGAAATTCTATTTAATTAAAAAAAAAATTATATTTAGAAAAAAATGACAGTTTGACACGTGTATTTAATACACGTGTCCAATTGGACACGCGTATTAAATACACGCGTCCAATTGGACACGCGTATTAAATACACGCGTCCAATTGGACACGCGTATTAAATACGCGTGTCCAATTGTTGAAATTCTATTTAATTAAAAAAATTATATTTAGAAAAAAAATAACATTTTGACACGCGTATTAAATACGCGTGTCCAATTAGACACGTGTATTTAATACACGTGTCCATTTCCAATTGTGGACACGGTACAATTAGACACGTGTATTAAGATACACGTGTCTAATTGGACGCGTGTCTACAGTAATCGGTACTGTAGACACGCGTCCAATTGTTGTGATTTTTGTAGTGTGGGTGGGAGCTGAGGAGGAATAGAGGCAGACAGATCTGGCTTGGAAAAACTTGAAGATGAGAACCACCGTAGAGGTGAGAGCAGCGCGATTGTAGGGGGTGGATCGAGAAAGAAAGAATGGCAGCCCCGCTGTGGACAGGGGAAGGAAAACGACCGCATTAAGTGGAGGGAAAGAGGGAGAAAGCAATGTCACTCCATCCTCCCCCAAAAAGAGAAGAGCTAGAAAAATGAAGAAAAAAATGGCTGCTCTCAGTAGAGAGAGAGAGAGAGAAGAGAGGTTTTTTGGTCACCAAGCCTCCCGAAGCAAAGAATTGAAACATACTTAATTGGTTATCATGTTTGCAAGATAATCTGTCATAGCAACTTGTAGGACTTCGATCAATGTCCTTTAAATCTCCCAAATGAATTAGCATCCAACAATATCAATGTATTTCGAAAACAATGATAAGGATTTAGGGAATTATACAAGGTAAAAATACTATAGGAATTATAAAGAAGCCTGGTTCTTTTCAATTTTTGCCGTCCCACAATTGAAACCTTCAATTTTGGATTAAAGAAGCCTGGTGTTTTTTTTTTTTTTTAAAAAAAAAATAAAAATAAAAACTAAAAGCGCTTGCATAAATCATAATGACCAAGTATTAAACCAGAAGATTTAGAAGCTAATTTAAGAAGCTAAATCTTTATTGATAGATCGGGTGCGTTACATAAATATATATCCCCATAAAGCCAGATCGAAAAGATAACTTCATCAGTTGCTAACATGCATGGAAAAGAAAACTCCGATCCCTAAGAAACAAAGAGAAACCGAAAAAGATACAAACACCTTTATTCAACCCTAAACTATAGAAATCAATAACTAAACCCTAAGACGTACGTCAGTCAAAGGCCCAAGCATTCTCCTGGCGGATTTCTTCCTCTTCTTCAGGAGTGAAATCATTCTTGATGTTAAATATTCTGCGTATTTCTTCCGGTTTTTTTCCTTTAATCATGTCAGCAACCCTTTGCAATACTCGGTCCAACAAGCCCTTGACATTGAGGAAGTTTGCAGCCATTAGCAGACCATAGAGATCCGCCTGATCAAGGTCAAGAAAGTCAGCTTCGTACTTGTTGAGTTCGTCCCCGGTGACTGTCTCGTCCACATGCTTCTTGCACCACCCCAACACCATCTCTAGGATCTTGCCGTTCACGTTTGGCAATGGAATCGTGTCGTTAGCGCACCCGTCATCAACCATGTTCTTGAGGGTTTCAGACTGCACGGCCACAGCCTCTTCCACCTCGAAAGTCTTATTATCCGAGCTCTTCAACTTCACAATATTGTTACTCTTGGACGACGACATGATCGATATTTAAGAGTATATTGATCAAGCAAAACTCAAGAGAACTGGAAGACAATATATGTTTCTTGATCGGATGTTGAATAATGATGAAAAGAGTGGAAATATATATGTGTTTTTGCGTGAGTTTGGTCTCCTAGTAAGAAACGAATTACTAGTCCTCCTTGGATAAGGTTTTTATTTGAAAAAACCAAAGGTGAATTTTACCCAGTTGGGAGTTTTGTGGGTACGTTCAATTATCCTTCAAGTACGATTAAATAATTAAATTTATATTTTCTTATCCGTTTAAGATATATATAAGTTAATAAACAATCCCATGCGCTGGTCAATACAGAATTAAGGGTTAATTACGTTTACACTTCACAAACTACCAATCGTGATACGTACAGACCTCCCTTCAGTTCAACTATTAATCATCGGCAAAATAAATAAATTTAAAATAAAATATTTTGTTATCTGAGCGCGTTAAAATGGACATATAATCTTTATCACGAGCTATATATATATATATATATATATATATATATATATATATATATATATATATATATATATGTGTGCATTTTTTTTTTAAATCTAATTAATATGCCGATTTTGCCCTCGTTATGGACGATGGATTGATCGATCGATGTATCCTGCCACCGGTGAACGTGAAATGCCCTTATTAACCCCCATTCTCTCCTCAAATGACGTTAGATATTAACCCTGGTAACTAACGAAAAGTCGATGTTGTCCCTTAGTAAATGTTTATCGATTAATATATGACCCATCGTCTTTTAGAGGACTTGACACAAACTAAAGTTTTTTTTGTACTCTTCGTGAATTGACAAAATTTCTCTTTAGCTCCTCAATTAACTGATTCTTTTCCGGCGATTCTTCCTCCTGCCGCTTCTTTTCTGGTGACGGCTTCTCCTCTATCCTCCAACTCATATCGTACCAATTGTACTTGGAAAAAGTGTAAATATCTTATGATTTTAAAAAAATATAATAATTCAAGAAAACCTCATAACTAACAAATGCCTTATGACTTTGTTTAGTAATAGATGGAGCACATGTTTCTTTTCTTTTTTTTTCTTTAAGAAAGTTTTTGGGCATACATCATTCTTAAATTGCTCCATTTGGTTTTTATCATTTGATACCAATTACATATTTGTCATGGGTTGCTCCAATTATAATTCAAGCCCTCCTAATTGACGTTTGTAAAAGAGACATGCTTCTTAGTATTCTCTTGTTCTTCTTTTATCATTCTCCGTTGACGTGGCATTGTCAAAGAAAAAAAAAATTAATGTTGAATTGACAATGCAACATCAACCGAGAATGATAGAAAAATAATAAGAGAATATGATCTACGAATTCGGCTTCAATGCTGTTGTTTTAAAAACTGCAATCTGCTGTAGTTTTAAAGAACAGTCATGTCCAACATGTAGCTCCTTTGCTCTGCACATTCTTAAACAGGGTCGAATAGAGTGGCAACCCAAATCTTTAATTTTACTTAGTCCATGGTTAAACCATGTTAATTATAGATCAATGATGCACAATGAATTCAAGCGTATGATTTTGATGGCCGGTGGAAGCAACTGAAATTTGGAGGAGGCTAGTTTCTATTGTCTCAAACACCACTTAGGATATATATAGTCGATCAATAGATACATAAGACTGCCGTACCTGATTGAACTAGTGGAGTTTCAACCGGCCAATAAGCCGAATCGTCATGATCTATCTCACACCAATGGCTATGATGATGGTTTCAGATTTGATTGGTGTTTTTAGGGATTTAGATTATGAAGAAATTTTATGGGCGTGGGTTGGGTTGAGTCCAAAGCAGGCATGGGATTGGTCAATATAAACTTCATAAATGATTAGAAGAAGTTCCAATTGTGACTAGTCATTCTGAGATATTGTAGGGAAAGGATTTGGTTTAGGAGTTGCCAAAAAAAAAACTACAAGATATATGTTATAATTTTTCAACAGTCCAAATTAATCCCATTCTCTTTCTGATAGAAAATTTAGAATTAAATTTGGAGCGTTGAAAAAACTACAACACATATATTATAGTTTTTCTTACAGCACCTACGCCAAATACATACCGATATAACTAATGTGTGCTTACATCATTACATGCTATAACACATGAGGCAATTACTATATTACACACATTGGGACAGACAATATGCATATGCCTACTTGAATAAACCATGAAATGAGAGAGAGAGAGAGAGAGAGAGAGAGAGATTTATAAGTGACCCAAATTTCTTGTTTGGTAATAGTCACAAGCTTATTAAGTATACAAGCTAAGGATAATGAACATATATGGCAAGAATGCATGCAGCACATTATCTTCACTTCATGTATACAATGACTGTATTCACTATGCTTGGGTTCTGCGTATATCTTATAACTTCAAAATCTTAAACAACGAGGAGCAAAAGACCAAAACCAATGAATATCAAACATGATCTCTTGTTTATGATCAGGGGTAGAGAGAAGGCTAGTCAGAACACGAGAGGGTTGGAGAGATGGAGGGAAAGCTCTATCAGCATTTAATACAATTAGAAAGAGCATAAGCAAAATCATTGTCGTCACCAAAAGTCTCTTAAACCTAATGCCACCATTGCTTTTCCCTACTCGATCGATCTCTTGGATTTTGTTATTTGATTGTTGAAGATAAATTCATTATTTATATGGAGTAAACCCTTTCTCATACAAGAGCTTTTGGATAATTTTGAAATAAATATTTATACATGAATCTTTTACAACTTTTATAATTTTTTCTTAAAAAAATATACAAAAGGGTATTTTGGGAATTTGATGGTTGAAATTGGAAAAAAAATAAAAATAAAAAATAAAAATTGAATGGACACCCTAAATTGATACTTTTTAAAGTTTGGTTACATTTTTTAAAAAATGATGAAAAATCAGGGGTTATAAGTAAAGTTCTTCCATTATAAATTGTACGTAGTTATCAAAATATTTTAAATTGACAATTGAATTGGTAAAACCGTGAATCAATGGCTTTTCGGTTCGGTATTTATATATACTAGCTAGATATACAATAAAACTATTGAGGACATATTGAATTGGTGTTTTTTTTTTTTTGGAAAGAAAAAAGGTCAACAAAACTGACTAGATGAACCAATTAATCAAATTGCTTATCTTAGAAATCATAATTTGTTGTTATGGTGATTCAAACTTAGAACCTCAATTTTGAATAAAATTATAATTAACTTCTTGTTGTGGCAATTCACACTTAGAACCACAGTAATGCAATACATAACAACTAATCCACAAGAGCTTCTTTCGTAAATATGATATCTTTTTTAACTTATTGACATAAAACCAAATCAAAATACATAAACAAAAAAAAAATACATAAACAAAACAAAACAAAACAATCAGCAAAAAGAAGCAGCAGCCGGAGCAAGGGAGGCAACATGCATTAATCGGCACGTGGTGGTCAGAATGGAGTGTGGTTGGTAGCGATGGGTCATTGGGATGCCGGTGAACACAATACTAAGGCACGTGGGGGAGCTAGACTGGTAGAAAAGAGTAGATCTAGATTTGAAAAAATTAGATCTAAAAACACAAGCATCTCTAGGAATGCGGCGCTGGACGGATGAGGGCTGGCGGAGATGGGATAGTGAAGGCTAAGTGCTGGGAAAGAGGAAGGCTGGAGCTCCTGGTTTGGTCGGAAACACCAAAAAGGGGAACAAAAAACACCAAAAACGGGAGCGAAAATAGAAAAGAGAAGGGAGGGGAGGAAGAGAAAAACAATGTCTATTCCTCCTCCCCTAAAAAGCCTCACAAAGAGGTGGAAACTTAATAAGATAATTAACATCTCAGGAATGAGTGCGACACCTTTCTTTCACTTTATGTATACAATGATCGTATTTACTATGCTTGGGTTCTGCGTATATCTTATAACTTCGAAAATTTAAACAAGTAGGAGCCCAAAACCAAAAACACTCCTTATCAAACACAATCTCTTGTTCATAATCAGAGGTATAGAGAAGGCTAGTCAGAACAAGAGAGGGTGGGAGAGAGGGAGGGAAAGCATTATTGACATTTAATACAATTAGAAAGAGCATAAGGAACATCATTATTGTCACCAAAAGTCTCCTAAACATAATGCCACCCATTATTTTTCCCTACTCGATCGATCTCTTGGATTTTGTAATTTGATTGTTGAAGATAAACTGGTTATTTGTAGAGAGTAAACCGTTTTTCATACATGAGTTTCAGGAGAACATTAAAATAAAAAATATATATTTTATTTTTATGAACAAACTAAAAAGTTTTGATTTTAATGAAGAGCTCTTTGACTTTTGGCAAAATAAGGGGGATCAAATTGCTTTCCCAGAAGTTAATATGCATGTATAAACGTGATTGTACGTGCTCTTGAAAAGTCAAATATATATACAGTTTAAAAGTCGCGGTATATATTGCCATATTGGATTGACGTGTCTATTCAAGGCGTTTGGAAGAAATACTGAATGGCTAGAATACAACCCATATCAAAAAAAATTCAATCCAATTAAATATATATATAGACACACACACACTAGATATTCAATAAAATTGATGAGGGCATATTGACACTACGAAACATTGGATTTTAGCAATGATTCACAATTTGTGGGAAAAAATAAAGAGAGCAAATGAACAGCGATAAAATATATCAAAAAGAAGTGTGCTATACTATTTATTACAGAAGGCTTAGGCTTCTATGATTTTTGTCACAGCTAAACTCAACGTAGTTATCGTGTCGAGAATGATCATCATCGACGACTTAAATGGTCGTCACTTATACTTCTTATCAGCGACGACAAAACATTAGCGATGACTTTTTTCGTCGTTGATAACCTATGCACCTAAGACAACATGTCTTCATTAACAACAGTTATGTATCAACGATTGCTTTAGGTGTTGTCACTACTAAGAACTTATAAATAACAACAGTTATAGTCTTCATTTATAATATGAGATCAACGAGGATATGTCGCTAAATAATCTTATCAAAGATGACTAAATCAAGTAGTCCCTGATAGTAGCTAGTATGATCGATAAGTGACAATGGTGTCTGGTCGCCATGGATAATACTATTATCAGTGACGATGGAGTCTGGTCGCTGATACTATTTTTATTAGCAACTATAGGGACAAGTTGTGATACCTCAACTCATAACCACCCAACAAGTATATTAAGGATGGATTTAAGTAAGTAGAATTTTTTTACTATTTGGAATTTAATTTATGAATGTAAAACAAAGAGGCTAAAAAAAGAATTTTATTAAAAATGAGGAGGTAGGGGTATACATATGGGTGGATATTAATCATCATCCACTATTTACTACGTGCACATGCAAATGCGGATAACGGTTTTAGGGTATGTCGATAACCGCATCGTTATACCCCACACACACACACACACACATTACTATGTGCACACGCAAATGCGGATAACGGTTTTAGGGTATGTCGATAGCCGCATCGGATAACGGTTTTAGGGTATGTCGATAACCGCATCGTTACACACACACACATGCATAGGAATTATAAAGAAGCCTGGTTCTCTTCAATTTTTGCAGTCCCACAATTGAAACCATCAATTTTGGATGAGTGACACACACACACGGAGGAATTATAAAGAAGCCTGGTTCTCTTCAATTTTTGCAGTCCCACAATTGAAACCATCAATTTTGGATGAGTGAATAATATGTGAACCACCATAAATTTACTAGTTTTTTCTTTTTTTACCTTTTCTTTTTACTGAAAGAGCTTGCATAATGACCAATTTAGTATTAAACCAGAAGATTTAGAACATAGCTAATTTAAGAGGCTAAATCTTTATTGATAGATCTTGTGCGTTACATATATATCCCCATAAAGCCAGATCGAAAGGATCTTTAAAAAGGAAAGATAGCTTCATCAGTTGCATGCTAACATGGCCGAAAAAGAAAACTCCCTAAAAAACAAAGAGAAACCGAAAAAGATACAAACACCTTTATTCAACCCTAAACTATAGAAATATAGCCGTCATCCCTACCAAAATCAATAACTAAACCCTAAGACGCACGTCACTCAAAGGCCCAAGCATTCTCCAAGCGGATTTCTTCCTCTTCTTCAGGAGTGAAATCATTCTTGATGTTAAATATTCTGCGTATTTCTTCCGGTTGTTTTCCTTTAATCATGTCAGCAACCCTCTGCAATACTCGGTCCAACAAGCCCTTGACATTGAGAAAGTTTGCAGCCATTAGCAGACCGTAGAGAACCTCCTGATCAAGGTCAAGAAAGTCAACTTCGTACTTGTTGAGTTCGTCCCCGGTGACTGTCTCGTCCACATGCTTCTTGCACCACCCCAACACCATCTCTAGGATCTTGCCACTCACGTTTGGCAATGGAATCGTGTCGTTAGCGCACCCGTCATCAACCATGTTCTTGAGGGTTTCAGACTGCACGGCCACAGCCTCTTCCACGTCGAAAGTCTTATTATCCGAACTCTTCAACTTCACAATATTGTTACTCTTCGACGACGACATGATCGATGTTTAAGAGTATACTGATCAAGAAAAACTCAAGAGAACTGGAAGACAATATATGTTTCTTGATCGGATGTTGAATAATGATGAAAAGAGTGGAAATATATATGTGTTTTTGCTTGAGTTTGGTCTCCTAGTAAGAAACGTATTACTAGTTCTTTTTGGATAAGGTTTTTATTTGAAAAAATAAAAAAGGTGACTTTTACCCTGGGATTTTTGTGGGTTCAAGTATCCTTAAAGTATGATTGAATATTTAAATTTATCTTTTCTTATCTATTTAAGTTTTTTTAGATAAGTGATAATTTAATATAGTATGATAAGAGCAAAAATCTTAACCCTATTTTTTTCATTTACTTTCTATTTCAATTAAATATTTCACGTGTTGGATCTCACCTATTAAAAGAGAATTTGAGCACACACGTGAAGAGACTGTTAAAATATGATTAAATAATTAAATTTACCTATTCTTATCAATTTAAGCTTTTAAGACAAATGATAATATAGGTTAATTACTTCGACATCCAATCAGTTTGGGCTAAATAGAAAGACAAAAGTTAAGCCTACGTTTATATTTGAATGAAATTTATGAGAATCCTTAAGCATTTTATTTTAACAATAAAAAGATACTTAGGTAGTTTTCCGACAACTTTTAAAAAATATATATACATTTTGGCTAATGCTAAGGAGAAGCATTTCTTCCGGATATCATCCAGGAAAAATGCTTCTCCATGGCATTATTGTAATTAAAAATGGCATTACTGTAATTAAAATAATTACAATAATTAATGCTATGGAGAAGCATTTTTTTCGGATGTTCGAGTATATATAGAAGTCACTAAATTGATCATAATGCTTTTTCATCATTAGTTTTTTGAAACCATATATGAAATTTGGGTTATTTTTTTCCTGGCCCTTAATTAATAATAGAACATCATGGCACAATATATATATAAGTCGGGATAACTTCACAAAACAGTATTAAACTATTGGCGCGCCGTATTGAAAAAAAATGTACTGAAATTTCAAACGTGTCAAATTAGGATATCCAAATTTTCAAATGTCTCAATAAAGGATAATCCGTTAAGATTTGTTGTTAAATCCTGGCAAAATTTTCAAAATACCCCTCTTTTTTTTTAGGAAAAAAAAAAAGAAAAAAAAAATTTCTAGGATTTAAATGTTGGTCAGAATTTAACAGAATTTTCAAAAATACCCATGCCTGAATCTTTGGAATTTTTTAATTATTTTTTAAAAAATAAACACTTGGTATTTTAAAATTTTTTGTAGAATTTAACAGAAAGTCCTCTATTTGGGCAGGTATAGTTATTCATTTTTCATGATGATTATTACTTTGATTCTACTGCATAAGTGCATTTTGTTTTTATTCCAGCTTTGATTTTATTTTGGATATGAGAAAGAAGGATCGAGATAGTTTTATAGGGGAATAGAAGCAGTTGGGAGAGAAAATGGGAGAGAGAGAGAGAGAGAGAGAGAGGGCGTGGAATGCTTTTGAACCTTTGGAAAAAAAAAAAAAAAAAAAAAAAAAAAAAAAAAAGGTGACCGGTAAAATCTCCAAAAAGTAAGGTAACATTTTTATATCGTGGGAGGCTTGATCTTGACCGTTCTTTAGAACTACAACAGATTGTGGTTATTAAAACAACACATGAAAGCCGAATCCGGAAAGAATTTGGCTTAAGTGTTGCTAAAAAACTACAAAATATATGTTATAATTTTTCAATGGTCCAAATTAAACTCATTTTCTTTTTTATAGAAAATTTAAAATTAAATCTAGAGCATTGAAAAAACTACAACACATGTATTGTAGTTTTTCTTATAGCACCTACGCCAAAACATATTGATATAATTAATGTGTGCTTATATCATTACATACTATAACATATGAAGCAATTACTATATTGCACACATTGGGACAGACAATATGCATATATATGCCTACTTGAATAAACCACGAAATGAGAGAAAGAGAGAGAGAGAGAGATCCAAAGTTGTTGATTGGTAATAGTCACAAGCTTATTAAGTATACAAGGATAATGAACATATATCTCAGGAATGCATGCGGTACATTATCTTCACTTCATGTATACAATGATCGTATTCACTATGCTTGAGTTCTACGTATATCTTATAACTCGGAATCTTAAACAACGAGGAGCAAAAGACCAAAAATGGTGAATATCAAACATGATCTCTTGTTCATGATCAAGGGTAGAGAGAAGGCTAAGTGTTGGGAAAGAGGACAGCCGGAGCTCCTGGTTTGGTCAAAGCAAAAACAGGGAACAAAAAACATTAAAAAGGGGAGCAAAAATAGAAAAGAGAAGGGAGGGGATGAGAGAAACAAAGTCTATTCCTCCTCCCCTAAAAAGCCACATGAGGAGGTGGAAAACTCACAAGATAATTAACATCTCATGAATGCATGCGGCACATTATCTTCATTTTATGTATACAATCATTGTATACACTATGCTTGGGTTCTGTGTATAACTTGTAACTCCGGAATCTTAAACAACGAGGAGCCCAAAACCAAAAACACCCATTATCAAATATGATCTCTTGTTCATGATTAGGGGTAGAGAGAAGGTTAGTCGGAGCAAGAGAGGGTGGGAGAGAAGGAGGCAAAGTTATATAGGCATTTAATACAATTAGAAAGAGCATAAGCAACATCATTGTTGTCACCAAAAGTCTCATAAACCTAATGCCACCCATTGCTTTTCCCTACTCGATTGATCTCTTGAATTTTGTTATTTGATTGTTGAAGATAAACTGGTTATTTATAGGAAGTAAACCCTTTTTCTCATACATGAGTTTCAGGAGAATATTAAAATAATATATATTTATTTATTTATTTTTATGAACGAACTGGAAAGTTTTGATTTTAATGAAGAGCTCTTTGACTTTTGGAAAAATAAGGAGATCAAATTGTTTTCCCAAAAGTTAATATGCACATACAAACGTGATTGTACGTGCTCCTGATAAGTCAAATATATATACAGTTTAAAAGTTGCGGCATATATTGCCATATTGGATTGAAGTACCTATTCAAGGTGTTTGGACGAAATACTGAATAGGTGGAATACAAACCATATCAAACTTTTTTCAATCCAATTATATATATATATATATATATATATAACACTAGATATTCAATAAAATTGATGTTATATATATATAACATGGGTTCGTCGATCACTTTTAGCTTTCGGATCTAAAGTGTTATTTTATCAAGTCCGTACATTAGTGTGCACGCAGTAGCTCAGATCCTTCACTCTTTTTCCCATGGCAATACGTCACAACAATATAATTCCAATTGAGTTGGATAAGTCCGTACATTAGTGTGCACGCAGTACCACAGACGATCCTTCACTCTTTTTCCCATGGCAATACGTCACAACAATATAATTCCAATTGAGAACATAATTTATTTCATGAGTACCAGGGTAAATATCAATGCACTTTCAAATTAACATTTATAAAATATCATAGCTCACAACATATTTTCTAGAGAAATATGTACATGAAAAACACAGTTTATAGGTAAAAATATTCATGCCTGATAATTTTTTTGCAAGTTTTTACGACCAAGTTGATGAAACAAATATTAGTTATTTTTTTTCATTAAGAAAGTTTTTGGGCCGGGCATCATTCTTGAATTGCTCAGTTTGGTTTTATCATTTGATCTTACTTACATATTAAGCATAAGAGTAATGTTAGAAACTATATTTTTATCCCACAAGTATTCAACAATACTGTGTGGCAGTCCCAACTAATCATTTGATTAGTCCCTTCCCTTTTTTTTTTTAAGAAAAAAAAATTTGATAAAACCCTCCTATGATCAACAATGTCACAAGAAAGATGAAATAGATTAGCCATATTATCAATTTAAAATAAAATGTTAAAAAAAAAAACTTGAATATAAAAACTTAATAAGTAATTTCACTAGCTTCCCAAAAAGCGAGAAGAATGAATTTTAAATTACATAATATTTAATTTTAAATATAAGGCATCACTTAAACTTCTCGCCTAAGGTCCCAAAATGTATCGAGCCGGACCTACCTCACACCTACTGCTGACAATATATGGTTTCAGATTTGATTGGTGTTGCCACTATAAAAGTTAATCCCGTAAATTAACTCACCACTAGAATTACACCACAAATAATAATAATAATAATAAAACCTTTTAAATAAATATATACAAGGATAATTAACATCTTAGAAATAAATATAATTTATTTATGCAAAAACATTTTTATATGAATTGGAAAGTTTTGATTTTAACGAACAGCTCTTTGCCTTTTGGCAAAATGTGGTGGCTTTTGAGTTAAGCAGCTTTTAGTTAAAATATGTCTCTTGGCAAAATAAGGGGATCATTGTTTTCCCAATAGTTAATGAGCATTTATCCTATAAGAATATAAAATCCGCAAATTAGTAGAAAATTCAGAAGGTTCTCTTTCTAAAAAGAGACATTTTTTTTAAAAAAAATTATAAAATCTACTTATCAAAATTTATCATGAATTGATGGTTTTTCGGTTCGGTGTTTATAACACTACAAAAAAAAACTGCCCATTTAATGCCCTCTTTTTTTAGGTCATTTTAAGCAAATGTCACTAATGTTGTGAGTTAATGTCGTTTATTTGTAAACGACATAGACGTAAAGCTTAAAACTCTAACATTGTTTTTTCATAAAAAAACATGAACCGACTGTATTAAGTCGTTTCTTAAAAATAAACGCTGTGAAGTATTCACGACTTTTCTTAAAGAGACGTGAATTTCCGACTTTTTAAACTTAAAATGACGTTAACTCACGACATTTTAGAAAGAACGTGAATTTTGAACTTAAAGTGACGTTAACTCATGCTCTTTCTAGAAAGGACGTGAATTCACGACGTGAAAAATTCAAGTCATTTTTTTCTATACAAACGGCGTTAACATTTAAGGACCTCTCTCTTTCTCGAAAAATAACCCCTATATATATTCATGTTTTTTCCTCTCTGAAGACAACTCTTCCCTGGAGTGAAAAGCTCTGCCCTCTCTCCTCTCTGAAGACAACTCCTCCTCCCCCTTTTCTCCCCACCATATTCCGTTCAACACTTCTTCCTGGCCTTCCCACTTGGCAGTAGCTCCGGTTTCAGACCCTACACGTCGCCCCTACTCCGGATCCGGCACCTACTGAAATCTTTGGATTTGGTTTTTTAAAAAGCCGATATGTCCCCTTCAGGTGGTTTTTCTGCCACACGCGCCGTCCCACTCTGATCAGGGACCCCTCATCTTCGTTCTGCCGCCCTTAGATTCCAGATCCGGCAACCACGCGCAACCTCACCCTCGCCCTCGCCCTCACCGCCGATGTTCCCGGCGCTTAAGTCTATCGCTTTCTACCACAAGACCGGCCTCCTTTGCTACAAGCTCAACTCCGCCTACTTCATTCGCACTACAAGGCACAAACCTCGTCTCTAAGCTCGATCTCCATGATGTCTCCAACGCCGGCGAGAGGAGATGAGTTTCATTGTTTGTAATTCCAAATTCATTGTAAATTTATTTATTTTTAAGTAATTTCAAATTCAATTGTAGATCATGTATATTTGGTTATAAATAGAATGGAGGACAAAGTCCTCAAGTGCGCCATTACAAACGTATCTGCAATATTTTATTATAGGGTATGAGAGTCAGGTTCGATTTCATAGGTTTTTAATTTTGAATTTTCTGTTACGTTTCTGAGAAATCTGATTTTTTTTTTTTTTTTTTTTTTTAATTGTTATCCTAGATTAACGTCGTTTTAATTTTTTTTACAAAGGCCTAAAAACTTAAGGTCGTTTATGTTAACACTGTCTTTCTAAATGTAACTATAATATAAAAACTCACGTCCCTGAAAAAAGAGTTACCAAATTATGCAAGACGTTTCTCAAACGACTTGAATACAAAGGAAAACGTTTACATTTTTAGACCGTGAGTTTCTCACGTTTTGGGTTAAAAAGTCGTGTAATTTTTTTCTAGACTAAAGGCTTTTTTTTTTTTTGATAAAAGAGAGAAAATCTCATTAACTCAAGATAATTGCTCAATGGCTACAATACCTTGGATAACAGGAGGGCACTCCCTTATCCAGACATGATCAATCTATCTACATAGAGCACTTTTAGCCAACTTGTGGGCTGCTGTGTTAGCCTCACGGTTTACGTAAGTCACCCTAGAAGGATATAATGCAGAGAGACAGTATCTAGTGTCCTCTATAATCTGACCAATGCTACTACAGCTCTGATTTCCCTTCTGCAAAGCCGACACTACCACTTGAGAATCCCCTTCTAAAATTACCTGTAAAAAACCCTGGGAACTGCATAGAGATATAGCATGCCACGCCCCTATAGTTTCAGCCAAAGATGGGTCACAGATGAAGGGGACGATTGCCATAGAAGCAGCCACCACCACCCCCTGCTCATCCCTAACCACCACCCCTGTGCTCATCTTGTTACGTTTTTGGTCTACTGCCGCGTCCCAGTTGGCTTTCATCCAACCAGGTGGTGGTTTCTCCCAGGGGTGTAGAATTTGAGGGTTAGAGACGCCCTCCCCTGCATTTCGGCTGTTCTCAGAAGCAAAGGCCACCAACATCTCCCTTGCCTGATTTACCACCTGGCCTGGAGCGGATAAGGTCCTTGCAAATACGAAGGAATTCCTTCTCATCCATATGAATCTAACCAAAGCAAGGGCTTCCAGTGTCTCCTCCTCATTTAAACTCTCCCTCAACTGTTGCAGGAGGCCTCTTCCATCAGTCTCGTACAGGGAAAGCTTCTGCATCCTTCGCCCGCTTTCTTGCCAAACTGCCGTTGTAGAAGGGCAGTTCCACAGAATATGGAAAGTGGACTCAGTCTCACTCTCACAAAACAGACAGAAGGGAGCAGAGATGACCTTTCTCCGGAATAAATTCTGCCTTGTTGGTAACAGCTCATTGGCAACTCTCCAAGCAAAGTTCTTAAGAACCCCCGGAGCTTGCAGGGCCCATAACCATTTCCAGAACTCCGTTTGGTCTCCTTGAGTTGAGCACTCCCCCTCCACTTGTCGTCTATCTTGCATTGCCATATGATAAGCACTACGGACAGTGAAGATTCCATTTTTTGTACCCCCCCAAGTGATTCTATCCGGCCTGCGCAGAGGACTCAGAGCAATGCTCAGAATTTGTTCAGCTTCCCTATCACCAAATAGCTCCTGAATGAGAACAGAATTCCACCCACCCCCCTGCTGATCAATTAGGAAGGAAACCCGAGTGTCGGGATCCATTCCCAAAATGGGAGACTGAACTCGAGAGGAACCAAAATTCGGCAACCATCTGTCTCCCCATATCTTGATGGTCTCACCATTACCAACCCTCCACAGCATTCCCTTCTCAATTAAATCCTTAGCCTTGAAAATACTCCGCCAAGCATACGACGGATTTCTTCCCAAAGAGGCCTGCATGAAAGTAGTAGTTGGAAAATACTTAGCCCGCATTACCTGTGCCACCAACGACTCTGGGTGCTGAAAGATACGCCAGAAGTGCAAGGTTAAAAATCTCTAGGTCTCTAAAACCCATACCCCCATTTTGTTTAGCTACACTCATACTGGACCAACTCTTCCATGCTAGAGTTCTATGATCTGAATTGTGTCCCCACCAGAATCGGTTCATCAGGGAGTTGAGTGATCGACACAGAGCTTTCGGGAGCATGAACACGCTCATACTATACGTGGGTATGGCCTGCACCACCGCTTTGATCAATATCTCCCGACCAGCTTGGGAAAGGAACTTCTCCTTCCATCCCAACAAGATTTTTTGAACTCGGCCCTTAATGGAAGCAAACGTCCGAACCTTCGATCGACCCATCAGAGCTGGAAGCCCCAGATACCTATCGAAATTTTGGTGCACAGTGCTGCCCAACGATTCATTGATGAAAGCTTTGAAATCCTCTCCCGTGTTACCACTATAAAAGATGGAGGTCTTGTGGCTATTAAGTTTTTGACCCGATGCCATCTCATACTTCTTCAGCAGCTGTAACATGTTCACCCATTCCCTGGCGGTCGCCCTGCAGAATACAAGACTGTCATCCGCAAACAGCAAATGACTAATGTTAACTCCCCTCTTGGATATTGGCACCCCTAAGACAAGACCACCACACTCGGCCTGCTGGACCAAAGCAGATTACCCCTCTGCACACAGCAAGAACAAATAAGGGGAGAGTGGATCCCCCTGCCGAATTCCCCTTGTAGGGATAATCTGCCCAAATGGAGAGCCATTAACAAGCACTGAATAGGATACTGTCGACACACATTGCATTATTCTGTCCACCCAACGATCAGCAAAACCCATCTTAAGCATGATAGCCTTCAAAAAATCCCACTCCACCCTATCGTAAGCCTTGCTCATATCAAGCTTGATCGCCATGTATCCTATCTTCCCCCTCCTTCTCGTGTGCATGGTATGTAGTGCCTCATGGGCCACTAATACATTGTCTGTAATCAACCTACCAGGAACGAACGCACTCTGAAATTGAGAGATGACTGAAGGGAGCACCAGCTTTAATCTATTTGCCAATACTTTAGCAATGATTTTGTACATCACGTTGCAGAGGCTTATAGGTCTGAAATCATTCACAGACAAAGCAGGGGAGGTTTTAGGAATCAGAGCTATGTAGGTGGAGTTGACAGTGGGGTCCATTTTACCGAGATTGAGAAAATCCAGAGCAGCTTTGCTCACGGAGGCCCTAACAGTTAGCCAGTGCTTCTGATAAAAACTCGCATCAAATCCATCTGGACCCGGCGCCTTCATGGGACTCATCTGGAATAGTGCCTGATCAACCTCCTCCCGATCAAAAGGCTTCAATAACCTCTCATTCATGGCTGGAGTGACTTTAGGACTAACTGCAGACAAACACTCCTTTATACCAACCACACCCTCTGTTGAAAAAAGCTGCTGGAAATAAAAGGTGAAAACCCTTCCGAGATCATTCTGCTCCGACCATGTTCTGCCCTCCTGGTCTTTTATCAGCTCAATTGAGTTGTTTCTGCGCCTCTGATTAGCCCAAGCATGAAAGAACTTTGTATTTCGGTCCCCATTCTTGAACCAATTCCTCTTCGCCCTTTGTTTCCACTTCACATCTTCCATTTCTAGCAGAACATCAATGTCCTTTTGCAGCTTATCAATGTCCTCTACATTTCCCTGATGTTCATTTCGCTGCAAAAACTCTAAACGTTTGGTTAGCATCCGGATTGTTCTACTGGTGTTACCATATTTTGCAGCACTCCAACATGATAAAGCACGCTTGCAGTTTTCTAGTTTGAGGATTACGTCTTCCATTGAATCCTCACTTGCACCGCCCGTGGCCCAAGCAGCATGCACAATTTCCTTACTCTCATCATCCAGGTTCCAGCATGCTTCATATTTGAAAAGCCTATTTATTTTCCTATTTGACCGAGAGTAGTCAAAACAGATCCACAACGGCTTATGATCTAAACTATGGCCAGCAAGGACTTCCACCAAAACGTCCAAGTAGCGAGAGGTCCATCCCGGGTTGGCCAAGGCTCGATCAAGTCTTGTTTTAATGAACTCCCCATTCCTCCTTTTGTTAGTCCACGTGAATTTGGGTCCCCTGTATCCAAGGTCCGCCAAATTACACGAAGACAAAGTGGAGCTAAAATTCTCCATGTGGGAAGCCTGCCGAGGATTGCCCCCCACCTTCTCTCCATGTTCCACTATTTCATTGAAATCACCTGCACAAAGCCAATCCTGGAGATGCAGGGTGCTTAAGTGTTGTAACAGATGCCAAGCCTCATCACGCTTATTCCTCTCAGGGTGACCATAGAAGCCCGTGAACACCCAAGAGGAGTCATCCCCCGACAGGGTAATATTGGCTGAAATATGCCTGAGCGAATAGTTGAGAATTTCCACCTCTCGGTTATCCTTCCATAGCAGAGCAAGGCCTCCACTTTTGCCCACCGGATCCACTGTAAAACAACCCTCAAAACCGAGTCTTCTCTTTATTTTTTGCATATAAGAGTTCCTCATCATAGTCTCCATCAGGAACACGAAATTGGGTTTTTTCTCCTTCGTCATAAGACGAAGTTCCCGAACTGCGCAAGGGTTCCCCAACCCTCTGCAGTTCCAGCACAAGGAACTCATTGATGCTGGCGGGGCTGCTCCGCAGCCTCCGCCATTACAACGTTTACCTCCAGATCACCCACATCGAACCTAAGTTCCTTGAAGGGTTGAGAAACCGCTTGGTCACCTTCCATTGCTTGTGAGAAAAGCCGCTTCTCCGGTAATCGTCTACCCTCTGTCCCTGAGAACGTTCGGGGGGAGTTGCCACTCCGGGCCATCCGTTTCCATACTTTGACATTGTTTGCACCCCTCCGTCCTCCTACGGAATCACCATACCCACTGGCAGTCACTTCCCGCCTGACTCCCTCTTGGTCTTGTTACCCTTTGTCAGCACTCTCTTGAGAATAGCGAGGTGGAACATGGCTTGCACTGGGAGCCTCTGAATCGAATTCCACCGTGCATGCAACGTACTTTTGGAAAGTTTGGGTTAACCCCTGTGGATCACGCCTCTCTTGCCAGTGTTGTTGGACTTTCCCCGTATCGAGCCCACTTGATCTGCCCCTGCTTGGGCCTGGATTTGTCGGGCCTTCCTCTCCACTGTGGATGTTTGACTTAGCTTTGAAATTCAAACCTCTCTTTGGACTCCCCCTAGCCGTTACTCCTTTAGAGCGTTTCCCGCCAGCTGGACCCTCTTCTGGCTTTCCTTTTGCGATGTTTCCATAACTGCCCGCCCGAGATCCTCTACTGTTTCCATTTTGGGAGAGATCATGCGATTTCCTGCTTTCCTCCCGTGGAATACGGCTAGGGTTTCCGGATTTTTTGCTTCTTTCCTTAAATGTGGTATTGTCTCCGCCCCAACCTTCTTTCGAACCTTGCTTCTCCGCCGCCTGAGCGGCAGAGTTAGAGGCTGACTCTGTCTTAAAATCATCGACCACCACGTCCGGATTCCGGCGAGCTTCTTCAGCCCTCAACCACGCCCCCCAAGCAGGGATACCGTCCTGGTGCGAAACCAAGATTGATGCTTTTCTCGAACACCCCTTGTTATCATGGAGAATCTGACCACATCTATAGCAGAAATCGGGGAGCTTCTCGTACCTGATAGAAACCCAATAGGTATTCCCCGAGATAATGAGAGACCTTCCCCTTTCCAGAGGGTTGTACAGATTGATGGTCACCCTGACTCGAAGGAATCGCCCCCAGCCTACATCGTCCTTCGCCACCGCCACCTCCTCAACATCACCCAGGGTTCCTCCTATTTTTGCACCCACTCCTCTGTTCATGCAACCCAGCGGCATGTCATGGATCTGGATCCATATAGGGGACAGCGAGAAGTCCATTTGAGACGGGGGAACACGTCCGTCAAGCTCATTCAGCACCAAGATGGTTCGGGCATATGACCATGGTCTCCCTACGAGTATCCTCTGTTTATCACTACGGAGTGCAAGTTCAATCAACCAGAGATTAGGTTGGATTTCTTTGAAAAAAACCCTCCCCTCCAATTTCCAAACTCTCACCATAGTTGCCTTGAAAGCCTCCTTATTAATCTTCTTTGCCACCCCAAGCCTTCCCACCAAGCACAACTCGCCCTTAGACTGCAGATCCACCGTTTCGTCATCTTCAATAAGAATACCTTGTTTCTCCCCCGTGGTTAGAGGAAAGGCTCGACTTGAACCCCCATACTTTTCTGCCATCCCAGACCCTTTGAAGGCACTAAGGAGGAGAAGAGAAAGATGGGACCGATAAAACTCCTACTCCGGTTACCGGGAAGAGACTACTCCGACATCCTTAGGTCTCGACATGGGAGAAAAACCTAGAGAGAAGAGTCTTGTTTTTTCAGACTAAAGGCTTACTGTCACTTCACAAGTGCCGTATTTAAAAGGTCATACACTGCTTTAATGTCCTTTTTCTTTGGTTGGAGACTTTTTTAAAAGGAACTAAATGTCTTAATTTTTTGTAGTGTTATCTTGTCCTAGATATACAATAAATTGATGAGGGCGGGCAGATAGACACTACAAAAAATTCGGCTTTTAGAGACGATTATTGTTGTCGCTAAACTCGTCGCATTCATCACGTCGAGAATGATAATCAGTGACAAATTAAAGGCTGTCGCAAATATTCCTTATCAGCGACGACAAAATATTAGCGAGAACTTTTGTCATCGCTGATAATATTCTTTGTGGTTGCTGATAATCTATGCACCCGAGTCAACATGTGGCCCTTTATAATAACATATCAATGACGACTTTAGGTGTTGTCACTACTTAGAACATATGAGTGACGGCAGTTATAGTCGTCTTTGATAATATGAGAGCGGTGAAGACATGCCGCTGATAAGCGATGATTAAACCAAGTCGTTCTTGAGATCGAGTAGCATGATCAGCGATAACTGTGTCTGGTCGTCACAGATAATACTTTATCAACAACGATGGAGTCTGGCCGTCATCGATACTATTTGTATCATTGACGACAGGGACAAGTTGAGATACCATAGCTCATAACTACCCAATATGTATATTAAATATTGACTTAAAGTAAGTAAATTTTCTATTCTATTTCAAATTGATTTATGAATTTAGGACAAATAGGCTAAAAATGAATTTTATTTTGAACTTCTAGCTCGTTAAGATGTTGGATATAATAGACATAAATTCTAAACAATTGAGAGCTAGGATTATCATGGGTTTAATCATTGGGAATTGATCAGATTTCAGTTTTTCTTCTGGAAAGAAGGGACGGAAGGATATGAAGGACAGTTTAGTAATTTGAAACAATTTAAGCAGAAAAAAATAATAATAATAAAGGAAAAAAGCAAGCCAACTTAATATGGTCTAAATTTCATGTCAAAAAAAAAAAAAAAAAATTTGGTCTAAGTTTAATTCTAAATTTTTTATGAGAACAGGAGAGAAAGTAAAATTAAATTTGGACCATTAAGTGAATAACACACATGCTGTAGTCTTTTTACGGCAGTTATAAGTTAAATCCTTAATTAAAAAGACACCTGGCTATTAAAATAAAATTACAGCGTTAAGTAAAAGGGAGAGGGCTGTTGTAGTCTTTTTTTTTTTTTTTGAATAAATTTGTAGAAGCTTGTTAAGGAGACAAAATTGGAGGTAATTTTTTTCTTCTTCCTCTCGTCTCTAGTTGGAAAATAACGTGGAAAGAGAATGCTTTTGGAAATATTACGAGAGTTCGATCAAATTAAATTATGCATGATAATTGTTATCATGGAAAATAGATATTTAGAAAGTAGTTCATGGCATAATTCAGGGACAATATGCTGCACTTTTAAGACAGAAAATCATGATAATGAAAAATACAATGTAATATTCATAATTATTCACAGTCCATAATCATCCTCCACATGGCCTATCCGTACCCATAACCCTCTTAAGGTGAGGTTTGCGTGTCCCACGGGACTTCAAGTCCCACACTGGTGCCCTGGCATGGTGCAATAGCCAACCACCCTTAGTTGTCCAACCTAGTTCGACCGTGGGTGATTCACAGAATTAGCAATGCCGTAGAGGGTGACCACCATCCGTACATAGTTTCGCCGATCACTTTTAGCCTTAGTATCCAAAGTATAGAACATAAAATAAAAAATATTGTGGGCTATTAGGTTAAGTCCATATATTAGTGTGCAAGCACCTCATATCCTTCACTTCTTTTTCCCATAGTGGTATGTCACACAATAATATAATTCAAGTTGAGAGCATAATTTATTTCCTGAGTATCATGGTAAATATAAATGCACTTTCAAATAAACATTTATAAAATATCAAGGCTCACTACATAAATTTCAGAGAGAAACATGTACGTCAGGAATGTACATATTATAGGTGAAAGTATTAATGCTTGATAATAATTAATTTTGACATTTTCATGGGCAACTACTTACCTCAAGCACTAAATTTTCCCACATAAGCTTCTTGCAAAGATACTAACTCCTTATATGCATTGCACTCTAATATTAGCCAAATTTTTAAGCTAAAACCATAATCTACACTTAAAACACGATTTAGTTCTGCCCTACAAACGTTTAGAACGTTTCCTCTTGACACCGTGCGAACATTTTTGTACCATAATATGTTTTCTTTTCTAATTTTACTTAACCAGAACATGTTCTACCATTTCCCCTTGACTCCAAAGGGTTCCACGTACAAACCTCTAAGGATATCATAACACAAGATCCAACGTTAAAAACAACCAAAGTTACAACTTACACCCCAAAACTCCCAAGAACACAACTTCTTTCTATTTCTCACATCCCTCTTATTGAACAACCTAAGAATGTTCTAGATGTGTTAAACAATAAATAAGTGTTTAAGCACTTACTAAGGTCAAAACGAAAACTATTTCCCAAAGTCCCAACCTTTCACGCATAGGCCAAGTATACTTACCTAAAAGACTTAACTTTCCATTGTTAATTTGTTATTAAGGAAATACAACACGTATTAACTACTGCGAAAATCAAGGCTTTAACATGAAATATAACACATAAACCAAGATTAGATCAAGCTTTCTTACCTCAAATGTGGCAGCTTTGTTCTCGAAGTACACAAAATTTCAAGGAAAAGCTCTATCTCTCTCTCTCTAAGGTTGTTGTGGGCGAGCCAAAATGGCTACCATAGGGTTTCCTTAAGCTTATATAAGGCACCCCCCATGTTTCCTCTAAATTTGGGCGTGTTATAGTCGCATGCACAATGTGACTGTTCAAACGCTTATCCTCAACAGTTGGAATGACTTTCCCAAAATTTTATTACCTAATACTAAGCATCGTTCAAATGTTCTAATATGGCGCCGTTGGGACGATGCAAGAATTGTTCGAACATTGCATGTAAAACTTGAAAACCCAAGTGCTTTTAAAACCCTAAATTGTCTTTGCCCTTACATCGAGCATTTTAACGCCTTAAAAATCATTTGGGTGTTTTATAAAACATAACACTATCTTCTACTTTTGTGTATAAAGTAAGATATATATATATATATATATATAACCTAGTGATTTGTAGAAGAGATTTGCCACGTGCTTGTTTGGGGTATTATATGGGTCATTGAAGTAGTAAGAGACAAATGCAGTGGGTTTAGGGATTGCCGCCAATAAATTGTTATTGATGTAAAGATTCTCTCCCTAAATCTGTTGGGAAGGGACGCATGGTGTGTGCAAGTGATTAACTAAATTAGCAAAAGTGAGAAATGAGCTATTGAGCGCTGCAACTTGATAAGGTTGCACTCCGAATCTTGATGGTTATTTAGGATGTTGGCTAATGAACCTTTTAAGCTCTTCGATAAGTTACCACTGAGAGCCCGTCAGTAGCCAGGCCCTCCAATAGTTCCCCCCAATTTCCTTGAGCGATTGAACTGATATATAGTTGTTTATATGGATTTTGTTTGCAGGTTTGTCGGTAATCAGGCTCTCCAACAACTATTAAAAATGACATGATTTGTGGTAACACTTAGAGATAAAACATGTATCAAGGAATTCACTCAGACACATTAAAAAAGGCAGAATTAGTCTTATGATTGTTAAATATATTAGAGAAATATATGAAAGAGAAAGAGCGGAAGAGAGAGAGAGAGAGTGAGAGAGAGCATAAATATATAATGGACTACATTATATTGAAGTAGTGTATTGTATGAATTATATTGATGTGATTATATAGCTCTCTATTTATAGAGAGAGAATGAGTAGTGGACAAGAAACCCTAGACTAAACCCTAGAATACATAAGGTAAGGAATAAATCACAATAGGAAAGATAATAAACCTAGAGAATAATATAATATTCTTAACATCCCCCATCAAATTCAAGGTGCAAGCTTGAGCTTGGAAAAAAGAAAGGGAAAAAGTTTTTTTTTTTTTTTTTTGTCGCTAGAGATAGCCTGAAAAGGCTGCCGAAAATCTTGTTGGAGTATGGCAGTAGTGGCAGACAGCGGCTACTGGTGGCACTGCTTGACTTGAAGGAACAGCTGGGCTGTGATGGTCATGTATGGGCTGGAGTCCATGAACCTAGTTGACAAGGTTGAAGTTAGACCCTTGAATGGGCTAACCTAGCTGGCCTACATGGCTGAACTGGGATTAGCTCTAATTGGGCTGATTTAATGGGTGAATTAGGCTCGTGGACCATTGCATAGGTCGATCTGGCCCAAAAATAAATTACCCGGGTTGACTGGTTTGAATCCGGGTTGGCGGCTGGCTTGGAAAGTTGGGCTAAATGAAGATTAGGCCTGATAGGCCTAGACCGGTTTGAACGCAGTTGACTAGATTGAAACCCGCTTCGATCGGGTTGAAATTGGATCCAATTTAGAAGGATGGGCTGGATCATAGTCCAGGTCGGCGGCCAATTTGGTCAGTTGGGCCAATTTGGATCTTTAAACCTAGTGGACTGAACCGGCTTGAAACTCCCTGGTTCAGGTTGGGCCCAAAAACCCAATGACCCAGTTAGAAACCAGTTTTGGACCGGCCTGAAGCGTATGAATTTGACATGCAGAGGCGCGATTGAAGCTCTCACACACTAAGGAAGTAAGAGGCGCGTGTCGGCGCTGCCAACTCGTGCCCGCGCGTAGTGTGCGTGGATGGGTGTAGGAATTCCAGTAGATCATCCTGGAGGCGCATGACTACGTGTGCATGGCTGGAAGAGGCTCAAAATGCACAGATCCACCGATCTAGGGCTGAGACACCACTTTTGGTGGTTGTTTGGCACAGAATGCTTTTAAACCATTGGGGAAAAAAAAAATATTAAAAAAAAAAAAGAAAAGAAAAAAGTGACTGGTAAAATCTCTAAAACCTAGGTAATTTTTTTATATCATGGGAGGCTCAATCTTGACCATTCTTTAAAACTACAATAGACTACGGTTATTAAAACGACAGCATGAAAGCCGAATCCGGAAAGGATTTGGCTTAGGTGTTGCAAAAAAAAACTAAAAAATATATGGTATAATTTTTCAATGATCCAAATGAATCTCATTCTCTTTCTTATAGAAAATTTAGAATTAAATCTGGAGCATTGAAAAAATTACAACACATATATTGTTGTTTTTCTTACAGCACCTACGCCAAATACATACCGATATAATTAATGTGTGCTTAATTAAATCATTACATACTATAACACATAAAGCAATTACTAAATTACACCCATTAGGACAGACAATATGCATATGCCTACTTGAATAAACCATGAAATAAGAGAGAGAGAGAGAGAGAGAGAGAGAGAGAGAGAGAGAGAGATTTATAACAGATCCAAAGTTGTTGATTGGTAATAGTCACAAGCTTATAAGTATACAAGGATAATGAACATATATCTCTGGAATTTATGCGGCACGTAATCTTCACTTCATGTATACAACGATTGTATTCACTATGCTTGGGTTCTGCGTATATCTTATAACTCCGGAATCTTAAACAACAAGGAGCAAAAGATCAAAAACAGTGAATATCAAACATGATCTCTTGTTTACGATCAGGGGTAGAGAGAAAATCATAATTTGTTGTTATGGTGATTCAAACTTAGAACCTCAATTTTGAATAAAATTATAATTAACTTCTTGTTATGGTAATTCACACTTAGAACCACACAATTTGGAGTAATGAACTACATAACAACTAATCCACAAGAGCTTCTTTCATAAAATATGATATCTTTTTATACTTACTGACATAAAACCAAAGCAAAATACAACAGAAAATACATTAAAAAAATAATACAGAAACTCAACAAAACAACTAGAAAACAGAAGCAACGGCCGGAATAAGGGAGGTGGCATGCATTGACTGGCACGTGGTGGTTGGAATGGAGCGTGGCTGGTGGCGATGGGTCGCTGGGATGTTGGTGAGCACAATACTGAGGCACGTGGGGGAGCTAGACTAGTAAAAGAGAGTAGATTTAGCTTTGAAAAAAGTAGATCTACAAACTCAGGCATCTCCAGGAATGCGACGCACAGCGATAGACAGAGGAGGGCCGGTGAAGATGGGACGGTGGAGGCTAAGCGCTGGGAAAGAGGAAGGCCAGAGCTCCTGGTTTGGTTGAAAACAACAAAAAACGAAACAAATAACACCAAAAGCGGGAGCGAAAATAGAGAAGAGAAGGGAGGGGAAGAGGAGAGAAACAAAGTCTATTCCTCCTCCCCTAAAAAGCCTCACACAAAGAGGTGGAAACCTCACAAGATAGTTAACATCTCATGAATGCATGCTGCAAAGTTTTTTCACTTCATGTATACAATGATTGTACAAATTATGCTTGGGTTCTGTGTGAAACTTATAACTTCGAAATTTTAAACAACGAGGAGCAAAAAACCAAAAACACTCATAATCAAAAATGATCTCTTGCTCATGATCCAAGGTAGAGAGAAGGCTAGTTAGAACAAGAGAGGGTGGGAGAGAGGGAGGCAAAGCATTATTGGCATTTAATACAATTAGAAAGAGCATAAGCAACATCATTATCGTCACCAAAAGTCTCTTGAGCCTAATGCCACCCATTACTTTTCCATACTCGATCAAAATCTCTTGGATTTTGTTATTTGATTGTTGAAGATAACTGGTTATTTATCGGGAATAAACCCTTTTTCATACATGAGTTTCTAGAGACTATTAAAAAAAAATATTTTTATGAACGAACTAGAAAATTTTGATTTTAATGAAGAGCTCTTTGACTTTTGGCAAAATATGTCTCTCAACAAAACAAGGGGATCAAATTGTTTTCCCAAAAGTCAATATGCACATATAAATGTGATTGTACGTGCTCCTGATGAGTCAAATATATATACAGTTTAAAAGTCGTGGTATATATTGCAATATTGAAGTACCTATTCAAGGTGTTTGGAAGAAATACTGAATAGCTGGAATACAACCCATATCAAACTTTTTTCAATCCAATTAAAACACACACACACACACACACAGTTTAAAAGTCGTGGTATATATTGCAATATTAGATTGAAGTACCTATTCAAGGTGTTTGGAAGAAATACTGAATAGCTGGAATACAACCCATATCAAACTTTTTTCAATCCAATTAAAACACACACACACACACACACACACACACACACACACACACACACACACACACACACACACACACACACACACACTAGATATTCAATAAAATTGATGAGCTCATCAATTGACACTACAAAAACATTGGCTTTTAGCAAAGATTTTTGTCGCCACTAAACTCATCGTAGTTATCGCGTCAAGAATGATCAAATGCGACGTCTTAAATGGTCGTCACTGATACTTCTCAGCAACGTCAAAATATTAGCGATGACTTTTGTTGTCGCTGATAACCTATGCATCTGAGACAACATGTCGTCATTGATAGTAACATATCAACGACGACTTTACGTGTTGTCACTAGTAAGAACTTATCAATAACAGCAATTATGGTCGTCATTTATAATATGAGATCAACGAAGACATGTAGCTAAATAATCTTATGAACAATGACTAAATCAAGTAGTCCCTGATAGTAGTATGATCAATGACAATGGTGTCTGGTCGTCATGGATATATACTACTGTTATCAGCAACGATGGAGTCTGGTCATCGCTGATACTCTTTTTATTAGCAACGATAAGGACAAGTTGTGATACCTCAACTCATAACTACCCAACAAGTATATTAAGGATGGAGTTAAGTAAGTAGATTTTTTTTTCTATTTGGAAATTAATTTATGAATTTTTTTTTTTTTTTTTTTTTTTTTTTTTTTTTTTTTAAAAAAAAAAAAAGGCTAAAAATGAATTTTTATTCAAAATTGGGAGGTAGAGGTGTACATATGGGGCGGATATTAATCACCTGCATTCGCTATCCACTATTTGCACAGGCGGATACGGATAGCAGTTTTAGGGTATGTAGATGACCGCATCCTCATATTCTTTATATATATATATAACAGTTTTAGGGTATGCGAATGTGGTTATAAATCGCATCCATATCCACATCATTTTTTATTAACCGTGTTGGTTTATTTTATTGGCTAATCTGTCGACAAAAACACTGCCTTATCAGGGACACTATAATCTAGAAGTATTTTTGGAATATATTTCAGAAGATTTAATCAAGAAATGAAAGAACTTAACAAAGGCAATTGATCAAAGATGGAAAGGGGTGAACAAGGCAGTATATCTCCCTAAGAAAAGAAGATTTTCTGAAGACTTTACAACTCAGAAAAGTCAGTTTTCCCTACAAACCGTTCGGACAGCCAGAAGCAGCGTCTAGACGCCAGTCACAAAAGAGTCGGTGTTCGATATCTGTTCGGACGGCCCATCGGATGTGAACCATAGAAAGCTCATGTTCGCTACTTGTCCGGATGGCCCAGCAGACGCGAACCACTAAAAGCACCTGTTTGCAAGGATGTCCGGGTGCTCAAGTGAAGGTTGCGGACAGAGGAGAATTTTCCTGCAACCGTCCAGACTCTCCATGTAACGCCTCGGTCCCATATTGGGAAGAAATGAATAGTTCACAGAGTGAGTAGTTTATAAAGATACTCATGGGTGGTAAGTCTCACATTGCCTAGTTACTAGGTAAAACTGGGCTTTATAATGGATTCTTGAAAAAGCTTCAAATTGACTAGTCCTTTTGGAGTGATAGTGCAGATGTGGCTAGCGCTTTTCCTTGGGTCGTTACTAGGGGTGAGCAAAAACCCGCAAACCCGCCCCAACCCGCACCCCCGCCCCGCCTCTAAAATTGCGGTTTTTGATTTTTTTTTACGAGTACGGGTTGGATTTTAATCAACCCGTGCGGGGCGGGGCGGGGCGCGGGTTTAATCTTTTTTTTTTCCCCAGATCCCCGTCCCGCCCCGCGCCCCCCTCATATATTTTCCTTTTCTTCTAGATTCTTCTTCTTCTCTTCTTCCTTCTTTTTCTCTTCTTCTTCACAGATTCACAACCCCCTTCTCATATATTTTCTTTTTCTTTTTCTTCCAGATTTTTCCTCTTCTTCCTGCACCATTCTTCTTCTCTTCTTCCTTATTTTTCTCTTCTTCTTCACAGATTCACAGCCCCCCCCCACTCTCATATATTTTCTTTTTCTTCCAGATTTTTCTTCTTCTTTCTGCACCATTCTTCTTCTCTTCTTCCTTATTTTTCTCTTCTTCTTCACAAATTCACAGCCCCCCCTCTCATATATTTTCTTTTTCTTTTTCTTCCAGATTTTTCTTCTTCTTCCTGCACCATTTTTTTTTTTTTTTTCGTTTAGGTGTTCTACACCCGTGGGGATCCCCGCCCCTCAACCTTGCCCCATCCCCACCCGCCCCATGCGGGTGCATGGGGATTTTTCGCGAGGTGCGGGGACAAAAAAGGGCATCCCCGCCCCATGCTCAGTCCTAGTCATTACAGATGGTATCAAAGCCACCTAGTAACGCCAGGTCATGTGGTACTGGAGCACTGCATGACATGGCCCTGACGAGGACGTCAGGGGTTTAAGGGGGGAGTTTGTAACGCCCCGGTCCCATATTGGGAAGAGATGAATAGTTCACAGAGTGAGTAGTTTATAAAGATATTTATGGGTGCTAAGTCCCACATTGCCTAGTTACTAGGTGAAAATGGGCTTTATAATGGATTCTTGAAAAAGCTTCAAATTGACTAGTCCTTTTGGAGTGATAGCGCAGATGTGGCTAGCGCTTTTCCTTGGGTCGTTACGCTCCATGATTCAATGAGCATAAATAAAAAAAAAAAATTATAAATCCAACATTAAAAAAAAAAATTACAAATTCATAACAGAAATTGTCTAAATATAGCACATTCATAAATGAAATATATATATATATACATATAAAAAGGGTATGCATGCGGATGCAATTAATATCCGCATCCGCATACTCTAAAACCGTTATTTACATCAGCACTTGCGAATAGTGGTTTTTGCTATCCGCGTGTGCAGATAGCTGATGCATGCGGTTAATATCTGCCTGCATATATACCCTAGTTTTAAGACAGAAATCATGTTAATGAAATGTACAATATAGTATTCATAATTTATTCACTGTACATAACCATTTTCCACATGGCCTATCTAAGCCATAACCCTATCACAGTGAGGTTTGTGTGTCCTGTGGGACTTCAGGTCCCACACTAGTGCGGTGCAAATTGCCAACCACCACTAGTTTTCCAAATGAGTTTGACCTTGGGTGATCTACACAGCTAACAATGCTGCAGGGCATGACCAATATCTGTACATGGGTTCGCTGATCACTTTTAGCCTTCGGATCTATAGTGTTATCGGATCAAGTTCGTATATTAGTGTGCACGCACCCCAGATCCTTCACTCTTTTTCTCATGGCAGTATGTCACAACAATATAATTCCAATTGAGAATATAATATATTTCATGAGTATCACGGTAAATATCAAGCATGAATATCAATGCACTTTCTAGAGAAATATGTACATAAAAAATACATAGTTTATAGGTAAAAGTATTCATGCTTGCTAAATTTTTTTACAAGTTTTTACGGCCAGGTTGATGAAATAAATATTTGTTATTTTTTTCATTAAGAAAGTTTTTGGGCTTCATTCTTAAATTGCTCCATTTGGTTTTATCATTTGATCTTACGGACATAGTAAGCAAGAAGAGTAATGTTAGAAACTATATATTTATCCCACAAATATTCAACAATACTGTGGCAGTCCCAACTAATTATTTGAGTAGTGCTTTTTTTTTTTTAAGAAAAAAAAATGATAAAATCCTACCTAAGATCCACAACGTCACAAGAAAGATTAAATGAATTATTCATATTATCAATTGAAAAACAAATGTTAAAAAAACTTGAATATAAAAATTTAATAAGTAATTTTGCATTCCAAAAAGCGAGAAGAATGGATTTTAAATTAAATAATATTTAATTTTAAATAAAAGGCATCACTTAAACTTCTCGCCTAAAGCTCCAAAATGTATCGAGCTGGCCCTACCTCACACCAACTACTGACTATGGTTGAAGAAGAAGAAGAAGAAGAAGTTATAAAACCTTTTACATACTTGGTAAATACGTACAGACAATATGCGATTCTCAGCTTTTCATAAGGAAATAATACAAATTATTGATAAAGATCTTTTTACCAGATCTCTTGGTGCTTGGCAATAGTCACAAGCTTATTTAGCATATATACAAGGATTATTAACATCTTATTAGGAATGAGTGCTGCACATTGCTTTTCATCAATTAGAAGAGGAGAGGGAGGGAAAGCATTATTGGCATTTAATACAATTAGAAAGAGCATAAGCAACGTCATTTTCATCACCAAAAGTCTCCTAAACCTAATGACACCCATTGCTTTTCCCTACTCGATCGATCTCTTGAATTTTATTATTTGATTGTTGAAGATAAATTGATTATTTATATGGAATAAACCCTTTCTCATATAAGAGTTTTTGGATAATCTTGAAATAAGTATATTTTATTTATGCGAAAACATTTTTATATGAATTGGAAAGTTTTGATTTTAATGAAGAGCTCTTTGACTTTTGGCAAAATGTGGTGGCTTTTGAGTTAAAAAACTTTTAGTTAAAATATGTCTCTTGGCAAAATAAGGGGATCATTGTTTTCCCAATAGTTAATGAGCATGTATCCTATAAGAATATAAAATCCGCAAATTAGTAGAAAATTCAAAAGGTTCTGTTTCTAAAAAGAGACATTTCCTAAATTATAAAATCTACTTATCAAAATTTATCATGAATTGATGGCTTTTCGGTTCAGTGTTTATATTGTACTAGATATACAATAAACTTAATGAGGGGGGCAGATTGACACCGCAAAAAATTCAGCTTTTAGCGACAACAGTAAACTCGTCACGTTTATTACATCGAGAATGATAGTCAGTAACGACTTAAATGGCCGTCGCAGATATTCTTTATCAGAGATGACAAAATATTAGTGAGGACTTTTGTCGTCGCTAATAATATTCTTAGTGGTCGCTAATAACCTATGCACCTGAGACAACATGCGGTCCTTCATAATAACATATCAACGACAACTTTAGGTGTTGTCACTAGTTAGAACATATGAGTGATGGCAGTTATTGTCATCGTTGATAATATGAGAGCAGCAAAGACATGCCGCTGATAAGCGATGATTAAATCAAGTCATTCATGAGAGTAGCATGATCAGCAACGATTATGTTTGGTCGTCACGGATAATACTATTATCAACAATGATGGAGTCTGGCCGTCACCGATACTATTAGTATCATTGACGACCGGGACAAGTTGTGATACCCAATATGTATATTAAATATTGACATAAAGTAAGTAGATTTTCTATTCCATATCAAATTGATTCATGAATTAATATTTAGAACAAACATGCTGAAAATGAATTTTATTTTGAACTTCTAGCTCGTTAAGATGTTGGATATAATAGACATAAATTCTAAACAATTGAGAGCTAGGATGATTATGAATTTAATCATTGGGAATTGATCAGATTTCAGTTTTTCTTCTGGTAAGAAGAAGGGACGGAGGGATACGAAGGACAGATTAGTAATTTGAAACAATTTAAGCAGCACCAAAAAAAAAAAAAAAAAAAAAAAAAAAAGTAGAGGAAAAAAGCACGCCAACTTAA
Organism: Alnus rubra; assembly: GCA_028654335.1. Lineage (NCBI taxonomy): Eukaryota > Viridiplantae > Streptophyta > Magnoliopsida > Fagales > Betulaceae > Alnus > Alnus rubra. The sequence continues at coordinate 1,504,567 of JAJPGS010000001.1, read as the reverse complement.
TATGGTCTAAATTTAATTTCAAAAATTTTATAAAAAAGGAAAAGAAAATTAAATTAAATTAGGACCATAAAGTGAAACTATGGCATACATGTTATAGTTTTTTACTGCATTTTAAGCCAAATTCTTAATTAAAAGGACACCTGGCCTTTAAAAAAAAATAATAATACAGCGTTACTTAAAAGGGGGAGGGCTGCGTGATTTTTCACGCACAACCCCTTCTTCCCCTCTTTCCCCCAGACGAACCTCTTCTTCCACTCACCCAGTCTTTATTGAACCAATGCCCACTCCCCTCTACAGAGAAATAATAATAATACAATAAAATAATAATATAAATAAATAAATAAATATTTAAAATGCAGTTGAAGGAATAATTCAGGGACAATATGCTGCAGTTTTAAGACAGAAAATCATGTTAATGAAATCTACAATATAATATTCATAATTTATTTACGGTCCATAATCATCCTCGACATGTATTTGGATCCTCTTCAGTTCAAATGAACTAGAGAGTATCCAGTTCTTTAAAAAATGAGGACATAATTGTCTAATAAAATGTAAAAGGACAAGCATGCCCTCACCTTTACAATAATTGGATGATCATTTTCCCCTCCACATGGCCTATCCGCACCCATAACCCTTTTACAGTTAGGTTTGCGTGTCCCATGAGACTTCAGGTCCCACACCGGTGCTATGGTGTGGTGTAATAACCAACCACCCTTAGTTGTCCAACTGAGTCTGAACGTAAGTGATCCACACAATTAGCAATGCTGTAGAAGGTGACCACCATCCGTACATGGTTTCGCCAATCACTTTTAGCCTTCGTATCCAAAGTATAGAACATAAAATAAAAAATAAAAATAACGTGGGCTATCAGGTTAAGTCCGTATATTAGTGTGCATGCACCTCAGGTCCTTCACTTCTTTTTCCTATAGTGGTACGTCACACAATAATATAATTCCAGTTGAGAGCATAATTTATTTCCTGAGTATCACGGAAAATATAAATACACTTTCAAATAAACATTTATAAAATATTAAGGCTCACAACATAAATTTTAGAGAAACATGAATGTCAAGAATGTACAGTTTATAGGTGAAAATATTAATACTTGATAATAATCTATTTTGACATTTTCATGAGCAATTACTTACCTCGAGGCTTAAAAGCTAAATTTTCTTACATGAGCTTCTTGCAAAGATACTAGCTCCTTATATGCATTAGACTCAAATATTAACCAAATTCTTAAGCTAAAACCATAATCTACACTTAAAACACGTTTTAGTTCTGCCTTGGAACGGTTCTCAACATCGTGCGAATGTTTTTGTCCCTTAATGTGTTTTCTTTTCTAAATTTACTTAACCAGAACTTGATCTACCACTTCCCCTTGACTCCAAGGGGTTCCACAAACCTCTAAGGAGGTCATTACACAAGATCCAACGTTGAAAACAACCAAAGTTACAACTTACACTCAAAAACTCTCAGGAACACAACTTCTTTCTATTTCTCACATCCCTCTTGTTAAACAACCTAGGAAAGTTCTAGATGTGTTAAACGATTAATAAGTGTTTAAGCACTTACCTAAGGTCAAAACGAAAACTATTCTCCAAAGTCCTAACCTTTCATGCATAGGCCAAGTATACTTACCTAAAAGACTTAACTTTCTAACATTATTAAGAAAATACAACAAGTATTAACTATTGTGAAAATCAAGGCTTTAACATGAAATATTACACATAAACCAAGACTAGATCAAGCTTTCTTACCTCAAATGTGGTAGCTTTTTTGGCTAAGAACACAAAATTTCAAGGAAAAGCTCCTCTCTCTCTCTCTCTCTCTCTCTCACAGGTTGTTGTGGGTGAATCAAAATGGCTACCCTAGGGTTTCCTTAAGCATATATTAAGCATCCCATGTTTCCTCTAAATTTGCACGTGTTATAATCGCATGCACAATGTGACCGTTCAAATGCTTATCCTCAACCGTTGGAATGACTTTTCCAAAATTTTATTACCTAATACTAAGCATCGTTCGAATGTTCTGATATGGCACCATTGGGATGATGCACAAACTATTCGAACATTGCACGTAAAACTTGAAAACCCTAAGTGTTTTTAAAACCCTAAATTGTCTATGCCCTTACGTCGAGCATTTTAACGCCTTAAAAATCAATTGGGTGTTTTATAAAACATAACACTATCTTCTACTTTGTGTATAAAGTAAGATATATGTATATATATATAAAGATAATACATACATATATATGCTTAAGCCGGTGATTTGTAAAAGAGATTGGCCACATGCTTCTTGGGGGTATTACATGGGCCATTGAAGTAGTGAGAGAAATATGCAGTCGAAGCCAATAAATTGTTATTGATGTGAAGATTCTCTCCCTAAATCTGTCAAGAAGGAATGCATGGTGTGTGCAAGTAGTTAGTTGAATTAGCAAAGTGAGAAATGAGATGCTGAGTGCTGCAACTTGGCAAGGGTGCACTCCAATTCTTGATAGTTATTTAGGTTGTTGGCTGACGAACCTTTTGGGCTCTTCGGTAATGTACCACTGAGAGCTCGTCGGTAGCCCGACCCTCCAATAGTTGCCCTGAATTTCATTGAGCGATTGAACTGATATATAGTTATTTATGTGGACTTTGTTTGTTAATGAAATCTACAATATAATATTCATAATTTATTTACAGTCCATAATCATCCTCCACATGTATTTGGATCCTCTTCAGTTCAAATGAACTAAAGAGTATCCGGTTCTTTAAAAAATGAGGACATAATTGTCCAATAAAATATAAAAGGACAAGCATGCCCTCACCTTTACAATAACTGGATGATCATTTTCCCCTCCACATGGCCTATCCGCACCCATAACCCTTTTACGGTTAGGTTTGCATGTCCCGTGAGACTTCAGGTTCCACACCGGTGCTATGGTTTGGTGCAATAGCCAACCACCCTTAGTTGTCCAACTGAGTCTAAACGTGATTGATCCACACAATTAGCAATGCTGTAGAAGGTGACCACCATTCGTACATGGTTTCGCCAATCACTTTTAGCCTTCGTATCCAAAGTATAGAACATAAAATAAAAAATAAAAATAACGTGGGCTATCAGGTTAAGTCCGTATATTAGTGTGCATGCACCTCAGGTCCTTCACTTCTTTTTCCTATAGTGGTACGTCACACAATAATATAATTCCAGTTGAGAGCATAATTTATTTCCTGAGTATCACGGAAAATATAAATACACTTTCAAATAAACATTTATAAAATATTAAGGCTCACGACATAAATTTCAGAGAAACATGAATGTCAAGAATGTACAGTTTATAGGTGAAAATATTAATACTTGATAATAATCTATTTTGACAATTTCATGAGCAATTACTTACTTCAAGGCTTAAGAGCTAAATTTTCTTACATGAGCTTCTTGCAAAGATACTAGCTCCTTATATGCATTAGACTCTAATATTAACCAAATTTTTAAGCTAAAACCATAATCTACACTTAAAACATGTTTTAGTTCTGCCTTGCAAATGTTTCAAACGTTCCTCGAGGGTCGTTGGAACGGTTCTCAACATCGTGCGAATGTTTTTGTCCCACAATGTGTTTTCTTTTCTAAATTTACTTAACCAGAACTTGATCTACCACTTCCCCTCGACTCCAAGGGGTTCCACAAACCTCTAAGGAGGTCATTACATAAGATCCAACGTTGAAAACAACCAAAGTTACAACTTACACTCAAAAACTCTTAGGAACACAACTTCTTTCTATTTCTCACATCCCTCTTGTTAAACAACCTAGGAAAGTTCTAGATGTGTTAAACGATTAATAAGTGTTTAAGCACTTACCTAAGGTCAAAACGAAAACTATTCTCCAAAGTCCTAACCTTTCATGCATAGGCCAAGTATACTTACCTAAAAGACTTAACTTTCTAACATTATAAAGAAAATTCAACAAACATTAACTATTGTGAAAATCAAGGCTTTAACATGAAATATTACACATAAACCAAGACTAGATCAAGCTTTCTTACCTCAAATGTGGTAGCTTTTTTGGCTAAGAACACAAAATTTCAAGGAAAAGCTCCTCTCTCTCTCTCTCTCTCTCTCTCTCTCACAGGTTGTTGTGGGTGAACCAAAATGGCTACCCTAGGGTTTCCTTAAGCTTATATTAAGCATCCCATGTTTCCTCTAAATTTGGACGTGTTATAATCGCATGCACAATGTGACCGTTCAAATGCTTATCCTCAACCGTTGGAATGACTTTTCCAAAATTTTATTACCTAATACTAAGCATTGTTCGAATGTTCTAATATGGCACCATTGGGATGATGCACAAACTGTTCGAACATTGCACGTAAAACTTGAAAACCCTAGTGCTTTTAAAACCCTAAATTGTCTATGCCCTTACGTCGAGCATTTTAACGCCTTAAAAATCATTTGGGTGTTTTATAAAACATAACACTATCTTCTACTTTTGTGTATAAAGTAAGATATATATATATATATATATATATTAAAAAAGATAATACATACATATATATGCTTTAGCCGGTGATTTGTAGAAGAGATTGGCCACGTGCTTCTTCGAGGTATTACATGGGCCATTGAAGTAGTGAGAGAAATATGCAGTGGGTTTAGGGATTGAAGCCAATAAATTGTTCTTGATGTGAAGATTCTCTCCCTAAATCTGTTAGGAAGGAACGCATGGTGTGTGCAAGTGGTTAGTTGAATTAGCAAAGTGAGAAATGAGATGTTGAGTGCTGCAACTTGGCAAGGGTGCATTCCAATTCTTGATAGTTATTTAGGTTGTTGGCTGACGAACCTTTTGGGCTCTTCAGTAAGGTACCACTGAGAGCTCGTCGGTAGCCCGACCCTCCAATAGTTGCCCTCAATTTCATTGAGCGATTGAACTGATATATAGTTGTTTATGTGGATTTTATTTGTGAGCCGTCAGTTAGGGCTGGCAATTTTGACACGACCCGACAACCCGACACGAAATTAGCGGGCTTGGGTCTACCTTAGACGGGTTGATCAATTTATGACCTGTTTAACTCGGCTTGGCGGGTCTGGTGGTGGGTCACCCGTGGGTGACCCGCCAAACACAATTAACCTTTTATTTTTTTTTTCAAAAGAAAAAAAAAGGGGGGGGGGGGAATTGGGATTGTTTCTGTTTTAGCCGAAAACACAAAACCCTAACTTTTCTTTTTCATTTGTTCCTTCAGCTGAATCAGCTCCTGCTCCGTGCTGCCCTTCTCTTCTTCTTCCATTTTCTTCTTCTTCAGCTCTGTGCCGCCGCCCCTTCTTCTTCCTTCCGCTCGACGCTCTCTCTCTCAGTCATTCTAGTCTCGGCGCTCGCTGCCAAAATATGAAAGAAAAGAAAAAAGAAGCGGGGAGGACAAAGACGAGATGAGGAAGAGTGAACAATGAGGAGTGATTGGATTTGCGGGTCCTTGATGAGTCTGATTAACACCGCGGTGATCGGTCAGGGTAGCTCCATTGAGCTCGCTACTTTAGGTACTGTGTTTTCCGGTGAATTTGGTGTTGTTTAGAGTTAGTTCTCTGCTTGGTTGCTGAGAAAAGGCAGGAAAAGTTTCTAATTTTACAATTCTAGCTGAGCAAAAAAAGAGGAACTTCGGCTCAAACTTGCTTGCTTTAATTGTTGAGTTAAGTTATGATTTAATTTGATTGTGAATTTGGACTAACAGGCCCGGCAACGGTTATATGCGATTATATGAGTTATACGTTCATGTTCCTTTCGATTCCTACTTCGAACATGCTTGCTACTTCCCTTGCCAGAAAGGTTCGTTTCTTAAACAATTGAAGGCCTTTGTTGCATTTAGGGCGTATTACTTCACTTTTGATAATTTGTTTTAATTAATTTCTCTTTGCTCCTCGATATTTTATGTTGACTTTTTTTCTTCTATTTTTTTCATTTTTGTTTTGACGGTATGGTATTGATACAGGATAAAAATGAAGTCCAGCATCACATATCTGACTTACTCTTTATTGGGTTCACTTATGGTTGCTTGATGCTTTTGTTTACGAAGTTCTTTGGTTATGGGTACTGACTAGTAATAAGGCTTGGAGCTGCATTGGGCTATTTCTCAAATTACGATTGATAAATGAGTGTTTGATTGTTTTTGGTAGTCAGTAGTTTTATGTTTTTCACCACTTAATGGATAACAGCAAGTGGTTTTTAACAAATGAATTCCAGACACAATCCAACGACTGATGACTATATACTACTTTCCTTATTTTAGCTTTTACTGGACAAAAGAACGCACATGTTATATCTGCAGCAAACACATATGTTCAGATAAATTTCTCTTAAAATTAATGGTATGTTTTGATATATACTTGGAATTTTTCCAGTTATTACTTTTGTGCAGAATTATTTCCGGTTATTAAATCATAAAACCAAGTTATAGAAGGGACAGGAGAAGACTAGAAGTTCAAAAAAGTAAAATAGAATAAAATAACATAAAAAGTTCCCCTTGCTTTTCTGCAGAAAAAACAAAAAAGAAAAAGAAAAAACCCCATTCGCATTGGAATTCAGAGAAATTTGTTGATAATGTAATTTTTTTTTTTTTTTGTCACTCATAATGCTCATTTATCATACGAATGATCAACATCTATGCACTGGCTTGCAGTATCTTTTGTCTTTGTTGACTGCCTTTGACAGCTAATATAATCTGACACAGAGTTTTGCCAGTGAACATTTGTACATGAGAACAAATATCTCATGGATTCTGGTTGCATGTCTGTAACATTTAATATTCTACTCCACTTGATGTATTTAATTGAATCTTTTGTGATTGTAGATTCAAGGCTTAGCATGGCCAGCACTTCTCGTTGGATGGGTTGCTCAAAGTGCAAGGTGCTTCTGATGAACCATATCTCTTCCCATACATTATCTACTGAATAAGCTCACAGTGCCTCAATATGGTTGTTCATACTTGTTCTTGACTTGCTAATGAATATTTTCGGTAGCTATGAGCTGTACTGGACGAATTTTGTTAAATCTGCAAAGCCTTATTTGGTGCTGCTTGCATCCTTTTCCATACAATTTTGGTGCCTGCCTACTAGGAGTCTAGAGATGAATTGCTAAAACTATTATTATTTCAAAAAAAAAAAAAAAAAAAGAAGAAGAAAAAAACACTTTTAGGCTAAACGGGTCAAGCGGGTCGTGTTGACTCGATATGACCCATTAGGCTAAACCGGTTTCGCAGGTCATGTCGGATAACCCGTGAAATTTTCCTGTCGTGTCATGTCTAGACCCCCAACCCGTTAACGTAAACGGGTCGTGTTCGTGTCTAGGCTAAACGGGTCGTAAACGGGTTGTTTCGGGCGACCCGTTTTGCCAGCTCTACTGAAACTAAAACTCAAAGATAGAACATGTATCAATGAATTCACTCAAACGTATTAAAAAAGGCAGAATTAGTCTTATGATTGTTAAATATATTGGAGAAATATATTTGTTTTTGATAAGTATATATTAGAGAAATATATGAAAGAGAAAGAACGAAAATATATAATGAACTACATTGTATTGAAGTAATGTATTGTATGAATTATATTGATGTGATTACATAGCTCTCTATTTATAGAGAGAGAATAAGTAGTGGACAAGAAACCTTAAACTAAACCCTAGAATACATAAGGTAGGGAATAAACTCTAATAGGAAAGACAATAAACCTAGAGAATAATATAATATTCTTAACATCCCCCTAAAAATCAAGATGCAAGCTTGAACTTGGGAAAAAGAAAGGGAAAAAGATTTATCTTTTTTCTTCGTCGGAGATGGCCTGAAAAGGCTGCTGGAAATCCTTTCAAAGTATGGCAGCGTTGGCAGACGGTGGTCGAAGATTGGTGGCTAGTGGTGGCTGCTGGTGGCAGTGATGGCCTTAGGTCCATGTATGGGCTGGAGTCCATGAACCTAGTTGACTAGGTTGAAGTTAGGCCTATGAATGGGCTGATCCGGCTAGCCTGCATGGCTGAGCCGAGTTGAGCTATAATTGGGCTAATTTAATGGGCGAATTGGGTTCGTGAACCCATGGACCGTTGCATGGGTCGGTCTAGCCTGAAAATAAATGACCCAGGTCTAACCCGGTAGAGCAGGTTGACTGGTTTGAATCTGGGTTGGCAGCTGGCTTGGACAGCTGGGCTAAATGAAGATTGGGCCTAATAGGTCTGGACCGGTTTGAACCCGGTTGACTAGATTGAAACCCACTTCGGCAAGGTTGAAATTGGATCCAGTTTAGAAGGATGAGCTAGATTAAGGACTGGGTTGGCGGCCGGCTTGGACAATTGGGCCGAAAGATGATTGGGTCGGTTCAGATCTTCAAACCTAGTGGACTGAATCGGCTTGAAACCCGTTGGTTCAAGTTGAGCCCTAAAACCCAGTGACCCGATTAGAAACCGGTTTTAAATCGGCCTGAAGCGCGTGAATTTGACACGCAGAGGCGCAATTGAAGCTCTCGTGCATGAAGGGACGCACTGAGGAAGTAAGAGGCTCGTGTCGTCGTGTGGGAGGTGCTACCTACTCGTGCCCACAAGTGGTGCGCGTGGATGGGCGTAGGAATTCCGGCCGATCGTCCTAGAGGCACATGGCCACGTGTGCATGACCGAAAGAGGCCCAAAATGCATAGATCCACAGATTTGCGGCTTAGAGACCAATTTCGGTGGTTGTTTGGCCGAAAGGAGTTCCGGTTGCAACGCGTGGAGATACTGCATGTGGCGCGTGGAGGCGCGTTCGGTGACTAGTGACAATGGGTCTTCCACAAATCGATAGATCTACACCTTTTAGACTTGATTCTAGTATTAGTTTTCCACATGGAGCTGCAATGAAGGCATGAAAGAGACTGACAACAATTTTAGAGGCGTGTGAACAACTGAAATTATGAGACAGTCGTAGAGCATGCAAAGAATGCCTGGAAACGTCAATGACATTTATTGAAGGCTACAAGAAAGTGACTCTCATACCATGTTAAATATACTGAAAAAATATAAGAGAGAGAGAGAGAGAGAGAGAAAGAATGGGCTACATTATATTGAAGTAGTGTATTGTATGAATTATATTGATGTGATTACATAGCTCTCTATTTATTGAGACAGAATGAGTTACTGACAAGAAACCCTAGAATACATAAGATTGGGAATAAATCCTAATAGGAAAGACAATAAACCTAAAGAATAATATAATATTCTTAACAATGATGATGGAGCTATAAGCACTAAAACGAGTTACAATCAAGAGTAAACTAATTTAGCACTTAAGTTTGATTAGGTCTAGAAATCTTTAGGAGAAAAGAAGGAAGTTCGGAAAAATAAACGTTAATATATATATATATATATATATATATATATATATAAGAAAGAAGTTCTCAACATGGTGTTGTTACAGTTACACATATCGTGTAAAATGACAAAAGGGTTGAAGGACATTCTTAGCATGGGGATGGTCCCATTCCAGTGATTCCCACCATTCTTTGGGAAATGCTTTTATTATTTGAAGGGAGGGAGGAGGAGATGGTTGACCATCAATCCAGGGAAGAGAGAGAGGGATCCTCTTTAGCTTCCGGCAATAACGTAGTATTATGTCTTGGAGAGAATCACAAACTAGTACTGAATTACTAGTACAGATGCTCTTCAGCTCCGGTAGGTCCCATAATTGCAGAAACCTTAATTTGGGGAGAGTGAATATGATGGTACCAATTCCTTCTTCCTTATATTTTTCCACTTCATCTTCATCCGATGACGATGCAGCCACAATTTCCACCAGATGCCAACAATCTTCTACATGGAGCTCTTCCAGGCTGTGGGGGCACATCAGCAACCCCATTGTGAATAGCTTCTTTATATTCGGACAATTATATATTCTAATTTCTTTGAGACAGGATAAGGTTCCTGGTGGGGGTGATTTTGATCCATCAAACGTAATGATGTCTCTTAAGTTCTGCAAAAATGCAAGGCGCAATGACTCGAGGCTTTGAAGAGGTAGAAAGCATGAGGACGACAAAGAAGAAGAAGAAGAAAGCACTTGCTCTACTCCTTTACACTTCTTAATCACAGAGGCCTTCAAGTTAGTTGCATTTGTCAATGATGTAATATCACACAAACTTCTCACATCACTGCACTCTTGCATATATAGATACTCAATATCTTGTGGGAGCACAAGGGATTCTTCTCCACCTCTACTTATATTGCACCTTTTCAAGATTACACGTTTTTCAAACATATCACTTTCATTTGGTGTAACATCTGGATCGTCTGATCCCACTTGAAGTAGGTAATTGCTTGGTCCTCCTTCTTGCAAAGATTTGCTATATGCATTGAAGTTGTGGACTTCGCAGAATTGCCCATGAAAAGTTTCCAACTTTGTCAAGCTTGCTACCTCCTCTCCGACCACCTTTGATGTGGCAGATGACCGGTAAACTTCAAGATGCTGCAGATGAGAGAGTTTGGCTAGAGTACCAACAGGAATCATCTTTAGATTGTGTGCATAGAGATCCAGGTATCTCAGGTTGACCAACATTTCCATACCTTTAGGAACTTCAGTAATTCCTGTATGCCCAAGATCCAACCTCCTCAAAGCAGTAAGCTTTGCTAACGAAGGGACATGATTTAATTTATCACATTCTCTAAGCAATAATGCCCTAAGGTTCTCCAAGTTGGAGATTGAATTCGGCAAATGTTCCATGGCATTGTAGGACAGATCAAGAACCTCGAGCCCACGCATATGCTCAAAAAAAGAATCTGGTATCCTTCTTAAACCATTATATTGGAGCATCAGGGTTCAAAGTCTAGGACACCTTGGAGATGCACTAGAAGGAATTTCTGATATTTTGTTATGCATCAAAGAAACTTTCTCAAGATCCTCTGTCCAATTTTCTTCATCTGGTAAATCCTTCAATCGTATACCAGCTTCCACCATGAATCGAGGACTCACATTCACAATTTGGACTGCCATGTCCCTAATCAAATCATGCATCTTTAAGAACTTCTTCTCATGTGGGAAATAGTCTATAATACCTTCAAGTAAGCAAGAATTTTCAAGTTTATTCAATATAGTGTGACCCCTGTCAATCTGTGCCTGCCTACTCTTCATTCTATCAACCAGTCCTTCATCAATAAACCGCTCTATCAACTCCTCTCTTTTGATTTTATAGTCTTCAGGATATAGTGAGCAGTATAGGAAACACTGTTGCACTTTTGAATCATTCAAACTCCAATAGCTAAATCTTAGTACTCGAAAAACCTCGGTTTCCATGTCATCTTGTCCCACTTTTCATTCTTTCAAAACTTCCAATGCATTCCTCCACTCACAGATGTCATCTACTCCCCTCATGCTTCCAGCCATTACAACTATTGCAAGTGGCAAACATGCACATTCTTTTGCAACAGATCTTGTGATATCTTTTAGTTCAGCAGTTAATGCAATTTCATGCCCGAGTTTCTCCAAAAATAAGTTCCAAGCCTCTTCCTCTGAAAGGGGCTCCACTTTGATTTTCACTTGGCAACTCATCCTTCGACACAGATCCAATGATCTTGTGGTCAGAATTAATTTACACCCATTTACTCTGAGAGGAATTCCCACCTTCTCTAAGAGAAAATGATTCCATACATCATCTAAAATGAGTACAGATTGTTTTCTTCTCAGCAAAGCCTGTGCCAATTTTGCGGCCCTCTTCTTTTCATCATCCACATTTGAAAGGTCTAGATTAACCATTTTGGCAATATCGTTCTGCAATTTATGAATGCTAAAATCTTGTGATACTGTGATCCAAAAAACATGATCAAAAGTGTTTGGATCTTCTAAAAGTTTGTTATGGATATGGGTCACTATGGTTGTTTTGCCCACTCCACCCATCCCATATACGCCAATGATTAAGACCTCTTTCTCCATTAAGCATGCCCAAATCTTTTCCATATTTGCTTGAAACATATGACCCAGTAGCTTTGTTGTCAGCAAGGCATCTCCTTTGGTCTCATGTGCTTCGAATGTGAGCCCTTCAGGAAATCTTCCTTGTTCCACAAGTTGTGTCACTTCTCCACTCAACTCTTCCACTCGTTTCCACAACTGAACACGTCCGAGCAGTTTCCTCTCTGCCAGCACTTGCTCCATGCTCTGAACGTCTCTTTTTATTCTTTCAACATTTGTCAACCAATTTTCAACATGATGCCCTCGTTTCTTTAAAGACAGTGACTCAGCATATTCTAGTTCTTTATTTACATCAGCTTCCCTGCTGCTCAGGTTTTCTAACTTTCTTTTAAGCCTTTGCATCTTTTCATCAAGGCCATAGCAATAGCTTAACTGTTCCCCCATGATAACTATTTGTCCAAAGGTCTCCATACCTAATATCAAAAAGGCATTAAATTGAGTATTTCATGCTCGACTTGGAAATGAAATCAATCGAAAAGAAACTTTTTGTGAACTGCTAGCTATACATAATTTTCCATGAGAAATGTTCCTTTAGCCAAACAAAAAGCAAGAGAGGAAGAGAGATATCAACATGTTAAGCGAAAGGAAAAGAGAGCAATATTTTTTGCTAAGTTGATTACAGAGCTATTAAACGGGAAGATGTAGTACAACCAAATATCAATTGGCTATACTAAGGACCAATTCAATAAGGCTAAGATGGCATATGCTTCCGACAATATTCATAATTAAAAGGATGTAAAGCTTTAAAGAAGCATGTTGCAAGAATATGCTCCCAAATGGTTGGGAACCATATTACATCTTAATTTCAGTGCATCTGGAACTTAACTGAATATTAATTAATATTGTCCTCTTGTCTCATGATTTTATGATATCTTCATTTCTTTTTTAAGGAATCACCAAAAGCATTTTAAATGATTGATGGAAAGGGGACTTTGAATACTCAGTTGGAAAACTAATGCATGAAGATCCATTTTGGCATGCTGTGATTAATAGCCAGGAAAGATAAGTTGACCACAAGCCATCTACCACTGGTGACATGCAGTGACAACTTGACAATACTCTAAAACAGATGAAGCATGCAAAGAAAATTTCTAGAGAACCTAGCATCACGCACAGTACAAATGTTGGTCTAATACAGTTAGATATCTGAATAAAAAGAGTCGCATGAGAGACAAATTCCCACTCACAATCAAAACATAGCAGAATATGAGACACCCCAAAAAGTAAGTCACATTGGGAAGAGGAATTGATGACATTGAGTGGGTGGATTATAAAGCCAATCGTGAGTGCTAAGTCCCACATTGATTCCTTATTAGGTAAGATTGAAATTTATTAGTAATTCTACGGAACTCTAGTTGTAATTTGACAAATCCTTTTGAAGTGATAGAGCGGATGAATTGTAACAAATGGTATCAGAGCAACCTAATAACACCATGTCACGATGAGTGGGGAAGATTGTCACACCCCCAGAAAGTTAGTCCCACATTAGGAAGATGAATTGCACGCATTAAGTAGGTAAATTATAAAGGTGATCATGGATGCTAAGTCCCACATTGATTCTATAAAACGAGAGTTATTCGATATACCTCACTCCAAGCAGATCTCCCATAGGTCAGATTCAATGCTTGTCTTATAGCCCACGTCCAATGCACGATCACACGAACTAGGGCTCTTCTTTGTCACCCAAGAGGCTACTAGAGTTTCCTTAGAATTTCCACACTTAAAATTCTAGAGTTCTTGATGGTTATCCTAGATATTATGGATGTAGAGACCGGAACAAAAAATAAATAAATAAATAAATTTTCTGAGTAATTATTGAGTTTTCAACTGAAATGAATGTTCAGTCCTCTTAAAACCAACTTAGTGACTCTCTACTAGAATCCTAAGAAGGGAGAAGTTCTAGTAGAGAGCAACTCAAGATAGTAGAGTCCTATTCTAATCCAAATTGGTGGGGAGTTATCAAATAACCACCTCGATCACCTACAATTTGATCTCAATTAGGATTCTACTTCTACTATCCCATGTAGACGCTACATGGGTTAAATAATTTCCAACAGATTTTTTACTATGTGAGTCCGAGCTTTATTAGCAATTATATGGAACTCTAATTGCAGCTTAATGATAGTGTAGATGTGGCTAGTGCTTTCTCTAGGTCCTTACAGAATAAGTACTAGCCATGCTAAGCATGAACTAGAAAGGAACAAGACAATTAAATGGAATTTCTCATAATCAAAACGATGTCTTTGGGAAAGGAAGAAGACCAAAATTCCATCATATTGGGGGAATGGAATACCTGTCCTGACAGGCTATTACGTTATCAAGGATCTTTAACTATATGACTTTACAAAGTATTGTGACAAAAATAATTGTAGGATCCCAAAGAAGCAGAAAAAGAACAGAAAAGTCAAGTCATACACGGCACAAAGGATGCTATAATGACCTAATTGTTGTACTGATATTATAAAAAATAAAAATAATAAAGGTCCCCTAATAATGGTACAACTATACATTATTCCAGCACCCTACTGTCATACTTTAGGCAAAGATTTCATCCGTCTTGAACTTCAATTACAACAATATTTCTCAACGAATATTCCTTTAATTTGAGCACTATTCGAAATGATTTCAAAAAAACAAAACTATAGAAGTGAACATATAAAGTCAAAAACAAAAGCAACGTTCATACCAGAGAAATTTTGGTGTGCCATTATCATACTTGTTAGTTGTTTCTTGAGGATTTAAGTCTAAAAGACCAGAACAGAAACGTTTCTTTTCTTTCTTTTTCTCTTGGCCAGTAGAAAAGCAAATATCAAACAGAAAGGAAAAAGTAATTCCAGTGATCATCATATCTCCTTTCAAAATAGCTTACATACTAAAACCAAAGTAGAGCAGAGCAAGCTCATGGGCGTTTTTCCAACATGAAGCAGAAAATAAAAAATAAAGAAGTAGAAGAAATATATATATATATTAAAAGAGAGAGAGAAAAATAAATAAATAAACAGATCTCAATATGAGAGAATTACATAATTCAATGAAATAAAACTCGAGAAACAGGAACTCACTTGATTGGATGATTCAGTGGAGGGAAGATGAAGAATGAGCAGCAAACTGCTCTCTATCGTTCTCTTCAGTGGTGAAATGAAATTCCAGAGCCAAGAATAAGTCATACACAGCAAAGTTAAAAGCTCAAAGAGTACGAAGCTTTTCGATGACAAAGTGGATTTTCTTTTTTTATGTTTTTCGATGCAGACAAAGTGGAGCCCTATGATACACTCACAACTTCCACCCAACTCCTACACAACTCCTACTCACATGTGTGTGGGTTCCATGCATGTAGGTCCCACACACATGTGAGTGGGGATTGTGTGAAAGCTGGGTGAGGGTTGTAAGACAAGCATTTTTTTTTTTTTTTAGTTTTTTTAATGCAGACAAAGTGGAGTCTTGGAAACTGAACCTGGTCAAGTCAGGTTGTTTGACCAATTCAAGTCTCTTACAATGTGTTTGAATATTGAATTTTTAGAATTAAAATTAAATTTTTATTCTTTTTACGAATTTTTAGACAAATAAAGTTTAGAATTTTTTTTTTGAAATTGTGTTTGGGTGTTGAACTTTTGAGATTGAAAAGTATTGTTTTTTAATAGTAAGAAATGATTAGAAATGATTGGAGGTATAAAAAGTTGTGTATAATGATTGGTGTTATAAAAAGTAGTATAGAATTATGATTGAAATAAATATAATAATTAAAAAATGACTTTTAAAAAGAAAATTTCATACTTAATTTTAATTAATTATAAAATTTAAAAAATATGGCAACAATGATGTCTGACGCAATAAGTGGAAAAAGGGGAGCATTTGATGTAAAGGCCGTTTGAAAAGTAAATTCTAATAAAAAAATAAATTTATTCAAAAATAAATAAATATAAATATTTTTAAAAAAAAATTAAAATTAAAAAAAAAACAAAACAAAACAAAAAAGAAAAGGAAAAAAGCAAGGGGTGGCGGCCACCCCCAATGGCCGTCCAGGGTGGTGCGCGGCCACCCCTGGACCAACTAGGGGTGGCCCGATGGCCACCCCCGGCCTCCTCTGGGGGGGGGGCTGCGGCCTCCCCAGGCCACTGGGCGTGGCTGCGCGCCACCCCCATAGGCTGGGAGTGGCTGGCCACCCCAAAGGGGTGGCTGGCCACTCCTTGCTTTGTTCTTCTTTTTTTAAAAAAAAAAAAAATTTAATTTTAATTTTTTTAAAAAAATAAGTATATTTATTTAATTTTTAATAATTTTGAAATAGAGAGTTATAGGGTGTGGGCACATGGACGATGTTTGAATCCATTTGGACGATGAAAAATAGTCTACAGTTTATGCATCCAAAGGCTTAAATTAAGTGAAACTAGAATATGGTGTACAAGTTTTACACCGTGTATATCCCTGTGGCATCTTTACCTCTGATGCAGCAGGTGAGAAAAGAAGATGCCTCTAATGCAGCAGGTGGGAAAAGGTCAAGTAAAAGAAGATGCCTCTAATGCAGCAGGTGGGAAAAGGTGAAAACTTGACGTAAATGATGTTTGATTTTCGTAGCATTTATGGCGTGGGAAGTCGAGAACTGAACATTGGTTTTCCAATCGTACTGCGGCATGGGCGAGATTTCTGACTCTCTTAAGTAATGAAACTCAGGTTAAAATTCGGGTTTTTGGCCGGTTGAATGCTGGTTTTTGGGTTTTGAAAAAAAACCCAAAAAGAATAAGATTTCTTCTCTCTATCCAAACCGACCTTTAGATGTAGATGCTCTGTTTGGAACCTCCGTTGAGTTGTTTGTTTGTTTTGGCTTGGTGTAAAGGTTATAAAGGGCTTTGTTGTTTTTGTGCCCTTGAGAGTGGATTGTACCATCCTCTTACTACCAATAGTATTATTATTATTTTTATTTTTTTTTTTAGAATGCTTTATAAACCAACCACAACTACAAACAAACCAGCAAGCTGGTACAATCTACTCTGAAGGGCACAAAAACAACAAAGTCCTTACAATTTTTGAGCCGTTAGATTAAATGGACAGTTGAAAAAAACAATTATGGCACGGCGTGCAATACTTATAATATTCCACCTGATGATTCGAGTTTTGGAAGTGAACTCAAATTCAAATTTGGATTTAAAACTTAAAAAATAAATGTAGTTATGGATATTTTGAGTGTTTGAAATTTGTATTGAGTGTGGATTTCATAAAAATAAATAAATAAATAAATAAACAAAAGGTTAAACTTTAAATTTTAAATTTCTTGAGATAAATGTATTTTAAGTCTATGTAATTTCAAGTTTTTACAAATAGTTGTCTGGGTTTCAAAAAGTGATTAATCACTCCCTAAAAAAAAAAAAAAAAAAAAAAAAGAAAATTTATCAAAATATGCCACATTAACACAAGTCAAGTCGGTCAAATAGGCTCCTTAATTTCACATAACTAAATCTTAAATTTTCCCAAAACCAAAAACAAAAACAAATCCGCAACCAAACAAGGCCTAAGCACAATCTTGCATGTTGATTTGTCAAATCACGCGGTCTATAACTTTACACAAGCTTCTATATATGTTCATTCGTCAAATCACGAGGCATTGAACTTTTCAAAATCAATAATCTTCGTGAGGAATGTATTCCGGTGCGTTTGTTAAAAATTTTGAATGAATTTTGTTTTTAATAAGGGTTAAATACCCTATTGGTACCTGAGTTTTACGTGATTTTAAATTTAGTACCTCAATTTTGTTTTGTATCATAGGTGGTACCTGAATTAAGGGTAAAAACCCATTTGGTACCTCTATTAGATTTTCTGTATGAATTTTAACGTCTCGTCACGTGTCAACCGCTGAGGTTGACACGTGGCACTACATAAAAAAAAATAAAAAATAAAAAATTGAAATCTTTAAAAAATGATTAAAAATAATAAAATTTTAAAAAAGAAAAAAGAAGAGGGGTGGCTGGCCACCCCCATTTTGGCCAAGGAGGTGGCCCAGCCACCCCCTTGGCCGGTCTGGCAAATCTGGGGTGGCCGAACCACCCCCCATGGGGTGGCTCGGCCACCCCATGGTAGAAAAAAAGAAAAAAAGAAAAAAAAAATTATGGTTTTGGCCCTTGGGGGTGGCCGAACCACCCCCTAGGGCCATGGGGGTGGATCGGCCACCCCCAATCCGGCCGATATGGGGGTGGCAGAACCAACCCCATGGCCCTAGGGGGTGGTTCGGCCACCCCCAAGGGCCAAAACCCATAAAAAAAAAAAAAAAATTGAGGGTTTGCCCTTGGGGGTGGCCGAACCACCCTCTAGGGCCACGGGGGTGGTTCGGCCACCCCCATACCGGCCAGCCTGGGGTGGCCGAACCACCCCCGTGGCCCTAGGGGGTGGTTCGGCCACCCCCAAGGGCCAAAACCCATCCAAAAAGAAATTGAGGGTTTGCCCTTTGGGGTGGCCGAACCACCCCCATGGGCCACGGGGGTGGTTCGGCCACCCCAAGACCGGCCGGCCTGGGGTGGCTGAACCACCCCCGTGGCCCTAGGGGGTGGTTCGGCCACCTCCAAGGGCCAAAACCCATCCAAAAAGAAATTGAGGGTTTGCCCTTTGGGGTGGCCGAACCACCCCCGTGGCCCATGGGGGTGGTTCGGCCACCCCCAAGGGCCAAAACGCATAAATGTTTTTCTTTTTTTCTACCATGGGGTAGCCGAACCACCCCCTATGGGGTGGTTCGGCTACCCCAGACTGGCCAGACCAGCCAAGGGGGTGGCTCAGCCACCCCTCTTCTTTTTTCTTTTTTTAATTTTATTTTTTAAAATTTTATTATTTTTTATCATTTTTTAAAGATTTCAATTTTTTATTTTTAATTTTTTTTATGTAGTGCCATGTGTCAACCTCAGCAGTTGACACGTGGCGAGACGTTAAAATTCGGATGGAAAATCTAACAGAGGTACCAAATGGGTTTTTACCCTTAATTCAGGTACCACCTATGATACAAAACAAAACTGAGGTACTAAATTTAAAATCACGTAAAACTCAGGTACCAATAGGGTATTTAACCCTTTTAATAATAATAATAATAAGTATTGACGTAATATAAAGAAAAAAAAAAAATTGTTTTGTAGGTAATATTTTTATTTGAATAATAATATAAGGTGATTAATAGAATATTAAAAAATATATATAATATTTTTTAAGTTAATTTTTTTTTTATAGAAAAGTAAAAGTGGAGACAAGTTGTTTGCCGAACAAACCTAAGCTTCACTCATAGTTATTTAGTAGGGTTGAAAATGAACAAATTTACTCATGAACATGTTCGGTTTTAGCTTGGCTTGAAGTTAGTTCGTTTATTAAATGAACAGAGTTTGAATAAAAAATTATGGCTCGAATAGATGTAGGTTTGGCTAAAAAAATATAAGCTCGACTCAACTAGTATAGACTCTTATAACTTATTTTTTGTTATTTTTATAATATTATTTTTAACTTTGTAATGGAAACATGTTAAGTATTTAAAAAATTATATAAATATAAGTGTCTTTGTGTATATATGATTAAGCTTTTATATATATATATATATATATATATATATATATATATATATATAATTGATATTAAATTATTTAATATTTAAGTTAATTTCTCTAATTACTCAAACAATAAATCTTAATCATAATTAAATAACTAAGCACAATCTATTTTAATCAAATGAGTGCATCACTTGGTTTAGTCTTTCACCTTTTTATTCAACCATTTCAATCAAATTACACAGATTAACAAAGTATTTTAATCAAATGAACACGCATTGACAAAGTATATACATCTATTCATCAAAAATAAAATAAAGTATATCTAATTTCCTATAAATAAAATCTCTAAACATTTTATTGGTTTGTGTAGTAGACAAATTGAGCCACTTTATACATTGGGGTTTCTTTAAACCACGTGATCTATATTGTTTTGGAGGTGAAAACTCGGTTACGGTTACTGATTATTGGCTAAAACTGATAACCATAATCGGGGGAGTCGGTTGGCCAAACTCGCCAACCGGCTTCGGTAATCGGGTAGCCGGTTAACCAGTTTTATAATAACAGGCGGTTACTGATTAGTACTTGATTATCTAGACTGATAACTAAAATTTAAAAAAAAAAAAAAAAAATTGGTCTTTTGTGCTAATTTAGGTATTAGGCATACTTTTTGTGCTTAATTTAGACTTTTTAACCCTTTAAAAAAATATTTCAACCTTTTTGACCCAATATGTTGGCCTAAGTTGAAATGGAAGTAAAAATGTAAAATCCTAAATTTTATTATTTTAATTTTTTAAATAAATAAATACATTTAAATATATATTTTTTATATATACTCAGTTATCGATTATAACCGGTTTCAATATTTTCTAAAACCGGTAACCACTTCGGTAGGACTGGTTACCGATTATTTTCAACCGAATACCAAACCGATTTGCCAGTTACCGGTTGATACTCTATTACCGGCCAGTTATAACCAGCCAACTTTACACCCCTAATATTTCTATGCAACATACTTGTAGTGAGAATGTCCCTCCCTGTTGTCATCTTTTCAACTCAAAACAATATAAACTATTAAAGACAATGGATTAAACTCAGGGATAACTACCTCACGCAACCCCAAATTGGCTTAAGCGGTGAAGGCTTTGTTTGTACTTAATGGCATTCTCATCATGTTTTAAATTCGAATGGTTTTTTTGGTGCAAATAATTTTTTCGGGCAACGCTCGCTAGGGGTAGGCAAATTATCCGCCTAACCGCCTACCAACCGCTTACCGCACCGAATCGAACCGTCATCGACTGCCTACCGACTTTACCGACTAATTTCGGTTCGGTAGTCGGTATAAAATTTTATTCCGAAAGCCAGATCGGCAACCGAACCGAATCGCCTTTTAAGTGGTAACCGATTCGAACCGAACTGCCTTCTATTCCGACCGATTAACCGAACCGACATAAAACGAAACGACGTCATTTTAATAAGAACGAAACATTTGATCTTTTTTTCCTTTTAAAAAATCAAAACGACGTCGTTTCATTACCCATTTTAACCGACCGCCTATTAACCGCTTAACCGACTTAACCGACCGCCTATTAACCGCTTAACCGACTTAACTAAAATAAATTCACCGACTGCATTTCGACAAAAGTCGGTTAACCGACCGAATTAACCGACTTAACCGCCTACCGAAATGACGCCCACCCCTAACGCTCACGGAAAAGTCAAATCTTACCTGATCCGTGCGAGGTGCCTTACACAAGTTCTAAGTTTGCCTTTAATTGATGGTATACGAAGTAGCCCTGCCTTAAAGGATTCTGTCTTTAAAAAAAAAAAAAAAAAAAAAAAAAAAAGAAGAAGAAGATAACTACCACAATTTATTCTCTTGGAGGCCATTAAGATGTGCATATCCAATTTCGAATATGAATTGAGCTCGAGATTATCAAAATTTCTATCAAAATTTAGATATGAGTATTTTTAAAAATTGCGTTAAATTTTGACCAACACCTAAATCTTAATAATTTTTTTTTTTATTCCTAAAAAAAATAATAAAAAAATTAAAAAATAGAGTGATTTTAGAATTTTAACAAGATTTAACAAAAAATTCTAACGGATAGTTAAAATTGACAAAGATTGAAAGATAGATACCCTAAATTGATACTTTTAAAGTTTATGTACATTTTTACGAAAGTGATAAAAGATCGAGAATTATAAGCAAAATTCTTTCAAATTTTTATTTATCGAGAATACGAGGGCAGGTGCTAATCAGCAGGATTAAAAGAATATATATCGGACTAGCAATTTGAGATGATGTCTCGGACAGATATAAGCATTGAAGTAAACTTTAATATAACAGAAAGGTACATATTATTATTGGAAATTAGTGCTTTGGTGTATGTTGCAATGTGACAAAAGTTTAAAATTCATCCGTTGCTTTAGCATTATGGTCTAATTATAATCAGTAATTCCAACGAAAAATTATATATTATCATAGTTCAAGACTAAGTAAGTTGATAGAGCTGATATATCATTCGAACGGGCCAAAGGGAAATCAATGCTAAGGGCTCCATAATTACATGCCATATGATTACACAACAGGAAATCTCAAGGCTGTTAAAGATTTCATCACTCCACACATCTAATTATCTGCTCATTTCTTGCTAGTTCTTCTAACCTCAGGAACAATCAGATCATCCAATAATTGCCTGCCCATGAATTCCTTCATCATGAAAACTCTTATCACATCTTCTGGTTTTTTATAAACGGTCGACTTCAGATCAGCACAAGGCTGATGCTTCTCTGCTCTCTCAAGACCTGCAGACTTAAGAGTTTCCTTCAGTTCGGCTACCTCGGCTTTCAATGCCTTGAACTCCAGTTCATGACCCTGATCAACCTTCTTTTCGCCACGAATTGATCGCGAGACAGCCTTATAAACCAATGTTCCACCTGCAAATGCAGTAGAAACCAACAATGACTATTGTACAAGAAGGGAAAACCTAGCAAAAGACTCGATCATCAATGCATTTTGAGGGAAAATATTCTAGTTCACAATTTTTAAACATTCTAGAGTTCCAGATTTGCATACGACATTACTAGGCCAGGGTACACATGATGCGTCTAAAGATTGAGATCAGAAGAATTCTAAACGAGAAACCTTCAGGATGGTTAAGCATTTCCATAACATGTAGAGCATGCTGCATTAGACACCCTTTGTTAGTGGACTGTGTAAACCGTGAACATTTCTTTTCTTTTCTTTCTAGGCATAAGTGCCGCATAACCCAATCAACACCAAACAAATTGAAAAGTGAGTTCCACAAATCTCTGACTACATCACAATAAAGGAAAAGGTGGTCAATAGACTCCTTACTTTTATTACACATACAACACTACTCCACCATCAAACCATTCATCTTCCTCAAGATATCCAATGTCGATATTTGCCCTAATATTGTCGTCCACACAAAAAATGCCTCGATACTCCAGATACTCTTCCACAGAAAAGGGAACCAGTAGTTATGGTTAACATGATACTTAAAAAATAAAAAATAAAATAAAAAAATGATACTATGAGTCACTTCAAACTTACGCCTTTTGGAAGGCCTCCAACATATTCTATGCACATCTCCTTGCACTTATGAGAGAATACAACATCTCAAAGAAAGAAAAGACTAAATTGACCTCCCAATCTTTTACAAATCTAGTAAAAATTATATTCCAATGAATATTACCGTATCAAAACTGCATATGATTTGCCACCCACACATCCTTATTGCGTGCAAAACTGCATATGATTTGTCACCCACGCATCCTTATTGCGTGCAAAACTGCATATGATCTGTCACCCACGCATCCTTATTGCGTGCAAAATTGAACAAGTTCGGATAAGTTATCTTCAATGGTTGATCCCCACATCACACATCATGTAAAAAATTGACCTTTGACCCATCACCCATCTCTTATCTAACAAATTTTGGAAAAGCATCGCACCCCTTCCTTTTATATTTCTACACTCCCACTCAAATGATCCTGTTATCTGCTTAGAACACCAACCTCTCCTCAAACTATCATATTTAGTATCTATCACAAATTTCCACAAAGTCTCTCTCTCTATAGCATAATGACACAATCATTTTCCTAATAGAGCTTGATTAAACTGAATCAAGTTTCTAACCCTCGAACCACCTAATTTCATTAAAGTGCAAATTCTCAACTAATTCACTAAATGAAACTTAAACTTGTCTCCCATTCACCCTTAAAAAAAATAAAAAAATAAAAAATAAAAATAAAAATCCCTCTAAAGTTTATAAAGCCTATTAGCCATACCCACTGGAATAAGAAAAAGAGATAGAATAAGTAAGTAGATTGGAAAAAGTACTGTTTATTAGAGTCAATCTACCTCTCTTAGATAAATAAAGCTTTTTTCATCCAGCCAACTGACGTTCCATTTTTTCAATTATTCAATTCCAAATAGATGTAGCCTTATAAGATGTACCCAAAGGCAAACCCAAATACTTCATCGGAAATGAAAATACCTACAAACAAAAATACGGGCCAACCCTTCTAAATCTCCTACATCGCCAACAAGAACTATATCTGATTTTCTTTTTTTCTTTTTTGATAAGAGAACTATATCTGATTTCCAAAGAACTATATTTGTTTTTCCAAATTATTCTTCAATCTCGATACAGCTTCAAAACATAAGAAAAAACATTGAAAAATCACTGAATATAGAGTAAGTTTTCTGATGAAAATATTTTGTCTGATTGCTTAATCCCTGCTGATCTAGATACACAATTGGAGAACATGATTGCCTCATCTCATCTTGTGGGTAGGTATACGGTCTCGTAAATTAAAAAAAGGGAAAAATGCAAAACCAACTTTTGTGGTTTACCTGATTTTCAATTAGATCCATGTGGTATTAAAATGAATTCAGATGTTTCTAAGGTATGTCAAAAAACAATTTTCTCACTGCAGTCAAATTTTGTCAAAACACTTGACAGATTCTGTTAGTATGACACGTCAGTGCCAATAAAATGACGATAAGTGTTACTCTTAATGAAAAATATAAATATATAAAAATTTAAAACTAAAAAATTTTAGAAATTAAAAACTTTAAAAATTGAAATTTTTTAATTAAAAAAAAAAAGAATAAAAAAGAAAAGGATGGCTCAGCAGCCACCCCCAGCCCATGGGGTGGCGCGCACCACCCTAAAGCCTCCTCAGACCCATGTGGGTGGCGGCAAGCCACCCCAGCCTCCTCTTGGGGGGGCTCACAGGCCACCCCTAGCCAAGGGGGTGGCTGCCGAGCCACCCATTTTCCTTTTTCTTCTTTGAAAAAAAAAATAATTACAAATAATAATTTTTTAAGTTTTTAATTTCTTTAATTTTTTAGTTTTGTATGTTTATATTTTTTTTATGTATATTTATATTTTTTTAGAGAAAAATACATTTTACCCTTTTTAAAGTTTTACCACTTTTTTTCTTTTTTTTTTTCTTTTTTTTTTTTTTTTTTTTTTTTTTTTTTTTTTTTTTTTGCTTCAAATGATTAAAAAATTGGCAATATACCCCAACTAAGTTTTTAAAATTTTCAATATACATTACCACTCCGTTAATTATTTCTATCTGCTTTAACGAAAATTATTAAAAAGACCTAAATGCCCCCACTTTCCTAAAAAAAAAATATATAAAAAAAAAAAAAAACAAAGGGGTGGCCTAGCCACACCCACGGTCCATGAGGGTGGTTCGGCCACCCCAAGGAGACAAATGGGGGTGGGCAAGCCAAGCCATGCACCCCCGGTCCTTTTTTTAACCAAAAAAAAGAAAATGATTTTTTGAGAATTCAACACATGAATGTGAGGTAATTTTGAAAAGTTTGTACTGAAAAATGGACGTGCAGCGCACATGGGCCATTTTCCATTAACGAATACGGAAATGACTAAAGAATTGGGTTATATTGAAAATTTCGAAAACTTTATTGAGGTATATTGCTAATTTTTAAACATTTAAGGCGAGAGTGAAAAATTGGTAAAATTTTAAGAGGGTATAATGTATTTTTCCTATTTTTTATTAAAAGTGTAACGCGTGTCCTCATTTTATTGGCTTTACCATGAAACACTAACGAAACCGACAATTATTTTTTAGTTCATTTTGATACCACCCGAAGCTAATTGTAAATGAGGTAAAATGGAATTTTGCATTTTATTGCCCCGATTATTCCAAAACGAGAGTACGGCTAGAAGCAACATAAATGATACATGTAATTAATCCTTCCAAATACTTTTAAACACATGAATTTAGAAGAAAGTAGAACACAATAACAAAAGAGGTGGTGGTGTGAGATGCGAGTTATATACCTGGGACGCTCTTGAGACCCTCCTGGCAGCCATAAAAGGCGGCGTTTTTTGCCAAATCGGCTGCTACCTGGCCGATCCTGGACCGGGTTTCCTCGTCCGGCATGTACTGGCTCAGCGTCTGGGTGGCGTTGATCCTAACGTTGTTGATCTTGGTACCGGCAGCCAAGCCGAAACCATAAGAGCTCGAGCCCCAGCCCTTAACCGCCGTCAGATCAGGTGTGTTCCGTTTCAGTGACTCACTTGTTGAGCAAACGTAACCCCAAATCTCCATCTCTCTCTCTCTCAAAGGGAAAAGCGATCGAGATGGCTATGTCTGATCTCTTGGGGAAAACACACTTTTTTCTCTCCCTCTCTCTGACCCCTCTCAAAAGGAAATGCCAAGATGGAAACTTTTGGTTTTCTTTCAATATACATACATCATACATGCGAGTGGAACTGTGGAATGTCCGCAATGCCAGGTAGCAGGGCGTCTCTTCCCTTAGGCGGGCCTAACGGCCTAAGGCCCAGGAAAGAAGACTGCCTAAGGCCCAGGAGAAGGGGAAGAAGCCTCCCAATAAAAATATTGGTAATAGTAGATAAAAAAATAAAAAATAAAAAATAATAATAATAATAAGGCCCAATTACACTACGACTAAGCAAAAAAAAAAAAAAAAAAAAAGTGCATCTCTGAGTCTCTCATTTGAAATTCCCATGAAAAAATCAACCTAAGTATGAGGAACACAATGATTTTTACTTTTTATTTAAAAAAAAAAAAAAAAAATTGGTTTATCTCTCATTTGATAGACTCTTCAACTCCCTCGTAGGAAAACCAACCGTTAGAACTTTTAATGCCTAACAAGTAACAACACAACGATTTTGTAAAATAAAAGAAAATTGCATTATCTCTTTCTATAGGAGACTCTAGAACTCCACCTAGAAAAACCAACGGCCAAGATCGAACCAAGAGCACAAATCATATTTTTTTCAAAAAAAAAAAAAAAATACAAATCTTTCTCTTTAAACAATCTCTTCAATAAATTACCAAAATCACTCCTTAAAATGCATTGCAATTTCCTACAACAGCTAGAAAGTAGGAGGCGCAGAAGCAGTGAAGCACCAACCAATTTTCACCTCCGGCCTCTCCCTTCACTGCCTTCAGCAAGCTCGCAGAGCACCCATTAAAGACGGTAACCTATTTGTATCTTGATTCTTGCATCTTCATTCGTGTCTGACAAGAGAGTTTTCTTCTTTTTTATAACCATAATGGATATATTCATTTCAAACTTTCCCTTGTCAGAGATAATTATGAAAATATGTGGCTGCGACAAAAAGCCACACTTTTTCTTTGTTTTGCTTCTTTTTTTCTTTTTATAAGTGAGTTTTGCATTGTTTTTCGGTGTTGCACTGTTGCACGTGACTTGGAACAGCACAGTTATGTTTGAAATGTGCCTAACCCTCTTAATGTTGTGTGTTTTAATTTTTAGGGATAAATACTTCGTTGGTACTTGAGTTTTACGTGTTTTTAAATTTAGTACCTCAGTTTTGTTTTGTATCATAGATGGTACCTGAATTAAGGGTAAAAACCCATTTGATACCTTTGTTAGATTTTCCGTCTGAATTTTAACGACTCGCCACGTGTCAACCGCTGAGATTGACACGTGGCACTACATAAAAAAAAATTAAAAATTGAAATCTTTAGAAAATGATTAAAAGTAATAAAATTTTAAAAAAAAAATTAAAAAAAGAAAAAAGAAGAGGGGTGACTGAGCCACCCCCTTGGCCGGTCTGACCGGTCTGGGGTGGCCGAACCACCCCCCCTCACAGTTGAAAAAAAAAAAAAAAAAAAAAAAAAAAAAAAATTGAAGGGTTTTGGCCCTAGGGGGTGGCCGAACCACCCCTAGGGCCACGGGGGTGGTTCGGCCACCCCCAGACCGGCCGGTTCGGCCACACCCAAGGGCTAAAACCCATTCAAAAAGAAATTGAGGGTTTGCCCTTGGGGTGGCCGAACCACCCCCATGGGCCACGGGGGTGGTTCAGCCACCTCAGTCCGGCCTGTATGGGGGTGGCCGAACCACCCTCGTGGCCCTAGGGGGTGGTTCGGCCACCCCCTAGGGCCAAAACCCTTAAAAATTTTTTTTTTTTTTTTTTTTTTTTTTCAACTGTGGGGTGGCCGAACCACCCCCTATGGGGTGGTTCGGCCACCCCAGACCGGTCAGACCGGCCAAGGGGGTGGCTCAGCCACCCCTCTTCTTTTTTCTTTTTTTAATTTTTTTTTTAAATTTTTATTATTTTTAATCATTTTCTAAAGATTTCAATTTTTAATTTTTAATTTTTTTTTATGTAGTGCCACGTGTCAACCTCAGCGGTTGACACGTGGCGAGCCGTTAAAATTCGGACGGAAAATTTAACAGAGGTACCAAATGGGTTTTTACCCTTAATTCAGGTACCACCTATGATACAAAACAAAACTGAGGTACTAAATTTAAAAATACGTACAACTCAGGTACCAATGAGGTATTTATCCCTAATTTTTATAAAATAGTATTATCTTTTTCTTTCAATACAAACTTAAATTAACAAATTAATATTAGACATATAAAAGGATAATATACGTTGTATAATTAGCTACTAATTGTTAATCATTACGGAAACTTGTTTTTTATTATGCAGGCCACTCAAAAGTCTTAAATTATCTTATTATTTGATAAATCAGGTTCAATTATACTTTCATGATTTTTTTTATTTACAAATATTTTTAATAAAAAAATATATGCTACAAATATGTATTGGATATAAAAAATTTTAAAAATAGAAGAATAAAAACGTTTAATTGAATCTAGACAAATTTAGTAGTAGCAATATAACATTGAGTCTTCAAAGCCAAAAATAATAATTTTTAAATTAAATATAATATAAAAATTAAATTATATAATATTTACATATATAAGAAGGCTCGTCTAAAATTATCGCCTTAAGCCTCACAAAATATATATATATATATATATATATATATATATATATATATATATATATATATATATATATATATATATATATAATTGAAAATGAAATGATAAAAAAACTTGAATATAAAAAATGAATTTTAATTAAATAAAAAAATTTAAATTAATTAATATTTAATTTTAAATAAAATAACTCACTTAAACTTCTCGCCTAAGGCCCCAAAATATGTTGAGCCGGCCCTGGCCTGCCAAGTAGCTAGTCCAAACTAACTCTTAAATTAGTCATTATTATATATAAATATCAAATAGTTGTTAGAACTACACGTCAGCATCATAAAATAAATATCAATGGCGGATTACAAGACCCAACCGTGAGATCAGGCGACCCACGATGGGTCACACCGTTGGGTGGGTTAAATTCACCCATACCATATATTTATTTTTTAAGAAAAAAATGTGGGCATTTTAAGAATTTCACATTTCTTCCTTAATATTTAACAGAAAATTTTAACAGATAAGTGACATTGCAAAAAAGTAAAAATTTGATATAGTAAATCGAGAGATTGTGAAATTTAAGAGGACATTGCAAAAGGAGTGACAATTCAAGAGGTAAGTGAAGTTTTTCCTAATTGTGAAAGAAAAATAAAATATATAACATTTTTCCATACAGGATAATCCAAAAAAAAATATTTACACCCGTAATATTTCTTTGCAACGAACGTGTACAGAGAATGCCCCTCCCTGTTGTCATCTTTTCAACTCAAGACAGTATAAACTATTAAAGTCTAAAGACAATGGATTAAACTAAGGGATAACTACCTCACGCAACCCCAAATTGGCTTAAGTGGTGATGGCTTTGTTTGGACTTAATGGAATGGCATTCTCATCACATTTCAAATTTGAATGTTTTTTTTGGTACAAATAATTCTTTTGGGCAACACTTGCGGCAAAGTCGAATCTTACTTGATCCGTGTGGAGTGCCGTACACAAGTTTTGAGTTTACTTTTAAGAGATGATACACGAAGTGACCCTACATTAAAAGATTTGGTTAAAAAAAAAAAAAAGATAATTATCACAATTTATTTCTATTACGATTATAACTGTCTATAGAGAAAAACGTACCTCTTGGAGGCTGTTAGGATGTGCATATCCAATTTCGAATATGAGTTGAGCTAGAGATTATCAAAATTCCTATCAAATTTAGGAATAGGTATTTTTACAAATTCTGTTAAATTCTGACCAATACTTAAATCCTAACAATTTTTTTTTTTTTTTTTAAGAAAAAAAAAAGAAAAAAAAAAAAGCATTTTGAGAATTTTGATAGAACTTATCCAAAAATTCTAATGAATGGTTGAAATTAAAAAAAAATTGAAAAATAGCTACTCTAAATTAATACTTTTTAAAACTTATGTAGATTTTTACAAAAGTGATAAAAGATCAAAAGTTATAAGCAAAATTCATTCAAATTTTTATTTATCGAGAATACGAGGGCGGGTGCTAATCGGCAAGATTAAGAGAATATATATAGGAGTAGCAATTTGAGATGATGTCTCGGACAGATACAAGCATTGAAGTAAACTTTAATATAACAGAAAGGTACATAATATTATTGGAAATTAGTGCTTTGGTGTATGTTGCAATGTGACAAAAGTTTAAAATTCATCCGTTGCTTTAGCATTATGGTCTAATTATAATCAGTAATTCCAACGAAAAATTATATATTATCATATATAGTTCAAGACTAAGTAAGTTGATAGAGCTGATATATCATTCGAACGGGCCAAAGGCTCTTATCACATCTTCTGGTTTTTTATAAACGGTCGACTTCAGATCTGCACAAGGCTAATGCTTCTCTGCTCTCTCAAGACCTGCAGACTTAAAGATTTCCTTCAGTTCGGCTACCTCGGCTTTCAATGCCTTGAACTCCAGTTCATGACCCTGATCAACCTTCTTTTCGCCACGAATTGATCGCAAGACAGCCTTATAAAACAATGTTCCACCTGCAAATGCAGTAGAAACCAACAATGAGTATTGTACAAGAAGGGAAAACCTAGCAAAAGACTCGAGCATCAATGCAAGCCACCCCCACCCCACGGTCCATGGGGGTGGCCGAACCAAGCCACGGTAGCCACCCCTAATTTTTTTGAGAATTCAACACGTGTATGTGGGGTACTTTTGAAAAGTTTGTACCGAAAAATGCACGTACAATGCACATGAGCCATTTTCCATCAAAGAATACGGAAATGGCTAACGGATGGATTACATTGAAAATTTTAAAAACTTTGTTGAGGTACATTGCCAATTTTTAAACGTTTAAGGCAAGAGTGAAAAAGTTGTAAAACTTTGGAAGCGTAAAATGTATTTTTCCTAATTTTTTTTTTATTAAGAGTATAACACATGTCCTCATTTTATTGGCACTAACATGACACGCTAACGAAACCGCCAATTGTTTTGACGGAATTTGATTACAGGAAGTATATTGTTATTTTTGCATATCTAAGAAACTTTTGAGTTCATTTTAATACCACGTCAAGCTAATTGTAAATGAGGTAAACCAAATGGATTGATTTTACATTTTTCCCGTAAAAAAAAAAACTTGTTGAGTTTAAGAGCAAATTTTGTACAGTGAAAATACGCACAGGGTACTAATAAATCTACAACTCCAGAGAAATAGTGAAGAAAAAAGGAATTTAATTGCCAATCCAAAAAATATTGCTCCGATTATTAATCCAAAACGAAAGTACGGCTAGAAGCAACATAAATGATACATGTAATCCTTCACATGAATTTAGAAGAAAGTAGAACACAAACAAAAGAGGTGGTGGTGTGAGATGCGAGTTATATACCTGGGACGCTCTTGAGACCCTCCTGGCAGCCATAAAAGGCGGCGTTTTTTGCCAAATCGGCTGCGAGCTGGCCGATTCTGGACTGGGTTTCCTCGTCCGACATGTACTGGCTCAGCGTCTGGGTGGCGTTGATCCTAACGTTGTTGATCTTCGTACCGGCAGCCAAGCCGAAATCATAAGAGCTCGAGCACCAGCCCTTAACCGCCGTCAGATCTGGTGTGTTCCGTTGCAGTGACACACTTGTTGAGCGAATGTAACCCCAAATCCCCATCTCTCTCTCTCTCTCTCTCTCTCTCTCTCTCTAGCTCTCTCACACACACAAAAGGAAAAGCGATCGAGATGGCTATGTCTGATCTCTTGGGGAAAATACATTTTCTTCTCTCTCTCTCTCTGATCTCTCTCAAAACGAAAAGCCAAGATACCAACTTTTAGTTTCCTTAGGCGAAATGGTAAAGCATCAATTCTTACAATATACGTGCATGCGAGTGGAACTGTGGAATGTCCGCGCATGCTTTAAACATGGCAACTCGTCCGGAACAAAGATTGCACGTGCCGAATGGCCCGAATTATTCCCAAACTAAAATGCATAAAAATAAAAAATAAAAAAATGTTACCATTTATACATAAGAGTAATGTTGGGAAAATAATCGGCCCCAAAGACACGTAGGCCTAAAGTAATATCAAGGGCCCAACCCATTAGGTTGGTCCGTCCAGATTAGACTTAAGTACAGGATCCATCGTTACCTTCAAAAAGGACTCTTATCCTGAGTATATCGTGATAGACTCATATCCCATCAAATATGGGATAAAGTATCTAATAGTATGACATCAGATGAAGAGATAATGTCCTATTTAGTTTAGACTCTACTACCCAATTCAAATTCTATGAAGATAAGCCTAAAGACTCCTAATCAGATTATGCTCCACGCACTCCAACAGTTTCATAACTGTGGACTGTGAACCTATAAGTAAGACTACAACGTCAGGTATTTGAGATATATTCTTTAAGTTCTGAGATTTCTAATTCTCCCTAAAAGTCATAAAGTTTGTACTGACTTAGTCATCCGAGGCGAGCGATTATTAAGGAAGACGACGAATTACAAGACAATACGTCACCGTACCAGAAACTGTACTAACAAATAATAATGCCAGAAAAAATATTTCTATCTTCTTATCATCCCGCAATGTGCAATGCCTGGTAATTAGTCCAAACTAACTCTTAAATTAATTATTGTTAAAAATAGATATCAAATAGTTAGTTGAAACTACACATCAATATTATAAAATAAATATCAACGGCGAGTCACCAGACCCAGCTATGGGATCTGGTGACCCATGTTGGGTCACACCGTTGGGTGAGTTAAATCCACCCATACTATTTTTTTTTTTAAAGAAAAAAAAAATAGGGCATTTTGAGACATTTAACTATTAAAGTTGAATAATATTCTACTTTTTTTGAAAAATAAATCATATTTTATATAACTTTTTAAAATTTTTTCAAATTTTATCTCACAAAGTCAAACTTCGTAATTCGTGCAGTGTATTCGAATAATATTCGGATTCAATACCCAAACGCACCATTACATTCTTACGTTACGATTTAACAGAAAATTTTAATAGGTGAGAAAAATTACAAAAAAGTAAAAGTTCGATATAGTCAATTGAGAGGTTGTAAACTTTGGGAAGACATTGCAAAATGGGTGACAATTCAAGGGGTAAGTGAAGTTTTCCTAATTGTCAAAATTAAATGGATTGTTTTAAGCAATTGGATCAAATTTGAATAAAGTAGCTGATTTTGGACCACAAATAGGAGGAAATGAGAAAGAAGCAAACTGGAGCTAGGCCGCTGCCTTCAGTTTTATGCTTGATGCCTTGATCTTGGTTTTCCTTTCACTCATATTCACAAGCCAAATTTCACGTCCTCGAAACTGAGGAAATTGGGGGATGACGGGCATCAGTTCGAGCCTGATGAAGCGTTATAAAATGGGGAAAACTGAAACAGAGGTTTTGACGACACTAATTACCGATTCGCACAGGAAAAGAGAGACCAGTTGTCTTCAGAAATGAAGCAAAGTGGGAAAAATTCATGATTAAATTAGAGCATACTTTGTTCCCGGATAATTAACCCATCATACAGAGCATGTCCACAGGCATAGCTACGAAAGATATACACAAGTAACACAAACACCAACATCAGCGTGCCAGATATGCACCACCTTCTGTAAAATACACGTTTAAAGATCAAGTAGGACTGAAATGTACACGGCACAACTTATTTACTGCATAAAACTATCATTCAGTTTAAATATTTAGTAGTTTCAGAAAATAGTTTTCATTAGTTCTCCTACATGACCAAGGTGCAGCAAGAATGAGCTACATAAACACCAATTGCAGTGAATAAAAAGCAACTGTTCTCTACCTTGGGCAAGCCCCATGCAGACATGAGTCCAAGAGAATCATTTTTAAGGGGCAAAGGGTCGCACCTTATTGACAAGTGCAACAATATTGTTAGTCTAAGAGAGGTCTCTTTTGCAAAGCAAATTAGAATTGCCGGATGCTGGACAGTGAGTGTGTCGATTAAGAAATAGGCCAGAGATTACAGAGATGAAAATTAATAATCCTTTTCCCAATTGAGGTTTGAAAGGATGAATAATCCTAGTGCAAATGAAAATTAAGGTAAAAGAGGGTGGCTCTTAATCTCTTCTACACACAAATATGTGCTCAAATATATACACGCTCATCACAAGGTAAAAAGTTCAATTTGGTCCAATATGCCACAAGATCATAAAAACCAACTGAAATGCTATGGTCATTAGCAGCAAACACTAAGTACATCTAAGGAGCTATGTCGCCATATGGAGCCACGACGAGCCCTGGACAACTCATCATGGAATATAAATAAAAAATAAATAAACAAAAATAGTAATGAAAAAAGCTACACAGTCCATAAGAACAGAGAAGATTCCACAAATTGATAAGCTGATATAGTGGAAAAGAAAAGGAATTGATGACTAGATACTAGATAAAAGAAGGTCCAAGATAGAGAGAAATGATACGCCACCATGAACTCTTATATTATTATATACTTGTTAGGAATTCAATGAGATCATAACATGGTATTATGAGATAAACTCAATTCAAAAAAATTGAAGTCTATAGATTTAGGCCCAATTATATTATAATAATCAATTATATTTATGACTTTTTTTTAATGTGAAACTCAATTTATTTACATTTACACATGTATACTCGATATATCTTAGTCTCAAAGAAAAGGAAAAAAAAATTGATCTTTTCTTTCACATGCTTGGCTAAAAGCTACGAACAAGGGGATCTAGCCATGTGGATATCACATGGGCACCCTATGAACTTTTTGCCATCCACTTCTTATCAAGTGGATAGTAGATTCCCACTATAATTCCTCCACTTTTTCTTGTTTTCATCCATCAAACTAATGAGGCTATGATCTGTTCTTTGGAAAGCTGCTACTCACCAAAAATTAAAATTTGCTATATTTTACAAATGCTATGAATATTCTCGTTTTCAAATTTTTAAAGGAAAAATCATAATTATTCCTTAAGTTTTTATCTTATTTGAATTTAGTTATTAAGTTTCTAATTTCAAGAATATGGTCTTTAGGTTTCGCACAAATTTTAAATAGGCATTTCTATCACTTTTTTCTCAAAATTAATAATTTGTCGAATTTCATGTGTGTCTCAATTGACACATCAGCATCCATATCAACACCTAATATTAATGCAGATAAATGCAATATCATTAAGCGCCAAGTCATTCATATATATATATATATATATATATATATATATATATATATATATATATATATCTTCTCTTCTTCGTCATTTTAATCTTTTAGATTTTAATATTAAATGAAAAACCGTTAACTTGATCTTAATTATTTCTCGAATCATTAACTTAATAAAAACAGATATGCTGAGTATTCTAACCAAACTACTTGATCGATTGTTTTCCAAACTACTCACCACCTACCTAACCAAATTTCAAATGCACTTTTGGTTGGTATGCATTTTTGCTTCTCTCATTTTATTTGTGAAAATCATGTAGATTATCTACCAAAAATCTAATTCACCAATTGCTTTCAGTGTGGATGTAATAAAAACCACTCTCTTGGCTATGTTTGTTAAAAACTTGTTGTGTCTTTTTATTTTCTGTTTTAGAATTAACAAAAAACCCAATATATAAAACACCAAATAGTCGCAAAAATATAAAATAAATAACCAGATACCTTTTAAAATTAAAAAAAAAAAAATTACTGATAGAAAATATATTAACAAACATACCAAATACATATTTGATTTCCCACAATATAAATACCGGAAAGCTGATTATATTGACTCCTTATATTAGGAAAAACTTCACTAATAATTCCTGTGATCTTTTATTACTTTTGCAAAAAAGTATTCAAATTTTAAAAAGTATTAATTTAGGATATCTATCTTTTAATTTTTTCAATTTTAATTCTCCGTTAGAATTTTCCATTAAATCCTATCAAAAAATTTCAAATACTCGTGTGTTTATTTTTTTTAAAAAAAAATTATATAATTTTTCAAAGATTTAGGCATAGGTATTTTTGCAAATTCCATTAAATTCTTACCAACACCTAAATTCTAATAATATTTTTTCCTAGAAAATAAATTGGTATTTTGAGAATTTTGATAAGATTTAATAAAAAATTTAAACAGAATGTTAAAATTGAAATATGGATACTCTAAATTGATATTTTTTAAAATTTGAGAAAATAAAAGTCGAGAGCGGCCATTGCTTCCATCTCTCTTTTCTTTCCGCGTCGCTTAATAATCAGAGACGGCGAGTTCTATGTTTTCCGTGTTGGCTTTATGTTGAAATTTTAAAGACAGTGACTCAGCATATTCTAGTTCTTTATTTACATCAGCTTCAATTCCCTGCTGCTCAGGTTTTCTAATTTTTCTTTTAAGCCTTTGCATCTTTTCATCAAGGCCATAGCAATAGCTTAACTGTTCCCCCATGATAACTACTTTTCCAAAGGTCTCCATACCTAATATCAAAAAGGCATGAAATTGAGTATTTCATGCTCGACTTGGAAATGAAATCAATCGAAAGGAAACTTTTTGTGACCTGCTTGCTATACATAAATTTCCACGAGAAATGTTCCTTTAGCCAAACAAAGAGCAAGAGAGGAAGAGAGATATCAACATGTTAAGCGAATGGAAAAGAGAGTAATATTTTTTGCTAAGTTGATTGCAGAGCTATTAAACGGGAAGATGCAGTACAGCCAAATATCAATTGGCTATACTATGGACCAATTCAACAAGGCTAAGATGGCATATGCTTCCAAATGGTTGGGAACCATATTGCATCTTAATTTCAGTGCATCTGGAACTTAAATGAAAATTAATTAATATTGTCCTCTTGTCTCATGATTTTATGATATCTTCATTTCTTCTTTAAGGAATCACTAAAAGCATTTTAAATGATTGATGGAAAGGGGACTTTGGATACTTGGTTGGAAAACTAATGCATGAAGATCCATTTTGGCATGCTGTGATTAATAGCCAGGAAAGATAAGTTGACCACAAGCCATGTACCACTGGTGACATGCAGTGACAACTTAATTGACAACACTAAAACAGATGAAGCAGTCTAAGATCATGCAAAGAAAATTTCTAGAGAACCTAGCATCACGCACAGTACAAATGTTGGTCTAATATAGTTAGATATCTGAACAAAAAGAGTCGCATGAAAAACAAATTCCCACTCACAATCAAAACATAGCAGAATATGTGACACCCTACAAAGTTAGTCTCACATTGGGAGGATGAATTGACGATATTGAGTGGGGGGATTATAAAGCCACTCATGAGTCCTAGTTCCACATTGGTTCCTTATTAAGTAAGATTGAAATTTATAAGTGATTCTAACCAGTTGTAACTTGACAAATCTTTTTGAAGTGATAGAGCGGATGAATTGTAACAAATGGTATCAGAGCAATCTAATAACACCATGTCGCGATGAGTGGGGAAGATTGTCAAACCCCCAGAAAGCTAGTCTCACATTTAGAAGATGAATTGCATGCATTGAGTAGGTAGATTATAAAGGTGCTCATGGATGCTAAGTCTCACATTGGTTTTATAAAACGAAAGTTATTCGATATACCTCACTCCAAGCGGATCTCCCACAGGTCGAATTCAATGCTTGTCTTACAGCCCACGTCCAATGCATGATCACATGACCAAGAGCTCTTCTTTGTCACCTAAGAGGCTACTAGAGTTTCCTTAGAATTTCCACACTTCAAATTCTAGAGTTCTTGATGGTTATCCTAGATATTATGGATGTAGAGAGAGGAACAAAAAAAAAAAAAATCAATTTTCTCAGTAATTATTGAGTATTCAACTGAAATGTATGTTCAGTCCTCTTAAAACCAACTTAGTGACTCTCTACTAGAATCCTACGAAGGGAGAAGTTCTAGTAGAGAGCAACTCAAGATAGTAGAGTCCTATTCTAATCGAAATTAGTGGGGAGTTCTCAAATAACCACCTCACCTACAATTTGATCTCAATTAGGATTCTAATTCTACTATCCCATGTAGACGCTACATGGATTAAATAATTTCCAACATGTTTTTTACTAATGTGAGTCTGAGCTTTATACGCGATTATACGAAACTCTAATTGCAGCTTGACTAGCCTGTTTGAAATGATAATGTAGATGTGGCTAGTACTTTCTGTGGGTCCTTACACAAAAGATGCTATAATGACCTAATTGTTGTACTGAGATTATAAAAAATAAAAATAATAAAGGTCCCCTAATAATGGTACAATTATACATTATTCCAGCACCTTTCTGTCATACTTAAGGCAAAGATTTCATCCGTCTTGAACTTCAATTACAACAATATTTCTCAACGAATATTCCTTTAATTTGAGCACTATTCGAAATGATTCAACCAAAAAAACAAAACCAAAGAAGTGAACATATAAAGTCAAAAACAAAAGCAACATTCATACCAGAGAAATTTTGGTGTGCCATGCACTATCATACTTGTTAGTTGTTTCTTGAGGCATTAAGTCTAAAAGACTAGAACAGAAACGTTTCTTTTCTTTTTTTCTCTTAGCGATTAGAAAAGCAAATACCAAACAGAAAGTAAAAAGAAATTCCAGTGATCATCATATCTCCTTTCAAAATAGCTTAGTCTATACAAGGAGTAGTATTATACGTGCGTCAAGAGTTCGGCCGGTGTCCAGCTCTTGACCCACGTGGCATGTCTTTTTTCTTTTTTCTTTTTTTCTTTTTTTTTTAAAAAAAAATCAGAAATAAATGTTGAAAACGCGGGTGGAAAGCATTTCAGATTCACATAAGAAATTTTCCCTCCATTTCCTAAATCTCCCCCACGGACCCACCGGCGCCTACCGACCACCCACCGACCCAGATCGTCCCTCGGCCAACTCTCTATCTCTCTCTTTCTCTCTTTCTCGCGAACCCAAATCTCCCCCTCTCCGGCCACCGTCCCCTCCCCCACCGATCGGCGCCCTCTGACCCACACCGTCCCTCGGCCAGCTCGCTCTCTCTCTCTCTCTCTCTCTCTCTCTCTCTCACGAACCCAGCTGACCAGCACCCACCGATCGACCGGCAGCCAACAACTGACCGACCCTCTCCCAGCTCTCTCTCTCTCACCCAACAAATCCAGGAGCTCGTTGTTCTATTTCTGCAAATCAACCTCAAGCAGGGGAAAAAAAAAATATTCAAGCAAACTCTTCCTCTCCCTTTCCTCTCTCTTGAGTTCTGACACGTGCACTTCACTTCCTCACTTTGATGTTGGTAGATGCTGGTAGATAATGGGTTGATGGGTTGGGCTGGGTTAGCCTCTGGATTATCAATTCATAATTTTAGTTTAAGAAAGTCTGCTTTTTTTTGTTCGATACTCTAATGCTGTAAATTTTCCTGTATTGTTGGATTATTTAGTTTGAAAAGATAATGTATTTCTCAAATTCTTCGAATTGGCTTACATGGGAGATGGGGGGGCACTATCCACTATCATGATAAAGATGGATTTATCATGCGTGTAAATTGTGAACAGAGACTCTATAGGTTCTGAGATTTTATTGCAGACAAACTGAGGGCTTGATGACATTAATTAATTTCTTTGAATTCAATTCCTGGTGAAGTGCAAATTGGAGAGTTGTCATTAATTAATTAATTAATTAATTTTTTTTTTCTTGCAGATTGTTGCACCATCTGTGGCACTATTTAGAGCTTTGAATCTTACCTGGTATGGCATTTGTTATAATAAAAATCAAAAGCATATATCATGCTTTCTATTATAGATGCTTTTGAAGAATGAATATAACATTGTTTTTATTTGCATATAAAGAATGAATATAACTTTTTTTTTAACTTCTTGATGTGTGAAACTTTAACTTGGAGGTTGTTCCGGGAAAAAGAAGAAGAAGAAAACATAGCATATTAGACCTCCTCTGCACATACCGACCTTGTGATACCATTTCAGCATCACTTACTCTCCAAAATGCTGATTTCGTCAAAAGATGAGGTCCTTGTAGCCATTAATTGAACCTAACATTTTTAATATGTTAGGGTCACGTTTATTAACGATTTAAGTTTGTTTTGATAATATTGAAGTAGTAGCTATGTATGAGTCTTATGTTACTAATATGTTTGAGAAATTATTCTGTTAATGCAGGTTTTTGAATTCTTTAAACATTCCTCTGTCTGTGGAAACTGATTGTGTATTTACTGCACCTATATTCTCTGCATTTGTCTCATGGGCTACTTGCTTTCTGACAAAGGTATGTATTCTAACTGAAAGGTGTGTCCTCAGAATTTGGACTTTATCCTTAGCTTTGATGATAATCTTAAATCACTCTCACCTTTACAGGAAGTCAGCTTTGATGCTAACTTGGTTGAAAGTGAAGGGGTTGCTGATTTGATGACTTGGAGAATATACATAACAAAAGCTGCAGTTTTTTTTTTTTGTTTATCTTGAAGCCCTTTTGGCTTACTGGTTTTCAGCTTAACTTTGGGGGCAGATTGTTGGCGGTGGATGTAGAGGCTGTTAGTAACCATTTTTGTGTGTTAGAACGGTTGAGGGTGTACACATTCTTTGGATTCTGTTTTGTTGAGAAATGCTTTTATAGGTGGTGTATATTTTGAATATTCCTTGCAATATAGTGTAGTGTTTAGGAGACTTGTTTGTTTCATGGAGTTTCTAGCTAAAAACAGCTAGAGTGCATTGTACTTCATTGTTGATATATGAAACATATTTATCTTTAAAAAAGAAAGAAAGAAAGATATATGATTGTTGATAAAGATGCATTTACATTATGCAAATTCTGTTAACGACGGAAATAATAACCACGGCTTGAAATTCATCACACCATTACTTGACCAGAATAGTGATTACTGACAACAAACAAAAATTCTTCATTATAATAGTAGTTCATTAACTGGCCAACCAAACATCCAAGATGCATTCAACATAAGCAAAAGCAAGAAGATTCATTGTTGGACCATCAAGACAACCTAAAATTAATTTCCCAAAGCAGAAAGCAATATGTTCCTATTAAAACAACATTGGTCTTATTTTATCTCTAAACACTTAAAATTGCAATATTTCATACAGCATTCCTGGAAGTGAGGCCCCTAAAATATTAGGCAATTGATATTTTTAATACATTACACAATTTAAAATAATCACATCCTGTACAAATTTCACTATAATGACATCCAACAACACTTGTAGTGCTTATCCATTATCCAACATTACAACATAAAAATTTCACTATATCCTAGTGACATATAATGCTATAAACAAAATTAAAAAGGCTTAAACAATATGATATTGTTTCGTCATCGATCGGTACTTCTCTTTTTCAACCGCCAACTTCATTCGACATTCAGCAACTTCTATTCTCATTTCTTCCTTGCACTTGCATTTCTCTTTTTTTATTATATCGCTCTTCACAACTGCAGCCTGTAGCCTTTCTTTTTCATCTTTTAGGCACATGTATTTATCTTTCAATCGGTTCAAAACTCTTTCGCCATGCTCACATATGGAAGGATCATTAACCCAAAGTTGTCATCTAATCACAGATGGAATTCTGCAAAAGCACAAAGGAGCTCTGTCACTCATCTTCATTTACTAGCAAATAAGATAATCATTACACACACCAAAAAAAAAAAAAAAAATCAAAAGAGGGCATAAAAATGTCCATTTACAGCACAATCCTCCATTTTTGGCTGACTGCTTAAACCTTCCTACACCCATTTAAAGAAAAAACTTACAAATTAAATCATACCTTATTGTCGCCCCCCACCTCCACCATCCCACTCACAAATTGATTGCTGGTTGCTACAACAACATTGGCAACAATTTCTAAAACTGAGTTCTGGGAGTACTAACAAAAACCTAAACCAAGCAAGACCCAACAATCAAAAACTCAAGAAACCAAAAAGAAAAAAAAAAAAACTCAATACCCCCATCTTCAAGTAATTCTTGAGATCATAATTTTATATTTAGTTGTCATGTACATAATTAATGTGTATCATGGTATAACATGGGTGAATAGAATATGGGGGGGGTATCACTGAATGCCATTAAACTTCTTAATTGAAAAAGTTATCAACTTAAATATGAAGAAATGAGATTCTGTAGAAATTAGTTTTATCAGTTCCTACATTAACCTTGCACCACATTATGAGCAGAATAAACCATTTTTAGCACAAAGAAGAAAGCAATTTTTTGTTAATGATATTATAGCAAGAGCAATGGATTCAGCCTAGTGGTGCACATTTGGTAGCATAGAGACATAACTTCTACATCTAAGTCTAATGACCTTAAATTTTCCATTTGAGATTAATGTAAAACATGGGTGAATAGAATATGGGGGGGTATCACTGAATGCCATTAAACTTCTTAATTGAAAAAGTTATCAACTTAAATATGAAGAAATGAGATTCTGTAGAAATTAGTTTTATCAGTTCCTACATTAACCTTGCACCACATTATGAGCAGAATAAACCATTTTTAGCACAAAGAAGAAAGCAATTTTTTGTTAATGATATTATAGCAAGAGCAATGGATTCAGCCTAGTGGTGCACATTTGGTAGCATAGAGACATAAATTCTACATCTAAGTCTAATGACCTTAAATTTTCCATTTGAGATTCCTCATCAATGATCTTTAATTTGTTAAAACCGAATCCATTAGACCAAAATAACTACATGGCTTTAGTGACATATTTCCAATGTGGGCTTAAATCTGTGCAACTTTTTGTCATTATTAAGAGACTCAATTAACAAAATTTGTAGAAGATTAAATTAACACCTCAAGGTACAGATTTTGATGTAAACACAAACAATTAGTATATCCATGATTCCATAGTTCCAGGGACCAAGAAATACAATGCATTCTGGCCAATTCAAAGGCAAATCAGCTTAGTCAACAAACAGACCAGAATAAAATGGAGAGGAAATCAACAAAGAAAGCATGAAGTTCCCAACATTTTCAAATCCCCATGACAGAATACAATGAATGAAATAGAAACCATGTATAGTTTATGTATTCAAATGAAAGTAAGGATAAGAAACAACAAAAATTCTCCACTCTTTGGCTATTCGGTCAACACCAAACTACTCCTCAATGTTTCATCGATTCCTCAACAAAACATCTAAAAATCACAACCAACAACAACTCTCAAATCACACAATCCATGATCCAAATCCCATAAGCTAATCAGAAAACCTATTCAGTTTCTCTACCCAAAAGATTTTTCAATACCTAGTAACCTCAACATAAAAAAGAAAACAAAAACCCATTCAGTCTTTCTACAGAAAAACCCTCCACAAAACAAACCCAGAATTTATTCTCAAATTATCCAAATGAAATCAATAATTTCCAATACTAGTACCCAAACCGAAACTTCCCATAGACAACACTTCAACCCATTCGGCCATCTAAACAATTTACAACACAATTTCTCAAAAAAAAAAAAAAAAAAAAAAAAAAAAAAAAAAAAAAAATCTCGCCCATGAATGGCCATCCTCCCAGCCGAAAGCCCCAAACTTGATCAAACTTTGTTCCAGAAAATCAGTTTACAACGTCTAAAGTTTCATACTTTATAGCAAAAGCGGCCAAGAAAAGAAACAAATAGCCATTAAAGTAATTAAAATACTTCTAAATAGGCATTTGATGATAAACTCCAGTACTTCATCAACACTAGTTTCCATTAACACAAGAAGATTACTCTACAAAGGAAAAAAATAAGAGATTTTTGTCATAAGAGATTAAGAAATACCTCCTCTGGAATCCCTTCTGCTCGTAGACGGCGCTCGGGCTGCTGGGTCCGAGAGAGAGAGAGAGAGAGAGAGAGAGAGGCGCTCGGTCCAGTTGGGTTCGAGAGAGAGAGAGACCTGGGCGAGGGACGGTCGGTGGTTGGGCGCCAGTTGGTTGGTCGTCGCCGGTTTGCTGGGTTCGGGAGAAAGAGAGACAGAGAGCTGGCCGAGGGACGGTGTGAGTCAGTGGGCACCAGTCGTTGGGCGGTGGGCGGTCGGTTGTCGCCGGTGGGTCGATGGGAGAGGGGAAGGTGGAGAGGGGGAGATTTGGGAAATAGGGGGAAATTTTCTAATGTGAATCTGAAATGCTTTCCACACGCATTTTCAATGTTTATTTCTGATTTTTTTTTTTTTTTAAAAAAAAAAAGAAAAAAGAAAAAGGACGTGTCACGTGGGTCAACAGTCGGACACCAGCCGGACTCTTGATGCACGTATAGCTTCCAATAAGGTGCTGGATTTGTGGGGGGAAAGAAAAGTGTAATCAGATATAAATGAGTCCTTTAGAAATTGACATTTGTTAATCATAATATTTATGTCATCTTAAAGAATAACCAAAACTTCATACATTACATACTAAAACCAAAGTAGAAAAATAAATAAATAAATAAATAAAGAAGTAGAAGAAATATATATATATATATATATATAAAAAGCTGTTTGTTTGGTAAGTAATTGTGTTGTGGAATATTTGTGTATTGTATAGTAAAAAGTGATTGATGTGATATAAAATTTAAAAATATTTTATAGAAAAGTGAAAAAAAAA
This sequence comes from Alnus rubra, assembly GCA_028654335.1. Taxonomy (NCBI): domain Eukaryota; kingdom Viridiplantae; phylum Streptophyta; class Magnoliopsida; order Fagales; family Betulaceae; genus Alnus; species Alnus rubra. The sequence continues at coordinate 1,459,852 of JAJPGS010000001.1, read as the reverse complement.
AAAAAGAAAAAAAAAATTGTTTTGTAGTGGGTTTTTTTATTTGAATAGTAATAAAATATAATTGATGTGATATAAAAAGTGTAAAAAAGTTAGAATGTTTTTTATTTTATATTTTTAAAAGAAGTGAAAAGAAATAGAGGGAGAATGAAAGTGGGTTGCCAAACTAGCTCGGAAGCTTTTTGCGATGACAAAGTGGAGTCTTGGAAACTGAACCTGGTCAAGTCAGTTGTTTGACCTAAAACTTAATTTCCCCTTTTCCACAAAATGGTTTCTGAGAAACTTGGATTAATTGTAGTTTTATCCCATATGGGGTTGGTGATTGTTGCAGGCTTGCAATTAAGACTAATTATTTTTTTTATTTTTTTTTTTTAAGGATGGGAAATTATTAAATTGCTTGCACCAACTAGATTGACTCGCAAAGATAAGTCATACCTTTTTTTGAATTTAAAAGTTTTATAATTTTGATAAAACACGTGAATCAAAAAATAATTAAAATTTATGCATTTCTTTAGACCGGCCGGCCTAGGGTGGCCGAGCCACCTTCATGGCCCTTTCGGGTGGTTCAGCCACCCCCAATGGTCAAAACCCTCACAAATTGTTTTTTTTTTTTTTAACTTTTTGATCATAGGGGTGGCTAAACCATCCTCAGGCAAACCAAAGAAGTAGAAGAAATATATATATTAAAAAAATAAAAATAAAAAAATAAAAAAATAAAAAAGGAGAAACAGGAACTCACTTGATTGGATGATTCAGTGGAGAAGATGAAACTGCTCTCTATCGTTCTCTAATTCTCTTTAGTGGTGTCGGTGAAATGAAATTCCAGAGCCATGAATGAGTGTTTGTTTCGACTATAATTCTGAATAATATTTTATTTTTTAAAATAGTAAATTTATATTTTATTTAATTTTTTAAAAATTTATTTCACAAAGTTAAACTTTTACAATTAATTTAAATAACATTCTAATTCAATACCCAAACAAACCTTCCATGCACAGCAAAGTTAAAAAGCTCGAAGAGTAGGTAGCTTTTTGTAATGACAAAGTGGATTCTTGGAAACTGAACCTTGTCAAGTCATGTTGTTTGACCAACTCAAGTCTCTTTTCATGACCAACAAATTTGGTAACTGCAAAGTCCAAGAGGACAGGGCCGATCTTTATGGGTTGAAATTTTTTTTTTTTTAACGGAAACGTAATCTATCTTTGATGAATAGCCCAAGGCTTACAACTTGAAAATAAGGGACAAACCCCTCATTTTCTAAACCAGAAGGATCTGGCTTAAAAAACAGATGTTTAAGCAGAAATACAATTTTTACAAAAAAGTCATTTGAGTCTCTTTTACATTAACGCTCACTTTCTAAATAAAGAGACCAGATCTAGCAATTAGCCACCAAATATTCCCGTAAAAATTGAACCCAACACAAGCAAACTGTGACCCAAGAAAAGAGAAAAAAACATACGACACTGAAGCAGAGACCCCCCAAAACAGGCTGCCGGCAATGGAGGAGAAGGGCCAAGAAACCGGACGACGGCACGTGAGGGACACGCGCCAACACCGGCGCCACCCAGACAGAAAACCGACGCCGGACGACCGAAAACCGCCGAGATCGGCCTGAAAAAAGCAGCGCGTGGCCCACATGCGCACCAAACAGCAGATAGCCCACTGGCGCGTGGGAACCACGCGCCGGTCACCGGCGACCGACAGGGTCGGATCTAGCGGCGGCTGGGGCGGAAGGCGACGGAGAACGCGGCTGGGTGGCGCATGTCAGTCAGAATTGGGCGAGGATGAGCAGATCTGGCTTCCAAAATCTGAAGAAACCAAGGTGAAAGAACGGGCCAAAAAAACATCCCGCCGACGACACGAACACTCGGCCAATCCCCCAAAGAAGACACCTTGAGATGAGAAATCCTGCCAAACAAAAGAAAAACAAATAAATAACGACACATAAAAGCCACCATAGCCTAGAAAGGCTAGGGGAAGACTAGCCTCCACCGGATCTAGCCGGGAGGAACAAAAGCTTCATAACCCTAAAGGTTAGGAGACAAACTAACCCCACTGAACCAACTCAGGGGGAACAAAAACTCTCTGACTCACGAGGAGTCAGAGGGAAATCACCACCGAGAGGGGGAGGCAAGAAAACCACCCCCTCCCGAAGAAAACCAAGCTCTCAAGACTTTTTTCTCTCTAGGGTTTTTTTGATAATTCTTCGCGGATGTTGAGTTGATACTTTTTGGGTTGAAATTTAGTCAAACCACTCCGTCTTTTAATTATTTTTTTTTTCTCTCACTTATTCTAAAAGTCAAATTTAATACATTTCACTTTTTACATTGTTTCAATTATTTTTTATTATTATTCAAAAATAAAAAAAAAATCATTACAAAATAAATTTTTTTCACTTTTCTATAAAACAATAATTTTAAACTTGCTTATATTTTACATCACATCAATAATTTCTTACTACTATTATATTAGAGAATAAAAAGCCGGTAGCAGCATATCAAGAATATCTCATTGATTTCCTCTCCAATATCTTTCCTTATTTTCCTACTTGATTTTCTCAATATTTCCCACTTTAATATTTCCTGATTGTATCCCATGATTAGTGGGATGTGCTCCCCTCTCTTAGCGTATATATTCATATCTTTTGTAATCAAAAGCACTCTATAAAATAAGAAGCAATGTAGCATTTTCTCTCTTTTGTGTTCTCCTCTTCTTCCCTTCTATCTCTTCTATTTTATTTTATATGGTATCAGAGCCATCTGGCTAACACATCACGATCTTAGTTTCTTCTTCGCTGTAGCACACTCTTTCAGCCATTTTATCAAACACGTCTCACCCATCATATGGTTCTGCCTAAAAACAGAGCTTCATCTTTGCCACTCCCAACATCCTAACTCCATCCACATAGAAACTCTCCTAGCTTCTAATCGATCTCAGTTTTCATTTTCATTTCCCAAAATTTTCTCTCTTTCACTCAAAAAAAAAAAAAAAAATGTATATCACCAATCCTTTGCCGCCGCCGCCACCACAGAGGGCCGTGCCACCACCATGAGATCTCCGGCATCCTCTAACCAACGAACACACCTTCATCTTTGACAGCCCAAGTTGCCGACCTTCCAGTCTCTGCCAACGACTCACTGCACGAGTCGCCTCCATCAACCTTAGACACACCATTGTTCCCAGTCCAAGCGTCTCTCTTCCGGCCCCTTCTCGGGCGGCTTCTTCGACCAAATCTTCCACCTCTAGCGGCTGTGAATCCTCCAGTTTTGGAGTTTCTTTGGTTTTTGCTTCCTAGTTCCTATCGTGTTTTTATATTTGTCTTGTTTCTTTTTTCTTTTTTTTCCTTTTTGTATTTTATTGTATTAGAGAAGATGCTAGAAAGCCAAGTTGAAAAAAGAAAAAGAGGCCCATTGTTGGCCCACTCTCAAATCTCTTACTTATGGTAATGTTTAAAACCCAAGCTTCTAAAGTCATTTGGCTCTCTCTCTCTTTCTTTCTAATTTAGCCTTGTGGTACAGTTAAAAAGCCCAGGCTTCTCTTTTATATTACTGGCTCTGTGGTAATGTTTTAAAACCCAAGTCTATCTTTAATTTCTTTTGGCCCATAGTTGGCTTTATTTTTTTGCCTTTGAGGTACAGTTTGCAAACCGGGCCAACACACCCACAAAAAAAAAAAAAAAGGTTTCATGATGATGATCCAAAGCAGAAGACAAACTAAAGGAAGTTAGAGAATAAAGAGCTGTTGCAACATATCAAGAATATCTCCTTGATTTCCTCTCCAATATCTTTCCTTATTTTCCTACATGATTTCCTCAATATTTTCCACTTTAATATTTTCTAATTAAAGTGGACCTGTTATGGAAAGAATTGCGCTATTCTGGAAGGCAGTCGCAGAAGACCGTCTGGATGACGCTAACTTCCGTCCGGATGCTCCAAAGCCAGAATTCAAATTTGGTCAGAATTAGGTTTTTTGTAATCCTATAAATAGAAGGCTCTAGGCTTGTAAATTGTATGAATTCTATATTGAATTCCATAGTGCTTAGAGAGGGTGTTTATGGAGAATTGAAGATCCGCTAACTCTCAAGCCGTTGTCGGTGTGTGCTCAATAGTTCGTGTGAAGTCTATCTTAGGGATCGACCCTAAGGTAAAGGAATCCATCAAAGACCCTTTCAAGTAGGAGACTTGGTTGGGAAGCGTTCACGATGGGTTTCGTGTTATAGTTAAAGGTACGACTACTGTAATGGGTTTTGTGAGTACGAGTGTTTTGTAACTTGCTTTGTCTTTGAATAGTGGATTTTCTGGGTTTGGCTGCCCCGGAGTGGTTTTTCTCTTCACAAAATTTCCACTTTGTCAACAAATATCTTGTCTTTTTTATTTTCCGCATTTAAGATATTTTGTTATACACAAACACACACTTGGTTAATTTAGAAGTCATTATTTATTTTCACGTTGCATGGGTTGGTCTGGCCCGAAAAAGAAAAACGACCCGGGTCTAACCCGGTAGAGCAAGTTGATTGGTCTGAATCCGGGTTGGCAGCCGACTTGGACAGCTGGGCTAAATGAAGATTGTGCCTAATAGGCCTGGACTGGTTTGAACAAGGTTAACTAGATTGAAACCCGCTTCGGCCGAGTTGAAATTGGATCCAGTTTAGAAGGATGAGCTAGATTACGGACCGGGTTGACGGCCGAATTGGACAATTGGGCCGGTTCAAATCTTCAAACCCAGTGGGTCGAACCGGCTTGAAACCCGTTGGTTCAAGTTGAGCCCTAAACTCAGTGACCCGGTTAGAAACCAGTTTTTGCCCAACCAGAAGCGTGTGAATTTGACACGCAGAAGCGCGACTGAAGCTCTCATGAGTGAAGGGACGCACTGAGGAAGTAAGAGGCTCGTGTCGGCGTGTGGGAGGTGCTACCGACTCGTGCCCACAAGTGGTGCGCGTGGATGGGCGTAGGAATTCCGGCAGATCGTCCTAAAGGCACGTGGTCACGCGTGCATGGCTGGAAAAGGCTCAAAATGTACAGATCCACCGATCTGGGGCTAAGACACCACTTTTGGTGGTTGTTTGGCCAAAAGGAGTTCTGGTTGCAGCGCGTGGAGATACTGCATGTGGCGCGTGAAGGCGCGTGCGGTGTCTGGTGGCAATGGGTCTTCCACATATCGGTAGATCTAGACCTTTTAGACTTGATTCTAGTATTAGTTTTCCAGATGGAGCTGCGATGAAGGCATGAAAGAGACTGACAACAATTTTAGAGGCGTGTGGATGACTGAAATTATGAAACAGTCGTAGAGCACGCGAAGGACACTTGGAAACGTCAATGACATTTATTGAAGGCCACAAGAAAGTGGCTCTGATACCATATTAAATATATTGAAAAAAAAAATATGAGAGAGAGAGAGAGAGAGAGAGAGAGAGAGAGAGAGAGAGAGAAATAGATAATGGACTGCATTATATTGAAGTAGTGTATTGTATAAATTATATTGATGTGATTGCATAGCTCTCTATTCATAGATAGAGAATGAGTAGTGGACCAAAAACCCTATAATGCATAAAGTTGGGAATAAACCGTAATAAGAAGGACAATAAACCTAGAGAATAATATAATATTCTTAACAATAATGATGGGGCTATAAGCAATAAAACGAGTTACAATCAAGAGTAAACTAATTTAGCACTTAAGTTTGATTAGGTCCAGAAATCTTTAGGAGAAAAGAAGTTCGAAAAAATAAACATTGAAATAATAATAATAATTATTATTATTATTATAATTATGGAAGAAAGAAGTTCTCAACATGTTGTGACACTTACACATATCGTGAAAAATGACAAAAGGGTTGAAGTACATTCTTAGCATGGGGATGGTCCCATTCCAGTGATTCCCACCATTCTTTGGGAAATGCTTTTATTATTTGAAGGGAGGGAGGAGGAGATGGTTGACCATCAATCCAGGGAAGAGAGAGAGGGATCCTCTTTAGCTTCTGGCAATAACGTAGTATTATGTCTCGGAGAGAATCACAAACTAGTACTGAATTACTAGTACAGATGCTCTTCAGCTCCGGTAGGTCCATAATTGCAGAAACCTTAATTTGGGGAGAGTGAATATGACGGTACCAATTCCTTCTTCCTTATATTCTTCCACTTCATCTTCAATCGATGACGATACCGCCACTATTTCCACCAGATGCCGACAATCTTCTACATGGAGCTCTTCCAGGTTGTGGAGGCACTTCAGCAACCCCATTGTGAATAGCTTCTTTATATTCGGACAATTATATATTCTAAATTCTTTGAGACAGGATAAGGTTCCTGGTGGGGGTGATTTTGATCCATCAAATGTAATGATGTCACTTAAGTTCTGCAAAAATGCAAGGCGCAATGACTCGAGGCTTTGAAGAGGGAGAATGGATGAGGACGACAAAGAAGAAGAAGAAAGCACTTGCTCTACTCCTTTACACTTCTTAATCATAGAGGCCTTCAAGTTAGTTGCATTTGTCAATGATGTAATATCACACAAACTTCTTACATCATTGCACTCTTGCATATATAGGTACTCAACATCTTGTGGGAGCACAAGGGATTCTTCTCCACCTCTACTTATATTGCACCTTTTCAAGATTACACGTTTTTCAAACATATCACTTTCATTTGGCGTAACATCTGGATCGTCTGATCCCACTTGAAGTAGGTAATTGCTTGGTCCTTCTTGCAAAGATTTGCTATATGCATTGAAGTTGTGGACTTCGCAGAATTGTCCATGAAAAGTTTCCAACTTTGTCAAGCTTGCTACCTCCTCTCCAACCACCCTTGATGTGGCAGATGCCCGGTAAACTACAAGATGCTGCAGATGAGAGAGTTTGGCAAGAGTCCCAACAGGAATCATCTTTAGATTGTGTGCAGAGAGATCCAGGTATCTCAGGTTGACCAACATTTCCATCCCTTTAGGAACTTCGGTAATTCCGGTATGCCCAAGATCCAACCTCCTCAAAGCAGTAAGCTTTGCTAACGAAGGGACATGATTTAATTTATCACATTCTCTAAGCAATAATGCCCTAAGGTTCTCCAAGTTGGAGATTGAATTCGGCAAATGTTCCATGGCATTGTAGGATAGATCAAGAACCTCGAGCCCACGCATATGCTCAAAAAAAGAATTTGGTATCCTTCTTAAACCATTATATTGGAGCATCAGGGTTGAAAGTCTAGGACACCTTGGAGATGCACTACAAGGAATTTCTGATATTTTGTTATGCATCAAAGAAACTTTCTCAAGATCCTCTGTCCAATTTTCTTCATCTGGTAAATCCTTCAATCGTATACCAGCTTCCACCATGAATCGAGGACTCACATTCACAATTTGGACTGCCATGTCCCTAATCAAATCATGCATCTTTAAGAACTTCTTCTCATGTGGGAAATAGTCTATAATACCTTCAAGTAAGCAGGAATTTTCAAGTTTATTCAATATAGTGTGACCCCTGTCAATCTGTGCCTGCCTACTCTTCATTCTGTCAACCAGTCCTTCATCAATAAACCGCTCTATCAACTCCTCTCTTTTGATTTTATAGTCTTCAGGATATAGTGAGCAGTATAGGAAACACTGTTGCACTTTTGAATCATTCAAACTCCAATAGCTAAATCTTAGTACTTGAAAAACCTCAGTTTCCATGTCATCTTGTCCCACTTTCGATTCTTTCAAAACTTCCAATGCATTCCTCCACTCACAGATGTCATCTACTCCCCTCATGCTTCCAGCCATTACAACTATTGCAAGTGGCAAACCTGCACATTCTTTTGCAACAGATCTTGTGATATCTTTTAGTTCAGCAGTTAATGCAATTTCATGCCCGAGTTTCTCCAAAAATAAGTTCCAAGCCTCTTCCTCTGAAAGGGGCTCCACTTTGATTTTCACTTGGCAACTCATCCTTCGACACAAATCCAATGATCTTGTGGTCAGAATTAATTTACACCCATTTACTCTGAGAGGAATTCCCACCTTCTCTAAGAGAAAATGATTCCATACATCATCTAAAATGAGTACAGATTGTTTTCTTCTCAGCAAAGCCTGTGCCAATTTTGCGGCCCTCTTCTTTTCATCATCCACATTTGAAAGGTCTAGATTCACCATTTTGGCAATATCGTTCTGCAATTTATGAATGCTAAAATCTTGTGATACTGTGATCCAAACAACATGATCAAAAGTGTTTGGATCTTCTAAAAGTTTGTTATGGATATGGGTCACCATGGTTGTTTTCCCCACTCCACCCATCCCATATACGCCAATGATTAAGACCTCTTTCTCCATTAAGCATGCCCAAATCTTTTCCATATTTGCTTGAAACATATGACCCAGTAGCTTTGTTGTCAGCAAGGCATCTCCTTTGGTCTCATGTGCTTCGAATGTGAGCCCTTCAGGAAATCTTCCTTGTTCCACAAGTTGTGTCACTTCTCCACTCAACTCTTCCACTCGTTTCCCCAACTGAACACGTCCGAGCAGTCTCCTCTCTGCCAGCACTTGCTCCATGCTCTGAACGTCTCTTTTTATTCTTTCAACATTTGTCAACCAATTTTCAACATGTTGCCTTCGTTTCTTTAGAGACAGTGACTCAGCATATTCTAGTTCTTTATTTACATCAGCTTCCCTGCTGCTCAGGTTTTCTAATTTTCTTTTAAGCGTTTGCATCTTTTCATCAAGGCCATAGCAATAGCTTAACTGTTCCCCCATGATAACTACTTGTCCAAAGGTCTCCATACCTAATATCAAAAAGCCATGAAATTGAGTATTTCATGCTCGACTTGGAAATGAAATCAATCGAAAGGAAACTTTTTGTGAACTGCTTGCTATATATATATATAATTTTCCACGAGAAATGTTCCTTTACCCAAACAAAGAGCAAGAAAGGAAGAGAGATATCAACATGTTAAGCGAATGGAAAAGAGAGCAATATTTTTTGCTAAGTTGATTGCAGAGCTATTAAACGGGAAGATGCAGTACAACCAAATATCAATTGGCTATACTATGGACCAATTCAACAAGGCTAAGATGGCATATGCTTCCGACAATATTCATAATTAAAAGCATGTAAAGTTTTAAAGAAGCGTGTTGCAAGAATATGCTCCCAAATGGTTGGGAACCATATTGCATCTTAATTTCAGTGCATCTGGAACTTAACTGAAAATTAATTAATATTGTCCTCTTGTCTCATGATTTTATGATATCTTCATTTCTTTTTTAAGGAATCACTAAAAGCATTTTAAATGATTGATGGAAAGGGCACTTTGGATACTCGGTTGGAAAACTAATGCATGAAGATCCATTTTGGCATGCTGTGATTAATAGCCACGAAAGATAAGTTGACCACAAGCCATGTACCACTGGTGACATGCAGTGACAACTTGACAACACTAAAACAGATGAAGCAGTCTAAGTTCATGCAAAGAAAATTTCTAGAGAACATAGCATCACGCACAGTACAAATGTTGGTCAAATATAGTTAGATATCTGAACAAAAAGAGTCTCATGAAAAACAATTTCCCACTCACAATCAAAACATAGCAGAATATGTGACACCCCAAAAAGTTAGTCTGACATTGGGAATATAAATTGACGACATTGAGTGGGGGGATTATAAAGCCACTCATGAGTCCTAGTTCCACATTGGTTCCTTAATTATTAAGTAAGATTGAAATTTATAAGTGATTCTAACCAGTTGTAACTTTACAAATCCTTTTGAAGTGATAGAGCGGATGAATTGTAACAAATGGTATTAGAGCAACCTAATAACACCATGTCGCGATGAGTGGGGAAGATTGTCATACTCCCAGAAAGTTAATCCCACATTGGGAAGATGAATTGCACACATTGAATAAGTAGATTATAAAGGTGCTCATGGATGTTAAGTCCCACTTGGTTTTGTAAAACTGTAACAGTACTTGTCTTCAACTGTTACGGAAAATCAATGAAAGAAAATGGAAAAAAGAAGAAATTAAGGAAGGAAAAGAATCAAACTTCAAGAACTTGTATTGATTTTGCCACATTCGAGAGGGGCAATCTCCTAGCACATTCGAGAGTACAATTCTCCTATGTTCAAAGAACAATAATGATCCAAGATATCTTCCATCAACCAACCTACGACTATTTATACGAGTAACAAAACGTAAGCAAGAATTGTTAAACGGCATTACAACTAGAAACAGATTAACTATTGCACGTGTATAACTTCCTAACTGGTTTTCAGGCGCCACGTGTACTGCTCCCAACTGACCCGTTACAAAAACGAGGGTTATTCGATATACCTCACTCCAAGCGAATCTCCCACAGGTCAGATTCAATGTTTGTCTTACAGCCCACGTCCAATGCATGATCACATAAACTAGAGCTCTTCTTTGTCACCTAAGAGGCTACTAGAGTTTCCTTAGAATTTCCACACTTCAAATTCTAGAGTTCTTGATGATTATCCTAGATATTATGGATGTAGAGAGAGGAACAAAAAAAAAAAAAAAAAAAAAATCAATTTTCTGAGTAATTATTGAGTATTCAACTGAAATGTATGTTCAGTACTCTTAAAATCAACTTAGTGACTCTACTAGAATCCTACGAAGGGAGAAGTTCTAGAAGAGAGCAACTCAAGATAGTAGAGTCCTATTCTAATCCAAATTAGTGGGGAGCTATCAAATAACCACCTCACCTACAATTTGATCTCAATTAGGATTTGCAAAAGGAAGTGATACTCTGCAATTAACAGCCTTTTTGCAAAAGGCAGTGAAAAAAAAGACTTTAAATACCTAATTTTTTGTAGTGCATGTAGACGCTACATGGATTAAATAATTTCCAACATGTTTTTTACTAATGTGAGTCTGAGCTTTATAAGCGATTATACGTAACTCTAATTGCAGCTTGACTAGTACGTTTGGAATGATAGTGCAGATGTAGCTAGCGCTTTCTCTGGGCCCTTACAGAATAAGTACTAGTCATGCTAATTAAGCATGAACTAGAAAGGAACGAGACATTTAGATGGAATTTCTCATAATCAAAACGATGTCTTTGGGAAAGGAAGAAGACCAAAATTCCATCATATTGGGGGAATGGAATACCTGTCCTGACAGGCTATTTCGTTATCAAGGATCTTTAACTATATGACTTTACAAAGTGTTGTGACAAAAATAATTGTAGGATCCCAAAGAAGCAGAAAAAGGCAAGTCATACACGACACAAAGGATGCTATAATGACCTAATTGTTGTACTGATATTATAAAAAATAAAAATAATAAAGGTCCCCTAATAATGGTACAATTATACATTATTCCAGCACCCTTCTGTCATACTTTAGGCAAAGATTTCATCCGTCTTGAACTTCAATTACAACAATATTTCTCAACGAATATTCCTTTAATTTGAGCACTATTCGAAATGATTCAACCAAAAAAACAAAACTAAAGAAGTGAACATATAAAGTCAAAAACAAAAGCAACGTTCATACCAGAGAAATTTTGGAGTGCCATTATCGTACTTGTTAGTTGTTTCTTGAGGCATTAAGTCTAAAACACCAGACCAGGACAGAAACGTTTCTTTTCTTTTTTTCTCTTAGCCAGTAGAAAAGCAAATACCAAACAGAAAGTAAAAAGAAATTCCAGCGATCATCATATCTCCTTTCAAAATAGCTTAGTCTATACAAGAGATGTCTTGGTGAACGGTAGCTTCCAATAAGGTGCTGAATTTGTGGGGGGGGGGAAAGAAAAGTGTAATCAGATATAAGTGAGTCCTTTAGAAATTGACATTTGTTAATCATAATATTTATGTCATCTTGAAGAATAACCAAAACTTCATACATTACATACTAAAACCAAAGTAGAATAAATAAATAAATAAATAAAGAAGTAAAAGAAATATATATATATATGAAGAGGGGAAAAAAAAAAAAACAGATCCCGATATGAGAGAATTACATAATTCAATGAAATAAAACTCGAGAAACAGGAACTCACTTGATTGGATGATTCAGTGGAGGGAAGATGAAGAATGAACAGCAAACTGCTCTCTATCGTTCTCTTCAGTGGTGAAATGAAATTCCAGAGCCAAGAATGAGTTATGCACAGCAAAAGTTAAAAAGCTCAAAGAGTATGAAGCTTTTCGATGGCAAAGTGGAGTCTTGGAAACTGAACCTGGTCGAGTCAGGTTGTTTGACCAATTCAAGTCTCTTTTCATGACCAACAAATTTGGTTACTGCAAAGTCCAAGAGGACAGGGGCAACCCTTTCAGAAATGTCTAGAGATATGGGGGGTGGTACTCACCGACTCTCACTTTGGATTCATGCGGTGAAACTCACTATATGGGTCTATTCATATCTCTAGACTTTGCGCGCACAACAGTTAATGCATATATCTCCAATCTTCTTGGATTGAAATTTCCCTGTTTACTAAGGCTCTTCCCCCTCCCTTCTCCCCCTTTCATACTGTTCATGTCAGTACGAAAAGTTCAAGTTTGAAATTTCTGGCTTCTTCTATGCATTCTAATTTCCTATTTTACCCTTCCACTTTTCCCTTTCAATCCTTTCCCTCATTGTACGGTACAACAGCGTGGACTATTCAAGCGAACAAAAGTTAGAACTTCATTCTTTCGAGTAATTCTATAAGGCGATCAGATGTCCATTAAAAGTCCATCTCCGCTGACGTGGCATTATGCCACGTCAGCCCTTTTTTTTAAAAAAAAATAAAAAAAAAAAAAAATCAAAATCCATTATTAACAATACGCATCAGCCATTTTTATTTCCCCAAAAGTTTTCCCCCCAATCTTTCCCTCCCTCTCTCCATCTCCTCCCTCAACCCCACCGACCGCCACCCACGAGCCCGCCACCGTCGACCACCAGCTACCACCTCCACCGATACATCCAGCTCCATCTCCGGATCTCCGGCCAAAAGGTATCCTACGTACTCCATTTCCTTCGCTATTTCTCTAGTAGTTGCATTGACCTTGTATTGTTCGATAAAATTACTATGTCAGTCTCAAACCCATCGTCGTCGCCTCCAGGAGCTTCCAGAACGAGGGCTTGCTATCCGCCGACACCACAACCAGTCAAGCCAAGTTCTCGCCCCGACTTGCGGACGAGCCAACTCGCCGGGACCGTCGAGTTCTACCAGCGCCACATCTTCCTCTACTACAAGAACCCCAAGGTCTGGCCCCCCGGAATCGAGTCCTCCGGGTTCGATCGCGTGCCGAGGCTGCTCTCCGCTGCTGTGATGCGGCTGATGCCCAGGAAGGCTGATATGAAAAAAGAGGTATGTGTCAGTCTGATTTTGTTGGTTTTAGTGAAATGAAAAAGGTTATGTGTGCTCTGTAGACTGGTTTTGTTTGAGGGGTGATTTGGAGCCTTTTGGTTTCATTTCTGATATGGGTTCAATGTCAATTTAGTGAATTGAAACGGGTTTTTGTGTGTTTTGAGGATTGATTGTGTTTTAGGGGTCAAATGGAGGTTTTTGGTTTCTCTTTTGATTATGGGTTGATTTAGTTAAGCCATAAATTAAAAACCCATTCATGGGCCCAGAGAATCTGCTCTAATTGCAATGGAAAAGAATCAAATCCCACACTATGATCATATGCATTCCTAGTTCACAGGAAGGGGGAATCCCCATAACTAACATCATTATCTAGATGTTTGAGATGGATTCTCTTATCGTATTTCCTCTGTTTTTTTGAGTGTGATATGGGAGGAGGGGATCCTTCGGCTTCTAATATGTGCTTTGTGTGTTAGGAGTATCCTGGAAAAGGTCAGATTTTTTTTTAAAAACAAAAAAACAAAAAATTATGGAGGCTTGGTTATGAATTTGATGAGTTCAGTTGGGTTTTGAGTGTTTTATAAATTGGTTTTGTACTAGGAGTCATTTAGGGATTTATAATTTGATGTTCATTGGTTTGAAGTTGCTGTGGAATTATTTGTTTTTAGGGGTTTGAAGTGGGGTTTTTGGTGTCTGGTAGATTGATTGTGTTTTTGGAGTGATGTGAGGATGTGGATTGTTGGGGATTTAGAAGATTGGTAAGAGGTTTACAACGGAGGTTGCGTTTTGGGAAAATTTGGTGATTGAGAATTATCAGATCAAATATTGAGAGTTATATATATATATATATATATATATATATATATATATATATATATCAAACTCTGGTATGAAGCCCGTAAATGATGTACACCAGACTATAGGTTCTGAGTATATGTGTGTGTCAACAATTCAGTACATATTTCTCATGCTTTTTCGATCATATGAAATGCAAACCGTTAATTTTGGGTTATTTAGACATATACATATTACAGGAAACACATGCTTTATTTGTTAATTTGAAATCATTTGTCTATTGATTTAGATGTCGAATTGGTCATCCTCGAGAAATGGCAGTGAAGAGTTGCGGAAATGCTATTGTGGTATGAGAACATATCTAAAGACTTCATATATGAAGAAAATCCGGAAAGACGATTCTTTGAATGCGTTCAATATGGCAAAGGCTCACATTGCAAGTATTTTAAATAGTTTGAATCACGCATATGTGAACGTGGCGGCAAGCTTGTATACGAAATGAGAGTAAGGATTAAGACTATGAAAGAAGAACTTTGTAAATAAGCAAGAAAAGAAAAGCGATAAAATGTCCTTTCGTTTGTGTCATGGGGATTATTTATTGTACTTTTGTTTGCTTTTACGTATTCGTTTTAGATTACGTTTGTTTATGTAGTAGCAACAGATAAAATTGGTCATTATTGTATATGAGCGTGAATGCTTTTTGTTCTATGTAATATTGAACCATCCAAAAAATACTACTTTGACATTATATGCTCTAACTTCAAGTGTTGTATGTGACATATATGTCCTTTTCTTTATTTGTTCATGAAATTATTTTGTAATTTTGAGGTTAAAATTTTCGTTTCTCATGTCATAAAATGTTGTAGACATGCATAATAAAATTTAGAATGAATAGTAAAGGCTTCTTTGGATTGACCTATTCTCCATTTCTCCTTGAGTACGCCCAGACTCCAGTTGCTTCATTCCTCTTAATTATAGAACTTAAGTCGTACGCTATTTGAATCTAACACCTATCGAACCCCATTAATTATTTAGAATAAGAAATTGAAGATGCTGTGAGGGTAAGCCTATTGAGTTATGATTTTGTTAGATACCATCATTTCAAAAACACAATTGACTGAAATTTATATATATATATATTCAAGAATGGTTGTTTGATATCATAATGATGTTGCTGAGA
Organism: Alnus rubra; assembly: GCA_028654335.1. Taxonomy (NCBI): domain Eukaryota; kingdom Viridiplantae; phylum Streptophyta; class Magnoliopsida; order Fagales; family Betulaceae; genus Alnus; species Alnus rubra. The sequence goes on along the minus strand of JAJPGS010000001.1, from coordinate 1,444,616 downwards.
GCAATTTCTTTTCAAATTTATAACATTATATGTGCAAATAACAATACAGTACAGATGCAATTTGCATTCCACTTTTCTTCTTTTTGTACAGAACTTGCATCCTACTACTTTCCAAATGTCATTTTCACTCCAGAATGCCAAACTGAAAAAAACAAATGAAAATTTATGGAGCGACACCAAATGCCACATTCCATACACAATTCATTTTAGCAAAAAAACTAAATCTCGTACATATGCATCGAAGCATATAATATAATTTGAACACTACATTATAACATGCACCGGGAAGAGGCTCTATGTTGTTATTTCACTGAGACCCTTTTCTGCTTCGGCTTCCAGAACCAACAACACCCCTCATGCTAATGGGTTCATTTGAACTATACATATCCCTATGACCAAAGGAAGCATTTCCTCGAACACCAGGCGATGCAACTTGACGAGTAGCTCCTGAACTTGATTCACCTCCTTTAGGAGCCTCGGTCTCTAAAGTCTTGGCTTCATTGATCAGTGTTGCTAACTGCTTAAATAAAAACAGGTCAGCTTGCACATACTCCAAATAGGAAATATCGATGCTAATGTAATAAGCAAATTGAAGAATGATCGATCTAGAAAGCAAGGGCATTAATGGAGGCAAAAAGTCCAACCTAGAAACCAGAAAAATGAGCAATTTCAGAAGAATCACTTTACCAAATAGAGTAAGAAACATCCAAATCAAACCAGCAGACTCTGTAAGCTTGTCTGAGAATCTACATCCATAACAAACTCAATATCACCCTTATTTAAAATTCAAACACTTTTCAATGTCAACCTTTTTTAAAAAACCATCCATAACAAACTCATACACACGAAAACATAACACTAACCAAGCGTGAGAATTAGAGAATCAACCTTCGTTCTGTCTCTCTCATGATCTTTCGAGATTCCTAACATATCTTGCATTTTTCCAAAGAACCCCACAAAAATAAATAAAATATAAGAAGAATCCTCATTTGTTTTGCTCCTTGTCAAAACCAGGGGGCAAAAAATAATTTAATATTTTAAAAATTATTTTTTGATGAATAAGCATTGAAGTTCGATATGCAACAACACAATTACAGATTCTAGTAACCTACAACTAATACACTTCTAACTAGATGATACATTAAATAAAAAGAGAAAAGCCTCATGGAAACAGAGTCGTATTCAAAACAGGATTCTTAAAAGACAAACGAGTCTTTACATCACATTGAAAGAAAAAGATAAAGAAATTGAAAAATAAAGGTAATAGCGGAAAGAATATGACTAGCAGATTCAAACCCAAAAAGAAAAAAACAAAAGAACAAGATAAGCAGATTTCAACAAATAAGAGAGAGACAGAGACAGATAAAACCACCGATGACTTGTATACGAGAAGGGCCCAAATCTCACCCAAAAACAACTAAAAAAACCAGATCTGGAGAGAAAATCAAAAGGAAAGATCGAAAAAAAACTAAGAAAACCTTACGGTGGTTGGGTCGTCGGATTTGTCGGAGCCTGACCGGAGATGGAGAACGGCCGGGGACCCGGAGATGGAGCTAGACGTACCGGTGGCAGGGGTAGCTGGCGATTGATGGTGCCGGGCTCATGGGTGGCGGTCGGTGTGGTTGAGGGAGGAGATGGAGAGAGGGAGGGAAAGATTGGGGGGAAAAACTTTTGGGGAGGAAAGAAAATGGCTGATGCGTATATTTAACGCTGGATTTTGAATTTTTTTTTTTTTTTTTTTTTTAAATGAGGGCTGACGTGGCGTAATGCCACGTCAGCAGCGATGGACTTTTGATGGACATCTGATCGCCGGATAGAATTACTCCATTCTTTCAGACCCGAAGAAAATCCACAAACAAGTTGACAAATCTCTTTTCTAGATCTCTCATAGAACATTATGCAGGTGTTGTTGAAACGCTGACTCAATGAGTTTCTGTGTCTGATATTTGCTGTGGGAGTAAAGGACTGAGTTATGGGCAAGTCAACGTAACTGGGTTTCCATTGATATTGATATGATACCTTTAGGAGGGAAGGTAAGAGCACTAGCAGCAGCTTCCCAACCATTTTTCTTATATTTAGGGAACAAAACCACTTTTTGTTTCTCTAAAAAAAAACACCCCACAATAGATTCCCTTAATTTTCCCTATACCAATTAAATATTATTTTTTACTCTTATTTATTATTTTTTCTCTTTCCTACTTTTTTTTTTTTTTTTTTATCAATTTCCTTTCTTCTCCCACTCGTCTTCTCTCTCTAGACTCTCTTGCTCTCGTCTTCTCCGGCTAATCCTGGATGAAAACCAACAAATCTGGTTCCACTTGCAGAAGAATGCCAACAAATTCCCAAAACCCACAAACAGAGCAGAAGCAAAACAAAAACCAGCCCAGTCCTCACAATTGGGGTTTCATCCGAAGAAAGCTACAAAAACCAGCTGATCCGGTTGATTTCGTGTTCTGCTACAGGGATTGGAGTCTGAGGACGTGAATACCAAGAACCCAAATGGGGTTTCATCCGAAGAAAGCCACAATTGAAGACCGGCGCCGATTGTGGTACGGGTACCTCTAAGACCCCTCTCTAGCGAGGAGGCCCAGCCGGTCAGGCCGTCACCAGAAGAGAAAAAGGTTGGTGAGCGGTTGCCCCAACAAAATCAGTTGCCCGTGGAGGTTGTTGATAGAGGGCTAGAAGTGGGGCTGGTTCGGTTGGTTCGGCTGGTTCAGCCATGGCGTTCTTGTTGGGAAAGGAAGGAGGACGGGTGAAGTGAGGGACGCGTGAAGGAGAGAGCCAGAGAGGAGAGAGGAGAGAGAGATAGAATTTTTTTTATTAAAATAACGTATTGGGAAGCTACAATGATACCCAATGTATTGGGTAGCACTGTAGCTACCCAACCAAAATGTGTAAATTTAGGGTAGCTGTTGTGGGTCAATTTTTGGTGTTTTTTATCAAATTTTCCTTAAATATAGGGAAGGGAACCATTATAGGGAATCTGCTACTAGTGCTCTAAGAGATATAGGAGGGAAGGACTGAAATGGAGAAGTGGAGGGGTAAAATAGAAATTTGGAATGCATTGGCTTCTTCAAGAAGCCAAACGTTCAAACTTCTGTCAATTTCGTACTGACATGAACAGTAGAAAAGGGGGGGGGGGAAGGGGAGAGGGGGAAGGGCCTTAAGCAATCTCCAGCAGTTGGAGTTAAAATAGCTACTCAAAAAGTATCAATCTCTACTTTAACCACTGACTATCTTAAAAACACTCCAACAATAATCTCTATTCCACTCTTCAATTTCTTAAAATATTGTTTTTTAATCTTTTTCTTTATTTTTTATTTTTTTTCACTTCTCCCTCTCACTCTCCGGTCTCCCCCAACCCCCAACCCCAACCCCAACTCATCTCATTTCTTTGAGTATTCGAACCTAGTAAAATGGAAGGAATCCTAACTAGGCTTGGCAATTCGGGTCAGCGGGTCGGGTTCATGTCGACCCGGCTGACCCGATTAATAATCGGGTCGGCCTCAAACCCGAACACGACCCAATGGAGAATCGGGTTACACGACACGAACCCGAGTTACCCGACAAACGCGTTTTGTTTACGGCTTAAGTGCTTAACGCCTGCTCACTGGCTCACCGGCACCGCCTCACCCCACAGGCTACGAGAACGGAGGACATGAGGTAGAGCAGGTTCAACTAGGCTTGGACAGTTGGATCCGAGAAGTGAGAACGGTCGCAAATTTCGACGAATTCGCCGTGTCAACCCGATTATGATAAACTCAAACCTTGTGTTTTTCATGTCGTGTTCGTGTCGGGTTCGCGAGTCGTGTCAAAAATTGCCAACCCTAATCCCAACAGAGCCGAAGCCGAGTGATCGGCGTAGTCGACGGAGTTAAGGATCGGCGAGCGTCGAGATGATCGGCAACGAGAAACCAAAACCTGGACGAGTCGAGGATCTGGCGGGCCCCGGCAGTGACAATGTAGAGATCGGATCCGACGGTGACGGCGTAGTCGACAGAGGCGTGGATTTTTTTTTCACTTTTTCAAATTTTTTAATAACAATCCATATCAAAATATTTCTATTTTTTTTATTTTTTATATCACATCAATAACTTTTTATTATTATTTAAATAAAATAATTTACTACAATACAAAATTTTTTCACTTTTCTTTACAAATTCTTTTTACTTTATATCACATCATCACTATTTACTAATTTCAAAATTAACAACTCACTACTCTGTTCTGTACAAGCATTGGCCAAACAAGGCCAATAATCTTCGTGAGGAATGTATTCTGATGCGTTTGTTAAAAGTTATGAATGAATTTTGTTTTTAATAGTAATAAGAAGTATTGATATAATATAAATAAGAAATAATTTATATGAAAAAAAAATTGTTTTGTAGGTAATATTTTTATTGGAATAATAATAAAAAGTGATTAATGTAATATAAAAAAAATTATAATGGTTTTTAAGTTGATTTTTTTTTTTATATAGAAAAGTAAAAAGGGAGACAAGTTGTTTGCGGAACAAACCTAAGACTCACTTATAGTTAATTACTAAGTAAGGTTGTAAGTGAACAGATCTACTCGTGTCGTGAACATGTTCGGGCTCAGCTCGAATTAGCTCGGGTCGAGATCAGTTCGTTTATTAAATGAACAAAGTTTGAATAAAAAATTATTGCTCGAATAAGTGTAGGTTTGGCTTGTATAAGCTCAGCTCAACTGGTATAGGCTCTTATAACTTAATTTTTGTTATTTTTATAATATTATTTTTAACTTTGTAGTGGGAATATGTTAAGTACTTAAAAAAATATATATTCTTCGTAATATAATAAATATAAATTGAATATTTGTAACTTTGAGTCTATATATAAATATAAGTGTCTTTGTGTATATATGAGTGAGCTTATATATATATATCCTATAAGATAAACATATAAAATTGAGATTAAATTATATAAAATTTGAATTAATTTCTCTAATTACTCAAACAATAAATCTTAATCATAATTAAATAACTAAGCACAATCTATTACAACCCTATTACTAAGCACATTCCATTTTAATCAAATGAGCGCTTCACCCGGTTTAGTCTTTGACCTTTTTATTCAACCATTTCAATCAAATTACACAAATTGACAAAGTATTTTAATCAAATGAACACGCATTGACAGAGTATATGCATCTATTCATCAAAAATAAAATAAAGTATATCTAATTTCCTATAAATAAAATCTCTAAATATTTTATTGGTTTGTGTAGTACACAAATTGAGCCACTTTATACATTGGGGCTTCTTTAAACCACGTTATCAATATTTTTTGGAGGTGAAAACTTGGTTACAGTTACTCATTATTGGTTAAAATCGGTAACAGTAACCGGGGTAGCCGGTTAGCCAAAATCACCAACCGGCTTCGGTAACCAGGTAGCCGGTTAACCAGTTTTATAATAACCGACGGTCACGATTAGTATCTGGTTATCCAGACGAGTAATCAAAATTTAAAAGAATTGGGTCTTTTGGGCTAATTTGGGTATTGGGCATAAATTGGGTCTTTTTGGCTAATTTGGGTATTGGGTATATTTTTTGGGCTTAATTTAGACTTTTTTAACCCTTTAAAAAAAAACATTTCAACATTTTTGACCCAATATGTTGGTCTAAGTTGAAATGGAAGTAAAAGTGTAAAATCCTAAATTTTATTATTTTAGTTTTTTAAATAAATAAATACATTTAAATATATATTTTATATATATACTCAGTTACCGGTTATAACCGGTTTCAATATTTTCTAAAACCGGTAATCACTTCACTAGGGTTGATTATCGGTTATTTCCAACCAAATACCAAACCAATTGGCTGGTTATTGGTTGGTACTCGATTACCGACCATTTATAACTGGCTAACTTTACACCCCTAATATTTCTATGCAACATACTTATTACTTGTAGAGAGAATGCCCCTCCCTGTTGTCATCTTTTCAACTCAAAACAATATAAACTATTAAAGACAATGGATTAAACTAAGGGATAACTACCTCACGCAACCCCAAATTGGCTTAAGCGGTGAAGGCTTTATTTATACTTAATGGCATTCTCATCATGTTTTAAATTCGAATGGTTTTTTGGTACAAACAATTCTTTTGGGCAACACTCACAGCATGCAAAGTCAAATCTTCCCTGATCTGTGCAAGGTGCCTTACACAAGTTCTAAGTTTACCTTTAATTGATGGTACACGAAGGCCCTGCCTCTAAAAAAAAAAAAAAAAAAAAAAAAAAAAAAAAGAAGATAACTACCGCAGTTTATTTTCTTGGAGGCCATTAAGATGTGCATATCTAATTTTGGATATGAGTTGAGCTCGAGATTATTAAAATTTAGGAATGTGTATTGATAATAGCTTAAAAGTGCTTATTTTCTATATTAAAATAAGTATTATCATACTTTATTATAATTTAATTCTTGCATTTTATATTTAATTGTGGAATATTTTTCAAATATTAATATTAAGATTAAATGATATATCAATGCAAGAAATTGTGTTATGTAGGAATTACAAAAGAAATCAAAGAGTAAAAGCCAAGAGGTGGGTCAAAAGAAGAAGTCTATTCTATGCTCAAGATAGAGTCCAACGTGTAATACAAAAAGAGGTGAAACCAAACTGCTGGACCCACGAATTGGAGAAACATTCTAATGCTACTACATGACAAAACCAAGACGAAAAATGTGTCTTTGACCCTTATAAAAAGAGGAAGCAGTGTTTTGTTTCAAGTGTAAAAGAGAGACGTGGAGTAAATAGAAGACTGAGATTCTTATAGTTGTACGAATCCCAAAAGAAGAATGAATCTTATCTCTATAAGAGAAGCAACACGGCAACAAACAAGAAGAAGAAGTTCAGCTCCATATCGAAGAAGACAGCGGGGACGGTTTAAGATTTATTTTTATTTTCTTCTTAGTTATTTTATTTTTCTAACATGATATTTAGGATTTTAACAATGAAATTTATTTACGTAATCATGTCTAGCTAAATGTCAAGCTGAGGTTAGGGGTGAAACTTTTAATAAGATTGTAGTATTTATTTTCCAACTCTTTTATAGTTTTTAATGTATGATTTTTTTAATTGATTGCATGATATGTTTTTGTTCTGAAAAATTACTTGATTCATTGTTAACTACGGGTACAGTAAATGCTTTGAATTCCCTGCGAATCAAATAACCAATTTTACGTAATAAAATCAATCAATTTTAAGATTAATCTTTTGATGATATTTTCTTGGTTTCCACTGATCTATTTTTCGATTATCACATGAGTTGCGAAATAAATATTATAATTTTGTTAAAAATAAAACCCTAATGCTTTAGCAATTTCTTTTAATTGTTATTTCCGTTATATGTTTTATTTGCATCATTCAACTAAATCATATGTCATAGATTTTTCTTAATTTTATTTTTTTTAGTGTTCTTTGTTTTCCAAATCCCAGTGGTTCGACACTTGGACTTCCAAGAATTATTACTTCGCAACAACCTGCATTTGGGTTCGCACACTTAAGTTGTCAACATGTATTTTTGCAAATTGCGTTAAATTCTGACCAACACTTAAATCCTATCATTTTTTTTTCCCAAAAAAAAAAAAAAAAAGTATTTTGAGAATTTTAACAGAATTTAACGGAAAATTCTAATAAAATTGTTGAAATTGAAAAAGATTGAAAAATAGGTAATGACCTAAATTGATACTTTTTAAAGTTTATGTACATTTTTACAAAAGTAATAAAAGATCGAGAATTATAAGTAAAATTCTTTCAAATTTTTATTTATCGAGAATACGAGGGCAGGTGCTAATCAGCAGGATTAAGAGAATATATATCGGACTAGCAATTTGAGATGATGTCTCGGACAGATATAAGCATTGAAGTAAACTTTAATATAACAGAAAGGTACATAATATTATTGGAAATTAGTGCTTTGGTGTATGTTGCAATGTGACAAAAGTTTAAAATTTATCCGTTGCTTTAGCATTATGGTCTAATTATAATCAGTAATTCCAACGAAAAATTATAGATTATCATAGTTCAAGACGTAAGTAAGTTGATAGAGCTGATATATCATTCGAACGAGCCACAGGGAAATCAATGCTAAGGGCTCCATAATTACATGCCATATATATGATTACACAACAGGAAATCTCAAGGCTGGTAAAGATTTCATCACTCCACACATCTAATTATCTGCTCATTTCTTGCTAGTTATTCTAACCTCAGGAACCATCAGATCATCCAACAATTGCATGCCCATGAGTTCTGTTATGGGCCTATCAACTAAGAATACTCTTTGACAGCAGCAGCCCATGGTAGCAGAAGTAAGGCAGCCCACCTACACCTAGAGGGGATATTTACCTAGCTTCTAGAATATATTCACCTAGCTTCTAGAATAAATCCACCTCATCTATGTTATTGCTTTCTCTGTAACGGTGCTCCTAAAGCATCTTTCATTGTATTCCTTAGTCATATAGGTGGCAGGACAGCTGGCAATCGGTTAGAATATATTCTAACCGATTGGCCTATTAAAGGAAGGAAAAGGATGGACAGCTATGTAGAGAATTAAGAAGAGTTTCCATTGTATTGAGAGATCGGGCCTCTCTAAGAGCCCTCCTCAATATTCAGTCTCTATTATCTTCATTTTGTTGCCATTTCTCACTCTCTTCATAAGAAAACCCCTTACAAGTGGTATCAGAGCCAGTCTTTCTTACCCATCGCTTCTGCCTTCTCTCTCTCTCTGCCCAAATTTTTTTTTTCCTCCTCATGGCTGAGGGTACTCGTCTTGCCCACCTCACTGATTCCTTAAAAACTTGCCAGGACCACATCGCCCAGCAAGAATCAACTAATGTAGCTGTTCAACACCAGCTGACTGAGTTGTCCGAAATGTTCCGAACTTTTCTGGCCACTCAGCCCAGACCTCCCCCGGAGCGACCACCACCTGATGAGGCTCCTCCATTTCAGCTTCATGTTGCTCCCGGACGTGCTGATCATCCTCCGCATGCTCGTAACGGTCGTGCTGCTCTGGAGGGTCGGGACGACCATCGAGTTCAGAGAGACCACCTTCGCCAAGGAGGTCATGATGGTTGGGACATGCGGGATGAGCGTCATTTTCGATTTGAGGATGACTATCCGGAGCATAACCGGGAGGAGCGCTTGTTTCCTGCTAGGCCTTTTCGTCTGGACTTTCCGCGATTTGATGGTGAAAATCCAGCCAATTGGTCTTACAAAGAGAACCAGTTCTTTGATTATTATCAAACTCCTTTGTACCAACGTCTCCGCATCGCCTCCTTTCACATGGAGGGGGAAGCGCTTATCTGGTTCCAAGATGCAGACGATGCTGGCCAGTTTCCCACTTGGGACACTTTCCTTCAGTCCCTGCTTACCCGCTTTGGGCCGACGTATGACGACCCGATGGAGTCTTTGATGCGTCTTCGTCAAGTATCCTCTGTATCGGACTATACGTCCCAGTTTGAGGCCCTCTCAAACCGTTTGCGTGGGAATTCTGAATCCAACCGCCTTAGCTGTTTTCTGAGCGGACTCAAGGATGACATCCGTTTACCAGTCAGGATGCTTCATCCCCCTAACTTGGTGGCAGCATTTGGGTTGGCCAAGTTACAAGAGGAGTACCTTCTCACCTCTAAACGGCCGCTCCGTTCTTCTTCCTCTTCTTACTCTTTTGGCCGTCACCAGTCTTGGGGCCAGTCCAGCATCTCCCCAGCTACTTCGAGCCCTTCTTTACCCTCTTCCCAGGTTCCATTGGCCTTACCTGCCAAGAGTCCTTCCGGGCTTCCCATCCAGCGCATTTCACCCGCTCAAATGAAAGAACGGCGTGACAGAGGCCTCTGTTACTACTGTGATGATAAATGGTTACCTGGGCATAAATGTAAATCTCCTCGGCTATATCTCATGTCTGGATTGACACTTCCTATGGATGAACCTTCTGAGGAGATTTTTTATGATACAACGGATTTCGTTGATTCTGTTCCGGCATTCGACGTGGTGGAATGCAAGAATCCGGAGATCTCCATCAATGCTATTTCTGGTTCACCAGGTTCCAAGTCCATGCGTGTCCTTGGGGTTTTGCAGTCTCACCCAGTAAGCATCCTTATTGATTCAGGAAGTACTCATAACTTCCTGGATCCTTCCCTGGCTGCACGTATCAACCTTTCAATTATCGCCACTTCCCTGGTGCATGTCAAGATTGCTAATGGAGATACTATTCCATGCTTCGGGCGTGTTTCGGCAGTCTCCTTCAAGGTTCAGGGACACCCTATTTTGGCTGATTTCTACATCATCTCCTTAGGAGGTTGTGACATGGTCCTCGGTGTTCAGTGGTTGCAAACCCTGGGACCCGTTCTTTGGGATTTTTCTTTAATGACTATGCATTACTCATGTGATGGTGTGTCTACCATGTTGCAAGGGTTAAGCTCTCTCGAGTTAACACTAGAAGAAGGGGGTCATTTTCTTAAACCAGCTGCTTCGGCCAATAGAGGGTTCCTACTTAAACTCATTTCAGGATCATCTGATCTTCCAAAACCCAAGTACCCGCCTGCTCTCCAGTCCCTTCTTCACACATACAAGTCAGCCTTTGCTGAACCCACTGCCTTACCACCTCCTAGATCCCATGACCACAAAATTCCCTTGACAACCTCACATCCAGTCAATGTGCGTGCCTATCGTTACCCTTACTTCCAAAAATCAGAAATCGAAAAAATTATCCAGGAGATGTTATTATCCGGTGTCATTCGGCCGAGCCAAAGCCCTTTTTCGGCTCCTGTCCTTTTGGTGCGCAAACCGGATGGTAGTTGGCGGTTATGTGTTGACTACCGGGCACTTAACCACGTTACAGTCAAAGATAAATTTCCGATTCCCGTCATTGACGAATTGCTTGATGAACTTCAAGGAGCGGTGGTCTTCTCTAAACTGGATTTACGTTCCGGCTATCACCAAATCCGCATGCACTCGGACGATATCCCGAAAACGGCGTTCCGAACCCATGAAGGACATTATGAGTTCCTCGTCATGCCGTTCGGCCTCAAAAATGCCCCGGCCACTTTTCAAGGTCTTATGAACGATATATTCAGACCTTACCTCCGCCGTTTTGTGCTCGTCTTCTTCGACGACATTTTGATATATAGCAGTTCTATGGAGAATCATTTGCTTCATTTGCAGATAGTACTTCAGGTTTTGGTTCAACACCACCTTTTTGCCAAACTTTCAAAATGTAGATTTGCTGAATCTGAAATTGAGTATCTTGGTCACTTGATATCTCATCATGGGGTGCGGGCAGACCCATCTAAATTGGATGCTATGATTTCCTGGCCTCTTCCCCAATCCATTAAAGCTTTACGAGGATTTTTGGGCCTCACCGGTTACTACCGGAAGTTCATCCGTAATTATGGATTGATAGCAGCCCCGTTAACAGCCCTATTGAAGAGGGATTCTTTTGTGTGGACTCCTGCCGCTACTCAGGCTTTTACTGCCCTCAAAGAAGCGGTCAGCTCCCCACCTGTGCTTCGTCTTCCAGATTTTTCACTACCCTTTCTTATTGAATGCGATGCCAGTGGTTCTGGGTTGGGAGCCGTTTTAATGCAAGCTGGTCGGCCTATCGCCTTCCTTAGTAAGCCCTTGAAAGGTCGTGCCCTCTTTCTGTCGACCTATGAGAAAGAGTTGCTGGCCTTGGTCACAGCCGTTAAAAAGTGGCGTCCTTACTTACTCGGGAATTCGTTCACTGTTCGCACCGACCATCAGGCCTTAAAATTCCTTTTAGAGCAGCAGGTTGGTACGAGTACGCAGCAGCGTTGGTTATCCAAGCTTTTGGGGTACGACTTTGTCATTGAGTATAAGCATGGCCGGGACAACAAAGTAGCCGATGCATTATCAAGGCAGGATGCCGCATGTGATTCACCTCAGACAGATTTCTCGGTCTCTTTAATTTCCTTTCCTACTCCGGATTGGATATCTGACTTAAAATCTTCTTACCTTGATGATCCGAACACTCTGGCAGTATTGGAAGAATTGCAGTCAGGAAAAACCAGCTCCGGTCGGTTCACACTTCAACAAGGTCTGCTGCTCTGTAAGGGCAGGCTATGGATTGTCAAAGGGTCTCCCTTTCAACATCAAATTTTGGAGTTTCTTCACTCCAATCCAGCAGCTGGACATTCCGGGTACCATAAAACTCTTGCTCGTGCCAAGACCAATTTTATTTGGCCAGGAATGAAGACTGACATCAAAACCTTTGTCCGAGAGTGCCAGGTCTGCCAGGAAAATAAACATGAGACTGTACTCCCTGCTGGGCTCCTACAACCCCTGCCTATACCTTCTCGGGTTTGGTCGGATATATCGCTGGATTTCATAGAAGGTCTTCCTATTTCTCATGGGTTCTCTGTTATTTTGGTAGTTGTCGACCGCCTATCCAAATATGGCCATTTTCTCCCATTGGCTCATCCATACTCTGCCTCTCGGGTAGCTCACTTGTTTATGACCAACATTTTCAAGTTACATGGTATGCCATCTACCATTGTATCGGATAGGGACCCTACCTTCACAAGTTCATTCTGGCGTGAACTCTTCCGTTTGCAGGGCAGCACCTTGTCCTTCAGCTCCTCTTATCACCCTCAATCGGACGGCCAAACTGAGGCCCTTAATAAGTGCCTCGAAACATACCTTCGCTGTTATGCAGGGTCTAAGCCTAAGGCTTGGAGTACTTGGCTACCCCTGGCTGAGTGGTGGTACAACACCAGCCACCACTCTTCTACTGGATATACTCCTTTTGAAGCTGTTTACGGCTATGCACCACCTTCCCTCCTCTCTTACGTTCCCGGCACTTCAGCAAATTTAGCCGTGGATACTCAGCTACGGGATCGTACTAAGGTGCTTACTCTACTCAAGGAACACTTACATCATGCCCAAAATCGCATGAAAACTTATGCCGACAAACATCGTTCGGATCGTCAATTCAGTATTGGCGATTGGGTGTACTTACGGCTCCAGCCGTACCGGCAGAAATCCCTAGCTCTGCGAAAGAATCTCAAATTATCTCCCAGGTTTTTTGGCCCCTTTAAAGTCCTGAGCAGGGTTGGCACCGTAGCTTACCGTTTGGACCTCCCATCGGAATCCCGCCTGCATCCCATTTTTCATGTTTCGTGCTTGAAGAAGAAACTGGGCCAATCAACCTTCCCATTGTCGTCCTTGCCACCGGTAGACCTCAATGGTGAGATTTACCCTGAACCTGAGCGTATTGTGGATCGACGGATGATCAAACGCCGTGGTCGGGCAGCAACAGAAGTTTTGGTGCGTTGGCTTGGGGCTTCGGCTGAAGATGATACTTGGGAGCTTTTGTGGACTTTGCAAGAACGCTACCCGCACCTTGTGGGCAAGGTGCTCTAATGGGGGAGGCCTTGTTATGGGCCTATCAACTAAGAATACTCTTTGACAGCAGCAGCCCATGGTAGCAGAAGTAAGGCAGCCCACCTACACCTAGAGGGGATATTCACCTAGCTTCTAGAATACATTCACCTAGCTTCTAGAATAAATCCACCTCATCTATGTTATTGCTTTCTCTGTAACGGTGCTCCTAAAGCATCTTTCATTGTATTCCTTAGTCATATAGGTGGCAGGACAGCTGGCAATCGGTTAGAATATATTCTAACCGATTGGCCTATTAAAGGAAGGAAAAGGATGGACAGCTATGTAGAGAATTAAGAAGAGTTTCCATTGTATTGAGAGATCGGGCCTCTCTAAGAGCCCTCCTCAATATTCAGTCTCTATTATCTTCATTTTGTTGCCATTTCTCACTCTCTTCATAAGAAAACCCCTTACAAGTTCGTTCATCATGAAAACTCTTATCACATCTTCTGGTTTTTTATAAACGGTCGACTTCAGATCTGCACAAGGCTGATGCTTCTCTACTCTCTCAAGACCTGCAGACTTAAGAGTTTCCTTCAGTTCGGCTATCTCGGCTTGCAATGCCTTCATCTCCAGTTCATGACCCTGATCAAACTTTCTTTTCACCACGAATTGATCGCGAGACAGCCTTATAAACCAATGTTCCACCTGCAAATGCAGTAGAAACCAACAATGACTATTGTACAAGAAGGGAAAACCTAGCAAAAGACTCGATCATCAATGCATTTTGTGGGAAAATATTCTAGTTCACACTTTTTAAACATTCTAGAGTTCCAGATTTGCATACGACATTACCAGGCCAGGGTACACATGCATGGTGCGTCAAAAGATTGAGATCAGAAAGAATTCTAAACGAGAAACCTTCAGGATGGTTTAAGCATTTCCATAACATGTAGAGCATGCTGCAATAGACACCCTTTTAGTGCACTGTGTGAACCGTGAACATTTCTTTTCTTTTCTTTTTAGGCATAAGTGCCGCGTAACCCAATCAACACCAAACAATTGAAAAGTGAGTTCCATAAATCTCTAACTACTTCACAATGAAGGAAAAGGTGGTCAATGGACTCCCTACTCTTATTACACATACAACACTACTCCACAATCAAAACATTCATCTTCCTCAAGTTATCCAATGTCGATATTTGCCCTAATATATACTGCCGTCCATACCAAAAACGCCTCTCAAATGAGCCTCGATACTCTAGATACTTTTCCACAGAAAAGGGGAACCAGTAGTTCTGGTCAACATGATACTTAAAAATAAATAAAAAAATGATATTATGAGTCACTTTAAACTTGCGCCTTTTGGAAGGCCTCCAACATATTCTATGCACATCTCCTTGCACTTATGAGAGAATACAACATCTCCAAGAAAGAAAAGACTAAATCGACCTCCCAATCTTGTACAGATCTAGTAAAAATTATATTCCAATGAATATTACCATCTCGAAACTGCATATGATCTGCCACCCACGCATCCTTATTGCGTGCAAAACTACATATGATCTGTCACCCATGCATCCTTATTGCGTGCAAAACTAAACTAGTTCGGATAAGATATCTTCAATGGTTGATCCCCACATCACACATCATGTAAAAAACTGACCTAGCTTTAACCCATCACCCATCTCATATCTAACAAATTTTGGAAAAGCATCGCACCCATTCCTTTTATATTTCTACACTCCCACTCAAATGACCATGTTATCTACTTAGAACACCAACCTTCCCTTAAACTATCATATTTAGTATCTATCACCAATTTCCACAAAGTCTCCCTTTTTGTAGCATAACGACACAATCATTTTCCTAATAGAGCTTGATTAAACTGAATCAAGTTTCTAACCCTCGAACCACTTGATTTCATTAAAGTGCAAATTCTCAACTAATTTACTAAATGAAACTTAAACTCGTCTCCAATTCACCCTAAAAATAAAATAAATAGTAAATTGGAAAGAGTATTGTTTATTAGAGTCAATATTCCTCTCTTAGATAAATAAAGCTTCTTTCATCCAGCCAATTGACATTCCATTTTTTCAATTATTCAATTCCAAATAGATGTAGCCTTATAAGACACACCCAAATGCAAACTCAAATACTTCATCGGAAATAAAAATACACTATAAACAAAAATACGGGCCAACCCTTCTAAATCTCATACATCGCCAACAAGAACTATATCTGATTTTCCAAACTATATTTGTTTTTCCAAATTATTCTTCAATCTTGATACAACTTCAAAAACATAAGAAAAAACATTGAAAAATCACTGCATATAGAGCAAGTTTTCTGATGAAAATATTTTGTCTGATTGCTTAATCCCTGCTAATCTAGGTACACATGCAATTGGAGACAATGATTGCCTCATCTCATCTTGTGGGTAGGTATACGGTCTCGTAAATTAAAAAAAAAGGGAAAAATGCAAAATTAGTTTTTGTGATTTACCTGATTTACAATTAGATCCATGTGGTATAAAAATGAGCTCATATATTTCTAAGGTATGCCAAAAAACAATTTTCTCACTGTAGTCAAATTTTGTCAAAACACTTAACAGATTCTGTTAGTATGCCACGTCAGTGCCAATAAAATGACGATAGGTGTTACTCTTAATGAAAAATATAAATATATAAAAATTTAAAACTAGAAAATTAAAGAAATTAAAAACTTTAAAAATTGAATTTTTTTAATTAAAAAACAAAGAGAAAGAAAAGGATGGCTCAGCAGCCACCCCCAGCCCATGGGGTGGCGCGCACCACCCTAAAGCCACCTCAGACCCATGTGGGTGGCGGCAAGTGATACGTTCAGATTTTCCTAGGGCTAGGTGGCACTACCGTAGCTACCAAGCAACCCCAAGCAGGCTGGAATAAGGAGTTTAATTCTCTATATTTAATTTCCTTAAGTATTTAGTTTAATAAGGAATGTATTTTTCATTAGTTATTTCCTTCTTAGTTTATTTTCCTGCATTGTGTTATGACGGCTAGACCTAATGGTTATGTCTTATGACCTAGCCGTCATCTATTTAAGTGTAATCCTATTCAATGAATAAGCATGCCGAATATTATGAAAACTTAGACCTTTTTGATTGTTTTGGAGATCACGGCTCTCTCGAAGTAGCCCATATATTTTCTTTTGTTCCTTTTTATTATTTGATTGCATCAGCAAGCCACCCCTAGCCATGGGGGTGGCTGCCGAGCCACCCATTTTCTTTTTTCTTCTTCGAAAAAAAAATAATTACAAATAATCATTTTTTAAGTTTTTAATTTCTTTAATTTTTTTTAGTTTTGTATGTTTATATTTTTTATGTATATTTATATTTTTTTTAGAGAAAAATACATTTTACCCTTTTAAAATTTTTACCACTTTTTTTTTTTTTTTTGCCTCAAATGTTTAAAAATTGGCAATATATCCTAACCAAGTTTTTAAAATTTTCAATATACATTACCACTCTGTTAATTATTTATATCTGCTTTAACAAAAATTATTAAAAACACCTAAATGCCCCCACTTTCTTAAAAAATAAAAAACAAAACAAAACAAAGGGGTGGCCTAGCCACCCCATTTGGCTAGAATTCAACACGTGCATGTGGGGTAATTTTGGAAAGTTTGTACCGAAAAATGCACGTGCAATGCACATGAGCCATTTTCCATCAAAGAATACGGAAATGGCTAAAAGATGGGTTACATTGAAAATTTTGAAAACTCTGTTGAGGTACATTGCCAATTTTTAAACGTTTAAGGCAAGAGTGAAAAAGTTGTAAAACTTTGGAAGGGTAAAATGTATTTTTTCTAATTTTTTTTATTAAGAGTGTAACACATGTCCTCATTTTATTGGCACTAACATAACACACTAACAAAATCGTCAATTGTTTTAACGAAATTTGATTACAGGAAGTATATTGTTATTTTTGCATATCTAAGAAACTTTTGTGTTCATTTTAATACCACGTCGAGCTAATTGTAAATGAGATAAACCAAAGGGATTGATTTTGCATTTTTCCCGTAAAAGAAAAAATCTTGTTTGGTTTAAGAGCAAATTTTGTACAGTGAAAATGCGCACAGGGTACTAATAAATCTACAACTCCAGAGAAATAGTGAAGAAAAATGCAATTTAATTGCCAATCCAAAAAACATTGCTCCGATTATTAATCCAAAACGAAAGTACGGCTAGAAGCAACATAAATGATACATGTAATCCTTCACATGAATTTAGAAGAAAGTAGAACACAAACAAAAGAGGTGGTGGTGTGAGATGCGAGTTATATACCTGGGACGCTTTTGAGACCCTCCTCGCAGCCAAAAAAAGGCGGCGTTTTTTTGCCAAATCGGCTGCGAACTGGTCGATCCTGGACCGGGTTTCCTCGTCCAACATGTACTGGCTCAGCATCTGGGTGGCGTTGATCTTGGTACCGACAGCCAAGGTCGAGCACCAGCCCTGATCAACCGCAAATCAGTTGTGTTCCGTTTCAGTGAGTCACTTGTTGAGAAAATGTAACCCCAAATCCCCATCTCTCTCTCTCTCTCTCACACACACACACAAAAGGAAAAGCGATCGAGATGGCTATATCTGATCTCTTGGGGAAAATACACTTTTTTCTCTCTCTCTCTGTTCTCTCTCAAAACGAAAAGCCAAGATGCCAACTTTTGGTTTCCTTACGCAGAATGCGCATCTATTCTTACCAAGAAATGCTGGGGTACTTATAAACTCTCTGAACACAACACACACGAATTTAGAAGAAAGTAGAACACAAACAAAAGAGGTGGTGGTGTGAGATGCGAGTTATATACCTGGGACGCTCTTGAGACCCTCCTCGCAGCCAAAAAAAGGCGGCGTTCTTTTGCCAAATCGGCTGCGAACTGGTCGATCCTGGACCGGGTTTCCTCGTCCGACATGTACGTACTGGCTCAGCGTCTGGGTGGCGTTGATCCTAACGTTGTTGATCTTGGTACCGGCAGCCAAGCCCAAATCATAAGAGCTCGAGCACCGGCCCTTAACCGCTGTCAGATCAGGTGTGTTCCGTTTCAGTGACTCACTTGTTGAGCAAATGTAATCCCAAATCCCCATCTCTCTCTCTGTGACTGATCTCTCTCAAAAGGAAAAGCGAGATGGCTATATGTTTGGGGAAAGAAAATACACCTCTCCCTCTCTCAATGGCAACTAGGGGTGTTCAAACGGGGCGGTTATAACCGCTTTAAAACCGCTAACCGCTAACCGCTTTTAAAAGCGGTTATAAATAACCGCTAACCGCTTATATATATATATATTAAAAAAAAAAAAAAAAAACTGACCTGAGTAGAGGGGCGTCGTTTTGGGCATTGCTGAATGCCCAAAACGACGCCGTTTTGGTAATATATATAAACCATATTTTCTGAGGTTTAGGTTTCCATTTTCCATTCCCATTTCATTCTTGTTGTCGCCGACGCCGTCTCTCTCGTCTCTGCCCTCTCGTCTCTCTCGTCTGACGTCTCTGCCCTCTCGTCTCTCTCGGACGTTCGGTCCTTCACTCACGGCTTTCACGGTTCCCGCGGCCTTCATTTCACAGTTCAGCCGTCGTCGCCCGTCGACTCCACACCGTTCGTCCGTCCGTCGACTCCTTCCGTCCGACCGAGCGACACCAGGGTATATCCCTCTCTCTAGTCTCTGATTATCTACGCAGCTATGCTCTCTCTTTTGTGTATATTTTAGAGGAAATAAGAGTTGTTATCTTGATGGGTTTTCGGCTTATGTTAGTGTTTAGAAATGGTGTTTCAGAAATGTCAACTCCCCGTTTGATGAGAAATTGGAGATGGACAAACACCAATCTAGATTCTGTTGTTGGATTTTATTTTAGACATTTAGCTCATTAAGATGTTGGATTTGATATGAGGCCAAGTCTGCATAAATTCTAAATAATTGAGAGCTACAATTACATTACTAAAAATTACAATTACATTAATTCGATCTTTTACTAAAAAAAATGATAAACATTTACATTACCACCGTACTGTTGAGATTATCATCTTTAATTAAGGATGTGATAAATCAATAAACAAGCAATTTAATTGGTTGAAATGTGTTGGTATTATAATCAAATAAATTATTAGCGAAAATATGCATTGCTAAAGAAGAATTTTAATCCTAGCAAGAAAGGAACCTACTGGCTACTGTTACTTTATCTGAAATTTAAGGTTGTGATTGCGAATAATTAGTTAATAACATCTGCCACTGCTGGTGTTATATGTAAATAATGAATTTTGTAAACGATTGCGAATGGATTAAAGTTCTGGATGGTTGTTTAGATTTATGGTATTATCTGTTATTTATGATTGAGAACCAAAAAGAAATCTCTTGTTTCAATTGATTGATAAATGTGTATATTTGAAATTGAATTTGTAGTTTTTATATTCAAATATACACATTACAGTAATCTCTTTAGTTTCTTCTTATTGTGCATAAGAATTGTTATTTGTATTTAAATATGTATATTTGAATTAAAATGGCAGATGGAGGATGCTAATAGTAATAGTGGTGCAATTGGTACTTCTTCGACTCCCGCGGGTAGCCCTGCCCCTGTTCTTATGGATGAGGATAGTCCCGGAACACCTTCCTCCATAAATACTCAAAACCCCTCACAATCCAAGAAACGACATGTTAATCAATCTATTGCATGGGAGCACTTTAAAAAGGTAGAACCAATTGATAAGGAGAACTCTAAAGCTTGTTGCAATCATTGCAAGAGATTGATAGGGTGTCACCATAAAAGACAAGGCACTTCAGCTATGATGACCCACCTTACCTATAACTGTCCAAACTCCCCACTTAGAAAACCAAAAATTGCCAAAGATCAAACTTTGTTGCAGATGTCAGTTAGGAAGGCGGTAAAAGGCACCCAACTAGGATATGTAAAGTATGATCCGGACCGTGTAAGGCGTTTGCTTGTTCAGTATCTCATCTTATGTGAGTTGCCTTTTAGTCATGTGGAGAGTGAAGGGTTTAGATTATTTGTGAATGGATTGGAACCTAGGTTCAATTTGCCTAGTCGTGTTACTATACAAAGAGATTGTTTGAAATTATATGAGGAAGAGAAGGTTCATTTGAAGGCGTTGATGAGCGGTCAAAGGGTTTGTCTCACTACTGATACATGGACATCCATACAAAACTTGAATTACATGTGTGTTACCGCTCATTTTATAGATTGTAATTGGGTGTTGCATAAGAAAATCGTGAAGTTTTGCCTGGTTCCCAATCATAAGGGTGAGACTATTGGAAGAGTGTTGGATAATACAATGCAAGAATGGGGGATTCATAGTATCTTCACAATTACAGTTGATAATGCCTCATCTAATGATGTAGGTATTGATTATGTGAGAAGGAGGATAAAGGAAAAAAATTCAACTGTTTTGGGGGGTGAGTTTCTTCACATGCGATGTGTTGCTCATATTTTGAATCTTGTAGTAAATGATGGTTTGAAAGAGTTAGAGGACTCTATTTGTAATGTTAGAAATGCAGTGAGATTTGTAAGGTCTTCACCGGCGAGGATGGCAAAGTTTAAAAGATGTATAGAACAACTAGATATTCAAAGTAAGAAAGTGGTGTGTCTAGATGTTCCTACTAGATGGAATTCAACATACTTAATGCTAAGCATTGCTGAAAAGTACCAAAGAGCATTTGAAGTATTGGGGGAGGAGGATAGTCAGTTAGTTGTTCCTACATATATTGATTGGGAAAATGCTAGGGCATTTGTGAAGTATTTGAAAACTTTTTATGATGCCACAGTGATAATTTCTGGTTCAAATTATGTCACTGCCAGTTTATTTTTCATGCAGCTTTGTATTATTCAAGATGCCTTGAATGATGGGTGTCTTAGTTCTGATCACATCATGAGTACCGTGGCTGTCAGTATGAGAAGTAAGTATGAGAAGTACTGGGGGAGTATGGATAAGATGAACTTGATGTTATATATTGCTTTTGTCCTTGACCCGCGCTACAAGATGAAGATTTTGGTGTGGTGGTTGAAAAGGTGCAATGGGCCAATATGGGCGGATAAAATAGAGAAAAGGGTGAGAGAGCTTTTGGATCGTTTGATTGAGCAATATAGTAAGTTTCAGGGGATTGCAGTGTCTCAATTTAATGCGACTTCAAGAAGTGCAAATAATACTAACTTGAATGTTGATGATGATTATACAGAAAGTGCAGTGGATAAAATTCATAATCTCATCTCCCAACACCTTGAGGAAGAGAATGATTTTGAATGTAAGTCGGAGGTGGATAGGTATTTGTTGGATGGGTGTGAAGCAGCAATAAAGGACTTTGATGTTTTAGGTTGGTGGAAGATTAATGCACCTAAATATCCTATCATTGCAGCAATAGCCCGTGATGTATTGGCTATGCCAATTTCCACTGTTGCCTCTGAGTCCGCCTTTAGCACTGGGGGGCGTATATTGGATCCCTTTAGGAGTTCATTGTCTCCACTTACCGTTGAGGCGTTGGTTTGCACACAAAATTGGATAAGGAATACTCCAATTGACATTCGGGAGTTGGAGGAATTTGTGGAAAGCTTTGATGAAGAAGGTAAATGTTTGTAAATTAGTTGTAACTTTTCATTTGTACAATTATTATTTTTGAAACTTACTTAGTTACTTTTCAATTAACTAAAGCTTCTTCTTTTGTAGATGGCGCTCAATCAAGGAACGAAGCATCCTTGGACTTGATCTAATATCTAGAAGGATTTGTAATTTTTGAATTTTGGATTTGTAATCTTGGAGTATTTGGTTATTTGGATTGTTTGGTTTGGAATTTGGAGTATGTGCCTCTATGTGGTTATTTTGGATTTGTAATGTCTTGGAGTATTTGTTTATTTGGATTGTTTGGTTTGGAATTTGGAGTATGTGCCTCTATGTGGTTATTTTGGATTTGTAATGTCTTGGAGTATTTGTTTTGTTTATTTGGATTTGTTTGGTTTTAGAAGTTAGAGTATGTGCCTATGTGGTTATTTGGATTTGTAATTTTTTGCTTTTGAATTTGGTTATTTTGGATTTGTAATGTCTTTGAGTATTTGATTATTTGGATTTCCAGGATTTGTTTGGTTTTGGAATTTGGAGTATGTGGATTTGTTTGGTTTTGGAATTTAGAATATGTTTGGATTAGTAATTTTTTGGTTTTGAATTTGGTTATTTGGATTTGAAAAATTAGATTTGAATTTGGTTATGTTTGTGTTTTGGATTTGTAATTTTGTATTTAGATTTGTTAATTTTGTAACAAAGGACAAAAGGCCCAAAAAGTATTAAATTTTTTTCTTGAAAAAATTAAAATCTGTACAAAAAATGGCCCAAAACCGGTATAAAAAGTAGCCCAAAACTGATTTTAACCCGGCCCAAAACCGGTCTAAACCCGGCCCAAAACCAGAATTCGAAAGCGGTTTCAAACCGCCGGTTATAACCGCTAACCGGCGGTTATAAAAATAACCGCCTCCGCCTAGGCGGTTAGCGGTTGCGGTTGGTAAAAAAAATAACCGCTAGGCGGTTAGCGGTTAGCGGGTTTAGCCAATAACCGCCGGTTATAACCGCTTGTACACCCCTAATGGCAACTTTTGGTCTTCTTTTTTTTTGTTATTTTTTTTTTTTTTTTGAGGTTACTTAAAGCAGACCAAAAGTTCTAAGTTCATGCGAGTGGAATGCCCATGCTTTTCAGGTAGAAAGATTGCACGTGGCGAACTATTCCCAAACTACGTTGCATGAAAGAAATAAAATTCTTACCAGTTATACTTGTACACAAGTGTAAAGCTAAAAAAAAAATATATATATTTTTATCACATAATTATTTCACAATATTAGGTATTAATTTAAACTAATTTTAAATTTAGTCATTGTTAAAAATAAATATCAAATAGTCTTTAAAATAATTATTGAATAGAAACACATTTCTCTATACATAATAATCCAAAAATTTGTATAAGCTTTTCAAATTGGCACATTTCAGTCTGGGTAGCTGCTCACCTCCAATTTACATCGCCTTCCATTTCCTCCCATTTGTGGTCTAAAGTCCAATACCTCGCTAAAAAGTAAATTGATTGTTTTAAGCCATTGGATCAAATTTTAATGAAGTGGCTGATTTTGGACCACAAATAGGAGGAAATTAGAAAGAGGCAAACTGGAGGTAAGCTTCAGTTTGATGAGTGTTTTAGAGAATCCCAACCATAGAGAATAGTCCCACATCCATACTCGAACATTGATAAAATTTGTTAATTTTGACACTCCATCGATAAAAGCTACATATTTCATTAAAACCTTCTCTCTTTTTTTCTTAATAACATCCCAAACATGGTAAAGGTAAATGCGTTGATACCACATGGAAAGTGCAACACATTTCCAATTCTCCTATCACTCATCTTCTCATATTCACAAGCCAAATTTCACGTCCTCGAAACTGAAGTTGGGTAGTTGGGATGGTTGAAAATCTCT
This sequence comes from Alnus rubra, assembly GCA_028654335.1. NCBI lineage: Eukaryota > Viridiplantae > Streptophyta > Magnoliopsida > Fagales > Betulaceae > Alnus > Alnus rubra. The sequence goes on along the minus strand of JAJPGS010000001.1, from coordinate 1,420,761 downwards.
GTAGCAGTTATAAAGCGGGGAAAACTGAAACAGAGGTTTTGACAACACTAAGTAACGATTCGCACAGCAAAAGAGATACCAGTCGTCTTCAAAAATGAAGCAAAGTGGGAAAAATTCATGATTAAATTAGAGCATACTTTGTTCCCGGATTATTAACCCATACATACAGAGAATGTCCACAGGCATAGCTACAAAAGATATACACAACCACCAACATCAGCGTGCCAGATATGCACCACCTTCTGTAAATCCACCTTTTTTTTCCAGGCATAGACGTCCAGAGGATCCAAGATTTGACATTCTGCAATCAAAATCACAAATTAGATCAATCAGAAAGCAATGTTTTACAAAAATTTGAGCGAAGATCAAGTATCTTCACCAGATTTAGCATCAAAAGATTAAGTAGGACTGAAATGTACACGCCACAACTTATTTACTGCATAAAATAAATATTTAGTAGTTTCAGAAAATAGTTTTCATTAGTGCTCCTACATGACCAAGGTGCAGCAAGAATGAGCCACATAAACACCAATTGCAGTGAATAACAAGCAACTGTTCTCTACAACATGCAGACATGAGTCCAAGAGAATCATTTTTAACGGGCAAAGGGTCGCACCTTATTGACAAGTACAACAATATTGTTAGTCTAAGAGAGGTCACTTTTGCAAAGCCAATTAGAATTGCCAAATGCTGGACAGTGAGTGTGTCGATTAAGAAATAGGCCAGAGATTACAGAGATGAATAATAAAACGACATACACACAAGGAAAAAAAAAAGGCACGTTCATTGGAGGACAAGAAAATTAATAATCCTTTTCCCAATTGAGGTTTGAAAGGATCAATAATCCTAGTGCAAATGAAAATTAAGGTAAAAGAGGGTGGCTCTTAATCTCTTCTACACACAAATATGTGCTGAGATATATACACGCTCATCACAAGGGTCAAGGTAAAAAGTTCAATTTGGTCCAATATGCCACAAGATCATAAAAACCAACTGAAATGCTATGGTCACTTGCACCAAGCACCAAGTACGTCTAAGGAGCTATGTGGCCATATGGAGTCACAACGAGCCCTGGACAACTCATCATGGAATTTTTTTTTAAAAAAAAAAGCTTCATGGTCCATAAGAACAGAGAAGATTCCACAAACTGATAAACTGATATAGCGGAAAAGAAAAGGAATTGATGACTAGCTACTAGATAAAAGAAGGTCCAAGATAGAGAGAAATGATAGAACATGGTTAGTCCAGCTGAACAGCTGAATTCAAGATGCTGGGATAAAGCTTTATTGATTGGACTCACACAATCAATCTATTAATCAACTACTACAGTCTACATATCATATAAACAAATATAAAGATTTTTTTATAAGAAGTCTTTTTTTTTTTTTAAGAAATAAACAATTAAGGACTCTTCTATTCCAATATATATATATTCTTAACAGGAAGCTTGAAAGAACAACAAACGGAATTGAGCTCAATGATTTATATAAAGACATATATAAATGGCACCGCGCTTGATTAAAGAGTTCGATACTTCAAGCCATATGGCAACATAAAAGTAAACCTAATAGGTACAGAAATCATAATGCAAAGGAAGATACGAACTTAAAACTTATTCCAAAAGATCAATTCAACTGAAACTGACCAGTGCCTAGACTGGTTAGTTCACAGAGACAGCCCAGCAAAAAGCAACTCCAACTCCTCATCCTGTGCTGCAGTTCTCTGACATAAAAAAGCATAGATAAATATAACTAAAAAAATAATTTAACATACACAGAAGTTGAAAATGAATATTAAGCAGACTTGTTTCATCAAACAAATGGTCATGTAACACTAAAATTGTATGGTAGAAATCCAAATCACTCGTAGTCCTATGGTCTTAACTCTTAAAAGACCTAAAAATTATGTCTCCCCTCTTTCCACATTTCTATCTGTTGCCACATTTTAAACTTCACAATTACTCTCAATTAGACACTGCACCATTTACATTGGTTAATCCATTTGTGCTAATTTTAAATAGGGAATAATGGTCTTCATGCATCTAACTGAGCCACTTGATAAGCAAGATAAATTCTATGTCCTATAAAATAGTTCCTCACTTTGTTAGAGTTGACCTTATATACGCACTACATCCCTCTTTTCATTTCTTCTAAAATATTTCCTTTTTCCAGATTCTTAATTATCCTTATTTTAGGTAACTGAACCTTAATTACCATTTGAGTAATACCAAAACATGAGTCACGCTGCACTCACTTTTCCAAAGACATCCTTTGGTATTATGTACTCGAATCCATATCCACACAATAAGTAGCAGCAGTTTTAGAAGTAGATGCAAAAGGGTTAATACCTAACACCTGTGGCAATAATTATAATGTATGATTTAGATGACAACTGTAGGTCCAATGTCACAAACCTGAATGGATATAAGTTGCAATATTTTATTGAGGACCCGCAAACGATGAGTAGCATAGGTGCTGTTCACAGGAAGTCGCTTCATTCTCTTCATTTCTTCATGAACCGCAGCATTCTTCTCTTCATACCCCATTTTCTTCTGTTGATTTTTAGGCTGAGTGCTAACTCTACTATCCATGGTCTGGTCAAGGGTAACACTGCCCAGTCTGCCCCTAAAATGATCTCATGGATCCACTTCTCAACTAGACCTACGAAACAATAAAACGAAACAATTTACCACAGTTGAGAGTACACCCAACTTAAACAAACAAACAAGACAGAAAAAACGTGCAAAATTTGACCATGTGTGACCACAATAAATAAAGAAGCTAATGCGCATCATCCACATTCATAAAGGAAAACTATATTTGAACACTTCTTGTTCACATCTCTTGAACACAACTCTCGTTTGTACCATTGATTTCTAACATATGTGACAACTATGTGTGATATTAACAACGCAAATGAGAGGTGCGCATAACATGCATGTATGCACGTAATTACGTAAAGTCTGCAAATAACACAAGCATCTTGACACAGTCCTCCAAAATCAAAAGGGTCTCAATGATCAAATAAGAAGGCAAATTCGGTTTCATGTATAACAACATTCTCAAAATGGAGTGTGGAGAGCCTTGGTATGCAAATATATCCACTACAAATAAACTTGTTCCACCTGAAAGCAAAGCCTCAAGTAGACTTTCCCATCACATATTGCCTTCCAAGTTATTCCAAATAATCCAGCAAAACAAAGAATAAAATCAATTCATTCAAACCCTAATCTACGGTTTGGTTGGTGCGAAAACCATGGAAAATAAGGTAAAAAGCAAAAACAGATCAAGATTTATATGAAAAATTTCCTCAAACCGATAGTGGCATCATGTTTATTAGAATTGAGTTGGACTTTTCTTTTTCCGGAAAAAATGATTCAAAAATTTTCAATTTCGTCACTCTTCCTCCAAATTCTTGGACACCAGACAGAGTATTGAATGCCATAAAACGATGGAAGTATAAGAATGACAATACGAAGAAACAAAGCTAGAACGAGAAAGAAAAACATACAGTTCGCGACGTCGAAAGCCCTACGACCACGAAAATTTGGAGGAGATGATTAGGGAGCTCTAGACAAACAGAAGCAGAGCAGACCAACGCCACCAGCCAGGAAGCCAGCATCTCTGTTTCTCCTAAAACGCACCGTTTTCACTTTTTTCGCAATTATTCCGGAACAAAACGCAGCGTCTTGCATAGGTCAAATCAGATTTTTTACGATTCTCCAATAATAATTGTATTAAATTATTTTTTAAAATTAAATAATTGAAATTTTATCACTTATAAAATATGATGAATATTAAATTGATAAAATGATAGATATTGATGAGATACAATATCCAATTAAACATATTTAATTTAAAGAAAACGATACTTTCGAAAATACTAAATAGAAGAGAAAGAGTAACGGTGCATTTGAGATTATGATTTTATAAACAAAAAGTACGATTTTAAATCAAATCATAAAATTTGAATCATTTTAAAATTATGTTTTTAAAAATTTGTGATTTGAAACATAAAAAACTGTTTTTTCAAATCGCATGTAATGAGGTATTTTTTAAAAAACACATAATTTGAAAGGTTAACTTGCAATTTTAAAGGCCAATTGTGATTCTGCCAAACGTTTAACTGAGTTTTTAAAAATCACTTTTTCAAATCGCATATTTTAAAATTGTTATTTTTAAATCGTACTTTTTTTGTTTTTAACAAAATAACCGGAGCTACCATGCATTAATCTGAAGAGGCCCGAAAGCAAATACAGTGAATAGAAACACATCGACACCCTACACACTAAGCAAAAAAAACTGACTTGAGTGCTACCTACAAATAAACAAATATTATAAGAATAGATGTTTGAGCTACTCTTTAACAATAAAGCACTTCTAACAAAGAAAAAATGGCCGATCTAGCTAACAAGCCATAAATTGTACTTTTGGAAATCCCCAACACAAACAGACTCAACGTTTGTTATAAGGAGCTCTGTCCTTCTTCTTCTTTTTTTTTTATATGTTCACACAAGAGGGGGGATTCGAACTAGTGACTTCCGCTTCATGAGGCGTGGTCCCCAGCCGATTGAGCTACTCTTTGTGGACAATGAGCTATGTCCTTCTTGTATTCTCATAAATGTCATATGACTTTTAAAATCATTATTGAATTTGAGATGATCATTATTGGATTAAATCCAATAATAATTTTAAAAGTCACGTAAGATTTTTAAAATGACATAATTTAGAATTACTCGAATTTAGTATTTGACCCTAACTGATTGGTCATTATATACTAGAATTAAGTAACAATAATTCAAAAATGGCAATCGTTGTTGGCGTTTCCCATTGACTAAGTAACAAGACAATAGGACAACATGTTTTCAAAACGAAAAGAAAAAGGTGTCTAGTCGTATTAGTTGAAAGACATGTGAATTTGGAAAGGAGAATCGAGTTGTACAGACATGTTCGGGGATGGAGGGGACATGATTAAATGTTTAATGGCGATAATTAAGTTTTATACCAAAAAAAAAGGTTGCAGATTTAAAAGTAGTCGAGATGGGTTCATAGAATTCGAAGATATGATTAGGCCCCCAAGGATGCTGTAAACCAATGATATAATCTTGATTAGCAAAGTTGTTTTTTTTGTTGGTCTATGATAAAAACAATGAAGAGAAAACATAGTCAAACGATGAAGACTTCTCAACAGAAGTGATTTACAAGTAGTGGGGTTATCTCTTGCTTGGTTGTTCTGCTCTTTTTTGTTTTGTTTTATGTTCCTTAATTTTTTTAAGGGAGATTGATACCACATTACCACTTAGAAAGTTTTTGGGTGAGACCGTAAAATAATATGGTGGGACTTGGGAGATTGTTTAACTTAATCATTTACGAAAACTTCACTTACTGCTTTTGATTTTTTATCACTTTTGCAATCATACCTTTAAACTTTAAAAAGTGTTAATTTAGAGTATTCATCTTTCAATTTCAACCTAATGGTATAATTTTTCGTTAAATTCTAACGGATGAATGTCAAAATTCTTAAAATGCCCCTCTTTTTTTTAAGAAAAAAATAGATTTAGGCCTTGTTTATGATTTTACGGAATTTGCAAAAAATACCTATGTCTTAATCTTTGAAAAAGTTAATAATTTTTTTTTAAAAAAAAAAAAAAAAAAAAACACATGAGTATTTTGGGAGTTTTGACAGGATTTAACAGAAATTCCTAACGGATTGTTGAAATTTAAAAAAAATGAAAAATTGATACATAGACTTGACAACTTTTAAAGTTTAAGGATATGATTTTAAAAATGATGAAAGATCGATGGTCAATGAAGTTTTTCCTAAAAGTTTTAAGCCAAAGTACTTTTATCCCTACTCAAAAAACTCTCATTTGTACCAATGCCAAGGATTCGGGCGTGCGTAAGCCACTCTACCATTACTGTTGGCTACAATACCGTTTGTTAGAGAGATTAACACATTAAATAATTGTTAAAAGTTTAGCACTTGTGTGTTACGTGGGTTTACCCGCATCATGCACTTTTATCTCAACTATAGAGATTCTCGTTTGAGCTTGTGCTAGGGACCATTGTCCATATCTGGACCACTCGATCATATCGCACGCCACCATGAACTCTTATATTATTATATACTTGTTAGGAATTCAATGAGATCATAATATGGGTATTATGAGATAAACTCAATTCAAAATTTTTGAAGTCTATAGATTTAGGTCCAACTATATTATAATAATCAATTATATTTGTGACTTTTTTTAATGTGAAACTCAATTTATTTACATTTACACATGAATACTCGATATATCTTAGTCTTAAAGAAAAGGAAATAAAAATTGATCTTTTCTTTCACATGCTTGGCTAAAAGCTACGAACAAGGGGATCTAGCCATGTGGATGTCACTTGGGCACCCTATGAACTTTTTGCCATCCACTTCTTATCAAGTGGATAGATAGATTCCCACTATAATTCCTCCACTTTTTCTTGTTTTCATCCATCAAACTAATGAGGCTATGACCTGTTCTTTGGAAAGCTGCTACTCACCAAAAATTCAAATTTGCTATATTTTACAAATGCTATGAATATTCTTGTTTTCAAATTTTTAAAGGAAAAATCATAATTATTCCTTAAGTTTTTATCTTATTTGAATTTAGTTATTAAGTTTCTAATTTCAAAAATATGGTCCTTAGGTTTCGCACAAATTTTAAATAGGCCTATTTCTATCACTTTTTTCTCGAAATTAATAGTTTGTCAAATTTTATGTGTGTCTCAATTGACACATCAGCATCCATATCAACACCTAATATTAATGCAAAGAAATGCAATATCATTAAGCGCCAAGTCATTCATAAAAAAATAGATATATATATATATATCTTCTCTTCTTCGTCATTTTAATCTTTTAAAATTTAATATTAAATGAAAAACCGTTAACTTGATCTTAATTATTTCTCCAATCATTAACTTAATAAAAACAGATATGCTGAGTATTCTAACCAAACTACTTGATTGTTTTCCAAACTACTCACCACCTACCTAACCAAATTTCAAATGCACTTTTGGTTGGTATGCATTTTTGCTTCTCTAATTTTATTTGTGAAAATCATGTAGATTATCTACCAAAAATCTAATTCACCAATTGCTTTCAGTGTGGATGTAATAAAAACCACTCTCTTGGCTATGCTTGTTAAAAACTTGTTGTGTCTTTTATTTTCTGTTTTAGAATTTAAAAAATTAACAAAAACACCCAATATATAAAACACCAAATAGTCGCAAAAATATAAAATAAATATTTACTTTTATATTGCACCAAATACCTTTTAAAATTTTTTTTTTAAAAAAAAATACCGATAGAAAACACATTAACAAACATACCCATTACATATTTGATTTCCCACAATATAAATCCCGAAAAGCTGATTATGTTGACTCCTTACATGAATATTAGGAAAAATTTCACTTATAATCCCTGTGATTTTTCATCACATTTGCAAAAAAGTATATAAATTTTAAAAAGTGATAATTTAGGGTATTCATCTTTCAATTTTTTCAATTTCAACTTTTCGTTAGAATTTTTCATTAAATCCTATCAAAATTTTCAAAATACCCCGTGTTTATTTTTTTAAAGAATTGGTATTTTTGAGAATTTTGACAAGATTTAACGAAAATTTTTAACGAAATATTGAAATTAAAAAACAAAAAAACAAAAGAAAGATGAATAGCTTAAATTGATACTTTTTAAAATGTAAATATATTTTTACAAAAGTAATGAAAGATCAGAAGTTATAAGTGAAGTTCTCTCATAATATTATAAATTGATTATATTGATTTGATCATGAAGTTTAATCTTCACTCCACAATTCGAGTGTTCTTTTATTTTTTTTTTTGCTTGAGCAACTCTAAAACAAAGAGTCATTGAAAACCTGTCCCCTTATGATTGGACCAAGCCAATGCGCACAAAAAAATTGTGTAGACCCCTCTACTCCTAATCCCACCCTCCACACGTGCCAGAGATTAAAAAAATCGGCCACTTAGCTCAGACGCACACGCGCGAAACGCCAACCCAGAGAAAATAAAAGTCAAGAGCGGCCATTGCTTCCATCTCTTTCTTCTTTCCGCGTCGCTTAATAATCAGAGACGGCGAGTTAGAGAGAGAAAGAAAGAGGAGAGAGGGAGAGAGAGAGGGTGTGAAAAGACCTATTTGACCTTGTTCTTCCGTCTTCCTCTCTCTCTTGTGCTTCTGTTTTATAAATTTGCGTTGTTTTTGTTTTTGTTTTTTTGTTTTTTTGTTTGTTTGCACGGACACCATGAACGAGAAGGCCAACGTTTCCAAAGAGCTCAACGCCAAGCACAGAAAGGTCCTAAATCCTCTTCCTCCTCCTTCTTCGTATTATTCTTTTTATTTGCATGTAGACCCCAATATATAACGAAATGTTGAAATTGCCACACTTTTTTTTTTCCCCCCCAAAATGACCTGGGATCATTGATCTTCGATTATGCTATTTGATTGGGTGCTGAGAAATTGAAGAGAGAGGAATGAAAAATTGGAAATTTTTAACATTTTGGAGGATTAATTAACCGGTGTATAAGATTTGGGAACATTTCGGATTTGATCTGTATGTTTTGGACCTGAAATGTTCTTGGTCCATTGATTGGTTGATCGTTGCTAATTGTTTCCTATCATTGATTTTGTGCTGAGATATCACTTTTTCTTTTTTTTTCCTTTTAATTTTGTTGTATTGGGGTTTGTATGGGATTTGATCAAAGGTTATTTATGTGGTTGACGTTGGACACGTGTTTTTTCTTTTTGGATCTCTAATTTGTTTGGGGGGGTGGGTTCAAGCTTTCATTTGAGTTTTGGATGCTGAATTTAGAATATGGGTTCGGTAGGTGCATTCCTATTTGATTGAATGGTGTTCATGTCAAGCTTATCTTGCAAAATGTGTTGTCTTTAATTAGATTCACGGTTCTTATCAGTCTTATATTGTGTTTTCTTTTAACATTATCAGTTTGTAATATCTGGGAAATTTAAATTAGAAGCGGGTAGCATCATCTGTGGGGACGAGTTCTCAGGGATTAGAGTTTTCTTTTTTTTAATAAAAAAAAAAATTATAAAGAGAGATTGATTGGGTTGTTAGAGAATTCGTAGGATTTGCTTTGATTATTTGTTTAACCCTCCTAGATATGTTTTGATTGTATTTTACATCTATTTGAATGTTACTTATTATAATATATTGTTTATGACTGGGTTTTACCAAATATGCAATCTTTTTCAGTAGAAAACTATGCTACCAAAACCTAGAGTGTTTTTTTTTTCTTTTTCTTTTTCCTTTTTTTGTTGGGTAGGGTTTATTTTACCGCTTCATGGTGATGTGGCATATGAAAACAGAAGGGCTGGAATTCTTCTAGGATTACATCATACATATGTATTGCATTTCCTTTCATTCTTATTCATTTAAAACATTTTCACAACCATATAGTTATTGACTATATATTTTAAAGTTTGTGGGAGGATATGATGGATATCCTATGTATAGGGCTACCATCAATTTTCTGTGCTCAAGTCTGTCTATCATATGGTAAACCTGACTTGCAACCGCATCATATTGGTTCTTTTGGTTGGTGGAGCATTCCCAGATTGGGTGTATGAGGAAAAGTATATTTGTTTCACATGACAATGGGAAAACATGTCAAATTTTATTTCTTCAAGCGGTTTCTTCTTATATGAGATTCATATGTGTAAATATTTATGCTAGGTGGCTTTAGTGATTAGTTATCATGATTTTCTTGTTCTTTTTGCCCCTACTACGTAGGTGGCTTCTCTTGTATACTTCCTGTGTACATGAGGGCACCTTATGCTTTTAATAATATCTCGATTAATCATCCAAAAACAAAAATATTTAAGCTAGAACCGAGATCATTGGGTTGAGTTGGAACTATGGACCATTTAAGAGGCATTTATCAATTTTCCTGTTGTTCCTTCTATGCCATTTTTAATTCGTTCTTAGACTTAATGTAATGGTTGTACTGTGCTTAATGATGCCAACACTGTGTGTGCACTCTTGTTCGTTCAATTTGGTTATCGTTTTTGTTTGTATGCTGATCTTTGCTTCAACGTTATCTACTTTTCTTGCTCCTTCAGTCTGTTCTCTCAATTACGTTCTTATCTTTACTGTTTGAAATATATGTAGATACTGGAAGGACTTCTTAAATTGCCGGAGAACAGGGAATGTGCCGACTGCAAAGCTAAGTATGTAACTTAAAAAATTCTGAAGAGATGATCTGGATATTATAGTTTTATAACGAGGAAGCCAAAAGAGATGATTTAGAAAATGTTCACTAGTAGAGTTCTAAGTACATTTCGAAGAAATTTACTCAACAATAAGGAATTTTCTTTGGTTATTCCAAATATAAGCATGTTGTTAGTTCAGTACATTTTACTTGAATAAGTTGCTTATAATGAGCTAATTGCTATGCAGAGGTCCAAGATGGGCTAGCGTAAATTTAGGCATCTTTATATGCATGCAGTGCTCTGGGATCCACAGAAGTCTTGGGGTACACATATCAAAGGTTATATTTTGTATCTTAAATGTCAATTAATTCATTTCCACATTCAAATTTACAAACTTTTTTCATGGTAGGCTGATTTGGATATTCAAAAATGGCTTTGGTTGCAGGTTCGGTCTGCTACCCTGGACACTTGGCTTCCGGAGCAGGTTGCCTTTATTCATTGTAAGCTTTTCTCTTAGGTCATGAACTTGAATTTTCCCTGATTGATGTCATGTTGAATTGAAGATCAAGAAACTGCCTACATGATTTTAATTTGTTTTTTGTTTCTATATAGCAATGGGAAATGAGAAGGCAAATAGTTACTGGGAAGCAGAGCTACCCCCTAATTACGATAGAGTTGGAATTGAGAATTTTATTCGTGCAAAGTATGTAAGAGTTAGCCCTAGGAACTAGTATCTTTCTTTTATATCATTTTAGCGCATTGTTTATTCTTTGTTATGTGCATCTGATTACAATCATAAGATTACACTTTTTTTAGTTATGCTAATAATAGCATATAATTCTAGGTATGAAGACAAGAGATGGATTCCAAGAGATGGAAAACCTAAATCACCGACTAGAGTGCAGGAAGACAAGGCTTCTGGGCATTGGCAAAGGCCTGGGGAAAGAATTGGGCATGGCCATATTTCTAGTTCTGAAAATACATTTGAGGAAAGGAAGAACACTCGACCATCCGGTACTGCTTCTGCTACAAGAATTAGTGTTCCTGCTCCTCCTAAAGGACCTGAGCAGGTATCTTGATTTTTTGTTCCTAGTTAATTACCATTTGTATTATGTGTCTTTGTTTTCAAAAGACATACCTGTTTGGAAAAGGTGAATACAATTGAACCTCATGGCTTCCAAAGTATCTCTGAATGAACTCTTATCCTTTTTGGTCCAACAATACCAAGAGAATGCCCGTAATATTCAGATTTTCAGTGGCCAGTCGTTGGGGAAGAAATAGTCATTTCCAATGTCTGGCTCCATTTCTGCTAATCGTATTCTCTGAGTGAGACAAAACTGTAGCAGTTCAGTTTCTAGTTTATGAGATGGAATACTCGAGGGAACCATTCTAGTTAGTTTAACAATTATTAGAACACTAATATCATCTTTAGGGTTACTTTTAGTTATCACAATGGAACACAACATAAAACATCCTTTTCTAGGTTCTTGATTTCTGGATATCCTCGATGTGGCGAAACAAATCAGTGATCCCTTTAGTTATCTCAATGGAACACACACACTAAATGATTTGGATTATGCATATCATGTGAAAGGGGTAAACAAATTCTAATTTGGTAACTTATTTCAGTCAACAGTCAAGATCAGGTAAATAGATGAGAATCATGTATTTAACTTGTGTTCTTTTAAAATCCACCCTGTTGGTTGGATTGGAAACTTAAATATTAAAATTATTGTATTTGTAAATCACTGAATGCCAAAGTAAATGGCCTTTATTGGGAACCTATATTGCCACTTTGTTCCCAAAAATTTCTTTCCAGATAGCCATACCCAAGCCATCCTCTTGCTTTTGGAAGCATAGCAATAGGTTAGTTGAAATCTAGCCAATGTATTAATCATTGTGGTTATCTTGATCAACTATATATATCAAGGTGTATCTGGAAGTATTTAAGTTCATCACCAGAGTTTTCTGATTTCTATATAGATTATGTAGCTACAGTGCTTTGAGCACGGGATTTTCAAATCAACAAATGGATCAATTCCTAGGGTGAGCCTTTGGTCTGAGGACCGGTTATGGTGTGGCTGTCATATGAGGGTGATAAATTTGATCGTTTCCGTAATTTTTTTTTTTTTTTTTAAGTAAGAAACCAATCTCATTAAGAGCGTAAGGCGTCCCTTAGTACACCGAGTATACAAAGGAAACACCTAAATAGAACAAGAAAAGCGACCAAGAATGTTATCAAAACTAAACAACAAAGGGTACACATAAGCCGTAGTCCAAAGGTACAACATAAGGTAGAACAAGGATAAAATCTCATTCAAGGTACTTTCCAAATCCTCAAAGCTCCTATTGTTTATTTCCCTCCATAAACACCAAAAGAGACAAATGAGCGCCATTTTTCACACCGCAGCACTTCTTGGCCTTCTAGAGGACCATCGACAAGCAAGCAAGTCAATAACCCGTATGGGCATAACCCAAGACATCCCGAAGCTACTGAAGAGAGTACTCTACAAAGCAAAAGCCACATCATAGTGAAGAAGATGATCTAAGGACTCCCTAGTCTTCTTACACATATAGCATCTGTTTATCACGATAACACGCCGCTTCCTAAGATAGTCCAGGGTAAGGATCTTGCCAAGAGCCGCGGACCACGCAAAGAAAAAGACTGCCCTTGAAGAAGCCTGAGTGCACCAAACACTTTTCCTGGGAAAGCGAATGCCTCCAGAGCAAGCTAAGGAGTAAAAAGACTTGACCTTGAACAAACATTTTTTGGACGAAACCCACCACAACTTGTCTTTGCTACCTCTACACACTTTAACTGAATGCAACGCCTGGAAAAAAGAAGCAAAAATATCGACCTCCCAATCGTAAGTCTCCCTAGTAAAACTCACGTTCCACTAGTTGGAACTACCCAAAAACTCCAACTTATCTGCAACAGAGGCGTCCTTCAGACGAGCAATACCAAATAAAGCTGGAAAAGCTACCTTAAGAGTCGTGTCCCCACACCACAAATCATGCCAAAAGATGATATTGGTTCCATACCCCTCAACAAATCTAGTGAAGCTTAAGAAAGAATTCCAACCTTTTCTAATGTTCTTCCACACCTCCACCCCATAAGCTCTTGCCGGCTCAAGAGAGCACCGCCCACCCCATGAGCTGCCGTATTTGGAGTCCACCACACATCTCTCTCAATCCCATAAGGCCACAACTATTTACCTAGCAGAGCGTGATTGAACATCCTCAAATTTCTGATCTCTAACCCTCCCTTAGAGATCGGAGAGCAAACCGAGGCTTAGCTAACCAGGTGATATTTAAATTCTTCGCCTATTCTTCCCCATAAAAAATCTCGTTGGAGCTTCTCAATTTGAATGGCCACCATAGCAGGAATGGGAAAGAGAGACAAAAAGTACGTAGGTAGATTGGAAAGAGTGTTATTGATAAGGGTAACCTTGCCACTCTTAGACAAATATAGCCTTTTCCATCTGGCCAACCGGTGTTCCATCTTTTCCACAATGCATCCCAAATAGACTTAGCCTTATAACACGCCCCTAGCGGCATAGCAAGATACTTCAAGGGTATAGAGGAAGTCCCGCAACCTAAGATGTCAGCCAACTCAGCCACGTTATCCACGTTGCCCATAGGAAACCAAGATTGATTTGGCTAGGTTAACCTTTAAGCCAGATACAGCTTCCAAACATAATGAGAGGACACATAGATAGTGAAGATGATCAGGGTTGGCCTCACAAAAAACCAATGTGTCATCCACTAACAACAAGTATGTGATATTAACCACAGGGAGCTTAGATCCCAAAGAGCAGTCAAAGGGACGAGCCATGTCACAAACGTAATAGAAAACATTTTACTCAAAGCCTCCATGACCACTACAAACAAAAGGGGAGATAGAGGATCGCCCTGTCTCAACCCACGAGAACTATTGAAGAAACCAGATGGGGAACCATTAACCAAAACGGAGAAGCGCACCGAAGAAATTCTGTGTGCTATCCATGAGACCCATTTCTCCCCAAAACCGCACCTTCTCAGCATGTACAATAAGAACTTCCAATTAATGTGATCAAAGGCCTTCGTAATATCTAGCTTGCAAAGCACCCCAGGAACGCTAGACTTGTATGGCTATCCAAACATTCTCTGGCAACGAGGACCGAGTCTAGAATTTGCCATAATATTGATGACATTCAGAAGAAAATTGATGAATCAAATACCAATGGTGTATTAGCTATGTATGAAGTGATTGTGGACTAATCTATACAGTATTATTTAATGCACTAAGCTATACTGGCTAAGACTTGTTAACCTACATGATTCCAGTTTTGCCCTCATTTCTTTCTTAATGATTATCCTTTTCCATTATCAACCTTTTTGTCTAAATTTGAAAATAGATTTAATGCAAGGTTCTTTATGAGTGACATAAATACATACTAGCAGGTTACTCCTGTTCCAAAGCCTCAACATGTTGAGAAAATTGAAACGGCACCAGCAGTGCCCCAAGCTGAAGCAACAAAGCAGGCTTCAGATGCTGCTTCCACTGTCTCTCCACCAAAAGTTGACTATGCAACCGACCTTTTCAACATCTTATCCATGGATGGTCCAAGTGAAAATGGCTCAGGGGCCATTTCACCTGATGATAATGCTTGGGCAGGTTTTCAGTGTATGTCTCTACTTGCCACTCTTTTCACTTACTGGATCATCAAAGAAGTATTGCTAGTTTATCCTTTTTTTTTGTGAACATGTTTTTCTTTTTTTTTGCAATTGCTTTGAGGTGGAGAGTCATGGTTGTTATTTTATCTTTATGGTTGTTGCAGCTGCAGCTGCTGAAGAAGCGGCAACAGCTGAAAAAACTGGTCCTACAAAGCCGGTCGAAAATAGTCCCCAATCGACTACTGGAATTGAGGATCTTTTTAAAGATTCACCGTCAGTAATGCCTGCTTCAGTTTCAGAGAAACCCAAGAAAGATGTAACAAATGATATTATGAGCCTTTTTGAGAAGGTATATATATTTCACCATCATTTACAAGATTTCTAGGAGGTGTATGTGACTAAAACTTTAGCTAGCTTTATTTTCTATTTATATAGACGTTCTATTATCTATTTGGATTTCCAGTGTAGAGGTTTATTTTTCTAATTTAAAATTAGTCTTAATTGATTGAGCTGGTAAATTTTGAAAAACGAACAAATAAGCAGAATATGAATTCATGGTTTGAGTTGCAGTCGAGTATGGTGTCACCATTTTCTGCGCATCAACAACAACTAATGATGCTGGCTCAGCAACAGTCCCTTCTGATGGCTGCTGCAGCTAAATCTGTTGGTGGGGAACCGAAATTTACTGGCACTGTACAACAACCTGCGTCCAACGGCAGTATCAATTTGTCTGCTCAAAGTTGGGCAAATGCTGGCCACCAGATTCCTGGAATGATAATGCCAACCGGTGGGCATAGTGTACAGACATTTATGCAGGTAAAAGTCCATAGTAGGGCTTACCTAAATTCATAATTCATTTTGTAGTAACTTCTGTCTAGGGAAAATCTCATTGTTATATTTCTTCGTGGGTTAGACAAGGAGCACGGGACCAGCACATCCAGTGGGGAGCTCTGTTCCATACCCTACATCTAGGTATGTCATTAATTGTTTTTGGTCGACTAAAAGGATTTTGGGATCTCAATAATAGAAACCAACAGTTGTTTCATAGAATTGTATTCTATGTTAAGTTGTTTTAGTTGTCAACTGAATTGTGTTCTAATTTCATGTGCACAATTGAGTTAAATATTAGATGCCTAGTTGGTGTTTGTTTGGTTGCAAGGTCTTTTGATGTCGTGGTTACTTGCATAATGGGTCTCTTATACCAGCAATTGCCTAATGGGACTTTGTTTAGTAGCTTTTGTCTAGACAGGAGGTATGAACATTTGTTTAGCATTCTTGTGTCCCTCATTTGTTTAGCGTTCTTCTGTCCCTCATTTCTTTCAAACGTGGCTCACATATTTATATTAAGGATTTTCGATGAGGAAAACGGTTGCCTTCATTACAGAAAAATACTAACAACAAAATGCTATTCTTACAAAGGATGCTTGTTTTTGGGAATGCTATTGCTTCAAGTTTTGGGTTTTATTGTTGGGTTAAAGACCTTTTTTTACATGTGGTTTGAAAACTTTATTTTTTGGTACCTCAGTTTCAATTCGCATCGCAGATGGTAGCTGGGTTTTAGAAAAAGATGGATATGGTATCTCCGTCCATTTTTTCGTCCAAAATTTAACGGAGTGTCACGTGGCTACTCTTAGGTGTTGATACGTAGCACAATGTAAAAAAAATTAAAAAACAGAAAATAAAAATTAATAAAAAAATTAAAAATAATAGAACTTAAAAAATATATATATATTAGAAACTTAAAAAAAAAAAAAAAAAATTGAAAAAAAAAGGGGAGCCACCCCCTTGGCTAGGTATCATCTGCGATGCGAATTGGAACAAGGTACTAAAAAATAAAATTTTCAAATCATGTATACCAAAAACGTTTTTAACCCTTTATTGTTTTTATTTCTACAACTTACTCTTCACTATTCGATTCATTTTCTCGCATTTTTCTCCTTTTGCTTTGTTATTTCTTGTGGCTTGCGCTAATGATCTGTCTGGAGGTGAACGTGAATCTGCACTTTCCCAGAGCGGTTGCTAATGTTCCCCCTTGTTTTGCTAAACACTGTAAAGCTTCATATTCATAACTGTTGCCATTCATTTGTTGCAGCTTTTATTCTATAGGCCAGGCTACCCCAGTTAATGGCGCCACAACCACTGGAGTGAGTAAACCTCAATCAGCATCTACAGTATCATCTGTGCCTCCTACGCAATCAGGGAAGGATTATGATTTCTCCTCCTTAACGCAAGGGATGTTTGCAAAACCCTGAGCAGCCTTTGGGGTGACGATATGCTTGCTTCACCATACCATACGAAAATAGTTGAATTACAGGAAAATAGCACTTCGGAGTTTTCTCACCTGTACTCGGGGTTGTAAACCATTTGTAGAGGCAGTTCAGTTTTTTTCTTTTTCTTTTTTCCTCTTCATTTCTGAGTGATCGCTTCATTTGTATGATTAGGTGTATCTGGAGTAATAAAGATGAGTTTAGATGATTTTAATTCAACTTTTTTTTTTTTTTTCCCCCTTGATCTGCATTTGTTGATAGACTTCCTGAGTGACTAAAACCAGCACCCTTCTAATAAGTCCTGGGATGATTGGAAGCATATGGAAAATGAATATTTGAAATTCTTAATCTATAGCAACTTTGATATTTGATATTTGATATTTGATGTTGTCCTTTTATGTAAATAGCATCGAAATTCGATCGAGTTCAATTGGTTTCTAGTCGAGTCGGATTCCAAGCATTTTGATCAAATCTGAAACTAATCAAAAGTTTGAGTAATCCTGAAACCTAGCACAAAAACCAGTGAAAACAATAATCATATTTGATCATCAATTGAAACACAAATATCCGAATTAACCAATAGCCGAACTTTCAAAGAACCAAGACCCACAAGGAAGAACCAACGATGCAGGTGAATCATCTTGTGTCTACAAAGAAATCTTATTCCTATCTCTCAACAATACATACCCCAATTTTTCCAGCTCCAGAGAAGTAGTCACCGCATCGACATTGGTAAAAGAGCTCCAAGGCTTCTCCAGCATCTTCAACCATCATATCATCCAAACTCACATCATCTGCAATTACAGCATTCTATCTCAGAGCTCGCAACTCACTATTATAAACTGTCCGTGAACTCAAATTGCTGAGGATTTCCCAAGCTTTCTGTACCTTCAAAAATCTTTCCCTTGACTCATGGTCAAGTTTGAATGACTTAGATGTCTTTTGTAACTTATCAGGACGAGGAGAAATGATTGAGGGGAGACCTTCCTTTAAAGGTCCCCCCCTTCCGAATAAAAGAGTCACTTTTATTCAAAAAGTGCACTTTTTTATTGTTTTATTTTTTCTTTTTAAATGAAAATGTTTTTTTTATTCAAAAGGTGGAGAGGGGGACGGTTAAGGGTCCCCCTTCAATTATTTCTCTAGGATGAGAGTTTAAAATGACAGATCGGTAGCTTGTACCAATTTCTTCATAGCTTGCACCTTCTTTCATAGATAAAACTTTGTAGTGAGTTTTCACAATGGAGTTCTCACCAAGAAGAATGATTGGATGGTTGCTTGTTATATATCTTTTGCTGCAAATGCAATGAAGAGATTCTATAAAAGGATATTTACTTATTCTTTATATTAATAACCAAAGCAATAGCAAATGATTTCTAGATCAAGCACTAAGAGAAGTGGCTGAATTTACACATTTATGCACTACTCGGTGAAAGAAAGATTTCCATAGAAGCCTGGGCAATGGAAAACTACTGAAACCTTCTGAATTTACCTCAGCAAGGTTTTCCAATCACCTGTGTCTCCCTAACCACTTTCATTTAGTACTAACTGTTGTATCTTTTATATGTGACTTTTGATTCACAGGAAGGATTCATAAAGGAAAAACTGGTGAACCCTATTAGAGAACATAGGTCCCGTTTGAAATTTCTGTTCCGCTCCCCTACCCTCCCCTCCCTTTCCCTTAGGAATTTTTTTAAAATAATTGGAAAATATGATTGATGTGATATAAAGTTAAGAAATAATTTATATAGAAAAGTAAAAAAAAAAAAAAAAAAAAAAATTGTATTGTAGTGAGTTTTTTATTTAAAAAGTAATAAAAAAGTGTTGATGTGATATAAGGGAAATGATAAACGGGAGTCTATTGACCGGCCATCAACCGTCCCTTTCCAACGTTGAAAAGGACCAATTTTAAAACAATTAATGTTTTCAAGTGAAAACATAATTTTTTTAATAAAATTTTAGAGATGAGACAGGCAGGGGAAGTTTAAACGTCCCCTGCCTATCATATATCGTGATATAAAAAGTTGAGAATGTTTTGAAGTTGATATTTTTTTAGAGATGTGAAAATAACGGAAGGGGAGGAAAATAGAAATTTCAAACGTGGCCTACTCTCCATATAGCGGGAGATTTGGTTTAAGCAATTTATTATAATTATAATCAATCAAATCTGATAACATATTTGATAGTAATTAAATTATATCGATTGATTACCATAATTATTTACATAAATCCTCCTATAAGTCGGAGTCTTCTTAAACCTATGTTCGACACTTACAGTGACAAGGCAGGCTTATCGGCTACCATACTCGGTCCCATCACTCTCTCTATTAAGAAGCTCCATCCCCCATGATCCACGCGTCTACCTTCCCTGCCGATCATCATCTGAGCTTTCTTTTGTTTGTTGGGATAGCTCGATCGTTGAGATTATGCATCGATCTCTCTCTCTCTCTGTGTCTATTCTTCAAAAGTTAGGCACAAATTTTGGACTTTGTGAGGAAAGAACAAATTAATCTGACGACGTTTTGGACGATTGACAAAGTAAAAAAACATTTAAACCCCCAGATATGAGATATTTGCATCAGCAGCGTACGTATGTAGCAGACTAGCCAGTTGTACTTGTTCCCGGGATAACCAGTAACCACCCAGGAAGGTGTACGTGCCCCTCCATCATGACACGTTTCACTAATCCCTCAATTGGACGGTGCCAACGGATGGTACGGTCAATCGGTCATATATAAATATAGCTTCCCGTCATATATTCCACTCTTTTATGATTACTTTATACTTGGTACGTGTTACTGCTGGTCAAAATACATTAGGTTATTGTAGAACTTTGGAAAAATCGGATTGAGACGGCTAATAATTGGGCCAGTAAATATAAAAGAATTAATATGAAATTTATTTGTCAAAATAAGTTTTGAATTGAACATGTGAGTCTTATAGAAATTTATTTACATTTTATGTTCAAGTAAGAGATTGCTGAAAATCTTAATCTTAATAAACCACCATGCATGACTTGACCCGAAAGCGGAACACATTGAGGTTCAAATTTTCCGTCAACAAGTAAAGTTGAAAACTTAGAATATTCAATTGATTTGTTTAATGCATTTTCTTTTAATTTGGTTCATAAATGATTTATGGTCCACTCTGTCTTGTCCTTAATTGTCACCGTCTCCTTGTTTGTATTTTTAAATAGAGATTTGTTTGGTATCATTCTTTTGCACATTATTTTTTTTTTTTTTTTTTTTGTAAATTCACTATTAAATTTATAGAATCAACATATAGTTTCATAAATTTAATGGTAAATTTACGCGTCAATTATACGAAGATGTACTAAAGATATTAAAAAAAAAAAAAAACCGAACATTTCTCTTTCAAATATTACCTTTGACTTTCAAATCTGTCAGCCATATCTTCCAACCTTAACTCTCCAAATGTTCACTTGCAGAGAAGCTGCAATTGACTTTAGTGGTATATAAAATCCTAAAATTTGGTTCATAAAATGCTTAATTTACTACGCAAAACATGAACCAGACTCTGCCACGCGTCTATATATATATATGAATGTATGTAGCCAATTTGTCAAGATGAAGGCACCAACTTGATCGTTGTCTCACTTGACTGGGGAATTCCCACCATACATATCGTTTGGTAGAGAAGCTCTTCTTGACCATGGATTATTGCGTGTTCATATAGCTCTTGTTTTCTGCTCACATCTCCTTCTTCCAAACCAAATAAGTCTCAATCTGAGGCTAGCTTTGTGGTTTTTAAGGGTGGTCGGTATTTTTAGGAGTGGGACAAGGACGGCTAAAGAGTGATCCTTTCTCTCTCTAATCTTATCGTGATTAAAGATATGCTTCGTACTAACCAAGTTAATTAGCATAATTCATAATGAAAAGTACTTATATAGATAAGGGTGGCAATTTGTGTTTGTATGTCAGGTTCATATCGTGTCAAAACATTGATATAAAGACTATATAAACCAACATCAACTATTATAACCTACTAATTTCGTATTGAGTTCATGGATCGTGTCCTGTCAAAAATTCTCAACCGTCGATGTCACGTGTCGAGGTATGAATATAAGACTGACTATATAGGTCAATCATAACCCGACATATTTAATTAAACAGGTCAGATACTCTCAACCCTAACTCTCTAATTTCGTGTTAGGTTCGTGTCGTATTTACAGGTCGTGTAAAAAATTGTTAACTCTAATAACGGATCGATGTCTCCCCTTATTCGGCTGTCAAATTTCTCGACAACCTAATAACAGGAGATCCTCATAGTACATAGAACTAAATCGTTAAGAGATATTTTGATAAATATAGCGTCTGTCGACGTGAGAGAGTATGAGATTATCTTATAATTTGTTATAGTCGCACATGCAAGATATTTGTTAATATGAACTCTTAGGCTTTGTAGAGATAATTATAATTATAATTAATTAATCTCATACAAGGTTTGTTAACTCCTGTTTGTTTGGCTGCTATGTTAATTGGTCGACATAAGATGCGAGATTACTTTGTAATTACTTCACGTTGTGGTCGGTTTTTATTTGGTTGGCGTGGCAGTGGTCGGCTAAGTGCGCGCTCTCTGAGCTGACCCGCACGTGGGGAGCCCATGGGCCGGGAATTCTGGACCCCGAACACAGCTCCGAAGTTAACGGTCAAATAATATATAGCCGTTGTGAGGCGGTGTATATATTATCCTTTTAATATTCAAAAGATTCTGACAACATCCCGCTGCACTCTTTGTTAAAAACTTAACGTGAACATTAAATAACACACAAGGTGTATTTAATATTTATATTCTCTTGGAAGATTATTAATCGTAACCCCAAGGTTGACAACATTAAAAAATAAAAATAAAAAATTGACAACATGACATAGTTAACCGCCTCTCGAAACACATCCACACGGATAAGGACCGTGGCTCGTCCGTTGTTGCAAACCACACGGCAAGGCTGTTTCGGGACAACGTAGCCTTCCTGTGATGTGAGCTCCTTAGTCCATACCCACGCGGAATCATGAGGCTTGTTTGGTAAGGACATGTACAGAATAGAGTAGTGAGTTATTAGTTTTGAAATTAGTAAAAAGTAATGATTTGATATAAAATAAAAAGAATTTGTATAAAAATGTGAAAAATTTTGTATTGTAGTGAATTTTTTTATTTGAATAGTAATAAAAAATTATTGATGTGATATAAAAAGTGAAAATGTTTTGATGTTGATTAATAGTGAAAAATATAAAAAAAAAAAAAAGAAAAGTACATAAACAGTTGCTGTTCTATATTGTTGCTTGACAAACAAGCCCATAGATGCAAATTAGATGAAGCAAGCATAATAGGAAGAGAAATGATTTTTCTACATTATACAAGTCATATATCAATTTTACATCAAAACATATAAAGTGTAAGATCCATGCATATGGGTCTTATATATATAGGCTCTATATATATGAGTCACACACCTAATATATCTTGTTGTAAAAGTTAATGTAAGGTAATGTGATGTCGGAATAATACATCTCTATACGACTGTCATATAATTAAAATAATGTGACAGTAAAAATTAATTTAGATTTTTTCTTTTATAAATTTTTACTAATTCAAATATTGATTTTACCGTTATATTCTGAATATAATAAAATAAAAATTTACTAAATAATAATTCTCATCAAATAATATTAATAGCATTTTTCATGTTTAACCAAAAATTATTGAGAACAAAATATTAAATTGTTTCTCAGTGATTATGCGTGGACATGTATTGTAATCTCAATTGTCAAGGCTGCCACATATAGCAAACGCTGACGTGACAACCAGCCAACTCCTCATCTCCAGATCACGTGTTCATCCACATGGAACACCTCCGGGCCCCACCCAACACATTCGCACCATCATGAGTTCCCCATAATCGCAAGCAATCAATCTAACCCATCCACGCCTTCCACTAAAAGAGACTTTTTCTCCGTAATCCAACGGCCCACGTTTCACCACAGACCCGTCTCCTTATAAATGTCCGGCCCTCTCTATCTTCTCCACCACACTCTCAAACTCCTCGACCCTCGTACTCATTGGTTTCCAGAAAACAAGAAGAATCTCAAGCTCTCACAACGGGGGAAAATGGCGTACCCAGCGAGTTCCAGCTATAACTGGAACCTCTCTCTAAAGCTTGTCCTGATCTCCACCGGTGTGGTGACCATGGCTCTGGCGCTGAAGGTCTCGGCTCCGGTGGTATCGGATTTCGTGGTATCCGAGATCCCTTCGATTTGGAGCTTCCTGCTCTCCTGGCTCAGGCCTCCGTACCTCTACATCCTCATCAACTGCATCATCATCAGCATCTTCGCCTCATCCAAGCTCAAGCCGAGACCCGACGATCCGGCTCCGGAGATGCTGGCGGTTCCTCCGACACCGACGCCGGTCAAGGAAGTACGTGAGGACTATGTGGTTTACGGAAACTACGACATTTTGAACAGGTACGGTTACGACGCGGCGAAGGCTTCGGCTTCTGTGGTGCGGCTGGTGGATTCGGAGGGAGTGGAGAAGACGTCGAGCAATGAGATCTTGATTAACGGTAGTGATGCTGCTGTGCTGTGGAGGTCGGCGTTGAACGGCGGCCTTCACAAGCAAGACTCCTTGGAGCTTCCGTATTCTAACAATGAGAAAGAGAATGAGAAACCGCCGGTTTCTGCCAGATTCGCTCATCGGAAGCCTGTGAAAGCCAGTCCTGAAGGTATTCTCTCCCTCCCTCTCAGATTTTTCAAAGAGTTTTCCTTGTTTTGAAATTTCTCGGCGAATGTAAATCTGACCGTTGTGTTTAAGTCCGTAACTCCGGCACTTACAACGGTAACTTTCTGGAAAATAATCTCTTCACCGCTGAACTTTTCCGATCTCGATGTGCGTGCCGCTGAGTTTTTTTAAGGCAAAATAATCATTGTAATTTAAAACTCAACGTCAAATGCCGAAATTACCCTCACCTTTTCGCATAGGTTTGTGGTGGTGGTTGGCGGTTGCATTGATTGAATTGGATCGTATTTTTTTTTTTTGAGAAATTTTGAATTGGAATCGTAAAGTGAAGAGATGGGACACAGTCACACAGATCCGCTGAGACCACACATCTTCTGTTGCTGTCAGGACTACCTGAACATTTCTCTCTTTGCCTCTCAAAGTCGAAATTGCCCCCACTCTTTTTCTTTGAAGAGACACCTCAGTGGGCACGGTTCTGAATAGATAGTGGCAGAAATAGTAAATTAGGCTGACATTTTTGGGTACTTTTGCAGGCACGAAGGCCTTGGGAGTGTCGAAGCCGAAGCGGCAGGAGACGCTGGAGACCACGTGGAAGACAATAACGGAGGGCCGTTCGATGCCGTTAACTAGGCACCTGAAGAAGTCCGACACGTGGGAATCACACGTGCGGCGCAACAACAACCAGCCGACGGACGAGAATACCCCTCCTCCGAAAATGAAGAAGTTCGAGACGTTCACCGACCGAAACGCCAACTCGTCGCCGGGATCGGGGCGACTCAGGAGGGAACCGTCGCTGAGTCAGGACGATCTGAACCGGCGAGTCGAGGCGTTTATCAAGAAGTTCAATGATGAAATGAGGTTGCAGAGGCAGGAGTCCTTGAATCAGTACCGCGAGATGATCCACCACGGGCCCCAATAGATAAAAAAAAAAATACTGATAATTTGGTTGGGGATAATTGGTTGGTCTGCATTTTCTGATTTTCTCTTTGGGGAAAGAGAAAAGGTGAAGAAAAACCCCCCACGGATGTGGGATTTTGGTGATTTGATGAAGGTAAGGGGGGGTATGTATAAAAGTTGGAACGGAAGTTTTAGAAATTTTTTATAATTTCCCAAATTTTCTTTGGGTGGAAAAAGAAGGGCTTTTTGGAATGGTAAGAGGCAGGTGAGCTTGAAGTTTGAAGTTAGTTGCATTTGTTGAAAGTAGTTGGGATTTAGAAATGATTTAGGATGTGATTAGTGGGATATTGCTGATAAATTTCGTCATCAAGACAGACAAAATGTTTACCTGACGAACATATTTTGCTTTTTAGAGATGAAGATTTGGAGTGTCATTGTCTTAATCATTATTAGACTGTTTTCCTAAATAAGTAAGATTGAATTTCACTATTTCGTGAATGTTTTGGTATGAGCTACGACGTCTTAGTCCAAATGAGCTTGTTCTTGCCTCCTTTTTCTGGCTTAATATGGCAGTTATTTTTTTCTAATTAGCTGTTTTATCAATCAAACAAGGGAAATGATAGATACTACAAGAGAGAGTCTAAAGACTCTAAACAACATATTTTTGTTTTTCTTTCATACAATTTTTTCAAAAAATTAGTTATTGGATCAGAATAATTTTTTTAAAAAAAAGCCAATTCAATAGCTGATTTTTTTTTTTTTTTTTAAAAAAAAAAAAATTGTATGTGAGAGGAACATAATTATACTATAATTATATTTAACAGTTCATCCAACAAAGTTAACGTGTGACGTGACATTTATAATTAACTCTTGAATTAATTATTGTTTAATAATAATAATAATAAAATAATTGTTGAAATTGAGCATCAGCCCAATATTGTATGATAAAAATATGGATTTAGCATTATTAAAACAAATGTTTAAGAAATTTTGAATTTTATTTCGTTAAAACAAAGTTTGTTGGCACTTTTTTCCACCATTAGTCTGTGACCATGTAAATTTAATCAGTAATACTGATGAGTTTAATTAAACCATAAAGTTAAGAAATCTTTAGGATTCAGTACTACCATGGCCGATACCCTATGTGGGATTTTTGTGTCATGTTCATTCAACCCAAATCAACAATCTAATGCGCTCTCATGCTTAGGTTTTTTTGTTTTAAAGCATAAAGTAACCATGCCTAGTTTATACATGTTCATCGTGTAGTGTGACTTAAAACATGTTAATTTGGATGATTGAAAACATGAACCAACCAGTAACATGCAAGTGTTTAATATGATGTTTACATGCAAGAAAACAACATGGAATCATAAGTTTATGTAGCTCCAATCATATTCGTTAAATATATTGCAAAATAAAATATAAAATAAGGAAAGAGAAGCGGAAGCGTAAAGAGGTGTATGTGATACAATTTTTACCATTGAATTATATAGAATTGTATTACATAATTCTATATATAATTCGTGGTTAATTATCTCCTTTGTATTTTCTTTGAAACAAAATTGTACATAATTGGAAGTGGGTCAGTGGCAAATCAAATGGGGTAGCAATACAGACGGAACCCTAATATTTGGCGGCTGGCACTGTATTTTGTGGCCAAGAAAAGCTTGAAAAAACGTGCGATTTTTGAATAAAGCTCATCAAAGATGTAGAATCCTGTCCCCGTAGATGGCGGCCACGTTATAGTATTGGATTTCTCCTCCACCGCTCCACGTAAATGCCTACTATATTGGGCACTCTTTGCTTCTCTGCAATCTTGTCAGTTGTCACAGCCAACCATATTGAGATTGAGTAAGCCCTACTCATCTTCTTATCTGTTCCATACTTCCATTGCCATTTATGATGGTAATGCCAAAGGATTTCTTGGTTCTTAAATTATGAAATTTGGGCTGTTTTTAAGCATCAAAACGCTTAGAAAATGTTACATTAAAAATGCGGCATGTTATCGAAGAAACTAGAAAAAATTCTCCTCTCAAAAAGGCTTTTTCTTCACTTTTGTAGAAACAAAAAGACAGGTTTTGCTTATAATTTTTTTTACAAGATAGAAAGCAAGAATATAATAAAAATATACTTAATTCTCACCTGGACTGTGCCACCTTTTTCAATAAGTGACGTTTTTCAAGCGTTTCAATGCCTAGAAATGCCCTCGCGGTATAGTACAAAATATTTTGGAGTTTTTCAAAATACAACCGTTCAATTAGAATTTTCTTATAAATATGTTATAATGTAACCCTAAATTATATACTGAAATATAGCCACACTTCTGTAGACGTAAACACATTGTCGAACCATGTAAATTTGTGTCTTAATTTTGTCTTGCTTTATCTTTTTTTTATTCCATATTATTCATCATTATTGTACACGATAATAACATTGAATTGAAATGGCCAAGCAAACATCATCCCTCCAACCCTCCCAGGCTGCGGCTCACGTGCTAATTAAGTTAAAAACATCACTCACTGTAATGATCTTGAGTAAATCTATATAACTTTATGCTAATATCAAATTACTCATTAAAATGTATATATAAAGAAAAAAGAAATAGGGGGGTGACAGGAACAGAAGAGAATATATTGTCTATGCTCAGAGGCTTCCTCTACTTGATTTCTTTTTTTCCTATACATCAACAAGTAAATCTCTACATTGCCATAGTAACTGGGAAAAGCCTATCCAAGAAAGTATAAACACCCCCTCCTAACAGAAGTGCACCACTGCAAAAGCAACCAATTCAAAGCTGTATCAGAAGCAAGGAAACGGCAAGAAATCTAATCTTTTCTACATGCTTGCAGGAGTGGGAGGGATCAACTACCACCACTCCAATGAACATGTGATTGATGACGGAGGTGAATTCAGATATGAGTAATGCTAGAAGCTACATTTTTATTTCACAATTATCTCACAATGCTGACGTATCAATTCCAATCAACATCTAGATTTTTTTTTATTTTTCTTTTTTCTTTTTAGTAATAATTGATCCAAGGGTTGGTTGGGATAGCTACAACGGCATTATTAGATAAAAATGTAGTTTCTAGCACTGCTCTTCAGATATATTACATGTTTTCAAGTAACTACCTGATTGGGTTGATCCATGCCGAGAACTTGCGAAAAGAAAGCAGGCTCTGAAAACATTTAAGCATTAATATTTGCTAAGAAAAATTTAGAACACAATGCAATGTATTATTTGACTTTAATACAACTTATACAATAGAAGAATCATATATACCTGCAATGCTCCAGCGAAAGAAGCAGCAAGAAGCAGAGGAGCAACATAGCCAGTTGTGTATGTCAAAAGGAGGCTGCCCCCTATAATTGGATCCTGTTATATATTGAACGTGTCCTGTTATTTATTTATTAATCATGACAAGTGTAAAAATATATGTACTCTGTTTTGAGTGAAACTAAGGATAAATCTGGCTAACAAAATCCAAAACATCAATGTACATATAGTCCGTTTTAAGTAGTCTTTTTTTTTCCCCTTCTCTGACATATTTGCTTGTTCAAATGAAAAAAATATTTAGAGATGTGTCACAAAAGCCCCCCCTTTTTATTTAACTCTTTGAACTGATTAACAAATTGTTAAGGTTGGTTGTCTCAAATAGTCAGATCTATCTTCTATGACCTGTAGTGATATAAACAGTTTCTCCAGAGAATCTAGAATAAAAAGAACTCTAGTAACCCATTCATTAGCAAAAGTTTGGTGTCCCTTAGCAATACTGAAGCACTTACCCATAAGTGCTAATTTGTACTTATCTATGGGCTAGTGAGTCCTAAGCTAGTTACAATAAGAACATAGCAATATAGCATATATACAAAAGAAAGGCTTAGGAACTAAACACTAGCTTCATCTATGAGAGAGAGAGAGAGAGAGAGCAAATAGCAAACATGTGAAGGCACATCAGATTATATCTGCAGTCTCAAAGATACTCAAAGCTTTAAAGACATACAGCAAAATAAACAGTTCAAAGTACCTTGGACGTAGCTACATATCCAAGCAGAGTGGCCAACACTGGTGTACTACAAGGTGAGGCAGCTAAAGCAAACGTAAGCCCAGCAAGATATGCTTGCACACCTAACACGTGAAATTTAATTTAAATTTGGAACCTGTAAGCACGTTTAGACAACCAGATTCATGCAAACAATGAGTACTCGAGAAACCAGGGTAAAATAAAAAAGCCAATTACTTGATGGGAAGTTAGCAGCTGCAGCACGGGGATCAAAATTGTTAAAAAACGAAGGGAGCTGTAAGTCAATTACCTGCAAAATTAGCCATTGGATTAGTACATAACTAGAAGGGGTAGTATTAGGAAAGAGATAAGTCAAACAAAGTCTTCTAAGCACTTAAACTCTAAAATTCTGTGGGCACCTTTTGAGAATATTGTTTCCTAAGCCTGATCACTTCACTAAACAACTATAAGCACACTTGAAACTGCATCAATACTCTAAAATGACTATTATTATATCTTTTCAAAGATTACAGCAGTTCAGTAATCGACACACTTAAGCCAGCAGATCCTATAAAGAAGGAGGCAAAATACTACAGCAACATGTATCAATACCTCAAGGAGATTGAGACCCATAAGAACAGCTAAACCAGATGCAGCCACAGGTAATCCTTGCCCGATCTGTCCATATGCCTTTCCAGCAAATGAGGCTGCTATGCCTAGGACTGCTAGTGTGGTTGCCAATCCCAATGAGAATGCAATGGAATCCCCAATGATCTGACAAGGTAAAAAAAACTCTAGTAATGATAAGATGAGAGAGAGAGAGAGAGAGAGAGAGAGAGAGAGATATGCCATCACATAGTAAGGCGACGAAGATCTAAACTAATATATATAAGTAAAAAATACAAGGAAACATGTAGTACAGAGAAACATAAGTATCAAAGGATATTTGTATCTTGCTCAAAAGCTTAATCAACTAGATTAATCAGTGTTTTCAAAATATATTGAAGACAAATAAATTTGCTATTGAAAATTCAATTGAGGTCCCTGATGGATATTTTGTAGCAAAGTGCTGAGGCATATAAATTCTTCTTATTTCTGGACCATATCTTTTCATCTAGTGCGAGAATAAAGACCAACACCTAGAATTAACTTATCAGGCATAACTTGTCAACATATTTCGTAGCAAAGTTCAATGTTTCAACAAAGATCGAAAGATGCTACAACACACAACTGGTGCAGAAAAAGTTATAAGAGCAAACATATGAATAAGGTAACTCATTCAGGAAGTCATTACCTCTGCTCTACTTTTCCCAGAACCAAATGCTCCTGCATAATTCCAATCAATCCAGAAAACAGCATATGATGAGATCCAAATTTATGATGCTGCATTATTCAAAGAAAAAAATTCGCCACTAGATCTGCTATATAGAATGCTCACCAATGTAACCAAGGGTCAGCGGTAATACACTTAGCGTACAAGGAGAAAGGCTGGTTACAAGCCCTGCCCCAAAGATAACTGCCAAACTGTAACAAGGAATAAGTAGCGAAAGTCAGAGTAAATACAGAATGCTAAGTAAAATCTTCAAAAACAGCAATGCAAACATGGAGGTCAGAGTGAAGGACTGAACCTTGTGAAACTGAGAGCTGATAATTGGTCCTGGACAGCGTCATTAGCCTGTTGTCCAGCTGAATATAGGAAGCCTCCAAACAAATCTCCAAGACCTCCATCAGCCAAATTATAAACAGCGGTGGCTCCTTCCTGACATGAAGAAAAATAATTCTAGTTCTTGAGATTATTCATAAAAAGCATAACTTTGACGCTGACTTTGGAGGATGGCATGATCTGTAATATGCAGACCAATGTTTAACCTTATGAGACATTAATCTTAAACATTCTTGGAATGGGTTAGGTTGATATAAAATGCAAATTTGACAATCGAGCAATAATGAGAAATTAGAAATAGAATTGAAAAGATCAATAAAAATATTTTACATACTAGACCTACTGCCAAAAAATAATGGCAAGTCACACATGATACCCAGTGTGAAACGCACGAATGCAGTGCAAGGGCAAGCCCACCAACTACTGTTAGGAGGTCCGAAAACAAGCATTTGAGGACAATTTTGGCTCATAGCAACTTGAGGCTAAAATCCTCCCTAAGGTACAGCAGCAGAGAACTAAAGAGTCATGCTTGCACTTATCCTGTGTCTCTTATCTGTTATAGAGCATAGAATATTCAAGGTCCAAATTAAGAAATTTCATTGGCGTAATCATACTGAACATCCCGGAAATATAATTGCCAAAAAAAAAAAAACTTGTTCATAAAGAGGAGGGGAGGAGGGCACTCATGAGATTAGAGGACACTGTTACAAACAAATAAATAGCATATTCTCACCAATATATCATTTGTACTCGCAGCCCTTGCCGTGCTAGTTCCCACCAAATTCACCGCTGGAAACAGCAGAAATCGAAAGAGATGTTCACCAATGCAAACAGTAGACCAAACATCTATTTGTGCAGGCTATAATTTAACCAGAAGTTTGAAAGGAAAAAGGGGAAAGGCAACTAGAATTTGCAAATTCAATATATGCAACCAACATAATTGAGTTTTTATCCAATATAATAGACTTTAATAGGGACTGGAAATTTGGCACTCTGCTCTGCTTAACCTCATCAGACAAGCACTATGCTAATACAATAACTCACTCCTCACTGTTTCTATTGTTGAAGTTGAGGTAGATTCTGATGCCCATTTGATCTAAATCACATTGGAGATTTTAAATGGCTTTAGACAATTGAATCACATAAAAACTGAGATTAAAAAAAAAAAAACAACAAAAAATTTTGAAAAAATCTCCACATAATATATGAATCTTTCAAGTGACATGGAATAAGAATAGAAATGAGAAATACCTCTTTACAAAAAATAAATAAATAAAGGGAAAGAGAGCTAAAAGAAAACGAGTAATAACTTATTAAAAACTAGTAAATAGTAAATTAACAACATCAAGCCAAGCGTACAGCGGTACAGGTCCTTACCTGCAATGGCATTTACAAATGTCTTAACTTGAAAACTACTGCTTCCAACATGTTTCGACAACAATACACTATCTTCGTGACCATCCTCAGCCTTGGGAGGTCCCTTAAGCATCTTGATTGGCACTATATATCCACCTTTACCTTGAAATGCACGAGTAAGAGGTTCATGTGTTAGATTGTATATTTGTACTAAACAAAGGAAAAAAAAAAAATTATTCGCAAATACAAATAATATTGTTAGTATCTACATCCTGCCATAAACGAAAATTGAATGTGTCTCTTTCATGTAATTCACTGTATTCAAACACGTAAGTCCTAAATTTAACATACATAAACACAGTGACAATCTATCATGACTCAAAAAAATCATACAAAATATATTTATACATCAAACAACTTGGAAAAAAAAAAACACAGAGAGAGAGAGAGAGAGAGAGAGAGAGATTGAGGATCCATGTACCCACTTGAGATATCAAGTTTGGTGAATTATGACATTAGAAAGGTCAACTAAAATCAATGCCACAAAATGTTAAGGATGATGTAAAGAAGAAAAAGGAGATTTTACCCATGTGGGATCCCCTAAAAATCCCTAAATTTTGGCATGTAAAAGGTTCTTTGAAGGCCTCCAATACACACACACAGACACACACACCCAACTGGCTCACCATGAATACCGCTTTTACGGGCATGCTTGCCGCTGGAGATTGTGCAAGAACTAATAGCATAACTACGGCAGTGGTTTATAACTAAGCTCATCTGCAAAACTTTCAAAGGAAGTCATTAACAAAAAAAAAAAAAAAAAAACCAACAAAATCGAAAATTTTCTTTTCATTTTACACGGTTTTCAAAGCAGCCAAACAAAGGGCAAAAGAATCTGCAAAGTTTGAGAGAGAGAGAGAGAGAGCTCTACTTTGGATTGTTTCGTTTAAGCAGCGAAAATGAGCATGGATACGGTTGGGACAGTGTCTAACGGCCCCTCGCAAAAGATTTTTCTTCTTGTGTTTTTGTCGAAGACCAGATATTTATTTGAGAAAATTAACTTCGCTTCCCCCTTTAAGCATCTAATTATTATAATTTGCAAACATATTCAAATTAAGGTTTTCCCCATTTATTTTCCTCTTTTGTTTTATTCTCTAACCTCTAAACCTTATGGAGGCCTACTTTTTTAAGGGTGTGTTTGAGATTGCGATTTTATAGATAAATGTGCGATTTTAAATCAAATTACAGAATTTTGAACCATTTGAAAATTACGATTTTAAAACGCAGAAAAGTGCTTATTCA
This sequence comes from Alnus rubra, assembly GCA_028654335.1. Lineage (NCBI taxonomy): Eukaryota > Viridiplantae > Streptophyta > Magnoliopsida > Fagales > Betulaceae > Alnus > Alnus rubra. The sequence continues at coordinate 1,387,645 of JAJPGS010000001.1, read as the reverse complement.
AATCGCAGTCAATTTGGTGTTTTTTTGAAAACACAATATTTTAAAAGGCTAACCTTCGATTTTAAAGGTCAAACTGTAATTTTACCAAACGCTTAATTGCATTTTTAAAAATCACTTTTTTAAATCGTATTTTTTTAAATAGCAAACCCAAACAGACCCTAAGGGTCTGTTTGGGTTTGCGATTTTAAAAAATACTATTTTAAAATGTGCGATTTAAAAAAATAATTTATAAAAACACAATTAAGCGTCTGACAAAATTACAATTTAGCCTTTAAATTTTTTATTTTCAAAAAAACACTATCTTACCTGCGATTTGAAAAAGCAGATTTTATATGTTTTCAAATCACAATTTTTAAAAATACAATTTCCAAACAATTTATTTTCTACGATTTGATTTAAAATCGTACATGGTGGCTACGAATCGCAATCCAAAAGCAATCTTAAACCCAATAGCTGTTCAAACTGCCCTTTTCCATAATTGTTCCAATATTATTTTAGAAAAGAACTCTCTCACAGTAATTATTAGCCCTTTTAATATAGGTACCTTACTGCGCACTGGAGAATTGGCTCCACCCTTATTGATATGCTTTGGTCAGCTCAGCTCTTTTCACAATCGGACAATCTCCAAAATTGATAGGAACCCAACAGACAAACTCAATCTATCTTTCTTGATTCTCAGACGAGGAGAGAGAGAGTCCAATGAAAAAGAGAGAGAGAGCCTTGTTTTGCCGGGGACCCTCCCTCCCCTTGACTGTATTTTTTGTCTCTCTCTCAACCATTAAGGTTATAGAGTTTTTGCTCCCTCAGTAGAACCGGTGGTGGTTGATCTTTCCCTAACTTTTGTGTTTGTGTATTCCCCTTGTTTCTTCAATACAGTCTGTCTTTGTATTGCTTAAATTTTATTGGAATTTTTGTTGGCTAATTGCTAGATCGACCCTTTTTTATTTTGAGAGTGTGCGTTAATGTAAAGAGGCTCAAATGTAATTCCTGTAAGATTTGTGTTTTTTTTAGCCTTTTCAGCAATATATTTGGTAGCACATGCTACTTTGTTTAAAAAAAAGAAGAAGATAGGAACCCAACTTTCATACTCACAACTTTGCTTATTAGGCTGCTGCTACCAATTTTCTAGCAGCATTCCCTTCAGGATGTTCCCTCTCCTGAATCTCCCTTTGGATAATGGCAAAGATTCCCCTTAGTATTCATCAAAAAATAAAAATAAAAAATAAAAAATTTTCCTTAGCTAGTTTTTTGAATATCTTAGTTATAGTTTACTTTTGTTTCGAGTTCATGAATTTGGTTCATACATTTTTATTTTTTTTTTGTCCTTGTACTTTCCCATGTAATGATGTATTACAAATCTAATGATCATTTTAAAAATCACATCAAGTTTGAAAGGCCACAAGGAAAACATGGGTCTTAATTACATTTAGCATTACTCAGCCTAGCCTCTATACGAGGGTGATTGTTGCATTAGAGGTGCACAACATGTGCACTCACCCCCCTCACATGAAGGTGGGGCCCAGTGTTTGTGCAGCTGTAGTTTTTTTAACATTTCCCTTGCCATTTTCCTTGACATTCACAATGGCTGATACATTTTGGATTTCTCCGGGCATCTTCAAACCTCACATATGCCCCTATTTGATCTAGGATATAGCAAACTAGGTTATGGGCTTTAGGTGGGCACCCTCCACAATGCAATGAAGGTCATCATGATTCTCTGACAACTTTTCACACAACTAAAAACACAATTATCCTATGTGGCAGGAAATCATAAGATAGTTGCGATTTCTTCTTCTTCTTCTTCTTCTTTTTTCCCCCAAAGAGCCTATGATTTACTGCCACATAAAATAGTTGTGTGAAAAATTAGCAAGAAATCATATATATATATATATATAAATTCTGATTGTTATCATCTACAAAGAGTTGATATGGCTATGATTGACAACAAATTTGAAATTTTTGTTTTTACAGAATGAATAATCAAAATTTCAATAGTCCATTGGCTACCCGATATTACATATTGTTGAAATAGTTTTCAGTACGGTGACACAAGCTTTGGTAAAGTCTTTTTTTCTTCCCTGTAAAATAACAAATATCAACAAAGGAGCTCGCCGGAGGTGCCAACTAGATTCACTCTGATGCCTAAATCAGTCTTTGGAAAGAATTCAGATAAAGTCTTTATCAACAAAAATTTATCTTTCTCATACATGATGGTTTACACTTATTTATAGATGGAATTTCAACCATCGTTCCGGATCGGGTTGGAAACTGATTTCCTGTACAACCCTAATACCTTGGAATTTGATACTTCCAAGGTATTTTTGGGCTTCTATTGAAAGTTGCCTCTTGACGGGCCTTAATCTTAATTAGTTTTTCAGGCTTTATATATTAATGGGCTTACATAAATGCAATAAGCCCATTTTGCTAACTATTGAAAATATTTCGTAACACATATTATGCTCAATGTTTGTTACATAGCATATAACCCACCGTTATCTACGATTGAGTCAAATGGGTTAAGAAGTGAGTAATTAGAATTGATTAATCTAAATTCAAGTAGTCCATAGGCTGCCCAATAATACATATTATAAAGCGTATAACCCACCGTTTTCTACGATTAGAATGAAACGGGTTAAGACTTAGGTAAGTAGAATTGATTAATCTAAATTTTTATAAAAAGAGAAATGTTGAAAACCACATTCTAATCTTATTGGATTTAACGTGGCAGTGCCATCAATCTTTAGATTTTTTTTCTTTTATCACTCGAGTATATGAAGATCATAAACATGTGTTCAGAGTGAGACTATTTATTAGTTTTATTGCAATTAGTGAGATTTAAAACCCTTATAAATTTATAATAACTGTTTCTATGAAACAAGAGGCCACAGGCTTCTCTCTTCAACCTATTCCTTGGCATCTTCACCAGCCTACGAGCTGTTGGGGTTTAACAGATGCTTCTATACATGGTCCTCCATGGGGATCAACAGAGGTATGATTTGCTTTAGAGAGAATCACGTTCGGATTTGGTGTTCTTAGTCATGATTGTGGCTTAGGAGTGTTTCTTTCTATACAATGCATGCATGTAGAGGTAGCAAGTGATACCATAAAAATTATTTTGAAACGAGAGCAATTTGGTCATTCAATATAGATGATTTCTTTGCTTGCATCTTCCTCTCACTAGGGAAATACCCCATTAGTCAATAAATAAATTTCCAATATGACGACCCCAAATTATAGACATTTTCATCCCTTTTTTATACTAAGATTATCAACATATAAAAATTCTACATACCCTAATAAATGTTAATTATTAATTAATTTGCCATTCGTCTCTCAACCTGCTTAAGAAAAATACGATTTGATGAATGAAACAAGATATTGGTGAAACAGACTGTAGGGAGTTTTAATCAACTTTTTAGATTGCGCAAGAAAAATAAAATAACACTAAGACATAGAATTGAATAAGATTAATGTTTTTATACAAAAATTTTGGACGATCATTAAAAATATTTCTCTTCTTCAAATGGATTTTTGTAATTTGACTATTTCCAAAAAAATAGAAAAAAAGAAAAGAAGGAAAATTAGATTAAAAGAGGCTTTTGTCTTCCAAGATAAAAGACAAATAAATTAATATGGCCCCCCAAGATAAAACTCATAGTCCCTCCCCTGCAGAGAACCATCCGAATTTATTCTTAAGTTTATGTCCTATCACAGGCAAACTCAGCAGATCATAATCCTCAATATCATGAACCACTAAAATATTAACAATACTATAAATTATATTTCAATTACTTGAACTAGCAAAAACATTAAACTAAAAACAACTCTAAAGCTTATAAAAAAGAGAATACAAATTACCCTGTTGTAAAGGTAAGTAAACTGATGCAGAGATCACAAAAAGGAATTGATGATTCTAAGCCACTCCTATAATGTTATGGTCATGTAGATGAGATACTTGATTCTTCAGTCATACAGTGTTTTGGCAGATTGTGTTCTCGACTTTTTGCTTTCATGCTTCGAAGCTTTCTCAACATACATCTCATTTCTAGATATAGCTTTTGCTACGGCTTTCATCTTTCGGACATTTTTTGATCTCTTCATTGGTCTTCCCTTCACCTTTCTGTTTAGAAAAGAGGTACGTGATTAGAGGAAGAAAAAGAATAAATACAGGATTAAAATAGTAATCACATTTGAAACCAAAACAAGGCAAGGGTTAGAGTAAACTTAGTGAGAAAAAGAAAAACTAGCCATTTGACGATGCGTGATAAATTTGTTGTCAACATATTTCTAGGTTACCAATAGTTCTTATAAATCAAAAAAGAACGGATTTTGAATCGATAGATTTATTAAAATAAACGATAATCAGATAGATGCAAAACATACAAATAAATTAAAAGTCTGCCAATTCAAAAAAAAATTGTACCCATCTAAGGGCTCGTGAACCATACAAAGCCAGTATGTAGGTATCAAAAGCCACGCATTTCAGATTTAAGATTAAGATCCCAGAAAGGTTAGATATAGAAAATGCCAGAGCAGCAACAAAACATGCACATCCAGAAAAGCCCGGGCTCCTATTCCCCTACTTCAAAAGGTGCCATAAAATTAAGCAAAAAGGAACCTTAGCTTCAAAACCAGAACTACCTCTGGTTTGGAGCTTCAAACCATGGCTCCCTATTCGTACAGCATGCAAAAGTCACAAGGAAAAAGCAGAATGAGCACATGACTCCAGAGCTAATTGGGAAGAAAGCAGAAAAGCTATCTCCATGAGCTGAAATAAAATTTCAGAAAAAGGAAAAGATCATCCCCAACTGGTTAACAGCTCTTTCTCCCTCTCATCTCGACCTTGCAGAGCATCTGACATTAATCTTAAACTCTTTGCTACAATTGGAGGATAACAAAAACAAGATGCTAGTACATACAATCCAGAACACAATACCGATGTAATGGGTTTATGATAAAATTACAACAAACGATCTTAGTGACTAAGCAGCCAATATGGTCAAACAAATATTGTTCAGACCTACAAAGAATATTTCAGCTATTTTTCACTGGGAAACACATTTTCTAGACAACCCTAGTCATAATTGAATTGTTGTTAATACTTACTGAATGTGAGCAGCAGAAGCTGGCCTCTGAATTACAGCCTCTGTCGTGTCCATTACTGCACAAAACAACGAAAAAGGTGTAATTTTACTTCGACAACAAGCACGCAGAATAGAAATCAAAAATAAAAACAACAAAAAATTGAAAATTCAAAGACTATTTTTCCTTCGTTTTCCTCCGCAGTGCAGATGAAGGGGTACCTTGAGGGAGATCTGAAACTGGCTCTTCGGTAATATCCATTGAAACGGCAGCGTTTCGCTTCTTCTGGTTCCTGTTCTTCCCCATCGCTCTGTGTGTGTGTGAGAGAGAGAGAGAGAGAAAAAAAAAGAGAGAGATTGAAGGCAAAAACCCTAGCTCAAGCGATACCATCCTGGGCCGTAATGGATCAAGGCCCACTTTAATTTTAATTTGGGCCAAGATTATGGGTTTCTAAATTAGCAAAATAAATCTTTACCAAAATCCCAAGAAAAAAGAAAAGGGAAAAAGAGAATCAAACTTTGGCCAACAAATTTTAACAAGACTCACGAACCGACATGAATCCAACACGAAATTAACGGACTAGATCTGAGGGATCAAACCCGTTTAATTATGATTTATCTATGTAATCTTCTAATCAAGTCTCAACACGATCCAAACCGACACCCAAACACGACCTACAACTACTAGCAAAGCAAACATTACTACCACTTCCTTAATGCACTAACCAATTAACCCAGGATAGTTTGAATAGTGTGTGTGTGTTACAAGAAGTAAAACAGTGGGCCATTTGCCATTTATAGGCACTCATTGAAACCCATAAGCAAAATAGCATGCATGTATGGTGTCAAATAATTGATTTTGCGTGGCTAGCATGTGTTTAGCCACTTTCAGCATTGGTAATGACCATTGCCAGATGGTGTGTCCCATCATATAAATCATTGTTGTGCAAAAACAGCAGCTACTTCCATTGTTGTTTGGAATTATTCTTCTTGGCAATACCCGGCTAAGTATTTCAATGGCCCCCATTTAATTCGTTAGGTGTGGATTGTTTTGGCACTATGCTATCAACCGGGCCACATGCACCTTGTTTGTAGGGTAACAAATTCATATGATTTATCAACATTTAAATCAACAAATATTTATAAGAAATTAAAGAATATGCACTATAGTATTTACTATAACCCTTTTATAAACTAACGTGATAGTTCATATTCTACAGAAATCAAGATCACATGAATTCTCACATGACAGTTTGTAAATGTGGCACCACAGTTTAATAGTTGACGTAGGAAGTATCATGTAAATTATCATGCACGTTAGAGTGTTCAGTAACCGAGTGTGCTCACTGGACTCGATAACCAAGTGTGATGCATTGTGAAGAAATTAATAATATATTCCATAGTAGTAAATAGTTTAATTTTTATTATTATTATTTTAAGTAAATAGTTTAAAACTTAGTGATTCATAAAGCAGGATTGTGTTAAAGGGAGCGCAAGCTGGGACCCTTGCTAAAAGAATTGGACGTGATTGATGCCCCTTTGGCTGGAGGGCCTGCTTGGCTTGGTGCCCACTCATGTCAAGTCCCATATCATTAGTGGGAAAGCAATTTGTGTTTGTGGGAAAGCAATTTGTGTTTGTGTCTAGAGTGAGGATCGTGTTTAGGTATAAGAGTTTATAAGTCGATGTTAATTTGATTTATTTAATTAAATTAGTTTAGGTATAAGAGTTTATAAGTCGATGTTAATTTGATTTATTTAATTAAATTAGTTAAAACTTTTAATCTAATTTATTAATTTTGTGTTTGGTTCGTATGTTGTATAAAAAATTGGTAGCCTTAATATTGTTTGGCGGGTTCGAATTGTGTCAAGATATATGTATAAAATTATATTAGTCAACTATAATCCGATTCATTTAATTAAATGGGTTAAAACTCTCAACCCTAACCTATTAATTTCGTATTGAATTTCTGTCTAATTTGCGAGTCGTATAAAAAATATAAGCTATAATAGTTAGTGTGAAAATGTTCTATTAACAATTTTTTTTTGAAAAAGAAAAAAAAAAAGAAATGAAAATATACGTATTATCAACTTGTTATTCCTTTGAAAAAAGTACATATCATCTCTTTAAACTACCACTTTATTGTTAATGTTTCTCCATACTATCATTTGCATTAAAGTCTCTTCTAAACTACTAAATATTGTCAATGTCCCAATACCAACAAAAAGACGAGAAAAAAAAAATGATTTTATTTTTATTTTTATTATGTATATTTTTATCATTTAGGAAAATATTAACATTTTTTAATAGTTTAATTAAGGAAAACATTGAGGTGATTGATAGTTGGGATCAAATATTGATAATATATTAATAAAAGATAGTTGGAGTTGGAGGGTAGGTGTCCTTTTCCTTATTCCTTTTATTCTCTCTTTTTGCCATATCCTTGACTTGGTGGCGACTCAAACAGAACATGCATGAGAGAAGCCCAAGGAGCTGAAAACTTTGGCGAGCTCTTTTTAGACCAACTGACACCATTCCACTCTGCCAAGACAAGCCAGTACATTTTCAGAAACTTCATCCTCCTTTCAATGATGTTCAATGATTGTAAGCACATGACAGAAACAAAAAAAAGGGAGCAATCTAAGGGCATTTACACATACCCTAGAGTAAAAGTCGCTCTTAGGCCATTCATTTTGTTTGTGTTTTTCTTTTCGCCAGAGGATTTTAATTAGTTCAATCAAAAACCACAACATCGTACCTAACAACTTTAAGTAAAGCATGATAACCACAACATCTTCAAAACAATGGATTTAGAGGCTAGGATAGTCACCTAATCGAATTAGATGTGAAGTGTGAACCTATGCCTTGGTGTAAAAGTGGTTCATTATTTACCCCTTTTTTTTCGTCTTAAGGTTAGGATGTGAGAGACCAAATATATGGCATGCTCGATCAGCCAAAATCAGATTGGAAGAACAGATTTGGGAGCTTAGAATTCGGGTCAAGATAATAAAGTTAGAACTGCAAGTCTTGACTAGATCTCGAAGACCAATGTAAAAGAACAAGATAGAAAACATACTATGAGACTCGATGAGAGGAAAAAATCTAGGTAGCTCTACTAGCAATACCAGCATAATGGACTTGTTTGGCAAAGAATAGAACAGAACAGAGTAGTGGGTTGTTAGTTTTGAAATTAGTAAAAAGTGATGATGTGATATAAAATAAAAGGAATTTGTATAACAAAGTGAAAAAATTTTGTATTGTAATGAATTTCTTTATTTGAATAGTAATAAAAAATTATTGATGTGATATAAAAAGTGAAAAAAGTGAGAATGTTTTGACGTTGATTGTTATTGAAAAATATAAAAATAAAATAAAATAATGTGAATAGTGACCGGCACTATTCTGTAATGTCCCGGAGCTTACCAAACAAACCCATGGCTACATACTTAAATAAAGATAGTCTCCCCCTAAAATAATGGAATTGTAGGACTAAAGATAACTAGCTATATTATGTGACTTTAGTATGAATTAAACTCAAATAGCTAGCATAGAATCCAACTAAGTACCCAAAACTCCCAGTGAATTAATACTTTACATAAGGGAATGCCATATCACCATTCCATATCTCAACCATACACTCATACTCGTAGACTTCATCTTAAAAATAAAAAATAAAAACCCTAGTTCTCCTTTAGGGCAATGTATGCTTTCTTTTGCTAATTTAAGCGTCGGAAAGTTCTCCCGTTGTCAAGTTCCGACAAGTCTCCGACCATCCTTACTTGTTGTGCAAGTGTTCGTTGACTAAATTTAACTGTGCAATCAATTACATCATCGAGATACATACAGTGATCAATAATATATATAACATTTCATAATCTGGGTATGATATAAAGATGGTAGTTGAATCAGAAAACTTACCTAGCTAGCAACTTTAGTAAAGCATGATAACGAAATGGAATTGATGTGAGTTTTAAGGTGATTAGCATGCAAGTGGATTGTTTTTAGTCAAGGATTGAGAGGAAACTAAATAATAAGAGGTTAAGAAGTGGCGCATGCAGTGATAATTAGAGCACTTTTGGATTTTGGAAGTGGAATGATTGCGTTTGGTGTAGGCTTTGTATATAGCTAGCCTCCGGTAATATCGGTAAACGAGTCCCGATATTCCAGACAAACTTCGTGGTGGACCATTTAATTTCATGTTGCTTAATTAATTTTTTTTTAATTAATTAAAAGATGTTGCTAATCCAGAGGTATGACGTGCATGGCACGATCCTGAGGTTGCGAGAGAATGTCTAGATTTTGGAACTACCGTACCACTACGTAGTTCATCGATTAAGTAAAAAAAAAACTAATAACTTATATACTTTTTAATCTTTTTTTCTTCAGATTTATTTTGGGGAAAACAAATTACCTCGAACTTTAATGAAATATTGAATGGCGCAGGAGAATTGTTTGGGTCAAAATAACTATTTATTTGTCAACTATTTAAATTCATCAAGAGAAATAAGAGCATAATATAGCACATTGAACTTTATTTTATAAACGTAGGTCAAAGACCGAACTACCTAAAAAATTATCTTTATTTTATTATTTCGTATTTTTGTCTTTAATTTCTTTTAAGATTATGTTTTCTTCCACCATGCATCTTGGTTCGATGACTGTTTGGGCGAATATTCTCATTCCAAGTGTAACGCCCCACACAAAACAAAGGCAATAATGATCACGAGTATCCTTTTGACGCGTTACTATTATATCTCTTAACAAGTGAAAAACATACTATACAATTTTTCTTTTCCTTTTATCATGTGAAAACCACAAACTCACATACTTATAAAATAACTGGAGCATTATAAAATAACATAACTTTATTAACGGAACATAATTACATTTCTGTTCACATCCGCCTCTTATACAAACTATATAATAGCAAAATGGCACATAGCCATATAACATAGTTTGCAAAATTAAGTACCCATCATGAGACTCCCAAAAGTCTGACCTTATGATCCTACAGGCTACAGGTCATAGTACTGTATATACCCCTCTGGCTCGCCCGTATCTCGGGCGACTAATATTGCTATAAAATAAATATGTTATAAATAGAACTGTGAGTTTACGGCTTAGTAAATAAATAACTCCAATCAATTGTACATATGACGTGAGCCCTTATATAATAAAAACATCTCTCTTATCTTATTTAGGGTATTTTTGTAATTTAAATTAATTGTGACACGTGACACATATAGTAGGCATTGACATGTCAAACGAGAACCATGTAACATTAATTGATTGTTCTAACGTGGCATAACGTACGTTAATTAAGTGGATGATAGGCTGACAAACTGATCTATTTGAAACAAGGGAAAAATCTAAAGAAGTGATATATCTTGGGTGAGGCCTTTGGAGGGTTGGGTGAAACTGAATTGGGATGCTGCACTTCATAAGCAATCCAAGACTATGGGAGTGGGGGTGGTGATCAGGGATGTTGAGGGAGTGTTTGCTTTGTCTGTGTCTATGGATTTGGTGTGCATGGATGAGTGCCCTCCTCCTATCTGCAATATTGTAATTGCAGAGCAAATTATTTCTGATTAATGATAGTCAACATCTTTCCAAAAAAAAAAAAAATTGTACAAATCGTAAACTTATGGATTAAATTTTATTGCTAAAAAAATAAAATAAAAAAAGAAAAAAGAAAAGAAAATAGGAGATGATCAAGGAAGGCAACCTTAAGAGAAAATACCATAATTGTTGAGGAATACCTTGGTCGGGAGGCAACCTTAAGAAGCCGCGAAATAAAAGCAATATTCCCCTATTATGGTATTTTATCCCACCCAAAAAAATGTTATGTTACCTAATTAAGAAGCTCAGTTAGATGCCTAGATTATGTAGACAAGTAAGCGCAGAGTTTAAGGCATATAAAAGGGAAAATAGGTTTTCAAAAGAATAAAGTTTTCTTTTAAATTTAGTTTGAGGAGTTTTCTTCAATTTAATTTATTAAAATGACGTTAAAAAAATGTATTTAAGAATTATATATATTTTAGATATATGTCAGTTTAATATAGTGAATTTCTTTTTAAAAAACCCAATTTAAAAAAAAACTTTATTCTGGACGGTATCATTGTACAATGTTGTATTATTATGTCATCACCACAACTCTCGACAAAAGAAGTGAGAGAGATAGGAACATGGACAAAGATTTCTTAATTTTAAATAAAATTGAGAGTATTAATTTTATAAATTGATTTTAAAGTTGATGCAACAGTGTACACGATTCTATATTTTTTAATTTTTCTTTAAAAAACATGTTAACATTGACATCATATACACTAGAAAATATATTAACTTTAAATTATAATTATGAAATAAATATTATTTATTTCATTTAAATTTGGGAGATCATATTCCTCGGGATCGAGTCTTAAACTTTCTAATCCTTATCAAATTCCATAGGATCAAAGCATTAGTCTAACCATGCAATCATAACAAGCATTTGGTATGCAACCAAATTGTAACAAATGGGGTCACAAGTTCTCCCCTTTTCTGACCAAATAATAAAGTGGGTCACCATATCTATAAAAAATAAAGTGGGTCACGATATCATAACCTCCAAACTATGTTTTAGCAAAGGAGTTGAAAAGGAAGAAAAGAACAAGCATTATTTCCATGATATAAATTTCTTAGAAATTAAGTTGTTGGATTTTTTTTTTTAATTTCGTCGTTAAAATTAGGGTTGATAATTTTTGACACGCCTTGCGAATTTGACATAAATACGATGCGAAGTTATGGGGTTTGAGTTTAAGCTAAACGGGTTGGGGTCATAAACCATGACACGTTTATAAATGGGTCAAACGGGTCAACCCGCGTGTTGACATGTCAACCCGTTTATGAGTCTTATAAACGTGTCGTGTTTGGATTTTGTGTCTCAACTTATTTAGCTAATCGTGTCGAGTTCAGATCGGCTAAAACAAGTTGGCAGGTCCATCGGATTGACCCGAACCCGATACGATAATCCGTTTTATCAACCCTAATTAAAAGTATCACATAAATTGAATTTGAAAATAATTTTTACAACCCAATATATAAGAAATTTCAGCATTAATAGCTAATCGTGTCGGGTTCGGATCGGCTAAAACAAGTTGGCGGGTTAATCGGATTGACCCGAACCTGATACGATAATCCGTTTTATCAACCCTAATTAAAAGTATCACATAAATTGAATTTGAAAATAATTTTTACAACCCGGCCAATATATAAGAAATTTCAGTATTAATAGCTAATCGTGTTGGGTTCGGATCAGCTAAAACAAGTTGGCGGGTTAATCGGATTGACCCGAACCCGATACGATAATCCGTTTTATCAACCCTAATTAAAAGTATCACATAAATTGAATTTGAAAATAATTTTTACAACCCAATATATAAGAAATTTCAGCATTAATAGCTAATCGTGTTGGGTTCGGATCAGCTAAAACAAGTTGGCGGGTTAATCAGATTGACCCGAACTCGATACGATAATCCGTTTTATCAACCCTAATTAAAAGTATCACATAAATTGAATTTGAAAATAATTTTTACAACCCAATATATAAGAAATTTCAGTATTTATTTCCTGTAACACTGGGATTAGGTGGTCTTTGCCTGTTCAGACAACCATTGAAAATGTGGTTTTGCAGGGTCTAATTTCTTGCAGCTTTTTGTTGACTTATCCATTTGCTTCTACTTTTTTTTTTCTTTCCCCCCCCCCAATTAGCGGGGGCCACGTTACCGTTATGATAATCTCCATCCAGTACGTGATAATATATTCTTACGTATGATTTGAGTTGCTCAAATTACAGATTTAGCCTTCTCTAAAGCCAAAATCATTCAAACTTGCTCTATTATTACTCTGAGAGAGAGGGAGAGGGAGGGAGAGAGAGAGAGAGAGAGTGGTGGAAATCTCTTCTTATTGAAGCTTTTCTATAGTTGGTGTGATTTAGTCCTTTTACTTTTTTTGTTTTAACATATATTTAATTTGCAAATATTCAGAATTTAAAAGGTAAATACTTACTTGATCTCAATAAATGGAGTGATTTTATGGCATTTGTCTTGCTATCATTGATTATTAATTATAATATAACCCCCCAAAAAAAAGAGTTGAAATGAGGACATATTAATTAATACTATTTAAATTTCCTAATGTGAGCGGTCACATCAACCATATTTCAACTCCTAGGAAGGAGTTGAATGATATATTCAGACAATCATACTTGCAGCCATATTGAGGAAAAAAACAAAGGTCTTTAACTAACTAAACCATATTATAATTAATGCCATTTCACATGTCATGAGTTAAATAATTTTTCTTTATTATATTTATAAAAAATTGAAAAAAAATAAAAAGCTAAAATAAATTAACCTTCTTTTTTTATTAAATCATTCTTTTTTTTTTCTTTTTTTATTACGAAGTTATATTTCAGCATCACATGGTATTATTAGATTGCTCTGATGCCATTTGTAAATACCTATAAGAAAAAATTAGTTACATATGTATTATTACTCCAAAAAGATAAAGTAAATTGCAATTAGAGTTCCTTCAAATTATTTACAAAAGCTAAATCTCACGTAATAAGGAGTTAATGAATGTGAGATTTAACAATTATGAATACATTTATAATCTACACATTCAATGTGGGCAATCTACCCAATACGAAATTAACTTTTTGAGTGTCATAGGTGGAACCACTCCCTCTACCACCCAAATAGTAGGGTAACTCACATGGTCACCTGAGGTTTCCACCCACCACTGCATGGGTGTGGTTGCAATCTCCTTGTGGAAACGGATCCTCTTCATTTCAAATAAAATTGATAGAAGCCAATTAGTTATAAAACAATGAATAAAATTGTCATTTCAATTTTTTAGACAATTTTACCTACTGTTTTGAAATTAACCGTACCCTTGTGAGGGGTGGAAGGGGTGAATCATCACTTCCATCCCCATCCATCCCTCCTCTGCGATTCACGTTTTTTCCTGCAGGTACTGACCAATGCCTGACTTCCCACATCGTTCACTGACATGCCTTGGAACTCGGATTTCGATCGAAATTCGTGGTATAATTCGGGTTGTTTTTAAATTCTTGGGTTTTAAAAAAACCTGGTTATTTTAGCTTCTTTTTTTTTGGGATCCAAACAGACCATAAAGACTTAAAAATGTGATTTTAAAAACCGAGAGTAAATTAAAAGCACATGAAAACTCAGTGAGTTGTTATGACATTTTCCTAAGAATTATAAAGAATTTTGATATGATAGTAAATGAAAGCCCCCTCTCAAGCAAGAAAGAAATGGCTTTTCCCACAATGGAGTCACCATTTACTTTATTTATTATTATGGTAAATATATTTATTATTTAGTAATATGAAGTAAGAAATTATAAGAGATAGGGGAGATCTTTGTCACTGTGGCCAAAGATCTAGAAATAGAGAGATGGGCACAAAAGGAACAGGCATCGACCCATCGAGCTACAAGATGGGCACAAAATAATTTGCTTTACACTGTGAGTGAGTCAATTTTAAGGAAACTCATTACAGTTGGAATGTCCTTCCAACCAGACCAAAAATCCATCTCTTTTTCAATCCGTAGAGGCTAGAATGATTCCGACATTCTATGAGTCTATGTCCTCTTTGCCCACGAGACATTGAATCGTATGGTCATTTATTTTTAATACGGCACACATGCTTACGTGGAGACAAAAAATACAAAAAGACGTATAATTTATTAAAATATTGATTAAATGATTAAATTTATATCTTCTTACCAGTTTTTAGAATAAGTAGTGATTTAACATGATATCAGAATCAGAAATTATGAGTTCGAACTTTGATTTACAATTCACCCAATTTCAATTAACATGTGTTGAAGGTAGCCAAATAACAATTCTATTTTTAAGTAATAGTGATAACTTCACAAAATGGTATCGAATTATAAGTTGTTTTGATATAAAGGTATTGAGTTAGCAAACGTCTCAAACTGTGGTATCCACGTTTTCAAACAGCTCACTTAAGGGTACTCGGTTAGGATTTGCTATTAAATCCTAACAGAGTATCCAAAATACCCTTATTTTTGTTTTAAAAAGAAGAAGAAGAAGAAATGTTAGATTTAGGTGTTCGTCAGAATTTAATAGAATTTACAAAAATACCCATGCTTGAATCTTTTAAAATTTATATATATATATATATATATATATATATATAGAATAATGATTCACTGCCACATAAAGATACAACTTTTCACTACCTTGCCTATGTGGCAAGGTGGTCCCTCACTACTTTTTGATTTTTTTTTATTTTTTAAAAATAAAGAGTAATGATTTACTACCACCTAAATATACAACTTTTCACCACCTTGTCTATGTGGCAAGGTGGTTCCTCACTTTAATTTATTTTTAAAAAATAAAAAAACTCAAAAAGTAATGGGAGACCACCTTGCCACATAGGCAAGGTGGTGAAAAGTTGTATATTTGGGTGGCATTGAATCATTATTAAAAAATAAATTAAGGTGGGGGACCACCTTGCCACATAGGGAAGATGGTGAAAAGTTGTATATTTAGGTGGTAGTGAATCATTACTCATATATATATATATTAAAAAAACATAAAGATGTTTTGAGAATTTTGACAAGATTTAATAGTAAATCATAACGGAGTACCCTTAAGTAAGATGTTTAGAAATGTGGTTACCCCAGTTTGAGATGTTTACTAGTTCAATACCATTATCTCAAAACGACGTATAATTCGAGACCCTTTTACGAAATTATTCCTAAGTAATAAGTTAATCTTGCAAAAATTAAGTATTTGTTTTGTCAAGATATTCCTATAAAAAGATGTGAAAAGTTTTTTAAAAGATATTGGCTAAAGATATTTTATCTTTTGAGAGTTATTTGTTGATAATTTTAGTAGTATAAGCATGATTTTGTCCCTTAAAAAAGAAAAAAAAAAAGTGTTTTAAGATACATATTAGTAAACATAGCCCCCCCCAATATCTAAACTGGGAATCCCCCCCTCCCCGGAAAGGATCATCATCATCTCTTTCAAGTATTTTGTTGCCTTAAATAATGGATTTAACTCGGCTTTCCGGCCTTCTCCATGCCTGCTATTTTTTCTGTCGGGACTCTTCGGACTGTCCGATGTACGCAGCTTCTAAACTCATCCTAATACGCAGCTCTTCTCGCCGTTGAAACAGCCTCTCTTCTAAATTTGGAGATGACATCATTCATGTCTTATGATTGGACACTCATAAAAATGTTCTCTCATGTCGCCAGAAGACATGCATACACCCACAAACTACAAAACCTTCATGACTTTTTCCCATCCTATTTTTAGTTTCTTCTTTCTTTTTTCCCCTAATTTTCTAAGCATTTGCTTCTTCAATTATCACAAAAGAGGATTGGGATTAGGTTCGGTACTTCTTTTAACTGTTCATATTTAATTATAATTTTTTTCATGAGAAAGAGAAAAGTGAAATTAGACCGTTGAAAAAAACTATAAAAATATGGGTTGTAGTTATTTTTTTTAAGTACCTAAGCCAAATCTCACAAAAAGAACACCTCTGTCTTATGTATCCAGGTAGTAGTCCGACACTTTCTCTTAGAGTCTATTTGAAATTATGTTGAAAAATATAGAGCATGTTTGGGTAATAATTGTTTTTTTTTTTTTAAATTATATTTTATTATTTTTCAAAAACATGTTTGTGTTGTTTTTTATAATTCAAATTCGACTCAGATTTTATCTAACTTTTTTTAATTTTGTTTCAAGTTTTCTAAACCATCAAGACATACCTTAAAAAAAAAACAAGTTATTTCGGTATTTGTAATTTTAAATATAATACAAAATATAGAATATAATACATAAAAATCGCAAACCCAAATGGACCCATAGTTTTTCTCTATAGGAACAAAAAGAAGAAGCTAAAAAGAGCTTTTTAGAAAGAAAGAAAAAAAAAACCTTATTTTTAAGCTTGCCCTTTATAATTTAGAGCAAAAAGTCACAAAAGTGCTTTTTAAATTTTTTTACCAAGTTGATTTATTATTGTCTGGCATAATTTTTTATGTACGAAAAACACTTTTTAAGCTCATTAACACAATCTCAAACATTCTGAATACACATCAAAACAGAGAGATTCAAAAATTTGGGTTATGTTTATTTACGACTTTGTTTTTTGCTTTCACAAATATTTTCTCAAACAAAAACTAAAAATATATTTCCTTGATAATTAAATGAAAAAAAAATAATCAATTCCTATTAATAAAAAGCTCCTTAAATTTAATGAAGGGGTACTATTGGGTATTGTCCATGGGCTGGTAATAATTTAAAAGTTCCCTCCAACTCCAATACTACACTGTCACGCTCACCAAAATTCTTACTTTTGTAGTTTTGTATACTCTTTGTACCGTTGTACGTCAGTCTCAAGTCATATTCATGATTTAGAATTTCAAAACATCTCTGCCATCAACAAAGTGAAGAGCCGCTCAGCGACAAAACACATTTTCTTATCCTTCTTCGCACGTCGAAGAAGCTTGCCCATTTATTTTATCTACCCAATATTGACCTTATTCCATCATATATTTACAAACTTGCCCATGGATCTTAGCCATTTTAGATATATAAATTACATATATTGCTTGGGAAGTAGGTTCTTGAAGTTTGCCTAATGCACGTCTAGAGGTCTAGGGGTTGCTTGATTTTTCTTCTAAACTCTTATCTTAAAAAAAAAAATGTAGCATCAAATAGTGAGGAGTAGGTTTAGCCCGTAAATGATCATAGCAACGTTATCTACTACACTTCTATTAACTATTGAATCGGCCTATGTTAAAAATAAAGATAAAAATTCAAGAACTGAATAATTTCAATATGGTGTAATATCTTGAATAATTGATGTTCCCACGCAAATATAATGCAGATAAGGTGGGGATTTTCGTATGGAAGCCCTTGATGAAAAATCTTGATTCCGTCTCGGTCTCAAATACGCTTGTAGCCCTCATCTCACATAATTTCCTTGCCCCCTTTCCTTTATTTGAGCTCTCTTTCTTACCTTCCAAGCATATTATGGTAGTGGGATTCAATTCTAGCTTTCCTTCTTTGTAAAGATAGATGAGGCTTTAATCTAGAAGTAGTCATTTACTTTATTCTCGATTATATTTATTTCCATAAATGGCCAAATTACAAACCAAAAAAAATGTAGAATATGACCTTCTCCATTTCATTTGGGAGCCTGTTAGTTATAAAATAAAGGGTAAAATAGTCATTTCAAATTTTTAGATAATCTTGCCCATTGTTTTATAACTAACCAGCTCCTCTTAATTTATTTCGATTTGCCAAAAATATAGCCATAATAGTATAAAAATAAAACGGAGACCGGAAAGATCATGTCGCAAAGATAATGGCTTTGTTTGATAACATTTTCTTAAATTTCTTTCTTTTGCATAAATAAATAACTAAAAATACGAAATAATTCAAAATTATTTTTATCAAAAAAAAAAAAAAATACCCCTAAAAAATATTATCAACGGAACCAATACGCCATCCAAACAGTTTTAACATGTGCATCAAACGGATTGGCCACAGCAAAAAGCGAGGGGTAATAAAGGGAAAAACTAGGGAAAGAATCCATCAACAGGATACCAAACTTGTAAATATCTTCAAAATAGTGTGGCAAATAGTAGAAGTGCTCTTTCCCAATTTGCAACGACTCTTGGAGCTTTTCAGGTCCCAACTCCCAAGTGTCTCTGTGTTTTCTTCTATCCGGCGCAGTTTTGGCTCTAACTTTTTCCCAAACTCCATTTTTATCTTTTTTTTTTTTTTTTTTTTTTCCGATATTCGTATATTTCACACACAAATATTTTATCCTTATCAGATCCGAACGGTTCTCTCAAGAAACCAATGCTCAACCCCACCTAGTCACCTACCCGAGATATTTGAATTTCTTCAACAAAACCTTAAAGCAACGACAAACAACAGCGCGCAACAAATCTGTCATCCAAGTTAAGCTGCAAATTTTGTTCTCAAAAACCGAGAAAACAGAACAGGCAAACAGCTTTTTCTTTCGTTTCTGTTTTACATTTCCTCCTTTCTCTCTCTCTCTCTCTGTGTCTCACACAGGCACAGACACACACAAGGTTTGTTTATCAGAAACAACCTTAACCCTACGGGATTATTTACGCAAATGCGGTTTCGTGGTTTGTTTTCTGAAAGTGTTTTTAGAAAAGAAGAAAAAAAAAAAATTAGTTTTTGTTTCGCAACATTTCCGCGTTGAAATTCCAGCTTGTTATTCTTCTTACGGATTTGGACTACCGGAATAGGATTCTTACGTTTTTTTATCATTCCTATTAGGGTTTTTATGGTTGGTGTCTTGGACAACGCAGGGTTCGGTTTCGTTTCAAGTGAGGTGGATATTGAGCTTTTGAGGCTGAGATTCGAGTGAATTTGGATTCGAATTTGGTGATGTTATCGCCGGGGACGATGGCGCGGAGCTCGCTGGAGGAGATGCTGGTCTCGCTGCGACGGAAAGACGAATGCGAGAAGCCTAAGGACTTGCCGCCGGCGCTGCCGGCTCGGCCGACGTCGAGGGCTCGGCTGCCCTCGGCGCGCCGCTCTCTGCCGAACAGCTTCAAGGTCGGCGGTGATAATGACGGTGCACGACCGCCGAGTGAGTTTAAAGGGAAAGATGAGGGAAAGAGGAAAGAGAGCGATTTGGGGTTCAAGAGAGGGAGCTTCGGGAGTAAGAAGATGAAGAAAGATCAGAATGTGGAGTCGCCGTATGCTGTGGATTCGGAGGAGAGCAAAAATGAGCGAACGGAGGGTTCAGGTTCGGATCATGGCTCTGCGGCGCCGTGTGCCACGTCGCCGAAGATGAGGGAATTGGATTGGGATGACAACATTGGTTATTTCATCAAGAAGGTAACTGAGAAGGAAAATAATGAGAATAACATGTTTGCTTCAGATTGATTCTTTGTTGTTATGTTTGTCTTGTTCAGGTTTGTTGATTGACAATCTCGAAATGATTAGAGTATTTAGCAGTATAACTAATTGCAAGAATCCGCGTATCTTGGGTCTTAGACTAGAGAGAGTGATCTAGAAAGTGTGGAATTTGGTTATTATTTCTCTTGGTAAGGGGTGTTAATTGAAGTACTCAAAGTGGTTAGAGTATTTGACTGTACAGTTAATTACAAGAACAGAGCTGTTTTTTATTTATTTTTTTTGTGTGTGGTGTTCAGATAATAAGTTTACAGGTCTTAGTCTAGAAAGAGGGATGAAGAAATTGTGGAGTTTCGTTGTAATTAGTAATGGGTAGATTGATCCGGGGGGTTGGGTGTTCAAATCCCTCAGCTCCCTTTTTTCCTTTAGTAAGAACTTGTATCAGATGGAAGATCCATTTTAGGTATGTGATCTTGTTTTGATGGATTGGTAACGGCACCTAGTGCACTAAAAGATACATTTAGATGTGATAAATATACAAATTAGAAGTCAAATAATGGTTGAAATGTTGGTGGGAGGCCAGACTTTCTTACTTTCGAAGTGAACCATCCATTTGATGTTCTGGACCTGCACTGACCTTGTTCCCTTACCGTTGAAACTTTAGCAATGAATTAGTTTTTTGTGAATTGTACCAGTTGCCTATATTGCTGGTGTTGATGTATTGTTTCTGAAATGTACATAGATATTGAATGTAAGTTTTCTTAGCAGAAGCTTCGTGTATGGTGTTGGCACCCAAGTAGGCAGTGGCAGTCAGGAACAATACAATCAACTTCAGGGGAGGAAGCTCTTGTTTCGCTGTCAAATGGAAACGTAAGTTTCATAACCTTTGGCCATTTCTGAATTCTGTTTAAACAATCTTAAGTACATTAGTTGGTGGGTTTTACTTGCACTTAGGTTGTGTGATTACTATAGGTTATGAAAGTGCCCACGGGAGAGCTCTTACCTGCAAACCCAGATATATTGTATGGCGTAGAGGATCTTATACAGCTTAGTTATTTGAATGAGCCATCAGTACTTTACAATCTCCGGTGCAGATATTCTCAGGATAAGATCTATGTAAGTATGATATGGTCCTCTTGCTCATGCTTGCGAGTCAGAGTCATATCTCCTTTTTCACTCTCCTTTGACGGTTTTTATGTTTTCTTTCTGTAGAGTAAAGCAGGCCCAGTTTTGATTGCAGTTAATCCCTTCAAGGACGTACAGATACATGGAAAAGATTTTGTCACAGCTTACAGGCAGAAACTAATGGACAACCCTCATGTTTATGCTATAGCAGACACTGCTTATACTGAGATGATGAGAGGTGGGGAGAATCCGTATGTTTTCTTATATGAAGAAAAAAAGTGAAACATTTCGACTCTCTTTTGCCCATGTGTAAATTTTTTCTCAAGCCCTTTCTTTTTGCTATATTTTATTTTGCAGATGAAGTAAATCAATCCATAATCATAAGGTTAGAATGTCTTCAATTAAGTTTCCTTTTAACTAGGAGCTCGGTTGTGGACCATTTCTTTAGTGTTCTTTAAGTTCTGTTCTTCAATATTGGCAACTGAGCTCATTTTGGACGTTTATTGGTAGTTAGAACACATAATCATCTTTTAGTTTTTTCTTGCAGTGGTGAAAGCGGAGCTGGAAAAACTGAGACAGCTAAAATTGCAATGCAATATTTGACTGCCCTTGGTGGTGGCAGTTCCGGGATAGAGTGTGAAATCCTCCAGACAAACTGTATACTGGAAGCATTTGGGAATGCAAAAACATCGAGGAATAACAACTCTAGCCGATTTGTGAGTTCCTTTCTTTCTTTTCATTGCAGAACGTAGTCAGTTTTATCACGGTCTATAGCTTAAAAGTTTTTGTTTGGTTTTGAATATTATAGTTCTGCAATTTACAATGAGGTCTTAAGGTTATGCAGTTTAGTTTACATATGTTCTAATTTTGCACAGGGGAAGTTGATTGAAATTCATTTTAGTTCAATGGGGAAGATATGTAGTGCTAAGATCCAAACCTGTAAGCAGTTTGAATTTGTATAAATTGCTCTAATGTTAAACTATTTTGTGATGCGTATTAATCGAGATAACTGACTTGATTGCTGTTTCAACCTCATGCTTATGTCAAATGTCAATTCACCTGCGATAATTGTGGACAGTTTTGTTAGAAAAGGTAAACTGTTGCCCTATCTGAAGTGCCGTGACTTTTATATCATCATGTTTTACTTCTGAAATCATGTACATCTCTGAGCAGTCAAGAGTGGTTCAACTGGTCAATGGCGAGAGGTCATACCACATCTTTTACCAACTTTGTGCTGGTGCTCCTTCAGTTCTTAAAGGTTGGACTTTCATTTTTAATCATTCCACACTATTTTCTCAATGTAGAATTCCCATTTTGGCCGATTCGTCCTTTCAACATCCATAATTGTTACTCCAATGTGACAAAAATGGCTATATAAGTTGTTTCATTGTAGTATTGTTTTCTCAGCTTTGAGTATAGTTGGCTGTTTTACTGGAAGCGTTGAGTATAGTTCTCTCAGCTTTCCTGATTGTTTCTCTCTACTAGCCTCATCTGTTAAATTTAGTGATGATCAGCAACCAGCAACAGTGCCCTTTCAATATTTGGAACCTCCTAAAATGTTGTTCATATTCATTTATAACTCTAATGACAAGATTTTTTATTTTTTTTCTATTTTATAAAGTTACAACCAGCCACAGTGCTCGTTCAATATTCTAATTTACTCATAATTTATTTAAATGCGCTTGTAGAGAACTTATTCTCTCATGCTTGGAATTAATTTTTGTTTGTCTTTGTAGAGAGACTGAATCTAAGAACTGCAAGTGAGTACAGTTATCTTAATCAGAGTGATTGCTTGGCAATTCATGGTGTTGATGATGTTAGGAAATTTCATAAGCTCATGGTAAGTTTACATGTAGTTGTTTCTGTCACCATTCTGGTTCATTTACCCTTTTTCCTGTTATTTGTCTCCTATTATCCTTATTCTTGTTTTCTGGCTCCAGGAATCCCTAGACGTTCTTCGAATCAGCAAAGAAGATCAACAGCATACATTTGCAATACTTGCTGCAGTGTTATGGCTGGGGAACATATCATTTCAAGTAATTGACAATGAAAACCATGTAGAGGTGTTGGCTAATGAAGGTAAGTTTTATGTGTTTGGCTTCATGACTTTCTTAATGGATGTCTTGCGCCTGATGCTGTTTGTATGCCGGTAGTGCTGAGTGGCTTAAATACTTGGTGCTAGTTGTAACCATCTAGAATTATTTTAATTAGCCATAAACTGATGTTTTTAATTGTTTTTTTAGGTTTAGAACTACATGGTGATATTTTGAGCTTTGGTAAAATGTTTTTCAATAGCAGGTCATCCATCCCCGAGAGAGAGAGAGAGAGAGAGAGAGAGAGAGAGAGAGAGATGTGAACCCACTAGTAACAAAACATAGGAAATGATAAATCGGCTACTTCGAGAGAGCCGTGATTTTCAACGGCTACTTCGAGGGAGCTTTGACTTCTAAAACACAATGAGATGTATTTTTGATAATATTCATGCATGCATTCTTATTCATTGTCCTTCTCTTAAATAGAGGAATAAAAGTTACATGTTACAAGGGCTAAACTAGGTTTAGTTGTCAATAACTAGTAAGGAAAGATCCTTACGAATAGCCTACATCGTTATTGGGGAATATCTCTTCCTTATTAAACTAGGAAATAAAAGGCTGGAAATAAATGAAGATTTACTCTGTATTAGTTTCTACGTGACCCCCAAGGAACGAATACATTATTCTCCTCCCGTAACAACGCCCTTGTCCTCAAGGCCAAAAATACTACAAGATGTATTCTTTGTCATCCTCATCTCCCATGACCACACCTCCATCATCATCTTCTGCCAATCAAATTTTATTTTTTATTTATTTTTTTCTGAATCAAAGCCAAACAAAAGCTCTCTTCTTTATCTCTCTCGCACCACAATGAACACAAGTGACTCCCAGAGGCGTGGAGGCGCGGTGTGAGTTGATGAGGGCGCGTTTGGAAGGTTCGGTCTGGTGCTTTCTAAATTTGGTGTTGAGGTGGGCTGATCTATGGCCGATTGATGGTGATTTGGTGGTATGCCGGTGTGGATGGATTTTTGTTGCTTCAACAACTATTTTCTTCCTCTCTCTCTCTCTCTCTCTCTCTCTTTGTTGTGATGGTGGCGGCCGGTGGGGTAGGTGTTATGGTCAAGGATTGACTTGCTGGAGAGGGGCGTGGTGGAGGCAAACTTTTAATTTTTCTTACATGCTCCTTCATCTTTTTGGTGAATTTTTCATTCCATGCAAGGAATTATGACCGCATCTTTTCTAACCTTGTTGCTCAGCGCTCAAGAAAATTTGGAAAGACACGGTGATGGGCATGGATCGGTGATTGTTGTAGAAAACAATCAACTTTGCTCTGATACCACTTGATGCGAACCCACTAGTAACAAAACATAGGAAATGATAAATCGGCTACTTCGAAAGAGCCGTGATCTCCAAAGGCTATTTCGAGGGAGCTTTGACCTCCAAAACACAATGAGATGTATTGGGTTTGATAATATTCAAGCGTGCATTCTTATTCATTGTCCTTCTCTTAAATAGATGAATAAAAGCTATATGTTACAAGGGCTAAACTAGGTTTAGCCGTCAATAACTAGTAAGGAAAAATCCTTACGAATAACCTACGTCCTTATTGGGAATATCTTTTCCTTATTAGACTAGGAAATAAAAGGCTGAAAATAAATGGAGATTTACTCCTTATTAGTTTCTACTTGAACCCCATGGAACGAATACATCAGTGTGTGCATTTTTTGGTTGTTACAGTTGTCCAATAGAAAGTTTGTTTAAGTAATGGAAATGTAAATTTGAGAACCGGTAGGCCGCTAGAAATGTTTAGAGAACCAGTATCTATGCCTGTGAGCTTATTTGTTTATTTTCCTTAAAAAGATATCTTCTTATGCTGGTAACTATGGTCAGAAGGATTATATAAAAGGTTCATTGGCTTCCGCATTCTATCCCAAGTGTCATGGTTGAGTTACTCATACTTTGAAAGAGATAGGAATGTAGTGAAACTTTGATATAGCAACTAATGCTGTCCCCCTCTCTCCTTCCTTGTGTCCTGTATTTGTTCCTATGAGTACTGTTTACTGTCATGGTATTTTATCTAGAACTTGTTTTAAGCCGTCTGCTTTCTCTGTGTATTGGCAAATTATAAATATATTCTTTAAAGACTTTCTTATATAGACTTACTTTGGAGTGGCTTCTACTAACTTTTCCTCTTGTCAGCTGTAACCAATGCTGCCAGGCTGATTGGTTGCAGTTCCCAGGAACTAGTGCTAGCTTTATCTACCCATAAAATCCAAGCTGGCAAGGATACTATTGCTAAAAGATTGACAATGCAGCAGGTCTGTTTAGCGCTCTGTCCCTATATTCTAAGCTGATTTCAAATGCACTCTTTTGGGGTTACATGAATTTTTTCCCCTTATGAAATTCAGGCAATTGACACAAGAGATGCATTGGCAAAATTTATATATGCGAGCCTTTTTGACTGGCTTGTAGAAAAAATCAATAAGTCGCTTGAAGTGGGCAAACGATGTACTGGGAGATCTATAAGTATCCTTGATATATATGGGTTTGAGTCATTTCAGGTATATGCTTTGTCTTCATCTATATAGTGATGTTTTTAGTGTAATATTGTTGCATATTTGATGGTGATATCATCTCCTCATTTTCAGAGGAATGGCTTTGAACAATTTTGTATAAATTATGCAAATGAGAGGCTGCAACAACATTTCAACCGGCATCTATTTAAACTTGAGCAGGAGGTGAGCATATCAAATGCATTGTGACCTTTCAATTTAAATACAATTCATTTTTTTAAAGAAGTTTTTCTTTGATAACATGATGCTTAGAAGAATCACAATTATATGTCTTGTCACGTATATGTAAACCTGTTCTCTAATTGGCTTTTACATCTTTATAGTGTGCTTGGGAGTTTGGGACCTTATAAAGGAAATGAAGGAATTATGAGGGAGTGGAATAGATAAGAAATGATTGAGATGTTCTTCATTTGTTTGGATGTTTAAGATAAAAGAAAAAAAATGGAAAGGAAAAATTATGTACTTTGACTATTATTCCCTTCTCTGTTACCATGTCTTTTATCAGTTGAGGAGGGAAAGCAAGATTTCATACCAATTAATGAAGGGAATGGAGCATCTCACCTACTTTTGGGTGGAATGCAAATGGAATCCAGCATTCCATTCTACCCGTTTCTTTTCTTTAAGATTCACTCCCTTATGGCGAATTCCATCAATCCTTTCATTTCCACTCCACTGGTATGACCCATGCAAACTTGCTGATAAAGACATCCATGATAAATTATTGCACACTCTAAATCCCGAATGAATCAAGGATGTGGACATTCCAAAGAGGTTATCCGGAAGTTATTCCTTTGATCTTAATGTGGAACATTTGGAGAGAGCAATTGGCACTACTTTGAAGACTGCGAGATCCCTACGCTTTCTTTAAAATCCACTTTTTTGAGATCCCTCTTAGATTTGGCTGTATTCTATGTACCTTCGTTCTCCCTTTTGAACTTTTTAGATAGACACCTTTAGTGTGGTTGTCTCTCTTCTTTACTTTTGTGAGCGAGGGCTTTACCTATTTTTTTTTTTTTTTTGATAAGTAAGAATTCATAAAAAAGCGCAGAGGGGCGCAACCCTAGTACACATGAAGTATACAAAGGAGCCCCTAATTAGAGGACCGAAACGAACAAGAAAGTAAAAAATCAGCGTACGGCATACTACCCAAGCTATGCGCCGACACCCAAAGATATAACATATGAAGCACATTTCTACAAAGAGCCCCAACCTGAACCTCCATATCCTCAAAAAGCCTAGAATTTCTCTCACGCCACAAGCCCCACAAAACACAAAGAGGAACCTGCTTCCAAATACGGCGAACAAGACCACGACCTAGCAAAGTGCCCCAAGCACTCAATAAATCCAAGACACTACTAGGCATAACCCACTCCACCCCAAACAAACTATAAAAGAAACTCCAAACAACCCGAGCCACGTCACAATGGAGAAGAAGGTGATCAACGGATTCCCCATGCTTTTTACACATAACACACCACTCAACCACTACAATACCACGCCTTCGTAAGTTGTCATGAGTTAAAATCTTTCCTAAAGCTGCTGTCCATACAAAGATCGCAACCCGCTTCGGAGCTTTAACACGCCATATACCCTTCCAAGGAAAAGAAGCCGCCTTGTGACAAACTAAAGCTTTATAGAAAGTCTTCACTTCAAAATTCCTCCTCTTGGAAAGAATCCACACCGCCCTATCAACCTCCCCTATTTTCTTTTCAATAAATTATTACTTTTAAAAAAAATGTGACAGTCCATGGTGCATTAGGATTAGGATATGCTTTTCACAACATTGATGTAGGAAATGAGGTTGACACTTGCACGACCCTGTAACCATACTATAGTGTGGCCTGTACTTCTCGAAATGAAACCATTGCACTGTTGTTATCTTGTATTATTACTCACTAGAAGAATATCCGGTCGTGTCTCCTCCTTTTCATTGTTCACTAGTTGCATTGCATTTGGCAGTGACAATAGGGAGAAGGTTTTCATAAGTGTTGCAAAGTGGGAGCTGCAAGGTAGTGTTGAATGAAAAAGGCTAATCTAATCAGTCCTTTCTGTTTGTTTTTAATTCCTTTGGACTAGGATCATATGCTCTAATGCTCATATAAATTGTTTTTGAGGATTCTAGATGCTGACCCGCGAGCTAAATTAAAGAATTATATAATAAAGGAAAATGATGTATCTGGTCAGACCAATTGGCTTTGCAAAGAGATCAGGGTTTTGTAGTGTATCTTGTCAGACCAATTGGCATTGCAAAACCAGATTTTTTTTTTTTTTTTGACTTATCTGTTTTGACACGCTTTCATTGGATGTATCTTCTGTTTCACTGATTCAATAGAACTTCCCAATTATCATTATATGACATGGTTCTTATGAATAGCAATGTCACAATTTCCTTGTTTCAGGATTATGAATTGGATGGGGTTGATTGGACAAAAGTTGATTTTGAAGACAATCAGGAGTGCTTGGATGTCTTTGAGAAGGTATTTCTATGGTTCAACCTTCTTATTATTCACGTACTTCCTTTTATTCAGGAGATGATTGGAATCTCTTGCACAAAGTTCTTTGATTTGACTTGTTCTGTATACTTTTTTATATTTGGAGTGTGGGACTTTCTTACACCTTTTGGTGGATGTTTTGTTTTGAAAAAAATGAAAAAAAAGCTTTGCTTTCATTCATATATACTCCTGCGATATAGTATGTTATTTTTATGATAGCTTCCAGAAAATTTTGGTCTCAGGTGCTCATGATGGATGCAGTTCTCATTTCTTTAGATTTGTTTCTTCTCACATGAAACCGGAGTATTTGCCCTTGTAGTTAGATCACTCACTCTTTGTTGTCTGGTGGATTGTGTAGAAGCCTTTAGGTCTACTATCGTTGTTGGATGAGGAATCAAATTTTCCCAAGGCCACTGATCTGACATTCGCCAGTAAGCTCAAGCAGCACTTACATTCTAATTCTTGCTTTAAAGGAGAAAGAGGCAGGGCTTTTGGTATACGTCACTATGCAGGAGAGGTTAGTTATAGCTCAGTTTGCAAGGAGCTTTCAATATTATGTTTTTATTTGATTTAAACTGGACTATTGAAATTGTACAAGTGAAATTTGTGACTATCATTGACTCATCGGACTTTATGCTTATTGTACAATAGCAGAGATAAAAGTAGTGTCACAAAAAATAAAAATTGTCCGAAAAAAAAAAGAAAAAAAAAAGAGATGAAAGTACAAAGAAGTTAAATATCTTCTACTTAAGAGAACTTACATATGAGGGTGTTTGGAAGCCATAGAACTGTTTCTGGGTCTGAAACAATACAAAAAGTAAATACTAGCTCAACTTTGACCAGGCTTCAATTTATATTCAGTTTATCGGAACCACATGGTAATCATGTTTGGCTTTTTATGGAAGTATGTTCCACTACTTTTAGTATTCATAAATACAGATTAAGTACCAATTTTATATTTTACAAAATTTACCAAATTTAACAAACTTAAAATTGATTATTGGCTGAATCTGCCCAACCCAACTAAGAAGAACCGAACCCGACAGACACATCCTTTTCTTTTTAACTTTTCATGTCTGGCCCGGTTTTGTGGTTTGCCAAACACCCCCTATCATACTAACAAGAACAAGGACCATGATATTGTTAGAAAAATATGTAAGAGAAAATCTCCTTCCATTTCTTTCTTTTGTTGCTCTCTTCTGAGCAACATCTTGTAACCAAGTATCATTCAGATATTTGGACACAGTTACTCTGGCAGCATCCAATCTATAAACTAGCCGTAGTTTTAAGACTCATTTAAGAAGTCAGCATATTGCTTTTGCTTTTTCTTTTTCTTTTTATCTCCTGAGCAGTCAGCACACTGCTTTACTTTCACGATCTCTTATTATTATGATGGACCAATGTTTACCATATATGCTGAAACTTTTTTCAAAAGATTTCCTAGAATTTTCCATTCCACTTTGATCTTGACAATGAATATTAGGGTGTAAATTTGAATCTACAGTAGCAGTGCCTTTTCTAATCCAGATATAAATTTTAGAGATACGTTACACATCATTCAGCTGTCCATCAATGGTCCATCCCTTTTGCAAATCAACCATTGGACATGGTCCCACAAATCTAATGGTTGATTCGCAAAAGGACTGTATGGAGATGTACATCGGATGGACAGCAAAATGATTTGTAGCTTTATAAAATAGTCATGCAAGATTGTGAACCACTTTTTTTTTTTTTTTTTAATTAGTAAATGCAAGATAGCGAACCATGAAAGTCATTTTTCACAATATGTTTATGGTTTCACTAACATCTGGATTTTTATTAGGTTCTATATGATACAAATGGTTTCCTGGAAAAGAACAGAGACCGACTGCACTCTGATTCCATCCAACTCCTCTCATCATGCAGTTGCCAACCACTACAGTTGTTTGCCTCCAAAATGCTTGACCAATCGTGGATACCAGTAAACCCTATGTGCCAAATCGGTGCATTGGATCCTCCAAAGCAGAGTGTTGGTACAAAGTTTAAGGTAATATGCTTGTTGCCTTCTTTTCAATTGAATATATAAATAGATGTAGCTTAGTTAAAAGCAGAAGCTGAAATGATGGAATTTACGACAGTGGCATGTTACCATATGAGATGATTATGGTGTTCCACTTTGTTGTGAAAATTGCAATATTTTTTTAAGTATGAAGGGTACAAGATAATACTTGGAGATGTAACTGAAGTTTTGTTTTGCAAGATCTCAATAAATCCCTTGGATTCTTGTAGGGTCAACTGTTCAAACTAATGCACCAGCTGGAGAACACCGCACCTCACTTCATTCGCTGCATAAAGCCAAATAGCAGGCAGCTTCCTGGCTTATATGAAGAGGACCTTGTCTTACAACAACTCAGGTGTTGTGGCGTGTTGGAGGTTGTTAGAATTTCGAGATCTGGATATCCTACTAGAATGGCTCATCAAGAGTTTGCAGGAAGGTAGAGGGTGTAACCCTCCATTAGTTCTTCTTTAATGGTTGTTTACTTCTTTTTTTTGGAAAAAGTATACATACCCCTCTTAAACTACCACTCAATTCTCAATGTGCCACCTAAACTACCAATTGTGTCAATGTCCTCTTCTAAATTACAAAAAAAAATGTCGTATTATATGTTTACTTATCAAAAAAATTACCAAAAAAATGTTAATGTTTCCCTAAAGCCAACAAAAAGACAAAAATAATCCGAAAAAGTTTCAATAAGACAAATATATCCTTATAAATTAAAAAAAAAAATAATAATAAAAAAACGATTTTTTTTTGAAAGATTGAAAAAAAAATGAAAATCCAAGGGGGGTGGCCCAAACCGAACATTATATAAAATAAAATCTATAAAAAAATGTTCAAAAAAAATGAAAAACCTTGGTTTTATTTTTTATTTATTTTTAATTTTTTAAAAACAATTTTTTGTTTTGTTTTTATATAATTTTAAGAATTATAATAATTTTATGAAAGGTAATTTTAAGGGGGGTATGTGTACTTTTCCCCTTT
Organism: Alnus rubra; assembly: GCA_028654335.1. Classification (NCBI taxonomy): domain Eukaryota; kingdom Viridiplantae; phylum Streptophyta; class Magnoliopsida; order Fagales; family Betulaceae; genus Alnus; species Alnus rubra. Next base: position 1,356,378 of record JAJPGS010000001.1, on the reverse strand, counting down.
TTTTTTGGAAACAGATGTTGAGTTAATTCTTCTCATGTGCCGTTATATATATTCAGGTACGGTTTCCTACTTTCAGAGACCAATGTATCTCAGGATCCATTAAGTATATCAGTTGCAGTGCTAAAGCAATTCAATGTCCTCCCTGAGATGTACCAAGTTGGTTATACCAAACTGTTTCTCAGAACGGGGCAGGTAAGTTCCTATATATATGTGTGTGCATGTATGTGTGTGTATATATATAAATGTCTTTGTTCTGGACAATGCGAGACTCTAAATAGGTTGAACTTTATGGTTGTAATCTATTAAAGAATTAAAGATAGGTCTTCCTATCCCTTGTGAATGAGAATGATTAGATTAATTGGATTCATACTGGCATGAGCATAGTATTTCCCATGCTGTCTTTTCCAAAAGAAAAAAGGAGAAAAATAAAGGCTTGGAAGGCTTTCCAAAAAAATTGCAAGAGAAAGCTATCTTCACTCATTATTGCCGTAGTCCATAGGAGTGGTGATATATAGTACAATTTATGATTGATTTCACTAACCATGTCAGTCAGAATGATTCGCCGTAGTTTTTCTATACATTACCAAGAATCTTCTTCATCGTCCCATCAGTTAAAATCAAACACCTATAAAGATGTAAATCAAGCTCGAAAAAGGTTTTTCTTAATTTTTCATATAACTGCATTTGTTTTTAATTTTCTGTTTAGAAATTCATACCAAAACATGCGTAAACAGCACCCAGAAATTCTTACTAACTAGAACAGTCCTCGATCAGAGCTGAAACAAAGAAATATTTTTCCTAAATGTTTTATATGGGTCTCTGAAAATAATTAAGCATTGTACTACTGTGCTGATTCCTCCACTACTGAAATTTGACTTCTACATGCAGTACTTATGCTTGGAGTTGCACGGATGTTGCCCCAACATTCAGTTGACTTATGGGACCCTGAGTGTAAGGATGTCAATGAAAGGAAAATGAATCAGGAAAAAAGGTCAAATAGGAAAAGAAAAGAAGATAAAAACAAAAAAAGTATTGGAGGGGTCATTGCTGAGTTGACCTGATACTTGACTATGGCATGAAAGCAATTTTAACATTCAACTGAGAGGGTGTTCTGTCAATTGAACTAAATCTTGATATTTTGGAAAAGTTTTGAACTAAACTGCGGAGTTCTGAAACCGTGATTGTTCTCTTTTTGATTGAAATGAGATTATTTTCTTTAATGATTTTTCTGATGCTGTTATTTCTTAATTTTTATAGATTGGTGTGTTGGAGAACATGAGAAATCAAGTTCTGCATGGTATACTTGGTGTTCAGAAATGCTTCCGTGGTCACCAAGCTCGCCGTTTCTTCCACGAGCTCAAGGAACGAGTGGCAATAATACAATCATGTAATGCATGCATATCCTTGCCTTTTAAATTGTTTCATTTAAAGCATTTCTTTGCTTGTTCTATAATCTTGTTCATATTAAATCTCTTCTGAAGTTTTTCTGTTAAGAAATTTGGATATTGCTATAAAAGAAATGCTGCTTTATATATTTTAGAGTCTCTTCAGGACTGTAGTTTTAGGCGGTCTGTTGATTCTTTTTTTGGATCTTCAGAAGTTTTTTTTTTTTTTTTTGAAGTTTTTAAAAATGTTTGATTAAATTCATGGAACCAATGCAGTTATTCGTGGTGAAAATGCGAGAAGGGAGTATAATGTTAGGATAAAGGGGTGCACAACTAGTGCTTTTGAAACCCATAATGAAATGCAAGCGGCTGTGCATTTACAATCTGGTAAAATTTATTTTGTTCATTGCTTTTGTGGTGGTTCAATTACATACCGTTTTCTTATTGTCCATTTAAATATCTGTAGTAATCCGTGGATGGCTTGTTCGGAGGCATGTCAATGGCATGCATAATTTGAAAAGGTTTCATCCTGAGAATGCAAAATCCAAACGGAAGCCAAGCAGGATGATTTCAGAAATGAAGGTACTCTGTTGACACTTATCTGCTTGCAAGAATCTTTACTCTGTTTTGGTCTATAGAAAATATTCTTTAATGGAGTGGTGTTTTCCTTTGTATCAATTCCCTTAGTCCATCAAGTTTGCTGGAGTTTTTGAGCTATAAGATTCTCATGATGCAGAAATTTTAAAATATGCTTGATACCAAATTTAGAAATTAGATTTAGTTTCCACAATATTCAATAATTTCCCTAACAAGCTTGTTTATCTGAAACAATTATTTGACGAATCTTTATTTTTTCAACCCCCAAAAAACTGTAGAAACATAGTCAAAGAGTCAAAATACTTCCATAGCTTTATTAAGAATCAAAACATATCCTCAGCTGTTATCATTGCCAACATTATGTTGCCTATTGACATTATTTATTTATTTATTTTAAATTGAGATTGTTTCAAGTGTCTATGATGTCTGTTCTAAATGTTATGAGTGTATTTAAAGACCAGTAAGGTTTTTTTTCCCCCGAAATGTGGTGCGTGTTACTTCTTGAACCTTGATTTGCTTAAGAAATGCATACATTCACAGAATTAGCTACCGAAATGCATCACATTCAATCCATTATAAATGGCATGTCAAACAAGTTCCTGCATGGCCTAGACTGCCACTGAGGCCTTTTGCCTCAGCTTGCATTGGCCACTGCCAAACTGTATTGTTGGCACATAGAAAATGCTGCACAATCTATAGTATGTCATGTATGGAGAATTGCACGAGACACTTCAGGTTCCTTCTTCAAGATTAAGATATTGGCAGCACTTATATGTTTATACTCACACACACTTATATTTAACAAAGAAGCAACCACAATAAATACTTTGCTTTCCTTTCTGTCAATATGCATTTTAAGATTCACCAATGAAAGACCAAAACCGCAGTGGGTGGCCTATTAGTAAGGATGTTGGGATGAGGCATAGACTGCACATCCTAGGTTCGAATCCCACTGATCTCAAATGTGGGGCTTATTTGATATGCGGGTCTTGCGGGGTGGGTTCGTATATCCGGAGTTTACTTTGTTTTATATATATATTTCTGAATTTTTTGTCAACCTGGATGACTAAACAGGTCACTTTCTTTGTATGCAGGATATACCACAAGAGCAGGTTCAGGTTCTGCCTCCAGTTTTGGCGCTTCAAATGCAGGTTCTTAAGGCACAAGCAACTCTGGAACAGAAGGAAGAGGAAAATACTGCACTGAGGGAGCAACTACAGCAGTTTGAGACAAGGTGGTCAGACTATGAGGCAAAGATGAAATCAATGGAGGAGATTTGGCAGAAGCAGATGGCATCTTTGCAAGTGAGTTTGCATGTTCATACATAAGTTCAATTACAAAAGATGTTAGATATATGCTATTGAAGTTAACAAAACAAAAAATGCGCCGGAAGACAATCAAAGAAAAAGAAAAAAAGAAAAAACACCAAGAAAAGGATGGTTACAAATCAAAAAAGCTATTGTGCTTCTATTTAAAATTTTGTTTTTTGATTTATTTATTTTTTCATGACATGAGAGTTGCACCCTTACTAATTGAATTACTCAGATGCCTGAGGGTTTTAATGGTAATTGTGATGCAGATGAGTCTTGCTGCAGCCAGGAAGAGCCTAGTTGCTGACAATGCTGTAGGTCTACCTGGAAAACTTGATGCTTCTTCAACGCCTCACTATTATGACTCAGAGGATAACACGTCCATGGGATCTCGAACTCCTGGTGGAAGCACACCAATAAAATCCTCTGGTACCAATCACGATGTTGGAGCAGGGCGAGACACTAATGGTACTTTGGATGCAGTCAGCAATCTGGTAAAGGAATTTGAGCAGCGCAGACAGGCTTTTGACAATGGTGCCAAAGCTATTGTTGAGGTCAAAGCAGGACAGTCAGCTTCTCTTGTAAATTCTGATGACGAACTTCGAAAACTTAAACTCGGTTTTGAGGTATGGAAAAGAGAATTCAAAATTAGGTTACGGGACACAAAGGCAAAGCTTCATAAACTTGGGCGTTCTGAAGGTCGTTATAAATGGTGGGGAAAGCTAAGCTCAAGAGCATCATAATATTCGTGTTCTAGATCATCCTTGGTGAATTGTGTACAGATGGAGATAACTCACAGAATGATGGAGAAAATGTTGTCAAAACACTGCCTCTTTGCTTTTGAAGGAGCTGTTTCATTGCCTATATCTAGGGCAGCATTTATTGGTGTTCTCCCATAGTGTGAGGCAGTGAAGAGAGAGAAATTGTATATCTACCAATTTTTGTTGCTTGGTAGAAGTGTTCATAAGCTTGTGCATAATAACCAAATAGGGATTTGTTGAGAGACCTTGGCCCCTTAGATTCTCCATTCAGTAATTAGTTATTTGTTTATAATCCGTTGTCAATGTTGTAAGTTGAGAATATTTAGAACTGAAGATATGTAAGGAAAGCGTTCGTATCGCCTATCCTTGTGCATGAAATGCTTGTGGTAAGGTAAACTATTTGGTCATGGAAGTATACATGTTACTTTTATTGTGCAGTCTTTCTTTCTTCAAGTAATTTTACTTTCCTACAAAATGGAGTTTTTTTTAGTAATGTTATTTAATAGATTGTTATACAACTGTCATACAACTGAGATGATGATCATGTAACAATAAAAGTTTGCCATTTATATATTATTGTTATTTTTTTTTTTTTTTTTTTTTTTTTACGACTGCTAATCCAATGATCGATTTTTTTTGCCATATCTTAAGTTGTATGATAGTCGTATAATAGTATATTAAATAGTATTTTATTTATGCATAAATTGCCATTATTTTGTTTTACTAGAGAAGACCAGCACCACCTGAAAAGCAATTAGCTACCGTTGGATCACACCAATACAAACATGAAGTTTTTGAAGTCTAAAAATACAGTAACTACACATGGACTTCCCCTTCCATTCCATTGACATGAAACAAGATCAAAGGACTGAAGCTCAGCTTAAGATCCGGGCACGAACTTGGTGGCATAGACCCATGCGTTATTGGCGACAGGGTTGTCAAGGTGGTCCAAGAGGTTCTCCAGGGGACCCTTGCCAGTGATAATGGCTTGGACAAAGAAACCAAACATGGAGAACATGGCTAGCCGGCCGTTCTTTATCTCCTTCACCTTGAGCTCAGCAAAGGTTACAGGGTCATCAGCAAGGCCAAGGGGGTCGAAGTATTGGCCGCCGGGGTAGAGGTCGTTACCCTCTCCGACTCCAGGAAGGCCGTTGATGCGGAATCCCTCGACGAGGCCCATGAGTATGACTTGGAAGCCTAGCACTGCTAGGATGCTTTGGGCATGAACGAGGTTAGGATTCCCCAGGTAGTCAAGGCCACCTTCCGAGAAGATTTGAGCTCCAGCTTTGAACCATACCGGCTCTTTGAAGTCTACCTTAAGCCATTTCTCAAGGACTTCTGGAGTGATGCACCCCAGTGCTCCAAGCATAGCCCATCGGCCGTGGATCACCTAATTTTCCACAACAATTTAGTACTATCATGAATACGATTGCTATACCCATTAGTATTCATTAGGGTCCGTTTAAGTTTGCGATTTAAAAAACGAGCTATTTGAAAATGCATTCCAACATTAATTACCTCAAGAGCCCTGTTCTTTGCAAAGGCTTCAGGGTCAGCAGATAATCCAGCAGTGTCCCAGCCATAATCACCGGGAAATTCTCCGGTCAAGTACGATGGAGTCTGAGCTGAAAAGGGTCCCAAGTACTTCACTCTGTCTGGCCCATACCACAGTTCATTCCCCTGGTTCATATCACAAGCAAAGATGGAAAAACCCACCAATGTTAGGCTTAGGCACCCAACAAACGCAAACAAAAAATTCAGAGAAATTAAAGAGGGAGAAAATACCATGGTGTATTTCCCAGCTCCCATAGGGACAACATCTCTAAGAGGGTTAGCGTTGGCTCCCCTGGTTTGGCCAAGAAACGGAGTTGGGCTGAGAACAGTGCTAGAGCTTGCAGTTGCTGCCATTAGCATTGCAGCCATAATCCCAAGCTTTTTTCAGTTATGTTACAGTTTTGAAAGTGGGGTTAGAAGGGAATTTGAGAATTGTTGACGGAAGTGTGTAGAAAGCCAGAAAGGGGAAGTGGGCATAATATTATGTGCAGACGAATAGGACGATGGAAGAGATGGTGGTGATGAAGATCGAGTGGGAAATTGTGGTGGGGAATGTGTGGTTTGAACTTTGAATCAACCAATAAGAAGCCTCTAAAAGATTTTTTAGTATCTCCAACTCATATCTTTCTATCCACATTTTATCTCGTCCACCACCGCAGGGAAATGTGGCGCACCATGTCTTCGCCACGTATCAAAAATAACCCATTCATGAATCATGATTATTCAATCAAAGACTAATGAACATTTTTAATCTTTGATTTTTTTTTTTTAAATAATGATTGATTGAAAAGTTAGTTGAAATTACTACGTCGTCATTGTATGATAATTATAGAATAAAAATATAGTTTTTAGCATTACTCATTCAATCAATGTATGAATGCGACTATATTCTAAACACATTTGGGGCGTGCACATTTTGCTAGGCCCAACTTTTATGATCACAAGCATTTATATATAAGAGAAAGAGAAATGATATATACTACACCTCATCACACTTATTTTACTGGACTGATGTGATAGCGTTCATTAGCTCTTAGGATTTTTTTTTTTTTTTTTTAACAAAGACTGATCTAATAGTTGATGGACACTGATACATCAATCCAATGAAATAAGGATGAAATGAATGTGTAATATATAACATTACTCTACATATAACATGTAACCACATAATATTATATTATATAAGCACATTAAACCATTGATGAAAAGCAAAAGTCATGTCATCATGCACACGGTTAAATAAAATCAAATAAAATTTTAACCATAAAATAAAAAAGAAAAAGAGAGAGAGAGAAGAAGAAGAAGATGGGGGGTTAAAAGTTAGTAGTCTTTTTTGTTCCCCAGTCGAGAGAAAAGTGCTAGAATTTGCATGAAACAGAGCCGTTTCAAAATATTGCGAAAATAAAAGATTGCGGTGAGCGTGGATCGAACACGCGACCTTCAGATCTTCAGTCTGACGCTCTCCCAACTGAGCTATCCCCGCGATGCTGAATATTTCCATCAACCTTTTTGAAATCCAAGTAATATTAACCTCGGCTTTTACTCTTCAGTCGACTCTTCCCATGCCCGTCACGCTAGCTACCAGAGTCCAGAGGGCTGCTTTTTCAGTTGTCTGGATGATTGTTTTCCCATCTTATACGATTTGACTTTAAAAATGGAAAACAACGTACAAAATGAACAACACCTGGCCTGTAAAGGGCAAGACTGAAGAGCTAAGAAGCTTTAAGAAATTCTTCGGTTTTGATGGGAATTAGGTTTAGCAAGTTTGTCATCATTAACTTTTGGTCTCCGGCCAACTTAAACATTCATGGGCATTCTGTTCCTCTTGGCCTTATGGTTGTGGATATGAGAATATTAACGATTCATCTATCACATATATATAGAGAGTTTGAGCATACAATGAGAAGTATATACATGGAATATTATTCAATGTATATAATTAATTCATCCAAAACTGATCATGGATTGAGGTGCCCTACAATTCTAGAGAATTGAAAGGGTTTATAATTTTAACAATTCCATCCTTCATTCAAACGGTTTGGATTAAGCTACGTAAATATGAATAAAAAAAGAAGTCAAGGGAGGTTTCTGACACCCCTTTAATTAAGGTTGTAACTTGTAAGCCACCCTTTTGAGGGAGTGGATGACAACCTCCTCACTCTTTGAGCAAGTGGTCAGCCCCCTTTCATCCACTTGAATCTTGAAGCGGTCGTCGGCCACCTCAAGGGGGTGGTTGAGGTGGGTCGACCACCTTCAAGGGAGTGGCTGACAATCCTATAGGTCTCACATGATCGTGGCGTCTTGGGGTGGTTTGAGCACCCTCAAAAGGGTTGTAATTGTAACACTTTAAGCCTACAAATTAATAAAAGATATGTTCTGATCATGTTGAAATTAATCGTGTTTAGATCTAAAGGTGTCAAATCAATTAAGGTTTGGGACTTGGGCTCAAAAACTTAGAATATTTTAGGAGTAACAGAATGTCTCGTTCGAAGAGTTGGTGATCCTGCTCGAAGGGAACATGATGTCACATGTCAAATAGTGGCAAGTGCGGAAGAGTGGATGACTGAGATCAAATTGGAGTTGATCGCATTCGAACAAAAGAACATGTCGTTCAAATGGAGCAGCATATCCACATGTTAGCCTGCAATCGAGTGGCAGGTGAAGATCAACATCCACAATTTTGTCATGTGCCGAAACAAATGATGAGACGTGTTTTAATGGCAAGTGTCAAATTGCATTAATTCGAAAGAAAGAACGTGCAATTTGAATGTAGAAACATCTCCATATGTCAAAAAGTGTGCAGTGAGATGTGGCGCTGATTCCATGTGTGTTTAATGAATCTAACTCAGTGCCATTCGAACGAAAGCATATCCCGTTTGAATGCCAGTGTACAATGTTAATTTTCTTACCTATTTAAGAAGCCAAGATCTGGCAAAATCACCATTTGCCTTCAATTCGCTCCATAGTCCAAGTAAGGAGAAGTTATGAGTGTTGTTTTAAGTATTCTTGAGAGAGAGAGAGAGAGAGAGAGAGTAGAGTAGAGTGAGAGAAGGAAGGAGGAGCTTGAAGAAAAGCCTAGAGGTATAATATTGTCTTACACTTTTTTTGCTCTCATTTTGATTTCCTTGAGTTTATAGATGTTGATCTATTGCATGAAGGGTATTAGGACGTTCCTATATTGATTAAATGGAAATATTGTGGTACTTGTTGTGTTTTTGAAATGTACTTAGAGAAAAGTGTTGAGAACTAGGGTTCCCATGAAAATGAAGGATTTATAACATGAAAAGTTGTTATTTTAAGATGCATGTTGAGTTGTGTAAGGTTGTGTGGCCTAAAAGAGGATATTGGGAAAATTGAAAATCATATTTAAGTGAGTTTTTATGTTTGGATTGAGTTTCTTCACATTGTCGTTCGAACAATGCTTATGGAGTTTGAGCGAGATATTATCCCAGAGCCTCAATCGAAGCGGCGACTGAGCTAAGGACAAGAGAGCCCCGGTCGCAATTACAGTTGCAATCCGTTCGACATGGATTGTTCATAAGCCTACAAAATATTATTAGAACAAAATGTAAATCATCTAAGCCTTTAGGTAGATACATTTTACCTTTGGGTCCTCTTGTACAACTACAAAAGCTTCTTCCTTCGTAAAATATTTATTTTTCATGTGAAAATGTATAAGTCCACAGTTTAGTAAGTCACCGTAAAATATATTATATATATATAGTGAACTCATTCTTTTATGAGCATGGGAGTTTTGATTCATGCATCGGGAGTTTTCAACAGAAAAGTAACACGGAAAATAATTTACCCTAAAAAAATTATAAAATAAAATGTTGAGAGAAATATTATATATTGAATCACACAAAATACTGTACATGAGAGGCCTATATATAGGCTAGTACATAAAGGACAAATATACAACGTAGCCCATGTGGGACAATGGAATATAATCTAACACCCCCCTCAAACTCAAGGTGGAGTGCAAGAGACCATCTTGAGGTTGGACACAAGATCGCGAAACCGCCCTGGAGGATGAGACTTTGTGAAGAGGTCCGCAAACTGATCATGAGACGTGACAGAATGAAGTTGTAGAGAGCTCTGAAGAAGGTGATGACGGACAAAGTGACAATCAATCTCAATATGTTTGGTCCGTTCATGAAAGACATCATTATGGCAATCTGAATAGCACTTCTATTATCACAGTAGACAGGAGTAGCAGAAGAAAAAGTGACACCCATATCCTGTAATAGCCATCGCAACCAAAGGAGCTCCGAGGTGGTGTCAGCTAAAGCACGATATTCTGCCTCAGTGCTAGAGCGAGCAACAACAGACTGCTTCTTACTAGGGTTGGCAATTTTGACACGACCCGACAACCCGACACGAACACGACACGGAATTAGCGGGTTTGGGTCAACCTTAAACGGGTTTGGTCATAAACGGGTCTACCCGTTTATGACCCGTTTATATTGGTCTGGCGGGTCGGGTCACCCGCGGGTGACCCGCCAGACACAATTGTCTTTTTTATTTTTATTTTTTTTTATTTTTAAATTTAAGAAAAAGAAAAAGAAAAAAAGAGGGAGAAGAGAATGAGAATGGCGCGGAAACAGAATGGCCGAGTGGGAGAAAATTGGAAATTGCCTTGGGGGGGAAAAGTCGGAAAACCGGGGGGGAAGGAATTATCTGAAATTCTGAATTCTGAAAACTGAAAAGTGAAACTAAAGTGAAAACTGAAAATTGAAAATTGAAAAATAAACAAAATCAGGAAAAACTAAAGTGAGAAAATTCAGAAATGTGAGAAGAAAAGTAAAAAACGGTGAAAAGTGAAAACCCTAGCATTTTGCCATTTTCTTCTTAGATTTTTCCTTCAGCTCGCCGCGCCGCCGCCCTTTGTTCTCCTTCAGCTCGCCGCGCCGCCGCCCTCTGTTCTCCTTCTGCCTCGCCGAGCCGCTGCGCCGCCGTCCTCATCTTCTTCAGCTCTGTGCCGCCGCCCTTCTCTTCTCCTTCAGCAGTTCAGCCTCGCCACACTCGACGCTCTTTCTCTCAAGTCTCTGCAGTGAGTGACTCTGCTCTCCCCGTCTCTCTGCCACTCTCTCCGGCCGATGTCGCATCCAGTTCCGCCGGGTCTGCCGGTAAGTTAGTTGATTTCCATTTTTAATAGTAGTCATAGCCTGACCTCAACCCCACCAAGGGCATAACGGTAGGAAGTTGGTGCAAAGGAATTTGGCGTGAGTTTCATCCCTTTAGGATCGCACCCATGGAAAATTGAACCCCTGTGCGATGCTAAAGGGATGAAACTCATGGGAGTAAGCTTTGCCACTAACCCAACCCCTCCGGTGGTTGAAAAACCATGTGGTTGAATTTGATGATTTCCATCGTGCTTGTGTATATTTGTAATGCACAGAAAAATAAATTTTGTGAAGTACAAGATAATAGTATCTATTGTTATGTTTAAATTTCATTGGATGATGATTACCTTGCTGCCAATTGATAAGTTCAGTCAAATTTATTTCTAGGCATTCTAATAAATTAAATATCCTATACAAGAGCTAGAATTATGGACCTACAACTTACAAGCTTCATGCAATAGGACAATGCTCTGATTATTTGAGCTAATAAGCTGAATAAATCACTACTTTGATTTTCTTAAAACTTTTTTTAATTGTATATTATGGTTTTGAAAAATTACCATGTATTCCAATTAAAGAATGTGCACTTTACTTCAATCAAAATGTGCTTGCACATTGCGCTTTGTGGCTAGGCTCCATGAGGCCTTTGTGTCACATGCATTTTGAGCTTTTGATAACAGTGAAAGCAAGATCAAGTATAAACCACCAAGAATACACCATAATAGCAATTTTAGGCAACTAAGGAAACTTCAATTACCATGAACAGAGGCCCATCCTGTCCTGCATCAAGAATTTCTGAAACATAATAACACATATTTGTTGGATCCAACACATTTATGTACCTAACCCGGCTCCTAAATCCTGCACCAAGCAGAATAAATAAGTATAAGTACATGCTCCCTTTTTGTAATTGAGCCAAACATCAGCTGGTTTCATTGTCTTAGCACAGAAAATGCATGTCTTATATTACATTTTTTCTATGCACATAAATCCTAATAATAATCATTTTTTTTTATTATCATATCAAAATTAAGAGCTAATTAATTTTGTTTTTTGGGCAGAAATATGCATGGTAGCTGATTTTAAGGTAAAATAAATGAGGGTTGAAGCAATGAGTCTTGGTTAGGGTTATATATAATATAATTAAGTTTCTACAATAATACTCACCCATTATGAATCAGTTAGCATTGCATATGAATACCCTTTGGAGTTTGGACAAGGAAATCAGGAATTGCAGTTGATCGCCATATATAGTGATTTATGTGCATAGAAAAAAGCTATTTATTTGGAAATGATAGTGTACGGAAAAATCTCTACCTAACCTATTTGGAAATGATTGTCACTATTGAAGTGAGTGCCTACATTTGAATATCTTCTTTCTATTGCTATACTGATCGAGTTTGGGATTCTTGTTTCCATTGTCTTGTAAATTGTAATTAAGTACATCTTGTTTTCCACTTTTCCCCCCTTTATTTTAATTGCCTATATGTTAAGCTCAATTTGGTTAAAAGGGTTCTTTTTTTTTTTTTTTTTCTTCTTCATTCTAATTTACTAACGATATTTCATATGTGTGTAGGTGATTAACGAAGATTCGGTTATATTCGATGACAATGTGGTTGAAATAGAGGAGGATCCTTCTATTCATACAAATTCGATAATGACAAAAAATGTCCCGAAGAAGCGTAGGAAGACCTCAACTGTTTGGACCCATTTTGATGAAGTTCCTGCTACAGATCCAAATGACACAAGAATATGGGCAAAATGCAAGTTCTGTGACCATAAATATATAGCTAACAGTTCACATGGAACTGGAAATCTACAGAAGCATATGAAAGTTTGTGGAGGGAAAACTGATCATGATATTCAGCAGATGCTCCTATCTAGAGATCAAGGAACTCTGTCTGTAAGTGGCTCAAATTTTTGTCCTAAAAAATATAGAGAATTGTTGGTTGGTACAATTATAAAGCATGACTTGCCTTTCTCATATGTTGAATATGATGGTGTAAGAGAAGTGCATAGATATTTGCGTAGTGATGCACCATTAATTTGTAGAAATACTGCCAAGGCTGATTTGATTAAGATGCATATATTGGAGAAACAAAAGGTTAAGTCTTTGTTAAATGTTTGTCAAGGGAGGATTAGTTTGACATCAGATTTGTGGACTTCTTTGACAACCGATGGGTATATTTGTCTCACTGCACATTTTATTGACAAGAGTTGGGCATTGTCTAAAAGGGTGTTAAACTTTTCATTTATGCCCCCACCACATAATGGTGTATCTTTGGCTGAAAAGATATGTAGTTTGCTAGAAGAGTGGGGGATTGATAAAAAGGTTTTCTCTATCACATTAGATAATGCCTCTGCAAATGATTTGTGTGTTGTGAATCTCAAACCCAAATTAAACATGAAGAAAGCCCTTCCTTGTGATGGTGAGTTGTTTCATATGCGTTGTTGTGCCCATATTCTTAACTTGATTGTGCAAGATGGATTGAAAGAGATTACTGGTGCTATCCAAAAGATTCGAGATAGTGTTAAGTATTTTAGAGGATCACAAATAAGAAAACAAAGTTTTCTTCAAGCTGTCAATCAAATGTCATTGGATAGTAACAAAGGATTAAAACAAGATGTGCCAACTAGATGGAATTCGACATATCTTATGCTTGAGAGTGCAATTCATTATAGGCGTGCTTTTGCTTATTTGGAGATGATTGACAAAAATTATATGTTTTGTCCTAATGCACTTGAGTGGGAAAAAGTGATTGATATATGTAGTTTCTTGGGATGCTTTTATCATGCTACATGTGCTTTTTCTGGTACCAAATATCCCACAGCCAATCTATATTTTCCCGTGGTAGCATTGATTTATGTGAATTTGAAGCAAGAGCTTGTGAGTGAAGATGGATATAAGAGATTAATGGCAGGTCAAATGATCTCTAAATTTGAGAAATATTGGTCAAAATTCAGTTTAGTGTTGGCCATTGCAGTTGTTTTAGATCCTCGTTACAAGCTGCGCCTTGTAAAGTACTACTATACTAAGATTTATGGAGCTGAATCTTAAGAGTATGAAAATGTGACCAAAACGTTAACCAAACTTTTTATGGAGTATAGTGCGGCTAGTGCTCCTGCAACTTCAAGCTCCACAGTTGTTCAACCTCAAGAAGGCTTAGATTGGGAAAAGGTAAATATACTAAATAATATCACAAGTTTCTTACTTTCTTAGCTTGTTAATAAGTAGTAACTTAGTATATATACTCATAAGTCAATGAAGTCATAATTACTTATTAATTTTATGTTTCTATTATTTCTTTTTATGTAGGATTTTCTAGCATTTGATGGAGTCGATCCTGATGCACAAAAGACTCAATTGGAACTTTATTTGGATGAACCCAAGCATATGGAGAAGAATACGCCATTTGACATCCTTTCATTTTGGAAAGGAAATGAATTTCGTTATCCTGAAGTAGCTGCCATGGCTCGTGATGTGTTGAGTATTCCTATTTCTACCGTTGCTTCAGAATCCATTTTTAGTATTGGTGGACGTGTGATTGATCAGTATAGGAGTTCACTCAAGCCTGATATTGTTGAGGCATTGGTTTGCACTAGAGATTGGTTATATGGAGAGCAAGGTAATGTTAGTTATTTGCATATTTAATTTCTTCATTTACTTGTATTTTTTTTTTATCTTACTTTAAGACATTAATTTCTTTTATCTTTTGATATAGAACAAACTTCAATGAGTGTGGATAACGAAGAAGAGGATGTGTTGACATTGGATAGTAGCAGTTCTTGTGAGATCCCATGTTCTTTCTTTTGTTCTTATGTTATTGTTTGTGTTTTAGCATTTGAGGTAGAATGGCCAAACTTTTTCACATCACAATGTAATTATTTTGTTTTTTTCCTTTAGGTATTGGAGTTGAATGACAAAGATGGACATGACAAACTAACTTGCGTTGGACCCAATCTGATGGACAATGAGCATATTCATTCAAGGGATCAAGACTTATGAGTGGACAATTATGATGTGGTTTTTTGTATTTGAGAATTTTTTGCCATAGAAATGGCTCTATGTTATTACTTATTACTTATTAGAACTCTTTCTAACCTCCAAATTTTGAACTATCGGAGAAGTTAATTGTGGTTATGTGTATGGAATTTCTAACCTCCAAATGGCTTTGTTTAGTTTGTTATGTACTTATGTGTATGGAATTACTCGCTTTTGGAATTTTAGTTTTATCGTTATTTGATTTTGCAGCTTGTACAAAGGGCTTGTAAGAGGGCACAATTAAAATTTAAAACACCTCTTATATCATTTCAGAATTATGTTGTGAAGTAGCAAAAATGCATTTTCAGCTTTGATGAGAATGTTTGGGTCTGCACTATGATGTTAGAAAGAAATGCGAGGGAGACCTGTGTTATGACTTCTCCAACATGGACTGGATGCTGAGAGTTTGAACCCAGGTGAACAGGTGACTGTATACTAATTTACCATTTAGTTGTACTAGCCTTTGCTTTGCTAAGTGACGTTCCATTTTGTTTTTTCTAAAACTTCTGTTTTGGTACTTTCAGATTTTTGAGAAGATAATTTCTGGTATGTATTTGGGAGAAATTGTTTGCAGAGTTCTGTGCAGAAATGTATCAGTGCCCTGTGTTAAACAAAGTTTTTACTGAATTTACACACATAGTTGCTGTGAAGACGACAGGAAATGTGTTCTGTTATGAGGTTTGTTTTTCTGTTGGCCAACTGTGTCACTATACTTTACTCCTAGTTATCTGTGGTTTTTATGTTTATATTCTTCATTTCTTTGCTTTTGTTACATAGGCAATTAAAGAATTGAACATTAAGACCAAGAACTGGAAGGAGCTTCTCACTGATGAACCATTTACTAAAGCAGACCTTATAACAATTCAGGTAGTAATTGCTTTGAGATATATCCAGTTTGTTTGTTGAAAGCTTGTTTGTGGTTTTTGCTAGTATTCATAGATGTTTTTATCTTTGTCGTTATGCTTTACAGAATCCTAACGCTCTAGACATCAAGGTTCTCCTGGATTTCGATCATGTTAAAAATAGTTTGAATATTGATGATGAAGGTCAGTTAGCCTCCTTGTAGGGTCACCATGGTGGGTGTGTGGTGTGTGTACTTTAATCATTTTATGATTTTGACTTGTACGTTTCCTTTTCCCAGAACTAAATAAAATGAGTTTCGATCCAACTTATAATATAAATGTCACTGGGGATATCAAGCAGATGCTGGAGGAGCTTGGAACTGAAAAAGGAAAGCAAACTGCACTGCTTGGGGGAGGTGGCAGCAAGGCACAAAAAGAAAGGGCTGCTGCACTTGCTACAATTTTAGCTGCAAGGTCACGCATTAAAGAAGATTCTGAATCAAATTCAAACGGAGAGGTTAGATCTCAGACTTACAGTATCGTAGATGCTGCATCTGCTTCAGTACATGGAAGAAGTGCCGCTGCTGCAAAAGCTGCAACAAGTGATAAAACTGCTGCGAGGATAGCTATGCACTAATGCACATGGCTGGTGAGAGGGCACCTGTGAATGCAAAGATGGTTAGTTTCCTATGTTAAGACTTCGTTTATACAAAACAAGAAAATTTAGAAGCACCATTCCAATGATCAATTTGAAATTATATATTAGAGAATTAGGGCTATTGCATTATTAATTATGGATGTATATTACTTATCAAAAAAATTATGGATGTATATTAGTTGTTTCCAACTCCATTTGGTATTATTAGTTTGTTAAGACTTTTTTGCCCATGTGTTTTATTTTCCAGGTGCTCTGTTCAGTTTTAACATGAGTTTTTGCTTTAGGTAAAGAGTCGTTTTACTACTGGTGCTGCTTCACGGCCCTTCACTTCTACCTCTTTTGATCCTGCCACTGAAAATGAATTTGAATATATCAATGTTGAGAAAAATCCAAAGAAGAAAGGATATGTACAGCTGCACACAACACTTGGTGATTTGAACATTGAGCTGCACTGTGATATTACTCCCAGGGCATGTGAGAACTTCATCACTCTCTGTGAACGTGGCTATTATAATGGAGTAACTTTCCATAGAAACATCCGGTATAGTGACAACTCTACTAAAATTAATTCAACGTATTCAATTTCTTGCTTAGTTCATTAGTATCACTTATTTGAAGTAATCTTATCCAATTTATTTTAGGAATTTTATGATTCAAGGTGGTGATCCTACTGGTACGGGGAAAGGAGGTGAATCTATATGGGGAAAGCCTTTCAATGATGAACCGAATTCCAAGTTGCTTCACTCTGGAAGGGGTGTTGTTACTTAGCAAATGTTCTTCCCCCTCCCTCCCCCATATTATCTCATTTTTGCACCTTTTGTCGTTAGAATGTAAATTCCATAATCTGAGTTTGTAGTTCAAGGTAAACTGATTGTTTAATATGTTGTCAGCTGAGTTTGATAGTTAAGGGATAGAATATTAGAAATAATGCCCTGCATGTTGGAATGGTCGTGATTGATGATGCTAGTGCTACGAATTGCCTATTATGGAATTTTCAGTGTTTCAGTTAAACG
Source organism: Alnus rubra (assembly GCA_028654335.1). NCBI lineage: Eukaryota > Viridiplantae > Streptophyta > Magnoliopsida > Fagales > Betulaceae > Alnus > Alnus rubra. Next base: position 1,339,090 of record JAJPGS010000001.1, on the reverse strand, counting down.
GGTTAAACGGGTCGTGTCGACCCGATATGATAGTCGGGTCGTGCCGACCCGACATGACCAGTTACGCTAAATGGGTTTCACGGGTCGTGTCGGGTGACCCGTGAAATAGCCGTGTCGTGTCGTGTCTGGAGCCCCGACCCGTTAACATAAACGGGTCGTGTCTGGGTCTAGCCTTAACGGGTCGTGTCTGGGTCTAGCCTTAACGGGTCGTGTCGGGTACCCGTTTTGCCAACCCTACTTCTTACTACGCCAAGAAATAAGAGAAGTGCCAAGTAGAAAACAATAACCGGTGGTAGAGCGACGATTTGTAGGATCACCTGCCCAATCAGCATCAGTATAAGCATACAACTCAAGAGGAGACAGAGAGGAGAAGTGGAGCCCATGAAATAAAGTCCCCTTGAGGTAGCGAAGGATGCGAAGGACAGCAGAGAAATGAGTAGAACGGGGAGCAGCCATAAACTGACTCACCTGATGTACAGCATATGAGATATCAGGTCTAGTAACAGTAAGATAAACAAGGCTACCAACCAAATGCCGATAGAGAGAGGGATCACGGAAAGGCTCGCCATCCTGTAGATTGAGGCGGATATTGAGCTCAGTCGGTGTGTCGACGATCTTACAGTCTGTGAGATTGGCCCGTGAAAGCAGATCAGATATATACTTGGCCTGTGTCAAATATAAACCATCAGAAGAAGAAGAAATCTCAAGACCAAGAAAATAGCTGAGAGTGCCAAGATCCTTCATCTCAAAATGCTGACTGAGAAACTGTTTGAGCTCCAGAATACCAAGAGAATCATCGCCAGTGATAATCATGTCATCAACATATAACAACAGAAGAATGATGCCTCGATCTGTGCGACGAAGAAACAAGGCAGAATCATACGAGCTGATGGAGTATCCAAGACCAGAGACAGTGGCGCTAAACTTAGCAAACCATGCCCGTGGAGCTTGCTTTAGACCATAGAGAGCCCGACGAAGACGACAGACCTTGTTCGGAGGAGAAGAGAGGCCAGGAGGTGGCTGCATATAGACTTCTTCACTGAGATCGCCATTAAGGAAGGCATTTTTGACATCCATTTGAGAAAGTGACCAATGGCGAGAAGCGGCAACAGCCAAAAGAGCACGCACAGAAGATAGGCGAGCAACAGGAGCAAAAGTCTCCTCATAATCCACACCATACTCCTGAGTAAAACCTCTGGCCACAAGACGAGCCTTGTATCTGTCAACAGAACCATCAGAACAAGTCTTGATTTTGTAGACCCACTTACACCCAACAACAGACTTTCCTCGAGGCAAGTCAACCAGATCCCATGTATGGTTCTTGTGTAATGCATCAAGTTCCTCTTTCATCGCGTCCTGCCAAAGAGGGTTAGTGGAAGCCTCACGATAGGAGTGAGGTTCATGTAAGGTAGCTAAGGCATGAAAACAATGAAAGTCCTGGAGATGAGATGGAATAGACTTTACCCGAGTGGATCGGCGAAGAGCAGGTGGGGAGGCAGGAGCCGGAGCCTCGGATGGAACAGAATCTTGAGACTCAAGCGTAGCGACATCATGAGCATTTGAAGACTGCGGCTCAAGTGAGGGAGACTCGGGACAAATTTCACCAGAGGTAGAGTGAGAGAGAGGCGTCTCAAAAAGTGTGGTAAAGGGAGGAAAAGAGGGCATGCAAAATTTCCCGACGTCGTGAAATAACTTATGCTCCCAGAAGACCACATGACGGGAGATGCGAAGGCGGTGTAACACGGGATCATAACACCGATAACCCTTTTGTTCTACCCCATATCCAAGAAAGCAACATAATCGAGAACGAGGCTCGAGTTTGGTACGTTCATGAGGTTGGAGCAAAACAAAACAGGCGGAACCAAACACACGGAGTTGATGGTAAGTGGGAGAAGAGCCAAACAACCGCTCGTGAGGGGTACAATTTTCAAGGAGAGGGGTAGGCAACCTGTTGATAGTGTAGACAGCTGTGAGAGTGGCTTCACCCCAAAAAGGAGTAGGAACCAAAGAGGAAAGAAGAAGAGCACGAACAATGTCTAGAATGTGCCGAAGTTTACGTTCAGCTCTTCCGTTTTGCTGCGAGGTGCCAGGACAAGACAAGTGAGGAACAGTGCCATAGTGTTTTAAAATATTTTGAAAAGCTTGTTGAGTATATTCTAAGGCATTATCAGAACGAAAAGCTTTAATGTGTTTAGAAAACTGGGTCTCAACCATTTTTGCAAAATTGCGATAGATATCCAATAATTCAGAACGTGATTTCATTAAAAACACCCAAGTGTAACGAGAAAAATCATCCACAAAAATCACAAAATAGCGTGAGCCACTCATACTAGGAACAGGGGAAGGTCCCCAAACATCAGAATGAATTAAATCAAAAGAAGTAGATGCAAAAGACTCACTATTATTAAAAGGCAAAGCTGGTTGTTTCCCAAGTTGACAAGGAATACAATCAAAAGACTTATTGGACACTAAATCTAAGAAACCCTTAGAAGCTAAAATCTGTACCCGAGACACAGATGCATGACCAAGACGCGAATACCAAAGAGCAAGAGATGGCGGCGATGAAGTGACAGCAGCAGAAACACCGGGGATGGAAAGGTGTAAGGAGGAAAGCTCAAACAGTCGCCCAATTCTACGCCCGGTCCCAAGTGTCCGGCCCGTCCGAGGATCCTGCACATACACACCAGAGGAGTCAAAAACAAGTCGATAGCCCAATTCACACAGTTGCCCAACAGATAAGAGATTAAAGGATAATTTAGGCACATGAAAGACATCAGGGACAGAAAGGAAAGGCGTATGAACAGTGCCTAAGGATTGAACCGTCATAGAAGAGCCATCAGCTGTGTGAATTAAAGATGTATGTGGGGGAGGGACAGAAGTGGTAAATGAAGAGGCATATGGCGTCATATGGTTGCAGCAGGCGGAGTCAAAAAGCCAAGAGGAAGATTTACCTGGCAAAACGGAAAGGACAGAGGAAGATGCATTACCAGAACGAGCGAGGACCTGGTTGATAATTGCCTCAAAGTCAGCTGAAGATAAAGTGAGAGTAGATCCGGTAGAGTCGCCAGAGGGAGCAGCTGGGGCAGCCGAAGAAGAAGCACTCTCAGTAGTGGTAACAGCTGCAGCATGTGTAGAAGATTTGGCCTTGCGCCAACATTTGTCAATGGTATGCCCACGACGGCGACAATAGCGACAAAAAGGATTGTCACGATTCTTGGAGGGTCCACGAACTGACCGGTCAGAGTGCTCAGTCTGAGGAGATGGAGCAGCTAATACAGGATGAGTATGCGGAGTGTGCTGAGAGCGCAAAGTAGACAATCTGGTCTCCTCTCGAACAAGCTCACAGACAGCCTGGTCCAAAGTGGGAAGAGGAGAGCGATGCAAAAGTTGCCCACGAACAGGCTCAAAATCATCCCGCAGAGCCATCAGAAACTGATAGAGACGATGCTGGTCCCTGCGGGCAGCATACATCTGAGCATCGGTAGGGTCCCTCCAAGCAGGATCAGAAAGAGCCAACTGATCCCATAAGAACTGCATGTGAGCAAAGAAATCCGTAATAGTCTGATTGGATTCTTGCTTCAGACGATAGAGATCCAGAATAATCTGGTACTCGCGAGAACCATCAATCGACGAGTAGCGAGAAGCAAGCATATCCCAAGCACCCTGTGCATCATCAAAACTGCCAAATAAAGCCGCAATAGAGGGAATGGTGGTGGCACGGAACCACGTAAGAATCTGATGATGTTTGCTGTCCCAATCAATGAGGCGAGTGTGGAAAGCAGCATCAGTTTCGGCATCGACTTTAGTAGGCTTGGGGATATCCCCAGTCACATGAAGCCAGAGCTTGCGGTCTTTAAGAAAACTCTTCATAGATTAGGACCAAACAATGTAGTTGGTGCCATCCAATGTAGCATGAATATGAGTAAGAATCTCGTTTTGTGCCATCTGGAGATGCCAAAAGCAGAAATAGACCAGAAAAATGAAATCAGAACGAGAAAATAAGTAGAAAACACTTGGTCAGCCGAGTCAACGGTCAACGGTCAACACTGACGTGGCACTAGGGCTGACGTGGCACCAGGCTGACGTGGCAGTAGGGCTGACGTGGCACCAGGCTGATGTGGCACTAGGACTGACGTGGCACTAGGGCTGACGTGGCACTGCAGAGGTTGGCGCGTGAATGACACGCGCGATGGGCGGCGGCGCGTGGGCGCGTGAAACAACAGGCTGCAATCTTCTGGTGGCGCGTGGCGGCGCGTCAACCGTCGGATTTGGACAAAAAAGGTGTCTCCGAGCAGCTAGGCGGCTTGTCTAGGGATCTGTGCTGAAATTGGAACGATCAAACGGTTGGATCGTCTGATGGCCGAGCGGCAGCAGAGGCTGGCGGAGGCAGAAACTTCAGGCCGCGCGTGAATGGTCAGATTGGGCTGTTCTCGACGGCTCTGGCACGGTGGTCTCCCAAGGTTTCTATTGGTATATGAACCAAGTCGAAACAGGGACTGGAAGACGGAGAACCGAGGAAGACAGAGCGATGAGATACGGCGGAAGCAGCGGCGGCGGCGCCGGAAAATTTCCGGGAAAAGGCCAAAGAAAAAGAATAAAATAAATAGGTGATTCAGAACTTGTGCTCTGATACCATGTTGAGAGAAATATTATATATTGAATCACACAAAATACTGTACATGAGAGGCCTATATATAGGCTAGTACATAAAGGACAAATATACAACGTAGCCCATGTGGGACAATGGGAATATAATCTAACATAAAATAATTAAAACAAAAGAAAAAAGAAAAAGTTTGACCTGTGAGAGCGTCCTAGCCATTTCCATGGCCATGATGGGGGCAAAGGAGATGATTCACTGAATCAATCACTAAAAATTACGCTAATCAACACCGCAAGATATCCACGGAAGATAGAAAATAGCGGATCAGATCCTTCATTAATCACAATCGTTCAAGCTGAATTCCACTAGATCAGATCGATTTCGCAATCAAATCAACAGGTACAAGATCAGATCAAGAAAAATTACGATGCCAATAGCGCGTACGTAATCACAAAAAAAAAAAAAACACGACAAAGATAAGATCAGGTACAAACATGACTTGTGCTTCATGTCATGTCTAAAACAATGGACAGTCCCGTGAGAGTACACTTCGATTTCCTTCAACATTTTGAATTCCCCCAACGGTCAAAAATAGCTTTCGGGCCCCACTCTCTCATTAATACTACTAATATAACAAATCCCTAAACCTACTAATCAATCTCGACCGTCCATATGTGGAACCACCATAATAAAACAGTTATTTCAACGTCGCCGTTTTAGCGCCCTTCCAAGCCTCATTTGAGTAATTTTCTAGTCGTTTGTTCCAATGCCAATATTAGCCCAAGACCCAAACCGTAAAGATGGAAATGGCTCTCAGGCGCTCAATCAAGCACAGAAATCGCTGACTTCTCCAGCGGATTCAAAGCTATTTGGGTGACTTCTTTATGGCTCAGAAAGTTGAGAGAAACAAGAAAATGGTTCGCAGAAAGGCTGATGATCACTGGGCTTTTCTGGTACTCCTCCTCTTCTTCAAAGCGTTTAATGCTTTTCGAATCTGCTTTCTTGATAGTATTCTCATTTACTTTTCTTATTCTTTTTGTTGGTTTATGAAAGCTGTTGGCTTTACTTTTTCAATCTTTTTGTTTTAATCGTTAAACAAGATTGTTCTTAATCTTAAATTTTTAATCATGGTATTTTTGTATTTGATGTTGTCCTGTCATTTTTAATATCTGGGTCTGGTTTGAAAATATGGGTTTCTAATTCTTCTGGTGAAAACTAAAAGATTTATGGGGTGCTTGAGTTCATTCCATTGGTTCTAACTTTTACGTCTGTTTCATTACATCAGTTTTGACGTCTGGGTTTAAAATAGAGAAAATGGGGGTCTCTTTCTTTGTTTATTGATTTAACTTCTTGGTTGCTGGGTTTTATTGTTTCTTTGTTATTTTGATTATTACTTTGATTTCTGATTTCTAGGCTTTGAGATTGGGTTTTGCATTTCTTGATTGTAGTTCTGATATCGTCATTTTCATTTCATTTAACTATAGTTCTCTATTGATTTATGTCTGGATATTATATCTTGATTCACCTGGCTAGTTTTGGATGCTGAGAAAATGTATGAGAATAAACTTGAATTTTTCATCATTTGGAGACCAGAAGAATTATGAATTGCATAAGATCCGAATTTTTTCATTATGCTTCTTATGGATCTTGAAAAGAATGGAAGCAAGTAATAGAAAGTGTAAAATTTAACTAAAAACCCAATTTGTTAAGCAATAACAATTTCCTTTGCTTTCATTGCCCTTCTTGAGATCCAAACAGAGCCCTAGGGACCAAAACGAAGGAATCTTTTATCATAGGCCCGATATCTTTTGTTCATTTTTCCATATTATTATGGCATGTTGTCCTTTTGGTCTGTTCTGATATCCAAAGTTGTTTGTCTCGGTTACCACTCACAGTTGTTTTTGCTTGGATGATTATTGTATAGGAAGAAATCGAAGCACCTATGTGGGTAGATCTCACTCTAGAAGCTAACTTTAACAACAAAGACACGTGAGCTTTTATATCATTGCTTTAAGCATTCCATGTTTTCTTTCCAAAGATTTATTATCAAATTTTATGATTATGATACCAATTCTATTATTCTCTTTGTTACATTGCAGCAATGATGAGTGGTTCCTCGCAAGCCACCCGTATGCGTCCTCTTTTCTTCACTCGTTTCTGCAGTCTTGCTACATTGGCTTTGGAATGTAGTTAAAAGTTTCAAATCTTACTGGTTATGAAATTGATTTAATTTTCAGGTTCCACCAGCGTTCTTCTCACCAATTAAAATCTGCATTTTCTCATTCTGGTGAGGGTATTACATCCTCAGACTCTGACTTACAGGGATCAACTTCGCCAAAAATTCCACTGTCAGTTTCAAGATCAAGAGGCAAAGACTACAGCAGCAAGAAATGGAAAGCAGAAAATCATGATTTCTTATCAAGTAAGAAGCATCCAATCAAGGTTTTAAGTGGGAAATCTTATTTGGTGGATCCACAATGTGGTGAGAAAATAAAACCTAAATCAAGCTTTATAAATTTAAAAGGAACTTCAAGGTCAAAATCAGGTTTCATTTGTGAAAGCAGTCTAACTGGAAATACCATACCGAGTTGCTCTAAACCCGTATCCACTTGCGGTGATCCTGCAAGTAGGTTGAGTTCTATGGGAAACAAGACTTTTGAAAGCAGTACAAGAAGCACCATTACATCTCAGAGCAGTCAGCAACAAGATCAGAATTACACGGAGGTATCCTCTATGTTGTCAGATATGAGGATTAGTCTTAGGAAAAGCTGTATTACAAGACAAGCACCAAGGGTGGAGATGAATAATGATAAAAGGCTGTCAAGAGGCTGCAAATCATCAACTGGCAAGTCCAGTGTGGGTTCATCATCAAACCCATGTTATGATGTTAAGAGCTCAACATCTACATCACTACGTCAGAAAGGAATAACCCCAGATAGCAGAAATGTAGTGAGGATGACTTGTGCAGCAATGAACAAGGTAAAAAAATTTAGTGTATACAGGGATTCAACCATTAAAGTTGAAGAAGTGAGCTCCAGTTCTAGAAGGGGAACTAAAATCAATGTCGTAAAGTCAGTCCACCAGGAAGCTGCAAAACCAAAGGTGAGACTGTGTACAAATTGGAGACACCCATTTTATTAATTTTATTGAATAATAGCTTTGTGCTGAAAGTACTTGTAATCCAATTTTTTTAAGCTGTATTGAGAAATATCCTCTATATTGAGGCTGATTGTCAAATAAGTACAAGATAAGATTGATTCACCTTTCTCTTGCAAGTAATTGATTATGTCCCAGAAGTATTCTAGGAGATGAGTTGATTTTGAAATTCTAAATTTTGCATCAAGAATGATATAGAATATGAATTGTACTGATTTTTCTAGGTTCGATTACAGACTGTACAAGCAAGAGCTTTGGTGCCACTTAGAGTTAATGAGCAAGAGTCGTCTATGAGAGCAGGCAGGTTTAATAGATTGGCAGGTGCTGGAAAAGAGAATGCTACAGGGAGATTGACTGTGAGTCAGAAATGCAGTGGCAAAGGCATTGCTGCTGTAGCCATGATTAAGGATCAGAAAGCGACAAAACAGAGTGTTCGACATAGGGGTGGAGCAGGATTGGTTGCTTCACAGGTGGTAGAGGTTCTAATTTTCAATAATCTTTTGATCTTTTGTTCAGATTGCTAATGTTTGTTGCAGAATGCACAGTCTGTTAAATTCAAAGCAAATATAGAACCCATTTTTAGCCCTTCAGAGAACTATTCTTCTACACACGTCCATGTGATTGTATAATGTTTGTTGTTGTGTCTCGTGTAGGTAAAAAAGAAAGTTAAAATTTTTCAAAAATAGAGTCCCTTATTCTGAATGTAATGTCCCCCAGATCAAGTTAGCTTATAGCCAGACCAATTGCAGGCTATTTATAACTTGTTTTAGAGGCTATTTGCACGTTTATTACTGTCACATTTTCACTCGACATTGATATTTATGAACTTTTTTTTTGAGCAGGGAAGAGTCAACGTTCGGTCCGAAGAGAATCAGCATGCGAAGGTGACCCAAAGGGGGGAACGAAGAAAATAATAAACCCGAGACGGCCTATCTTCGATGAGAGAGCAGGGCAGCACAACGGGTTGTGTATAGTACAAACCTAACATCTTTCTTACATGGAGTGAAACAATTACAAGTTTTGCTCCTTTTTCTTGGATTTGGGTGTCCAATTTTTTGGTGTTTTTTCGGCTTTAAACATCACTGAGACATCTCTGATATTCACTGAGACATCTCTTTGCATGCTGCTTTAAGTTTTCTAATTGTATATTCCTTTGGATTGTCATCTTCATAATTTTCAACCTCCTGTTGACTTGAATATATTCAGACCGCTAAAAATAAAAATCTCTCTCTCTCTCTATATATATATATATATATATGACGCATGGAGTAAATGCTAAGATCATCTCCAGCAATAATAGTCAAAGTAGCTATTGAAAAAGTATGACTCTCTACTACTTTGAAAAAATATTTTTTCTATACTCAACAAATTCTCAATTCTACTGTTTATTTTCTTTAAATATTATTTTGTGTAGAAAAAGATGTGAAAGAAAGAGGGAGAGAGAGAGTGTGTGAAAGAAGGAAAGGAAGAGAGATAAAATAATAAAAAACTGTTTGTAGTGTGAATAGGCTCTTCGGCCTATTTACTATTCACACTTGAAAGAAAAATTATATTCTACCTATTCTACTGGAAACGAAAAATGGCCTATAATAATAGTCAAATTAAACTATTATGAACCATTTGCCTATTCTGTTGGAAATGCTTTAACATGCCTTCTAATTGACTGCGGAACTAAATGCAACTTGCTTTAATGTCCGTTCTAGCTTGAGCTTGGCTCGAGTATCAAGTTCAATATATGACACAAAAATTAACACTTTTAAATGCCGAAACTTCACTTAAACCTTATAAACCTTCCATCACTTTCACGCAAAGTTTAAAAACTCTCAATTTAATTAGTATATCAAACTTTTAATTTTTTACAATATCTATCTTAACTGAAAATCTTAACAGAGGCCTTTTGACCTCAAACCCTAACGGAGGGTTGACGAAGATAATTGTAAATGTGATAAAAGTTTAGAATGGTTAAGTGAAGTTTCACTTAAATGTTATGAGATATTGACGCAGCCTTGCACCAGTGCATCTGAATGGCAAAAACATTACCTTCCAATTTCCCAATGAATCCGAAAAGTTCTCATGACATCTCCGGAGGCATTTTATAATCATATTATTATCCCATATTATAACTTTGTCATACTGCAACAAAAGTTAATCAAAAGAAACCATACCCCAACTTCAACTATGCGACAAAAAGATTTGGAGCTGTGTAGGTCACAAATAATATCCTCTCGCATCATATGACTACACACACCGACTGAAACAAAAAGTTAGCGCGCCTTATAAATTAAGCATACGCCGGAAATGGAGAGAACATAGACCGCCAAAATATCATTGCGATTCACACTGGGGAAGACCGACAATACTTCAACTGAAGACAAAACATTTAGCTAATCCTACAAATTCTTCAAATGAGTTTAAGCCACGTACCAATACAAAACATCTTGATAACCAGCATCTGATGAAGGTATGGTGGAACAGGAACTCATTGATTTCTACCTTCTTAAAGCGCCGTAATTTCTTGTCACCTATAAACAGGGAGAAGAGCAGTCAGGTCCAACTACACAATCTCAAGGATGGAGAAAAACCACATCTCTAAGATCCTATGAATAAGATAGTGGTAAAATAGCCTGGTTGAACTTTATTCATCTAAATTTACACTTGCAGGTTTATCAATCATCCTGTAACGTGCGCTGCCACAGATCACAGGGCATGGATAACGAAGATGAAATGTTATAATAAGGTTTATAAAGTTTGAAAGCTAGGGTTTGACATGGGTAATGCCTGTATCACCTCAAGAGGATGGTGGTTTAAATCATTTATAATTATAAATATATCATAATATTCTTCCTCAAGGCTAACTAACAACAGGAACCCGTTGTAGAGAGGCTCCTAGATACAATAGCGAGTTTATGATCAGAATATAGCACTGACAGTTTAGTTACATGGGATCAAAATATTAGACAAGAGCAAGACATTTCCATCAGCCGAAGTCAGGCGAGAGAAAAAGGCTAGTAGTTTTAAAAAAAGCTAACTAAAAAACAGAAAGAAGCACTTTAATTAGATACCTTTGGATATATATTCAGTTAAAACCCTAGCAAATAGAAAGACTGCCCAAAAAATAAAGTGAAAAAGAAAAAACCAACCCGAGGTTGAGACTTATTTAATCTCTTTGCCACATCATCATCGTCGTCATCATCATCATCTTTCTTCCCAAGCATCCTATGAATCGTAGAGTTATCTGATTTCCTTCCCCTCTTAGAGGATTGCGTAGAACCTCTACCTCTTCCCCTGGGAGCAGCCCTTTTGCGTCCTTTGCCTTGTAGACTTGCATCATTTTCCTTAAAAAATAAAATAAATGATACTTGGTTTAAATTTGACCAATGAGTACATTAAGAAAGTATCGATGTCCAATATATATACAATATGTCGGCACGGCTAACTCAAGGCAAACTGGAATTGAGTTCTGCAAGTGTAGTGTTGGTGGGCCAAGTTATATTCAAATGGAAGAGTACTCACATAATTAAATCAGAACATAAAGAAGAAAAGCAATTTGAAAGATTTGCACTTATGATCAAGATTAGGAAAAGATAAAGGTACTGTTGCCCTAACGTATCAAGTCAACAAATAAAGAGTCCATACCGAACTGTCATCAACCTCATCAATTCCATATGTCCCAGCTTCTGCACTTGAAGCGGAATCCACATTATCCTCATCACCAGCAATACTTCGAACAGAAGCTGATGCGGCAACTGATGCAGATCTGCAATAATAATAATAATAATACTTAAGATGCTTCACTAGCTACATGAATGGCTAAATTTTTTAATGCAATATATCTCAAAAGGTGCAGCAGAGTTCTGATTGCATACATTCCATAATTCATACTTCTTTTGGTAAACTTCTTACATTCTTTACCAATAAAAGTGGCTAGGTAAATAGACTCTCCCTTTCATACATTATCACAACCCACTCTTTTCTTTAATTCAAATCTTCAGAAAGAGCTCATTCCAACTCAATACTCTGCTTATTAAGAGTTTTTAGCTTTGCCCTGATCTTCTTCGTTATTTTTTTTTTTAAAAAAAAATTCTAGTTGTTTCTCATTGTCCAGGCTTATGATTCGCCTTGTGCTTATCAACTCTAAGATTGAAAACTGAAAGTGACACAGAGAAAAGCAAGCTGGATAATTAGACAGGGATCCCCCGCAATTCCTAACACTTCAATAAATAGAAAACTTCATTTTTGTTTCCTTTCTTGCTTTCCCCATTTAACTTATTGACAATATTTGTTTCTGACACAACTCCTCCATGACTCAGCTAGAGACATGGAGCGAGAGAGTGTGTGTGTGTGTAGCATGGCTAATATTAAGGAGAGAAAGAAATGGTTGGGATGTGGAGAGAGCAGGAGATCCCAATTTCACTATTTTCGATCCTAGACCATTTTTTTTTCTCTCCTCTTACCAGTTTCGGACATCACCCAGGCTTCTCATTCTACTTCAAATAAATATCAAATATAGTTTCTTTGATGCCAAAATTTATACCTAAAAAAAGCTAGGCATTATGCATCTGAACAAGCTTTTGAGGAAAGAGTCTACAGCAACAACACATACCATTGATGCTTAGCACATAGTATTTGGTACATTCACTTATACTAAAGCATGATTTAGACAAAAAATCTTGCAGCTTGATACACGAGGGGTTTGGGATCTAGAATTATGACTAGCTCAACATTTCTTATAGATCAATAAGTACATTGTCAAACTTTAGGTCCAATACTAACCTTTCAGAATGACGGAACCCTAAAGCTGCATCAAGAGTTGTCTGCTTCAAGTTACTGGCACCTCTACCCCTACCCCTTCCTCTTGTAGAAGTTTTACTTTTACCAAGTTCAGCAGCACCACGAGACGCCCTAGATGACCCTCTCCTGCCTCTAGCACCAGACTTTGAGCCAGATATCTGTGTTGTGTCTTCATCATCACTAAAAGAAACTGCACTTCCAATTCCGGCAGCACTTCTACTTCTTAGATCCTACATGAAATTGAAACACAAGATTAGAATGCAAATAATAGATGCAGGCATATATACAACCCAAAAAACACTGCCCAAAAAGTTTCCACCATGGGGATTAGTAATGCAATGTCAACAAAGTGGACTGTAACAAAAGTCACCTCGAAAGACCGAGAAGTGGATGTGATTTGTGTGGTATCCTTAGGGCGTGCAGACCTTTCTTTGACACGTTCCTGCAGAAAAAGAAGATACATAAACAGTTATAAGCAATAAGAACTTTTGCATGCATGGTCAAAGAATCTGGAAAAGTAGCCCTCCTTAAATGCCCTTTTGATGCCTCAACAATATCTAGTTAAATAAAAAATTGTTTTAAATAATATATATATATATATATGAATGCATCTTTATTCCAATTCATATAAACCAACAATAACTACAAGAATATTTGACTAGTTGCCAAATGGCCCCAAGGGGCCTGAAGGTGGCTGCTGAGCCTTTTGCAATAGCCACTCCATTAGCCCCAAAGACAGCATTGCTCTCCTCAGAAAGATAAAGTGGATTGCTTAGGTGATATTTTGACTATAATGCATATTACTTGACCATTAATGTAATGATAAAGACAAATATAATGAACTTAAGCTTCTTGCCTCCATGAATTCTCCAACTTTAAGAATTAAGTCTTCCTCTTCAAACTTCAGCGAGTCTGCATCCTTGGCAATTTTGTTCTGTGGAAGTAGTAAGCAACAAATCAGTCAAGACAAAAACAAAAACAAAACACAGTAATCATTTGTATATAATACAATAACAAAAGACCTACACCCAATATTCTAAAAAGGCAAATATCATAACAATGCAAGATTTATAATTACATATATCCAGTACATCTAAAGTCAACCCATCACTTTTTCATGCTCACTAAAGTGTAGGGATGATGATCATTTAGGGTACTTACTCGTGTTTCATCAAGATTGTATTGCAGACAAGAATAGAAAGCCATTTTGTCATCCTTGTTAACAAAATTTTGTAAAGCAACATCCAAATCATTGACTGGAAGGATTTCCATTTTCTGCACAATCAATAAGAGGTTTAGATTTATAACAAAATAAACATATTACGCGATGCATAAACAAATCTATTGTCACTTTTAGCGTTATGCAAGTTCCATTTACCCCCCTGAACCAAAAAGAAAATTAGATACTCAATAGAGCTTTTGGCTCGCGGTATAGAACTGGAATCCATGCCCTATGCTTCAGTAAAATTCAATTAAGTTTTCACAAACAAATTTTACTGTTGTATGAATGTGTGTATCAAAACCACAAGCAATGAAAAGGAAAATTAAATTTAATGGTCCAGTACCAGATTATTTTCTGCGACTAAAGCCTCTATATTCTGCTGATTTAGTTCTTCTGGGCGAAGCCGTTCTGAATCATCAATTTTAGCTACATTCCAAAAAGGACTAAAATTATACCACTTCCATGAAAATATCAATTGTAGACAAATCTGTAAATTTAAAACAAAAAGCACAAAACAACTACATAATATTTGGTATCGAAGAATTTTATTTTATTTTTTTACAAGTAATTCAAAGAACGCGCAGAGGGGTGCAACCTGTGTACACATAAAGTATACATGAGAAATCCCCTATAAGGGAGAAAAAGAAAATTAGAAGTAAAAAAAAAACAGTACAACTAGAAAAGTAGGGACTATTATACACCGTCATCCATGCATAAAGGGATGATTTGAACATAACGAATTTTAGTTCTACCACCAAATCTCGCAATCTTCAAAACTCCTTGCATTCCACTCTCTCTAGATCAATCACATTAAGCACAAAGGAGCCATTCCCCAAACTTCTAAAATGTTGCGACTTCTCACTTGACCTCTACAGCTAGCCAACAACTCTATTACCTTTCTTGGCATAACCCACTTTATACCAAAAAGGCGGAGCAACACGACCCATAATTCTCTTGCCACCTTGCAATGAAGATCAATGGACTCCCTACTCTTCTTGCACATATAACACCAGTCTACCACTATGATGTTCCTCTTCCTCAAATTATCCGAAGTTAAAGATCCTCCCTAGAGCTGCCATCCATAAAAAGAAAGCCACTCTCGAAGAAGTCTTACCTCTCCAAATACTCTTCCAAGAAAATGGGGAGCCGGTAAGAATGGACGGAATATGATTAAAGGATCTTACTTTAAATGTCCGCCTTTTGGGGAGGATCCAACATATTTTATCCTCACCGCGTCTCAACCTGATAGAGTACAAAAGTTTAAAGAAAGAAGTGACCAAATCCACCTCCCAATCATGCACCAGTCTAGTAAATGATATATTCTAACAAATATTTCTATTAGAGAATTGCACATGATTTGCCACCCACGCCTCTGATACAGACAGCAAGCTAGGGCTGATGTGGCACTGCAGCAGCAACCCCTAACCCTAGCAGCCTCTAGCACAATAAGAAGCCTCTAGCCGAATAAGGAGTAGAATACTTCTCCATATTTTCGTTCCCTAAGTGTCTTAGCCGAATAAGGAGTGGGTAATGCCGCGGTCGGTGAAAGATATGTTGGGGAGTTGGAGGGGGCAAAAGGGTAATCAGACACTGATACCGATTTGGCGCATGGCTCCATTGTGTTTGATGTGGTGTGTTTGGAGGGAACAAAATGCACGCTTTTGAAGATTGTGAGATTGATTTGATGAACTTGAAGAGAAGGATGTTACAAAGGATGTTTATGTGGAGAGAAAAATTTCAGCTTATGCATGAGTGTTCTTTTTTTGAATTTATAGATAGGTGCTCTCTTTTTTCTTTGAATTAGGGGCTTCTTGTATACGTCATGTGTACTATGGGTTGCGCCCCTTTGCACCTTTTGAATATACTTTACTTATCAAAAAAAGAAAAAGTGTCTTAGCTAAATAAGGAATGTATTTCCATTCTTAGTTTATTTTCCTGCAGTGTGTTATGACGGCTAGACCTAATGGTTAAGTCTTATGACCTAGCCGTCATCTATTTAAATGTAATCCTACTCAAGGAATAAGCATGCTGAATTATAATCAAACATAGACCTTCTTGGTTGTTTTGGAGATCAAAGCTCTCTCGAAGTAGCCCATATCTTATTTTCCTTGCTCTTTTACTAGTTGATTGTATCAAATGGTATCAGAGCCAGGGTTCCTCTCTTTAACAAAATATTGTTAAACCTTGAGGCCCGGTTTCCCTCACAAGAAACCAGGAAAAAAAAAAAGCTTGAGAAAAATTCCAATTATTCACCATAGGCCGTTACCGCAACAAGAGCAAGGCCTACCTGGATTTTTCAGTGGAAACAAGGTCGGCTACACGTTCATTCACACAACGAAATGAGCAGCAAGCCATGGAAGGACGCATGGGCACCTTGGAGCAAACGGTGCAGACCTTAACAGCAGAAAACCAGCAGCTTATGGCCCGGATTACTGAAGCGTTTGAGATGATCTCCGCCCGGGACCGACGTGACGCAGAGGAGAATGGGCGTAGGAGGCTACGTGTGGGAGAAGGAGAAGAATTCCAGGCTGGAGAACGGCCTCAGGCATTCGGACGTCCCCATGTTAAGCTGGATTTCCCAAGATTCAATGGAGAAGAAGACCCAACCAGCTGGGTTTGTAGAGCGGAGCAGTTTTTCAGATTCCAAGGAACCCATGAGGAGTATAAGGCAGCTTTGGCTTCCTTCCATCTAGAGGGAGAGGCCCAACTATGGTTCCAAATCCTGCTACGTGAAGGAAGGGAGATAGGCTGGCCAGAATTCAAGGAAGGGGTATTCGCTCATTTTGGACCGACCCAATTCTACTATCCTTTGGAGAGCTCACAAAATTACAGCAAGAAGGAAGTATAAGGGATTACCAAGCCAAATTCGAGTCCCTATTCTCAAAAATAGGAAATTTATCACAAAGCCAACAAGTTAGTTGTTTTGTAAGCGGCCTTAGGGAGGAAATCAAGGCGGACGTCACTGCTGGACGACCTCTTACGCTCACCTCAGCCATCGGCCTAGCAAGGGTCTATGAGGCCCGTAACATGGCTCTTGGTAAAAACGTTCATTCGGAGACCACCATTAACCCCCGGATCACCATCGGCCAGCCACCGCTTCCCATCAAGAGGTTAACACCGGAAGAACTTAAGGAGAGGCAAGAGAAGGGTCTTTGTTTCAAGTGCAACGACAAGTATGGACCTGGGCATCGCTGCAAGAAGTTATTCATGATTGAGGCATACTTGAGAGAAGATGGAGATGGGGATGGGATAGCACAAGATGCAGAAGAGGTGGGCACTCCAGAGGTTTCCTTAAATGCCATTACCGGTAAGGACCCCACAGAAACCATGAAGACTTATGGGAGGATTGGGCTGTCAACGTTTGTAGTACTCATTGATTCAGGCAGTACTCATAATTTCACGAGTTTATCCCTTGCCCGAGGGTTAAAATTACAACCTGCAGAAGAGGGAGGGGTGGATGTGACCATCGCCTCAGGGGAAAAGATCTACAGTCTTGGTAAGTGTATTCAAATTCCAGTCGAGTTGCAGGGCATGACTTTTACCATAGACTTTTATATTCTGCCAGTAGAAGATTATGGAGTTGTGCTAGGCACTCAATGGTTGCGAATATTGGGGCCCATCCGCTGGGATTTTGAGACCTTAGAGATGCAGTTTGAGTGGGATAAGGTGCCCATAATATTACATGGCATTAAGGGTAAGCCGGGCAGGTCAAAAGAGTTCAGGTCCCTCTATCCAGAAGCAGCCGAAAACAGCAAGAAGATGCTGGAGCAGAATGTGAAAAAGAAAGAAGAAGAGTTGGAGCCAAGGGTGGAAGGGCAGGGAGGGAATTGTGCAAAGCTGGAACTCTTCCTTGGGGACAAGTTGTTAGGGGGGAGGGATGATACGGACAGCAAGCTAGGGCTGATGTGGCACTGCAGCAACAACCCCTAACCCTAGCCGCCTCTAGCATAATAAGAGGCCTCTAGCCGAATAAGGAATAGAATACTTCTCCATATTTTCTTTCCCTAAGTGTCTAAGCTAAATAAGGAATGTATTTCCATTCTTAGTTTATTTTCCTGCAGTGTGTTATGACGGCTAGACCTAATGGTTAAGTTTTATGACTTAGCCGTCATCTATTTAAATGAAATCCTACTCAAGGAATAAGCATGCTGAATTATAATCAAACATAAACCTTCTTGGTTGTTTTGGAGATCAAGACTCTCTCGAAGTAGCCCATATCTTATTTTCCTTACTCCTTCACTAGTTGATTGTATCAGCCTCCTTACAATGCGCAATACTAAATAATTCTGGAAAAAAAGCCTTTAGGGGTCTGTCCCCATACCACAAATCATGCCAAAACCTAATCTTTGACCCATCTCCCACCTTATATCTAACAAATCTAGAAAAGACTCCCCACCCCCTTCTCATATATTTCCACATGGCTCATCATAGCCTGAGTTGTTACTTTTGCAGAGTTTTTAAATTTATGCTATTCTTTTTCCTCATTTTAGGGGATATCTTGTATACTTCCTGTGTACTAGGGTTCCATACTCCCTCTCCAAAGAGCCTCACTACCTCCTTAGAACACCACTCTCCCCTTGTGTTATCATGTTTAGTTTCCACCACCGACCTCCACAAAGCCTCCCTCTCCATAGCATAATGCCACAACCATTTTGCCGGAAGAGCTCGATAAAACTGAACTAGATTTCTAACTCCCAAACCACCAGAAGACACCAGAGAACAAATCTACGACCAACTAACTAAATGGAACTTAAACTCATCACCAACTCCACCCCACAAAAAGTCCCTTTGAAGTTTCTCAATCCGATTAGCCACACCAACGATAATAGTGAAAAGTGACAAATAATAAGTAGGCAGATTTGCATGTTTAATTGATGTTGGGTGATTGAATTGAGAATAATTTACAACTAGAGTTTAGGGTTGAGCCTAAACTTGGGGATTTCACAAAACTAGTTGTCGTCTCCCCAAATTGATGGCTCAAGAAAATCAAGGACCCTAATTAAAGGTTTTAAAGTTTCACTTTATTCATATCATAATCAGATCAGAGTAATTTGACGAATGAAGGTTATCAGTATTTCAATCTCTTATGCAATCAAAACCCTAAAGCCTTTTTTTTTTCTAGCACTTTCGCCAACAATTAACCATAGAAACAAAGCTTAAGATACCTAATTTCGCCTGCTGCCACAATTTTCAACTTAACTCGTCATAAAAAAATAAATAAAAAACTACCTTTTCAACCTAACTCAAACTACAGATCCAACTATTTATAAACCCTAAAGCCAAAACCTCTAAAACCTAAAGCCCACCATAAATCTGTCAGACATCATTCTCATATTTTGCATCGATCTCCTTGGATCTTGAAGTAATGCTTGAAAGTACCATGTTGAATTGTAATCAAATATGGATGGCCCTGGTTTGCCTAGACTATGATGTAGTTCCTAAAATTTCCTTGATATATTAAACAATGCCACGTTACATGAAGATCTTGTGCCATAACATGCTAGTTGTGGTACAGTACCAAGAACTACAATTCAAAATAAATTCAAGACTTCCAAAACAGGACTAATTAAACTGTATACCTAGATATACACAACACGAAACCATATGGTCATAAGTAGGTAAAAATGACTAAATTGAACAAACGATTTGAATTACCTACACTCTGACCCTTTCTTGAAGCCTTTGAGAAGATAAGAATGTCTTGGGGATTTGCAACCTAACAAAACTTAAGAATAATTAATAGTCTCTCAAATATGTTGCTCAAGAAAAACCAGCATTAGCATACTGATCCAGCATGATTGGTCACTGAAGGTACCTTCCCCACATATTTCTGCCCAAATCTTTGTGGATTTATTGTCATAAATCCAGAGTAATCCACCTGCCAAACCAACCACAAAGATGATAATGCCACAACAGAATTCATTTTTCCATGCAATAAATGTCAATTTTCCTCCACAAAAGGACTGCAATGGAGTTCAGATAATGAACTTAAGTAAGAAATATAAAGCCATAGAAAAGCTTGTTAAGAATTTATAATTCTGGAAATATCAAGCATGAAGGAAAAATTTTCAAGATGTCCATAACACTAGCCATGCTAAACATCCCAAAATTTAGAGGAATGATGCAATCAAATAGTAAAAGAGTGATACGTTCAGATTTCCAGGGCTTATGTGGTAGCACACATGACAATCCTAAAGCCCAAGTCGGCAGTGAATAAGGAGTAAAATCTCCATATATTATTTCCTCAAGTGTTTTAGCTAATATAATGACGGCTAGACTTAATGGTTATATCTTATGACCTAACCGTCTTCTATATAAGTGTAACTCTAATCAATAAAGAAGGATGCTGAATATTATGAAAACCTAGAACTTTTGTTGGTGTCTTAGGAGGTCACGGCTCCCTCGAAGTAGCCATTGGAGATCACGGCTCTCTCGAAGTAACCTTTATCCATTTTCTTTTGTTCTTTTTATTATTTGATTGCATCAAGTGGTATCAGAGCGAAGGTTGATTGTTTTCTAGAACAATCTTCGATCCAAATCATCACCATGCCTTTCTGGAATGAAGAGGAACGAGCGAGGCTAGACAAGATGTGGTTAGAATTCCTCGCGTACAAAGAAGAAGCGAGCAAACGGATGGAGGAGATCAGGAAAAGAATGGAAAGCTTTTCTCCACCACGCACCTCTCTGGCAAGCCAAGCCCCACCCAAACAACCTACCCCACCGGCAACAAGAAGGGACCGGATGATGCCAAAGCCCCAAGCGGTGTTAGAGACGCGAACAAGAAACAAGAAAGCTGAGGATTCTACAAAACCTCCTATTGCCGCAACACGTTTCTTTGGGGCTAAGGATGCGGCTCTTTTGGGGAGAACCAGTGAATGACAACAAGTTCCTATTGAAGAGTACAAGCAGGATGCGTCTATTCTTGTTCCTGGTGATATAATTAGTGTTAAGCTTAGGGACATCCTTCTTGCAGATGCTTGCCTTCTCGATGGTGATCCCTTGAAAATTGCCCAATCCGCACTTACAAGGGAGTCCCTTCCAGTGACAAAAGACCCTAGTGATAGTGTTTATTCATGTTTGACATGCAAACAGGGAGAGATAGAAGCCGTGGTCATTGCTACTGGAATTCATACATTTTTTGGCAAGGCTGCTCACTATGCTGGACAAGACCTGGTGCCCAAATTCAGAGCTGGTGAGCCGTGGAAGAAGGTTTTTGGCCTAGTATTTATCTATCATAATTCTGCACCTATCGGAGATGATCCATTTTGGCTATGGGAGGATGCTAAAATACAGATGATGAATGAAGCCCAAAGCTGGCCTTATAGTTTTCCAGCTTTTGAGGATTTTCAAAAGGCTGTTCTTTGCGATGTTCTTGACAAGGAGATGCTGGAGCAGAATGTGAAGAAGAAGGAAGAAGAGATGAAGCCAAGGTTGGAAGGGCAGGGACTGATTTTTGCAAAACCAGAATTCTTCCCTGGGGACAAGGAAGATGTTAGGGGAGAGGGATGATATGTTCAGATTTCCAAGGCTTATGTAGCAGCACAAGTAGCAATCCTAAAGCCCAAGTCGGCAGTGAATAGAGAGTAGAATCTCCATATATTATTTCCCCAAGTGTTTTAGCTAATAAGGTATGTATTTTCCATTAGTTTATTTCCTTTCTAGTTATTTTCCTGCATAATGTAATGACGGCTAGACCTAATGGTTATGTCTTATGATCTACCCGTCTTCTATATAAGTGTAACCCTAATCAATAAAGAAAGATGCTGAATGTTATGAAAACCTAGAACCTTTGTTGGTGTCTTAGGAGGTCACGGCTCCCTCGAAGTAGCCATTGAAAATCACAGCTCTCTCGAAGTAGCCTTTATCCCTTTTCTTTTGTTCTTTTTATTATTTGATTGCATCAAAGAGGAACAAAAGAAAATAGATATGGGCTACTTCGAGAGAGCCATGATCTCCAATGGCTACTTTGAGGGAGCCGTGACCTCCAAGATACCAACAAAGGTTTTAGGTTTTCATAATATTCAGCATGCTATTTTACTGATTAGGGTTACACTTATATAGAAAACGACTAGGTTATAAGACATAACCATTAGATCTAGCTATCATTACATCATGCAGGAAAATAAACTAGGAGGAAATAGACTAATGGAAAATACATACCTTATTAGCTAAAATACTTAGGGAAATATTATATGGAGATTATACTCAGTACTGCCACGTGTGCTGCCACATAAGCCCTAGAAATCTGAACGTATCATCCCTCTACCCTAACATCTTCCTTGTCCCAATGGAAGAATTCTGGTTTTGCAAAATTCACTCCCTGCCCTTCCAACCTTGGCTCCATCTCTTCTTCCTTCTTCTTCCCATTCGGTTTCAGTTCTGGTTTTGTAAAAATTACTCCATGCTCTTCCAACCCGTGCTTCCTATCTTCTTCTTTCTTCTTCACATTCTGCTCCAGCCTCTCCTTGTCAAGAACATCGCAAAGAACAGCCCCATATATATAGCTAACCTGACTTCCGCCATCAATGCAGCTCAAGTGTGAGTTTATGGTTGTATTCCAGAAACGAATACATCGGTCTGCAGTTCCTCCCCTGGGTGCAAGAAGTCCATGAACATGGGAAGACCATGCAATAGCTTTTACTGCTGCTGTGTACTCAGAGTATCTCAGCACAGGTTGAGTTGAACTTTGATTCCAAACAAAAATTCTATTATCATTGTCGCTGGATGCTAATTCACGATCATCATAAGACCACTTTAATCCGCAAACCTCTGACTTGTGTCCAGAGGGTTTACTGGGGACAATCTTCTAGAGCACGCATATCTCTTACGAAAATACTCGTCCCTTACCTTCTTATAGCGAGATGCATCCCAAAGTGCAGCTTTCTTGTTTCTGGTTTGCGTCTCTAACACCGCTTGGGGCGTTGGCATCATCCGATCCCTTTTTGTTGCTGGTGGGGTAGGTTGTATGGGTGGGGCTTGGCTTGCTGGAGAGGTGCGTGATGGAAAAAAGCTTTCAATTCTTTTCCTGATCTCCTCTATCCGTTTGCTCGATTTCTCTTTTTAAGCGAGGAATTCTGACCGCATCTTTTCTATCCTTGCTTGTTCTTCTTCATTCTAAAAAAATCGGGAAGACATGGTGATGGTGTGGATCGGAGATTGTTGTAGAAAACAATCAACCTTCGCTCTGATACCACTTGATGCAATCAAATAGTAAAAGAGGAACAAAAAAAAATGGATATGGGCTACTTCGAGAGAGCCTTGATCTCCAATGGCTACTTCGAGAGAACCTTGATCTCCAATGGCTACTTTGAGGGAGCCGTGACCTCCAAGATACCAACAAAGGTTCTAGGTTTTCATAATATTCAGAATGCTATTTTATTGATTAGGATTACACTTATATATAAGATGGCTAGGTCATAAGACATAACCATTAGGTCTAACCGTCATTACATCATGCAGGAAAATAAACTAGGAAGGAAAGAGACTAATGGAAAATACATTCCTTATTAGTTAAAACACTTAGGGAAATAATATATGGAGATTATACTCCTTATTCTCTGCCGACTTGGGCTTTAGTACTACCACATGTGCTGCCACATAAGCCCTGAAAATCTGAACGTATCAAGGAAGTGGGACATAGATCTAATGAGGAAATTTATATTAATGATGAAGGTGGCACCAATTGAAACAAGATGAGGGGAAAATGTCTTAGATGCTTGGCCCAAAACTACTAAAGATTAACACACATTGGTAAGAGCAGCTTGATTTTAGATGAAGATGCAAGGGAGGGAAGACACATAAACCAAAAGTAAAGGCAATGAGAGAAGACACGAATTTATGAAGCAGTCAATAGAAAATATTGCTCTAAATAAAGCTCAACAGCAAAACAAAGATTCATGAACCTATCCCATAAAGTGGGTGTCACGGCTTCTATTAAAACATATAATACAAGAATACTTAAAAATCAGGAAATGACATGCAGGTTGAGCTTTCTCCAAAGTTGAAAACTGGGATGTGCCAAAAATTGTAAGAGGAACAAGTGATGTTCAGATATCTGATATATTACCTTTCATGGTAGTGTTGTTCAAAAATAAATGCAGAAAATACCTTTATTCGGACCAACGGCAGTTTCAGCTCCGATCTGTTAATAGCATTTTTACTAGATTTCTCTATCAGATTTCTGACCTAAAAAAAATTCAAAGTTAGTCCGATGAATTTGCAATAAATAAACAGCACCCTGACACACAAAACACACAAACAAACACACACACACACACACACACACACACATATTCATAACAACTAAAAAGGACAAAAGGAAGCTGAAAAGGCACAAATTAATTGCCAATGTGAGGAACCAATACCTACCACTTTGTCCAAGTGTTCAAGAATTGAGTTTTGATCGTTGGGATCAATGTCAGGTTCATCCTTTAATACAATCTGCATCATAAAGATTTGAGTAATTACTATGAATTTTGTTTCTTTGCATATATATATATAATATATAAAAAAATTACACTAACCTACCTCTGTATACTCAAAAGGTCTCACTGACGTTAAAGGTATCTTAGTTGGACGATACTGGTTCCCCTACATCATAATGCATCAACATCAATCAAGGTTTGGATATATAAGTATAAATACTACTTGTTGAAAAAATAAATTTCAAAGTTTTGTCCATGGACGACCTTAATTTCTAAGAGAAGTACATGCTTTGGCTTTGATTCTCCATCAATTAGTGATGTTGCAACTGAAGAACCTGGTTGTGTAATGTGAAACCCCATCCCGGGAACTTCCTTCAAAATCAAATTCCACATTCAACTCATTCAAGCGAGAGAGAGAGAGAGAGAGAGAGAGAGAGAGGGGGGGGGGGGGGGGAAATGCTACTCATTCCACAGCACCTGAGGGTCAACAAGACATTCATGTTCGTGCCCCCACACTATGAAGTCAAGGAATCGTGGTAAAAAGTGCTCATTTATTGCATTTTTAGGGTTTGTCTTTACTCTGCATACCACATTAGAAGGAAAGATCAATGTTCACAAATATTGAAATCTGAGAGTATTATAGTATAGACCTCATAAGCGCTCAAAGGCTCAAAGGTTAGATTAGATTTAGGATAAATCCACATCTTTTATTTTCCTGCATGATTTAATACAATC
Source organism: Alnus rubra (assembly GCA_028654335.1). Lineage (NCBI taxonomy): Eukaryota > Viridiplantae > Streptophyta > Magnoliopsida > Fagales > Betulaceae > Alnus > Alnus rubra. Next base: position 1,314,159 of record JAJPGS010000001.1, on the reverse strand, counting down.
TCTTTAGAAAAACAAACAGACAACCTGTTCTGATGAAGGACTAGAATGTTGAACCAATCTGAAACTTGACAACCTTCTTGAGCTTCAGGCCGCATCCATTGTACAGCGTGTGGTGTCTGGACAAAAATTATAGATCGACATTAATGTAAGCATGCTTAAGTCACTAATCAAAAGATGGAATGTCAATGTGCTGCATAAAGCACCTGAAACATTCTGTTTAGCCGCTCATCTCTAATGTTTCCAAGACCATAGAGAGCTACAGCTGTTGAACCCTGCAATTTATTAGGAGTTAATAAGTCATGCAGCAAAGGGACTTAAATATCCCAAATCTGCTGTTAGTCAACTCAGCTGTCATACCTTTCTGATAAGAATAGGGCACAGAGTAATTTGACCAACACCAGAACCCCCAAGAACCATTTTCCCAAAATAGTTGACAAGATTGCATGCTGAGAGAATATCGACTGCAGATAGGTTGTCCTGTAATAGTCACTCGTATGAAGCACAATTTCAGGGTTTTAAGAACAGAAGTGAAAATAGTCTAGGAAGATTGATTGAAGTAAACCCATGTATAAATTTATCAAAATGAATTTAAGGGCAGAAAATCAAACTTGCTTAGGATATAGGTATGAAAAGTACTTTTTTATTGATGAAGTTAGATAATTTTGCTAGCATTAAAAACAACTCCAGCAGCATTCTATTCAACTGCCAGTCCAGCAACTGGAGCAGGAAAAGTTATCCTAATTCTAACACTACCAAATGTTGTAAATAAAAGATTTCAAGTTAAAACACCAAAGTTCAGTTCAAGGCCTAACTAAGATATTAAGAATTCCCTGTCCCTATTATTAGGCATTGTATATGCCACATTTCACTGTCCAAGAGCCCCATCTTCAGCTAAGCCATAAGTTATCCAGATTGAAGAAGAAGTCCTAAAAAAGGCTGTTAGACTGCTTTCTCCATTTGTTTATCCCATTTGAGGATGGCAAGCTCATATTAGGTTCCTTCTAGAGATATCAAATGGGGTTAGGGAAATCCACCAAGGGTTCCTTAAAATATCTTCAGAACAGGACATATTTGTTTCTGCATGATTCCTAATCTTCCCTTATGGTAAAAAAAAATAACATGCAAGTTCTTGGAGATATTGATATGTAACTGATGCAATTTTCATATTAATTCTGCTGGCTTGTTACCCAAAAAGTAGGCTTCTGCTCTTGACATCATCATGGAAACCACGCACAATTTTGACATCTCTCTCTCTCTCTCTTACTTTTCTTTGTTTCCATACTACCCTTTAAGGTTTTTTTTTTTTTTTTTTTAATTTATTTTCTGGCCTAAGACCTACACAAACCCCATCAAATCTCTTTACTGCCTAAGCCATGGCCGAAGGGCAAGCTTATTTGGGGAGAACTCAAACCCTAGCCTTTGGTCTTACTCATACCACAAACAAACTTCAATAGTAAGCTAGTCTACAATGGCAACAGATTAAGGTTTAAGCAAAAAATAAAGGGGTGTTAAAAATTCTATAAACAAAATCTGGCCACAATTGACTAAAAATCTCTGAACTTAAAACATACAAAAAAAAATGAAAATCGCATACAGCATTTTGCCATAATATCCCTACCACTCCAGCAGGATCATCATGATTTCCATGAATGCTAAAGACTGGCAAGCCAACATTGAAGTGAGGATCTTCATAATTTACATGACCAAATCTGTTAAAAGTATCGCATTGTTATTAACTGTACGGTACATTTCAAGAGCAGCTTCCCGAATAAGAAAGTAATATTACTGGTTCTGATAATCCATGCCCCACCAACCCCACCCCACCCCAAGCGATGAGGTACAAAATGAGAAAAGAAAACAATTTTCTTGAGCATGAAGTACTTCAAGTGCACATTAGGTCATTACGTATTTGGGAAATTCACAGTCTGGTCGCTAACAACTTGGAACTGCACTGGCTGATCATTAAGGCAATGAGAACGGAGAATCTCAATGGCCTGAACCAATGTTGACCTTGAGGGCTTATTCTCATGGAAAAGATCACCACCAAGGAGTAAGAAATCGACCTGATAGCAAATAGACATCAGAGCTCCGTAGCATTTGATATGTATGGATAGATAGTAAGTTCTGTACTTGGTTAAGATATTATGCCACAAAGCATCACAATTGTCACCAACCCAAGCTCTCCAATACAAATATTTTTATTCAGATTTAGACTTGAAAATGAAAGGAATTTATATTCAAGAAACTTAGACAAGAGCTGAAGTGCAAGAGCAATTTTTTAAATTTCTGGCAGTAAATGAAGAGGAGGAGCTACATAATAAGGTTGGCATTGGGTAGAAAGTACTATAGGAAAATACTTGTAGTTAAAAGACCTTCTGCTAAAGATCAGAGGTACCAGCTTTTGAAAGAATTTACAAACTAGTCTGTGCAACCAATGCAAAAGGAGTAAGAGGAGGCCCTCTCCAGATCAAGAAAGAAGATACGAAATATCTATACTGGCAAAGTGGTACAGCACATGAGAGATATAGGGAGAAAGAGAAGGAGATAATAGGCCATAACCTGCTTTTGCTTTGCTATTGAGCATATCTCCTTGAATGCCTGGAAAGAATCATGCCGCCGTATTTCATCCTTCTCCATATATCCCAGATGGCAATCAGTAGCAACAAGTATCCGAAGTGTATTGCTAATCTCCTCCCTGAGAATTTCTTTTTAGTTATACATTCCAAGCGATATTCTCAAGCAGTCAACTAAAAGGGCCCAACAGAATCAGATTTCTTTTTGGCAAGTCCAACTAAAATTTTCGCTTCAGCTAATGCTATGTTACATTATGAGTTTCTAATTGTTGGACATGACAATACATTATGGGTATGTGATATGTGTCAAAAAGGACATACTGCTGCAGACGTACTCAACAGGTGTGTCCAACAGAATAATAATACTTCTTCCACTAGACGTTCCAAAGGAAACTTTCAACATATGTTTGTCAGTTTAATAAATAAATCAAAACAAATGACCTTCTCACCTAGGGAACTATATTAAAAGGACACACTTCATTTCAGCCCATGTAAGAAAGACAAAAATTGGGGATCCAATATTCTCTAAGAGCACTCACATTGGGCTAGCCAAAATAGGTAAAAGGTTATTTTGACTAGCCTTGTAACAAAAAATACCAAAAAAAACTCCACATCCGGCTAGCCAAAACAGCTAAGGATTTGACTAGCTACTACAATGCTCAACACTATAGCTCCACAATGCATAAGTTAAATTAAAAAAAAAAAAATCAATCCGATTCACTCTCCTCTTTGGAAATAGTAAAAATGGAAAAATAAAGCATATTTAAAATTGAATAGTGAAAGTGGGTCGCTAAAATGTTAAGCCAGATGTGAATGCTCTAAGGGAGAGCCATGTGATGATTCTACCATAATTGATGTATTAAAAAGAAGACAAACTTGTCACGCTATTGCACATCATAGAATCTACAGGGTAGGAAGCACTGAGCTAAAGTCCCACCTACAATATTTGCAAATTTAAAAAGCAATCTTGAGTCATGATTTTGCGCATCCATAAGAAAATGCTTTCTGAAGCATCATTACGATTCCTGCTGTCTGAATATTGAACCTAATGGGTCACACTGATTGATTCTCCAGAAAATAGAGATTCATCAATAATTCAACTCTTATATAGCAAACGGTCAGGGTATATGAGAAGTAGAATATGTTTATCATCAAAATTGCTAGTGTATTGTGAGCATAAATCTAAATATCTTTTTCAGCAAAAAACATTCTTCGAACCACTTTAAAAAAAATAAAAATAAAAATAAAAAAACAAAACAAAATGCCTTTGACATAAATACAATTAAGAAATTATGTGAATTTGGTAGATAGAGCACACCTCCTAATGCAACGAGAAAATTTCTTTTAGTATGACACAGTAATATTTAAAAAAGCAACACTTCAGTTATTTCTACATAGCAATGGATCTAACAGTTTCCTGACACCATTTATGGCTGTATTAACAGAAATATATCAAATATCTTAACCTTTGGACATCGAAAAAGAAACTTCCACCCAAAATTTTCACATTAGCCAACAGAAATTACCAACTTATATAATTCTGTTAGATACCCATTTAAACATTATCCTCTGTTTGCTTGCAAAGAGAATTTTCCATAAGAAAATTAACTAAATTTCCTTGAATACTTGAATCTTCTATGTAATATAATTTGGGACGCAATAGAATAATAATCTCCTTCAAACAGAGCCTAGCAAAAATATTTCGCTTAATTGAGGTGTTCTTAGAATTTTGAGAAACTAACATAACATACAATAAGAATTGTTAAACTCCACTTTCTTTCTTCTTCAGCAATTTTCTCAGTAACCAAGCAAAGTGCAAGGAAAAACAGGTTTTACCCGGGCAAGTCTCCCATGGCAACTAATTACCGCCTCTTCAAACCCACAATTTGAGTAATGCCGCGAAAATGCCACAGCTAACGAGGAAAACCGATAGAGAGAAATCAATTTGAATCAGTATAATAAAGTAACACCAAAAAATGGAAATATATAACACGAAAATCCAAATCGACAAGAAAATCCTAGAAATGTACAAATCACTAGAAATGCTTATAAGACTTCCAGAATAAGGATTAAAATTCAAAAAATCAAGTTAAAAATGGAATGAAATTAGAATACATAATAAAACCCTAGGGAAGGGTTTATCAGCATGATAGTTATAGAAAGGAAAAATAGAAAAGCATGAGGTGTTAGCGTAAAGAGTGACTCTTCTAGGTACACGTTTTAGCTTCTGAGAAATTGTCAAAGGAAATTAAAATTAGAATGACAAAAAAGGGCGATTCAACCCAACCGAGATTACGAAGGTCTGCATTTTCTCGGGAACCAAACATAGAGTAAAGTGTTAGGGCGAAGGACGCAGATAGAGGCAACGAATTGGAAGTGCGTTTGTTACCTTTCCTTCGGATTCGAAGCTGTGGCTGCACGAGCTCACTCAATGAGTCTTGGAGAGGAAGAACGGAAAGGTGGCGCGGAATTTAAAAGTGCAAAAGTGCAGAATGAAGCGGAAGACGGAAGAGAATGTACCGTGACTCGGTGACTGTGTAAACTTTTTTAACTTAAAAAATAAAAAGTGTACAATTTTATATACAACAAGCAAATTGGATACAAAAATAACGGATTATGGTTTGACATAATTAGAATCGGGTCATAATCGAGTCGGCCTGGCTCAATCGCTTTCTTTTTTAAAATAAAAATTTTAAAAAAAAACACTAAATTTTTTTTTTTTAAAAAAAAGTAAACCAAAAGTAACTTCAGTCCGTTTTGGTTTGCAATTTTTAAAAACACAGTTCAACGTTTTGTAAAACCGCATTTTAGTCTTTAAAATCATGTATTTTCAAAAAAACACTCCGTACATGTGATTTGAAAACGCAAAGGTTGTACATTTTGTTTGGTAGCTATTTTGGAAACAATTTTTATGTTCTCAAAAGTGCAAATCGCATTTATGTAATGTTGACGTGTGTCTAGCAAACCATTTTAAAAAGGGAAATGATCAAAACACTCACAAGGTACAACAACAAGACACATTGGGGTGGGACCCAAACATTGGGTCTCACCCCAATGTGTCTTGTTGTTGTACCATTGTTGTACCTCATGAGTGTAAGTATCGTTTCTCTTTTAAAAACCAGAAAAAGGAAAAACAAAAACCTCGAAGGACAAAAATCTGAAAACAACTTATACATGTTTTCGAATATTCCATTGGATCAGAAATGAATCACTATTAGATTTTAATCCAATGATAATTTTAAAAGCAACATCTCAGTTTTAGAGGGATAAAAATGGAGCATGAGACCTTCTCATAACATTACTCTTATTTGATATAGGATAGAAAAATGTTAAAGAGAATAAAGAGATAAAATTCTTGCGAATCCATCAAAATGATTGAGAATTTAGTTCTTAATAAAATGATATGAAATTTCCTTTTTATACACACATGATTGTTTACTATGGATGTAATAATAAAATTATATACGTATACTATCTTTCCTTCCAAGGTAGAATTTCATTAATTACTTTTCCCTTTTTGATTTTAGGTTGTGTTTGCTTCGGCATAAAAGATTTTCTCAAATTTTTTTCCCATTTTTTTAATATGGTACATATGAATAAAAAAAATAGACAACACAAATTATTTGCAAAGTAGACAAAAAATAAAGGATTTAGGGCAAAATTTGGCTTTCATCCCTTGAGAGAAGTAAGCCATTCCTCCTCTTTCCATGTCCAGAAACGGATCGAAATGGAGAGGATTCGGTTAATTATAAAACAATGGGTAAAATTATCATTTTCTAATTTATTGGACAATTTTGTCCCTTGTTTTATAACTAACCGGCTCCTCTCCATTTCATTTGAAATGGGGAGGATCCTATTCCTCCACGTCCTCCCTCTCATTTTAGCGTCAAAGTGTGTGTATTCTTTTTTTCAAAAAACACTCACGAGCCAACCATGTTTGACGAATTGAATGCCCTTCACAAAACTCATATACTTAGGACTTGGTTGATTTACCTCCTAAAAAATATACAGTTGGATATAAGTAGGTTTACAAAAGTAAGACTCGAGCATATGGATTAGTAGAGCGATATAAAGCTCACCTTATTATGAAGGGTCTTACCAAAGAGTATGGTATAGATTATAAACAAACCTTGGCTCACGTTTCCAGACTAACCTTGGTTAAATTTTTTCTTATAATTGTTGTTGTTTGTGTTTGTCATTTGCAATTGTTCCAGATAGATACAAAAAAAATGTCTTTTTCAATGGTGATCTCACTTAGGAAGTCTATACATAGCCTCCACCTAGATATGGGCATCTTCTGGCACAATTTTTGTAGGCTTCGTTGTGCTCTTTATAGTCCCAAGCAGGCTCCACAAGTTTGGTTTGCCAAATTTAGCCCTGTTGTTTCCCAACAGGGTTTTGTTCCCAGCTCTTTTGATTTTGCACTCTTCCTAAGGAAAACCAATGTTGATACTATTCTTGTCTTGTCCTACTTTATGTTGATGATACGATTATTACTTGTGATGGTTCTATTGGTATACGATCTCTCCAAAATTTTCTTAGTCAGAATTTTGAGATGAATGATTTGAGGATGCTCCACTACTTCTTTGGTCTTGAAGTCATTTCTACTCCACGTAGATATTATCTTTCTCAAGCCAAATACATTTCAGATCTTCTTTCCAAAACAAATTTTATTTGATAGACAGCAAAATGGTCATTAGTCATCTAGAGACAAATGTCGAGCTTCATGCTACAAACGGTGAACCTCTTCAAGATGTCACGCCCTACCATCAGCTAGTTGGTAGTCTTATCTATTTTAAAATTATACGACATGAAATATTCTATGTTGTTCACTTAGTCAGTCAATGTATGGGCGCTCCACGGTCTACACATGATGCTGATGTTCTTCATATCTTGCACTATGTTAAGGGGAATTTATTTCATGGGCTTTACTTCTCCTCAAAGTCCTCTCTAGAGTTGTGCGCTTATTCATATGCAGATTGGGCTAGTGGTTCCATGGATCGCCGTTTCACCACTAGTTATTGTTTATGGCTTGAGACTTTCTTGATTTCCTAGCATAGTAAGAAACAATGTCATCGCATGATCTAGCATTGAACTTGAGTACTGAGCACTTCCTAATATTACTTATGAGCTTCTATAATAATGATAGCTTTTGGTTGATATGGGTGCTCTCCAAACTAGTAGTTTCTCCTATCTATTATGACAATTGTGTTAGAGAATATATTCTCCATATATTAGGGATTTGATTTCAGAGACTTATTGTAATTAAGGAAAAATGCATCATTGGTCATTGGGGTTGGCCTAAATTACAAAACACTTCCTGTGGTACAAAAAGTTCATGGGAGGTCCTCGTGAAAAACTATAATTACGTTTCACTCCCTAAACCAGTTTTTCATCCACTAAGTTAACAAATTTTGTTAGTCAGCCACATCATACCCAATAAAAAATCGACACGTGTAATTTTTTTAAAATTATTTGAAGACATTTTTTTGCTTTTCCACGTCGTTTTGGGGTTGGCCACGCAGAACACACATGGCAGGGAGTAATCCACGTCAGTTGAATACAATAATTATCTAGGGTTTACTTTTTTCCCCAACAGTATTTATCTGAGTAATCTGCCTTTCTTCATTACCGCACAGTGTACACCTTCCTGAAACTCATCTTCTTCAACACGTCAGTTGAGTTCCTGAAACTCATCTTCTTCAACAGCTCATCGTCTTCTTCGCTGGTTGATGAGTGCCAAATATTGTGTATTTGGACCCCTTGAATTGCACTAGTTAGACCTTTAGCCTTGTTATTTTCTAATGTTTTGGTTAGTTTTTGTGTTTTCTGTTTCTGTAGGACAATAAGAGAGGAATGGCAAATTTCATAAGAAGATAGTTGGAAATTCGGAGACCCTGACAAGTCGATCGATCGAACTTAAAATTCGATCGATCGAATATTTTCCCGAAGTCGATCGATCGAAATTTCCCAGAAACTGCTTTTGCAGAGCGCGCCAGAACGCCCAATCAGAAGCCAAAAAGCAGTCCTCCCTCTGATTTCCGCTGCAGAACACGCTGGTTTCGTGTTTGGGGTTGTCTCTAGCTGCAAAGGAAGGGTAGAAGAGTCATTTCTTGCCATGGCTTCCTTCTATAAAAGCCATGGCCATCCCCTTGTTATAGACTAGTAGAGAGAGTGGTAGAGAGAGTAGGATAGAGCAGAAACTTTGTAGTTAGTTTTAATTTCGTGCTTATTATAGTGTAATTCAGTAGTTCATTTTCAGAATACTTTCTCTTTGTAGAGTTTTTCTTTCATTTCCATGGTTGTTCATCATTTTATTGTGGTGTTTTTAGTCATGGAAGGCTAGTAACCTCAACTAGGGTTGAGGATGAAACCTTTCCATTGATGACACTCACAACCTTGCTGTACCACTTGCACATTTATTGATATATCATTTTAGTTGTTCAAGTTCCATTCATTTAATGCTTCATCTTTTGCAATGAATGTGGTTAGTGGTGGTTAGAGGACATTTTATGTGTTTCAACCGACCAATACATTGTTTTATCGGTTCGGATGATGATATCCATTGTGATTGAATGATACATTGGATGTTTTGATTTCAATCGGTACTCTTTGTGATTTGTCAATGTGTTGGATTCATTTAATGGTCCTTGGGTTTATGGTTAAGAAACTTGAATAACACCCTAAGCTTAATGTTCTTTGGGTGTTCAAGTGGAAACCAAGAGTGTGAGTTGTAGGATTTGGTTTGGTGGATTCCTTAACCTTAGTTCCTTTTAATTTACATATTCCATAACATCTCTTTAATTTAGTCTTTTGTTCTTGAATCAAGTCTCAAACCTTTGGAACTAGGTTAAAATGAGGTTGATTAAGCAAGGTACCAATATTTGACCATTTCCCTGTGGGATCGACCTCGCACTTGCATAACACTATATTGCAAAAATGATTCGTGCACTTGCGAGTACTATTTAAAACACATCAAGTTTTTGGCGCCGTTGCCGGGGAAATCGGTTCAAAAATTGGTTTTTGTTTGATTGATTTTGTTTTTCTACTAGTTAGATAGATTTTTGTTTCATTTTTACTGTTGTTTAGCTTCTGTTCTGCATTCTAAGTCTTTTCTTTGTTTTTCCCGGACCTGTTCTGCAGTTTCTGCAACTTACTGGGTGCCCTGAAGAATCGATCGATCGAAACTAAATTCGATCGATCGAAAATATTTTCGATCGATCTACTTTCGATCGATCGAAATATACTTCGATCGAACGACTTTCTGCACAGCAGCAGCTCGGAACTAGTTTCTGCAACTTACTGGGTGCCCTGAAGAATCGATCGATCGAAACTAAATTCGATCGATCGAAAATATTTTCGATCGATCTACTTTCGATCGATCGAAATATACTTCGATCGAACGACTTTCTGCACAGCAGCAGCTCGGAACTAGGTGAGTATCACTGTTCCAGTACTTTTTTTTTAGTCCATTTTGTTCATTTTTTGTGCATAATTTGTTTCTGTTTAAAAGTATTTTGCTATTTGTTTAAATTTTCTTTATAGTTCACTATAACTTAGTTCAAGTTTGTGTTTTATATTATCCTCAATTTTGTTTTATACTGTTCTAAAAAAAAAAAAAAAAAAAAGAGATTTTTCTTTTCTATTTTCTGTTTCTGTTCCCGGCCTTGCAAATTTCGAACATTCGATCGATCGAGTATAAAGTTCGATCGATCGACTTTCGATCGATCGACCATTACATTCGATCGATCGACCTCAACTCAGAAGGCAGCTCCTGGATAAGATCAGTAGCAGAAAATTTTTACCAAAATTCTTTTTGGTCCCAACTTGTAAGTATTCTTATCTTTACTCTTACTGCTGTCTTAGTGTAAATTGTATGCATTTGTTTTAGTCTTTACAATTTATCTTAGTTGTGTTATTTTTCTTTGTCATAAAAAAAAAAAAAAAAAAAAAAAAAAAAAAGAGAAAATATTTTGCTAGTAAGGATACTTAGCAATCTAAAGGCAATGTCAAGGTAAATTCTGGCAAGGATTAGTCTTGGGATTTAAGTGTGTCCATTGAGACCCCCCTCACCTACCTGGGAATTAGCCTAGATTGTACTTTGGAGAACTTTGTCCCCTGTTAGCAACTTATTTTCTTTATTTTTGTTTGTTTGTCTTTTGGTTGAATATTTGTGTATGCTTGGTAAAAGATCATTGAACTTAGACTTGACATCTTTAGATCCCGAAATTTAAAGAACTCTTAGGAGAAATCTTAGAAATTCTGTTGAGATGGGAGATAACATGCATGCAAATGAAAATGAGAGGAATCGGGGAGAAAACGTGGATCATACTAGGACACTTAGGGATTTGTTTGCACCCGTGGCAACAAATTCTCCTTCATGTATCGTATTACCCCCAACCAATGCCACTCATTTTGACCTCAAGCCTCATGTCATTCAACTCCTACCCGCATTCCATGGCTTGGACCTCGAAAATCCTTATAGCCATGTGAAGAAATTCAAGGACATCTGTGCCACCTTCAAATTTCAAAATTTTTCTGAAGAGTTTGTGCATCTTAGGCTATTTCCTTTCTCACTCCATGATAGGGCCAAAGCATGGTTGGATTCAAACATGCCTGATTCCATCACTTCTTGGGAGAACTTGCTCAACAAGTTCTACAACAAATTCTTCCCCATGTCCAAAGTCAATGAGTGTAGGAAAGAGATAAGCTCATTTACTCAAGAAGAAGATGAGAAATTTTCTGAGAGTTGGGAGAGATTTCAAGATATGCTGATCAAGTGCCCTCCACATGGATACGAGAAATGGAGACTGGTGCAATTTTTCTATCAAGGATTAACTCAATCCAATCGTAGCATGATCGAGTCAATGAACGGAGGCGCATTTCTGAGTTTAACGGGAGAGGAAGCGTATAGGACCTTAGATCAGTTATCCGACAATTCCCAACAGTGGGATTTTTCTAGCTGTCGAGATAGAGCTGCTCGCATTCAGAAAAAGGGAGGCATCTATGAGGTTAAGGAGGATATAGAATTAAAAATGAAGATAGATGCCCTTACCAAAAAGGTCGAAGCCCTAGTTGTTAGCAAATCCATGAATGCTGCCAACCCATTCCATGTCGACTGCTGTTCCATCTGTGCTAGTCCCTTGCACGTAGCACAGACTTGCCCATCATTGCCAACTTTTGTCGAATCACCAATGGAGCAAGTGAACGCTTTCAACGATTATCGAAAGCAAGCCAGTGGACCTTTCTCCGAATCGTACAATCCAGGGTGGCGGAACCACCCTAACTTTTCTTGGAAGCAGAACCAGCCTTTGACTCAAGGGGGAGCTCCTCACCAATCTCATACTCAATACCCCCCTTGTTTTCATCAGCCGGTTCACCATCAAGGCCGTCCAGCCCAGCCAGCACCATCATACCAGTCCCCCACTCAAGCCCCTGCCTCTTCTTCACAATCATCATTGGAAGACACTCTTAAGGCCTTCATCCAGATTACCGGCCAATCCATCAGTGACGTGAAGAATGCTACCATGGTGAACACTCAAGCTATTGCCAAGATGGAGACCCAGATCGGGCAAATCGCTAGTCACCTGGGGGAGAGAGAGAAGGGAAAGCTCCCTAGTCAGCCTGTGCCGAACCCGAAGTTGCAGTTTCATGAGGGAGGATCATCAAATGCAGTGCATGGGCAGGAGCATGTGCAAGCCGTTGTCACTCTTAGATCAGGGAAACAAGTGGACAACCAAGTGGTTCAACCAGAAGAGAACCCTGCTGCACAAGGAGAACAAGGAAGCAGGAGCGTCGAGAAGAAAGATGCCGAGCCATCTACATCAGCTCCGACCATAGAGACTCCTCCTCCTAGGCCGTTTATACCTAGGGCGCCTTACCCTGATAGACTTCTCGCGCCCAAGAAAGGAGGAACATTCGAGGACATTCGGGAGGTATTCAAACAAGTGCAGATCAACATTCCATTCTTGGATGCCATCCAGCAAGTGCCGTCTTACGCCAAGTTCTTGAAGGACTTAATCACCGTCAAGCGGAAGAACAATGTCCCGAGAAAAGTTTGTTTGACCGAGCAAGTCAGCTCAATCCTCCAATATAGGCTGCCCATCAAGTACAAGGACCCTGGATGTCCTACCATCTCTTGCACCATAGGAGTCAGCCACATTGAGAAGGCCCTGCTTGACCTTGGAGCCAGTGTCAATCTCCTACCCTATTCAGTTTACCTGCAATTAGGATTAGGAGAATTGAAGCCCACCTCGATGACATTGCAATTGGCTGATCGGTCAGTAAAGATACCACGGGGAATAGTGGAGGATGTTTTGATTAAGGTGGATAAATTTTACTTCCCCGTGGACTTCATAGTGCTAGACACCGAGCCGGTACAGAACGTTGGAGTTCAGATACCGGTAATCCTAGGGCGACCATTCTTAGCTACGGCTAACGCCCTGATCAACTGTAGGACGGGGGTAATGAAGATCTCATTCGGCAACATGACGGTAGAGCTGAACATTTTCACCATCAGCAAACAGCCGAGGGAGTGCGATGAGGTCAACAATGTCTGCTTGATAGAGGAAATCCTGGAGGAAAGCATTGAAGAATCAAGCATACAAGACCCCCTGGAAGCATGCCTTGCTCAATTTGGAGAGGATCTGGACTTGGATGTCCTACTTGAGCAAGCAAATGCTGTTTTGGAGTTTGCTCCTCTGGAGAGCAAGAAGGAAGAGGAGGTAGCAGTACCTGAGCCTCTAAAGAAGGAACTTAAGCCCCTACCGGACAATCTCAAGTATAAGTTCCTCGGTCCAGCAGAGACTTTGCCTGTAATCATAGCTTCAGATCTTCAAACCGCTCAGGAGGAGAGGTTGTTAGATGTCTTGAGGGAGCATAAGGAAGCTATAGGCTGGACCATTGAAGACATTAAGGGAATCAGCCCCTCGGTGGTGATGCATAGGATACACTTGGAGGAAGACACCAAACCATCGAGGGAGCCACAGAGAAGGCTCAACCCGACCATGCAAGAAGTCGTCAGAGGAGAAGTCATCAAGTTGTTAGATGCTGGCATCATCTACCCCATCTCTGACAGCAAATGGGTGAGCCCTATTCATGTCGTGCCCAAGCGAGCTGGAGTTACAGTCGTGCAGAACAAGGAAGGCGAGTTGGTTCCAACTCGAGTACAGTCTGGATGGAGAGTCTGCATTGACTACCGCAAGCTGAACACCGCCACCAGGAAAGATCACTTTCCTCTTCCATTCATTGACCAAATGGTGGAGCGGTTGGCCGGGCACGAGTATTATTGCTTTTTGGACGGTTATTCTGGATATAACCAGGTCCCTGTGGACCCTGAAGACCAAGAGAAGACGACCTTCACTTGTCCGTTCGGAACGTTCGCCTACCGACGCATGCCCTTTGGCTTATGCAATGCACCCGCTACTTTTCAGCGGTGCATGATCAGCATCTTTTCTGATATGGTAGAGCGTTTCCTGGAGGTGTTTATGGACGACTTTTCGGTTTTCGGGTCATCTTTTGAGGAATGTTTGCACCACCTCACGTTAGTTTTGGAGAGGTGTAAAGAGAAGAACCTAGTGCTCAATTGGGAGAAGTGTCATTTTATGGTACAACAAGGAATCGTGCTCGGGCACGTCATCTCTCGTCGGGGGATCGAAGTCGACAAGGCGAAGGTAGATCTGATATCCAACCTTCCTCCCCCACGGACGGTGAAAGAGGTTCGCTCTTTTCTAGGCCATGCAGGATTCTATCGGCGATTCATCCAGGATTTCAGCAAGATCGCCCGGCCCTTGTGCAAACTGTTGATGAAAGAGGCCCCTTTCATTTTTGACGAGGACTGTAAGAAGGCATTTGGGGCCTTGAAGGCAATTCTGACGTCCACACCCATCATTCGGCCCCCGAGCTGGGGTACACCTTTCGAGATCATGTGTGACGCGTCAGATTACGCCGTTGGAGCTGTGTTGGGGCAGCGCATTGACAAACTTCCCCACGTCATTTACTATGCAAGTCGAACTCTGAACGACGCCCAGCTGAATTATTCGACCACTGAGAAGGAGCTGCTGGCAGTCGTGTTTGCTTTGGATAAGTTTCGATCCTACCTTCTAGGATCGAAAGTCATCATCTACTCGGATCACGCGGCATTGAAGTATCTTTTTTCCAAAAAGGATGCTAAATCACGCCTCATCCGGTGGATTTTGCTCTTACAAGAGTTCGACATTGAGATTCGGGACAAGAAGGGTTCCGAAAACGTGGTGGCTGATCATCTCTCGAGGATTACCGTGGACTTCACGGAAGAAGCCGCTCCCATTTCTGAGACCTTCCCCGATGAGCAGTTGATGCATATTGCTCATGCTCACTCACCATGGTTTGCTGACATAGTGAACTATCTTGTCACCGGTCAAATGCCTTTGCATTGGGGACGGCAAGATAAGTCCAAATTTATGTCCATGGTGAAGAATTTTTTTTGGGACGATCCTTACTTGTTCAAGTATTGTCCCGATCAGATCATTAGGAGATGCATTCCCGAGCCTGACCAATCCAGTGTCATCTCCTTTTGTCATGATCATGCCTGTGGAGGCCACTTCAGTGCGAAGAAGACCGCTGCAAAGATTTTGCAGTGCGGTTTCTACTGGCCCACCATCTTTCAAGACGCTCACATTTATTGTGTTGCATGCGAGCGCTGTCAGAAGCTAGGGAGTATTTCACGTCGAAATATGATGCCCCTCAACCCGATTCTTATTGTTGAGATTTTTGATGTATGGGGCATTGATTTCATGGGACCTTTCCCAAACTCCTTCGGCTATCTGTACATTTTGGTTGCTGTGGACTACGTGTCCAAATGGGTAGAGGCAGTTGCCTGCAAGACCAACGACCACCGAGTTGTGGTCCAGTTTTTAAAAGACACTATATTTGCTCGTTTTGGTACTCCCCGAGCAATTATTAGTGATGGTGGAAAGCACTTCTGCAACCGGGTCTTCGAACAGCTGATGAAGAAATATTGCATCACGCACAAGGTTGCCACTCCTTATCACCCTCAGACGAGTGGACAAGTGGAGGTTTCAAACAGAGAGATCAAGAGGATTTTGGAGAAGACGGTGAACCCGTCATGGAAAGATTGGTCTCTCCGGTTGAACGATGCATTATGGGCATACCGGACAGCGTTCAAGACACCGATTGGCATGTCACCTTACCGTATCGTGTACGGGAAAGCATGCCATCTGCCTGTGGAGTTGGAGCACAGAGCCTACTGGGCCATTAAGCAGCTGAATTTCGATCTCACAAAGGCTGGCTCACAGAGGAAGCTCCAACTCAATGAATTGGAAGAGCTGAGGAACGATGCCTATGACTGTGCTAGGATGTACAAAGCACGGATGAAGAAGGCTCACGACCAGAACATATTGAGACGATCTTTTGAGCCCGGTCAGAAAGTCCTTCTTTACAATTCACGTCTGCATCTGTTCCCAGGAAAGCTCCGATCTCGATGGACAGGCCCTTTCATAGTTCGATCAGTGTTTTCTTATGGGGCCATTGAGATTGAGGATCCAAAAAATGGCAGCACGTTCAAGGTAAACGGGCAGCGACTGAAGCCATTTTTGGAGTTACAGAACTCGGAGGTTGAGACGACCCTTTTAGAGGACCCGAGTTACTCGGAGTGATTGTCGTCATGATGGAAAGTCTGGCTGAAGACTGAAAACTTAGCGCTTGTGGGAGGCAACCCTCATCATCATTTTTCCCTATCATTTGATTTTCTTGTGTTTCAGTTGTGATTTTCAGGACAGTGTCCGCCATTCAAGTTTGGGGGAGCGCTTCTCTTACAGTGTGCCCAACTTGCATCACCCTTCGGTATTGTATCTCTAGCCACATTGAGGACAATGTGTTATTCTAGTTTGGGGGTGGGGTAGACATTTCTGTCTGTTTTCGTTTAATTCTTGTTTTGTTGCCTTGTTAATACTCAAAAAAAAAAATGCTTTATTGTTAGTTGCGCATAGATACATCTTACTATGGTTTGCATCTCATTGGTTTGTTTAAAATGTTGAATTTTGCATATCATTAAATCTGAGATCCTTTGACTCATCCTTGGATTAGAGAGACTTTACATGTTTAAACTGTTCATCACAAGCACATTAGCATTTGTTTCTGTGGGGTATGAGATTTGAATTAAAATCCATGTGTCTTGAGATTTGTAGGATGACTTATTGATGAAACCTTGGCTTATTGATATATATATATATATATATATATATATAATATATATATATATATATATATATATATATATATATATATATATTAAAAAAAAAAAAAGAAAAAAAAAAAGAAGAATAATATCACCAATTTGACTTTTCATTGAGTAACCGGGCCCCTTGCCTCATTAAGCATTGAGTGTTCGCGTAAAAAGATGAGAATTTCAGTTTGAATGATTGTTTGGCTAGTTTGACTTCGTAGCCTTTTTGACTTGAGTAAGTAAGCCCTTAGGGATGTTTTTACATCTAGTGCCCTAAGACCATCTGGTTTGGGAGTCACTGGCCCAACACTCGTTACATAGGTCAATTAGAAAGCTTAAAGGAGTCACACATTGCACAGCCGACACAAAATAATAGTAAATAATAATGAATGTAAGATAAGCCTTGGTTATTTGACGGAAGTCCTGCAAATTTTTGGATATATGTACTTTGAGGAAAGTCGAAACCCCATGATTCTATGTTATTCACACCATGATTCTATGTTATTCACACCTTACACTTTTGAACATGTGTTGTCTCAATTTTCCATCTATGAGTTGATCGATTTTTGATAAACATGATAATGTGATATTCATTTTGTTAAACATGCTCATGATGTGTGAACCATGTGTTTGAATGATAATTTCCGCTCAATCGATAATATTGCATTTCAATGTTTGTGGGTACCATTTCTAGCAAACCCTCACGAGACTTCACTCGTCCACTAGGGAGTCCTAGGGGTTTAAAAGGCTTGTTGCATGTGCTAAATGCAATCGTTTCTCCCACGAAAGAGGACTTATGTTTCATGCTTTGATTTTGTTTTTCATTTTGTTTTTGCTAAGGGACTAGCAAAATGTAAGTTTGGGGGTATTTGATGAGTGCCAAATATTGTGTATTTGGACCCCTTGAATTGCACTAGTTAGACCTTTAGCCTTGTTATTTTCTAATGTTTTGGTTAGTTTTTGTGTTTTCTGTTTCTGTAGGACAATAAGAGAGGAATGGCAAATTTCATAAGAAGATAGCTGGAAATTCAGAGACCCTGACAAGTCGATCGATCGAACTTAAAATTCGATCGATCGAATATTTTCCCGAAGTCGATCGATCGAAATAAAAGTCGATCGATCGAAATTTCCCAGAAACTGCTTTTGCAGAGCGCGCCAGAACGCCCAATCAGAAGCCAAAAAGCAGTCCTCCCTCTGATTTCCGCTGCAGAACACGCTGGTTTCGTGTTTGGGGTTGTCTCTAGCTGCAGAGGAAGGGTAGAAGAGTCATTTCTTGCCATGGCTTCCTTCTATAAAAGCCATGGCCATCCCCTTGTTATAGACTAGTAGAGAGAGTGGTAGAGAGAGTAGGATAGAACAGAAACTTTGTAGTTAGTTTTAATTTCGTGCTTATTATAGTGTAATTCAGTAGTTCATTTTCAGAATACTTTCTCTTTGTAGAGTTTTTCTTTCATTTCCATGGTTGTTCATCATTTTATTGTGGTGTTTTTAGTCATGGAAGGCTAGTAACCTCAACTAGGGTTGAAGATGAAACCTTTCCATTGATGACACTCACAACCTTGCTGTACCACTTGCACATTTATTGATATATCATTTTAGTTGTTCAAGTTCCATTCATTTAATGCTTCATCTTTTGCAATGAATGTGGTTAGTGGTGGTTAGAGGACATTTTATGTGTTTCAACCGACCAATACATTGTTTTATCGGTTCGGATGATGATATCCATTGTGATTGAATGATACATTGGATGTTTTGATTTCAATCGGTACTCTTTGTGATTTGTCAATGTGTTGGATTCATTTAATGGTCCTTGGGTTTATGGTTAAGAAACTTGAATAACACCCTAAGCTTAATGTTCTTTGGGTGTTCAAGTGGAAACCAAGAGTGTGAGTTGTAGGATTTGGTTTGGTGGATTCCTTAACCTTAGTTCCTTTTAATTTACATATTCCATAACATCTCTTTAATTTAGTCTTTTGTTCTTGAATCAAGTCTCAAACCTTTGGAACTAGGTTAAAATGAGGTTGATTAAGCAAGGTACCAATATTTGACCATTTCCCTGTGGGATCGACCTCGCACTTGCATAACACTATATTGCAAAAATGATTCGTGCACTTGCGAGTACTATTTAAAACACATCACTGGTCACGCCGTTCAGTTCACTCTGCCCATCATCTTCCTCATGAGTCACGCCGGTCACCACCATTTTCTTCCTCAAGCGTCACTTCGGTCATGAGTAATCGAAGGTAAGCGATATGCCATGGATTTCGTTTTTGTTTGCATGGACGTGATTTGGGATTGTCTTTACTTGGTTTGTCGTCCTTCCTCCATTCTTTTCTGTATCTAGATTTTGTTGAGAACCCCCTAGTGATTAGTACAGATTTGTTGTTCTCTTATTCTGTTCCCCTTCACTTTCATTTATATGTTGTATAGTTCTGTATCCATTTATTTGTAGATTTGTTGTTTGGAAGCTAGGCTGTAAGACTTTCAGATGAAGGAGATGTGTATTTTTGATTACTTGAAAAAACATTTGGACAATGTTTAGCATCTGTCTCTCTCTCTGGTTAATTGTTTCAGAATTTGAGATAGATAGGTTGGAGATAGATGAGTTTAGATCAACTACTGATGGGATTAAACAGAGGTTGGAGACAGTGGATTCTAAAAAGTTTGGCTTTTCGATTCTTTTTATATCTCGATATGCTATTTGTGGGCCTTGTTTTCCCCTTTGTTTGTCTGCATCCATAATGATAGTGATGTTCCCCTCTTTTTATATCTCTCGGCTATGGTGCATGTGAATTTGGGTGCCAAAGTATTAACTATGCTATAGTATTAACTATGCACATGTGTGGTCCATGTGCTAAAGTATTAACTATACTTTGTGGTCCATTACCGATTGAACACAGTGGGTAGGTGATTGTTCCATATCATTATTTTTTTTTCATTTTTTCATTTAAACGGATAGTTACAAGTGGAACATGTATTTGACATTGTATAATTCACCTAATGGAAAACATCATAATGTTTTTTTGTTCCTTTTTCCAGTTATTGCTATGACACAAACTTAAATGTTATTTGACACATACATGCCTTTGCTACTCACATTTGCAGCAAACTAGTTGACGTGCCCTTAAAGTTGACTGCTTTTGATATATATATATTCTTTCTTTTTCTTAACATAAGCCTCATTCTCTTTGTCGCATTTACTTTCAACACTATTAAAACACTTCCATGGTTTCATTAGACTATGTTTGGATTGTGATGTTGAGGGGGCTTCAATCTAGCATGCTTTTATTTTAATTTGAGTTCTAGCGTGTCCCAAAAAATAATGGACTTTACCCAAGCAGACACGGATAATATATGGGAAATCCCAAAAAATATGCAAGTTAAAAAAAAAAAAAAAAGAATAAAAGGAAAACAAAGCTGGCACCTGAAATTTGAGCTAGGTAAACTCAGAGTACTTGATAGGGGATCTGTAGGTTTAATCTTTGAAAATCATTGTGGGTTACAGATAAGTGTTAAATGTTGCACATTCAAGCCCCTTAATTTGCATATGTTAATTCCTTAACATTGTTATTTGTTTGATTTTGTGTTATTTTATTGTTTTCAGGTTTTAAATAAACATGCAATTAATTTCATTGATTTTGGGCTTAAAGCACACTTTGCTAAGTTTACTCAAATCAAGGGAATGATTAAATCAGAATTTTTCCAATAAGAGTCAAAATCGGATTGGATTCAAATTTGGATTCTGCACATGTCTCAGGTTTTTAATCATAACTTTCTTCTCAAGTCTTGGATTGTAATGCAATTGGTGGTGTTGGAAAGCTAATAAAAAATGAAACAAATATATCAGAAATAGATTTTTTATAATTCGGACGCTTACTATGCCAAAATTGTTCCGCAATAAAAGACCACAAATCTGGATGAGTTTGGAATCATTTTCCTACTTGGATTGAATTTTCAATCTCCTACTTTGACTAAGAGATTAAGTTTTGATTTTTTTTTTGGATTCCTAAGGCTTTTAGGCCTCTCCTAGTCTCTGTAAATAGATCCCTAAGCTTCAAGAGAAGGCGTGCTTAGCTTTAGACAGAAAATTCTTCTTGGAGGCTTGACAAGTTGAAGAGGAGAAGAACATGGCAGGAGGCCATCCCAGCACCACGAGGAGCGGCTAAATTCCTAATAGGGTGTTGATGTGGCCATTTCCAAGTAACAATGGTTTAATTGTATTTTAATTTTGGATTTTCAATATGCATGATGGTTGTATAATTGTGCGAATTGATCTTAATGTTTTTATTCAATTATTATGAATTTCTTATCTCATCTTAGAAAGTCTTTTATATTGATTGAACTCAATCCTTCATATTTTCTATAATTATGTGAATGATTGTCATACAACGGTTTTAATTGACATATGATTAAGAGGGTTAGATAAGCCATGCATAGGGAAGACGGATTGTACTACACCATTGTTTAGTGTAATTTAGGTAGACAGTTCGTACCAACCAAAGATGAGTTATACTATTCCATTGATTGTGTTTATCCTATTAAAGACGTAGCTAATCCATACTTAGGGAAGACTGGTCGTACCGCATCTTAGTGGTTAGGTAGATGGTCTGTGCCAACCGAAGATGGATTATACTTATTCTTTAAAGGTAATGTCTTGACTACTCGAGTGAGATGAGCTCTATATCATGCATAGTATGAATTTTTCTTGTTAACTTATGATTGACTATTGTTATGCGGTGAGTGGTGAAATCAAACCCCTATTCTTTCTCTCATCACTACTCTCTTTACATTTATGTCTTTTACTTTTATGTATTTATTTTTAGAAAACAAAAATCAAACGTCTTTTAAATTAAGTTATATTTAATCTCGAAAAGCTTGAAAACAACACCTACACAGTCATTGAGGTTCGACACCCTCAATATAGCCCTATCCTACAAGGATTCGTACTATTGCGAATAATAATTTTATTATTGATATTTTTGTACACAAAACAACCACATCAATTTTTGGCGCGGTTACCATTAGGACTAGATTGTTGAACCAATTTCCACTCTGCCTTCAATCTTATTGCTAATCTTGCTTTTTATCATGGTTTCTGTCAAAATCATAAATCAGTCCTCTTTACTGCTACGTATCCTGTCAAAACGATAAATATAGTCCTCATTACTGCTAATTATCTAGGATATATTTCTCTATATTAAAATCTATAGGTCTTTCCTCATTTTCTTTTTTGGCTTGGTAAGTTTGAAGCTAGGACCTAGCCTCATCCCAATCTTCCCTTTACCAGTTGAACCATGGCCCAGGGGTAAGTCCTTCTTGAATTTAGGGAAAGTTTTCTACTTTAGGTTCATAATGAAATGTTGTTATTTCTCTTTTCTAACTCTCTATTAGTTTTACTGTTAAATAGTACTCATCTAATGTTAACTTTTTATATTGTTGCAGAAATGGTAAGAGTACTCATTTACCATGGCGGCTGCCCTGAATATCTACGCATGAACTATGTCGGAGGCGAGATATATGACCAGGGAAAAATTGACGAAGACCTATTATTGATTATGCATTGGGGAAAAAAACTACAAAGCTTAGGGTACAGGAATCATAGTGGCTTTTGGTATAAGCTTGATGATGAGTGGTCAGACAATGGACTTCATCACATCCGCAATAATAGTGATGTTATCACTTTGATTGGTAGGATATAAACAGAGAATATAAAAGTGTTGCACTTGTACGTGGATCACAAAATTGATGTGGCTGATTTAATTGACCCAACCGAACAACTAGCTGATGTTAAGAAAGGAGTTGGGGAGGAGGAAGTTGTAGAAGATGCTAATGTTGAGAAAGGGGCTGGGGACGAGGAAGGTGTTGAAGATGTTGGTGTTGATAAAGGTGTTGGGGAGGAGGAAGGAGTTGGCGAGGACTCGTTTGACGATCCTGATTATGAAGCTAGTGGGGATGAAAATTTAAGTGGATATGATCATATGAGACAGCTGATGCTGAGGATGAAGATCTTTATACAACCATTACGAGAGGTAAAAATAATGAGGATATTCAGGGAAAATTTGATTGGTTTGGGGTTGGTGCAACCTCTAATGCACGTGACGTGGATGTCATCTCATCTGATTCTGCTGATAGTGAGCGAGATATGGATAGTTTATCCTTAGAGTCTGACGATGTGAATGCCTCTCGGTCTGGGTGTAAGAAGAAGATAAGATACCCAGAATTCACTGAACATGATTTGAAAGGCAAAATAAAGCTGAAAATGGGGATTTGATTTCCAAGTACAACATTGTTTAAGACTGCCTTTAAGAATTATGCCATTCAGAATGGGTTTGATTTTGTGTACCAACACAATGATAAAATACGGGTGACAACGGTGTGCAAACTGAAGTGTGGGTGGCGAATTCATGCGTCGCAGTCAAACGCACGAGATGCCTTGCAAATTAAAACCTTCATCGATACGCACAACTATGGCACCCATCATGAGAACAAAAAAGCCAACATGCATTGGATCGCGGATCAATATCTTGAGGATTTTAGAGACGATCTCACATGGACTGTGTAAGCTTTGAGAGAGCGAGTTAAGAGGGACTACAATATTAAAGTTCCAAAATGGGTTGCCTATCGAGCCAAGAGGATTGCCATGAAGAAGGTATATGGGAGTGAGGTTGAGCACTACCAAAACAGTTTGGACTATGCTGCAACTGTGCACAAATGGAATATGGGCATCATGTGTGGTTTGTTAAAAGATGACATTCATTTCCATAGGATGTTTGTATGCTTGGATGCATGCAAGAAATGTATAATTGTTGGATGTAGGCTGATGATTGTATTGGATGGTTTCCATTTGAAGGGTCCATACGGGGGACAATTATTATGTGCGGTAGGCAAAGATAGGAATGATGACATGTACCCAATTGTTTATGCTGTTGTAGAATCCGAGTGTAGAGACTCATGGACATGGTTTATGGCTACTCTTCTTGATTTTTTTGGGCCCTATTGAAGATTGTGGATGGGTATTTATGTCTGATAGACAAAATGTGATATATTTGAACCATTTTCTTCAAGTGAATGATTTTGAAAACGATACTACGCTAATGTGATATATTTGTCTCTTTTGCAGGGTCTCATGGATACATTTGATCTCTTTTGCAGGGTCTCATGGATACATTTGATACTGTGTACCCTGGGGTTGAACATAGGTTTTGTATTCCACATCTTCATGCCAATTGTAAGCAGAAAGGATGGAAAGGAAGAGCATTTAAAGATGAGTTGTTTGGAGTCGCTAGAGCCACAACCAAATCAGATTTTGAACGGCACCTGAATGTGATTAAGGGAATGAGTGAAGAAGCTTTTGATTACTTGGAAAAAATTGATCCTAGAAGTTGGTCAAGGCATGCATTTGGAACCACATTCCAAAACTGATATGATCTCCAATAACATTGGCCGAATCCTTTAATTCATGGATTAAGGATGCTAGAGACAAGCCACTCCTAACCATGTTGGAGACAATTAAGATACAGTTGATGAATAGGTATCACATTAAAAGAGAATGAGCTAGTAAAGCCACTAATGGGATTTGTTCAAAGATCCTAAAAAAGCTAGAGAGGTCTAAAGATCGACAAAGAAACTATATTTGTGAATGGCGAGATGGGGCAGTGTTTGAGTTAGACAACTGCTACGGTTCAAGGAGGGTGGTTAATCTTATCAACATGACATGTAGCTATGGTAGATGACAGGTTAATAGGATTCTATGTCCTCATGCATGTGCTGCCATTTTCATTGACCAGCGTAATCCAAAAGACTTTGTGCATGTGTGCTTTCGATATGATACGTACAAGAAAGCATACACTCCTTCAATTCATCCAATTCCTGAGCCTGATGAATGGCCAAAAGTTACTGTTGACACCATTCTACCACCATTGGTGAGAACTCAACCTGGACGCCCTAAAAAAGCTAGGAGAAGAGATGCGGATGAGCCTCAACACCCGTATAAAGTTACAAGGTAAGGGTATGATGTTAGATGTGGGAACTGTGGGTTGATTGGCCATAATGTTAGGTCCTGTCACGAGCCATTAAGACCAATCCGTCGGATTTATAAGAAGAAACCGAGCAAAAAGAAAATAACTGTAAGGATGAGTGTTTTTGTTGAATCATTTATACATGTTAGTGTTAGCTACTTGTCTTAATCCTTTGTTCATGTATATTCTCTTTTCATGCAAGGAAAAGTGAGTAATGATTTGGATTCGCAACCAAATGCGTCTAGACCATCCAACGTAACATGGCAGCCTAGTCAGCACAGTGAATTGATAGGAACTGTAAGGGCATCTTTTGCTAATTTATTTTTTTACTATATTGAATCGTAATGACACCATATGAATGTTATAATGTATGTTTGAAACTATGAGTAGATAAATAACATTACATGATCAAAATGGTGTATGTTTCGGCTTATTAGATAATATTAATTGATTTTTGCGATGTATATTTTTTTCATACAGGAAAATGTGAGTAATGATCTGGTCTCACAACCAAATGCGTCTGGACCACCCAATGTAACATGGCAGCCTAGTCAGCACAATGAATTGATAGGAACTATAATGGCATCTTTTTCTGATTTATATTTTTTACTATAGAACTGTAACGACACCATGTGAATGTCATAGTGTATATTTTAGATTTCGGCTAATTCCCTATATATGTTACTAAGTGATTTTAGTGGTTGTGTTGTTTTCGCTGTAGGGGAATGTGACAACAGCTAAAGGATCGCAACATGATAGACTACAAGAATGGAGTAACATATTTTGTGATTGAGTATTTTGTAAGAAACAATATAATGGTATTTTGTTGATGTATGGTGGTATTTTGTCAGGAACAATATGATGGTATTTTGTGGATGTATGGTGGTATTTTGACAGGAACAATATGATGTTATTTTGTGGATGTATGGTGGTATTTTGATAGGAACAATATGATGGTATTTTTTTAGATTAGCAATATGTGATCCTGGATGATAGTAATGCTATATAACCCTACACTTAAAAGGTTATAGATTACATGACAATTTATGGCAAATTTTAAGGGTTAAGTTATACTACCCCTTGGCCACTAAGAAACCTGTGTGGTGCAACGCTTGCTTCTTCAGTATGATGTGTAAGCAATCTGGCTTTTGGTTGCTTTTATGCTTTGATTACATGTGCCACAACTATCCTATTTAAGGCCTTTCTACATTCTCTTGCATTCGAAAACTAATTTTGATAACTATCTATAGTACTTTGTTAAGCACCAGCTAGACAGCCGCAACAGCATAATGAACTCCATTATAAATCTTTGGAATAGGTTTAGAGGTGTCCCTTTTGACGTTTGCTTTTCCTTGGATATTTGCAATTTCTGGGTTGCTACCCCCTTTAAGCTTTATAGATTTGTGATTCTGAAAAGGTACATTTCCTTTATTGATTCCATTTGTTAAGAGGCTTACAACAATAGCTAACCTTCCACACGTTCTCATTCCTATTTAATTACATTAGTTTTATTTTGTTTATACTCCAATCGTTTCCATTGTGTTATCTTAAAGGGTTGCAAATGATGGACCTTGGAGATCTCTTGCTTAAAATATTCAATAGCCCAATAATTTGTTGCAGATCTATACATGGAAACTGGGTTTTTTGTTCACATTTTTCCCCCACCATTTCAATCAAAACAGATACCATCCTTCGCATATCAGATATCTAGTGGAAGCGACACTTTTACTTTTCTCCCTTCTCTAGTTCTCTCTATTGGCTAGTTTGCTGTTGAAATAGAATGTATTACCATTCGACTCATGTGAAAGTACCTAAGAATCAGCCAGTGCAACCATCTTAGACAGGTTCAAAACCGAGTCCAGCTCGACTTTGTGTGGGAGAAGCTTGCAGAAGAAACTGAGAAGATACCCCATTCTACATCCTTAAGGTCCAAGAAATAAAATTACAATTGATTACATAGAACAAAAAGCATTCACACTCATATTATCTGTTGCTACTGATGTGTCACAAATATTGTATATTTGGACCCCTTAATGAGTGATTTGATGTTGGATCCACTGTTGATGTTTTATGATGGAGTTTGTCTTTTTAAGCATGCCAATGACGTATGAACCATGGTTTTGGTAAAACTCTTTCTTGTTGACAACATAGTATTTGAATGTTTGTGGGTATCATTTCTGGCAAACCCTCACGAGACTTCACTCGTCCACTAGGGAGTCCTAGGGGTTTAAAAGGCTTGTTGCATTTGCTAAATGCAATCGTCTCTCCCACGAAAGCGGATTTATGTTTCATGCTTTGATTTTGTTTTCCATTTTGTTTTGCTAAGGGACTAGCAAAATGTAAGTTTGAGGGTATTTGATGTGTCACAAATATTGTATATTTGGACCCCTTAATTTATATTAGTTAAATCCTTAGTTTTGTTATTTTCTAATGTCTTTTGTGAATTTTAGTATTTAGTTGCTTTTTAGGTCATGGAGAGAAAATAGTCTCAATATTGGTGGAATTGCATTCTAAAAGAAAAGAAGACTTGTTTTTCTTTGCATGGAAGTATATTGATATATTTTTCTTGTACATGGACGTGAAGGACATTAAGAGCATCAATGTTGAACTTGCAGCCATCACGTGGACAGCATATGAATCAAGAAAAATTCTGCATATTCTCCAAGTCCTCTACCCATTCGGCCAGCACAAAGAAACATCAAGGGATGGTCTGCACCAAATCCCAACCTGCTGGACAGTATGGACAGCAACTTGGACAGCTTCTCCAAGCACACTCCACTCCTGGACAACACTTGGACAATAGCACCTGCAGCACTTGGACACGCCTGGCAGCACCTTGACCAGCTGCTGGACAGCACCTCCACGCCAGACAGCACCTGCAGCACCTGCAAGGGACAGCAGCTGCTGGACAGCAACCTGCACAACCTGCAGTACCTCCACGCCAGACAGCACTCTGCAGCACCAGCAGCTCTACACTCCTATCCAGTAGCTCTCCCCAAGGACTGGACAACAACAACACTCTTCTGCACTTGGACAGCACGCCTGGCAGCACCTGCAAGGAACAGCAGCTGCTGGACAGCAACCTGTAGCACCTTCTGCACCTGGACAGCAACCTGCAGCACCTTCTGCACCTGGACAGCAACCTGCAGCACCTTCTGCACCTGGACAACAACATCACTCTGCAACACCAGCAGCTCCCATGGACAGCAGCTCATGCACGTCCAGCAACTCCCAAAGACCAGCACCGAATTGTCCAAGGCAAGGACAGCACACCCAGCAGACACACACGGACCAGCAGATTTTTCCTCTTCTTGGTTTCCTGTTAGACCAACATATTTAAGCTTTGAAAGGTGTGTGTGCTGGATGAACTAAAGTGTGGAGAATCACGTGAAAGGGTAGCAGAAAAGAGACAACCTGCAGATTCAACAAGAATTCCGGAAAGTGAAGGGCAGTGGCACCATTTTGCATTTCGTTTCTTTGTTGTTTTTCTCTTTAATTTTTGGCAAGCTTGCAGTATATATTTCTCTCTTCTCTGAGGAAGAGAACGTGTGTGGAGTGGGGCACAGCCCTCACCCACCAAGTCTTTCTTTTGAGAGGATTTTGTTCTTCCATTTTCTCATTTTGTAAGTGTTTAATTCTTATGCTTCTAATTTAAGGTTTTAAGTTTTATTTTTATTATCATGTGTAGTTAAAAGTTTTTCTAGGGTTGATGATGAAACCTTACTATTGAGGAGAAATTATGTTTTCATGCTTGTTTATGCTATTTGATTTTATGGGCTTTAGAATTCTAATTGTTTTACTTCTATTCGATTTTTGAGATGATTTTTGGATATCTCTTGTGATTTCCGGATACAAGTGATGATTTGAAATAGTTTCATTAAATTGATGGCTTGGTTTTTCATCTATCAAAACATTGGATATTCATTGTGTTTCGTTCTACGGATACATTTGATGATTTGGTTTAAACCGGATATCTTTTGTGATTTGTGCAAAGAACGGATTCATTGAATGATTTAATTAATTTTTGAAGCAAAGTAGAGCATACCTAAAATTTGCATTTGAAAACTTCAAAATATGCGTGATGAGCATGAGAATAGGTTGCTATGATTTGGTGAGTGTGAATTCCAAAACCCTAGACCCCTTTGTTTTCATTATTTTTGCTTATGTTTTATTTTATAAAAAACCACTAAATTTGGAACTAGGTTAAAATAGAATTAGTTTAAATAGAAATTAATTTTCGCAACACAATTCCCTATGAGATCGATCTCGCACTTGCATAACACTATATTGCAAAACGATTCGTGCACTTGCGAGTAATATATTATAATTTGCACAACAGCTACTACATAAATAAATGTGATCTAAAACGGACACATAAAAGCAAACAAAAGAGCAACAATTAATTCCCATGACACAAACAAAATTACATTTGACCGCTTCTCTTTTTTAGCTTGTTTTTGAAGTTCTTCTTCCATAGTCTTAATCCTCACCATCATTTCATATAAAATCTTGCCACCACGTTCACAAATGCGTAGAAAACCATTCAAAATACTTGCAATGTGGGCCTTTGCCGTATTGAGCGCATCCAAAGAACTGTCTTCTCGAATATTTCTCATCCATGAAGTCCTTAGATATGTTTTCATACCACAGTAGCATTCCCGTGACGACTCTTCACTGCAATTTCCCGATGATGACCAATTTGACGACATCTAAATCAACAGACAAATGATTTCAAATTAATAAATGGGTTCCAAATCCAATTCCATTGTTTCTCATTCAAAACTAAAATGTTATGTCTTTCAAACAAAAAAAAAATTATGAGTTTGGTTAGATTAAGTGTAGATTGCAGATCTAAACTCATTTATCTCCAACCCATCTAGAAAAAGGCACCAAACCGAAACAATCAATCAAAGAGAGACAGATGCTAAACATTGTCAAAATGTTTTTCCAAGTAATCAAAAATACACCTCTCCTTCATCTAAAAGTCTTACAGCCTAGCTTCCAAACAACAAATCTACAAATAAATGGATACAAAACCATACAACATATAAATGAAAGTGAAGGAGAACAGAATAAGAGAACAAATCTACCATTTATCTGAAAGTGAAGGATACACTACGTTTAAATATGATGTTATCACTATGGAAATGACCCCATTTATTTGTGGTGAACCCAAGGACAGACTAAAGGGGGTTCTCAACAAAATCTAGATACAGAAAAGAATGGAGTAAGGACAACAAACCAAATCATGTCCACACAAACAAAAATGAAACCCAAGGCATATCGTTTACCGTCGCTTACTCGTGACGCTTGAGAAGAAAATGGTGGTGATCGACGTGACTCGTGAGGAAGACGATGGGTTGAGTGGACTGAACGATGTGACCGACGAAGAAGACGATGAGCTGTTGAAGAAGTGATGAGCTGTGAAGAAGATGAGTTTCAAAAGGTGTGCGATAATGGAGAGAGGCGGATTACTCAGATAATTACTGTTAGGGAAAAAAAGTAAACCCTAGATAATTACTGTATCCAACTGTCGTGGATTACTCTCTGCCATGTGTGTCCTACGTGGCCAACCCTAAAACGACGTGGAAAAGAAAAAAAATGTCTTCAAATAATTTTTAAAAAAATTACATTTGTCGCTTTTTTTTATTGGGTATGGCATGACTGACTAATGGAATCTGTTAACTTGGTGGATGGAAAACTGGTTCAGGGAATGAAACGTAATTATAGTTTACCACGAGGACCTCTCATGAACTTTTTGTACAATAAGGAGTGATTTGTAATTTAAGCCAACCTCAGAGACCAACGATGCATTTTTCCCTTGGAATTATTTGATGGTAATCAAATCAATCAAATCACATTGATTGATTATCATACTTATCTACCCAAGCTCTCCAATAAATAGGATTTTAATGTATTGAGAAAACATCAAGCAATAAGAGTATAATGTAGCATTAGGGCTTTATCATGTGGATGTAGGTTATAGACTGAATCACGTAAAATCTCTTATCTCCATTTTATTATTTCCGCTGTTATCTTTATTTTCATATGTGTTTATCTTTTCTTTCATGGTATCAGAGCAATAGGCTAACGCCAATGTTCGATCCAATGGTCCTGTGAATTTTTCATTTTTCATTTTCTTTTATCTCTGTATTTTCTTTTATCTCTATGTTTTTTATCCAAAATTGTTCTGTGTAATTTTCTTTTTATTTTTGTTTTATTATTTTTCCTGCCTTTTCATGCTTGTCATCTCTATCCTAGATCCTTCATTTTTTGTTTTTCACTATCACTGTTTTCTTTATTTCCTTGTGCTTCTCTTTTTCTCTCATGGTTTTGTCTATGATTTTCCCATTATATCATACTGCAAGGCAATATGCTTTATTTTCTATTTCTTTATCTTTTCTTTCATGGCTTTGTCTATGATTTTACCCATTATATCATACGGTAAAGCAATATGAAAGAGTATGTTCTCTTCTTTTCTTTTGAGAATCTTTGACAATACCGTAAGATTCTTTTGTTGTGAGCAAACATCTAGAATTTGCAATCGCAGATCGTTCACTTTCTTTTATTCTCAGTTTTGTTTCTCTGAATTTCCTCATGCTTGTGAAATACTTCTACTCTGTATTCCCAGTTACGATCGGGGGAAAAAAAAAACAAGAGAGAAGAAGAAGATTTGGGTTATACCTGACTAAGAAGAAGAAGAAGAAGAAGATTTGGGTTATACCCGACCCAGAAGAAGATAGAAGAAATTTTTTTTTTAAAAAAAAGAGCCAACTGTGGGCTGAAATAGGCATGGGTTTTAGATATTACCTCAAATGCAAAAAGGTGAGCAACTTGGCCTTTTTTAATTCTTGTTTTATTCTTCGTCTTCTTCCTACTTTTTTATTTTGGCTACTTGGTCGGGTATAACTCAAAATCTTTTTTTTTTCTTCTTCTTCTTCTTCTTCTTCCTTTCTTTTTGTTAGTGGAGTCGGACGTTGTACACGATCGAGACGGTAGCTTGATAAAGGTGGATGGATCTGTGGGCAACTTGTCCTCTGTTGAATTTTTTTTTGTATTGTTTTTTATTTCTTCTATCTTTTTCAGGGTCGGGTATAACCCAAATATTCTTCTTCTTCTTAAGAAGAAAATATATATATATTAAAAGTGGTCAAATTGCCCACCTTTTGGCATTTGAGGTAGTACCTAAGAGCACTAGCAGCAGGTTCCCAACCATTTTCCCTATTTTAGGGAAAATTTAGGGAACCAAACCACTTTTTTTTCCCTATACAAAAACACCCCACAACAGCTTCCCTTTATCTTTCCCTATAAATTAAAATAATATTTCTTTTATCTTTTACTTTTTTTTCTTCTTTTTTTTTTCTTTTTAATTTCATTGCAGACTTTCCTCCTCCTCTTCTTCTTCTTCTTTCTTTTTCTCTTGAGACTTTTTTTTTTTCTCTCTTCCGGTTCTCTCTCAGATTTTTTTTTTTCCGTCTTCTTCTCCCTCTCATCTGTCTCTCTTCTTTCTTTCTTTTTTCTTTTTTTTTTCGTCTTCTTCTCCCTCTCGTCTGTCTCTCTTCTTTCTTTCTTTTTTCTTTTTTTCTTTTTTTCCGTCTTCTCTCCCTCTCTCTCTCCTCCATCTTCTTCCTATTTTGTCTATCTATTTTTTTTTTCTTCCATAAACTCTTCTCTCTCTCTCTTGTCTGCATCTTCTTTGAGGTTGAGGAATGAGAACAAAATGAGAGAGGAGAGAGAGAGCTGTTTTTTTTAGAATGAGGAATGATGATGCGTGAAGAAGAGAGGAGAGAGGAGAGAGAAACATTTTTTTTTATTAAAATAATCTGTTGGGAAGCTACAGTGCTTCCCAATGAAGCACTGTAGCTTCCCAAGCATCCTCATCTAAAATGAGGAAGCTGCTGTGGCTCATATTTTGCATATTTTTTTCAAATTTTCCATATTTTAAGGAATAGAACTACTTATAGGGCATCTGCTACTAGTGCTCTGCTTGGGAAGCTACATTGGGAAGCACTGTAGCTTCCCAACAAATTATTTTAATAAAAAAAAAAAACGTTTCTCTCTCCTCTCTCCTCTCTTCTTCACGCATCATCATTCCTTAATCTCAAAAAAAGCTCTCTCTCTCCTCTCTCATTCAGTTGTCCTCATTCCTCAACCTCAAAGAAGATGCAGACAAGAGAGAGAAAGAAGATGGAGAGAGAGAGAGAGAGAGAGAGAGAGAGAGAAGAGTTTATGGAAGAAAGAAAAAAAATAGATAGACAAAATAGGAAGAAGATGGAGACGAGAGAGAGAGAGGGAGAGAAGACGAAAAAAAAAAAAGGAAAGAAAGAAAGAAGAGAGACAAACGAGAGGGAGAAGAAGACGGAAAAAAAAAAAAAAAAAAAAAGAAAGAAGAGAGACAAATGAGAAGGAGAAGAAGACGGAAAAAAAAAAAAACTGAGAGAGAACCGGAAGAGAGAAAAAAAAAAGTCTCAAGAGAAAAAGAAAGAAGAAGAAGAGGAGGAGGAGGAAAGTCTGCAATGAAATTAAAAAGAAAAAAAAAGAAGAAAAAAAAGTAAAAGATAAAAGAAATATTATTTTAATTTATAGGGAAAGATAAAGGGAAGCTGTTGTGGGGTGTTTTTGTATAGGGAAAAAAAAGTGGTTTGGTTCTCTAAATTTTTCCTAAAATAGGGAAAATGGTTAAGAATCTGCTGCTAGTGCTCTAAAACCCATGCCTATTTCAGCCCACAATTGGCTATTTTTTTTTCTTAGCCCATAAATGACCGATTATGTGTTTGGCCTTTGAGATATTACCCTTAAACCTCGCTACCCAGGCCCATTTATCCCACAGTTGGCTCTTCTTTTCTTGGCCCATAGATGACCCATTATGTGTTTGGCCTTTAAGGTATTATCTAAAACCT
This sequence comes from Alnus rubra, assembly GCA_028654335.1. NCBI lineage: Eukaryota > Viridiplantae > Streptophyta > Magnoliopsida > Fagales > Betulaceae > Alnus > Alnus rubra. The sequence goes on along the minus strand of JAJPGS010000001.1, from coordinate 1,280,444 downwards.
CGCTACCCGGGCCCATTTAGCCCACAATTGGCTCTTTTTTTTTTTGGCCCATCGTTAGCCATATTTTGAAGATTCTTGGCATATTGTATTATTGTTGTTAAAGGCCTAACTCCGGCCATCATTGTTGCAATCTCCAGCAAGTTTCCACTATTCGCCGTTGTTCGCCATCTTTAGAGAAAGAAGAAAATTCAAACTCAAGATTTTAGATTCTTCCACCTTGAGTTTGCGAAGAAATGTTAGAGAATATATTCTTCATATATTAGAGGATTTGATTTCAGAGACTTATTGTAATTATTTGATGGTAATCAAATCAATCAAATTACATTGATTGATCATTACCATACTTATCTACCCACACTCTCCTATAAATAGGAGTCTAATGTATTGAGAAAACATCAAGCAATAAGAGTATAATATAACCTTAGAGCTTTATTCTGTGAATGTAGGTCATATACCAAATCACGTAAAATTTATTCTCTCCATTTTATTATTTTTTCTATTATCTTTATTTTTCAATGTGTTTATCTTTTCTTTCAAATTAGAGTGCTATACACATTACTCATATATTTTTATGAGCACATAAAATATATTAAGAGTGATTGTTACTTCGTTTGACATTATTTTCAATAAGGGGGCAACTTGTCGATGTATTCATCAAATCACTTCCACTTGGCGCAATTTCGCGATCTTATTTCTGAACTCATGCTGACTTCATCATTACCTCCTTCCGTTTAGGAGAGCATACTCGAATATTATCATGATATGTTATTTAGTGTTAGACTATCACGCAGATTAATTATATGCAAAATAATATGAAGACAATTTTACAATATTATTATAATATTCACATAACATCATAATAACATTTTTTATTTAAATTACTGTAGATTGTGTGTTAATTATCATAAACTATTAGTTTCATATTTCGCTTGTCTCATTTGACCACAAATGGCATTTTAATAATTTGAAGTTTTTTTTTTTTTTTTTCTAAGCAATTTTTTGAAGTCAATTGTTAAATAATGTGGGTTATGTCCCATCAGTATTAATAAAATGAGGATATATGTTATTTTTAATAGGAAAAATATAAATATATAAAACTAAAATCTTAAAAAACTATTATTAATTTTTTTTAAAAAGAAAGAAAGGGGTGCATACACTCCCCTCGACTGGTGTTATGTATATATTTTTATTAAGAGTAATACATGTTGTCATTTTAGTAGCGTTGACGTGGCACACTAACAAAATCTGTCAAGTGTTTTGACGGAATTTGACTGTAGAGAGTAAATTATTTTTTTGGTATACCTAAAAAACTTGTGAATTCATTATAATACCACAATAAACTAATTGTAATTTGTAAATGAGGTAAATCACATTAATTGATTTTATATTTTTTTCTTAATGGATTACGAATTGGATGCCACATAAGTATTGTGAAAAGGCTTTCACCTAGCCTGCCATTGGCTAACGTATTTAAATTTCTCTTTGGGATTTTATAAATAGTGTTTAATTTTTGAATTTTACGAATAAGGTTTAAATTGATATGATGTAATCATCAAGATCTAAAGTTGTTTCTTGATCGTGAGATTAAAAATCATTTTAGTGAGATCCATGACTTAATTTCATGAGTACTCTTCCAATGTAAACTCAAATAAAGAGGGATTGGAATTCCCCAACAATTGGGGAATACGACTGATTGTTGGAGCAAATTTGTAGATGATCGGGACAGCAACGGAGCTCCTCTCGCAAAACAAATGAGAGATCGTCAAAAAGCTCTCGGTCCCAAAGAATCGGGAGCATTTCGACGCCCAACAAGATTTATCAGCCTTCTAGTATTTGAGTCCTTCAGGTTGTGATTCTTACACAACACACTTGCATAAGGTGAGACCCATGTGGTGAGTCTCACTCACATGGATCCCATCTCATGTGAGTGTGTTATGTAAAAATTGCATAAATTTATTATGTAAATATCATTTCTTAAAGTCCTTCGGTAGCTTCCCAATTTCCTCGTACGATTAGCTTCTCAATTGGTCTATTGGAACTTGATTGAGTTGTTTCCGACAATAGATGACCCACTAAGGTCGGGCCTTGAGAAGCTATTGGTGTTATGGTCCTCCAGTTGCCCACGATTCCCTTGGCTGACTTGTCCAGTTAATTGGCATTGAGAATCTTATGTGTACTTGCAATTGAGGTTGCCTCAAACCTTCAATACTGAAGGCGAAGTGTTGTTTGTCAGGTGCCTAATCGGGACCGCGGGTGTCGGGGTGCCTAGCGCGTGTTGTGGGTCTTTGTGTAGGTACACGAGACAAGGCTGCGTCTTAAGGTGCATGGGGCGAGGCTGCGTCTTTGGTGTCTCGAGTCCGGCTTAACACCTGAAGACTAATACTGTGCACTCGATAATGAGGAGTGAAGAACTTCCCAATAATTAGAAGTCTAGTGCAAAATGGCTCCATAATCCGTCCAAAAATTGTCAAAGTAAAAATACTTTATTCATTAAAAAAAAAAATGAATAAAAATACTAAAAAATGGAAGCTTGTAGGACGTGACTCACTAGTTGACTCCAAAATTTGATCAACAGTCATCGCTAGCAAAAATTGGAGCATGTAGAGTAATATTCTCCAAGCAAAAATTCCATGACATATATATATATATATATATTATTTCTGGAAAGAGATTATAATTCCAAATTATCCCAAAAATAAACCGGTTACCCAATTTTTACCCGAAGAAGATGCAGCTGTGGAGTTTCAAACCAGTGTCTTAGTGACTGAGTAGAGAGTTTCATGTTGAAATTAAAAAATAGACAAAAAAAAATAAATTGTAGCTGCTTTGCTGCTGGGTAGCTCAAATGTAGATAGGCGTTAGCTCAAAAGATGTGTAATAATAAGATTGGGCATTGGCCATCAATAGTGTTGGCACGTTGTGCAGGGATCGAGGCGGGTTGTAGTCCATCGACGAAGAGATGAGCTATGGTGCGTCGATAGTATTGGCTTGTCGACACAGGCCTATGAAGTAATTAATGCCTTTTCGGAGAGGTGTACATGTCGCCTGTCAGCTTGGAGTCTAGGGAGTTGCCTCGTCGAGAAGGTCTTTGGACCAGTCAATGCGAGGATCTTGGGAGCAATGCCTTTCGTGGAGGTGTACCCGTTGGTGCATAGCTTAGGAGGTAAGAAATTGTGAGAGACTCTCGATGAGATCTACGTCAGAGCAAGGAATTCAGCTGTTTGAGTAGGTGGGCTTTATCAAAGACCTCTCATAATCCCTTATAATACGAATAGGAAAATGTAAGGAACCCCATCCTATAAAGAGTACACATGTGAAGGGTTGGATTCCACCGTTACAGTATAAAAGATTAAAAAATTCCTTAGCCAACCTCTTGACACAAAATTTGCCTCATGATATGAGTAAATTAAGCAGAATGGTCGGTGGAATAGTTTCATCAGCCACATGCATGCATTCGTCGATCAATCAATCAATCTAGCCAAGGGTCAATGTAAATCAGCATCCATTGCTACCCCACACAATGTAAGTCCACGTTAATTTCACTTCAAGTAAATCTGTGTATGTTCTCATTATTAATTATGATGGGAGTCTTAATTAACCCTCACATTGATTCCGGTAATATAGATATATTAGCATAATTGTTTAATTCACATGTTTGGAACATAGGACGCAGAATCCAAATCTTATTCTCACTGCTTCAATCATGGCTTCCGGCCAGATCGACTATGTTTGGAACATAGGACGCGACGTTCTAAGTTCCAACAAGACCAAGTCAATCGACAACTCACAAGACCTAAGTTATTGACTCCATAAATAATTGCAGATCTGAGATACGGCGTTCAAAGTTCTAACAAAACCGAGTCAATCGACAACTCACAAGACCTAAGTTATTGACTCCATAAATAATTGCAGATCTTATATATCCTCTTAGAACCATATTCTTTATAAGATAACCAATATTAGAAACAACTACGAGCAACTTTAGTACTGAAACAGGTCAAGGTATTTAAGAATTTTAAATTTTCTTACACAAATGATAAAGGACCTTTCTCTTTTTATGTAAAGTTCCAGTAAAATTAATTAACTGGTAGTTAACTTCATGGTTCGCCTCTCACTAGTCTTATCCTAAGAAGAATAAGACTACATAGATCTTATCATTTCCAAAAATAGAGTCTGCAGCGGAAGACTTTAATTTAACTTAAAGATAACAATTAAAAACCTACTATTAGAATATTTTATATTTACCGTATTATTGTCTTTCCTATTAGGGTTTATTCCCTACCTTATGTAGTTTAAAATTTCTTGTTCACTACTCATTATCTCTCTATAAATAGAGACCTATGTAATATTGTTTGACACGCTACTTCAATACAATGTAGTCCATTATATATTTTCGCTCTCTCTCTTATGCTTTTTCTCTCTTTCATATATTTCTCCAATATATTTACACTACAAAAATACATGTAACTAGCCACGTGGCTACAGTAGCCATTACTGTAGCCACGTGTAATAAATACACGTGGCTAGATGGCAGTTATATAGCCACGTGTAATTAATACACGTGGCTAAAAATTTTTTTTCAAGAAATAAAATTTTGCTTTATTTTATACATTAATTTATATACTTATATGTATATATCTACAAGTGTTAAATATTGTATACTTTACTAATATACCCCTAATCCTAGTTTAATGCTATACGTATATTATATTGTACAAAACTAAACCTTTATTTAGATATATTATATATTGCTATATATATATACAAACCTTTTTTTTGAGAAGTATATATATATACACAAACTATGCATGTATATATAGCACCAAATTATATCGTGTTAGGTGAATTATCGTCTTAACATTCCTTGTATAAAAGAAAAATGTATAAAAAAATAGATTTCCTATAATTAATACTATATACATGCATAGTTTGTATAGTACATACTCTCAGGGTTAGGGTTCGTATTTGCGTTTTACAAATAACACGAAAAATATAGTATTTTAAATTTACATAAAATATTATACAATATTCAAGTTAAGATATTGTTAAAAATATAGTATATATACGTAGGGTTAGGGTTTATGATTTAATTTTAGGGTTTAACACTATACATAGTACATACACTTAGGGTTAGGGTTTATGTTTGTGTTTACATACACATATCAGGGCCAGTTGGAGCCTTAGGCGGATTAGGCGACCGCCTAAGGCCCCCAATTTAATAAGGCCCCTAATTTAAAAATATTAATAGAGATTTATTTCTAAAAAAAAAAAAATTTAAGGCCTTAAATATGATCAATACACTTAAATAAAGCCCCAAATCTTGGTAAAATTAAAATTAAAAAATGCAATAATATAATGCAGGGCCTAATTTAATAAGACCCCAATTAATGGAGATTTATTTTAAGAATAAAAAATGCTTACAAAAAGACAATCATCAAAACATTGTTTCCGGTAATGCCCCCAGTTGATGCCTTAAAATAGCTGCCTAAGGGCCTTCTCCCGTAAGAAAACTGTAGAATAAAAAAAAAAAATGGCAGGCCTTAATTAATTACTAACGACTTGGGAGATATGAAAAGTCTAAATTGAAGGCCTTTAATTTTTTGTATGTCTAATTACCAATGACTTGTGACTTGTGAGATATGGAAAGTCTCTACATTAAAGGCCTTCAATTTCTTTGAACGTTGACGTTCAAAATAAAATTAATGAGATATGAAAGCTTCTAAATTGAAGGCCTTAATTACTCGCATTAAAAATTGAAAGCTTTATGTTCAATGTTCAAAAAATTGAAGGTCTTAAGTCCAACGTTCAAGAATCAAAATAAAATGAAAAAATAAAAAATAAATGCTAAGAAGATGAAAAGTCTCTAAATTTCCATTTTAAATCCTACTATTTATAAGTTTTTACTTTTTCTCTCAATTTCTCGATTCAAGTCTTATTTGAATTTGAATTTCTCTCTTCTCAATTTTCATTATTTCCCAATAGCTTATCATTCAAGTCCTAAAAATCATTCAATATCTGATTAGTAATTAAAAAACAAAAATTAATTACCAAAAACTATTCGGTTTTAGAAAATATTCTAACACTAATTTGTCTTTCTTTTGACAAATAAAGTTTTACCATTCTATTTTTAAATTAATTATTATTTTTTATTTTTTATTTTTTTTAAAAAAATGTCTCATTTAAAATTTTCGCCTAAGGCCCCAAAATATATCAAGCCGACCTGCATATATATATATATATATATATATATATATATATATATATATATATATATATATATATATATATATATATATATATATATATATATATATATATATTTTGTTGTTTTTGAAAAAATTGTAAAAAATTACAAATGGCGACGTGGCATTGAGCCACGTCGCCAAAACTAGGCCAAGTGCTCCGCGCGGGACAATTCCCGCGGCCACCTGGCCACATATTTTGAAAAAAAAAATTAAAAAATTAATGATAAATATTGGACGGAGAAACTCGTTTCTCTCTCTCATTTCAGATCTAGTTTCTCTCTCTCTCTCTCTCTCTCTCTCTCTCTCTCTCCCTGTCACAGCACCACCGGCCAGCTCCCCGACCACAGCGCGTTCCGGCCTCAACTGGACGGAGAAACTCGTTTTCGTCGTCGGTGACGGAGAAACTCGCCGGATACGCTGGCCCTCACTGGAGATCCAGTGAGTTCTCTCTCTCTCTCTCTCTCTCTCTCTCTCTCTCTCTCTTGTGTGGATCTCTCTTTCTTATCCCTTGATGTTTCGGTGATATAGGGATCGGAGGACCGGCCGGATTTTGAATCTGATTTTGTTGTTTTGGTTTTTTGAATCTAATTTCCGGGGACTGGGTGATTTCGGTGATTCTTGGATTTTGTTGGTGATTTTTTACTATTTTGATGGTAATTTTTTGGCCAGAATGTAACAAGATAAATTTCTTCGATTAATTTTGTTGGTGATTTTTTGGTGTTTTGTTGGTAATTTTGTGGCCAGAATGAAACTTGATAAATTTCTTGGATTTTGTTGGTGATTTTTTGGTGTTTTGTTGGTAGTTTTTTGGCCTGAATGAAACTAGATCCAGATTCTTGGATTTTGTTGCCGGCCTCGAAGAAGTTTCCGGCAAGGGGGAAAAAAAAGTAGTTCCGACGAAAGAAAATACCGGTGAAAAAAGAAAGAAAGAGAAGACTTCTTTTTTTTTTTAAAAAAATAAAAATAAAAAATAAAAATAAAGCAGTTAGCCGCGTGTACTATGATACACGTGGCCACTTAGCCACGTGTATTATGATACACGCGGCAAAATGTGCATTTAGTAACACCCGGATCTGACACGAGTCGCACACGTGGCCATTTACACGTGGCAACCGGGCCGAATTCCATCTCGGTCGAAAACCGATTTCTAACCTGGTCATCGGGGTTTGAGGATTCAACCCGAACCAGCGAGTTTCAAGCTGGTTCAGTCCACTGGGTTCGAAGACCCGAAACGGCCCAATCCTCCTTCGGTCCAGAAGTCCAAGCCACCACGCGCCACACGTGCTTCACGCACGCTACCCGGATCCAGTTCAAGGATCCAACCCAAACCCGGACCAACCGGTTTACATGCTGGTTTCAGTCCGGGTTTCAAACCCACTCCACCGGGTTCAACCCACTCCACCATTTTAGTACGGTTTCATTAGATTTTTGGCATTTTCTGCCCGGTTAAGTTGTGTTCAATCTGGTTCATGGCCGGTTCAGTCCAGTTCCTGTATCTCTTCAACAGGTTCTATTTGTTTCCAGAAGCTTCTCCACTGGTTCAGTGGATTTGATTTCCAAGTACAACATTGTTTAAGACTGCCCTTAAGAATTATGCCATTCAGAATGGGTTTGATTTTGTGTACCAACACAATGATAAAATACGGGTGACAACGGTGTGCAAATTGAAGTGTGGGTGGCGAATTCATGCGTCGCAGTCAAAAGCACGAGATGCCTTGCAAATTAAAACCTTCGTCGATACGCACAATTGTGTCACCTATCATGAGAACAAAAAAGCTAACATGCATTGGATCGCGAATCAATATCTTGAGGATTTTAGAGACGATCTTACATGGACTGTGTACGCTTTGAGAGAGCGAGTTAAAAGGGACTACAATATTAAAGTTTCAAAATGGGTTGCCTATCGAGCCAAGAGGATTGCCATGAAGAAGGTATATGAGAGTGAGGTTGAGCACTACCAAAGCAGTTGGGACGACTATGCTGCAGCTGTGCACAAATGGAATCTGGGAAACATGTGTGGTTTGTTAAAAGATGACATTCATTTCCACATGATGTTTGTATGCTTGGATGCATGCAAGAAAGGTATAATTGTTGGATGTAGGCTGATGATTGCATTGGATGGTTTCCATTTGAAGGGTCCATACGGGGGACAATTATTATGTGCGGTAGGAAAAGATGGGAATGATGACATGTACCCAATTGTTTATGATGTTGTAGAATCCGAGTGTAGAGACTCATGGACATGGTCTATGGCTGCTCTTCTTGATTTTTCTGGGCCCTATTGAAGATTGTGGATGGGTATTTATGTCTGATAGACAAAATGTGATATATTTGAACCATTTTCTTCAAGTGTAAGCAAAAAGTATGGAAAGGAAGAGCATTTAAAGACGAGTTGTTTGGAGTCGCTAGAGCCACAACCGAATCAGATTTTGAACGGCACCTAAATGTGATTAAGGGTATGAGTGAAGAAGCTTTTGATTACTTGGAAAAAATTGATCCTAGAAGTTGGTCAAGGCATGCATTTGGAACCATTTCCAAAACCGATATGATCTCCAGTAACATTGGCTGAATCCTTTAATTCATGGATTAAGGATGCTAGAGACAAGCCACTCCTAACCATGTTGGAGACAATTAAGATACAGTCGATGAATAGGTATCACACTAAAAGAGAAGGAGCTAGTAAAGCCACTAATGAGATTTGTTCAAAGATCCTAAAAAAGCTAGAGAGGTCTAAAGATTGACAAAGAAACTACATTTGTGAATGGCGAGATGGGGCAGTGTTTGAGTTAGACAACTGCTACAGTTCAAGGAGGGTGGTTAATCTTATCAACATGACATGTAGCTGTGGTAGATGACAGGTTAATAGGATTCCATGTCCTCATGCATGTGCTGCTATTTTCATTGATCGGCGTAATCTAGAAGACTTTGTGCATGCGTGCTGTCGATATGATACGTACAAGAAAGCATACACTCCTTCAATTCATCCAATGCCTGAGCCTGATGAATGGCCAAAAGTTACTGTTGACACCATTCTACCACCATTGGTGAGAACTCAACCTGGACGCCCTAAAAAAGGTAGGAGAAGAGATGCGGATGAGCCTCAACACCCGTATAAAGTTACAAGGCAAGGGTATGATGTTAGATGTGAGAATTGTGGGTTGATTGGCCATAATGTTAGGTCCTGTCACGAGCCATTAAGGCCAAACCGTCGGATCTATAAGAAGAAACTGAGCAAAAAGAAAAGAACTGTAAGGACAAGTGTTTTTGTTAAATCATTTATACATGTTAGTGTTAGCTACTTGCCTTAATCCTTTGTTCATGTATATTCTCTTTTCATGCAGGGAAATGTGAGTAATGATCTGGATTCGCAACCAAATGCTTCTGGACCATCCAACGTAACGTGGCAGCCTAGTCAGCACAGTGAATTGATAGGAATTGTAAGGGCATCTTTTGCTAATTTATTTTTTTACTATATTGAACTGTAATGACACCATATGAATGTTATAATGTATGTTTGAGACTATGAGTAGATAAATAACATTACATGATCAAAATGGTGTATGTTTCGGCTTATTAGATAATACTAATTGATTTTTGCGATGTATATTTTTTTCATGCAGGAAAATGTGAGTAATGATCTGGTCTCACAGCCAAATGCGTCTGGACCACCCAATGTAACATGGCAGCCTAGTCAGCACAATGAATTGATAGGAACTATAAGGGCATCTTTTTCTGTTTTATATTTTTTTACTATAGAACTGTAATGACACCATGTGAATGTCATAGTGTATATTTTAGATTTCGGTTAATTCCCTATATATGTTACTAAGTGATTTTAGTGGTTGTGTTGTTGTTTTCGCTGTTGGGGAATGTGACAACAGCTAAAGGTTCGCAACATGATAGGGTACAAGAATGGAGTAACATATTTTGTGATTGAGTATTTTGTAAGAAACAATATAATGGTATTTTGTTGATGTATGGTGGTATTTTGTCAAGAACAATATAATGGTATTTTGTGGATGTATGGTGGTATTTTGACAGGAACAATATGATGTTATTTTGTGGATGTATGGTAGTATTTTGACAGGAATAATATGATGGTATTTTGTGGATGTATGGTGGTATTTTGATAGGAACAATATGATGGTATTTTTTTAGATTAGCAATATGTGATCCTGGATGATAGTAATGCTATGTAACCCTACACTTAAAAGGTTATAGATTACATGACAATTTATGGCAAATCTTAAGGGTAAAGTTATACTACCCCTTGGCCACTAAGAAACCTGTGTGGTGCAACGCTTGCTTCTTCAGTATGATATGGAAGCAATCTGGCTTTTGGTTGCTTTTATGCTTTGATTACATTTGCCACAACTATCCTATTTTAGGCCTTTCTTCATTCTCTTGCATTCGAAAACTAATTTTGATAACTATCTATAGTACTTTGTTAAGCACCAGTGAGACAGCCGCAACAGCATAATGAACTCCATTATAAATCTTTGGAATAGGTTTATAGGTGTCCCTTTTGACGTTTGCTTTTCCTTGTATATTTGTAATTTTTGGGTTGCTGCCCCCTTTAAGCTTTATAGATTTGGGATTCTGAAAAGGTACATTTCCTTTATTGATTCCATTTGTTAAGAGGCTTACAGCAATAGCTAACCTTCCACACATTCTCATTCCTATTTAATTACATTAGTTTTATTTTGTTTATACTCCAATCGTTTCCATTGTGTTATCTTAAAGGGTTGCAAATGATGGACCTTGGAGATCTCTTGCTTAAAATATTCAATAGCCCAATAATTTGTTGCAGATCTATACATGAAAACTGGGTTTTTTGTTCACATTTTTCCCCCACCATTTCAATCAAAACAGATACCATCCTTTGCATATCAGATATCTAGTGGAAGTGACACTTTTACCTTTCTCCTTTCTCTAGTTCTCTCTATTGGCTAATTTGCTGTTGAAATAGAATGTATTGCCATTCAACTCATGTGAAAGTACCTAAGAATCAGCCAATGCAACCATCTCAAACAGGTTCAAAACCCAGTCCAGCTCGACTTTGTGTGGGAGAAGCTTGCAGATGAAACTGAGAAGATACCCTATTCTATATCCTTAAGGTCCAAGAAATAAAATTACAATTGATTACATAGAACAAAAAGCATTTACACTCATATTATCCGTTGCTATTACATAAATAAAGGTGATCTAAAACGGACACATAAAAGCAAACAAAAGAGCAACAATTAATCCCCATGACACAAACAAAATTACATTTGATCGCTTCTCTTTTTTGGCTTGTTTTTGAAGTTCTTCTTCCATAGTCTTAATCCTCACCCTCATTTCGTATAAAATCTTGCCGCCACGTTCACAAATGCGTAGAAAACCATTCAAAATACTTGCAATGTGGGCCTTTGCCGTATTGAGCGCATCCAAAGAACTGTCTTCCCGAATTTTTCTTTGTCCATGAAGTATTTAGATATGTTTTCATACCACAGTAGCATTCCCGCGACGACTCTTCACTGCAATTTCCCGATGATGACCAATTCGACGACATCTAAATCCACAGACAAATGATTTCAAATTAATAAATGGGTTCCAAATCCAATTCCATTGTTTCTCATTCAAAACTAAAATTTTATGTCTTTCAAACAAAAATAAAATAAAATAAAATTATGAGTTTGGTTAGATTAAGTGTAGATTGCAGATCTAAACTCATTTATCTCCAACCCATCTAGAAAAAGACATCAAACCAAAACAATTAATCAAAGAGAGACAGATGCTAAACATTGTCCAAATGTTTTTCCAAGTAATCAAAAATACACCTCTCCTTCATCTGAAAGTCTTACAGCCTAGCTTCCAATTTGGAAAAACTACAAATAAATGGATATAGAGCCATACGACATATAAATGAAAGTGAAGGAGAATAGAATAAGAGAACAAATCTACCATTTATCTGAAAGTGAAGGATACAATACGTTTAAATCTGATGTTATCACTATGGTAATGACCCCATTTATTTATGGTGAACCCAAGGACAAACTAAAGGGGGTTCTCAATAAAATCTAGATACAGAAAAGAATGGAGTAAGGATAACAAACCAAATCACGTCCACACAAACAAAAACGAAATCCAAGGCATATTGCTTACCGTCGCTTACTCGTGACGGTTGTGACACTTGAGAAGAAAATGGTGGTGACCAACGTGACTCGTGAGGAAGACGATGGGTTGAGCAGACTAAACGATGTGACTGACGAAGAAGACGATGAGCTGTTGAAGAAGATGATGAGCTGTGAAGAAGATGAGTTTCAGGAAGGTGTACGATAATTGAGAGAGGCGGATTACTCAGATAATTACTGTTAGGGAAAAAAAGTAAACCCTAGATAATTACTGTATCCAACTGACGTGGATTACTCTCTGCCATGTGTGTCCTACGTGGCCAACCCGAAAACGATGTGGAAAAGCAAAAAAATGTCTTCAAATAATTTTAAAAAAAATTACACTTGTCGCTTTTTTTATTTGGTATGACATGACTGACTAATGAAATCTGTTAACTTGGTGGATGGAAAACTGGTTCAAGGAATGAAACGTAATTATAGTTTACCACGAGGACCTCTCATGAACTTTTTGTACAAAAATGAGTGATTTGTAATTTAGGCCAACACCAGGGACCAACGATGCATTTTTCCCTTGTAATTATTTGATGGTAATCAAATCAATCAAATCACATTGATTGATTATCATATTTATCTACCCAAACTCTCCAATAAATAGGAGTCTAATGTATTGAGAAAACATCAAGCAATAAGAGTATAATGTAGCCTTAGGGCTTTATCATGTGGATGTAGGTTGTAGACTGAATCAAGTAAAATCTCTTCTCTCCGTTTTATTATTTCCCCTGTTATCTTTATTTTCCCATGTGTTTATCTTTTCTTTCATGGTATCAGAGCAATAGGCTAACGCCAATGTTCAATCCAATTGTCCTGTGAATTTTTCATTTTCTTTTAGCTCTGTATGTTCTTTTATCTATATGTTTTTTATCCAAAATTGTCCTATGTAATTTTCTTTTTATTTTTGTTATATTATTCTTCCTGCCTTTTCATGCTTGTCATCTCTATCTTAGATCCTTCGTTTTTTGTTTTTCACTATCACTGTTTTCTTTATTTCCTTATGCTTCTTTTTTTCTCTCATGGTTTTGTCTATGATTTTCCCATTATATCATACTGCAAGGCAATATGCTTTATTTTCTATTTCTTTATCTTTTCTTTCTTGGCTTTGTCTATGATTTTACCCATTATATCATACGGTAAGGCAATATGAAAGAGTCTGTTATTTTCTTTTCTTTTGAGAATCTTTGACAATACCGTAAGATTCTTTTGTTGTGAACAAACATCTAGAATTTGCAATCGCAGATCGTTCACTTTCTTTTATTCTTAGTTTTGTTTCTCTGAATTTCCTCATGCTTGTGAAATACTTCTACCTTGTATTCCCAGTTACGATCGGTGGGAAAAAAAAAAAAAAAAAAACGAGAGAGAAGAAGAAGATTTGGGTTATACCCAACTAAGAAGAAGAAGAAGAAGATTTGGGTTATACCCGACCCAGAAAAAGAAGAAAATTTGGGTTATACCCGACCTAGAAGAAGATAGAAGAAACTTTTTTTTTTTTTAAAAAAAGAGCTAACTGTGGGTTGAAATAGGCATAGGTTTTAGATACTACCTCAAATGCCAAAAGGTGAGCAACTTGGCCTTTTTTAATTCTTATTTTCTTCTTCGTCTTCTTCCCTTTTTTTTTTTATTAAGGCTACTTGGTCGGGTATAACTCAAAATCTTATTTTTCTTCTTCTTCTTCTTCCTTTCTTTTTTGTTAGTGGAATCGGACACTGTACACGGCCGAGACGGTAGCTTGATAAAGGTGGATGGATCTGTGGGCAACTTGGCCTCTGTTGAAATTTTTTTTTTGTATTGTTTTTTTTTTCTTCTATCTTCTTTAGGGTCGGGTATAACTCAAATATTATTCTTCTTCTTATGAAGAATATATATATATATTAAAAGTGGTCAAATTGCCCACCTTTTGGCATTTGAGGTAGTACCTAAAACCCATGCCTGTTTCAGCCCACAGTTGGCTATTTTTTTTCTTAGCCCATAGATTACCCATTATGTGTTTGGCCTTTGAGATATTACCCTTAAACCTCGCTACCCAGGCCAATTTATCCCACAGTTGGCTCTTCTTTTCTTGGCCCATAGATGACCCATTATGTGTTTGGCCTTTAAGGTATTATCTAAAACCTCGCTACCTAGGCCCATTTAGCCCACAGTTGGCTTCTTTTTTTTTTTTTTTTGGCCAATCGTTAGCCATATTTTGAATATTCTTGGCATATTGTTGTTAAAGGCCTAACTCCAACCATCATTGTTGCCATCTCCAGCAAGTTTCCATTATTCGCCGCTGTTCGCCATCTTTAGAGAAAGAAGAAAATTCAAACTCAAGATTTTAGATTCTTCCACCTTGAGTTTACGAGGGAATGTTAGAGAATATATTCTCCATATATTAGAGGATTTGATTTCAGAGAGTTATTGTAATTATTTGATGGTAATCAAATCAATCAAATCACATTGATTGATCATTACCATACTTATCTACCCAAACTCTCCTATAAATAGGAGTCTAATGTATTGAGAAAGAATAATGATTCAATGCCACCTAAATATACAACTTTTCACCACCTTGCCTATGTGGCAAGGTGGTCCCCCACTACTTTTTGAGTTTTTTTATTTTTTAAAAATAAATTAAAGTAGAGGACCACCTTGCCACATAGATAAGGTGGTGGAAAGTTATATATTTAGGTGGTAGTGAATCATTACTCATTGAGAAAACATCAAGAAATAAGAGTATAATATAGCCTTAGAGCTTAATTCTGTGGATGTAGGTCATATACCGAACCACATAAAAAATTTTCTCTCAATTTTATTATTTATGCTATTATCTTAATATTTCTCTATGTTTATATTTTCTTTCAAATTAGAGTACTATACACATTACTCATATTTTTTTATGAGTGCATAAAACATATTGAGAGTGATCGTTACTTCGTTTGACATAATTTTCAATAAGGTAGCTAGCTAACACTAATAGTTTATTTCCTTCCAAGATCAACTTGTCGATGTATTCATCAAATCACTTCCACTTGGCGCAATTTTATGATCTTATTTCTGACTTCATCATTTAGTGTTAGACAATCATGCAGATTAATTGTATGCAAAATGATGCGAAGACAATCTTACAATATTATTATAATATTCACATAACATCATAATAACATTTATTATTTAAATTACTGTAGATTGTGTGTTAATTATCATAAACTATTAGTTTCATATTTCGCTTGTCTCATTTAACCATAAATAGCATTCTAATAATTTGAAGTTTTCTTTTTTTTAAGCAATTTTTTGAAGTCTTTGTACTATCACGAATTCACTATTGTCGGAATGATTATTATTTTATAATAATTTGACGTCTTATTATAATAATTTTATAATAAGGTACTTGTTGCCTTTTCCGACCGGGTACTCTATTTGAAATTTTTTTAATATTCCTGTTTGCCGAGCCAAAATAGTACCCTGTCGGAAGTGTTTTTTTTACTCTATTTGAATTTTTTTTAATATTCTTGTTTGCCGAGCCAAAATAGTACCCTGTCGGAAGTGTAAATAGTACCCTGTCGGAAGTTTTTTTTACTCTCTATTTGAATTTTTTTTAATGTTCTTGTTTGCCGAGCCAAAATAGTACCCTGTCGGAAGTGTTTTTTAATATTCCTGTTTGCCGAGCCCGCCATGATCATGGATGCCCACCTCTGGGCTCCGGTACTAGATTTATTAATGTATTAATGTAAATAATGTGGGTTATGTCCCGTCAGTGTTAATAATAAAATGAGAATATATGTCATTTTTAATAGAAAAAATATAAATATATAAAACTAAAAAATTAAAGAAATTAAAAACTTATAAAATTATTATAATTTATTTTTTTTTAAAAAGAAAGGGGTGCAGCCACTTTCCTTGTATGATGTTATTTATATATTTTTATTAAGAGCGACACGTGTCGTCATTTTAGTGGCGGTGACGTGACACATTAACAGAATCTATCAAGTGTTTTGACGGAATTTGACTGTACGGAATAAATTATTTTTTTGGTATACCTCAGAAACGTGTGAATTCATTTTAATACCACAATGGACTAATTGTAATTTGTAAATGAGGTAAACCACATAAACTGATTTTGTATTTTTCTCTTAATGGATTACGAATCGGATGCCACATAAGTATTGTGAAAAAGCTTTGGCCGAGCCCGCCATTGGATATCGTATTTAAATTTCTTTTTGGGATTTTATATATAGTGTTTAATTTTTGAATTTTACGAATAAGGTTTAAATTAATTGATATGATGTGATCATCAAGATCTATAGTTGTTTCTTGATCGTGAGATTAAAAATCATTTTAGTGAGATCCATGACTTAATTTCAATGAGTACTCTTTCAAAGACCTCATTGTGACTTAATTTTCTCAATAACTTAATAATTGTGAGAGACTCTCGATGAGATCTAGCTCAATGTCAGAGCAAGGAATTCACCTATTCGAGTAGGTGGGCTCTATCAAAGACCTCTCATAATCCCTTATAATACGAATAGGAAAATGTAAGGAACCCATCCTATAAAGAGGGCACATGTGAAGGGTTGGATTCCACCGTTGCAGTATAAAAGATTAAAAAATTCCTTAGCCAACCTCTTGACACAAGATTTGCCTCATGATATGAGTAAATTAAGCAGAATGGTCGGTGGAATAGTTTCATCAGCCACATGCATGCATTCGTCGATCAATCAATCAAACTAGCCAAGGATCAATGTAAATCAGCATCCACTGCTACCCCCACACAATGTAAGTCCACGTTAATTTCACTTCAAGAAAATCTGTGTATGTTCTCATTATTAATTATGATGGGAGTCTTAATTAAGCCTCACATTGATTCCGGTAATATAGATATATTAGCATAATTGTTTAATTCACATGTTTGGAACATAGGACGCAGAATCCAATTCTTATATATTCTCACTGCTTCAATCATGGCTTCCAGACTATGTCATCCACAACTACCCATTTGCAAAAGCCTATAGTTAAATCTGACGACACGTATTCATATTAATAAAAAAATATAAATTTATTAAAAAATAAATAAATATATATTTTTTTTGTTTTTGTTTTTTAAAAAATAAGTTTATTTATTTATTTTTTAATATTTTTTTTTATTAAGATAGACACGTGTCGTTATCTTATTGGCGACACGTGGTGCTGACGTGACATTTGATAGAATCTGTAAAAAATTTTAATTTAATTTGACTCTAGAGATCGAATTATAATTATTGATAACTACAAGGACCTTCCATGAACTTTTTAAACAATAAAGAGTAAAAAATAATTATGGCATACCACAGGGACCAACGATATAATTATCCATTCATTTATTTAGGCTTCTACATATTAGCCGTTTTGGATAAACATTCAAAATGGCTAAGCCTTTTGGTGTCTTATTTCTTATTTCATGTATCCTTAACAGTTAACGGCACGCAATTTAATAATAATAATAAACAACGAGGCCTTAGGCTTTTATTAGCCATATTGGATAAAAATTCAAAATGGCACAAGCCAATGCGGATGTTCTAACATCAACTACCTTTTTGGTGTCTTATTTCTTGTTTCATGCATCTCTTAACAGCACGCGTGCAACTTGTTCATGTTCATTATATATATATATAAAATATATTCCTGGAATATTATGTATAGAACCTTTGAGAATAGTCTAATTAACCTAGCTCTGTCACTGGTTTGGCTCCATGATGTTGTCTTTACATGCGACTACCGAATTCTTCCACTCGATCGACCCTGTTCCCTTGACTCATAGCTTAAAAAAAAAAAAAAAAAAAAAAAAAAAAAAAAAGAAAAAGAAGAAGAAGAAGAAGAAGAAGAAGAAGAAGAAGAGAGCCCTAAATATTAGGGAATGAAAATTGTGAATGCCTTTTGTCTCTCTAAGTGTAGGAGTTTCAACGCTTCGTAGCCTATGAATTCTTTCTCTGTGACAATTTTGTATTTGTCTGTTCATTTTTATGCGTGGGGGATAGTCTTTAACAATAGAATCAAATAAAAAACTTAATTAGTAATTTTGCATCCCATAAAATGAGAAGAATGGATCTTAACAAAAATTATAATATAAAAATTTAAATAAATATTAATTGATTAATTTCTTAATATAAGAAAATGTCTTACTTTTTGAGATTTTATTGGCCCAATCACTTATTTGTTAAGGAGAAACTAATCCAATTCGGAGTTGTTGATGTTTATACCGATCAATCATAGAAGAAAAATTCTGATTCATTCCGATTAAGCTTCTTTCTTATTAATTATCTAGAAGTTCTTCTCAGATACAAGGAAATGAATAAGTTCCAATGCCAAAGATCGTAGTTCTCGATCGAGCAATCAAAAAGATTCCGGAGCATCCTCACCACTCACTCCTTGCTGGCGGAGAGAAAACAAAGCAAGGGGAATTCTTTGTTGGGGGAAATCCTTTGATTGCGTATTGAATATAGATCCAAGTCTTTCTTGTTCCACTAGCTAGGACCAAATTCTCACATGTCCGTCGAACACTACCCTTAAAAAGGTTTTGATGGAGCTTAACCGCTCTTCCTGCAATTCTTCCTTTTAATTGGAACAGCACGGAACTAGACTAAGGAAGTCATCTAATGTGCCCTTTTATTAATAAAAGAGTTTGATTGCTTCACTCGCTCTTCTTTCAAGTGGTACCTCTCTTCCTCCGTCATCAATTATTACTTTTAGCCTCAAAATTTATCAAGTCGGCCTGAGTGCATCTAGACTTGCTGGTATGGGAGGCTTAATTAAAAAGGAAATTGGCCATTTGGTGTTGGACCTGTGGAAGATGCCCTTGAATTCTTAAGGAACAATATTAATGTGACATTTGGCTGAGGTAATCTTTTAGGATTCTAGTGAATATTTTTTTTTTTAAATTACCATCCCGGTATCTGGATTCCACCAACCTCCTTTTGCTGAGGATGTGGATTCTCTTGTGGGGATGAGAAAATCCACATTTTCTTCACCCTAAAAGGCAAGTTTTTCTTTTACACGGATAAAAATATTCATATATTTTTTTAAGGAATGAAATTTCTTATAAACCGGCCAGTATATAAGAAATTTCATACAAACCACATGTAAGAGTGACATATGTTCTTTAAATATGTGAAAAATATATATATATATTTTTTTTACTAATGTTATTAAGAAAACATGTGAGAACCACGTGCTATTAAAACAACATGTACTTCTCACATATCAATCTTACATATGATTTATATAAAATTTTCTATTCGGTTTATAAATTATTTTTGTCATTTTTTTAGTAAGTGAACTAAACATCTTTGTACTTCCTAGGTTTTCTCAATCTCCAAGCTAGCCTTTAAAAAACTCTATCCCTATGTCAACTAAAAAAATCCATACGGACAAAAATGCCCATATTTTACCATTATTTGAATCGTACTCTTAGTCAGTTAATTTCGTAATATTATTTTTTTAATCTTATTTTTGTTGCTTCTTTAAACATTTATCATCTCATATTAAGTATATGAGAATATAGTGCGACTGACTTGTTCTTAAAATTTGTTGTTTTTGGAAAATGTAAAACTAATTCTTAATTAATTTGTCAATTTTGTATTTGAAAATAGTGAATGCATGTTTTTATAAAAAGACTAAAACGTAATTGTATGTGGCTTAATTAGATAAATTGAAAATGAAATAAAACCAATTCTATTTTAGAATTAATTGATTTGTTTTTATAACCAATTCTATGATTCGTGGAACACCTCCTTAGTTTAACATAAAATAGTGCTAGTCTCTCGGCGCAGCTCAAGAAATTCAAAAGTCAAACACCTCCATTCTGTCCAGTCAAATAGGTTGCTAAAGAATATTCCAAGTGCACGGGTGATTCAAAAAAAAAAATAAAATAAAATAAAATGTTGACGTTTGGGAGTGGTATTATATTGTATTATGTTTGAAAATGTTGTTTGGACGGGATTTTAAAGTTAAAATTTTACTTGGGTTTTATCCGATCTGCTTTATAACCTGTTTTTAATCTAACTCAAAAGAATTTGACCAAATTAAAAAATAAAAAAAAGGAAAAATTAAAAGTTAAAAAAAATAAAAACCTAGGAGTGGTCCAGCCACCCCTAGACACCACCTACAGACGCCCAGGGGTGGCAGAGCCACCCTTGACCAATATTCGAGGGTAGCTTAACCAGCCTCAAAAGAGCAGCTAGGGGGTGGCCAAGCCAACTCCAAGCGATTTCGGGGGTGCTAGCGCCACCCCTAGCAGCGGCCACCCCCAAATAGTTGCTAGGAGTGGTTCTTTGAACTACCCCAATTTTTTTTTTTGTAATCAGTTTTTTAGTTTTTAATAATAATGAAAAAATAATTTTGGGGTAATTATTTTTTTCCCTTCATAAACTACCGGCCATTGTTAATATGCCACTACGAACTGACACTTCGACCAAAATAGAGCATGCAACTACTATTTTTGTACCTTAACCCCAATTCTTTCAGGGAATCTCGTTAAATTGGACCGAATATTCGATTTTTAGACGTTAAATTTTGTTTAAAGACAGAAATACCTTCAAACAGTAATTTAATAAAAAAAGGAAAAATAGAGGGAATGGCTAATGGTATTTCTATCTTTTATTTTGTTTTTTGTTTTTTTTTAATTGTTTAATTTTAAGGTATTATATGTAAATTTGAAACTTGAGTAAGAGTATTTGAATCTTTTCACGAATTTGACTGACGAAAAGAAGTAAAGGTACAAAAATGATAGTTACATACTCTCTTTTGGTCGAGATGTCAGTTTGTGGTAGCATGTTAACAATGGCCGGTAGTTCATGAAGGAAAAATGTAATTACCCCAATAATTTTATATATATATTTTTCAATTATATGCAATTTAATTCATGCTCTTAAACATCTTTTTCAAATTTTGTTTCAGATTCTTAAATCATTCAAATATAATTTTAAAACTTAAATTTTTTTGATATTTATAATTTTAAATATAATAATAATAATAATAATAAAAACACCAAAACAAAACAAAAACAAACAAACAAACGCAAACGTCGAGGGAGGTGTTTGACAAGCAGTATTTTATGTTAAACCAATGAGGTGTTCCCCGAATCATAGGATAGGACCAATTGGTTACAAAAACATGGGAAAACTATTGCATGCCACGGGAATAACAAACACCACCTACAATCAACGACAGCAAGTCAACGCCTGAAATCTATCTCTCACTCTCATTTTCTTTTACACTTTCGGGTGGCGAATCGATCTCGATCTATTCTCTTCTACATTCTATTTTTCATTTTTTTTTTAATTTTTTTTTTTTTTGGGTTGTCGACATCTTGAATGTCAACTTTCTCTCTCTAAATGATTGAAATCAAGCTAATCAACAATGACCGGCGCAAAAACAACGCCAGCCGAAAAGTCAAGGATTAAAAAGATAATTAAGTTGGTTAATCTGTAATATTAACAAAAATATCTTAGTGGAATATGTTATTTAAGCATTCTTTCAGTATTCTCGTATTAGTTTTACTTGATGTAACATATTCAATTTATTTTTAAATCAATTTTAATTAGAAAATAAATAAAAGTAAATTAAGTCTGTCATGTCAACCGAGAAAGCTGAAAAAAAAAATATTAAATAGCATTTTTCTTATTTTAATTTACATCATGTCCTGGCCCTTTTTTAAAAAAAAAGAAAAAAAAGAAAAAAAAAAAAAGAGAGAAAAGAATAAAAAAATTAGTTGACATATATTTAAACATCATCTCTGTGTGCGTGTGTGGATGAATAGCAATCTGTCTCTCCCATATAGAGTTACATATTTATGGAAGAAAGTTACGAAGAAAGTTGTTCAAGAAAGACCGTACGTGCATTAATTGTTTTTCAAGAAATCCATGACAATCAACTTAATTGAAGAATTAAGCTACGATGAAGGCTCTTCTCTTTTCTGTTTTCGGTGATAGTGAGGAATCCTCGTTAACTGCATATATATATATATATATATACACTAATACTAACATACCAGGATCCAAGCTTTGTCACTTTCTATTAGGGTATATATTATCCCACCATCATTTTAATTGACCGGTAAATCCAGTCAATTAAGAGATAATTAGCTACTAGATGATCACTTTTTCCTGCTGTCTTATAAACATTTGAGACCATTAACATTTCATGTAATACATTTAAAATCTCAGATTTTGATAGTCCATCAATGTTCCATTCATATAAAGCGCTAGGTGTATAAACAACTCTAATTCTCACTACAAAAAAAAAAAAAAACGTATTTCTAGACAGTTTTAAACCGTCAAGAACAGGTAAAAAACCGTTAGGAATTAATTCCTGAAGATTTATTCTGGACGGTTTGAAACAGTCTGAAATATAGCGTCGGGAAAATAAATTCTAAACGGTTTGGGCAAAATCATCAGGAATTCTAGACAGTTTTGACAAACCGTCCAGAATTAATAATTTCTTTATCATTATTTTTAAATCCATGCGATTTGTTACTTTATATATATATATATATCATTAATAATATAATGATATTATTTTCATTTTTCGTCAACGGTGACGCCGAGCTTCTTAACGATCTTGACGTCACGAAGGTCCACGAGATCGGGCTTGGCCGGGTCGACGACGGAGAGGACGGCGTCAACGGCCAGCGGAGCAAGGAGAGTGGAGTATTGACTAACAACCTTGCTGTTGAGGGAGGTGCTGACAGACTTGACGAGAGAGTCACGGTAAAACAGCTCGACGACGATGGCCATGGCCGTGAGGACCTCAACGGCCTTGGTGGCTGCCTTGTGGAGGTGTTGTCGCCGACGGCAGAGTCATGGGACTTGCAGAGCTCAATGAGCATCTTGGCGGCCGGCAAGAGGACCTCCATCTTGTTGTCCAAATGGGGGTTTGAAATAATTCATATTCGCCTCAACTTTGGGGGAAAGATGGAGGGGTTGGGGAGAGTCAAAATAGTTATATAATATTGAAGAATTGTTTATAAAAAAAACTATTATTGTAGTAGCATGAAGGCGCCAGGTTACGGATCCATGTGCGTTTCTCAAAATCTACTGAAGTCGTCGATAGCGAAAATTCAATAGCCATAATCATTTCACAAGTTTTGAAAACCCAGCCTGTAACATTTACAGATGGTTTCTCCCAAACTGTTTGTAAATGTTACAGACGATTTGACCCAAACCATCGTGATTTCTTTTTCTTACTAACGGTTTTCAGAAAACCGTTAAGAATTCGCCCTTTTTTGCTAGTATTTTATGGACGATTTGATTAAACCATCCATAAAATTCCTAACGATTTGAACCAAAGTGTTTGGAAATGTAAATTTCAGGGCAATTTGGTCCAAATCGTCTATAAACTTATAGACTATTTGAATAACATTTCCAGACGGTTCGGTTCAAACCGTTTGAAATTTTATGAACGGTTGAATCAAACCGTCCATATTAAATTTTGTATGGACGGTTCTAAAAAAACCGTCAATAATTCAACTTTTTTTTTTTTTGGTAGTGTCCTCATTCTCATCCTTCAAATTGTACATTTGGGGGTGTGGGTCTAGGATACCAATTTCGAGTTGTAGACGAAACATTTTTGTATCTTTCGTAATTATTTCTAATATTTCAGCCTTCTCTACTAGGATTTCCTCTCATAACTTTGTTTATCTCTATTATTTTGAACTGTGATTGTAGCTTGTTAACGTAAAATTCTAGATCATTTTCTTCTGGTTCGTTTTCATAACAAACGTCATTATTCCTTTCTAATGTAGAAATTGCTTTAGTAGGTCCTTTTGAAGATGATGCAATTTTGGTAATACTGAGCTTTTCTATTCTTTTGGAAATTTCATCTAATAAGTCGTTATTATCTTTTTTTAGAGAGAATTGTAAATGAGAGGGAATTTTGTGTGGTGTAAAAAAAAGGTTTTTCTTTATTATTGTCTATATTTTTAATAATAGCAAGATTTATTTGTTGTTCTATTTGATCTAATTTTTCACCAATAACTTAAGTAAGTATAATTATTCTGTTGTATTATATTTTTTGAAATTTTTGTTTTCGTCACTAAGACCGACTCTTTAATAGGAGAGGCAATAACTTGTGTAATCTTGTGAGTTATTAAAATTGATTCATAAGGAGGGTATTTTTCATGCATAACTTCATTATTTTATTTTTTGATCCAATTTTTTGTGGTTCTATGAATTGTATTTTGATTTTTTTATATGTTCTTTCAATCCAAGGGAAAAAATATATATTTGCTTTTACTTATGTCATATAATTGTAAGTACCATTAATATTGGATCTAATATGAGCTTGTTCTTGTTGTGAAAAAATTTAAAAAAGCAAAATTTTTTTTTATTCATATTCTGGTAACATAAAATCTTTTTTTAACTCTTCTTTATTGATTTCAAAATTTTTAGAAATCATATATATTTGTGAATCTTCTTTAGGATTTTCAAAATAACTCATATGTTCTATTTGGGATTGTGTTGGTGAGGAAGGATTATTATCGTCAACGAGTGAGGCGGATGCTGCAGAGTAAAAAGGTGTATCAATTACTTTTCCTTTATTGATTCATTCTAATTGAGTATCAATTATTTTTCCTTTATTGATTCATTCGAAATGAGTTTCTAATTTGTTAAGACTATGCCTAGGGGGAGAAATACTGCTTTCCATCGTGGGATAAAAATTTGAGGAAGAGGATTCTGATACTTGGGAAAATGATCTTCGGAAAGGCTGGAATGATATTCCTATAGTTCCATATGTTTTTTGTGTAATATAACTTAGATCGCTACTAGCATTATTTTCAACTTTTGGTTTTGGAACTAAATTTTCTAATAACCATTGGTTAGCTAACCGAATGTCTTTCCAATTTATCTATTTAGGTATCTGAATACTAGAATTTCGTGTACTTGTTTGTAATAATAAGGTTTGTCCTTTTGGGCTCTCAACTAATGCTTGTGGCTCTAAGGTTGTTTTCATCAATTTATAATATACCCTATAAACTAATGTTAAACAATTTAATTCTAAAGCATGTAATAATGTTGGATCATATAATGATAAGGAATAATTTGGATGACAATTAAAATAAATGGGTCCTTCATATAAAGATGACTTTACCATTCTTAATAAAGAATCCTGAAAGTCAATATGTCTTCTATCACGTAAACATAATAAAACACTTCTATTCAATCCTTGTCTAGTTAAAGGTTTTACGGCAACTTGTACTAATTAATCCAATATATATAAAAGAATATTTTTGTCCATGTTTTTCCATAGATTCATTGCTAAACAGTTTTACTGTCTCACACTCATTATTCAAAGATATGGTTTTTTTCTATTGTTTTAATTGCATAGTCTCACAAAAATGATAGATTTAAAAATGTTGATTGTTTGTATATTTACTTAGTAGGAATATTTGGGATATTCGATTATTGTAGATTTATTTCTACATTCAGTATACTTATTTCTTCATTATTTACAGTATCATTCTGGGTGGACATATGAGAACTATAGGAAGTACTCCTAAAAAGAGAATTCATGGTTTGTCATAAAAGATTATGCTTGCTTAACCTAGACAAATACATACATTCATATTGGAACACTGCCAGGACTACCCTAAGACACTCACCTGGCTTAAAAAAAGGCTAACCAACGATCTTATGCTTACCAACACGAGATATCTGAAATTTGTTTTGAATAAGCTAAACAAAACCAATATGCCAACTATGAGTCCATTTTGAAGTAACTTGGCTTTGATACCATAAAAGACCTAGGGATACTAGAATGAACATAGTATTATAATGGAAGGTGTAGAAACTATTGTTGCCGATCAGAATAATAATACAATAAAAATAAAAATTCTATCAATAGTTTTATGTATTTCAAACTTTTAAGATGATCTTCTAAATCAAATTTTTTTAGTCTGGGTTGACTGTAAAAGTGCAAAAGATGTATTATTTAAAAATGTTAAAAATATTGCACCAAAACAAATTTTGGCTAGATGGCAAGCAATTCTAACCTCTTTTGTTTTTGAAATCGAGTATATTAAAGGTGAATTAAATTGTATTCATGATTTCTTAATCAGTATTAGCATAATTATTATGTTGTATTATATTTTCGGAATTTTTGTTTTTTCGTCACTAAGACTGGCTCTTTTAATAGGAGAGGCAATAACTTGTGTACCCTTGTGAGTTATTACAACTGATTCATAAGGAGGGTATTCTTCATGCATAACTTCATTATATTCCTTTTTTTTATCCATTTTTTTTTTTGGTTCTATGAAGTGATGATTTTTTTATATGTTCTTTCAAACCAAGGGAAAAAATATGTATTTGCTTTTACTTCTATCATATAATTGTACCATTAATGCTGGATCTAATATGAGCTTTGACCGTGTGATTAATATAATTCCAAATTAAGTAATTAGCATTGGAATCAACAGCGTGTTTCTTATAATAACAAATTAAGTGACATAACAATGTTAGATCATATGATCATACGGCACAATGTTAAATCATATGATTATATGATATAAATTATAATGATAATATTTAGATCATATGGCTATATGATCATAAGTATTATCATTAAAATTTAGATCATATAATAATATGATCTAACGTTGTGCCATATGATCATCAGATCAAAATATTATCATTAGATGCTTAGAATCATATAATCATATGATCTAAGTATACTTATGAATCTTTATTTCATTTTTTCAAAAAAAAAAAATGCCATATAATTAATCATATAATGTCACATAAGTATATATAGAGTTAACTAGTGTATATTTATACAATGATTAAGCATCTAGATAATTAGATACAATGATTAGGTATATAATTAGCATAAATACTAATATCTTATAGTTAAGATATTACGATCATTGTCATGTACTGTGCAAGTACTATTTACAGAGTTAACTAGTGTATATTAATTATAGTTAAATAAATAGCTAATTAGTTAATATATATATATAGTAACTAATTAGTTAAGTTGTGTATTTTAACCGTTATTAATTAATTAGTTTATTAGTTTCGTGTGTGTGTATATATAATGTAGTTAAATGGTTATTGGTAATTACAAATTAGGTATATATATACACCTAAAGTTATTGGACCGCGCGCGCGTCCAATATAATACTTGATGGTTTTGGACTAAACAAAACTATTTGCTTTTTTCATACATGTTATGATGTTACATTTACGTCACATTTACGTATGCAGGTAATGCCACTTCTCTCTCTCTCCCGCACATGCGCATGCAAGAGATCCTAAAACTTAGCGTACGCACTCGCTGACGCGGGCATGACGCGATCATATAAAATGGGGGAAGATGGAGTGTTATTTTCAGATTCCAATGAATTAGTTAATATAATAATTAGTTATATATTAAGCGGGGTAGACTGGCTAGCTTGTTGTATATATACAGTACTTCATGGTCCCCCCATTTCCTGGAACCTCCATAATTAAGCCTCAACGAAGACGACGACGACGACGGCTAATCCAATCATGTTAGCATCACAGCCAAGTTCCTTTTCAAGCATTGCCTACTGGCCTAATTTACAGGATACCATAACGCACCAGCATAATAACTATCACATCTACACACAGACTAATGAAGCGTCAGAGTCGCTTGTTGATCATTGCCCTCCATTCCAGCTCGATCACTTCACGCCATCCACCTCAATCAGCAGCAACCCCACGACGGTCCAGAAGCTTTGCCACAATGCTAGGGAGCGTACTCGTCGTAGAAGGATTAATGTTTTGTTCTCCACTCTGCGTTCAGTACTTCCTGCCGCTGATGACCCAATGGTACTAATTATATTAATCTTTCTAGCTTCCATTTTGTTGAACTTTTTCTTCTGCATGGTTTTCTCTTGAGATCGATCGACCTTTCAATCTTGCCAATACGTCGGTTTAGGTTCTTACGTTACATATAATTACCTTTGATATTATCAACAACAACATTGGTCGTCGTCGATAACTTTATTTGACGGGGCAATTATAACGACTTTTAGACTTTTAGAGACGACCAAAAAGCCGAATTTCTTGTAGTGATGCATACGCCTTTTCTAAGCATATTTAATTAGTCGTAGTCTTTCTTGTTTCTAATGGGTAAATTACGTACGTACAGTTGATGTTTAGCATAGGGGCTTACAATAGAATTTGGATTTTCATAACAATGGTACATGTTACAGAAAAAATTAAGTATTCCGGCGACAGTTTCAGGCGTGGTCAAATACATACCAGAACTACAAGAGCAAGTGGAGGGACTGATTCAAAAGAAGGAAGAGCTTGTTTCAAGGATTTCTAGGCAAGAACAACAAACTCGTCATGAAAATCCAAGGCAACAACTTCAAGCTCAGAGATCTTCATCTGCAGTTGCGGCAAGCTGGCTTAATGATAGAGAAGTTATGATTCAGATATCCACATATAAGAGTCCATTATCTGAAATCTTGCTTAATTTAGAGGAGGATGGGTTTCAACTACTAAATGCTTCTTCCTTCGAGTCCTTTGGAGGAAGGGTCTTTCATAATTTACACCTTCAGGTATGTTTTGTACATGTGTTGTCTTAAGAAGATCGAGATCTGTGCATTGTTTTTGTGTAAATAACTCATCCTTAATCTATTCTTTCCTGGAGTATTCAAATATAAATAAATATAGAACTAATATATATTGAGAATAAGAGCTATGTTTAACTTACATTTTAATCTCATGCATTCATTTTTTACACTAAGAAATTATTTTGATATATTTTTTTTCTTGGTCTATTTTGGATTCTACAGCTGGAAAGGATTGATAAACTGGAGCATGCATATGATCAGGTTTTGAGTGACAAGCTCTTGTTGTATGAAAAGGGCGGAGCAATCTAATTACGAAAATATTGGGTCTATATATTTAATTTAGTATTGACAAAAGCAGGTATTTATATATATATATATATGTTCTTAATAAGGTGACTGTTCTATATTCGAGATTCCTTATAATAATGTTGTTCGAATTGTATGGAATAAATTAATTCAGAAGCTTTACAGAAAAGAGGGTTACGAGCCAGGCTTACGAGACTGTCCAAAGTATTAAAAAAAGTGGGCTTCGCAACACTCACTCCTGTCATGTGATTCAAGGTCCCAATTTAAAGAAAAATCCACTGTTATATGGGAAGAAGCACTTGTGCAAAAAAAAGGTGCAATAATGTCAATTGATGCTCATGTTGCACGACTAATTATTTGACCTTTATGATTAAAAAGAAAAATTTACTTGACTTTTATTAATCGAGCCGAGCTGTTGACGAATTCAACTCAACTCGGTCTGGATAAACTTGATTCGGTTTCGGTTCGATTAATAAATTTGCTCGAATATCAAACGATACATATTCGTATAAACTCAGCTCAACTCATGTAATGTTCGTGAATATGGCTCGTACAAGTTCAGCCCAAATCGTTGGCTTATTAGTAGATATTACGGGAAAAGTACGCATATCTTCTTCAACTACTACCCCATTTACAATGTCCACCTCCCAAAAAAAAAAATACCAATTGTGTCTGTTAGAAATATAAACATACATTGCGGAATAAATTATTCGATACCTTTGATGTACCGAAACAAAATTAATCTTACGTAGTTGTTCCATGTGCTTTGTTTTTGAATTCTTCTCTCGGTGATAGAGCATACTACTAGAGCAATACTCATACTATCCACAGTCTACATGCCTTCTACAGATTCAGAAAGTGATAGAAACACATACTGCCATTTGTATATCCTAGAGACATTTTTCTGTCTCATATGCTAGTTATATATCTTAAGCAACTAATGCATATTGTTTATATACAATTCTTTTTGTATATAACCGTTCAACCGCATTTGGAGTAATGCCAAGCATCACCTCCTTTGGTATATCAACATGTCTTTGGGGGAAATGAGAGAAAACAGTTTTGGCTGCCCACTTTGTGCGCCAATAACTACTACATCTCCCACTAGCTCTCACACAATAGGCACAACAATACAACTATGCATGCATCTCTCTATTTGTTTTCAATCGTGTTCATACTGGCAAATAGACTGTACGACCATCGAGCACACCTGCAAGAAAAGTTGTGAGCACTATACCAAATCTTGTAAGGACCAGAATAGAACATCCTTATTAGTGTCTCATTATACCCCAACTCAATTGATCACATCAGATTAAGTATCTCTAATCCCTCTCAAGGCTAATACCTCAGAGCAATGCTTAACCTCCACAAAATATTATGTACCCATAGTTATGTCACAACCTCTAAGAAGCAACATAACTTGCTAGCAGTGAATACAAACATAAGACCAATGTGTTACAAAATAGTCTTCCCTTTGCCCTCATGTTGGTCAATTTTAGTTCAGCCACTTTCCCATCAATGCTCCTTTAGACCGCATCATTCATGGTCATAGGTAACATACCAAAGTAGCAAACACTAAAACCTCAACATTCTGACATAGTCAAAAGGTCTCATAGGGCATAAATAAGATAATTAATAATGACCTATGTGACTCACACGGTGAGGAAACAGAGATCGATCAACTCACCTCAGTCATTTGTCGCATAAGCACATGTAGTATGAAATACATGCTACGATGGAGTTCTCTTTCCAAAAAAAGAGCATATGTCTAAACTCAATATACTGTACAGATTTTGATCTAGTCACTATTCAAGCATCTAACCCAAATCCTCCATTTGCTCGCCACCTCAAGCGCCAAATTAAGGTCTTGCATCTAGCTAATCTCAGGCTACATGGATTGTGGGATATCCATGTGCGGTCCTAACTCATTATGGACCTCATCTTAGTACCAACTAAGGCGACATATCTATAAATGTGTCACATCTTCGCTTTAAGTAAAATAATGAAAGTTTCAAATATTAACTTTGCTTGCTATAGTAGCGCCAAAGGACACAATGTCTCATCTCTACCTACTACCATAATGTTAGAGGCGATTGCTCGTGTGAGTAAGCCAACCTTAAGCCTATTGACATACATTTTCACCATGATACCAAACACATGGTGGATAAGTGTGTGCTCTCCGAATGCTCATATTCATGCCACAATGACTATAGAATACACCATTATCATGTGCACGAGAACAATACCATCATTTAGGAGAGAAATCATCTCATATGGTCAACTACAAACAACAAAACAGTTAAGTGTTTTAGGACCATTTATTTCGATGCGCAACTTACACATATAGTGATTTTCAAAAAAATTTGT
The DNA here is from genome assembly GCA_028654335.1 of Alnus rubra. NCBI lineage: Eukaryota > Viridiplantae > Streptophyta > Magnoliopsida > Fagales > Betulaceae > Alnus > Alnus rubra. Next base: position 1,248,807 of record JAJPGS010000001.1, on the reverse strand, counting down.
GCTACTAAAATTCAAGAAATTCTTCTTTCATTCATAAAATGCCTTTTATATCTCAACAAATCACCATTAAGTGAACAAATCTATCGCGACTTATCATTTTCGGTCAAACTCATAAGATGACCTTAGGTTTTAGTCAGCAAATCCTATTGTGACTTTAAAACATTCTCAATGTGACTTTAAATTTTAGTCAGCATTCCCTATTGTGATTTCAAGCCATTAAAGGAATCACTTGTATTTAGTGGCAGCATGTGAAATAATCAACTTTTCAATTCATTTAGGGTAAGTGATCAGGACTGTGTTCCCTAAGAATAATCACAATAGTCTATAACCATTACCTGTAAAGGTTTGTCCAAATTGCATCACAAATTCGCTCCACTAAAACGAAAGGAAAAATTATCCTCTAATGATATCGAACTATTGACTCCTATGAGCAAAAAACACAATGGAAACATGTAACACAAAATGGTACGAGTCATCTCAACTATCAAGTACAGAATATAGATTCTTTGGTATTCTCCGTCTCATTAATTGTCTGTGGATTTTGAATATAAGCTGCTAGAAACCATGACTCTAAAAAACACAGTTTCATAAAACTCATATTCCGAGCTATATTTTATACAACCATGGCCATTATCTTATAATTAAGGACAACTATTCTTTAACCGACAATTATCAATCCAAGATAGCCAGATCGTCTGCAACATTCACTCACTTAAGAGAATACTTTTCGAGGATTGTTGATTGCACTCAAAGAACCCATTCATTAATAATAGGGTATCTTTGAATAGATGGTTGTTATAGGCCGTGTGAAAATTCAGGAACTGCAATTTTTGCACTCTTTGTGCTTTGTGCCTCAAACATTACAAATACCGACCATCTAATTCTCTCTTGAGAATTACATAAGAGCTTCAAGATGTGTGACCGATGGTTATGCCAAGGCAACTCATTTAGTGCCATGAGATGGATCTATACACTTTTTCAATTCCACTTTACCAGCGTTAGATCAACAACTCCGGGCCAGATCACTTACGTGGAATAAATCTTATATTCTATACTAAACACTCCTATTTTGTGAATTCAATACATCTAGCGGAGCACATATACAAATTCTCTTCCTATCACTAAGTGATGAGAGAACAAATTTTATATCGCTACCACACTACTCATTAAGGATCTTATATTTTAGCAAAAAATTATGAGAGTCATTCCACTAGTTGCATACTTTCTAAATGCCTTCTACATATTCAAAAAATGATAAAAACACATATTTCCATTTGTATATCCCAGAGACATTTTTCTGTCTCAAATGTTAGTAATCTATGTTAAGCAACTGATGCATATTGTTTATATACAATTTTTTTTTGTATATAACCGTTCAACCACATTTGGAGTAATGCCAAGCATCACCTCCTTTGGTATATCATCATGTCTTTTGGGGAAATGAGAGAAAACAGTTTTGGCTGCCCACTTTGTGCACCAATAACTGCTATATTGTCAATGTCTCACCTAAACTACCAAAAAATGTCAATATCCTCCTAATGATAAACATATTTTTCATAAAATTATATAATAATAATAATAATAAGGGTTAAATATATTTTAGCCCCCCAAACTATTACATTTTCTCCAGATGGCCCCCCAAACTACCAATGCTTAGATTCTGGCCCCCCAAACTACCACTTTCTGATTTTTTTGGCCCCATCCGTCTATTTATGCCGTCAATTCTAACAGAAATTGGCCAAAAATCCGAAAATACCCCTCCCTTAACCGTGAGAATTTCAAAGTGTAGGAGGGGTATTTTCGAATTTCTATTTAAAATTGACGGCATAAATGGACGGATGAGGCCAAAAAATCAGAAAGTGGTAGTTTGGGAGACCAGAATCTAAGCATTGGTAGTTTGGGGGGCCATCCGGAGAAAGAGTGGTAGTTTGGGGGGTTAAAATATATTTATCCCTAATAATAATAAAAACTAAGGAAAAGAACACATACCCCTCCTAAAACTGCAACTTCATTGTCAATGCATCCCACAAACTACCAATTGTATCAATGTCTCCCTAAAGCCAACAAAAAGACAAAAATAACCTTAAAATATTTTCAATAAGATAAATAGATCCTTCTAAATTCAAAAAAAAAAAAAACAAAGTTTTAATAAAAACTTAAAAAACAATTTTTTTTTAAAATATTGAAAAAAAAGAGAAAAATGAAAATCCAATATGGTGGCCCAAACTAAAAATTATCTAAAAAAATAATGAAAAACCTTGGTTTTTATTTTTTATTTTTAAATTTTAAATTTTACTTTTTTTTGTTTGTTTTTATATAATTTTAAGATTTTTTTTAAAAAAATTTACGAAGGGTATTTTCGTCATTGTGAGGCACATTGACACAATTGGTACTTTGGGGGCACATTGATAATTAAGTGGTACTTTAAGGATGAAATTTGTACTTTTTCCATAAAAATAAAAACAAAAACGAAAATAGAGAAAGTGAGAAGGAATAGTGAGAAAAAAGGAAGAAAGGTGGTGACCTTGTGAAGGTTTTGGGAGATCAAGACCCCACTATGTCAGACCTTCGTTCTTATCTCTTAATCTTATAGTTTTATTGTCTTTCTCGAGGTTAGTTGTGTGTTTACTCGTTTTAAGGATTGTTAAGCATGGTTTAGGTACTAGGTTTTTTTTTTTTTTTTTTTGAAAAATAGATCAATTCTCATTAACTCAAGCAATTTGCTTAGTGGCTACAACACGTTGGATATCAGGAGGACACTCCCCTACCCATACTTGATCAATCTGTCTACATAAAGTACTTTTAGCCAACATGTGAGCAGCTGTGTTAGCCTCACGCTTTACAAAATGCACCCCATAAGGATGAACTACAGAAAAACAGTATCTAGTATCCTCAATAATATGTCCAATACTGCTCCAACACTGATTTCCCTTTTGCAAGGCCAACACCACCACTTGTGAATCCCCTTCAAAAATTACTTGTGGGAACCCCTGTTGTCTGCACAATGAGAGAGCATGCCACGCCCCTATGGCTTTAGCCAAAGATGGGTCACGAATGAAGGGAACAATCGCCATAGAAGCTGCCACCACCACCCCTTTCTCGTCACGAACTGAAAAATGAAAATGACTTCTAATATAAAGCAAGTGTGTGTGTGCACAATGTATTAACAAAATAATGCGGAAAATAAATAACACAAGATTTTTGTTAACGAAGTGGAAACTCAAGATGAGAAAAACCACTCCGAGGCAACCAAACCCAGGATATCTACTATTCAGAAGACAGGACTAGATACAAAGTAGTAACACTCACATACTCCTGATGCAGTGGTCGTACCTTGCTCTCTAACGTATAACCCAACACGAACGCCTCCCAACCAGGTCACCTACCTGAAAGAGTCTTCAATGGAATCCTTTACCTTAAGGTCAACCCTAAGATAGACTTCAGTTTAAGCGCAGCAACAGCACACACAGCAACGGCTTCAGAGAGAACAACTCAACTCAATAACCTCACAAAATAACTCTCTAAGCACTAGTGAAATTCAGTACCGAATTCTTCCTGTTCTCAAGCCTAGGGGCCTCTATTTATAGGCTGACAGCTCAAATGAGCGTCTGGCTTGATAAAACTGGGCGCCATCCAGACGGACAACTGTGCGACTGAAATTCAAAAAAAATTTCTGAAGATCTTTCTTGTTTGAGAGTCGCGTCCGGAGGGTGTTGCCCTGTCGTCCGGACGGTCGTACGTTCACTGCAAAATTTCCATATAGAGGCTTCACGCGTCCGGACCAAGAGGATGGGCATTCGGACGGTCAATCTGATGCACGCAATTTCCATATCTGATGCTCGTGCGTCTGAACCATGATGACTGGCGTCTGGATTTGAATTGCGATACTTGCCTTATGGATGAGCGCGTCCGAACGGGAATCCACGTCATCCGGACGGTTGCAGTAATCTTCACATATTTGATTTTGGAAAGAAAATCTGAAGCTTGGTCGAACACTGAGAGTCGTCCGGACGGGCTGCTTAGTCGTTCGGACGGATGCAAGCTGGAGCAGTTCGAAGCTTCCCGACATAGAGGAAGGTTCGGACAGAAATCCATGTCGTCCGGACGGATGATGCTTTAGTCTGATATGCGTCCGGACGGTTTGACATGACGTTTGGACGGCTGATGCATTGGACAGCTGGGCGTCCGAATGGTATGACACGTTGTCTGGACGGCTGACAGGGAACCGAATTTTCTGACTTGCAGATTGAGCAGAATCTTCTGGAAATACTTCTGAATAGCAGAATCCCTGTTAAAAAGCATCTTTACAATGAAGTGAATTTGTCCAACAGAATGCGGTCAATTACAAACTAACAAACTCTCCCTTTGGCCATTCTGGGACAAAAATCACTTGACCGGTTAAAAATACAATCCTTGTCCAAATCAAAAATTACTCTCCCTTTTTGTCACAAAGGGACAGAGGGTACAACAGAGCAATGAAAAAAACCACACAACAATTTCTCCCCCTCAATGTCTCAGAAGTACAAGGGTAAACAGAGTAATAATATTCACAGACAAAAACGTTCTAAAATCCAAAACAATAGGAAAATAGAGAAGAGTCTGCAAGGGGCGCAACAGAGAGGAACAAAAATTCTCCATGTACAAAATCCCGCTGATCCACTGAAATCAAGTAGCGGACATAAATCCGTATAAAAAGCTGGATTTGTACTACTTCTTCTTCTAACTCAGGAAGCCGGGAACCATAAACTGAAAACCTTCAATCTCTTGATTTTGCAAATCCTGAACTTGGTTATTGATTGACATCCTCTGAGCAACTGGTCCGCAAGATAAATGAGGAGATTCACCACTAAGCTTCTAACTGATGCAGATATGAGGAAATGCTACAGATGGCTCTGCATGAGCTAGGGAAAAAGCTCATCTTAATATTGAGACCTTTGGAATTTTGAACATCCGACTTCAATAATAGTCAGTTTTCCAAAGGAGCCACTGTCAAACATTGTGCTGGGAGCCACTGGATTTCATATTCCTGAACCAAAACCAACCAGAAATATCTCCAAAAATACCATTAGATCCTGTTAATTCCAAAAATAATGTAGTATTTAAGACGGCTGTCAAATGGATGCCAAAAGTATTACAAAAGCAAAGATCGCAATCCAAATTACCCAGATATATCAATTCAACACATAGACAGAATAGGATTTTTATGCACACTATCTCAAGAAAATATCCCAACAAATATTCCAATATTCTAAAAGCATAAAAACTTAAAAGAATAATGGAAGATACAATGAAGATCATGGGATGAGAAAATGTGCAAAGAATGCCAAAATCTCGGGAAAAATACATGAGAAAAACACACAACATGACATGATAAAAATGCAGAGATGTGTGTATGGAAGAGAAAGAGAAGCAAGTCTTAAACCTATAGCGATCCCGTCCGGACATGTCACTTAACCGTCCAGATGGCAACAGCTAGGTCAGCATATGGCAAGCTGGAGCAGTTCGAAGCTTCCCGACACAGAGGAAGGTCCGGACGGAAATTCATATCGTCCGGACGGATGATGCTTTAGTCTAATGTGCGTCCGGACGGTTTGACACAACGTCCGGACAGCTGATGCATTGGACAACTGGGCGTCCGGACGGTATGACACGTCGTTTGGACGGCTAACATGGAACTGAATTTTCTGACTTGCAGATTGAGTAGAATCTTCTGGAAACACTTCTGAATAGCGGAATCCCTGTTAAAAAGCATCTTTACAATGAAGTGATTTTGTCCAACAGAATGCGGCCAATTACAAACTAACACGAACCACCACACTTGTGCTCATCCTTTTGAGATTTAAGTCTACGGCTGCATCCCAATTTGCTTTCATCCAACCAGGGGGTGGTTTCTCCCATAGGTTTAGAGAATGGGGTTGAGGGATGCCCTCCTCAGTGGTCCTCACATTCTCAATGGTAAAGGCCAACAACATCTCTCTTGCCTGGGCTACTAGCTGGCTAGGAGCAAAGATAGTCTTGTTAAAGACTAGTGAGTTACTTCTCAGCCATATGAATCTCGACAAAGTGATAGCTTCCATTATCTCCTCCTCATTTAATCTCTCCCTCATTTGTTGTAGGAAACCCATACCCTCGGACTCATAGAGGGATAACTTCTGCACCCGTCTACCACCTTTTTGCCGAACTGCCTTAGTTGAAGGGCAGTTCCACAAGATATGGAACGTTGTCTCCGGCTCACTCTCACAGAAGGGGGCAGTAATAACATTCCTACTAAATAAATTATGTCTTGTTGGTAGCAGCTCATGAGCTACTCGCCATGCAAACTTCTTGATCACGCCCGAGGCTTGCAGACCCCACAACCACTTCCAGAATTCTGAAATTGCTCATTGAGATGAACACACCCATCCTCCTGTCTTCTTCTCTGCACTTCCAGATGATAAGCATTACGAACAGTGAAGATCCCATTCTTGGTACCCCCCCAAATGATTCTATCCGGCTTATGCAAAGGGCTCAATGCGATGCTAAGAATTAGTTCAGCTTCCCCCTCATCAAATAGGTTTTGAACGAGAGAATAATTCCACCCCCCGCCCCCCCCCCCCCCCCCCACCTGCTGGTAAATGAGAAAAGAAACCCGGGTATCGAGATCCATTCCCATCGGGGAAGACTGAACCAAAGAGGAACCAGAATTCGGCAACCATCTGTCCCCCCAAATCTTAATCGTCTCACCATTACCAACCCTCCAAAGCATTCCCTTCTTAATTATTGCCTTTGCTTTAAAAACACTCTGCCAAGCATACAAAGGATTTCTTCCCAGAAAGGCCTGCAAGAAGGTGGAATTAGGGAAATACTTATCATGCAAAACCTATGCCACCAGAGACTCGGGTTGCTGAATGATGCGCCAACATTGCTTTGCAAGCAAAGTGAGGTTAAAAATTTCTAGGTCTCTAAAGCCAATGCCCCCAAGCTGTTTTGCTACACTCATACTGGACCAGCTCTTCTAGTTGTAACTCCTTTGATTAGAATTGTGCCCCCACCAGAAACGATTCATCAATGAATTGAGAGATTGACACAGTGCTCTCGGGAGCATGAACACGCTCATGCTATATGTGGGTATAGCCTGCACGACCGCCTTGATCAAAATCTCCCGGCCTGATTGGGAAAGGTACTTCTCCTTCCAGCCTAACAAGGTCTTCTGTACTCGACCTTTGATGGAAGCAAAAGTACGAGCCTTTGACCGACCCATCAAAGCCGGAAGCCCCAAGTACCTTTCGAAATTATGGGATGCTGTGACTCCTGCCGACTCGTTGATAAACCCTTTGAAAGCTTCCCCCATGTTTCGACTGTAAAAAATAAAGGTCTTGTGGCTATTCATTTTTTGGCCCGACGCCATCTCGTACTTGTGAAGTAACTGCATAACATTCCCCCACTCCACGAAATTTTCCCTATAGAATAGAAGGCAATCATCCGCGAACAGTAAATGGCTTAGTTTTACTCCCCTATTTGATATTGGCACCCCTGAGATGAGACCATTGTATTCAACCTGCTTGACCAAAGAAGATAACCCCTCTGCGCACAAAAGGTATTAGGTCTTAATCTTATGAAAGAAAACCCTAACTTTTGTTAATTGAAAATCCTAACAGATGAGTAAAATTAAAAGGGGTTTAGAAATATAATACCCACATTGTAATTTTTTATGATTCGGAGTGAACATTGCAACACCCATAACATGTTGGGAGGAGGGTAAGTGAAGTTTCACCTATTAACATACTAAATAGTAAAATACCAACTAGTTAGTTAATAAATTAACATATTAACTAGCTAGTTAGTTAATTACTATTAACTGGTTATAACATATTTAACTATATAACTATATGCATGCTAATAATTAATATATTTGTGTATATTAATTATACTATTAACTTGTTAGTCCAAATACTAACATATTGAAATTTGAATAGTTTGTGTATTAACATATTCAATATATTAACCATAGCTATAACTATGGTAAATATACAATTATAGAATATGTATATTATATCACTATTGTATAATAATATATATACTTGTACTTACATATTAACTAGTTACCTTATATATATATAACTATATACATATTATATAACATGTGGTTGCTTATAGTTATATACTATACTATATAATGTGCATGCTTACTTATTATATATTTATTTTGTTATACAATTATACTATATTTATATATAAACGTTTGTTTACTTATAGTTGTATACTATATTATATAATATACTTACACTATAAATTGCAAAGTATATTAATTAATTACATGTTAGTACTTATATCTTATACACTTATACTTTATAGTACATTAACATATTCCGGCCATACTTATTAATTATAAGTATAACATATACATATTAATTTTACTTATACATTATTCATTAAATCATTATATATTTATACTTCTATTAGCATACTATATGTAACTATTTAATTAAGTATACTCTAATATTTATATACATTCAATTAAGTAACATTATTGAACTTCATCCATAATTTTCAGCCCTTGGATCTCTGAGATTTAATCCCGTCCATTCCTTCCACTTTAGCCACATCAAATACTCCATTGAATCACGCATTCATCTACAACCGTTAACTTTTTTAATCTTAGCCCTTGACCCATTATTTTACTCATTTCATTTGTTTATTTCCTTAATATATTTTACGGGAAAGAGTTATATACATAGAACAAATGATTGAATAATTTTCGGACAACAAAGAGTTTTAAGTAAACAAAGCATTAAATAACGCAAACCACTTTTTTTTTTTTTTTTTGTGAACAAAGTAGCATATGCTACCCAATATATTGCTAAAAAGACCCGAAGGCTTACATCATGAGAATGAGGTACAAGACCCCTACAACTCTAAGCCAGAAGGATCTGACTTAAAAAATAGCTGCCTAAGCAGAAACACAAACCTTACAAGAATTACATTTGAGCCTCTCTTTACATTAACGCACACTCTCAAAATAAAATAAGGCAAATCTACCATTTAGCCAACGAAAATTTCAGTAAAATTTAAACAATACAAAGACAGACTGTACCCGGAAAACAAGGGGAATACACAACACAATGATAGGAAAAACCCAAATAAAAGTCGCCGGCAGTGGATAAAATGGCAGACTTCGCTGGAGTGGCGGCGTGTGTAGAACACGCGCCGACACCGAAAGCACCCAGCAGCAGATCCGACGCCATAGACACTAGGCCCCACCAAGTACGGCCTGAAAAGGCAGAGCGTGACCTTCACGCGCAGTGAGAGAGCAAAGACTCCCTGGCGTGTGAGGACCACACGCTGAGCTTCGGCGATCCACACGACCAATACTTCCGGCAGTAGGGCGGAAGACGACCGGGAACGCGGCTGGGTGGCGTATGTCTAGCAGAAGTCGACGGATGTGCGTAGATCTAGCTTCAAAATCCGAGGAAAAAAACACTTAAAATTCGGCCAAAGCACACTGTCGACGACGCAGGAAGCCGGCCACTCCCCAAACTGGACTTCTTGAGTTGAATCTCCCTGCCAGAAACTAGAAGAAAGAAACAACAAAAAACACAAACACAAACTACCATAGCTCAGAAGAGCTAGGTGAAGATTAGCCACCACCGGTTCTACAGGGGGGAACAAAAACTCTACAGCTCAAAAGACTGAGAGGGAGACAAAAAAATGTGACTTTTCCTCACATTTTTTAGATCGAAAAATACCATTCTTTTTCGTAAGGGAATAGTTATTCTCACAGGAATAACTATTCTTAGGAATTAGCTCCTACCAAACAAAAGAATAACTATTCCTATGGATAGTCATTCAATTCCAAAGACCTATTTCACGAACCAAACGGGCCCTTTGTCTTCCGTTTGAATTTCTAAAACACTTATATGCTTTAACCTGTTTTCAATTAAGTCATTTTTAATTTTATCAATAAGTTTCTTATATTTCCCATGTTCTCAGTCAGCTCTTTATGCTTTCCCTTGTTTTCAATTAACCCTTACTATTCTTATTTTGAACTTTAGTAATAGAAAAATTCAATATTTCAATTATGCCCCAAAACCAAGAAAAAGGAAGGAAAGAAAGAAGAAATAAAGAGCTCTTTATAGCAAAAAGCTATCACACAGACAGTGAAAGATTTTAGGGAAAAATACACATAACCCCCTCAAACTACCACTCAATTGTCAATGTACCCCATAAACTACCAATTGTGTCAATCTCCCCCCTTAAACTACCAGAAAATGTCAATGTCCCCCCTAAGACCAACAAAAAGACAAAAATGACCATAGTTTTTTTTGAATAAGACAAAAATGTCCTCATAAATTCAAAAAAATTAAAAATAAAACTAAAAAACTTTTAAAAAAAAAATTAAATAAAAAACGAATTTTTTTTTTTTAAAAAAAAGAACTAATTTTTTAATTTTTAAAAAAAGTAAACAAAAAATAACTGATTTTTTTTAAAAACAAAAAAGAAAAGCCAGTTTTTATTAAATTAAAAAAAGAAAAATAACAAATTTTTTTAAAGAAAAAAAACGAAAAAACAAAAAATAACTGAAATTTATTTATTTAAAAAATAAATAAAACAAATGAAAAAAAAAACCAGTTTTTATTAAATTAAAAAACGAAAAAGAACTTTTTTTTTTAAAGAAAAAAAAATAATAACTGAAATTTATTTATTTATTTTTTTAAAAATAAAACAAATGAAAAAAAAAACAGTTTTTATTAAATTAAAAAAACGAAAAAGAACAATTTTTTTTTTTAAAAAAAAAATGAAAATTATTATTTAAAAATAATAATAAAAAACAGTTTTAATTTTTTAATTTTTTTTGGAATAATTTTTTGTTATTTTATATTTTTTTAATAATTTTTTTTAGTTTTTATTTTATTTTAATAATTTTATGAAGGGCATTTTTGTCATTAGGGGGATATTGACATTTACTGGTAGTTTAAGGGGGGAGATTGACACAATTGGTAGTTTGGGGGGTACATTGACAACGATGTAGTAGTTTGAGGGGGTTATATGTACTTTTCCCAAAATTTTAATACCATTCTCCAACCAATTTATCACATAACAACATTATCAATCAGATTCAAACTAATAATCCAATGCCATAATATTTATTGAAAGTCAACTCCAATTTTTTTTAAGTAAATAACATTCAATATATATATATATATATATATATATATATATATAAAAGAGGTAAGCAGAGCTTCTAGCTCTAAAATTACAACGTCAATTATTAGTTTATTGCTCTAAAATCTACAATTCCAGATTTCCGATAATTATGATCATTCGCTATGTCAGTTGGTTCAATAAATAAATTGCTTTATTGCCGAATAAGAATTTGAGTGTTTTTTTTAAAAAAAGAAATTAAAAAAAAAAAAAAAAAAAAACTGTAGACCATTTTATTTGAGCTTTCCCTTCTCAAATCACTAGAGTTTGCTAGACTTCTGCCGGTCATTTTTCATTGTCGCTCATTTTTTGTATATGTCAAATGTAAAAAAAAAATATTTTACTTCTAAACAAACATACCATAATTAACAAAATTTTACAAGTAAATTTAATCTTTTTAATGGCTAAAGTGCTTGTTAATTTTTTCATATATCTAAACCAGGAGTACTCGTACAATTCACCGATCACGATTTACGGGAAATAGAAATTGCATTGATTATTAAAGGTAGGTTGGTACACAATTTTCTTTTCCATTGATTTGGTGCAAAGGAATTGAAAGGTTAGAAAAGCGGAAACGAGGGAAAGAAGTGATCAATCCCTAATTGAATTGAGTAATGATTCACTACCACCTAAATATACAACTTTTCACCATCTTGCCTATGTGGCAAGGTGGTCCCCCACTATTTTTTGAGTTTTTTTATTTTTTAAAAATAAATTAAGGTGGGGGACCACCTTGCCACATAGGCAAGGTGGTGAAAAGTTGTATATTTAGGTGGTAGTGAATCATTACTCAATTGAATTTATTATATATTATTCCACAAGATTGATGTAGGTACGGAGCAATTTGAGGGATCAAGATCTATTAACACTACTTAGCAATTTGGATAATTATTGGAAAAAAAATTCATGTAAACGGTTCGAATAAGTAGTTGAACAATTTAATTTTTTTTCGAACAACTATGTTTTATATTCTTGTTACCGACTTATTGTACACAACGATGATGAATAATAAGGAATCGAAAAAAAAAAAATCAAGAGAAAAACAAGACAAAATTTATGTCATTCGGCATTTTACCTACGTCCACAGGAGTGCAGCTATATTCAATAATATGTTTTGAGATAATATGCATTGCTACTCTAAGACACAACTCTTGATCGCCTTTGTCAACGTGACAATTTTAACTTCTTCTTCTTTTTTTCTTTTCTTTTTTTAAAAAAAGAAAAACCTTTAAAGCTAGCTAGGAGACCACCTTACCACATGGGCAAGTGGGTCAAGAGTTGTGTCTTGAGGTAGCAAAAGATAATATCTCATATGGTTTAGGATTACAGCATAACATATTTATAGCAAACTGACCACTTTTTTGGTACTCTCGTATTACTCTCCATGTCCAAGAGAATATGATATGAACCACTTGTTCCAACATATATGAACTCTCTGGCAATAACTTTCTAAATCACTGGGTCTTAAATGTGTTATTTCACAATAGTTGTCCCAATTTGAACAAATAATTGCCGTGGATTAATTCAAACTGCAATCGACAGCTCTCATTTTTAAGAAGAGAACTGTGACACTTACTAAATTTTTTTCTTTTTAAAAGTTGATTCTCAAATGATATATTAATTATGGATAAAATTTACTATTTTAAAAAATGTATCACCATCTTATGAAACGGAGATTCATCGTTTGAAAATCACTTTCGGATAAAATTTGAAAAGTAAGAAATTGAAGGTAGTTAGCCACAGAACAAATGATAATGATCTGTTTGGGAAACGAAAAGAATCAAGATTCTTTTCGCGTGTTTTTTCAAAACCCGGCCACCCAAGTTCAACCTGGTTTTAACTCGGAAAAACACCTGAATTCAAGCAGAATTCAAGAGAAAAATGGCTTTACGTGTGGGTCCCACTCCAAGCATAAAGCCGGTTTTTAAAAGAACAAAAAAACGTGTGGGTCCCATCCAAATAATAATTATTTAAATTAAATAATATTTTTAATAATAAATAATTATTATTTTAATTATTATTATACATTACTTTTCATAACACCAATCATTATACACAACTTTTTATACTTCCAATTATTTTCTACTATTAAAAAACACTACTTTTCAATCTCAAAAATCTAACACCCAAACATAATTTAAAAAAAAATTAAATTCTATTCATTATTCAATACATTTTTTTCCTCGAAATTTACAAAAAGAATAAAAATTTAACTCTAATTTCAAAAATTCAACTTTTTACCCCTCCCCCCCAAAAAAAAAAAAAAAAAAAAAAAAAAACACATCGGCTAGACGGCTACTGTTCATTGTGAAGGAAGCTCTAACCCGGCTTTTCGCGTGGTCCTGCACTCGTGAGCACAGTCTAGTCTACAGCGCGCAGCCTCTTTCTGTACGTACTATATGTCATATGCATGTCAAAATAATAAACAATACTAGATTCCTCCCCACTTTTTCTTTTTATTTATTATTATTTATTTATTTATTCCAGTACTAGATTCCTTTAACCATATTTGTTTTTATCTAAATTACCCAAAACATTAATATTCATATGTCAATTTCACATCCCTAGTAAAACATTTCTTGACCTAACAATATTAATGAATATTTTAATGTATTGGGACATATCTAGATCATAGGTACGTAAATCATAGCTGCCACATTTGAATATTGTAATTGATGGTGATGGCCGGGCATACATAAACAGCAACCTCAATAGAACAAAGATAAGCAGAAGTGGAGGAAATATTCGGTATGCTAATGCTTTTTAAGGATTATTATTATTATTATTATTATTATTATATTTTGTTTGAAAAAGTATTACTATAAAATATAGAAGTGAAAATAGTTTTAAGTGGTTTGAATTATTTGTTAATATTTTCGTTTTAGAAAACAAAAAGAACAAGACAAAAGTGTTATCAAACAAAACAAAATACTTTTTTTTTTTGTAGTTCAATTGGTTCGATCGCCTTCAAATGAAATAACCCTCTCAGTTTACAAAGGTATCACAAATATATTATATATACATGTGGTTTGCCTCGGAATGAAATAGTTCATTCGGTTTATAAAAGTTTCACAAATGGTACGTGTTTAATTTGTAGATAACTTGTAAACGCATGCAGCTAGTACGTACTATCACGTTAAACCTATTAATTAGCAACAACAACTTTTTGTCCCACATTCCAGTTAGTATTATTTTTAAAAAAAAAAAAACAAAAAAAAAACTTGCCTCTTATGATATTATCCTTAAAAATGTTAAATTAGTTGAAATATTAAACATCATCTTATGATATTCGATTTTTAGACGTTAAATTTTGTTTAAAGACTAAAAAAAGAAAAATAGAGGGGGTGGCCGATGGTATTTTTGTGTTTTATTTTATTTTTTTAATTGTTTAATTTTAAGGTATTGTATGTAAATTTGAAACTTGAGTTAGGGTATTTGAGTCTTTTCACGAATTTGACTAACAGATGGGCCGAGAGTAAATATACAAAAAAGGTAATTGCATTCTCTCTTTAATTTGTGGTGACATGTTGACAATGACCAATAGTTCATAGGATATTGGGAAGAAAAGATAATTACCCCAATATATATATATATATATTAATTATATGCAATTCAATTCACACTCTTAAACATCTTTTCAAATTTTATTTTAGATTCTTTAAATCATTCAAACATAATTTTAAAACTGAATTTTTTTGGAAATTCATAATTTTAAATATAATAATAAAAAAAACCCCGCAAATGACGGAGCTGTTTGACTAGCACTATTTTATGTTAAACTATTGCATAAAAACAATTAGCATAAAAACTATTTTATGGTTATAAAAACAAGGATGGGAAAACTATTGCATGCCACGGGAATTAATAACAAACACCACCTACAAATTACAATCAACGACAAGGAGTCAACGCCTGATATCTCTCAGTACTCTCATTTTCTTTTCCACTTTCGGGCGAATCGATCTCCATCTATTCTCTTCTACATTTTATTGGTTAACTTCTTTTTGGGTTGACATCTTGAATGTCAACTACTCTCTCCCTCCAGCTAGATGAATGAAATCAACAATGACCGGTGCAAAAACAACGCCACCCCAAAGTCAAGGATTAAAAACATAATTATAAATTAAGTCTGTTACGTCAACCGAAAATGCTGAAAAAAAAAATAGTAAATAGCATTTTTCTTATTTTAATTTACATCATGTCTTTTTTTTTTTTAAAAAAAAAAAAGAGAGAGAAAAGAATAAAAAAATGAGTTGAAATATATTTAAACATCATATCTCTCTCTCTCTCTCTCTCTCTCTCTCTCTTTGTGTGGATGAATGGCAATCTGTCTCTCCCATATAGAGTTACATATTTATGGAAGAAAGTTACGAAGAAAGTTGTTGGGAAATCCACCTTTCCCGACAGGGGCGCTTGCCGACCAAGAATGATTCGAGTAGCCCGAGTGTCAGATGCAACATTGACCGACAGAAGGTAATAATTGTAAGGCTGACAAAGGGACACGATTAGGTGACTGAGCACCAGGAAATCAGGGATTCACTGAAAGCCCATGCTTCACCAGCGATGAGTTAGCCTGTCAGTCACTATTGGGAGTGTACCTAAACACTGCTCATGCCAGAAGAAGTGATGTCCCTTAAAAGCCGGAATAACCTTACCTAGCCATAATTACAATGGCCTATAAATAGCAAGACCCATGTATTAAGTTTTTTTGGACTCTCATTTGCTATCTCTCTCTCTCTCTCTCTCTCTCTCTAATACGATTGTCTAACTTGGGCGTCGGAGGAGAACCGTTGGGGAAACCCATAGCGTGTTCTTGTCATTTTGTAGGTCACTCGGAAGCGTTTACTAGGGCTAGTCTCCACGTCACCGGTCGGAATCTCCATCAACAGTTTGGCACCGTCTGTGAGAACGTTTATCTTTTTGCGAAATATATCTGTACGTCCAGCATGGTGACTATGAGATCAGAAGCATTGAGAGGCCCGTGGGGAAATCGGACGAGGGAGCACCCTGAGAGAGGGGAAACCTCCTCCAAACCCTCCCCCACATTGGAAGTCCTCAATGAGAGGATAGCTCAGATGGAAAAGGAAATGTATGAGTTGGAGAAAAAGAATGCAGCCTTGCAACGACGCCATGTAGAAGATTCACACTTGGCAAATCTGCAACCTGATGAGAAAGAAGAGTGGGATGATGAAGAACAAGCTGGAAGTCAAGGAGGTCGGGAAGAAAACAAGAAGAATCATGATACTGTAGATTAAAGGCCTCAAAAGAGCAGGGCATCGAAAAGGGTAGATAAGAAGCTTAAGGAGATCATTGAGAAGCTGGAGCAGAGGTGTGACTTGTTGGCGGTAGCAGCGCGGCACCAGCATAATGGGAGTACGTCGAAAGCCGGGGATCTGTTCCAGAAGTCGGTTTCCCCATTTGCTGATAGAGTGGCTTCATTTTGCCTCCCCGATAAATTTAAAGTCTCAGACGTCAAAACTTACACCGGGCAGGAGGACCCGGTTGAGCACTTGGATAACTATTGCACTCACCTCGAGTTGCAAGGAACCCACCCGCGAGGTTGAAGAAAATATAGTCGGGGAAGACGAGGAGGGTGTTCCTGGGAACAACCCCCCAGTGCTTATCCCTCTCGAGAACCGGCACGTCTCTCTTCTGTCTGGGAAGAATTAATGGGTTTTGCACGTAAATTATGATATCAATAACTCAGTCCGTCTTCACTTCCAAAATCCGTCCTCATTAAGCATCTCGGGCGGTGACGTTTCCTTATTCGAAAGGATGTTTATGGCGGGGTTGAGGCTCCCGTTCCCCGACATCGCTCGGGAACTATTGCTCTACTTGAGGGTAGCTCCAAGTCAAATTTTTCCAAATTCGTGGAGGTACCTGTTTGCCTCATTCATACTTTGGAGGACCGTTCTCGGGACCAAGAAGTCGGTTTCCCCATTTGCTGGCAAAGTGGCTTCATTCCGCCTCCCCGAGAAATTTGAAGTCCCAGACATCAAAACTTACACCGGGCAGGAGGACCCGGTTGAGCACTTGGATAATTATTGCGCTCACCTCGAGTTGCAAGGAACCCCGGACGAGGTGGGGTGCCGGGCTTTCCCGCTAATTCTATCGGGGAATGCCCGGGACTAGTATAGGAGGCTTCCCCCGAAGTCTATCCAAAATTTCAATGAATTCGAAAAAATGTTCCTGACACAATTCATGGTGGGAATTGTGAGGAGGCCTTCGGAAAGTTGAAAGAGTATTTGATGAATCCCCCCTCTTGAGTCGACCAATGGAGGGGGAGGTTCTCTATCTATACCTGGCAGTGTCGTCTTCAGCTGTTTCCTTGGCTCTTGTCCGAGAAGATGCTGGCATCCAGAAGCCGGTATATTTCACTAGCAGAGCACTTCGCGGGGTTGAGGAAAGATATCCTCGGATTGAGAAGTTGGCCTTTGCTTTGATTGTATCAGCCCGGAAGCTTGAGGCCGTACTTTCAAGCACATGCTATCCGGGTGTTAACCGAATACCCCTTGAAGAAGGTTCTCCAAAAATCGGACCTGTCGGGTAGGCTTGTCAACTGGGCCATAGAGCTTGGACAGATTGATATAGAGTTTCACCCGCGAACGACAATTAAAGGTCAAGCTCTGGCCGACTTCTTCCTTGAATTTTGCAATGTTCCCGAGTCCCGAGATTCTGGCTGAGCTCCAATGTGGGTTGTTTATGTGGACAGATCCTCTCAGTGCCAGCGAAGTGGTGTCGGGGTTGTGCTGCTGAGTCCGTAAAGGCAGAGATTTCAATACGCCATCAAACTGGATTTCGTCACAACAAATAATGAGGCTGAATATGAAGCGGTGCTGGCGGGGTTGACGATTGCCTGGGAAGTCGGAGCTCTCGATGTTGAGATTCGAAGCAATTCATAGGTAGTTGTGGGCCAGATCTCAGGCGAATATGCGACACAAGGAGACCGACTAGCCATGTACATGGAGAAAGTGCATAGCCTTCAGTCTTGCTTCAGAAGTATGACTATCACAAAAATCCCCCGTGAAAAGAATGTTCAAGCGGACGCACTGGCTAGGGTGGGGTCCGCAACGGAAGAAGAGATTATCAAAATGAAACGGCAAGTACTGGTTCAACCCAGCCCCTCAATAGCAAGAATCCAAGGTTCGATGCAGATAACTCGGGAAAAGGAGCCTGAACCTGAATGGGCTTCAAATGTGATCAAATATCTAAGAAGTGGGAGTTACCTAGTGATAAAAGTCAATCCCATAAGGTAAGGCTACACTCGGCACGCTATACGATGATTGACGATGTGTTGTACAGAAGGGGATATTCACATCCCCTGTTGAAGTGCCTCTCGGCTCCGGAAGCTCGCTATATCCTAAGGGAAATTCACGAAGGAGTATGCGGGAATCATTCGGGAGGAAGACACAAAGTAATAAGGGTTGGGTATTACTGGCCGACAATGACAAGAGACTTGATGGAATTTGTCCAAAACTGCGATAAGTGTCAGCGGTTCGCGCGAATTATGAAAAACCCACCCAAAAGACTGACTTTGGTTTTGTCACCCTGGCCGTTTTCCAAATGAGGAGTGGATTTGGTTGGCCCGATGTCGTCTGGGAAAGGGAAAAAGAGGTTCTTGGTGGTAGCTGTGGACTATCTCACAAAGTGGGCAGAAGCTAAAGCCCTAGCAACCGTGACCGCCAGCAATGTCATAAACTTCCTTTGGAGATCGGTCGTTTGTCGTTTCGGTATCCCCTATGCCTTCGTCACGGATAATGGCGCCCAGTTCGAAGAAAAACCGTTCCGCAGCTGGTGCGCTAAACTTGGCATCCGAAACCACTACTCTACCCCGATGTACCCCAAGTCAAATGGACAGGTAGAGGCGACCAACAAGACCTTGGTGGGAACATTGAAGAAGAAATTACATCGGCGGAAAGGACTATGGGTTGAATATGTCCCGGAAGTTTTATGGTCATACCGGACAACAGCAAGAACCCCAACCAGGGAAACCCCATTCTCATTGGCATATGGAACCGAGGCAGTAATACCGGTCAAGATTGGGTCCCCGAGCTACAGTGTCTCGTAGTACGATCCGGTTCATAATGACGAAGGAATTAGTTTGTGTCTCGATTTGTTGCAGGAACGGAGAGACGACGCGCAGGCAGTGGGTGAAGCTTACCGAGCCCGAGTGGCCAGGTACTATAACAAGACGATTGACCCCAGGAAATTTAGAGTCGGAGATTGGGTACTCAGAAAGCTTAGGGTGATGACCAGAGATCCCGCTGAAGGGAAGTTTAATGCCAAATGGGAAGGACCGTACCGAGTGGTTAAATGCCACTGTAAAGGAGCCTATCACTTGGAATCCCGGGAAGGCAAGTCCATCCCAAGAGTGTGGAATGCAGAGCACCTGAAGAAGTACTACATGTAATTTTGAAATTTCCCTTTTGTAAGCCCATGCAGTTTGAATAGAGTGGCTGAAGTTGCAAAGAAAACCAGCATTATTTCTAAATTTATTATCCTCCTTCGGATAAAGGGGGGGTAAGTTAAAACCTTTTAAGTTACCCTCACTCGAATAAGGGGGGTAACTCGGCATAATTTTTTTTTTCTTATCCTCATTCGAATAAAGGGGGGTAAGTTAAAACCTTTTAAGTTATCCTCACTCGGATAAGGGGGGTAATTCGGCATAATTTTTTTTTCTTATCCTCCTTCAGGTAAAAAGGGGTAAGTTAAAGCCTTTTAAGTTACCCTCACTCGGATAAGGGGGGTAACTCAGCATAAATTTTTTTTCTTCTTATCCTCCTTCGAACAAAGGGGGGTAAGTTAAAAACCTTTTAAGTTACCCTCACTCGGATAAGGGGGGTAACTCGACATAATTTTTTTTTTCTTATCCTCCTTCGGATAAAGGGGGGTGAGTTAAAACCTTTTAAGTTACCCTCACTCGGATAAGGGGGGTAACTCGGCATAAATTTTTTTTTTCTTATCCTCCTTCGGATAAAGGGGGGTAAGTTAAAACCTTTTAAGTTATCCTCACTCGGATAAGAGGGGTAACTCGGCATAAATTTTTTTTTTCTTATCCTCCTTCGGATAAAAGGGGGTAAGTTAAAACCTTTTAAGTTATTCTCATTCGGATAAGGGGGGTAACTTGGCATAAAATTTTTTCTTATCCTCCTTCGGATAAATGGGGGTAAGTTAAAACCTTTTTAAGTTACCCTCACTCGGCATAAATTTTTTTTCTTATCCTCCTTCGGATAAAGGCGGGTAAGTGAAAACCTTTTAAGTTACCCTCACTCGAATAAAGGGGGTAACTCGGCATAAAAAAAATTTCTCTTTCTTATCATCCTTCGGATAAGGGGGGTATGTTAATTTTTAAAGTTACCTTCACTCGGATAGGGGGGTCAACTTTTAAAGTTGCGTAGGTGTAAGACGAACTACCGCAAAGGTTAAATGAAATAACTTAGGTAACGCAGCGACAGTTACCTTATTTATTTAGGGGGGAAGGTGGATGACGAGTCATGGTAAAACTAACTTATGTCACGGCCAATTCGTGCAGTAGGGTTATGCAATAATACCCGGCATCCGACAATTTTTGTAATCTTCCTTGTTCTCAGCAATCTCATAAGAGAAATAAAGAAAGGAACTAAAACTAAACCAGCAAGTAAATCGATTAATTTAATTCTCTTAAAATAGGAACGTATACAAAACAAAGCTTAATGAAGTCTACTCGCCAACGGGTTGGTCGTCTTTCGGATTATCGTCTCTGCTATGTTCTCCGTCCGACGCATCTTCGGGATTTGGAGCATCTTTGCTCCAGTCAAAAATGTCGGGGAAATACTCAATCCCAAGATCAAACAGCTCCGAGTAACACGAACTCGGAAGCGACAAGAAGTTTGAACTCACAGTCTCAAAGGATACTTGCAGCCGATCCGAGCGAAGAACTAAATCTCGAAAGTTCTCGAACCCGATATGGAAGCCAAAAGCCCAAGCTTTGGTCTGAAGCCAAGGAACGAAGGACAGTTGCTCGAAGAGTCTCCTAACTTTAGCTTTGTAGTGACGATACTTCCTCCGAATCCTCTGGTATCGTCCTTCAATCCCTTCCAACCTTTCGAGAGTGGATTCCCTCTCGGCAACAGCTTGATCCCTATCGGCCTCGGTGAGATTTCTCTCAGACACGACCTTCCCCAGTGCTAATGATACTTCGTCCTTTTCAGCCGATATCCGGCCCTTGTCACCCAGGGCTCGTTCCTTCTGGGCAAGAGCTATGTCCTTCGCAACAAGGGTTGTGTCTCTCACGGCAAAGGCTGCGTCCCTCTCGGTGACCAGACGAGCCTTTTCAACGGCCAATGCTTTTTTGGCTAGGACCGCCGAATTGAGATCCGCTACGAGGGTCAATTTTTCATCTCTCAAAGAACTTAACTCGCTAGATAGGCGTTCCACTTCTTGACATGCTCTGACCGACTCCGCAGTTAACCGCATCCGTTCGGCATCGGGCGGTACCTCCCCGCCCCGGGCTTCGAAGGAAGGGTTGGCAACTCGACCGGGGGAAGTCTCGGGAACTCTGGCCCCGGTCTCAAGAACCTTATACCTCTCATTGAAGTCGGATAACTCTTGGGTCAGGCCGGCAATGACTTCGTCTTGGGACACCACGGTGTGCTCAAGCTGGCTGATCTTGGGACGGAGAATGGTCTCGATGTCGAGGTTGGCGCGCGTGTGCTCTAGAAAATTGAACCAGGCAGCGACAGATTGAAGAGAATCCTGAAGTGAAGAAAAGGAATGAGAAATAGGAAGAAGAAAAGAGAGCGATTATTGATAAAGTGCAAAGGGAAAATACCGCGATTTGAGATTCAATGATATCCTAGGCGAACTTGAAAGGCGTGGTCTTCCCAATATCTTCAAAAAGCCCGTCAGGGAGCATGAAGGCCAGGGCTTCCAGAGGATCGCCAAGTAGACGGACGCCCAAAAAGTCAAACTTACAAGGAGCGTTAGAAGGCTCGGCTCCAGAACTACTCGGAATGGAAGTTCCTTCCAAAGGCCTGCCCCCGAGAACATGGGCTCCCGGATCCAAGGTTGTGCGTTGGCCGGGCTCCTCATTGCGAGAACCTTCTTCGGGTCCTGAGGTGGAGTTTCCCAGTTGGATCTCGGGAGAAACCGCCCCAAACGTTTCGGCGGATCCCTCCTCATACGTGCAGGCACCCGAGGTAGGTGGATGTTCTGGAGAGATCCCGCTCCGCTCCCGAGTTTCATCAGCAATATTCGGGGGAGAAAGAGGCTTACTCCGCAATGTAAACTCCGGGCGCCTGAAGTTCTGGGCGACAAGGGATATCTCGTTGAGTAAGAAGTCGCCCCCCTCTTCCACATAAGACCTTTTTGAAGTTTTGCCTTTCTGAAGACCGCTGGCTTTGTGTTTGGTTCCAACACCTTTACGGAGGCATGTTATTTCGGGATGAGTGGCCTGTTGGACCTCGGTCTCGGGAGCGATGTCCCTCTGAATCTCTGCAACCGGAGCTTCCTCTCGGGAGTCAGCATTCGACCCTCCCGCTGAGTTGACCACAGTCTCTTGGGGGGACTCCAGGATGTCCATCTCTATCACCACCCCCCAACCTCTCGGAACAGAGGAACCTCGGGCTCCACAACGACTCTTAAGTCTGAAGCGGCATCGCGCCCCAGAGATTGATAGCTGCCGGGCATTCTCTTCTCCCGAGAGATAGAGGTGGTCCTCGGGGCTGTATGGATGTCAGATCGAAGGTTCTCCTTTTCCGGAATGTTTCCAGAGATGCCCTCGACTCTGGGAGCCTGAGAGGGGGGTTTCGGGTTCTCAAGCTCTCTCTCGGAACGCAGGATGGAACAAAAGTCGCCAGGACCTTGGCCTTCATAGCCTTGGGTTTCCCAGTCTTGGTAAGTGGAACTTCATTATAGCCTAAATGATCATTCAACGACTTGCTGGTAACAATCGCGTCGAAGTCATTCTCCACCTTGTGGTGACTCTTGCAGTATTCGATCATGCGAGTCACCTCCTCTTGTTCAGCGTCAGAAATCTCGGGAGGGTTGGTCAGGCCGCCATCTAGAGCCCTCCACTCCCAAGAAATCCTCTGAGATTCAGTAAGCTTCGTAGATTTGGGGCATTCCCATTCCCCTGATACTCGGAAAACTTGCTTTTCCCATTCTTTACTATTTGAGTAAACGGACTTCAAGAATATAAACGAGGGGCCTTGTCGGGTCCGAAGCTTCACAACCCCTTCGTAACAATCGTTGGCCGGTATACATTCAGGAATTGGGGAACCGACATCCTGGTCCCGAGTACGGTCCTCCAAAGTATGAATGAGGCAAACAGGTACCTCCACGAATTTGGAAAAATTTGACTCGGAGCTACCCTCAAGTAGAGCAATAGTTCCCGAGCGATGTCGGGGAATGGGAGCCTCAACCCCGCCATAAACATCCTTTCGAATAAGGAAACGTCATGGCCCGAGATGCTTAATGAGGATGGATTTTGGAAGTGAAGACGGATTGAGTTACTGATATCATAATTTACGCGCAAAACCTATTCATTCTTCACAGACAGAAGAGAGACGTGCCGGTTCTCGAGAGGGATAAGCACTAGGGGGTTGTTCCTAGGAACACCCTCTTCGTCTTCCCCGACTATATTTTCTTCAACCTCCCGGGTGGGTTTCGATGAGGTGTCGGTGTTACCCTTAGGAGGCATTCTAAAAAATATTGAGGAAGCAAATAAGCGCGCGAGAAGAAAAGTGGGAGAGCAGAAGAAAGAAGTGAAAAGTGAAAAGTGAAAGTAAAAATGAGGAAAATGGGCTTTTATAGGCCTCGCTGTGACTGGGAATTACCAATCCTTGTGACCGGGATTCCAAGAGAACCACCTTAGGGAAAACAATTCTTGTGATCGAAAATCCAATCGACTCGGTTAGCGGATATTAAGGTGATAGCAATAATTACTGCCCTCGACGCGGAAGTCGAGGTGTCAGGGAATTTAATGCCGGCGGCAGGGCAGCAGTCGTTTGAAATTTCAAATTTCAAATTTTAAAAGAAAATTTTGAATTTCAAAACTCCCAAGCGCTCCTTTTTGAAAAGGAAAGGGAGGGTCGCCAGCTGCATTTACCGGCAAGCACGATCCAGTCTAGTCGGCAAGCCTAGATCTCGGTATTGGGAAGTACGGGCTAGCACATCTTTGAGGACCGAAACTCAAACTAAAAAATCTGACTAGCTGATAACCCATGGCGTCCAGTCGCTAACGAGTAGCTAATTATAGGAAATTTGAATGTTATCGAGAACTACTCCCGACTGCATAAGCAGTAAGATGGGGTTGGCGTAGGCTGCGCAAAACTGGGTCTGCCCGAGTGCGGTCTGTAAAAAAAAAAGGGAGAGAACAAACGGAAGACACTAACGAGGAGATTAAAGGAAAATTCATTTGTCCCATATATGAGACAAAGGAATTGGGGGGTAACTGTTGGGAAATCCACCTTTCCCGACAAGGGCGCTTGTCGACCAAGATTGATCCGAGCAGCCCGAGTGTCAGATGCAACATTGACCGACAGAAGGTAATAATTGTAAGGCTGACAAAGGGACACGATTAGGTGACTGAGCACCAGAAAATCTGGGATTCACTGAAAGCCCATGCTTCACCAACGATGAGTCAGCCTGTCAGTCACTATTGGGAGTATACCTGAACACTGCTCATGCCAGAAGAAGTGATATCCCTTAAAAGCCGGAATAACCTTACCTAGCCATAATTACAATGGCCTATAAATAGCAAGACCCAGGTATTAAGTTTTTTTTGGACTCTCATTTGCTCCCAGGTATTAAGTTTTTTTTGGACTCTCATTTGCTCTCTCTCTCTCTCTCTCTCTCTCTCTCTCTCTCTCTCTCTCTAATAAGACTGTCTAACTTGGGCGTCGGAGGAGAAGCGCTGGGGAAACCCATAGCGTGTTCTTGTCATTTTGTAGGTCACTCGGAAGCGTTTACTAAGGGCAGTCTCCACGTCACCGGTCGGAATCTCCATCAACAAAAGTTGTTCAAGAAAGACCATGCATTAATTGTTTTTCAAGAAATCCCCGACATGCAATCAACTTAATTGAAGAATTAAGCTACGATGAAGGCTGTTCTCTTTTCTGTTTTCGGTGAAAGTGAGGAATCCTCGTTAACTGCATGAAGAATGCCATCCTTATGAATCGATTTTAATAACTCACTGGGGTACACTGTATTGCTTCTCCTATTAAAAGAGCCAGTCTTAGTGACCAAAAAAAATCCCAAAATATAATACAATAGAATAATTATACTAATACTAACATACTAGGATCCAAGCTTTGTCACTTTCTATTAGGGTATTATCCCATCATCCTTTTAATAGACAGGTAATTAAATCCAGTCAAGAGATAATTAGCTACTTGATGATCACTTTGTCCTGCCGTCTTAAAAGCATTTGAGACCATTAACATTTCATGTAATACATTTAAAATCTCATATTCTGATAGTCCATCAATGTTCCATGCATTCATATAAAGCGTCAGGTGTATAAGCAGCTCAAATTCCCACTACAAAAAAAAAAAAAAGGTCCAAAACAGGTAAAAAACCATTAGGAATTAATTCCTGACGGTTTATTCTGGACGGTTTGAAACCGTCCGGAATATAGTGTTGGGAAAATAAATTCTAGACAGCTTTGACAAATCATCCAGAATTAATAATTTATTTATTTATTTTTACCCATGCGATTTGTTTCTCTTCTTTTTCTGTATCGATTTGTTACTTTATATATATATTAATATCATTAATAATATAATGATATTATTTTCATTTTTAGTCAACGGTGCCGCCGAGCTTCTTAACGATCTTGACATCACGGAGGTCCACGAGATCGGGCTTGGCCGGGTCGACGACGGAGAGGACGGTGTCGACAACCAGCGGAGCGAGGAGAGTGGAGTATTAATGACTAACAACCTTGCTGTTGAGGGAGGTACTGGTAGACTTAACGAGAGAGTCGCGGTCAGAGAGCTCGACTGGGATGGCCATGGCCATGAGGACCTCAACGGCCTTGGTGGCTGCCTTGTGGAGGTGTCGTCGCCAGCAGTAGAGTCATGGGACTTGGAGAGCTCGACGAGCATCTTGGCAGCCGGCTGGAGGACCTCCATCTTGTTGTGCAAATTGGGGGTTTGAAATAATTCGTCTTCGACTCAGCTTTGGGGGAAAGATGGAAGGGTTGCGGAGAGTTAAAACAGTTATATAATATTGAAGAATTTTTTTAAAAAAACTAATATTGTAGCAGCATGAAGGCGCCAGGTCACGGATCTGTGTGTGTTTCTCCAAATCTACTGAAGCCGTCGATAGCGAAAATTCAATGGCCATCATCACTTCACAAGTTTTGAAAACCCCGCCTGTAACATTTAAAGACGGTTTCTTCCAAATCGTATGTAAATGTTACAGACGGTTTGACCCAAACCGTCGTGATTTCTTTTTTTACTGACGGTTTTCTAAATACCGTCAAGAATTGGGCCTTTTTTGGTAGTATTTTATGGACGGTTTGATTAAACCGTCCATAAAATTCCAAATTATTTGAACCAAATCGTCTAGAAATGTAAAGTTCATGACGGTTTGGCCCAAACCGTCTATAAACTTATAGACTGTTTGAATAAGATTTCCAGACGGTTCGGTTCAAACCGTTTGGAATTTTATGGACGGTTGAATCGAACCGTCCATATTAAATTTTTTACGGACGGTTCTAAAATAACCGTCAATAGTTCATCTTTTTTTTTTCTTTTTTTTTTGTAGTGTCCTCATTCTCATTCTTCAAATTGTACATTTGGCGGTGTGGGTCTAGGATACCAATTTTGAGTTGTGGACGAAACATTTTTGTATGTTTCGTAATTATTTCTAATATTTCGGCCTCCTCTACTAGGATTTCCTCTCATAACTTTGTTTATCTGTATATTTTTGAACTGTGATTGTAGCTTGTTAACGTAAAATTCTAGATCATTTTCTTCTGGTTCGTTTTCAGAACAAACATCATTATTTCTTTCTAATGTAGAAATTGCTTTAGCATGTCCTTTTGAAGATGATGCAATTTTGGTAATATTGAGCTTTTATATTCTTTTGAAAATTTCATCTACTAAGTCTTTATTATCTTTTTTTTTTAGAGAGAATTGTAAATGAGAATGAATTTTGTGTGGTGTAAATAAAGGTTTTTCTTTATTTTTGTCTATATTTTTAATAATAGCAAGATTTATTTGGTGTTCTATTTGATCTAATTTTTCACCAATAACTTTTAAGTAAGTATAATTATTATGTTGTATTATGTTTTCGGAATTTTTGTTTTCGTCAGTAAGACTGACTCTTTTAATAGGAGAGGCAATAACTTGTGTAATCTTGTGAGTTATTAAAACTAATTCATAAGGAGTGTATTCTTCATGCATAACTTCATTATTTTATTTTTTGATCCAATTTTTTGTGGTTCTATGAATTGTGTTTTGATATTTTTATATGTTCTTTCAAACCAAAGGAAAAAGTATATATTTGCTTTTACTTCTGTCATATAATTGTACGTACCATTAATATTGGATCTAATATGAGCTTGTTCTTGTTGTGAAAAAAATTTTAAAAAGCAATTTTTTATTTTATTCATATTCTGGTAACATAAAATCTTTTTTTAACTCTTCTTTATTGATTTCAAAATTTTTAGAAGTCATACATATTTGTGAATCTTCTTTAGGATTTTCAAAATAACTCATATGTTCTCTTTGGGATTGTGTTGGTGAGAAAGGATTATTATTGTCGGCGAGTGAGGCGGATGCTACATAGTAAAAAGGTGTATCAATTACTTTCACTTTATTGATTCATTCTAATTGAGTATCACTCATTTTTCCTTTATTGATTCATTCGAAATAAGTTTCTAATTTGCTAAGACTATGTCTAGGGGGAGAAATACTGCTTTCGATCATGGGATAAAAATTTGAGGAAGAGGATTATGATATTTGGGAAAATGATCTTCGGAAAGGCTGGAATGCTATTCCTATAGTTCCATCTGTTTTTTGTGTAATATAACTTAGATCGCCATTAGCATTATTTTCAACTTTTGGTGGTGAAACTAAATTTTCTAATAACCATTGGTTAACTAATCGAATATCTTTCCAATTTATCTCTTTAGGTATTTGAATACTAGAATTTCGTGTACTTGTTTGTAATAATAAGGTTTGTCCTTTTGGGCTCTCAACTAATGCTTGTGGCTTTAAGGTTGTTTTCATCAATTTATAATATACCCTATAAACTAATGTTAAACAATTTAATTCTAAGACATATAATAATGTTGGATCATATAATGACAAGGAATAATTTGGGTGACGATTAAAATAAATGGGTCCTTCATATAAAGATTACTCTACCATTCTTAATAAAGAATCCTAAAAGTCAAGATGTCTTCTATCACGTAAACATAATAAAACACTTGTATTCCATCCTTGTCTAGTTAAAGGTTTTACGGCAATTTGTACTAATTAATCCAATATGTATAAAACAAAACCAATATGCCAACTACGAGTCCATTTTGAAGCAACTTGGCTTTGATACGATAAAAGACATAGGGATACCAGAATGAACAGAATACTAAAGAATAGAGTATTATAATAGAAGGTGTAGAAACTATTGTTGCTGATCAGAATAATAATACAATCAAAATAGAAATTCAATCAATAGTTTTATGTATTTCGAACTTTCAAGATGATCTTCTAAATCAAATTTTTTTAGTCCGGGTTGACTGTAAAAGTGCGAAAGATATATTTTTTAAAAATGTTAAAAATATTGCACCAAAACAAATTTTGGCTAGATGGCAAGCAATTCTAAGCTCTTTTGATTTTGAAATTGAGTATATTAAAAGTGAAGTAAATTGTATTCATGATTTCTTAATCAGTATTAGTATAATTATTATGTTGTATTATATTTTCGGAATTTTTGTTTTTGTCACTAAGACTGGCTCTTTTAACAGGAGATGCAATAACTTGTGTACCCTTGTGATCGAGTTATTAAAACTGTATCATAAGGAGGGTATTCTTAATGTATAACTTCATTATATTCTTTTTTTTATCTAATTTTTTTTTGGTTTTATGAATTATGTTGATTTTTTTTATATGTTCTTTCAAACCAAGGGAAAAAGTATACATCTGATTTTACTTCTGTCATATAATTGTACCATTAATATTGGATCTAATATGAGCTTTGACAGTTTGATTAATATAATTCCAAATTAAGTAATTAGTATTGGAATCAACAACGCGTTTCTTATAATAACAAATTAAGTTACATAACAATGTTAGATCATATGATCATACGGCACATTGTTAACTCATATGATTATATGATCTAACATTGTGCCATATGATCATATTATCATTAGATCAAAAAATTATCATTAGATGCTTAATTAGAATCATATGATCAGATGATCTAAGTATACTTAAGAATCTTTATATCATTTTTTCATAAAAAAAAAAAAAAAGCCATAAAATTAATCATATAATGTTACTAAGTATATATAGAAATTCATATTTATACAATGATTAAGTATCTAGATACTTAGATATAATGATTAAGTATTTAGTTAGCATAAATACTAATATCTTATAGTTAAGATATTAACATTGTAGTCATGTAGTGCGTAAGTACTATTTATAGAGTTAATTAGTGTATATTAATCATAGTTAACTAAATAGCTAATTAGTTAATACATATAGTAACTAATTAGTTAAGTAGAGTATTTTACCCATAATTAACTAACTAGTTTATTAGTTTAGTGTGTGTATATATAATATAGTTAAATGGTTATAGGTAATCACTAATTAGGTATATATATATACCTAAAGTTGTTGGACCGCGCGCGCGTCCAATATAATACTCGATGGTTTTGGAACAAACAAAACTCTTTGCTTTTTTCATACATGTTATGATGTTACATTTACGTCACATTTACGTCGATCGACAAGTAATGCCACCTGGCCTCTCTCTCTCCCCTCTCTCTCTCTCTCTCTCTCTCTCTCTCTCTCTCTCTCTCTCTCTCTCTCTCTCGCATGCGCAAGAGATCCTAAAATTTAGCGTACATAGACGCGTACGTTCATTTAAAATGGGGGAAGATATAGTGTCATTTTCTGATTCCAATACATTAGTTAATATAATAATTAGTTATATTAAGCGGGGTAGACTGGCTAGCTAGTTGTATATATACAGTACTTCGTGGTCACCCGATTTCTGAGAAGCTCCCTAATTAAGCCTCGACGACGGCTAATCCAATCATGCTAGCATCACGGCCAAGTTCCTTTTCAAGCATTGCCTGCTGGCCTAATTTGCAGGATACCAGCACGCACCAGAATAATAACTATCACATCTACACACAGACTAATGAAGCGTCAGAGTCACTTGTTGATCATTGCCCTCCATTCCAACTCGATCAGTACTTCACGCCATCCACCTCAATCAGCAGCAACCCCACGATGGCCCAGAAGCTTTGCCACAATGCTAGGGAGCGTAATCGTCGCCAAAAGATTAATGTTTTGTTCTCCACTCTGCGTTCACTACTTCCTGCCACTCATGATGATCCAACGGTACTAATTAAATTAATCTTAATTTCTTTCATTTTGTTTAACCTTTTCTTCTGGTTTTCTCTTGAGATCGATCGACCTTTCGATCTTGCCAATACGTCGGTTTAGGTTCTTACGCTACATATAATTACCTACCTTTGATATTATCGACAACGACAATATTGGTCGTCGTCGATAACTATTTTTGACGGGGCAATTATAACGACGTTTAGAGACGACCAAAAAGCCGAATTTCTTGTAGTCATGCATACGCCTTTTCTAAGCATATTTAATTAGTCGTAGTCTTTCGTGTTTCTAATGGGTAAATTACGTACGTACAGTTGATCTTTAGCATAGGGGCTTACAATATATAGAAGTAAGATTTTCATATATAACAATGATGGGCGGGTGCATTTTGTTACAGGAAAAATTAAGTATTCCGGAGACAGTTTCAGGCGTGGTCAAATACATACCAGAACTACAAGAGCAAGTGGAGGGACTGATTCAAAAGAAGGAAGAGCTTCTTTCAAGGATTTCTAGGCAAGAACAACAAACTCGTCAAGAAAATCCAAGGCAACAGCTTCCAGCTCAGAGCTCTTCATCTGCAGTTTCGGCAAGCTGGCTTAATGACAGAGAAGTTATGATTCAGATATCCACATATAAGAGTCCATTATCTGAAATCTTGCTTCATTTAGAGGAGGATGGGCTTCAACTACTAAATTCTTCTTCCTTCGAGTCCTTTGGAGGAAGGGTCTTTCATAATTTACACCTTCAGGTATGTTTTGTATCATTTGTTTGCTTGTTTTGTACGCGTGCTGTCTTAAGAAGAGATCTGTGCATGCATTGTTTGTGTAAATAACACATCCTTAATCTATTCTTAGCTGGAGTATTCAAATATAAATAAATATAGAACTAATATATTGAGAATAAGAGCTATGTTTAACTTACATTTTAATCTCATGCATTCATTTTTTACACTACAAATTAAATTATTTTGATATTTTTTTTTCTTGGTCTATTTTGTATTCTACAGCTGGAAAGGACTGATAAACTGGAGCATGCATATGATCAGGTTTTGAGTGACAAGCTTTTTTCGTTGTATAAAAAGGGGGGAGCAATCTAATTACGAAAATATTGGGTCTATATATTTAATTTAGTATTGACAAAAGCAGGTATTTATATATAGAGTAATGCTTCACTACCACCTAAATATATAACTTTTCACCACCTTGTCTATGTGGCAAGGTGGTCCCCTACTAACTTTAGAGTTTTTTTATTTTTAAAAAATAAAATAAAGTGGGGGACCACCTTGCCACATAGACAAGGTGGTGGAAAGTTGTATATTTAGGTGGTAGTGAATAATTACTCTTATATATATATGTTCATAATAAGGTGATTGTTCTATATTCGAGATTCCTTATAATAATGTTGTTCGAATTGTATGGAATTCATTAATTCAGAAGCTTTACAGAAAAGAGGGTTACGAGCCAGCTGGCTTACTTGCCCCAAATTGATAAACCTCATACTTTAGACTGTCCAAAGTATTAAAAAAAGGGGACTCGGCAACACTCCCTCCTGTCACACAATTCAAGCTGCCAATTAAAAAAAGGGTTAAATACCCCATTGGTACCTGAGTTTTACGTGTTTTTAAATTTAGTACTTCAGTTTTATTTGGTATCATAGGTGGTACCTGAATTAAGGGTAAAAACCCATTTGGTACCTCTGTTAGATTTTCCGTCCGAATTTTAACGGCTCGCCACGTGTCAACCGCTGAGGTTGACACGTGGCACTACATAAAAAAAAATTAAAAATTAAAAATTAAAATCTTTAGAAAATGATTAAAAATAATAAAATTTTAAAAAAGAAAATTAAAAAAAGAAAAAAGAAGAGGGGTGGCTCCTTGGCCACCATGGGGGTGGCCGGCCACCCCCATTTTGGCCAAGGAGGTGGCCCAGCCACCCCCTTGGCCGGTCTGACCGGTCTGGGGTGGCCGAACCACCCCCTATGGGGTGGTTCGGCCACCCCACAGTTGAAAAAAAAAAAAAAAAAAAAAATTTTGAAGGGTTTTGGCCCTAGGGGGTGGCCGAACCACCCCCGTGGCCCTAGGGGGTGGTTCGGCCACCCCCAAGGGCCAAAACCCATCCAAAAAGAAATTGAGGGTTTGCCCTTGGGGTGGCCGAACCACCCCCATGGGCCACGGGGGTGGTTCGGCCACCCCAGTCCGGCCTGTATGGGGGTGGCCGAACCACCCTCGTGGCCCTAGAGGGTGGTTCGGCCACCCCCAAGGGCAAACCCTCAATTTTTTTTTGATGGGTTTTGGCCCTAGGGGGTGGTTCAGCCACCCCCTAGGGCCAAAACCCTTCAATTTTTTTTTTTTTTTTTTTTTTTTTCAACTGTGGGGTGGCCGAACCACCCCCTCCGAACCACCCCATAGGGGGTGGTTCGGCCACCCCAGACCGGTCAGACCGGCCAAGGGGGTGGCTGGGCCACCTCCTTGGCCAAAATGGGGGTGGCCGGCCACCCCCATGGTGGCCAAGGGGGGTGGCTCAGCCACCCCTCTTCTTTTTTCTTTTTTTAATTTACCAGCCACCTCCTTGGCCAAAATGGGGGTGGCCGGCCACCCCCATGGTGGCCAAGGGGGGTGGCTCAGCCACCCCTCTTCTTTTTTCTTTTTTTAATTTTCTTTTTTAAAATTTTATTATTTTTAATCATTTTCTAAAGATTTTAATTTTTAATTTTTAATTTTTTTTTATGTAGTGCCACATGTCAACCTTAGCGGTTGACACGTGGCGAGCCGTTAAAATTCGGACGGAAAATTTAACAGAGGTACCAAATGGGTTTTTACCCTTAATTCAGGTACCACCTATGATACCAAATAAAACTGAAGTACTAAATTTAAAAACACGTAAAACTCAGGTACCAATGGGGTATTTAACCCTTAAAAAAAATCTTCATCCACTGTTATATGGGAAGAAGCACTTGTGCAAAAGAAAGGTGCAATAATGTCAAATGATGCTCATATATGTTGCACGACTAATTATTTGACCTTTATGATTCAAAAAAAAAATTACTTGACCTTCATTAAACAAGCTGAGCCGGGCAACTGACGAATTCAACTCAACTCAGTTTGAACAAACTCGATTCGGTTTCAGTTCGATTAATAAATAAACCGTTCATGAACACAAAAATTTGTTCGAATATCAAACGATACATATTCGTATAAACTCAGTTCGACTCGGGTAATATTCGTGAACATGGCTCGTATAAGTTCGGCCCAAATCATTGGCTTATTCGTATATATTAGGAAAAAGTACGCATATCTTCCTCAAACTACTACTCTATTAACAAAGTCTCATCTCAAAAAAAGAAAAAAAAAATTACCAATTGTCTTAATATTCCACTTAAACTATTAAAAAATGTTAATATCCTCCTAATGACAAAAATATTTTTCATAAAATTATATATAATTTTTTTTAAAAAAAAAATATTAAGGAAAAGTACGCATACCCCTTCTGAAACTACAACTTCATTGTCAATGTGTCTCCCAAACTACTAATTGTATCAATATCCGCGTAAAGCCAACAAAAAGATAAAAATAACCCTAAAAACAGTTTCAATAAGATAAATATATCCTTCTAAATTAAAAAATAATAAAAAACAATTTCTTTTTGAAAAATTGAAAAAAAAAACAAGAAAAATGAAAATCCAAGATGGTGGCCCAAACTGAAAATATAAAACAAAAATCTTTAAAAAAAATAAAATAAAATAAAAACAAATTTTCAAAAGAAAAAATGAAAAACCTTGGTTTTTATTTATTTATTTTTTGTCATTTTTTTTAATTTTTATTTTTAAAAAAATATATATATATTTTTAGTTTTTTAGTTTTGTTTTTATATAATTTTAAGATTTTTTTTTATTATTTTATGAAGAGTATTTTTGTCATTGTGGGGGTTGACATTGCTTGATAATTTATGGCGGACGTTGACACAATTAATACTTTGAAGGCACATTACTAATTGGGTGATACTTTAAGGAAGAAATTTGTACTTTTTTCATAAAATTAAGGGTTAAATACCCTATTGGTACCTGAGTTTTATATGATTTTAAATTTAGTACCTCAGTTTTGTTTTGTATCATAGGTGGTACCTGAATTAAGGGTAAAAACCCATTTGATACCTCTGTTAGATTTTCCGTCTGAATTTTAACGTCTCGCCATGTGTCAACATCAGCGGTTGACACGTGGCACTACATAAAAAAAAATAAAAAATAAAAAATTGAAATCTTTAAAAAATGATTAAAAATAATAAAATTAAAAAAAAAATTAAAAAAAGAAAAAAGAGGAGGGGTGGCTGAGCCACCCCCCTTGGCCACCATGGGGGTGGCTGGCCACCCCCATTTTGGCTAAGGAGGTGGCCCAACCACCCCCTTGGCCGGTTTGGCCAGTCTGGGGTGGCCGAACCACCCCCCATGGGGTGGCTCGGCCACCCCATGGTAGAAAAAAAGAAAAAAAGAAAAAAAAAATTATGGGTTTTGGCCCTTGGGGGTGGCCGAACCACCCCCTAGGGCCACGGGGGTGGATCGGCCACCCCCAGTCCGGCCGGTATGGGGGTGCCGAACCACCCCCATGGCCCTAGGGGGTGGTTCGGCCACCCCCAAGGGCCAAAACCCATCAAAAAAAAATTGAGGGTTTGCCCTTGGGGGTGGCTGAACCACCCTCTAGGGCCACGGGGGTGGTTCGGCCACCCCCATACCAGCCGTCCTGGGGTGGCCGAACCACCCCCGTGGCCCATGGGGGTGGTTCGGCCACCCCCATGGGCCAAAACTCATCCAAAAAGAAATTGAGGGTTTGCCCTTTGGGGTGGCCGAACCACCCCCATGGGCCACGGGGGTGGTTCGGCCACCCCTAGACCAGCCGGCCTGGGGTGGCTGAACCACCCCCAAGGGCCAAAACTCATGAAAAAAAAATTGAGGGTTTGCCTTTGGGGGTGGCCGAACCACCCCCATGGGCCACAGGGGTGGTTCAGCCACCCCCATACCGGCCGGCCTGGGGTGGCCGAACCACCCCCGTGGCCCATGGGGGTGGTTCGGCCACCCCCAAGGGCCAAAACGCATAATTTTTTTTCTTTTTTTCTACCTATGGGGTGGTTCGGCCACTCCAGACTGGCCAGACCAGCCAAGGGGGTGGCTGGGCCACCTCCTTGGCCAAAATGGGGGTGGCCGGCCACCCCCATGGTGGCCAAGGGGGGTGGCTCAGCCACCCCTCTTCTTTTTTTAATTTTCTTTTTTAAAATTTTATTATTTTTTATCATTTTTTTAAGATTTCAATTTTTGATTTTTAATTTTTTTTTTATGTAGTGCCACGTGTCAACCTCAGCGGTTGACACGTGGCGAGACGTTAAAAGTCGGACAGAAAATCTAACAGAGGTACCAAATGTGTTTTTATCCTTAATTCAGGTACCACCTATGATACAAAACAAAGCTGAAGTATTAAATTTAAAATCACGTAAAACTCAGGTACCAATAGGGTATTTAACTCTAAAATTAAAAAAAAAAACGAAAATTAAAAAGACATAAAAGTAAGGCGCAAAGAAGAGGGGAGGCTACGAAGATCTCTGAAGTATATACATGCATCAATATTATCAGTGGCTGCCGGCTGGCGTGGCAGCAGCACTTGCTGCCATTGCTGCTGAAAACTCTAATTGGAAAGGACAAGTCAAGCACCGTTAAGGAAGCTGCAGTGGCCTTTGCGGCTACTTTGGTTGCAGCACAGTGCGCAAAAGTCGCGGAAGTTATGAGGGCAAATGGGCTGGGGTACGTAGTCTACCCCATGCCGGCCATAAAGGGCCGAACCATCCTCTTGGTTTTTTTTTTAGTTTTTTTTTGTTCAGATTTATAAGCATATTTTTGCTATATTGGAAAACTTTTAAGGTTATTTTTATATTTTTGTTGGTCTTGGTGAGCATTGACAATTTTTTATAGTTTATGAGGGATATTGTCACAATTAGTAATTTGATGGGACATTAATAATATGTTGATAGTTTGAGAAGAATATGTATACTTTGCCACAATTGGTGATACACTAAATAATTACCCTTATAAGGAGTGAAATCCGTTCATTAACCACCCACCTACCCCCAAGTCATTCGCGTAAGGAAATAGCCGTTGAGAGCCTCCTCAAAAGGAAACTAAGTCTAAAAGTGAGCATCACCTTCTAAGTTGGAAGCCTCTCCCAAAGAAAGGAAGTGTATTATTTCTACATCACCTTGATGTACGTATACCAAGACATATTGGGTGTGAGATTATTGCATATAGGTTTTATACATATAATACCCACATGCATTGGTTTCACACTCAATGTGTTTTGGTGTACACTTGATATATACCAAGATGATGTAAAAAAATCATTAGCCCAAAGAAAAGCTTGCATCGCCTTCCATATGGGTACCTCCAACAATGATTGTTGCCTTATGAGCCTCACCTACCAAAACTAGGAGAAGCCTTATAAAAGGCATGATATCATCATCTCTTTCTCTTGTCTCCTCTCTACTCAATCATGATCAAGCTCACTTATTTAAGTATCGAAAATTCCCTGTTGACACTCCACTGGTCGGCGTCACCCTGTTAGCTTTTCATTTGTTTTGTAGGTGACTCGTCATCAGTTTGACTGTCCAAAAATCTGCTTCAATTGACCCATCGTCAGTCTGGCCATTCAAAAATTTGCTTCAACAACTCGCGCCATATGTGAGAACCGATGTTCTCATCCCTTCAAACGGCTCAGGATGGATTGATTGAATATCCTCCCTCTTCTCCATATTCATGGTCGCCCACAACAGATTTGCATTATTTGTAGTAGATTTGAGGTCATCCATGGTAGACCTACATTATCTGCTCCCAAATCGCACGACTATTTCCTTTCTCTTCTCCGGATATGCACTCACTTAAGCGGTGTTCATCTTCGATCTCTCTAAGCGACTACAAATTTCAAAAGGACACTTCCGTACTGTTGAGAGTTAAACAAATCCTTAATTTGGACTTACAAGTTAATAAAAAAAAAAACCAGGTTTGGCATAAGGATAGAAAAACTAGGCCTTATTTGACATTTGGGACAATTTTTGGCCTGAGTGATTGATCACATGGGCTAGGAACCCATAGTGTGATCGATCGTAGTCCTTTAGGTGATTGATCATGGCCAATTAGTGCGCTATTTGAGTGCGTCCAAAACTTTCAGATGTGGGATTTTGCCTATAAAATCATCCTTAGACTAACCCTAGTGACTATTGGGACCACTAGGACTTCCAAGGTGCTAGAAAAAGAGAAAGAGAGAAGCAATAGTGAGAAAAAAAGGAAGAAAGGTGCTGACCTTGTGAAGGTTTTGGGAAATCAAGAGTACCCCATGATGTGAGAACCTTCGTTCCTATCTCTTAATCTTGTAGTTTCGTTGTCTTTTTCGAGGTTAGTTGTGTGTTAACTCGTTTTAAGGATCGTTAAGCATGGTTTAGGCATTAGGTCTTAATCTTACGAAATAAAACCCTAGCTTTTGTTAACAAAAAATTCTAAGAGATGAGTAAAATTAAAAGGGGCTAAAAAATAGAATACCCACATTGTAACTTTTAATAATTCGGGGTGAACATTGCAACACCCATAATATATTGGGAGGGGGGTAAGTGAAGTTTCACCTATTAACATACTAAATAGTAAAATACAAACTAGTTAGTTAATAAATGAACATATTAACTAGCTAGCTAGTAAATAGTTAATAGAATATGTATATTATATTACTATTGTATAATAATATAGATACTAGTACATACATATTAACTAGTTACCTTATATAACTATAAAATATTATATAACATGCATGTGGCTGCTTATAGTTATATACTATACTATATAATGTGCATGCTTACTTATTATATATTTATTT
Organism: Alnus rubra; assembly: GCA_028654335.1. Taxonomy (NCBI): domain Eukaryota; kingdom Viridiplantae; phylum Streptophyta; class Magnoliopsida; order Fagales; family Betulaceae; genus Alnus; species Alnus rubra. The sequence goes on along the minus strand of JAJPGS010000001.1, from coordinate 1,210,161 downwards.
TGTTATACAATTATACTATATTTATATATAATAACGTATGGTTACTTATATATATTTAGCCCTTGGATCTCTGAAATTTAATCCTGTCCATTCCTTCCACTTCAGCCACATCAAATGCTCCATTGAACCACGCATTCATCTACAACCGTTAACGTCTTTTAATCTTAACCCTTGACCCTTTATTTTTACTCATTTCATTTGTTTATTTCCTTCATATATTTTACGGTAAAGAGTTATACACATGGAACAAATGATTGAATAGTTTTCAGACAACAATGAGTTTTAAGTAAACAAACAACAATGAGTTTTAAGTAAACAAAGCATTAAATAACGCAAACCACTTAATTTATTCTCCCATGAAAGGAATGACTTTTCCCCTCTGTTTTTAACTAGAAGAATACCATTCTTTTTAAAAAGAGAATAGCTATTCTCATAGGAATAACTATTCTTAGAAATTAACTCCTACTAAACAAAAGAATAACTATTTTTATGGATAGTCATTCAATTCCAGAGACCTATTCCACGAGCCAAACGGTGCCTTAGTCTTCCATTTGAATTTCTAAAACACCTACTATGCTTTAGCCCGTTTTCAATTAAGTCATTTTTAATTTTATCATTAAGTTTCTTATATTTCCCATGTTCTCAGTCAGCTCCTTATGCTTTCCCTTGTTTTCAATTAACCCTTACTATTCTTATTTTGAACTTTACTTACAGAAAAATTCAAATTTCAATTATGCCCCAAAACCAAGAAAAAAAGTACATGACTAGAAGAAAAAGGAAAGAAAGAAAGAAGAAATAAAGAGTTCTTTATAGCAGAAAACTATCACACAGACAGTGATAGATCGATTAATACCATTCTCCAACCAATTTATCACATAACAACATTATCAATCAGATTCAAACTAATAATCCAATGCCATATATTTATTAAAAGTCAACCCCAATTTTTTGTAAGCAAATAACATTCAATATATATATATATATATATATATATATATATATATATAAAAGAGGTAAGTAGAGCTTGTAGCTCTAAAATTACAACGTCACAGATACAACTAGAAATTTCTTTCATCCATACTCTACCTATGACATGTATGGTCACAACTTTAGATAAACCATGTAATAAAATATCTAAAAATAAATAAATAATATAAACTTAGTCTAAGTCATTATAATTATACAAATGGTGCGTTTGAGATTATGATTTCGTAAATAAATAATGTGATTTTAAACCAAATCGCAGAAAATGAATCATTTTGAAATTGCGTTTTTAAAAAATTGCGATTAAATCGCAGCCAATATGATTTTTTTGAAAACGCAGAATTTTAAAGATTAACCTACGATTTTAAAGGTCAAAATACGATTTTGCCAAACGCTTAACTGCGTTTTTAAAAATCATTTTTTCAAATCGCACATTTTATAGTCTTTATTTTTAAATCGCATTTTTTGAAATCACAAACTCAAACAGACCCTAAATCAAATGGTAGTCAGTTAAAAACTTAAATTAAAAAAATAATAATAATAATTTTTTTTAAAAAAAAAAAAAGGTTCCCGGATATTATAGGGGCCCTAACCCCTAAGTTGCCTGAACTGCTTCACTTGCAATAATTCAAAAATGAAGGCCCAAAAATAAACAACTACCAAATTGAAAAGAGAGGCCCAATGAAAAATCTACGGGCCATCCTCTTCTCAAAGAAAGGCTTTCCAGCTCCAGATGGGCCTGGATTTCCTTCTTGGATCTGTTTGGTTGTTGTTCCAGCTGTCTCTAACGAGAAAGGGCCATGAATATAGGTATCCATCTTGGTCCTGTGCTGGTGAAGGGTGTTATTGGCTTCATGGCCTAAGAATAGGATGCCTTCATCTAAGGGACCCTATTCCTATCTACAATTCCAGATTTCCGATAATTATGATCATTTTTTTTTTTTGTTTGGAGGAGGATAATTATAATCATTTGCTATGTCAGTTGGTTCAATAAATAAATTGCTTTATTGTCAAATAAGAATTTGAGTTTTTTTTTTTGTTCTTTTTTTTTCAAGCTTCTTTAATTGTCGTAAAATAATTTTAATTATTTTTAAAACTGTAAACCATTTTATGAGTTTGAGCTTCCCCTTCTCAAATCGCCAGAGTTCGCTGGACCTCCACAAGTCGTTTTTCACTGTCGCTCATTTTTTTCGCATGTGCCAAATGCCGACAAATATTTTACTTCTAAACAAATAGACTATAATTAACAAAATTTTACAAGTAATGCTCCAATTGTTTCGACGTAAAATGTTTTCCATCGTAAAATATTTTCGACAAAATCATTTTTTTAAAAAAAAAATAATGATTTTTTGAAAATATTTTTTAGTGTTTGGCTTATACGAAAAAAAAAAAAAAAAAACCACAACAGCGAGGCCAGATTTCGGCGAATGTGGCTGGAATTTGGCCATTAGTGCAGGATTCCGACATAGAACAGCTGGATTCTGGCCGTAGTGGCAAGATTTCGGCCAGTTTCACCGGAATCTAGCGACAGTGGCCGGACGTCGTCGGATCCCGGCAACAGTAGCCGGTGTCGAAATCCGATAAACGGAAACCTTCAGCAGTAGATTCGAGCTACCAACAAACTTGAATGCGTTGCGGTAGAGGATTCTCACAAACGTGTCTACAAGAATGAAGAGTTTAAATTCAAAAAATTGTAAAATCGTTTTCTAAAAACTAAAAAGGTTTTTACGGTTAAACTGAAAATAATTTTCGTTGACCGTTATTTTTGTCCCCACCAAATACCAGAAAATACTAAAATTATTTTTTAGAAAACATTTTACACCAAAACAAAAGCTTGAATTTAATCTTTTAATGGCCAAAGTGCTTGTTTATTCATATATCTAAACCCGGTGTACTCGTACAATTCGCCTATCACGGGAAATAGAAATTGCATTGATTATTAAAGGTTGGTAAGGTTAGTACACAACTTTCTTTTCCATTGATTTGGTGCAAAGGAAAGATTAGAAAAAGTGGAAACGTGGGAAAGAAGTGATCGATCCCTAATTGGATTTGTTATATATTATTCCACAAGATAGATGTGGGTTTGGAGCAATTGAGGGATCAACATCCATAATAACTGCTTAACAATTTGGACAATTATTGAGAAAATATTTATGTGAACTCTTCGTATAAGTGACCGACCAATTTAAATCTTTTTCGAACAACTGTGTTTTACAATGAGATATGATTCTTTGTCAACTTTTCACATAATTAAAATCATAATTATCCTATGTGGCAGGAAATTATAGGATAGTTATGACTTTTTTTTTTTTCTTTTTCAAAGAGCCTATAATTCTTTGTCGCATAAGATAGTTGTGTAAAAAGTTGACAAAAAATCATATATTTTTAACAATAGTTGTCCCAATTGACAGCTCTCTTTATTTTTTATTTTTATTTATTTTATTTTATTAGAACAAATAGCATGTGCTATTATAACAACTAGATGCCCAAAGGCTACAACGAGAAATGAGGGACATACCCCCCACACTCTTAAGTCAGAAGATCTGACTTAAAAAAAATAATTATATATGTAGAATCTCAAATTTTACTAAAATTACAATCAGCCCCCTAACATATAAAATTTTAGTAAAACCTGAGCCACACATAGGCAATTGTACATAAAAACAAGAGAATACACAAACACATCTAAGCAGAAAATTCAATCCAAAACGTCGGAGGAGAACACTGTCTTCGCCGGAGACCGGCACGTGTACAGTTCTCTTTTGTAAGAAGAGAACACAAAAGAGAACTGTTACCCTTGTCAATTTTTTTCTTTCTTTCAAATAATATATTAATAAAGAATAAAATTTATTATATTAAAAAGTATGTCACTATCTCATAAAATGTTGATTCATCGTTTGAAAATTTGAAAAGTAAGAAATTGAAGGTAGTTAGCCACAGAACAAATCATGAGGAATTCAGCTTTTTACCCCGGAAAATAATAAAGGGAATGCAGCCAAAAACAAGAACACATCGGGTAGACGGCAACCGTTCATTATGAAGGAAGCTCCAACCCGGCTTTTCGTGTGGTCCTGCACTGGTGACCACTGACCACAGTCTACAACGGTCTCTTTCTGTACGTACTAGATGTCATATGTCCCTTTCAAAAAAAAAAAAAATTGTAATTTGTCATATGCATGTACCTTGATATTAAACTAGGGTATCAAAATGAAATTATGTTAAAGACGGTGATATATTGATAGCCATTGGTTTGTTAAATGGTGAGATAAATTCCCACAAACTGATGCTATTATTCAGACTATTTATAAGGATTTTGCTAAGAAGTCTCCATCAGAAAAGAATACTTCTCCAGCAGTTCCTACTACGGTCCCATTAATCGCTACTACCGGACTTGTTACACCATCACACTTCCTTCCTCCTCCAGAAGAAAAGAAGGTTGGTGTTGATAAGGTCCCAGAAGACAAGTCTGTTGCTGCCTCATCCTCTTCATCTAAGAAGAAGAAGAAGAAAGGTCATTCCAAGAATGATATGAGAATGTTCCATCAATTTCTCAAAACATTCAAGGAAGAAAATAATGTTGAAGACAGTGGAGAGGAACAAAATTCTAACTCTTCAGAATTCTCCCTAGATACTACTAGCTTGTGCGGAGAAAACCGCCACCTATTTGGGCATGACCCAATCACTACTCAGGATGCTCTAGATGCCCTAGATGCAATTCCAGGCATAGAGACATCCCAGAACTCAATTATTGACCCGCACGTGTCCCTTATTGTGGATTCACGCTCCAGACAGCATCATTGGCTCCACCAGAGCTCCACCGAAAGTTTGCTTGTCTTTTGCCAAATTATTGGTTGCACTTACAGCTGGCTGACAACTGTGGCCGACAATTTTATTGACTGCTACAGTACTGCTACAGCCATGTCGCATGCTGATCTACAGTCTTGTTAATTTACTATTGTACCCCTTGTAATTGGCCTATATAAAGGACCAAAGTCTTCGGGGTAAGGCAGAAGCTTTTAGACAGAGAAAACTTCATTCACTGATTTGATATCTCCTGCTATCCTACTACTATTGTGATCTTTGGATCTCCCCATTTTGTAATATCCCCTGTTAATTCTATAAGTATTTCATTATGAAATAACATTACAGTTTGATAATTCTGTTAATTTTGATAAAATTTATTTTTATCATTTTACTATCATTATCTGCATCCCCAATTGGCAGGTTCATACCGCCTTCCCTATTTCCCTCATTTATATTCTTCTCCACACACACACACACCAACTCTCTTAGGTCTCTCTTGATCTGCTATCTGCTGCTTCCGCCCCCTTTATGATATCAGAGCCATAAGCGTTAAGATCTGTTTCATTTTGTTTATCCTCTCTTTCAACTATTAAAACTCACATTTTCCGGAGACTTTCTCCTTAAGGTTAGGGATCATAACCACCCCCCCAAACATGCCGCTCTTTAGCACAGACTTGGTTCCCGTCCAAGCCGGGGTAGGCATTTTAGGGATTGGTCGAAAAAAGGTCTAGGGTCAGGGTATGTGTCGTGAAATAACCAACTAAGGTTAGAGACTTTGTTGATTATGTTTGTTTGATTTGATTTTCAAGATGTGGAGGTCTAACTCTTCAGTTAGCTCTAGGTTCTCTATTAATCTCCCTAATAATGTGTGCAATTCTGAACATTACTCTGTTGAGGATGATTCCTCTTTTGATTTCAAAAATTGGAGTATTCCAAGACTCCCTGATAAAGAAGTTTATAAAACTTCTTGGTTTAAAAGCTCTTTTAGAGCTGAATATGCTGTCAAAACTGTTGAACAAACCATCCCTATTTCAAATAGGAATGAGGATTTTGAACTATTTAACAAGAGATTTGTTAACCAATCTCTTGCTAAAGGTTTTAAGTTTTTACATGTTGGAGCCGTCCAAGTTGCTGTTAAACCATTAACGCGAATTGGTATTGATGATTCTGTGTTAATGTGCCTTTGTGATGCTAGGTTTATTAATTTCAGAACTAGCACCCTTGGCATGGTCCATACATCTTTGTACAATGGCCCTGTTTATTTTGATACTTTCCCCAACATTACTTTATCTTTAAGTGATGTTAATATTACTAAAGCATTAACTCTAAATGTTCTAACCTCTGGTTATGATATGATAATTGATAGTCAACCTCTGGTTATCATCTACCACATTTATTACAAATTAACTTGAATCCCCAAGCTATTATTAAAAACTCGGGAGAATCCACTCTGTTAATTAAGAGCTCCACCCGAGATGGAAACATCTGAATCCCTCAGATGATGAAATGGAGTGAGATCACACTCCTCAATGAATGGTTGATTGAGAATGTTTCTCAACCGGCTAAGGTTTCTCAAGAGGATACTAATGTTGACTATCTCCAACAATACCTTGATGGATCTGTCAAAATTAGTTTTGCCAACCTAAACCTTTCAAGGGTTAAAAGACCCTTGTCCATTAATAAAGGAAGAAATTCCTTTTCTGCTAATAAAAGAAGAAATTATTTTGCTGATTCTACTACTACTGAAGGTTTTCAAAAAAGAGATAAAGATATTGATAACTTTTTGGTTGATTCTGTTTCTGCTGATTACAAGCTAAAAGGAATTGCTACTAGTTCCCAAGTTTGTTAAGCTTTTTATTCTACCAAACAATCGGCAGTCCCTTCACAAGCTTCACAAGCTGAAGAAGGTGATATTTCTCCCTCTACTTCTGACTTAAATGCTCCTATGCCTGAGCCTGTTTTTCACCATTGTAATGCTATTACTTTTGCTGAACCTAAAAAATTGGGTTTTAATGATCTCGACTGGCCTTCTTTAAAAAAAGACTTTCGATCAGAAGAAAACCGTCATAAGATAATAATCTATTTTAAATCTTTTTCTCAAAAGGAACAAGATTTGATAAAACTTCAGTGGGTGGAAAAGATGCTTGAAGAGCAGAGACATACTCTGTTTTTTGACTTTCTTCAAAAGGTTAAACCTGGTGTTTTAAATGTTGTTAAAAAACCTTTTGTTTTGGTTGAAGACAACACTGTTGTTAAAGCCTCTCATCCTCCTGTTGAAACCCTCCGAGTAAAGGGAAAAGATGACACTATTGTCATTGCTTCTCCTTATAAAGCATTTTGGGCTGGGAATGATGTTCACCCCAATCTTTGAGAAGGAGGATCTTGTCAAAGTAGACGCTCATGTAGAGAGTCTTACCGGTTTTTTGGTCAGGAATTAGTTTGAAATGGGCCAATTTTGTTTCAACCAAAATAGTGGTATAATAGAAAATATCTTTGAGGGGGTGTTCAGGAACCCAATGAAAACGAGGGGGGAAGTAGGCAAGAGCTAACTGGCTTGGTTCTTTAATGGGAGCCATTCCTAGCTCAAAAAAAAAACAGATGTTGGAAATAGGGTAAACGAATGTAAGCCGAGGGTTTTTCAGCTTTAATAAATGGCATTCTTGGTCTATGAGAAGGACCAAGAAATGGACTGTATTCAGTGGCGAGAGCGCTACTGAAAGTAATATTTGGTTCAGGGCTGAAGGTCATGAACCGATTAGTAAGGGCCAACGAAGTGGCAATGGGGGTGGCAACTAGAGTGCCAGTAGGAGAAGTCTCTGGTTTGGCAACCAAAGGCTTGTTAATAGGAGGGTTATTAACAATTTTTCATTTTCCTCGATCCTTTTTACTTGCCATGGCGGCACTGCAAAAATTCACGAGTGAAAAAATCAGGGATGGAATTATTAATTCCTTTAATATATTCAATATCAAAATAAAAAACACTTAAAATCGCTTGCCATCTAGCAAATATTTGTTTTGAGGCAATGTTTTCAACATCTTTTTTCAAAACATATTTTGCAGATTTACAATCAATTCTTAACAAAAATTTTTGATTTAACAAATCAGATTGAAACTTTGTAATGCAAAGAACAACAGAAAGAATTTCTTTTTTAATAGTACTATAGTTCTTTTGTGCATTGTTCCAGGACCCGGAATGTAATCGAACAATTTGTTCGGATGATCCTGGCGAAACAATCTGTTTCAAAATTCCTCCATAACCAATGTCGGAGGAATCAGTTTCAACAATTTTGAAAGCAGTATTAGTGGGAATTCCCAAACAAGGAAGAGATCTGACATGAGTCTTGATTTCTTTAATAAGTGAAGTATGAACTTCTGTCCAAGGAGGAGGATTGTTTTGCAATCTGTCAAACAGAAGTTTGCAATACTTTACCAAGTCTTTGTAGAAGTCAGCAATGTAATTCAACGATCCAAGGAATCTTTGGAGTTGATTCTTATATGTGATAATGTCAAGGAATTTGCTAGCAAATTCAATAGCTCGATCAATGGGACAAATTTGTCCTTCAGAAATGTAAAAACCAATGAATCGAATCTTGGTTTGAAATAATTTAATTTTCTTTGCAGAAACAACAAGTCCATTGGTTTTTATGATTTCTAGAAACGAGTTCAAATGTTTCCAGTGTTCATTAATGGATTTGGAATAGATGAGGACATCATCAATGTAAACAATGGCGAAGTGGCTAAAAGGGTTAAGAATGTCATTCATGATTCTTTGGAATTCACTAGGGGCATTCTTAAGACCAAATGGCATAACATTCCATTCGTAATGTCCAAAGGGCGTGGTAAAGGCAGTCTTATACCTATCCCTATCAGCAATCTGAATTTACCAAAATCCAGATTTCATATCAAACTTAGAGAAGACGAGGGCTTCGCTAAGGCGGTTGACTAGGTCTTTCCTATTAGGAATGGGGTACCTAATCCATTCTAAAACATCATTCAAAGGTTTGTAATTAATTACTAACCTAGGAGAACCTCTTTCAAGTTCAGCATTTTTCATAACATAAAAAGAAGCACAAGACCAAGGGGACTTGCTCTTTGGAATAATATTTTTCGCAAGTAAGTCAGCAATTTCTTTCTGGCAGAAATCTAAAGTTTCGGCATTCATTTGAATGGGCCTAGCTTTAGTAGGAATTTTCCTTTCGGAGAAGTCCTTAGTAAACCAAAGGAATATGTTTTTCAATAATTTTAACAGAAGAAGAATCAATCTTTTCTTCAATACGATCAAGTTGTTGACCTATAATGTAAAGAGATTGATTAGCAAAATTATTTTGTTCAATAATCTTCTAAGTCTCAGAATGATGTTGAAAAACCTTTGATTTCTTTACCAAAAGAAAGAAAAGGAATTAGTTTAAAAACTAATAGCCAAAAGAATTTAGAAAGAATTGAAGAAATGCTTCTGGAGATAAGCCTTCACAAGGCTGCTCGAGAGACTGCTCCAGTCCCTAAAGCCAGTTCTTCAAATATTTCTTCAAGTATTAACAAGGCCTGCGCCATTAACCATGACAAAGGCAAAAATGTTTTAAATGTTTTCAAACATTCTGAAAATGAGTATTAAAATTCTAAGGAATCCAGTTCTTCTGAATCTGACTCATCCACTGATGAAGATATTAAAATTCTTGAAGAAAATTTTGGAAAAACAGATATTTCTCCAAAACTCCAAAGAATTTTCAAATCCAAACATGTTAACCTTACCAAGAATTGGTATAATAAACTCACTCCCCCTGATTTGCAGTATGAAGAAAGGGTTTTTCAAAACCAGTTTTCTGTTTCTGCTGATAAATTATATGAGTGGAATATTAATGGTTTGGCTGAACAAGAAATCCTTAATAAGATGAATCATATGTCTATGGTTGCTAATGCTTATATGACTAACCACGACATTTCTGATTTTGATATTGTTGAATTATTAACTACTGGTTTTTCTGGTACCCTCAATACTTGGTGGGACAAGCATCTTACACAAGATGCTAAAACCCGAATCAAAGCCGCTGTTAAAACCAATGATGACGGGACTCCCGTCCTCATTGATGGCAAGCAATTGCCAGATGGTGTCAATACTTTGATATACACTATCGTCAAACATTTTGTTGGGACTCCGTCCAATATTACTTCTCATATTTCTGATTATTCGAATAATCTTAGATGCCCTACTATGTCTAATTATAAATGGTATCAAGATGTTTTCATTTCTCGTGTTATGCTTAGAACTGATAGTTTTAAGCCTTATTGGAAAGAAAAGTTCATTGATGGATTACCTTCATTATTTGCTCACAAAGTAAAAGATGAACTTGTTAATCCCACTACGGGATCCTTTGATTATGAAAACTTAACCTATGGTGATTTGTTTTCAATCATTAAAAAACTTGGCATTAAAAAAATTTGGTTTGCCTCCCATTGCTCATAGCAGGAGACATAGGAAGAAACTTGATAAGTTCACTAAAAAATACCTTCATACTAAAAGACGAACTGTTAAGCTTGAAAGGCCTGATAAAATCTTTAGAAAGCATAAGCGTTCTAAACTTGCTAAACATTTTAGAGGAAGATGTTTTAATTGTGGTAAAAAGGGACATTATGCAGATAAGTGTCCAAACCCACCTAATAAATTAAAAAATAAAATCAATTCTTTGAATATTGATGAAGAAGAAAATAATTATCTTTTTAGGATTATGCAGATAAGTGTTCTGATTTTGATTCATCCTACATTGATGAAGTTACTTCTGATGATTCTTGCTATCATTTTGCTAGCGAATCATCTAGTAAAAATGTTTTCAAAATTGGCTGCAATAAATCCTGTTGTGATAGTAAATTTTGCAAATTTTGCAATGTTACTTCTAAAGAAGAAGAACAAGAAAATTTACTAATTGCCTTAATTTCAAAAATTGAGAATGATGAGTTAAAAGATGAATATCTTAAAAAACTCAAGAAAACAATAAAGCATGATTTTGGAAAATCTGTTAAACCCAAAATCTCTCTTGATGAAACTTTGGAAAGATTTTCAAAACAAAAATCCAAAGTAATTACTATCTAAGACTTGCAGCATGAGATAAGTAATATCAAGAAAGAAATTGTTGATTTGAAAAATGACATGCATCATATTAAACTTAATAACCAAGACTTAAAAAGTCAAATATTAATCTCAAATCTTCAAAAAAAATTCCAAGATAATAATGAAGATTTAAAGATTGAAGAAATTACTGGTAATCAACATGAGCATTTTAATAATCATGAATCCAGCAATGCAACTGTCTGTTCCAGTAGTACTTTAAAATTTGTTAAACTTGTTAAAAGTTTCATACCACACAAATGCTATGCCAAAATTACTGTTATTGTTGCAGAGGATTATCCTAGTAAATATTTTGAGAAATCTACTGAAAGATTAAACTCTGCCAATGGAGATTATCTTTATATTAAATATGAGCTTAGTAAAGCTTATGTTTGCCAGAATGATATTTGTTTCCCCATTCCTTCTGTGCTTGTTAAAAATATGAAGAGTGATAAAGTAATCTTAGGAAATCCTTTCCTCTATTTACTTTACCCAATCTCTTCCATTGATGAATCTGGGATAACAACTATTAAGATGGGAACAGAAGTAAAGTTTGCTTTTTTTGCTTCCAGACTAGATATTGAGCTAGATCGGCTCAATTTAGTCACTGCTAAAACCAAACACTTGAATTCCTTAAAACAGGAACTCAAGTACAAGAGAATTGCCCAACAACTCTCTGACAAACTATTGCAATCTAAGATTGCTGCTTTCAATAACAAACTTGTTGATACTGTTTGTTCAGACCTACCCAATGCTTTTTGGCACAGGAAGTTTTGGCCATTAGTGCCGGATTTCGACGTAGAACAGCTGGATTCTGGTCGTAGTGGCAAGATTTCGGCCAGTTTCACCGGAATCTAGCGATAGTGGCCGGACGTCGCCTGATTCCGGCAACAGTAGCCGGCATCGGAATCCGGTAAACGAAAACCTTCAGCAGTAGATTCGAGCTACCACTACAAAAAAAAAAATGTCTTTCTTGACATTTATATAAATGTCAGGATAATATTTTTTATTGTGGCACATTGTCAAAAAATGTCAGGAAAAAAGAAAAAAATTCCTGACATTTCACAATGTGCCAGGAATGTTAAACTTTCTTGACACATAATTTTATTGGTCAAGAAAATTGTAAAAAAATTTGTGGCTTTTAAATATGTGCCAGAAAATTATAATTTAATGTCATATAATTTTAAATTCCTGACATTTAGACATATGCCATGAATATTTTTGGCAAAATTAAAAGCCCGCCTAATTCTAATTCTGTTTTCACTATTCAATCAGTTTTCCTTTACTAACTGATGCACATGTACACATTAATATAATTTTTTCCTATCTTTTTGCTCTTTTTCTCCTCATATCTCTCCCTCATCTCCCGTAAGTAGCATTATTTGTTTTTTTTTTTTTTTTTCAATTTTTTCCCCTCATATCTCTCCCTCATCTCCTGTAAGTAGCATTATTTGTTTTTTTTTTTTTTTCAATCTTTTTTCCCCTCATATCTCTCCATCTCAGTACTGATCTCTCTCTCTCTCTCTCTCTCTTCGGATGCAGCGCTGCCCTCATCGACTCGATCTCCTCCCTCGAACTCCATCGGTATGTTACCCCTCTCTCTCTCTCTCTCTCTCTCTCTCTCGATATCTTCCATACAAGTCATCTTTCAGAGAATGATAAACTACTGATGATAAACTACATATGAAAATGCAGGAATGAGAATACATGTTGGGGAATATTTTGCAGACAAAATGCAAGGACTTGGGATATTCACCTTCAGGAATGGGGAGACACAGTCCGGATTGATTAAAAATCTAACTAAATACTTTTGTAGCTTGTTGATGACTATGGGATTGATCATATTAATTTTTTGTAACAGCTAATATAGTACTTGGATGTTTCTTAATTAATAGTTGGGATTGTTTGATGCTATTTTGTTATATTAATTAAATATATAATATGTTTTCCCTTGGTTATTTGTCAATTTTGATTATATATTTTATAAGGTTTTAAAAAAATTGATTATATTGGAATAATTCCAGTATAATCAAATTTTTTAAATTGAAAATCAACTTTCCTGGCACATGATATATGTGCCAGTAAACCAATGGAAACTAAGGTTTAGTGGCACATAAATCATGTGCAATGAAACACGATTTTATGGCACCTATATATGTGCCATGAAACACAGTTTACTGATATATATTTATGTGCGAAAATTATGTTTAGTGGCACATATATATGTGCCAGAAAATTGAGTTTCTTGGCACATGATTTATGTGCCAGCAAAATTAATTCTCTGCACATATATCATGTGTCAGAAAATCAATTTTACTGACACATAACTTATGTGTCAGGAAATTTTCCTGACACATAAGTTATATGTCAAGAAATAAACTTTCTTGACTACAAAGTTGTGACATTAGAGATATGTGAGGAATTAAAATTCAAGAATTGTTTCTTGACATTTAATACATATTTCTTGACACATAATAAATGCCAAGAAATGCTTTTTTTTTTGTAGTGTACCAACAAACTCGAATGCGTTGCGGTAGAGGATTTTCACAAACGTGTCTACAAAAATGAAGAGTTTAAATTTGAAAAATCGTAAATCGTTTTCTAAAAACTAATAAAGTTTTTACGGTTAAACTGAAAATAATTTTCGTTGACCATTATTTTTGTCCCTACCAAATACAAGAAAATAGTAAAATTATTTTTCAAAAAATATTTTACACCAAAACAAACAAAGCTTGAATTTAATCTTTTAATGGCCAAAGTGCTTGTTTATTCATATATCTAAACCCGGTGTACTCGTACAATTCGCCTATCACGGGAAATAGAAATTGCATTGATTATTAAAGGTTGGTAAGGTTAGTACACAACTTTCTTTTCCATTGATTTGGTGCAAAGGAAAGATTAGAAAAAGTGGAAACGTGGGAAAGAAGTGATCGATCCCTAATTGGATTTGTTATATATTATTCCACAAGATAGATGTAGGTTTGGAGCAATTGAGGGATCAACATCTATAATAACTGCTTAACAATTTGGACAATTATTGAGAAAATATTTATGTGAACTCTTCGTATAAGTGACCGACCAATTTAAATCTTTTTCGAATAACTGTGTTTTACAATGAGATATGATTCTTTGTCAACTTTTCACATAATTAAAATCATAATTATCCTATGTGGCAGGAAATTATAGGATAGTTATGACTTTTTTTTTTCTTTTTCAAAGAGCCTATAATTCTTTGTCGCATAGGATAGTTGTGTAAAAAGTTGACAAAAAATTATATCTCTTTCACAATAATTATCCTAATTTGAGCAAATAATTGCTATAGATTCAAATTGCAATTGACAGGTCTCTTTTGTAAGAAGAGAACCGTTACGCTTACCAATTTTTTTTTTTATCTTTCAAGTAATATATTAATAATGAATAAAATTTATTATATTAAAAAATATGTCCATATCTCATAAAATGTTGATTCATCGTTTGAAAATCACTGTTGGATGAAAATTTGAAAAGTAAGAAATAGATAGGTAGTTAGCCACAGAACAAATCATAAGAAATTCAGCTTTCTACCCTGGAAAATAATAAAGGGAATGCAGCCAAAAACAAGAAAACATCGGGTAGACGGCAACCGTTCATAATGAAGGAAGCTCCAACCCGGCTTTTCGTGTGGTCCTGCACTCGTGACCACTGACCACAGTCTACAACGGTCTCTTTCTGTACGTACTAGATGTCATATGTCATATGCATGTACCTTGATATTAAACTAGGGAATCAAAATATTCCTTGTTGAAGAAGCTATACGTCAAAATAATGAACAGTACTAGATTCCTCCCCCCCCCCTTTTTTTTTCTTTATTATTATTATTATTGTTTATTCCAGTACTAGATTCCTTTAACCATATTTGTTTTTATCTAAATTACCCAAACATTAATATTCATATGTCAATTTCACATCCCTAGTAAAACATTTCTTGACCTAACATTATTAATGAATATTTTAATGTATTGGGACATCTGGTCATAGGTAAATCACAGAAGCCACATTTGAATATTGTAATTGATGATGATGGGCATAAACAGCATCCTCAACAGAACAAAGATAAGACCTGGATGACTGTTCAGATTTGATTTGATTTTTTTTTAGTTTTTTATATTTTAGATTCTGTAATGTATTTTTCCTTTTTTCTTACTCATCTATTTATAATAATAATAATAATAAAAAAAATATCATTTCTTGATAAACTTGTACGTGTAACGATGTCTCTTATTTTATAAATTCTTGTACAGCAACTCCTCTCTCTCTATATATATATATATAAATAGACACACACGTGATCACATTTTTTATTAGATGAATAATGTGAGTTTTAATTTATCTCTTACATAATTATTGTCACGGACTTTGAAGTTTTGTAAAGATAACACAATAATTTTGTCTTCACAATATAATACTGCCTAAATATAGTGTACAAATTGTAAATTCTGAACATTATATCTAAAAAAAAAAAAAAAAAAAAAAAGTAACAATAGAACATATATAAGAAGAAGAAAAAGAGTGGCAGTTCAAATTTCAAAATCATCCTTTTATATAGAATTATGTGAGCGGTTTTTGTTTTTCTTTTTAACCGTTGAAACAACATTTAATGGATGCATGTTAAAAAATGACAGTTGGAAAAGTGGTGATTAATATTAAAAAATGACAGGTGATTAATATTCGAGTCAAATTTTAAGGCATTACTCCATAAGCCTGCGTCGAAAGGTCAAAGCTATCAACGCACCATAGCTCATCTCTTTGCATGACATGCCAATCAAAATATTGATGGCCTGACGGTCTAGCCTGATGGCCTTAGATCCGAGTCTACTCTCGCCCTGACATGCATACAGCACTGTACAATCGATTCTCCCTCATTGCCTGCTCACTCAATTGCCTTCTCACGCCATGCATCCACCCCCAATATTCATGAGAAGGGATCGATCTCCATGTCATTAACAAATTACTGGCGAGAGTCTCTAAAACCCTTGAGAGCAAGGACAGGAGTGACAAATCCATAAAAGAAGACAATCACTCTCACACAAACGCATACAGACATACGCACTACTAGAGATATACACACAGAAATTAAGTAGCCCATTTTATCTAGCTTTACTTCGTCAAAGCTAAGAGAGGTTCTACTGACTTGTGCATCTCAATGCTCCGGTCCTTCTAGAGTACTAGGGGCTTTCTAATGATCTCTACCTTGTTTTGTAGGAGGAGCTTTGTCGTCGAGTCGACCGTCCTCAAATCTACTTCAATAATATTGGGTATTAATGTTAAAATTCAAATCAAATTATGATAGTTAGAATTGCAGTTGTATATGTTAAAAAAAGTACATCAAATTTCACATGAAAATAATAGGCCCATGACTCGTGTGAGTGTACGAAATTCAACGTACAAAGTGCGCTTAAAGAGTCAATGCGACATGCACGCAGCTCATGTCTACCCAAAAGCCAATTAAAAAACCTAGTGAAAGACATTAATCCCTTATAAAGCATCAAAAGTTCTAACTTTTCAGGATGAGACAGAATGAAATACACAAGTAGAGGAAATGTTGAAAATTTAAGATCGATGATCTAACAAGATAATTTTCGTTTAGGGTTTATTTTAGGATCGGATTCTTATAATGTAAGTTCGTACTCACATATCTATCAACCTGGTAGGCTAATTATAATAGTGTTATCACCCCCGACAACCAAGTCGTAATTTCTAAATCATTGTTCATGGAGGCCTCCATTTGCTTTATGAATGTAAGAGGACAAGACAAGGAAAACAATAAAAAATGCAATATACTTGGAGCATTATTAAACCTTTTTCATTTTTTTTTAAATAGTATGTCATTTCCGACATGCTTTTTGGAAAACAAGAAAAAAATTTTAAAAAAAAAAATGAGAAAGAAAGGTGAGGCAGCAGAGTCAATTCACAGCATCATATCCTCTCCGGTTGATTTTCAACTGAAAATAAGCCGGTCTTTTATACTTAGAAACATTTTTATAATTTCACACTATGTAAAATTACAAAAATGCTCTTAGGTATAAATGACCGGCGATGATGGAGCTAGAAGTTCTTATGGGCAGGGGTCAATGGCCAATTTTTTTTTTTAGGGGCCAATAAGCTAAATTTTTATTTTTTTTACCTTATATTTTAAAAAAAAATTTCACCTTATAATTTTTTTTTTTTTTTAGAAAAGTGGGGATAGGGCCATGGCCCTGCCAGCCACCCTCTTCCTTTGTCCCTGACGACCGACTTCTTTTTAGTTCCTCTTTAACCAGAGAAAATCTGGTCCCAATTTGCAAGGGCAGGCAGAGAATCATCCCATGAAAAAAAAAAAAATTAATGAATTCAATAATACAGTACGTTTTGGAAGCCTCCCATGTTGTCCTAGAGTCAATTATTTAATCATAATGCAGAAGCTGTCAGTAAGTGTACGTTCCATCATGTGGAGCTCGAACATGGATAAGGTTAGAGCTACACAATCTGTATACATGAATCATGATTTTCCATTTCTAGTTAACAATTTTGTTAGAAGTCCCAAATTAAATCATGTAATTGAATTGAATTCAACCAATACTTCTACACACTATGATGGCTAAAGCAGCAAGCTAGAATCAAGGTCGTCTCCTCATTGTTTTGTACTTGCCGCTTTTGCCATGCATCATTGGCGTGTAGGATTTAATGATAGGTAATGTTATACATTTCGCCCTGAACATGAGAGAGTGTGTTCATCATGTATTGGATCAACTTTTGTTTTAAAAAAAAATTAAGGGCTAATAGTTACAGTTATATCAATTTAGTGATATATAAGTGTAATATATATGTAACGTTTTTCTTTCAGGATAAGAATAATGCTACATATTATATACTTCTATTTTATTGGATTAATATAGGACCATCAACTTTATTTATTTATTTATTTTAAAAAGAAAAAAAAATGAACACCGAAATATCAGCCTAATAAAATAGAAGTGTGATAGAGATATAAGTAAGATGTAACATTACTCTCTATATATATATATATAAGGGGATAATTAGTACAAGGAATTAACCTTGATTGCTTTAATTTATTTTTTTCTTTCGGATTACGCTGGAAATGTTGTCCTCCACAAGAATTCTCTTGTGAATTAAGTTCAATAGCTTAATAATGCTTTATTTAAATTTTGATATATATGTTATTTGCTGTGAACTGGATTCTTCAAAAGTAAAGTGAAAAGAGAAAGAAAAGTTGCTCTTTTCTACCACTTGATGACTTCACGAGCAGCAAATTAAAAGTGGCTACAGAATCGATTCCTCGGTAACTAAGAGCATTTACAAGAGAATTCTACAACAGTAGTTTTTTTTTAAAAAAATATTAAAGAAGAAAACTATTTTTTATTTCATTATCCAAATAAAATCCCGGACTTCGGACTTCAGTTTGGTCTTTGGATCTTGAGCTTCGGTCATGAGCAGCCTTTAATATTTATTAGGCCAGTCGGCCAGTCAAATCAAGTCAGAGAAGATATAAAACGTCTACGTGGAGCCCTGCGCTTGACAGGGGTAAAAGAGACATATAGCACATAGGGGTATAAAAAAGGGTAATTTTCATAATTCTGAGAGCTCTCTCTCTGTCTCTCCTCTTCATAGAAATATTGGACTGACTTGATCGTCGGAGGAGGCTCCGCCGGCCACCCCCCGGCGGGTCTTTGTTGTTTTGCAGGTCAGGGCTCGGATGAAGGGACGTCTCTGATGATGCCACGTCACCGGCTCAAAAATATCATCAAAAATTGTTAGGGAATATTCGTCCCCTATCAATGTGGGGCCAGATTTGCCTTTATAATGGAATCCCGGACTTCGGACTTCAGTTTGGTCTTTGGATCTTGAGCTTCGGTCATGAGCAGCCTTTAATATTTATTAGGCCAGTCGGCCAGTCAAATCAAGTCAGAGAAGATATAAAACGTCTACGTGGAGCCCTGCGCTTGACAGGGGTAAAAGAGACATATAGCACATAGGGGTATAAAAAGGGGTAATTTTCATAATTCTGAGAGCTCTCTCTCTGTCTCTCCTCTTCATAGAAATATTGGACTGACTTGATCGTCGGAGGAGGCTCCGCCGGCCACCCCCCGGCGGGTCTTTGTTGTTTTGCAGGTCAGGGCTCGGATGAAGGGACGTCTCTGATGATGCCACGTCACCGGCTCAAAAATATCATCAACAATTGGCGCCGTCTGTGGGAACGACGTCGTCGCTCCTGCCAAAACAAAGGCTCAGGATGGTGACCGGTGATCAGGAGTGTCCTTCATCAAGGGAAGCCTGTTGAAAGAGATGAAAATTTTCTGGGTTCGTCTGGACAGTTTCCTAAGTGCAGACTGGTACTTGGCTTTCCACGCGTATTTAGCCCCCTCCCTTTGGGCTAGGAGGTCCTTTGCGGTAAGGGTCAGATTAAGAATTTGAAAACCTGGATTCATTAGCATCAGCTGGCCGTCGAGACACATGATGGGAGATAAGTCTTCTACTGTTTATTATGGTTTGGATGTAGAAATTTGCATTTGCATTTTCAGTAACTTGTGTAGAAAGAAACAATTTCCTGAGAGGCTCTTTGCATCTTATTCGTTTGTCTTGAAAGTGACTCTGTCGGGAAATATAAGGTCAAGAGATGGCCACGTTTCGTGTTGAAAAAGGAAAAATCATAGGGAAGAGTGGCCTTGCTTTATCAGTTTTTATGAAAAATGATGTTCTTCTGACAGCAGCATTTATTGCGAATAAAAGGAGATGGGTTGTGAAATAACATTTGACTCCGGGCGTGGTTATGCAGTCAATTATGAACTGGGGAAGGTTTGAGTTTTCCACCTTTTGATAAAAATAATATAGATCAAATAAGGCTGTGTTTGTCGACCTCCCTGCATGGGAACTGAACGTGCCCAGACATCTGCTGGGTCCTACCAGCAGATGGTTACATCTTGTCATTGCATGATATATTCATAGGAAGAGTCCCGCTTAGTCGATGGTCGGTCAAACTGAAAAGCTGGATGGAAGACAGAGAATAAACCAATCTTGCTTCAATTTACGGTTTCTGCCAACATGAGTGTGGTCATGTGAATAAACCAGGAAGCATGCAAAGGTTGTGTTTTCGCAAATTCTGGAGCAGCATCGAATGGTCTCAGTTCGTCGGTTACTGGACTAACGTGAAAGCATATTTGCCTGCTGAGATTTCCGGGGAAGGTTTGGGTTACAAAGTGTGCGGCCAAACCTTCCGGAACTACTTCCGAGGTCACGTCCTTGGTCATCTCCGAAGTTATTGCCGAGAACTTGTCCGAGCAGTCGAGGGTCCGAGGACATACGGCAGCAGAGTTCGCGAGACGAATATTGTTTATGAAAGAAAAATAATCACTTCGGAGATCATGTCCGAGGTTGTTTCCGGGGTCCGGGGGGTTACAGTTGTTACGACACTCTCTCAGGACCTATAATGGGTTGGTGATTTAGCGTGAGTCCATGTGGCTTTTGTGAAGCATGTCTTCGCTCAGCACATAGGCTTTTGTGTTATTAAAACTCGCTCAGGGAGGCAGTTTTGTTTTCCGTTTAAGGGGACGGTGAAGATTGATTTTGTGGGGAAATATCTAATCTTCGTGCTCGATTGGTTACACCGCATGTCACCCCAGACAGATTTTATGACAAGAATAAAAAATAAGAACTGAAGAGCCGAGGCCCACTACCTCGGCACTGTCGGAAAAGGTTCCGAGTTAGGGGATATTGGCTTAATTCAGAATGCTCCATAGCAAACCCCCCTGAAGTTCGGATTCCCAGCTCCGAGTCTGAGATTTTCAAGAGGAGATCATCCGGGGTGCTGGGTAAGCGAGGAAATAGACGGGGCCCTGACGTCAAAATGGCAGAATTCGGGAAGGCAGACTTTGTAGCACTTCTGGGGTTACTTGGTATTACAAAAACGACGAGCGGTGTCCGATCTATTGAGACGATGCTGGTTGAGGTACTTAAGTGAGTGGACCCAATTGTGGAAGCCATTCTCTGAGTTCCACGTGTTCACGTGTGTGAAGATAAGGGAAAAGAGAGAGCACGGTACAATTGTCTTTGACATTTGGATAAGGAACTTGCTGGGTGCTGGGCAAAAGTGCCGTTGATTCGGAGGTTGATGTTGTCGCACCCGGAGGTCGAGTGGATATGGTGGTCGGACAGTAATGCTCTGTTTACGGACATGGTGTTTGAGATTCCCCTATGGAGGAACCGCCAGCGGTCTTTGGATTTGCTCGATGCTTGGGCTTCAATGGGTCCAAAGGGGCCTATTCGAGACGAGGCCGGGAAGATTTTGACGGCAAATCTGAAGGGAAGGCCGGCTTTCGAGGCTGATGATCAGTCCGCGTTGATATACTTGTTGATTTCGAAGAAAGATGAATAGTCGGATAAGGTGTTCGTAGAGAATTCATACTATTTGCACGGGCACTGGGCAGGGTTGGTGGACAGGTATGAGGAGATGATGGAGAAGCATCATCCGGAAACAGTTTCGGGGACACTTCCGGGAACCTGTCCGAGATTGTGTTCGAGGTCAAGGCCCATCTCCCCGCATGGTTCCGAAATGTTCTTTACAGTGCAGGTGTGAATACCGGTGACCCAGTGACCCAGTGATGTCTGTGAGAAGGCAGCTTACTTATCAAAGTGATCGGAAAGAAGAGGACAAGAAAGGGTCGTCATGCAGAGGATGAGGCTGATCAGTCACACTACTGAACTCGCGGGGGCCCAGATCTTAATAAGGGACTGAGGTCAGCCGGCCACCTCCAGAATGAACACGTTGCATGAACGTGCAGGAGAGAGGGCAATACATTCTTCATGAAAGAAAAGCGAATAGGTCCGAGATCGTGTCCGGGATCCTGTCCGAAAACACTTCCGAGAACACGAGACACCCCAAGAGAAGACGGGAAAGCTCGAGAGTGCTGGTTTAGCAAGAACATGGACACGACTCCACCGTCGAAACAACGGTGTCTGGAATGGCAGATTTCATAACATATATCTAGTTGCTCGGGACCTCGGACACACTGCGGAACCTTGGATCTCCTCCACACACGCCCTGTTCCGAGGTCTATCTCCGAGAAATCGGTGAAGAGGTTTCTAGTTGTTAGGTGTCCCCTTTGCAAATGAAAGTGACCATAAGGCCACGTGGTAAAGGTTTGGGTGACAAAAGCTCAGATACGGGTTACATGCACAAGAGAAAAAGAGTAAACTTCGGATGAAAGAAAGGTACAGTTGCGAACTGTCTGAACGACTTTAGGACTTGCCAGTCTCCTGTGGTTTTCTCTCTCTAGAGTCCGGCTAGCGCTAGAAGGATATAAAGACTTCGCACGCTCTTCAAAGGCCGAAGGGGCTAAGATAAGTTCCCTTTTCTCTTTTTATTCCAGAGAATTTTAATAATTTAGTAATTCCAGTAATAAGGGTTAAATATGCTCCTTTACAAATAGCCTAGAATTTATTTGCAAAAAATAAGGAGCTATGGTAGCTCCAAACTTTGAGCAACAGAGGCTACTTCCCGGGAACCGAATGTAAGGAGCAGGTCTTTGAGCTTATGCTATTTTGTCTCCTGCTTGGATTTATTGATCTTCTTCTATAGCATTTTTGCAGGAGCTTTATTTTTATTGTACAAACAAATAAAGCGAGAAGGAAAGCTCTCGATGTTACATTCCGAGAGCATTGTTTGAGGGCAAGAGCTGGATTAATTTCCGATGATATTCTCAGAATATAATAAATAAAAAATCTGGCGAGGAGTAAGAACCTCGGTAAAAAATCAGGAACCCGCCCTTAACAGGGGATTATCGGGGGAATCGAGGAGGTGACCTCGTTAAAAAACTATGGAAGAGGAGTAAGAACCTCGGTAAAAAATCAGGAACCCGCCCTTAACAGGGGATTATCGGGGGAATCGAGGAGGTGACCTTGTTAAAAAACTATGGAAGAGGAGTAAGAACCTCGGTAAAAAATCAGGAACCCGCCCTTAACAGGGGATTATCGGGGGAATCGAGGAGGTGACCTCGTTAAAAAACTATGGAAGAGGAGTAAGAACCTCGGTAAAAAATCAGGAACCCGCCCTTAACAGGGGATTATCGGGGGAATCGAGGAGGTGACCTCGTTAAAAAACTATGGAAGAGGAGTAAGAACCTCGGTAAAAAATCAGGAACCCACCCTTAACAGGGGATTATCGGGGGAATCGAGGAGGTGACCTCGTTAAAAAACTATGGAAGAGGAGTAAGAACCTCGGTAAAAAATCAGGAACCCGCCCTTAACAGGGGATTACCGGGGGAATCGAGGAGGTGACCTCGTTAAAAAACTATGGAAGAGGAGTAAGAACCTCGGCAAAAAATCAGGAACCCGCCCTTAACAGGGGATTTCTGGGGGAATCGAGGACGTTACCTCGTTAAAAAACAAAGGATTAATTTTTACAGGCTCTTGTTGCCACACAAGCTGTTCGGGTCTATGTTCCCAAGACAAATCACTCCGGCCAGCTTTCCTCAGACCGGAGTGCTTTGGGGGGGTAAGAGCTTGGAAGATTGATTTGAAGATTGGTTGTCAAATATTTGATATGTAAAATCCCGTTAACATTTCTGATGACATTTTCGATAACTTTTGGATTAGTTTAAAGGAAGAGGAGTAATAACCTCGTTAAAAAATCGGGAGAGGAGTAATAACCTCGTTAAAAAATCGGGAGAGGAGTAATAACCTCGAGAAAAGTCCGATCTCGGAAAATGGACCACCCTCTCGGTAGAGGACAGGGAGGTGATGACAGCAGGAGATGACACTAGTTAATTTGCCGATATTAAAGACAGAATTAATTATGGCAGCTCGTCCGTCATCGGGAGCTATCTATGCTTGGGATTACATCAAGGACGAGAAATTTCCAGTCTAACGACCCAGAAGCCGAATAGGGAGATTGGGGTGTTTACCTCTTCTTTGAAGAGATGGAAAGGGCAACTGCGCCTCTAGCAGTCCCCGAACTTCAGGCATGCCGGTTAACGGGCATCCATCTACCAAAAGAAATTAATGGTCCGACTATTGGGAACGGTGGATATGTTAAAATTCCATCGGAATCATTGTCCGGGGAAGCATAATGCTAATGCTTGGCATGATGTTGTGCGGGCGTAATTTTACGATTTATGAGACATCCATTTCGGTGGTAATCCGAGGAAATTATTAGAGATTAATTTGGAATTCACGTCGTGAGGGCGTAACTTTCGTCAAAGAAGAAGATTTTATTAGATTTACTCAGAGCGCACATGTACATGAAGACGAAGAGAACAGACAACCCCGAAGGAATACTATGCATAGTGGTCATCTGATTGCAAATAATCCTGACACTGCAAAGAGGAATTGCCTGGAAACCTTGAGGGGATCATCCGCGCAAATTCCAAGCGCGGCTTGAACAGCTGGGCTCCCACGAGTCGTCGAGGCAAAAGTTGGGTGCTGCACAGTTCCTGTAAGCTGGACAGGAACAGGTTGGTGAGGAGCCAGAAGACACGTACCCCTGTACGCCTAAAGCCGGAGATCGCACATTCGATAGAACCGCCGTGGAGAGCCGATGCTTCACGGCGGTGAACTTCTAAACCAAAACCATCCTTAAGGGATTTGTGAATATGCTCGGTCGTGAAGACCGCACCAGGAATGAAGAACATTGTGAGAAAGTTTGAAGAGTTCAAATAGAATAAAAGGAAAAGATCCGATCTCCAGAAAGGGAATAAGAAAAGAAGAAAATCTACTCGAATGAGCAATCTAGAGACTAATGACCTTCTTGCAAAGGAAATGGCAAATAAATAGGAAAATAATGACCATCGATGCGTGCAGGATTTACGGAGTGTTAGGTGAGCCTAACTAAAGGCAAATTTATGATGGAAATAAATTCTTGATTGCTAGCCATAAATGGCTTGGAGCTGTGTGGAACAGCAGTCAAAGAAACGCTCAAGTTTTCATGGGATCAAAGGAGGGCATTATGCAAGTTGGATGAGGAATGGTCAATGAGCCAGTCAAATAACAGAGATTTCATTAGGTAAATTCTCCGTACCTTATTACCAAAGATAGGAGAATTGGGGGGTAATTGTTAGGGAATATTCGTCCCCTATCAATGTGGGGCCAGATTTGCCTTTATAATGGAATCCCGGACTTCGGACTTCAGTTTGGTCTTTGGATCTTGAGCTTCGGTCATGAGCAGCCTTTAATATTTATTAGGCCAGTCGGCCAGTCAAATCAAGTCAGAGAAGATATAAAACGTCTACGTGGAGCCCTGCGCTTGACAGGGGTAAAAGAGACATATAGCACATAGGGGTATAAAAAGGGGTAATTTTCATAATTCTGAGAGCTCTCTCTCTGTCTCTCCTCTTCATAGAAATATTGGACTGACTTGATCGTCGGAGGAGGCTCCGCCGGCCACCCCCCGGCGGGTCTTTGTTGTTTTGCAGGTCAGGGCTCGGATGAAGGGACGTCTCTGATGATGCCACGTCACCGGCTCAAAAATATCATCAACAAGCTTCACAACAGTTTCATTTGTCTTTTCCTATACCAATTAAATATTTTTTATTTACAAAATAGAAGTTCCTTACTTTTACCTTCACTTCTTTTAACAAAATATCAACATTTTTCTTAATGAAAGGAAAAGAGAAGAGATGTAAGAGATCGAGTAGAAAATAATATTATGTGTTAAAAATGAAAATAATGGATAGGAAACCTGTAGCATATATAAATTGGGTAGCTCTTTGATTAGCTTCCCTATAAATTAGGTAATATTGTAGCAAATGTACCGAATGTTTGAAAACATATGGGGAAGCCAAGTGGTTTTCTATAAGTTTTTGGGATAATTTTACAGTAGTGTATCGAACTATTGCCTGCTTTGAAAAAATGGTACTAAATTTTCAAACATCTCAAATTAAGGTATTCAAGTTTTCAAACGTCTTAATAAAGGGTAATTCGTTGAAATTTACTGTTAAATCCTGCTAAAATTTTTAAAATACCTCACATTTTTTTTAAGAAAAAAATTGCTAAGATTTCGGTGTTGGTCAGAATTTAACGAAATTTACAAAAATACCCATGCATGTCAATAAAGGGTAATCCGTTAGGATTTGCAGTTTTGAGAAACATTGGTGTTTTGAGAATTTTGTTAGGATTTAATTGCAAATTCTAACGGATTACCTTTATTGAGATGTTTAGAAACTTAGATACCCTAATTTGAGACGTTTAGAAATTTAGTACATTTGTTTCAACGTAGCCGATAGTTCGATACCCTTTTATGAAGTTATCCTAAATTTTTTTGAGACTTTTTCTTATTTATTTTTAAAAAAAATCATCTACTATAAGAATAAAATGACTTACAATAATTATATTTTCCTATTACGAACTGGATTAAGCTTAGGTGCTGTAAATTTTTTTACAGCACCTATGCTGTAGTAAATCCAAGGGTTTGGATTTGATTTCAAACCCTTTGGATTTGATTTCAAGGGTTTGAAATCAAATCCAAACCCTTAGATTTACTACAGCATAGGTGCTGTAAAAAAATTTACAGCACCTAAGCCATATCCGAACGAACTATGTAAAAGATCTAGTGAAGATACGCTAGCTTCCATTGATATGAAAAAAGCCAAAATGAATAATGGACCAAAAGTCAAGCCCCACCGTTCAAGAACGACCACGCGCGTGTCCTCCAGTTTTCATGCTATATATATATGGCCTACAAGACAAACGTCCGCTTCTGCATTTGGGGCCACTCACATTTTTCACTATTATGATATTATCTAACGCTCCCTTCATCCCTTGCTACCCAAACAGGAAACCCAAAATAATTACCATCCATTAATGCTTATCTTGACTTCTCATGTGGATGCACGATAAACACAGAGACTATCAATCGTGGCTCTCATACATACCGTTTTTACTACAGTATAATTTGTTCGTGGGATAGTGATGCGTTCAAGTTGGTAAAGGCCCTCGACTGGTGATGCGGGTTTGAGTGTTTGTGTTCGTGTACGTGTGAGAAAGATGAGAAGTTAGTGATGATGATCATGTACGCGCTCAAGTTGATAAATATTTATTGTTTTTATTATGATTTCTTTATAAACTGATGTGACAAATCCCAAATCCTTTCGCATGCATAGTTGATGTGTATAGTTTGTGTGATAGATAGATCGAGAGAGATTCCATCTTGCAACTAATTAGAAGTTAGTGATGCGTTCAAGTCAGTAAAGGCCATCGACCGGTGAGGCAGCTTTGATAGCTAGGTCAAGCCGTCAAGCAATGCATTAGTGATAATTGATGAGCAAACAAACAAGAGAAGGAAGCTGCATCGAACCTGGGTTTTTCGAACTTATTTGTGAACGTATGAGATCACACCCCTCCTAGTCCCTTTCATATGTCCTAATTCTACCCATTTTCTCTCTCTCTCTCTCTCTCTCTCCAAACACCCTTTCTCGTATTACGATTGTAATCATCATGACTCCTTGCAAAAGACAGGAAAGGTTGATTTCTTTCGCACGGGGGCGGATACAAATTAATTTTACTCCTGTTTTTTTTTCTTTTCTAAAGGCCATTATGATATTAGATTTGAATTTTTAGTAATTTATTGATTAGATTGTTAGTAATTTTAACAGTAAATATGCGTGATGTTCTACGAGATTTACTTATCTCACTAAGTGTACGGGCTGCCGGCCAATTAGGCCCACATAAGAACTTCTTTTACATTTTTTTGAGATCTCTATCCTATGATATTACTTGTTTGTTTTGGCAAAAAATGTTTTCAGTTAAAAATATTTTTTGAAAAGAACGGTTATTTTTTGGTTGTTTGTTTGCAACCCAAAAAATGGTTTGAAAAACAGTTTTTTGGCGGTTGGCTCGTATGTAAAATCGTCAAATTAATATCTCTTATATTTTCATATAATCTTGGGAGCTGGAAAAGGGAGACAACAAAGAGGAGTTGCATGCGGGAAGAAGACAGTGTGCAAGAATAAAAGGTGTTCGGGAGTGAGATTGAGATTCGGTACAATTGTCTATCCATATTATATTGCTTGCAATTTAAGCAGACAATTATGAAAGAGTCTTTATAAAGCTCACCTACCTAAGTAGGTGTTCGAACAATCTAAAACATGTTTGAACAGATAAGCCCCATAAGCTGGGGACTCTCACAATTGCCAAAGCAGGTGTGTGGGAGAGCAAAAAAAAAATATTTACATATATGAAAAGTGTAAATCATTTTATGTCTCATGATGAATATTTGTCTTGGTTAACCTTCCATGAGTCAATTCGGCGAAAGGTTGTCTTTAATTTCTGGCAAAATGGAGCCAAATCACCCGTAAGTGGGCCCCTCTGAAAGAAAATGCGTTGTTTGGGGACACTCCTCGATCAGTGTCCTCACCGTGTTACATGTGATATACGTACTCTTTTTTTCTTTTATCTTTTCAGTAATAGTACGTACTTAGCATTGGATTCAAAAGGAACGATCAACCATTCAAAATGTGCCCCATTGTTTTTTATGATCAGTCTTGCTGCAGGCGTGTTAGAGGAGCCGGCTTCTCGGTTTAAAAAATAAGGGTAAATACACGTAGCTCCCTCAAATTATTACATTATTGTCAATGTCCCCATAAATTACTAATTATGTCAATATCCCTCTCTAAATTATCAAAAACTGTCAATATTCTCCTAATGACAAAAATATCATTCATAAAATTATTAAAATAAAATAAAAGCTAAAAAAATATTTTAAAAAATTAAAAATAACAAAAATTTATACAAAAAAAAAATTAAAAATTAAAAACTTTTTTTTTTTGTTAAAACAAATTGTTTTTGTAAGTTTCAGTTATTTTTTCGTTTGGTTTTTTTAAAAAAAATTTAATAAAAAACTGGGTTTTCCTTTTTCTTTTCCGTTTTTTTTTTTTAAAAAATTGTTTTTATATTTTTCAGTTATTTTTTCGTTTGTTTTTTTTTTTTTTAAAAAAAAAACTTTCTTTTTCGTTTTTTTATTTTTTTTTATTTTTTTATTTAATTTATTTAATTTGTTTTTTAAAAAATAATATTTTAGTTTTAGTTTTTTTTTTTCGAATTTATAAGGACATTTTTGTCTTATTCAAAAAAATTTAGGGTTATTTTTGTCTTTTTGTTGGTATTAGGGGGGACATTGACATTTTTTGGTAGTTTGAGGGGGGCAATTGACACAATTGGTAATTTGGAGGATACATTGACAATTGAGTGGTAGTTTGAGGGGGATATGTGTACTTTTCCAAAAAAATAAATAAGTCAGTTATGAACAGAATAATTCACTCGTATATTAAATGAGATATAATTAATGATTGAATATCATCTAAAGATACAATTTTTCACCACCTTACCTATGTGGCAAGGTGGTCCCCCACTACTTTTTAAATTTTTTTATTTTTTAAAAATAAATTAAGGTAGGGGACCACCTTGCCACATAGGCAAGATGGTGAAAAGTTGTATCTTTGGGTGGTATTCAATCATTACTCTTATATAAATTTAGCTCGACTTAGACAAAACTTGTAAGCTCAACTTGTATAAATTCGATTCGACTCGTACGGTTCGAATCATCGCTCGTTTGTGTGTATATATATATATATATATATATGCACACGAAGTATTCATATCTATTAATATATATGTATAAAAATAAGTTTTATAAATATAAGATTCTATAATTATAGTTATAAATATTAACATAGTAAATATAATATATGTAATACAACATACTTTCCATTTAGAATGTAAAATATTAAATCACAGTTATAATTGAAATGAAATTTAATAATATTTTTTTGAAATAAAAATTATTATAAACTCTAATCGAGCTCGATTTATGGATGCTTGATTAGGCTTTTAACGGGCCGAATTTGAACAATCCGTAGCTTTCTCCTGCTGCCCCCAATACAGGCGTAAAAATTCTTTTTTGTATTGTGCTTAATTTCTACAGTTATATAAAGCTAACTATGAAGAACTGTTTATATTGCAAATCGCACAGTTGATAAGACTGGACTGCCTTTTTCTTTAGGCAGTTGAATCTAGCTTACATATCATAAGCATAGGATTTGAAAATTCTCTTAACCATTTTGCTACGGCAATGGCTTTGGGTCTTTTCCATGTGTGAAAAAGAAAAAGTAGTCCTTTCCTTTGCATATTCAAGGAAAGTTACGAAACACGTTCTATATATATATATATATATATATATATACATATAATAATCAATCAAACGGTTGCATGCTTTATGGTACGGTTGTGGATAGAGTTCTTGCCTATTTTCGTGTGACTTTAAAAAATATAAAATAAAAAAATTCATACAATATGCACGTACAATTCAAAATAAATTTATTAGCTTAAACTTTTGTATCGAACCTATTCTAATATGTATTTATATTATGTGTTTTGAATTTTCAACAGGTGCATTTGTGCACCACTAATGTTGGTGGTTCAGT
This sequence comes from Alnus rubra, assembly GCA_028654335.1. Lineage (NCBI taxonomy): Eukaryota > Viridiplantae > Streptophyta > Magnoliopsida > Fagales > Betulaceae > Alnus > Alnus rubra. Next base: position 1,179,828 of record JAJPGS010000001.1, on the reverse strand, counting down.
AATCTCAAGATAATTTTTATGTAGTTAGACATGCACTAACTAGGGAATGATCGAGTTTAAATCTCGCATTGATGTCTTATGAGATTGGATCAGACTATAACTTAATTGACCTCTCCTGATAGCTGCAGAGACAAAAAAAAAAAAAGGTATAAGAATATGTGGTTAATGTGCTTGTATTTGTAAGTTATGTTCTCTACGTTTTTTTTTATTTGTTTTTTTTCTTGAAATTAATTACAGGCAGTAATTATAAGCATCTGTAAGTTGAACCTAGCTATAAACAGCCAGAGTGGATCAGAACTGGAGGATGATTTGGTAAATTCAACAAATTGAAATTGTCGTTTACCTATTCCTTCCTATATCTCTCCCAAGTTCCACCTCTCCAATTATTGTGTCTTTTGTAGACTCACTTCATTATCAGTTTCACCTCTAAAAATCTGTGCTAATTATTTCCCTTAAAAATACTCTCTCTCTCTCTCTCTCTCTCTCTCTCTCTCTCTCTCTCGCCATGGCAAGTGAGCAAGAAATCTCAAATGCTTCACGCATGCACTACATGACTGATGATCCCAGCAGCGATATTGAGGAAGAAGACGAGGAAGGAGAAGAATTTACAGAAGAGGAAGAAGAAGAAAAGGACGACATTAATGGAAGCTCGCTTGGTGACTGCAATAACATGTACTTCATGTGCGGGCCTCGGCGGGGAGAAGGTTGGTCGCTAGGGCAGGTGTTGGACCCTAGGGCCAAGTGGGTTCAAGAATGGAACAGGGTGTTCCTCCTGGTGTGCGCCACGGGTCTCTTTCTAGACCCTCTCTTCTTCTACGCGCTCTCCATAAGCGACACGTGCATGTGCCTCTTCATAGACGGCTGGTTCGCCATCACCGTCACCGTGCTCCGGTGCATGACCGACGCGTTGCACGTGTGGAACATGTGGTTGCAGCTCAAGATGGCCAAGCGGTGCTTCGCCGTCGGGGCGACGGGGCTCAGGGACGACACCAGTGCTCGCACTGTCGCTCTCCGGTACTTGAAGGCCAAGAGAGGCTTTCTCTTTGATCTCTTTGTGATTTTTCCTCTCCCTCAGGTGAGAATCTCTGTTATATGATTCAACTCATTAATGGTATTCGTCATCATTTTATCTCTTATTTTCATTTTAGCTGGAGGATTTGAGTTACAGCCACACATACATACATACCATTTTGGTTGAGGTTTTATTTTTTATTTTTTTTGTAAGCTAGTGTTTGAGCGGATGACAAGGGCGTGACGCTATCTAGTTGTTTTATCCATGCCGAATACAGTTGTTTGAGCCGATGACATGTGATGATGTTGTCCATGTCTTTTCCTTATCTTTACAGGGTTCAAATTGGAAATATGGAAGTATAAGGGTTACAATTAATTAATTTATATGGAGTAACACGCTAAAAACTATATATATATATAACAGATTAGGAAAACTCCTTAAAATAGGCATTTTTAGCTAATATTCACCCAATTTTCATCTCCAGCGTATATTAGGTTCAGAAAAGGTATATAATAAGTTTTTGCTAAGTGAATAGCAATATATAGCTATTTATTGTAGGACACTATAAGAATATATAAAATATTATTTTTCTTGTTGGAGAAAGAGCTCTTGGGTTGTATGCTATGCTATTTATATCTTTACTTTTATATTTATTTTTAAAACATTGAAAAATAATATTTAAATAAAGTAGAAAGTAAAATAGAGAATTTGTTGGAGTTTGTATTGAAAAGTTAGTACCTAAAATAGAAAAATATGTATTTTGAATAGCTAAAATAGCTAGTATTAAAAAATAGATCAATTTTTGTTAAAAAAAATAAATTAAAATATAAGAGTTGGTCGGGCCGGGGTTGCCACCACCTCAGCATTTTGAGATAGTTGTGGAAATAAATGTGGTATATAGTATTATTCATTTCTATGCGGATGTTTCCTTGTCATTTTGGTTGGAGTAATAGTGTTTTAAGTGTTTTCTTTTTGTTTTTTAAGTGATTGACGTGAAAATCATTTAAAACACATCACGTGCGCGGTGTGAAATAAGTGTAAAGAGTAACATTAATTACACGGTTGGTTGGGAAGAGTAGTCTCGGGTGCAATTGGGTGGTTTTTGTAACTCAATCCAATTAAAGACCATCAAAATTTTACAAAATGCTCTGTAATTCCACTCATATAACTTCTAATTTTATGGAAAATTACAAACATTAATTAAGCACAATTTATAAATAAATAAAAAAATCATTTACTATTTACTTTTTGCTTTGGTGTGTGCATTAATTTTCATGAAAGCGTAAAATGATGGAACAGCACCAGCCCCGGAAATTTCTGGAACATGATCTAGCTATCAAATGTCGCTGATGTTAATTCCTCCATTCCTTTTAAAGCTATATTATAGGATATCATTTAAAAATCATGAAAGCTGTTATTTTAAAAGCTGTGTCAAACAAAAATTATATATATATATAATATTGTTCTACCACTAATAAAAAGGACATACATATATATGTCGCAGGTTGTCTTATGGGTGGCTATTCCGTCTCTTCTGGAAAGAGGGGAAGTAACTATTGTGATGACAGTGTTCTTGATCATATTTCTCTTCCAGTATCTGCCAAAGATCTACCACTCCGTCTGCCTCCTGCGTCGCATGCAAAACCTCTCCGGCTACATTTTTGGAACAGTTTGGTGGGGAATAGCCCTCAACTTGATTGCATATTTTGTAGCCTCTCATGTAAGTTCACCTTTTCACTTTCTTCATGATCTGTACGTGAAAAAAGTTTCCCTTTTGGTGCTTAGAGTTGAAGGAATATTAGTCGAACTAATTGAAGATCTTGTCAACAAAAAAGCTTTAGCACCCTTGTTGTCCCTAAAGAAAGAACAGAGAATATCGATGTAATCATTGTAATCTATGCTCAAAAATTAAGCTCTTTATATATTTATTAATCCTGCAATAGAGTGTCTTAGATTTAGGACACTAAAAGGTAGAAAAAGTGGCCTATTCATCCGATAAATCAAAAAGAGAAAGATACATAAGACAAAGAGAAGTGTACGTGACAAAGTTTCTCGAGGGAAAAAACTAAAGGAAGTGGAGTACTACTACTGTCGTGATCCATGTGAATAGGTGATGGGAAACAGTTTTCCCATTGCCAAGACTTGAGAAGAATTAATATAAATTATAGTTTGGAAAAAATATACACTTTCTCGAACTCCCGAATTATTATATTTTTATTTACGCCTTAAAACTTTAAAAAGTAACGTGGAACCCCTGTGCTACTATCACGTGTCAAATTAGACCCTTACGAATTTTTCTCTCCAAAATACTCTTAAGAGTTATTAAAAAGTAAAAAATAACCATTTGAAAAGAAAATTTAGGGAGCTAATATGAAAATGGTCACCCCTTTTTAGTATTTCCAGTTTTTTTTTTTTGTATAATTTTTTAATAATTTTTTTTTTCAAATGTGTTATTTATTAATAACTTTAAAGGTATTTGGAGAGAAAAATGAAAAAGTATCTAATTTAACACATGATGGTAGTATAGAATGCTCTGATGTCACTTTTTTAAATTTGAATGCGTAAATAAAAATGTAACGATAATTTATAGGGTTAAAGTATATTTTTCCCATTATATATTGAACGTATGAATTGTAATATGAAACAAATAGTAAAGTAATATTGTAAAGTAGGGTTAGCTCGAAAGATTTTGAAGCCTAAAGTGACAAATTTAAGTGGAACGTTTTTTTTTATATTTAATTATTAATTAAATAATTTTAATTTTAAGTTTATATTTTTTTATTTAAAAAATCGTTTTTATTGCTTCTTCCTCTTATTTTTTTTTCTTCCAAAAACCATTGTAGAATTCATCTCTGCCTAAGACATTTTGTTTTAACAAATGACATATTTTGTATTGAGCTACATACAATTCATTTTATGTGAAATTTAATTTACACAAAACAAAATCTACTTTATTCTAAATATTATTTTAATGAACAAAATTAGTCAATATGTTAGTTTTACTTTCATGCAAAATTACTTTCTGCTTTAGGGTGCCATTCATGTAACTTTCAATTTTTCACTTTCTTTCCCTCTAAAGTCTCAATCTCTTGGAATTCAATTTTTTGTAATTTTATTTTTACCATAATTGAACTTTAATTAAAGAGCATCGACTAACCATTTTATCATAATTAAGTTGGGCCCTTTTTTTTTTTTTTGTTAAACAAAAATAAATTATATTATTTCTAATTAGGGCCTTGTTTAGTTAAGGGAGCCTTCAACGACCACCTAATTAGCTTAGCCAATGAGCCGGCCATGTTGTAAAGCAACCAAGCAAGAGTTAATTGTCTTGTATCGATCACATACATGTGAAACCTTGATCGAAAGGCTAACTAAAAGACTACTCAATAATTAATTAGAGTAATATAATGTACAATATTTTTATTCTTGAGACGAAATTTCACACTGTCTTTCTTCTTCTTTGATCACCATATATATATATTTGTCAGGCAGCAGGAGCATGCTGGTACTTGCTTGGAATCCAAAGAGCTGCAAAATGCCTGAAAGAGCAATGCGCAGCAACAAACAGTTGTGGCTTAAGAATACTATCTTGTAAAGAACCTATCTATTATGGAATAACAACGAGGGTGAGAGATACAGCTCGACTGGATTGGGCAGAGAACAAAAAAGCAAGGTCTACTTGCTTACAAGGCCCCGATAATTACGATTATGGAGCTTATAAATGGACTGTTCAGCTTGTTGCAAACGATAGCCGCTTGGAGAAGATTCTTTTTCCCATCTTTTGGGGCCTAATGACTCTTAGGTATATACCACCATGCATTCATATATATATATATATATATATATATATATATATACCATGATTTTTTTTGGTATCTAAGAAGGTGGGAGCTTATAATTAATAATTTCATTTTTTCGTACTCTTTTTTTTTTCCTAACAGTTGTTGAATTATTGGCAATAGTTTAAAGCAAGCTTTATATATGCCTAAAGAGATTTGGCTTATGTGCATCGCTTTTTGACCTGTCTAATCACTCATGTTTTGGCTTTCGGCTTCTGCTATATGGCTTTTTCATATATATATATGTGGATAAACAGATTCTGGATGGACATGTCACATGAATATGTTTCAAGCGTGCCAAATTTATTTTTTGAACCTTTTATATTAAATGTCGACTTGTTTCAACCTTTATTATTGGTCACTAATCATTATTTTTATTTTTTATGGGCAGCACCTTTGGGAACTTGGAGAGCACTACAGAATGGTTAGAGGTTGTTTTCAATATCATCGTTCTAACCAGTGGACTCCTTCTGGTCACCATGTTGATCGGAAATATCAAGGTAATTAATGCCAAATTTTTAACCATACAATAAACTAATAATAATGTGTTAAATGGATGGTAAATATGTTTATTTTTCAGTAAAATGGTCAATAATAGTTCAATTTCTGGCCATTGTAGTCAAGCATATACTATGATGATTGGTAGCTAGTTGGTTTCATACGTATTTTTTCATGCTATGTTAAAAATGCACGTGATTTTCACGTATGTATAAGTTCAAGTTTATAGGAAGAAGTAAATTTAATTAATTAATCAATACTTTAACACTCTCCCTTACATGTGGGCTCAAAATTCTTTATAATAGGTAAGACCCAATACGTGAAATATTTAATTGAAATGATGGGTAAATAAATGAGACCGGGTTTGAACTCAAGATCTCCACTCTAATACCATACGCTGATATGAACGGGTAAATTTAATCGCTTAATCAATCGCACTTTAATACTCTCCTTCACGTGTGGGCTTAAACTACCTTTTAATAGGTGAATCCCAACCCAATTTAGAGAAAAACTTTGTGGGTTTGGTTAATTTTAAAAATACTCTCTTCTTGGTTTTTCCTGATCATAAACAAATTAAATATAGTGATAATAATCTTATATATGGTTATGAATGCAGGTGTTCTTGCACGCAACAACGTCGAAGAAACAAGCAATGCAATTAAAAATGAGGAATATAGAATGGTGGATGAAAAAGAGGCGGTTGCCTCAGGGGTTCAGGCATCGAGTGCGCAACTATGAGCGGCAACGATGGGCCGCAATGCGTGGTGTTGATGAGTGCCAGATGATTCGCAATCTCCCTGAGGGCCTTCGGCGGGACATCAAGTACCATCTCTGCTTGGACTTGGTTAGACAGGTAGGTAACGTACACTACGTACCCATATGTACATCCATCTTCCGGCCACCAAAATATTCATTTCACATTATTTTTATATTGCTAATTTCCGAGGAAGAGCTAAACTTTGTAGTCTAACTTCCTCAAATCTGTTTCAGGTGCCATTGTTCCAGCACATGGATGATCTGGTCCTGGAGAACATCTGTGACCGTGTGAAGTCCCTCATATTCACCAAGGGAGAAACGGTAATTAATTAATTAAGTTCCTAATTCGAAGGCTTTAAATAGCAATATTGATACAAGAATATTAAGAGAAGAATTGTAGGATTAAGTAAACTTGATCATCACCAAGCAAATTAACTTTCATGTAGATAACCAGAGAGGGAGACCCAGTTCAAAGAATGCTATTTATAGTAAGAGGCCACCTTCAAAGCAGCCAAGTTCTTCGAGACGGGGTGAAAAGTTGCTGCATGTTAGGCCCCGGAAACTTCAGTGGCGACGAGCTTCTTTCATGGTGCCTTAGAAGACCCTTCATCGAAAGGCTACCGCCGTCTTCGTCAACACTCGTCACTCTCGAAACCACTGAAGCATTTGGCCTGGAAGCAGATGATGTCAAATATGTTACGCAGCATTTTCGTTACACATTTGTGAATGAGAAGGTTAAGAGAAGCGCCAGATATTATTCGCCGGGATGGAGAACTTGGGCGGCCGTGGCAATCCAATTGGCCTGGAGGAGGTATAAGCATCGGTTAACGCTAACCTCTTTGTCTTTCATTAGGCCAAGGAGGCCTGTGTCTCGGTGTTCTTCAATGGGAGAGGACAGGCTCCGCCTTTATACGGCTTTGTTGACTTCACCAAAGCCAAATCAGGATGATTTCGACTTTTGAAATTAATCAAATTCAAGCTTATATTATGTATTCGACAGAAGAAATTTTTGAGGTCGTTCGCCTTGAAAAACTGAGAAGGCATCTATATATGAAGATGAATTTCTGTCTTCTTTTCAACAAGATGTGGTATTTTTCAACAATATTCCCGAATCCGCAGCCACCATTTCCTATTGAAGCTAGTGATCATAGTAGGCTTGTTAATTACATTAGAATTTTCTAAGTTCCAATTAGTTTCAAATCGAGATAAACGAGTATATACACTTGTTACAGGCCATTCTAATGTTGGCAAACATCTAGTTGCCTAATTTTTCCTGTAAAGAAATGTATCGGCATGCATTGTCCACGTACACCATCCATATATATCATGATCATATATATACCACTATAATTAATTTAAATTCCTCACTGTATACCTTTTGTTTAGAGTTGGTTCCCTCTTTGGTGTAGTACATTATTTGGCAGTCAGCAATTGAGGGGTAGTACTATTCGCTAATTTCCTTTTCAATATGTTACTATTAATTCTTGATTTTTTTTCAAAGCCACTTTCCAGCAAATGTCTTGATCCCTTCAAAAAGAACAAGAAAAAGAAAAAGGTGTTATGTGTTGTTGATCACAATATATATGCATGAGTGGGTCCTAGATCGAGGCACATTTACTCAAACGAATTCTGGTTTAGATATATCTAGATCGAGGCACATTTTCCACATTTTTATCATCATCCAACATTAAATTCTTGTGCTATCTTAGTAAATTACTCCTTCTTTGATTTATCAGTTTTTAACTATACCCTATTTTCCTCCAAATGCTAAAAATCTTAAACTTTCAGGTGCAGCTTGGGCTGTGAACAAACTTCCATGACCAAAAATTTGGAATATGAAAATAAAGATTGGTCATGGATTTAGAATATTGGATGTTTTAAAGATCTTTCTTCACAGCTAACACATGGGGTACAAGAACAGCAGTGATGGAGAAGAAAACATCATGCTTTCACTGTCTCAAAGGCTGGGAACTGGTTTGTGGCAGCTCCTGGACCCGCAGAGCCCCTGAAGAGCAAAATTGCAAGGCTGCCTACGGAAAAATAGATGAAACAGCCAGAGCAATGGGTCACAAACGAACCGAAATCTGTCCCTACAATGCATTGCCACCCAGGTCCATGTGTCCCATCAAATTCCTGCAATAACACAACCCAAATCAGTAAGCCAAACGACTAATCATGCCAAAGCTAGTACTTCCACCTGCATATATAGTTGAATGGAACTTTTTGGAAGTCCCTTAGTCTACAGTGTAGAATTTTATATAAAATATTAAAGATAAAAAATTATATATAGCGAAAGCAAAGAGAAGAATAAGTAGAGCTATATCTTAAATATTGAAGAATTTCAAAATGTATTACAATGCTCTTCATTTATGGAGAGATTAAGAGCATCTCCGGCGAGAGGCAATGACGGAGCCAGAATTTTAGTTAGGAGGTCAAGATTAAAAAATAAATTCAACAAAAATTGATTGAAAATAATTAAAAATATAATTAATGAAATAAATTAACAATTCAATAAAATTTAAGTATTATTTAAAACATATAAATATAATTTACAATTTTTTTTTCACGCATAGTACTGATCTCCCATTCGATTAAATAAACAAACAATCAATCGGCATATTTTTTTGAACCATGCTTGATCAAAACATTGCCATATTTTTTCAAATTGTATTTTTTAAAAATCGTTGTTAAGTGGTTGACGATGTCCCTTTTGTAGATATGTTCATCAAATTTCGTCTTTATCATTAAGATGGTAATCAGATTTTTTTTTTTTTCTTAAGAAATCTACAATCTACCTCAACAGGAGATCATCTAGAATTTAATTGGAGTTCAATAAAATCATTTTGTTTTTCACAATCACATTATCAAGTAACTATAATTATATATTTCATACAATCAAAATATGTAGCAAAAACTAAATATATATTAATTTAAAAGAACGATCTGAATATAAAAACTTAATCAATGTAAAAGTTTGATTGAATATCTGAAACTTCTCAAGAAAGAGATATTGTCATTCCAAAAAAAGAAAGAAAGAGAGAGAAATTGTAAAAACTGTGTTTTTACTGTACACCTACGAGGCTTTCAAAAAAAAAAAACCTAAAAAATTGATCTGAATTGTGAACGGCTTGAAGAAAAAAAATTGACAGACTAAAATAATTAACTAGTGTGAGAAGAATATAATGACAGTTTGATGCCTTGAACTTGCTTCAGACTTTTGAGTTTGGTTCAATACTTCAATTATTGCAACTAAAACATTGAGTTGCTTTTGCTTTTGTCGGCACCTTAATATATAGATCAAGATATTAATATATTACGGCTATGTTAAGGATTACGATTTTAAAAAGTCCGACTTTAAAATGTACGATTTGAATAAATAATTTTTAAAAACGTAATAAAGTATTTAGTAAAATCGCAGTTTGGCCTTCAAAATCACAGGTTAACCTTTAAAATTCTGCATTTTCAAAAAAACACCACATTACTTGCGATTTGAAAATGTAATTTTTTGCATTTTCAAATCGCAATTTTTAAAAAGTAATTCCAAACGGTTCATTTTTTGCGATTTGGTTTAAAATCGCATTCTTTGTCTACGAAATCGCAATCCTAAAATCACCCTAAGTCGGTAACAAACAATGTGATGCGTTATTTTATTTTATTTTTTAAGAGTACACATAACCCTCTTAAATTACTACCTCATTGTCAATGTTTCCCTCAAACTACTAATTGTGTCAATTTCTTCTCATAAACTACTGAAAAATGGCAATGTCCCCCTAATGACAAAATTATCCTTCATAAAATTATTAAAGTTTTTTTTTTTTTAAAAAAAAGTAATAAAGATTATTTTAAAAAAAAAATCAAAAATAACAAAAAGTTATACAAAACCAAAAAATAAAATAAAATAAAAAGACGGGTTTTTTTTGGCTTGTTTTTTAATTTTTTTTTTAAATATAATTTCCAATTATTATTTCTTTTTAAAAAAAAATGTTTTTTTTTTTAATTTTCCTTTTTTAAAAAAAATCTTTTCTTTTTTTTCCTTAATTTTTTTAATTTGTTTTTTATAAAAAAAATTATTATTTTTTAGTTTTAGTTTTTTATTTTTCAAATTTATAAGAATATTTTTGTCTTATTGAAAAAAAAAAATGTATAGTCATTTTTGTCTTTTTGTTGGTCTTAGTGGGACATTGACATGTTTTGCCCATTTTGGTAGTTTGAAGGGGGGGACATTGACACAATTCCTAATTTAGGGAAACAATAACAATCTAATTAATGATAGTTTGAGGGGATTATGTGTATTTTTTTCAAAAAAGAAAAAGAAAAAGGGAGCAACTAGGCAGGCTTAAAACGACAGTTTGGACCTTTGGTCAACTAACACAAATTAAAGTTTATTTAAACGACTCGTTTTTGAGAATACTAAAAGACACTGTCATCTTCTTCTACCTTCATTTAACCTAAAAGCTAAAACTAAGAGGAAAAAAATAATAATAAAGACATCGTCAGTTGAGGGTGGGCAACCAAGACACGTGAGTCTTTGCCCTTGAATCTTGATGTTTGATGAGTGGGTGGCTGGGGGCAATGATTGCCCCTGATGAATGGTTAAGGGTAAGCAACCAAGGGGTCAGGAGAATTTTCTACCGGAGTTAGGAAAATTATTGGGGAGTGAGGGTAGTATTTCACCCCTTTTGATCCCCCCACCCCCTCCCTCCGCCCTTGCTGGCCAGTAGTAGTGGTTATTTTAGTTACTCAAAATATATTTTTTTCTATTTTAATTACTAATTAATTTTTCAAAACAAATTCCAACAGATTTTTTATCTCACTCTTTACTTTCTTTAAATATTATTTTTCATGTATTTTTTACTATGAATGTTGAAGGGGATAGAGAGAGAAAGAGAGAAGGCTGGGAAAAGAAGGAATAGAAAAAAAAATAAAAAAAAAATAAAAAAAAAATAAAAAAAAATGTGCTACAATAAACTTTCATACCGTAACAAATTAAAATGGATAGAGATGTTTTATGATAAAGCACTTGATATGATAGAGGGATAAAGGTAGCTTATAATAGATATATTTAACTATTATGAACCATATAAAGAATAGGACAGAAATTTTCTACAAACTGGTTTATCGAAAATTTCCTACAACCTACATATAAAAAGGACACGTGTCCTTTAAACATGTGAGAATCACATGTTTTTTTTATTAATGCTATTAAAAAAAGCATGTAAGAAGCACATGCTTTTTAAATAACATGTGTTTCTCACATGCCAATAAACACATGTCAATCTTATATGTAGGTTGTAAAAAAAAATTTATAAACCGATTTGTATGTTGTAGATGTTCTAATTGGTGAAAGAAAACTAATTATACTAAATAGTAAAGGGAATAAACTTACAAAAAAGAAAAATAGAATAAAGCCTTATTATGGAAATATAAAATATAAGAATCTTAGAGGAAGCAGAGAGATAGACAAAGAGAGAAAAACAAGGCTACATCTTGAATATTGAAGTGTTTCAAACGCGCGGTATATAATGTTCTTTATTTATAGAGAAGCTAAGGATTGATGAACAAGAAATCTTAAACTAAATAGGAAAGGGAATAAACCTAAAAAAAAAAAGAAAAAAGAATAAAGCAATTAATATAGAAAATGTAAAATATTAATAAATTCTATTACAATCAAACCTAACTGAAAAATATTCTCACAAGAAAAATGAACCAACTTAATATATATATATATATATATATATATATATATATATATATATATATATATATATATAGACTAATTACATGCAGCATGCATATGTGAAATTTCAGGCAATTAAGAAGCCTTTTTGGGACTTCATAAAAAATTTGACTAGGTTTTCGTTACAGGGGCTAGGGTGTTAATTAGCTAGCAAAATAAGATGGAGTATATTATTTTATATACCTTTTTGATGAAGTGGGCAATTTCAGTGGCCTCAGTGACATCGAAAATGTCGAGTGCTTTTGCTGCAAGCTCGAGGGCATCTTGCTGCATGGTTTGGAGCATGTCAGTCTCTCCAATCACTGCTTTTCCTTCTAGCATGGCTGATACGTACAGGATATGATCTCGATCTCTCTTAACAGCTGTTGGAGCAAAGAAAACAAGCAAATACGCAGTGAGACTATTGTTTGTGGATGAGGGTAAGATGGGAGTGGTCGAGATTATATAAGAGTTTGGAATGCAATGAAGTGGGTGGTGCTAATGGGTCGCCCACGCGCGTAGATATATGCTGCATGTGTCTCAAAGCAAATGGGCCAGCCACCGAGCCACGTATTTTGATCCCTTGTGTGTCGTCAATGACTCAATGGTCACCAATAGATTCTGTGGAATTATGCCATTGCCCATCTGGTGAGCCCACGGGATCATTTTGATTAAAAAAAAATGTTGAATTTCCTTCCTAAAATTTAAAAACTCTTAATTTATTGTATACATCTTTCAATTTTTTTTTAATTAATAGGATTTTTTGTTAAATCTTAACGGAGTAGTATTAAAATTGCCAAAATACCCCCTTTTTTCTAGGAAAAGAAATTGTAAGGATTTAGGCATTGGTCAATATTTAATGGAATTTGTAAAATTATCCACGGTTGAATCTTTGAAATTTTTTATAATTTTTTTTTAGAAAAAAAAAACAATATTTTAGGAAATTTTGACAGGATTTAACGAAAAATCCAAACAGATTGATGAAATTGAAAAAATATTGAAAGATGAATACATAAAATTGAGAGTTTTGGGTAATTTCAAACGGCAACGATTCATGGGTTAAGTGAAGTTTTTTCATAAAAAAAAAAATAAAAAAAATTACTTAGAAATGTTATCATAAGAGTAGTGTTAAAATACAAATTAAATTATTAAATTAATCATTTTTTTTATTAATTTAATATTTTAAAATAAATATGATTTAACATAGTATTAGATCACATTATCATTATCATTTACTTCCATTCCAACTAAATAATAAACTTGGTAAGAGCAATCACAATGGTTTATGTAAATTTTAATGCAACATAGCTAACTAAAACCCACTTTTGCTAACATAGCTACCCACCTTTCAAGACCTTACTCCAACAACATATCTAAACTCTTTCTCTATTTTATTAAAATAATAAATTTTAGAATATTTTATTCATTTTAATTAAAAACTCATGATAAAACTCTCATCTCTAGCAACATAATCACCGTCCTATTTCTCATCATCATCAACACAGTTTCATTGAAAAACTATCACAAGAAATTGATCGAATAACGATCATGAATCACAAGATTTAATAAGCAAGGGTCATGTATATTTTAGGATTGAAAAAGTATGAGCCAAATATCGTTCTAAACTGAAAAACTCTAAAAAAATATATATATATCAATAGTACATTGATGAAATAAACCATTAGTACATTGACTTTTTTTACGGGCATATTTTACAATGGTCATTTTGTTAAAACAGTCATTTTTCTAATACAATTATTTTTTTAACGGTCATTTTTCTAACTATCATTAAAGTTCACTACGTACTATTATGCACCCTGCTTTAAAAGAATTGCAATATTTGAACTATTTATACTATAGTGACCAAATTCAATTAAAACTAATATTCAATGAAATTGGAAAAACTTTGTAAATACCAATATAAGTTTTTTTTTTTTTTTTTGTAAAGATGTGAAAAATAACTATTAATTAATTATAATCACAAGAAACCCCCAAAAAACAAAAAAAAAATTCAGAGAGGCCCAAAAGTTATATTAAAAAAAAAAAAAAAAGCATTTGCGAATTATGTAGAGTTTTACTATTCATAAATTCAAGATAAATCTATTTTGTGTTTTTAGTAAATAATAAGATAAAAAACTTTTTTATAATTTTGCTTAATTATTCTAACTAAAAGTAAGAGATAAAATAATTCATTGAGAATGCTATGAGAAAGTTTGAACTCTCATCCTCACAGGCACAGCAGAGCTCAAGAGGCTTGTTACGGGACAGGCATGAAAATTTGCCAGGATTTTGCGGTCCTACTTTATCTCGGACACGTGGTTCGTTCTTTGTGGCTTGTCAAATAACGTTTTGCCGTGTGTTTGGCAAGATATATATGTCGAGTTCTTATGCAGTCTATTTTGCTTGAAACAACGTGAAAAGGATGAGACAGTTGAGAATCTGTCGAGTTCTTAATTCTTATGCAGTCTACTTTATCTCGGACGTACACGTGGGTCGTTCTTAGTGCCAGAGAGTTCCAGATTCTGTAATGCCACGTGATGATTCCATGTTTGTTATGTGATTCAATTAACAATGAAGAATATTCTTGGCAGTCGACTTCAAAAGGCTTAGAGGGGCTTGTAGAAAGAGATCAATGTGCTACACATCTTTTTTTTGTTTTTGTCACATTTTTTTCACTTTAAAAAATTATTATTAAATTTGAGATTTATACGATGAACTCACATAAATTCGTATATCTAAGAATAATTAAAATAAAATAAAAAATAGAAAAAGGACAGAAAGAATGAAGAAATGATTCATTACTCTTGCATATATAGATGAATAATGGGCTGTTTATGTGTAGTCCAGAAAGACAGATAGAAATGTAATGTTAGGCTATTTCGGGTTGGCAAATTTTTTGTGTTGAAATATGGGTCATTTGCATTGTAATTAATAGTAGTCGAGTTAGAGTTGAATCTAATTAGAAATTTGGATTAAAATTTTGCACTTTAGACTCGCTCATTCCACGCTCGAGCATGCAAAGTTTCATGTATAGCTTTACGAGAATTTTAATTTGGTTTTAATTAGAATTCCTTACTTAAACCCAATTATTGACCTACCTATAAATACTATGTCTTACATTTTTTGAAGTTAACGAGATGAAAGACATGAATCCTAAAGAAAAAAAAAATTACAAAATTAAAATCTCTAGGGAGAGAAAGCATATATATTGTAATAACTCAGAAAAAAAACGCTAACTAAATCTAAACTATCACTTCAAAATGACTAGTTAAATTGCAATTGAATCTTTATAGAATCACTTATAAATAGGGGTGAGCATGAGGTGGGGGAGAGGGTGCGGTTTTCCCTCATTTTTGGCACCGCCCCACACCCTTGCAGGTATAAGAAATCATACCCGTGGACCGCACAAAATGTATTGTATTCATGCGGGGCGGGGGTGGTTTGTGAGGGTTGTGCGGGTTTCTAGAGAAGAAAAAAATCTTGAAAGAAAGTAGGGAAAAAAGTAGTTTAACATGGTCAATTGCAAAATGCCATATCCAATTTTTCAAAAGTACATGATTGAAGATTACAAAACCCCCCAGACTAACACAAAGTCCAAACCAAAAAGCTTAATTTAGTGCAATATTCAAATTGAGCCGAAAAATTTCAAAATTGAAATTCAAAATTCAACAAAGAAAACCTCACCTAGAGTGGCCGGGACTCCCCGAGACCTTGTCATCTTCGTCATTGTCCTCGCTAATGTGGGCGTCTTCATCCACCAACTAAGACCTACCCTTAGCCATCCTTCGCATGTTCCTCCGGCGGAACTCCATCCAAATGAGCACCACGTGCACCGCGTATCCGCAGATCCAGATGTGAATGGACGTATCATCATCACCACTTTTCCTTCCCCTTCCTCCCCCCATGAAATCCAACCCAAAGCCCCCTCCATTAACGACGTCCTAGCCTAGTTCTGAGAGCTATACCTCAAGAATACCAACACATTCTTCTTGAACAAAGAAGACCTTAGCAACAGCAAGAAGAAGATGACCAAAAAGAAAATGATGAGGGGAAAGAAGATGAAGAACATGAAAACCTTTGGTGTTGTGCGGCGCTAGGGTTAGAAAAGATGAAAGTGAGGTGTGCAAGTGTATTTTTTAGAACTTTTTTTTTCGTTCTTTTTTTCTTCCGCGGGGGGGGGGGGGGGGGGCGAGTCCTGCGGGTATGCGGGTTTTTGCTCACTCCTACTTATAAATTAGGATTAAATGCCTAATTACTACTTGTGGTAAGGGCCAAAATCAAATGGCTACCTCCATTTCAAAAAGTGTTACAGGCGGTACCTATCATCAACCTAAAGACTGAGAAAAGCATCTCCTATCCAAGTTTCGTCTATTTTTTAACAGAGATCCACATCAACACGCTTAAAAACATGATGAGTGCCAAAAATGTATATTTAGACTCCTTAATTTACACTAATTAGACCTTTACCTTTGTTGTTTTCTGATGTTTTGGCTAGCTTTGGTGTTTTTGTGTTTTTCCAGGTCTTTTAGAGAAAATTGGAAATTTTTAAGTAAAATGCGTAAAAAGGGCACCGGAAGAATTAGAGCACACAAGCGTACGCAGCTGTGCTGCCGAATACTCGAATGCGCTCGAGCGCACCCTCTCCTCGCACACAGGGCGCAGCAACAAACTCCTGAGTGCGCTCGAGAGCACCTGAAGTGCTATCGAGCGCACTTATGCTGACCTAGAATCGCAGAAACCTTAATTTTCTGTATAAATACCCTTCTTTTTCATTTGTTTTGTAATGTCCCACATCGCCTGGGAATAGGAATGTGCTTATATGTATAATCGCACACTTCTTGACACAATGCGTTTTAAAGTTGTGATAGCCATGAACCTATTAGAACTCTGTTAGGCGTGCTTCTGCGAGAGTAGTACCAGGATGGGTGACCTCTTGGGAAGTATGGTTTGGGAGAGCCAAAAGCGGACAATATTGGGTCGTTAGGGGTGGGTTGTTACAAATGGAATCAAAGCCATTGTCCAGCCTGAGATGGGGGAAGCATGCACAAGCCCATAAAGGTCGCTAGTGGGCACTTGCTTGGACACCAAGAATGGGGTGATCCCATGAGGGTCGCCAGCGGGAACGTTGGGTCCCAAGAGGTGGTGATTGTGACGCCCCACATCACCTGGTACTACTCTCAAGAGGGGATGTGCTTATATGTATAAATGCACCCCCTTCTTGACACAACACATTTTAAAGCTGTGATGATCATGAACCTATCAGAACTCCGCAGTTAAACATGTTTATGTAAGAGTAGTACCAGGATGGGTGACCTCCTGGGAAGTATGGTTTGGGGGAGCCAAAAGCGGACAATATTGGGTCGTTCGGGGTGGGTCATTACATGTTTCGGGGGGAGGTCGCTTGGAGATCGCCTTAGGCGCCATTTTCACTATGTTTTAGGGTTCTTGGGTGATTTTCACCTAGAACTCTCACATTTTGTAAGTTTCTTTGATTTTTAATGGATTATTGTTGTTTATTTATGCTTTTCTTAGTCATGTATTGCTAAATTTTCATCTAGGGTTGAGGATAAAGCCTCACAATTGAAGAGAAACTATGTTTGCATGCTTGTTTATGCTATTTGAGTTTATGAGCTTTTGATTTCCAAGTGTTCTACTTCTATTCAATTTTTGAGATGATTTTTGAGTATCTCTTGTGATTTCCGGATACAAGTGATGATTTAGGGTTGTCTCATTTAATTGATTGCTTGGGTTTTATTTATCAAAACGTTGGGTATTCATTGTGTTTCGTTAAATGGGTACATTTGATGATTTGGTGAAAAATCGGGTATCTATTGTGATTTATTCTTTAAATGGCTACAATGAATGATTTGGGGAATACCTGATATCTTTTGTGATTTGTGTAAAGAACAGATTCATTGAATGATTCAAACGATTTTTGAAGCAAAGTAGAGCATATATAAGATTTGTATGGTGAGAACTTCAAATCAATGTAGATGAGCATGGAAATATGTTGCTATAAATTGGTGGATGTAGATTTTAAAACCTTAGAACCCTATCTTTTGATTTGTTAAGTTTATGTTTTATTTTGATTTGAAACCCTAAATTTATAAGTAGGTTAAAATAAAATTAGTTTGAATAGAGATTAATTTTCACAACACAATTTCATGTAGGATCGAACTCGCACTTGCAAAACGCTATATTACAAACGATTCGTGCACTTGCGAGTTAAATGAATTTGCACAACAAAACGCAACACATGTCATAGATGAGTTTTTAATGTTATTTACATTTTATGTGTGTGTGTGTGTGTGTTTGGCAAAATAGGGGTGGCTGAACCACCCCGAGAGCCATGGGGTGGTTCAGCCACCCCCATTTGGCCAACCCTAAAACAAATTTTAGGGTCTGGCCAAACTACCTCCAAAAGATATGTGGGTGAACTACCCCCATATGCTAGTCTAGGGGTGGCTCTAACCAACTCCAAAGTCCACGTGGATTATTCGGCCACCACCAATTCGCAAACCCTTAATTATTTTTTTTCTTTTCTTTTGGCCATTTGGGATGGCCAAACCACCCATAATAGCCATGAGGATGGTTCACCTACCCCTATATGGCCGATCTAGGGGTAGTTTGGCCACCCCTAAAGGCCATGGGGGTAGTTCAACCGGCTTCATTTGACTAGAGTTTTTTTTTTTGGATAACTTCACTTAAGGGTACTGAACTTTCACCATTTATAAAAGAAAATACCTAAACTTTAAACCATCTTAATTTACGGTACTAATTTTTCAGAAAATATCAATTAAGGGTCCTCCGTTCAAATTTTTCGTTAAATCCTATCAAAAATATCAAAATACCCCTCATTTTTTTAAGGGGGGAAAAAAAAAGAAAAAAAAATTGATAGGATTTAGGTGTTGGTTAGAATTTAACGGAATTTGTAAAAATACACATGCCTTAATGGCTGAATTTTTGAAATTTTTTAGAAATTGTTTTATAAAAAAATGGGACAACTTCACAAAAGGGTATCGAACTATACCGCGTTTTGACAGAAGGGTACTGAACTAGCAAACCTCTCGAACCCGGGGTTTTAACTATCAAAATGAGTCCCAGAATGGCATTCCGTTTGGTTTCGGCGTTAAAACGTGACGGAAGTCGAGTTACGTGACTTCCATGTGACTTCCACAGAATGCCCTTCTGTCCCTAAAAAAATTAAACACAAGGGTATTTTGAGAATTTTGATAGAAGTGATAACTTCACAGAAGGGTATCAAATTATACGTCATTTTGAGATAAGGGTACTAAACTAGCAAACATCTCAAATTAGGGTATCCAAGTTTTCAAACATCTCACTTAAGGGTACTCCGTTAGGATTTACCGTTAAATCTTAACGGAGTACCCAAAATACCCCTATTTTTTTTAGGAAAAAAAAAATTTTAGGATTTAGATGTTGGTCAGAATTTAACGGAATTTACAAAAACACTCATGCCTGAATCTTTGAAAAAATTTATAAATTTTTTTAAAAAAATAAATACAGGGGTATTTTGAGAATTTTGACAGGATTTAACAGCAAATCCTAATAGAGTACCCTTAAATGAGACGTTTGAAAACTTAGATACTCTAGTTTGAGACGTTTGCTGGGTCAATACCCTTATCTCAAAACGGGGTATAATTTGATACCGTTTTGTAAAGTTATCTCTTGATAGAATTTAACAGAATATCCTAACGGAGGACCCCTAATTGAGACTTTCCGAAAATTTGATACTCTAATTTTAAGATGGTTTGAAGTTCATGTATCTTCTTTCAAAAATGGTAAAAGTTCGGTACCCTCAAGTGAAGTTATTCCTTTTTGTTTTTAAAGAGTTTTTTCAAAAGTTTTTCACTTCGTTTAAAAAAATAATAAAATAAAGCCTACTCGGTAAAAAACAAAAATTCTTCTAGAGAGTTCTTCAAAAGTTCTAATTGAAATATATGCTACAGTGATATATGCTTTGTCAATGATATATGGTTGCCTAATTAAATCGAGTTCGTATGGGTGCTCACGTCCCCAATCCTTAGTTGGCCCAAGTTGTTTCTCTCTTTGGTTAAACGACAACAAGAAAAGTTGTTCGGTTTGGGACAAGGGGAACTTTTTCAAACCGATATCCGTGTGTATATATATATATATATATCCTCCGAATAAAAATTAGCTACAAATTGATTTGTAGTTAATTCTTACAAATTAGCCTGATAAAATGTCATGTGTCACATAGCAATGAGAAACACATATTTTTTTAAATTAATACTATTAAAAAAACATGTGAAAAGCACATACTATTTTCTCATATGCTATTAAAAAAAACATATACTTCTCACATGCTATGAGACACGTCACTTTATCAGACTAATTTATAGAAATTAACTACAAACCAATTTGTTGCTAATTTATGTCCAAATTAGATTTATCAATCTTTTCTCGTCTTTTAATAGAATAAGCGGGATGTTTTGCAATAGTTGTCCTCCCATACCACACTATTAATGCAACAAAGTAAATATTTTGTTTATAGAAATGATACAAATTCATTTATTGCCCATCTTTTACCCATCTCTTTTGTAAATTTATCATTGAATCTGTGAGACCACATATTGGTTCCTAGGGGTGGGTAGAACCCGCCCCACCCCGAGAAAGACCGGTTTTATGGTTTTTTCAGCGGGTGCGGGTCAAAATATGGGGGACCCGCATGGGGTGGGACGGATTGTGGGTTCTGGTTGTAAAAAAAAAAAAAAAAAGGGGACCCGCCCCGCCCCGCCCCGCATAAGAAAACCCTAGAAAAAAAAAAACCATACCCTTGTACTTACCTAGCGCCGCTTAACCCCATCCCCCCTTAATTTTTTCGTTTCTTTCTTCACTCTGGCAAAATCTTTCTTCCTTTAACTTCTTCAGTCTTATTTTTCTTTTGATCTTGTCACGTTGTTTGATTCTATTACTTTTTCACTCAACAGCATGAAATGTTATTGCAGTTCTACAGGCTTCTTCCCATCTCTTCTTTGGGAAGAGATGTCGACCATGGAGATTGGAGAGCTTGATAGGCCTCGCCGAGTCGCCGGTCCTGTGGGGACATCATGAAGTTCCAGAGCTTGTATGTGATTTGTTTGTGATTTCACTGATTTCCAGTGATTTGTTTGAATAAATTGAATCTGATTTTCTTGTTTGGTTCCTGAGAAAATCTAACTTTTTAGATCTAGGTTTCGAATCGCCCCACCCCGCACCCCCCGCACCGCATGGATTCTGGCTTTTTTGTGTGGTGCGCGGGTGCGATTTTCGTAACCCGCAAGGGTGCGGGGCGAGGGAAAAAATGGCAGAAATCCGCCCCGCCCCGTGCACACCCATATTGGTTCCATGTAGTTTCAAATATTTAATGGTGAATTTGCTCATTTCTTGTATAGAAATGGACAAGAAATAAGCAAAAAATAAAAACCAAACATTACTTTCTCGTTTGTTTACTAGGTATTATCTTGTTTGGCACACTCCAACTACTTTATAAATAAGATTCGTAATTAATCTTCTAAGAACAATAAAATATATAGCCTTTAGGTTTTATGAAAGTCGTGCCTTATGAGGCTTATATAGATGGAGAGAAAATTGATCTTTAACAAGTAGGTCAGTTAAGAAATTAACAAGCTAATGTTGTCTTGATTGAACTGAATTGGTCTCGATCAATCGAGCATGCACTACAAAAAAACTTGGTATTTAGCCACATGGATAAGGCTTATCCATGTTGCTAACTGCTAGCCACGTGGGTCCCACGTAATTAATTCGGTTGTTGCTAAATGTCACTTAGCAACATGTATTTTTATACATGCAGTTACTTAGCCACATGGCTTTTAGCCACGTGCCACTCACATGTGGGTAAATGCATTTTATTTTAAAAAAAAAATTAGACACTTTTAGCCATGTGGAACTAACCCACGTTGCTAACCACCACTTTTTTTTTTCTTTTTTCTTTTTTCTCCAGTATATCTTTCTAGCCCTCCCAGAAACTTTTTTTTTTTTTCCCCTCGCCAGAAATTTCTGCAAGGCCGGCGAAATCTTCACCTTTCTTCCCCCATGAAATCCAATCCATAAAATCCCCCAAAAATCACCTTCCTTCCCCCATGAAATCCAATCCAGAAAATCCCCCAAAAATCCTCCTTCAACCGCATTACCAAAAAATCACCAACAAAACACCAAAAAATACCAACAATCATCAAAAATCATACCGGAGACGTAGTGAAATGAAACTACAAAAAAAAAAAAAAAAAAAAAAAAAAAACCCAAACTTTCAGATCAGAGAACTCAAAGAATAATAATAATAAAAAAACCCCAAAAAAAAAACGCAGTAAAAACACCCCCTTGGCTTCACCGGCGTCGGGTCGTGACCCTCCGGACTCTGGCGCCGTCATCGACCCCGGCTCTCTCTTATAATCGCTCCAGTTCTCTCTCTCTCTAGCTCTCTTAGTCTCCCTCTTCCATCTCCATGTCTGTGCGAAGAATGCGAAAAAAAAAAAAAAAAAAAAAAAAAAAAGGTGGGGGTGTTTGGGGGGAATTAGAAATGGATTTGAGGGAGTAATTAGCCACGTGGTTTATGTGCCACGTGGCCAATTGGTGACGTGGCTAAAATTTCAAACATAAAAAATAAAAAAATAAAAAATCAGGAAAAATTTCAATTTCTGAAAAGAAAAAAAAAATGAATCTTTTAGCCATGTGGCTAATTGGCGACGTGAAAATTATACACGTGACTAATTGGTGACGTGGCAATTATACATGTCGCTAATTGGCGACGTGACAAAAATACACATGGCTAAATTACCAACGCAAAGCATTTAGCTACGTAGTGGATTACCCACATGGCAAAATCGCAACGTGGATAATCACCACGTGGCTTAAAAACCAAGTTTTCTGTAGTGATGGTGCAATCGTGCCTGCGATCAAGGGTTTCTGTTTTGGACTTATGATCATCTTGATCAAAGGAAGTGCAATCGAGGCATTCTGGATATCAAGCTTGAAATGTCTTCATGATCTCGATAAATTCTTATGTGATCAAGACATTCTGTTTTTCTCATTGAATATTGAAATATTGTCTCAATCAAACGAGCTTCGATCGATGTTGCAATCGACAAATTTTGTTCTTCAATTTTCAACCAAGACTTGAATGATATCTTTAAATTTGACTTCAACCTTAGACCGAAACTTACAACACAAGTTTTGGCACTGAATTTGTCATCATAAAAAAACCTATGAAAATTTTAAGAATGATTTAAAAAATAAAAAAGGCTTAGCTCCCATAGAGTTATATATGGGTTATCTACTATTTTTTTGAGGGGAGAAAACACATCTAGTGAGGTTTGGAATTATGTTTAATGATTTCATCCACTCATCTCACTTTTCGAATTTTTCAAGTAAAAAAAAAAAATCGTTGTAAATTATCCACAATACTGAAAAATGAGTAAGAACTTAATTTTCTAAATTTTTAATTTTATATTGAGAGTTACAATTCTCCTTTTGAAGTTGGTGTGAAATTACGTTTAATGGATCAATCTTATGTTTGACAATCCTTCTTCAAATTACTTAATAACAGAAATAAAAATAAATTGTCTAATTTTCATGTAAGGTTTATCATGATGTACTTTGTACGTTAATCTTGTGGGCATTAATATTTTTTCTTTGCAGGAAATTAAGCTGGAGGGCAATGAGAGAGTACTGCTTAATTTGTTTAAGATAATTAATATGAAGTGGGCATTAGCAGTGATTCGGATTAATTATTCATCTAGCTCAATAAATCCATATGTAACAAACCTTAAATTTGTTCTCACGTGGCCTTGACACCTTCTCCAAGATCACCATAATCAGTACTATCTACGGCCCAAAAATGGCCGTACGTAATAAGAATCATGAGAAATGTTAGGGCATTTTTTGATGTTTTCTTGGTGTATATCGATCTGGAATGGCATAGATGTAATTTTTTTTATTAAAAAATTGCATCTATGCCATCTAAAAGGATATAGATGTAATTTTTTAATACATCTATGATATCCTAAATATACACCAGAAAAACACTAAGTGATACTCTAACATTTTTCTAAGAACCATACACTAAAAATAATTTATTATAATGTTGGAAATTCATCAATAGAACAGGCATTATATACCACATTTACCCCAAAACAAATAGACAACAAGGGTTTTTTTTTTTTTTTTAGTATATTTATTTAGTTTTCTTGTTGTAAGTCTAATTTCTTTCCTATTTAGTTGAAGTTTTTTTTCTTCCACCACTGTTTAATTTCTCTATAAATATTACTTTATTATATTTCATTTTAATAGACTTCAATATAGTAAAGATATAGCCCTAATTTTGTTCTTTTATTTTTCTCTCTACTTTTTTTTTTATTATTTTTTATGATGAGAAACTCCCTCACAAGACCACTTCGTATATCCACTCTTATCAAATAAACTGATACCCATAGCTTACACCCTTCTCCACATGGATCAAGTTAAATCGCGAGTTTCACTTGAAAAGCTGGCCCAAAAGACCGATTTCAACTCAAAAAGGACTCCCACTTCATAGTTGATTACTCAAGGGACTCCATTAGAGCTTATTTGGCAAACTACCCTAAAAAATAAATAAAAAACATTCTAACTTTTTTTACTCTTTTTATATCACATCAATAATTTTTTATTATTATTTAAGTAAAAAAACTCACTACAAAACAAAACATTTTTACTTTTCTATAAAACATTTTTAAATTTTATATCACATCAATTACTTTTTATTACTATTCAAACAAATATTTCACAACACAATTACTTAGCCCCGTTTGAAATTCCCTCACCCCTCCCCTTTCCTTAAGAATTTTTTTGAATGATTGGAAAATAAGATTGATGTGATATAAAGTTGAAATAATTTATATGAAAAAGTGAAAAAAAAAATATATATATATTTGTTTTGTAGTAAGTTTTTTATTTAAAAAGTAATAAAAAAGTGTTGATGTCATATAAATTGTGAAAAAGTTAAAAATATTTTAAAATTGATATTTTTTTATTGAAGTAAAAATAAAGAAAGGGGAGGAAAAAATGAATTTCAAAAGGGCCTGATCTTTGAGACAACCCCAGCTTCTCTATGTTAATTTTGATCTCTCTCTCGGTTTATACATTTAATTTTCAGTTTTTTTTTTATTATTATTATTCTAATCAATGGACAACAAGGATTTGATACGAAAGATCTCTGTATTCATGTCACTATCATAAATATCTTTCATATATAACGTGGCCGGAGGGTCTTTTCTGTTTTTCCTCTATTTTTTTATAGCTAGGATTCCTTGTCAAACCCTCCACGTAAAATGTGGTGGCGATGGTGGCGGTTGGTATTGCTGATCATCCTCGCTGACATCCAACCCACTTCTGACAAACAACGCGTCACCGACAACACATCCGTGTCGGCAACGCAACGGTCCCCAATTAACCAAGCCAGCCACAACACTTGTCCGGTCCTTTCCCTCCCGATAAACAAATCAGCCAAATACCAAAAAAAGAAACATGAAAATACGAAGCATTCAAAGCCTCAAAGTAGAAGCTTTCCCAGCATCTTCTTAGCCACCTTTCTCTCCCCATCATCCTTTCTCATATTCCCATATTACATACCACTTCTCTTTTTATCAAACTTTTTTACAGTTCTCTCACTGATTTTTCTTTCTACATACAAAACGCTTTTGGGTTCTCTCTCCCGGCCCCGTCCTTTCTGTGCTCTTATTGACCACCGGCCACCGCGCCACGACACAAAATGGCGCGTCGTTTTTTCGCCTGCTTCGGCAGAGGAGGTACCTCGAAGACGTCGTCCGGGGAGCGGAGCAACGTGACGGCGGACGTGGCGGCGGAGGAGGATCGGCGCGGAGGGGCGGTGCTGGTGGAGCTGTTCTCGTCGCAGGGTTGCGCCACGTCGCCCGAGGCGGAGCTGTTGGTGTCGAGGCTGGGGAGGGGGGACTTCGACGGGCAGGAGCTGCCGCCGGTGGTGGTGCTGGCCTTTCATGTGGACTACTGGGACTACATGGGCTGGAAGGACCCATTCGGGTGCAGCCAGTGGACCGTCAGGCAAAAGGCCTACGTGGAGGCCCTCAAGCTCGACACGATGTTCACCCCGCAGGTCGTGGTGCAGGGTAGAGCCCAATGTGTTGGGAATGATGAGAAGGCTCTCTTGGCGGCGATTAAGGACGCACCGAGGTTCCCTGCTCCGACGTTCCAGGTTAGTGTTGCTCTTTTATGATTTTGTGGATGAAAATATGGTTGGGATTATAACTTTTATTACAATTTTTTTTATAAATTAACGTGGTAAAATGTAAATTAATGATTATGAGTATATGATTGACAATTTAATCATTAATTAATTTATTAATTATAGATTGTCACGTCAATGTGTAAATAATTTTATAATGCTGCTCGTTTATGATGATTGACATTTCAACAGTTAATGCTATTTAGTAAACTGTTGTACGATTATCATACAACTTGATGATGTACCAATAAAAATCAACAATTTGATCAATTCTTATAAAAAAATAAAAATAAAAATAATTATTAATTTTTACTGCAACGTCATTCTAATTATATAAAAATTTACCAAGTAACTTTACTCGCTTAGGAATTGCTAACTCAGCATCCCAAACTTGCATTTGTCAAAAACATTACCTCAGAATATGTAATTTTTCCCCCTTTTTTTCTCTCTTCAGATATGGTATGTATTTATTTGTTTTCACATTTGTTATATATATATTTGTTTAAATTTGTGAGCATATTCATGTCCTTACACTTCATGATTGATATCTGAATTACAGTAAATTAATAAATATGAGAACATTTCGAAGCAATTTTGTTTACAGGGTGATTATTATCTCATAAAAACATATTATTATACTGTATGGATATAGTTAATCAGAATTAGATGGTCAAATTAGACGGAGGACTGTAGAATCTTCCAGCTGTGGCACTTGCGTAGGTGGTATGCAATTTTAGGTAGGCCGGTGGGCGGTGGGGTTTGATCACCACCGTCAAACATCTCCTTAGTTTGAAAGTCACTTTCTCACCTAATCACTTTAGAGCTGTCGGGGAAGCCACCTGGTTGACGAATCATCCAACAAATTAAAGATTTCTCTGAATTAGATTATTAAGGAATTTATTTATGTCTAATTTATTAAATTAACATTTATTCAAAATACAAATGAAAATACATTTTTACTTGAGCATGCAATTAAAATTGTATATAAAAATTACATACATTTTAAATATATATTAATTTAATTTGAATGACTTTTTAATCTACTAGCTTGAACATAATTACAGAAGTACTTAAAACTATTGTCACATCAATATTAACAGTGATAATATTCGGTTTGGATCGTGTTGAGACATGAGTATAAAATTATATAAGTCAATCATAACTAGACCAATTTAATTAAACGGGTTAGACCTACTAATTCTAATTTGCAAATTTTGTATTCGGTTCATACCATGTTCACCAGTCGTATAAAAAACTATCAGTCCTTATTTCGCATGTCAAGTTCGGTTCGGGTCGTGTCGAGCATGGATATAAAAGTATATAAGTTAACCATAATCCGATTTATTTAATTAAACGGATCAAACCCTTCAACTCTAAACCGCTAATTTCGTGTTGATTTTGTGTCGAGTTAGCAAGTCGTGTCAAAAATTGTCAACTCTAATGCTAATCTGTATATACTACCAAGAAAGAATTCAAGTATATAAATAAAATGAAGCTTTTTCAATAGAAAATTGATTTACCTTCATTGTGTTAATCTTTTTCAAAGTACGAAACCTTGACTAGTATGCAAAAAATAATTTGAACAGGCAAGCTTCCAAAGGCCTGCGCCAGACTCCTTGCAAGTCTCCCTAGCAGGAAGTCTAAGGTCAAAGGTGGATAATCATGGCGCCAATGTCATGGTGGCGTTGTATGAAAGCGGGTTGGTGACTGATTGTCCCAAGGGGGAGAACAGAGGGCGGGTTCTGTCCAATGACTTCGTCGTTCGAAAACTTGAAAAGCTCTGCACTGTGAAAGACATCTCTGCCCGGAAGGCGGTGAAGGGGACTGTTAATTTCTCCCTGTGGGAAGGATTCAATGGCAGCAAGTGTTGGGTCGCCGTCTTCGTTCAAAATAGCTCTCATCAAATTTTGGGGTCGCAGAATTTTCAGTTGCCGGATGACATATGAGAGACACAATTAATAAACCATACACTCCAGGAACGATTAGGCCATTATATATGTACAGGATGTGCTCTGTTTTAGGGTGTTTGATTTCTTGTTTTCGTTTCCTTTTCTTTTGGTATTTGTGTTTTTGTTTCTTATATTTACTGGCTGGATTTTGTATTTAGCAGACGGATCGAGAGAGAGTTGCATCACTATCTAGTCCTTCATTTCAGATTTGGAACTGAGATTCTTTGTATTTTGTTATGTGGGGGAGAGATGTGAGTGAGAAACTTTTATCCATATGTTTGTATTTCTTGGCTTTTCAATTGCTTTTTATTCCATGTCTATTGTATGCAACTGCATTCTTGTTTATTGATACGGCTTATGCAGTCATTTTTAGTGGAGGTGGCCATGCGGATTCGTGTGTCCGGTCTGGATTGTGTGAAGTTATAGGTGTATAATTATAAGGTCAATTTAGACATTACTCATTTATTAAATGAGTTAAAACTCTTTAATTTTGACCCAACCCGTTTAGCTAAATGGGTGACACAACACAATTCGTATAACTCATTTAATAAAAAGACCATGTTTGGTTGACAAAAACACAACTTGTTTTAACCAATTTAATATAAATGGGTTGAGTTGACGTAAATATTTGACACGTTACTAGTAAAACTTATATCAATTATATGTATTCACAACTAGATTTATGAGTAAATCAATTTGATAATAAAAAATTGTGGCTCGACATAAATTTGACTCGTTTATTAATCATGTCTAACCGAGTCAACCCGTTTTAACCCAAATTCTATTACACTAAATCCTAACCGTTTAATTTTATGTCGTGTTTGTGCCGGATTCAGAGGAGGTATCAAACATTACCAGCCCTATTTGTCACTAATCCCAGTTAAAACCTGTTTGAGATTCACACTCCATAATTAAGTAGCAATTATGTACCGCATAGATTCAATAGATCGAAGTGACAGGTACACGTTTGTTTTATACAAAAGCAAAATGGGCAATTACCCAATAGCTAATTGTTACCAATTTCCACAGATCATTAACCTTTAAGATTCATCAGGGGCCCTAGTCTTCTCAAAGAAGTTTCACTAGCTGTCTTTGATTCATCCAGTGTGCCATTCATGAGTGAGAGCTTGCAATTTCAGTTTGATGACATAATCTTCAAGTCCAACTGAGCTCCCTTCAATCTCATTTTCAACTCCTAACGAAAATTCTTAGCAAAAACTTAGCAGCCCCTTTAAGGAGAGTAGAGAGCTTATCTTTGTTTTGTCTAATCAAGTAGGTAATAAATGACTTCAGCCAAAGGACATTAAATAATAACTTTGGCACAAGGGCACATAACAAGAAGCATAACAAGATACTACATTACATTCCAAGGAAGCCGATGAATTTATGAATAAAATGTCAATCAAAAGAAACAAGACTAAAAGGCTGGCATAAACTGGGCACCTAGTCAATAAGATTTACACGCATTTATTTTCATACAAAGAAAAATCCACTATCTACAAGTAGAAAGGCTCAGTCCAAAATCAGGTATATTTACCCTCACTCACACGGCTCATCTCAAGTATAGTCGTGACAAAATCAGTGTATTTCTCCACATGCATGAAGCACTGTACTTGCCAACCCATCCGTTGATCTTCCAAAAACAGATGCCTAGTTAGTGATGGGTGCAATGATACAGCAAAAGCAGTTGCAGCAGGGGCAAATCACACACTATGCAGAGTCTATTGCTTCAACCTGTTGTCGAGCCAGGTATTTCTCCCTTCGCTCTTTCTGAAAATGGTAACAGTAACAGGGATAAAAAAAAAAAAGAGTGCAATAAGAAAAAAATTAAAAGATTGAGGATTCGTATCCGAACAGACATGAAATACATACCCATTCATCTATTACAAGCCCTTCCCCGACAACCCGAGGTCCGGTGTCCGCAGGAGGTTTCTTACGTGCTTCAAGTGCAGCCTCGGCTTCAGCTAATTGACGCTTCAGTTTTTCCAAAGCCTATGGAAAGGGGGAAAACACACACAATGTTACCATGGGACATTTGTTCACAACAGATACAGAAATTATAAAAACTAACTTCAACTTACTGGACTTGCACGCTCCACGTTTAAAAATACAACCCGCATGATTCGCTCAACAGTTACTTGATCCTTTTGTTCATCAAACTGTGATAAAAAGTTAAATGAAAAATATTAGGTTAGCACCAGCAAATATCCTGAAAGCCAAAAATACAAAAGTTTATTTAGCATGCTAATAGGTTAAATCCTACTACTCAAACTGGCTGAAATAATATTTGCTCCTTTTGTTCATTAAACTGTATGCTAAAAGGTCACACTGCCTAAAGGTAATAAAAGAAATTAAACTAGTACCACTGCTAAATTTATCCAATTGAAAATGTAGAATTTACAGATGCCATGAGTCCCATATAGAAGAGCAATCAACACAGTGCATAAAGGAGGATCCACGAAGGGTCATTAAAACAAATGACAATTTGGAAAACTGTATTAGCAGTTGCATCCATGAAGAACATATGATTCAGCAGAAATGAACCTTTGCTTGATTTTCCATTTAATAATGATACATTTTAAAGTGCAAAGCTTTCCAGAAGTGAATATTTAAATATGCAAATCTCGCTTAAGCAACATAAATAAGTACATTCTCTGTTGCCCAGATAAATATGCAAATCTCGCTTAAGCAACATAAATCCACAAACAAGTCGAGAAGTTAGCAATATTGCAACCAGAGGCCATACATCTTACCAGCTCAGGTACATATTCCATTCCTCCTTTCACCTTCAGACTCATGATCTTGAACTTAATCTTGCTCTTCTGGTCCAATTGTTTTTCGTTGTTCTCAGTATGCTCCACAAACTTGAAAACTGTCCATTCAGATTCAGAAGAGAGGAAGCCAGAAAGATAATAAATTGGCAAGTTCAAGACATAGATAAAAACTAAACCCCACTTTCCCCTCCCAATACAAAAGCGAAATCCCAACATCCTAAGCACAAGAGAGTAGTACCAGTTGCAATAATACTTTCTCCAGGAGCAAGGATACCGCCAGGAGGACGCATATAACAGCTCTTTGGTGCTGTAGTTTGAAACTAAAGCAGGGCAAACAAACACATTAGGTGGATCTCTGAAATGCAGAATCGTTCGGCATTTAAAGTAGATAAAAATCAAATAATACAAACCATCACCAACCAATGAAGTGAATCGTGAAACAACGTCAAAAGAGACAAGAACAGAGAAGAAACCAAATACCTTAAAAGCTACATGAGACCTGCTAGTGTTCTTCAACCTGATCGCGCTCTTAACCTGTTTACCCGGCTCATCTTCACAATGCACAAAACACACACACATATATATAAGGCAATGAGAATGAAGCTAATAGAAAGCACTTATCGTCTTTTCTTATTACTTTTAGCCTTACCCTGTAATTTTCTAGTTAAGCTAAAAAAATTATCTTAAATTTTCTCTGTGACTAAACAGTGGTCCGGATTACGGCGACCAAATATATGAAAAACAATACTCTAATCCGCAATCTATAAATTTCGCGAATCACGCAACACCAACTTCTTGGGATTGACCAAAAAGGTCAAACTCAAGAGCTTGAAGAAACGGCGACATACTTGGGAAGTAGAGGTTGTTGGCAGGGTCGAGCCTGAGCCTACGCCGAGGCGGCAGCAGCGATCGCGCCACGGACGACACCGTTTTGGAGGACGGCCTCGAATTGGGGCCCTCCATGTGTCGGTTGCTCTGGCTCCCGAGGCTACTATGAGTGAGGTTCTGCGTGGACGACGTGGACGACGACGTATTCCCCGATTGCCAAAACGTGCAGAGCCGGAAGAGTTTCATGTCGGAGTGTGATTTGTGGTGGTGGTCCGCTACGGCCATGGTCTCGCCGCAACCTAGCACGTGGCAAGCTGCTATTGGTGGAGGTTGGTTTTACAGCACGAAAAAATAGATTCCCTCAATTTTTCCTCCCTGAGTAAGCTTTTCGCCGATCGTGGACTCGAAGCTAAAGACGGAAATGGAGAAGTGGCAGAGTTAAGCTTAGGCACAAAGAAGCCGGACTTTGGGGGTGGATTCTACTGGAATTGACTCTTGTTTGACGTCCGTGCGCTTGCCTTCCTGTCTGATCGGTATCATTTAACATGCCGCGGTTCCAGATTGTGCTTTGGGACTTGGAAGTCATTAAGTTAGTTATTAAGGGCGAATAATTGATATATGTGCATTCATCGAGCCGCATATGCGCGGAGGCTGCATGAAACACGATGCGGTAAAGTTACGGACTCTCGTATAGGCGCGTCTAGACAACATCCAACCAGTGTGCCCGACGTCAATGGAATTTAAGCTGCACCGAGATATCACGCGCTATTCTCGGAGCGTGAAAGACATCGTTACGGCAATCATGTTAATTTATTGAGGAGTAGATGGATTGGGTTGAGGATGGAACGGGCATTCTTTCTTCCTTCATCCGAAGGGCAGGGGTTTTAATGATGTTTTTGCAGATTAGGTGCGGTGTGTTGTACGACATTTACAGTGGTCGGTCAGGTTTGTTGGTATGGTTTGGTTGGGAAGGTGGGAATTAATTAGAGGTGAATCAATGACATTCCCTGTAATCAGTGGATTTGAAACGAATCGGGGCCCGAATGGGGGTTAAAAAAAAAACAACGTGGCAGGGCAAAATTAGGTTGAGAAGTCAAACTTGCAATGTACTTTGAGAAACTTGGCACAAAAAAAGGTTGCTTTGAAAAATGGAAGGTAATAAGCAATGAAAGCGACATTAATGGTGTCTGGAATAGACCATTAATCCAGCTTTTTATATGTCATCTATTAGGATCGTTTTCAATTGGGTATGAATACGTGGCAGTTTCTAGTCCAATAGAAGGCATGACATTGTTAAACTATTATACTTTACCCGAAAAGGATTAATTACATTTCGGGAGTTTCCTTATAACGTGGTGCCACATAAATTGAACTTTGCTGTGAGTGTAGACGTGCATGCCACCATTCCAATTGACACAAATTCCATACCCAAACTATGTAACTCTTAGATTTTCTTTTTCTTTTTCTTTCGGGTTAAATACTTTATTCATACTTGAGTTTTCAATTTTTTTAAATTTTGTACCTGAATTCTCATTTGTTTTATAGGTAATACATGAGTTTAGGAGTAAAAACTACTTTAGTACTTCTATTATATTTTCCGTTCAAATTGAGCCACCCCTTGGCTAAAATGGTGGTGGCTAGCTACCTCATGGTGGCCCCCTCTTCTTTTTCTTTTTCTTTTTGTTCTTTTTTTCATTTTTTTAAATTTTTTATTATTATGTTTAATTAATTTTTTATTTTTTATTTTTATTATATATAGTGTCACGTGTCAACCTCACATGTCAACCTCAGCGGTTGACACGTGTCAAACCATTAATATTTGGACGAAAAATGTAATAGAAGTACCAAAGTCATTTTTACCTCTAAACTAATATATCACCTAAGAAACAAATGAAAAATCGGATACTAAATTTAAAAAATCTGAAAACTCAAGTATCAATAAGGCATTAAACCTTTTTTCTTTTTTTCAATAATGAGGATAAATTTTGTAGGCAGGGATGGTATTAGGAGGTTAGGTTAGCTAGGGGTGGTTTAGGGTGGTTCGGTCACTCCAAAATTCTAATTAGAGATGGTTGAACCGACCCCACTGGAACACCATAATCTGTTAGGTGGGGTTCCATTTGGACGAGGTGGTTGCAAATTGTATCGTTCGGTATATCCATCCGAACAAGCTATGTCATAAAGAATTAGTATGTCTTGTTCGGAAATTACGTCCAAACAACTATACAAGATGTTAGTAGAAGAATGAAAATGAAGTTTAAATGGAACAATAGGGTTTGAAGGGTATTTTAAAGAGTTAAAGAAAAGTATATGGCCTAATGAATAGATTTAATATTAATGCAGTGAGAGTACGGAGTCGAATTAATCATTTTTGGAATATAAGGCTAAGTTGTAAGTATAAATCTACTGATGTTGTACTATTTTACAAAAGCATGTAATAGATGATTTCATTGAGCCCCAAAAATTTGCATGAGCATGATTATGGTTCAAATATTTTTCAATGTGTACGTTTTCAAGAAAAATGATTCATGAAAAGTTGAGGTTTGAAAGGAAAACAAATTTTGCAAAAAGTGTAATGTTATGACAATGCATGTGAAATGATCTGTTAAAATAATGCATGTGAAAGCCCAAAGGTTTAGGAGGATTATACGCCTAATACCTCGAAGTTATGAATAAAGAAATAAAGTTGCCTAATAACCCAGTAATTAAGTAGGGTTATACACTTAATACATTGAAGCTATAAGGGGAGTAAGATAGTAGTAACCGGGCAGTTAATTGGGACTGCACTTAACAAAGTCTAGAGGTCAAATGGGAGTATGGATACGCCTGTCAATAAGAAAAGAAAAGTACGAGAATGTGAGAAGATTAAAACATGTGAATGATAATGCATGATGCATGAACATATTAATATTATGTAAAGTATGAGATATGTTATGCTTTAATTGTTGTTTTCATTATCATGTTATAAAATGTTTTCATTGTTCTATATTGTGGGATGCGGAGGAAAATAAGAGAATTGATATATATGTACAAACTTCTCAATGCAAATGGATATTTTAAACATTTTGATGGCAACCTTTGTTTTGAAAATTATGTGAAGTATCAGCTATTATAAACACTAGAATTAGAGGTATTTTCAAAAGGAGAACTCACTTTACAAATTGTCGGTTTACTTCAATTTGTTGAGCCGTAGACATGTCTAAGGCCTCAGACTTTTGAGAAGGCTTGACTTATGATAAGTTAGTTTATAGTGTTTTGTTGTGCCATCTTTCGGCAACAATTTTAGATGTGTACATAAAGTTTGTAATAACAATGTTAATGTTTATATAGGTGAAGTTTATTTAGAAGCCCTCGTATATTTATTGGGATGAGTTTGTGGCGTCAAAAGAATAAAAAGACATCTTGGTGGATATACATATGTGCATTTTGGCGTCCAATGTTAAAAAATCAACGATAGAGCCTCCTCCCCCCACAATCTATCTCACATTAGCAAAAAATATCATCCGTCCATGTTGTCCGTCACTTTGGATGGAAATCAAGTCACGTGCACGACATGTGACATTTTTTTACCAAAACTTTCGAAAATGCCCTCAGGGTGTAAAGTGTAAAAGAAAATAAGAATAATTTTTTTTTTAAAACAAAAGAAAAACAAAAAACAGAAAGCTTAAATGCAAAATTTAAAATTTAAAATTTAAAAAACTAGAAATAATTAAAACTTTTTAAAATTTTTTTTTTTTTTAAAAAAAGAAGGGTGGCTGGTGCCACCCCTTTGGGCAAAATGGGGGTGGCTGAAACCACCCCCAAGGACCAAACCCTAAACCTTGTGAGGGTGGTTCAAGGGCCATGGGGGCGGTCAAACCACTCCCAGACCGGCCATGGGGTGGCTCAAGCGACCCCTCTTTTTTCTTTTATTCTTTTTTCTTTTTTTCAAATGTTTTTTTTTTGTTTTTTTTTTTTAATTTTTAATTAGGCAAGGGACAAGTGTCGATTTTTATGGCCAGTGACGTGGACTTCCGTCAATTTTTGAATAGAAATACCATATTTGTCTTTAGTTATAAACGAGATACCATATATAATACGAAATGAAGCATATGGTGCAAAAAATAAAGTATTTAAAACACATGGGGTCAAAGTATTTAACCCTATTTTTTTTTTTTTTTAAAAAGTATATTCTTTTGCTCTGACACTTTACCTTTTGAGGGCATTTTCAAAAGTAAAAGAGAGTCATGTGCCATGCATACAACCTGATTTCCGTCCAAGTGACGGACAATATGGAGGTATGGTATTCTTTACCAACATGAGATAGATTGGGGGGTTTAACGTCGATTTTTGAACATTGAACGTCAAAACGCAAATGGGTGGATACTTCATGGGGTAAAATGAAATTTTCTCAAAATTTAAATGATATGAAACCGTATACACGGTTAGATGCACTAACTTAAAATTGTAATTGTGAAATAAATACTATCTATTTTTTCTTTAAAAAAAAAACTGCAACACTTATGCGGTAATTTTTTAAGATAATAGATTTAATTATACTTTCTCTTTTTAAAAAAAACTTGAAATTAAATCTAAATCATTGAAAAAATTAGAATGTAAGTGCTGCAGCTTTTTTTTTTGGCTTTTTTTTTTTATAAGCTTTTAGTACCTAAGCTTAATCCTTTTTTGTGTAGCTATCAGCTAGCTATAGGTTTTTAGGTCATTAGGCATATGTTGAAAGTTAGAGAACACCTGGAAAAAAAAAAAAAAAGGGATTAGGATCTTTTCTACAATTTCAAAGAAATTCTAGATTTTAAAATTACATGAATTTTGGCCGTTCCTTACATCGAGCGGTTTGAAAAAATCTCTCCCAAAATAATTTTTCTTTACTTTTGAAGAGAGATTTTTTTTTTAGAAAAAATAAAATAAAACCTTTTCGCTTGAAGCTTTTTTATAATATAAAGTGCAAGAACTTATTAAAAATATAATTAATTCTCATTAGTAACATATTATATTTTTAATAAGTAGCATTTTTTAAATTGTTTGATGCAAAAAATGGCCTGAGTTTGTAAGTAATATTCCTTTAAAAAAAAAAAAGGGGGTGAGAAAATGTAACCAACAAAGCTGACCTCTACAGTACTTTTCTCAAATCATATTTACATGCATATTTTTCAAATCATTTTTGTTGTCCGACAGCAAACAGGAAGTTGTGTTCATTTCACATTTTAATAAACTTTAATTAGCGGTATAAAAATGAGATACGATACGTTTACATTCTATATAATTTTAATAATTTTTTTTTAAAAAAATTAACTCTTAGATATGTAGGACACACATGTAAAATTAATAAATTTAATAATCAATTTGAAAAAAAAAATTATAAACATATCATATCTTATGTAAAAGTGGCACCGTCAACCACTGCAAGATCTATGAATCTATGCTTGTAACTGCTCTCAAAATGGGACGGAAATAGAATTTTCAATGATAATGAATGAACAAATTAATTTTTAGTTTTTTTTAGTAGGAAACAAATTAATTTTTAGTAGGAATTAAGTTTAATTTTTAAACCTAAATGTATATATCTTTAACTTAATATAATATTAAAAAAAACAAACAAAAAAAAGGGCGCCCTTGGTCTATAGATTGGTCCGTCGACTCCGTCCTGACAATATGGATTTGTGATTTTTTCCGTTCCAGAAGTAGATAAGCAAATGGGCTACCAGCCTACCATCGCCTTAAATGCTTGTGAGTCAGTGACAGCTCTCTACGGAGTATATCTGTAAAAGTTGTCCATTCCATAAACAAGGACATGGGGGAAAATAAAATAATAATAAATAAATAAAACGGGTGCAAAAATAGGTCATTATAATTACACATTAAACGTAAACCTTGAATGACACTCACAAAGGTTAATGGGTCTATTTTTCTAGGCACAACGTTTATGGGTCTAGCAAAGTAGTATTGCTAATTAATTGCTGCGGCGCCGGCGAACATATCTGAACTTCTTTTCCACAACTCTCCATATATAATATTTCCCAGAACAATAATAATTAAATAACTAACTGGGTCCCCAGTAAATCAAGTGAAAGAGGTTCTCAGCCTTCTCTTCCCTCCTCCTCCGCCTCTTCTCATCAGAGTTCATCCTCTGTTCCTGGCCCTGACTCACGCTCCCACCCATGCCGCGCCACACATGATTGTTTCCCTTATCGTTTACAGATTCTGCCACAGCATTTCTCTTCTGCTGCATGCTCTTCAATGCCATCTCCAACTTGCACGCCCTCTTATTACCGCTCATCTTCTCTGTCTCTGTCTCTGTCTCTGTCTCTGTTTCTGGTACGTTTTTGAAAATTTACAGAGCGGTAGAGAAGGAAATAAATTTATCAGTCAGCAAATGTTGTGTAGCTAGCTGAGTAAAGATTGACAGGTTAGTCCATGATTATATATACCGGGGAAGCAATAAAGTGGGCAAGAAAAAATGAACCTTTTGGAGGTTTACGGGGTGAACTGGTTTTGTGAGAAACCGGGTTTGAGTAGCTCCCAGATTTGTGGCACTGGTTTTCCAAATTCCAGGGGTGCTTTGCTTTGCTTTGCTTAATTGGTTTCTTAATTAATTTAGGCACGTGGGAAAGAGGCCGTTGATTTGGTAACTGTCACTTTAAGCTAAAGAACACGGTTATTGACTTTTGTGTCAAAGTTGGTCTTCAATAAAAGGAAAAAAAAATAACACAGACATGTCACTTAGTTTTGTTGTCTGTGGGAAATATCACAAATGTCCTCAAAGTTTTTGTGTAATACCTAGATTTAAGGAGATTTTTAGGGGTATTGGTTAAGTCAGTAACAATAGGAGTACTTTCTAATCGAAAAAGTTGATTAAATTGATTAATTAACTCACTTTATACCGATAAGTATAAATTTCGACTACTTCAATTAAGTCAGTTTGTGGGCTTTTTATATTGGACCAAACTTATTTTTATAGGTAAAAATTAGTTGTTTTAAGGCCAATTTTTTTTTAAAAAAAACAAATATTTATTGTACATATTTTTGGGCTAAACGGGTGATGACAATTTGGTTTGGTTTGATTAACCGATAAAATAAAAATTTTACCGTCTACCGGACTGAACTAATGTTTAAACAATTTTTTTTTTTTTTTTTTTTAACTACCGACCGTTGAAAGTCAATAGGCGTAAAACGAATATTCTACCCAGCCTTAAAGGTTTTTCAACATAGATTGTTAAGTACTCACGTTTGGAACCTCAAGAGAGATATGTATGCTACCACCCTTTTAAGATTAGCAGACAATAATATTATGTTAGCAGGGAAGGGGTCATTTTTTTAAAAGGGGAAATTGTTCAAAAGGATCTGAATTTTACTTTTGTGACAAAAAAGATCGAGTTCAAGTTTCTAATTTTGTTGAATTTTTGCCTTTGTGACAAACTGACAGTATGAGACAGGTAAGTCATTCCCTTAAAAGACTTTTTTTAAGTCATTTTCTTTCACATATGTGATATGCGAGCAGTGTGAATTAAAAACTTTTTTTTTATAATTGAATGGGAAAAATGTTACAAGGGATTAAAAACTCTCTCTTAGTTCTTGTTATATATCTCTCTGTGATTAAAAAAATACACCGCATTAGTATTATTTAAAAATTAAAAAACAACAAAGGAAAAAATAAATAAATAAAAAATTGTAGAGGGCAGTCGAGCTATTCCTAGTATTTTTTTTTTGTGAATTTTTTTATCTTATAAATGATATTTTTTTCATTTTAAATTATGGAATGGGAATATTGCAACCCCAATGATAAATTGGTTGGACATTACAAAAATTAAAACATTAGAGGGGACATTATAAAAAGAATGATAGTTAGGGGAGATACATGTAGTTTACCACCCCCCAAAAAAAAAAATTAACAGTCTTATTTATTTATTTTTGAATAAACATTCGTATTGATTTCATTCATAATTCGGAAAACAAAAAGAGCATAAAGCCCTTAAAGAACCAGAGTACGTAACTATGATATTACAGTCTCTCTAATACTCTCCGGGTAGCAATTAAGCCAAACTCGATCTGTAGCCATATGGATCCTCGTTTTTGCAAGCAAATGCGCCGCTGAGTACGCTCTCCTTAGCGTATGACAAATCTTTCAAGTTTCAAAAAATCGGAGAATTAAACTTTGTGAATATCAGCCACAGTTTGTCAATACTTGCACCAATTTAAACACGGTTTGTTGATAGTATATATTAACCACTTTGAGGGAATCTCCTTTTAAGATAATACTGTCCAGCCCTCTGGTTTTACAAAATTCAATTGCATTCAAAGCCGCCATGCATTCCCAAAATATGTTAATAAGTTGTAAAAAAATAAAAAAAAAAAATAAAAGACCAATTATAAGTCAATATTTTGGCTACTTCGGAAAGTCCAAGGGTATACCAGCCCCAGGCTAATAATATAAAATTGGCTATTTCCTTTATTCTAAAATTTTAGTAAAAGATTAAAAATAAAAAATGGGTGGGAAGCTAGAAGCTAAGAAAAAAAGTGCGACGAAAGAAGCACATATTTTCACGCATAATTGGGATTACATCATGCTTAAAATAAATAAATAAATCTTAAAACTTGATAGTGCTAGGATAGGACCCCAGCAGCTCAAGTCCATGACTTTTCTGATCGACTCCTCCTTTGACCGTTTGATCATCTTATCAGAAACTGCAGAAGATGTGGCAGAGAATTTTCCGGCTTGATAATACGAATTAGTGATGTTAACGTTCTTCTTGTTACGTCTCATTTTTGCCCATCACCAGAATTTTGGCTCTGCACTCACGGAAGCAGACGGGGCTGATGCTAGCACCTTTAGGACAAGGTCAATTTGAAGGGGAAGGAGGGTTATGGGTCTACAAACTCGGTGAAAAAATAATCCAATTATAATTAAGGTTTAAATCATAACTCTTATTAGATAAGGGGATCCGGCTTCCATGTGGTAGTTTTTAAACTACCGCATGGTGTTTTGTTTTCCACTTAAAAAAATTTGCAAATTTTTTAATAAATTTAAAAATTATAAAAATAATAATAATTAAAAACCAAAAATATTAAAACAAAAAAAAAAAATTAAGGGGTGGCCGGCCATCCCATTATTGGCTAAGGGGGTGGCTGGAGCCACCCGCTTGGCCAATCTGGGGTGGACGAACCACCCCAGTAGGCTTTGGGGGTAGTCCAGCCACCCCCTTGGCCAATAATGGGGTGGCTGGCCACCCCCTTGGGCAACGCCAGCCACCCCTTAATTTTTTTTTTTTGGTTTTAATTATTATTATTTTTATAATTTTTAAATTTATTAAAAGTTTTGCAAAAAATTTTAAGTGGAAAACAATACCGTTTTGTGAAAAACGGTATCGTTTTCCACTACAGTTAAACTACCGCATGGAAGTCGGATCCTAGATAAGGTAGGTGTATTGTCCCTTTTATGATAATAATGGATTTATTGTCTTTATTGAGAAAATAAAGAGACTTGCTCATAAAATAGTATTTTCAGTATTTTTTTATAATAAAAAATTAAATTCTTAATTATCAAAATAAATAAATAAAGCCAAATAAGTGCACAACAAGTGGTAGTGACCGATAAACAAACCAAGTTTTTAGATTTTGCTACTCTATGTATCAAGTTACTACTTATTTCAAAAGAGTTCATTTAATTAATGCCGAAGTAAGTCTCTGAGAAAAAGGTATGTCCAATGCACAATAATTGAATCTAGGTTTTATAGACTGATCGGTATAGGGGCTTATTTATAGGCTAAGAGATGGAATCAGACTTGGATTAGGTCTTTTACTCCAACTTGACCTAGGAGTTTTAAGAGTTTGATATAAACCGAGAAGTCTATACCAATCCAACTAGGAGTAGGACAGTTAATCGGATTCTTCAATGAGTCCTAATTGGACCTGGATTGTGACTCACACCCCAATTTGACTTGGAATAAGATTTTAATATAGATTTTATGAGATGAGACCTAGTTCCGAAATTTTAGGGGTTGAGACCCAGTTGTATCCTTATGTGGATCAATGAGTAAACATACTTGACATCTTTTCTGATGAGACCGATATCTAAGTTCACTGGACATGCTTGTCTCGATTCTTGGCTGAAGAAGTTGAATCTTGGTTTCAGAATATTTCGAGTGTCTTAGCTAAAGGCCCACAATTCTCCTTGGACCGGTACTAACTTAGAGGCTCATGATTCTTCATATAGGTAAGATAGAATGAGATTATTCCCAACACCTCCCCAATGCATCGCAATTTCAAAATATCCAAAAAAAAAAAAAAAAAAAAAAGGATTTCTGTTAAAATTTCTCTCTTGTTTCATAATGTTTGTTAATGAGTATATTATGGGATCCAATCCAAATCTCTAATAAATAATAATACAAATTTAATTATTTAATTAAATTTTCATGATCATTATTTTGATACTATTAATAATCAATTATATCAGATTAGACCAGCAGTAATTATTAGAAAAATTAAATCCATAAAAGATTATATAATTAGGTATCTAATTCTTCAATATGTTCTTCGGTCAAAACTTAATTATTTCTTCTTCAATAACATCTTTTACTCTCAATTTTTATTTTCATCTAAAACTCATTGTTCCATGATCAATGGACTATCTATGTTGTACCATGCATCAAGATTAATTCCCTTTTTTTTTCTTTTTTTAAGTTTAAAAGTTAAATACAACTAATTAAGCTCCAATTGGGTGTCTATAAACTACTCAAATATATTCTAGCTAGTAACATGAAAGAGAAGAGTTTGTGACGATCGAACCAAGATTCAAAATTTGGCGAAATATATATATATATATATATACAAGCAATTTAGGGCATCAGTTAGTTAGGGCCCCAACAGCTCAAGTACATGACTTTTCTTAAAGATTCTTCAGACTGCTTCAGCTTCTGATCATGATCAGACGTGGCAGAAGAAGACTGAGAGGCGAGTTTCTTGGCCTGACAGTAGGATCTGATGTTGTTCTTGGCATGCTGCTGAAGTGACCGTAGAGGATAGTTCCACCGGCAAATCCCTTGGTCTTTCAAGGCCTCCACTGCTCCAATACTTGCCGCCACCATCCAAGCTCTGCACGTTGCAATATTACTCATACTTCTTTAATTTTCACTTTGAATTGGATCGGAATTGGAAAGAGTTTAGTAGATCGATATCAAAGAGTTTCTCGTTTTGATGGTGTTGGATGCGAGGAAGGGTCTTCCTTTATACCACAAGAGTAAAACTAGAGGCAGTTTTGGCAGCAGTTTGGGAGGATCAGAAGCATGGTATTCGGTTTCCAAAACCACCGGCTTTAGATCGATCATATACCATGAACCAGGACGCCTAGAGAGAACCCTGAATTGCTAATAAAGTAACCTGCTAAAAGACAAGTGGGACTAAATAGATAAAGAAACCAATGTATGTGGGGGTACTTGATTTTGATCGTGACATTTTATTTTTTTTTTTAATCGAATAAGGAAAAACGAGATTATAGGGGAAGATGGACCTTACCACTTTTGATTCAAAAAAAAAAAAAAAAAAAGGTAGATGATCCTATAAATGAAAAGGAGGTGGGCTCCCTAACATTAGACCCAAACAAACTAAAACAGTGCAGAAATAATTATAAAGGGTAAGAAATGGGTCAAACAAGTGACCCGGTCCTCTCAATAGGCAGCACAAAGCGGTTTCAGAAGCTAAAAAAGCACAGACTAAAGCAAACTCATATGTAACTTGGAAATAGCGACAAACACCAAAAAGTGGCTGAAGCGGTAAAAGTTGTTAGAGCTCAAATCTGAGACTGCAAACAAGAGAGACACCAACACAAATTTAAAAACAAAACTCTCCCCTAAAGGGAGACTAAAACCCAAGCAATATAAAATAATATAAACAACTAAACATTTAAGAAGCCCAAAAGATAGCAATCGTAGTGTGTCTGGTGAAGCAGATCGGAGCAATAGTACTAACAACAAGGCCTGAGATCCGTGTTCCAGCGTGTGGATGGTGAAATGTGAAGCAACCGGTTGCGTCGGGAAGCTAAAAGCTGGTGAGCCCAGTGGAGTGGCGTGCAGGAGGCAAAGACCATCGGAGAAATGTAAATTTAGCTTTTCAAAAACCAAATTTA
Organism: Alnus rubra; assembly: GCA_028654335.1. NCBI lineage: Eukaryota > Viridiplantae > Streptophyta > Magnoliopsida > Fagales > Betulaceae > Alnus > Alnus rubra. The sequence continues at coordinate 1,136,063 of JAJPGS010000001.1, read as the reverse complement.
AAATTAATCGAACTTGGATAAAATTGACCACCCACACGGGGAAGAAGACAGCAAACGAGGAGGAGAGTGAGACCCGCGCAATGGGTCTGCCAAGACACTGAAATTGCAATTCCGGACGAGATAAGTCGTACAAGATGACGAATAAAACCTCTAAAGAGGTTATGAGAAGGGCTAGAGAAACTTCTAGCCAAACAGCAACAAAAGCAAAGAAAAACAGTAAAGGAAAGAGGAGGAGGAGGAGAGAAGGGAAGAGATGAGGTCTTTCGAAAGGAAGAAAGGAATAAAAAGAATGGTTTTCCCTCCTCCCTGAGCTGGCCGAAAAAAGAAAAAGAAAAAGAAAAAGAAAAAAAAAAAGAAAAAAAAGAAAAAGTGTTTGTATGAGAGAGACCAAAGAGAATGGTTTTCGTAGTCCTTTCCTTTTGATCTTGTTGTCTAATGGAGTGGTAGTTCGAGTTTGGTTTGAATTAATTCGGCTCGAAATTAGTTTATTTATTGAATGAAAAGAGCTTGAAAAAATTTTCAAGCTCATTTATTAAATGAGCTAAGCTTGTATAAAATCGGTTCGACACGTATAAACTTATAAAACTTTGTTTTAAGGGAAAATTATTTTAGCTCTACAAACTGCCAACACTTCGATTCCGACCCCCAAACTACTAAAACCTTTGAAAAATGCTCCATTTGGCGAATTATCCACATATTACCCTTGCCACGTATCATTTTTCAATTAATTTTTTTTTGAAAAAAAAAAACTTAAATTTTATTTTTGATTTTTTAAAAAAAATAAGGAAAATGGGGTGGCCTGCGAGCCACCCCCGACCCCCTAGGGATAGTTTTCGAGCCACCCCGAAATTCATTTGGAGTGGCCCGGAAGAGGACGTCGAACGAGAAAGAGAGTCAGACCGGCACAGTATTGAAGCAGCCAAGACACTAAAGATAAGTTGTACAAGACAATGAATAAAACCTCTAGAGTGGTGAGGAGGGCTAGATAAACCTCTAGTTGGACATCAACAAAAGCAAAGAAAAACATAAAAGAAAGAGTAGGAGAGGAGGGAAGAGATGAGAGGTCCTTCCCTCCTCCTTGAGCTGGCTGAAAACGGAAAGAAGAAAAAAAAGTTTGTATGAGAGAAAACATAGAGAACGGTTTTCGTACGTAGTCCTTCTTTCCTTTTGATTGTGACTTTGATCTTGTTGTCTGATGGAGGGATAGTTTGGGCTCGATTCAAATTAATTTGGCTTGAGATTAGTTTTATTTATTGAATGAGCATAACTTTGAACAAATTTTCAAGCTCATTTATTAAACGAGTTGAGCTGGTATAAAATCGACTCAACTCGTATAAATTTATATAATTTTGTTTTAATTACCTTTTAGTATTATTCTTAACTTATCCCCAAGAAGTAGCTCAATCGGCTGGAGATCATGACTTACGAGTCATGAAGCGGAGGTCACTAGTTCGAATCTCCCCTTCCCCCTCTTGTGTGAACATGTCAAAAAGAAAAAAAAAAAATATTATTCTTAACTTTGTAATGATAGAGAACATCTTAAATATTTAAAAGATAATAATAATAAAACGATTTCTCTTCGTAATGTAATATATATACCTTGAAGATGTATTATATACATATTATAAGACAAGAATAAATCTATTTTTTACCCTCGCTTTACTCTGGTTGAAGTGTCATTAGTTGAATGACTACTTACAAAAACTAAACTTTTTATCTCTATTCAGCTCATGCCACGTTAACAATGTGAAGTGGGTGTGACAAAATGAGTGTAAAGTGTTAAATTACTCTTAAAACAAACATATAAACTCGAGATTTCATTGGTTAAGATTTGAGTTAATACATTTAACTTAAAAAATATAATCTTAACAACAATTAATTAACTAATAATTAGTATAAATTACTAGTAAAAATTAAACAATCATAACATTTATTTTATATATGTGATAAATAAGTTAATTGAATAGCTTAAGTCCGATCAAAAAATAAATGAATATAGTTAAACCGTGAACATTCACTTCACATTTTGAAAAGTGTACATTTTGTGATGAATTAATGTATCTATTAAAAAAAAAATGTATACTAAATTCAAAATTTGGCAATATATATTTTTACAAGCAACGTAGGGGATCAATCACAATCAGGACCCACCAGCTAAGGTACTTGACTTTTCTCAAAGAAAACTAGTGGCAGTTTAGCCAGCAGTTTGGGAGAGAAGCCGGTATTTGGGTTCCGAAACCATATGCTTTGCTAATTTGGTTTAGGTATTGTAAAAAAAAAAACAAAAATTACAGTGCATGTCCGGTAATTTTTTTTTTTTTTACAGCACCAACAAACGTGTACGTGGGGTAGTTCTTGTTTGTTGGTCTTTTCTGAAAAGGCAACCTTTTAGAAGAGAAATAAAAAATGTTTGAAAATGTTTGTCCAGCCAAAATCAGAGTTAAGAAGGCAATAACTGAAGTGATCAGAATTTCTCTTGCCCTTATTAAAAATAAATTTTAGATCCAACGTACATCTTCTAATATTGTGGAAAAGATTTATTTATTTGTTCTTTTCTTTTCTTTTCTTTTGTAAAAGGAAATGGCAAGAGAAAAAGAAAGAAATGGGAATAGTATATATAGCACAAATAAAAAAATGTGGAGGGAATTGAAGCTGAATAATAGAAATTGAAGGCTCAAGTTACATGTAGTGAGATAAAGTGGGCATTCTATATCATCATCCTCATCAATCATCATATATTTATATTATATGAATTACACTAGAATCTAGTTGTATTGGGACCCCAACAGCTCAAGTCCATGACTTTTCTGACGGACTCCTCCTTGGAGCGCCGCTTAATATGATTGGAAATAGCAGCAGAAGAGCGAGCGGAGAGCTTGTTGGCCTGATAATACGATCTGATATTGTTCTTCACATGTTGTTGCATTGACCTTATTACGAAATTCCACCTGCATACCCCTTGGTCTTTCAGGGTCTCCACGGCTGCTATGCTTGCCGCCACAATCCATGCTCTGCTAGCTGAACTCATTTTCCGATCGATGATCCTCCTCGATCAATTTGGGTTCGATCGATCTTGACAGTGAAGAAGAAACACTAAAGAGAGAGTTGGTGATTTTGATGGTGTTGGGGAAGGCGATGGGAGTCTTTCTTATATATATATATATATATATATATATATATATATATAATATATAGGTGGGTTGATCTTTTCGAAACGGTAAACTTCGTGAGTAACGAGCTAAGGGAGATCAAAACCACAGGCAGTTGCACCAATTGTTTAGGTAAAGTGGCGCCCCACGGTATTTGGAACTTTGGAAGCAAAACCATGTGCTTAGCTGTTAATTGTTTCGGACTACTATGACGTACGTGGACACTTGAGAGTGTGAGTAACTTTCTTTACGCGTTCTCTTTTCTTTTCTTTTCTTTTCTTTTCTTTTTTATTCGTGTTCAACTGTCCATCCTTCTTATTAATATATATATAGTTGTAAATTGTAGGAATTTTATATAGTTTCAACCTGGTGCTTATATATAGTTTTAACCTGTTTGTTTTCGCTATAAAATTCTTTTAAGGGTTTTTTATTTTTTATTTTTAAAAGAAACTTGTTATATTGGTCCCTATAGCGAACGTATAAATTCCTACGGCATGCCTATGTAACAAAATGATCATTCTCTATAAAATTCTGATTATTTTTTCGATAGTCTTTATAAAATTATAAATTTACACTCAAATAATTTTTTTAAAAAAATTTAACATTTAAAAAAAAAAAAAAAAAAAAAAAAAGAAAAGAAAAAAGAGTTGGTTTGGAGAGGAGTTGGCTGGCTACCCCATGGCCATCTGGCCCCTTTTTGGGGGTGGCTGACCACCTCCCAAAAGCCTTTAGGAGGTGGTCAGCCACCTTCCGAGACCAGTTTTGAGGTGGCCGAACCACCCCCAATTATTCGTTATGGGGGTTGCTGACCACTCCCAAAATCACCTTATAGCCTAAGATAGTTTGGCTACCTCCCATTGATCGGTTTTTAGGGTGGCCAAACTACCTCAAAGACTCTCGAATGTGGTTTAGTTACTCCCTCTAATCAACATAGAAGGGTTCAGCCACTCTTAACAGTAGATTCTAGGGGTGTCCAAACACGCCGAGAACTGGCCTCTAAGGGTGGTTCGGACATTTCCTTTGGACAATCCCGGGGTTGCTAGACCACCCTTGCAGTTTGCGAGTGGTTCTACCACCCCCTTGGCTTGTTTTGGGAGTGACCGAACCACCCTACACTAGAACATGCCTCTAAAGATGGTTGAATCACCCCTAAAATGCCCTAGAATATGAATGTAAAGATCCATTTGATAACTTATCAAACCATTGGGATGTTATGTCATAAAATTGAAAACTCACAACATTTTTTTATGGGATAATTGCATCATTGGTCCCTGTGGTTATCACTTCCTCTAGTATCAAAATGAATTCAAATATCCATGTGGTTGGCTTAATTTACAAATCACTCCCTGGAGTCAAATTACGTTAAAATTTTTGACAGATTCCGTTAAACGCCACGCCAGCACCAATAAGATGGCGACACGTGTCGATGTTAATAAAAAATATAAATCTATTAAAAATAATAAAAACTTATTAAAAAAAAATCCAAAAACATATCCAGAAGCTCTTCCGCCATCAGATCTCTTCTCTCATGCCTCGCTATTTGGCGCTCTGTTTGGTTGCTGAGAAACGTTGGGAAAGAAAAAAAAAATTCTTCGATCCCAGGAGCAGATCCTGGCAATTGGATCAGATCGTCAAATGAACAATCAAAACCGGATCTACTAAATCGAAAACAGGGGCCTATTTAGTAAGTAATTGTGTTGTAGAATATTTGTGTGTTGTATAGTAAGAAGTGATTGATGTGATATAAAATTTAAGAATGTTTTATAGAAAAGTGAAAAGGTTTTGTTTTGTAGTTAGTTTTTTTTTATTTGAATAGTAATAAAATATGATTGATGTGATATAAAAAATGTAAAAAAGTTAAAATATTTTTTATTTGATATTTTTAAGAGAAATAAAAAGAAAAAGATCAAGAGTTAGGAATGGTTTGTCAACGAAGCCCCTCAACTCTATAAAAAACGATGGGAGATCGTACCTGTTTGAAAAAATCAGAGGAATTCGATAAGAAGAAGAATCTTAATTAATGCGAAAGGATTATGAGTCAATTAGTAAAAGGAATATTAAAGACGGAAAAAGGTAGAAATGAAGCAGATCCACGGCAGGCGAGTTTGGAATTTGGAATTTGTCCCTGTTTTTGGATTTTTTTTAATTTTTAATTTTTTTTAAAAAAAAATTAAGTTTTATTATTTTATATTTTTAATAGATTTATATTTTTTTTTATTAAGATAGACACGTATCGACATCTTATTGGTGTTAATATAGCAATGACGTGGCTTTTAACGAAATTTAATTTCAGTGAGCGATTTGTAAATTAAGCCAACCACAGAAATTTCTGAATTCAATTTAATACCAAAAGAGTGATTTATAATTTAGATCAACCACAAACACAGGACCAACAGTACAGTTATCTATTTTTTGATAACGTGCCAAAGCACATGGAATGATTTTGATGTTTTCCGTAAGTCAAAAAACAACTTTCTATGAGTATCCACAAATGTCCTTAAATCTATGCAATAGGCTACAAATTGGAAAGTAATGAATTGTGTGATTTAACTCTGGGCTATGAATACATACAAATTGTAACACTCCAATCCTACATTGGGAAGAGATAAATAGCTTACATAGATAGAGTGGTTTATAAAGATACTCATGAGTGCTAAGTCTCTTAGTCTCACATTGCCTAGTTATTAGGAGAAACTGAGCTTTATAAAGAATTCTAAGGAAACTCCAAATTAACTAGTCATTTTAGGATAATAATGCAGATGTGACTAGCGCTTTTTCCTGAATCGTTACACAAGTAGTTTTACACAATCGTCTTTTTGACAATATTTGATAATATGTCTAATAATCTTAAACGATCAATGTTCACAACATGGTGAGTGGCTTCATGTGAAAGCTCATGTCAAAAGTGTATCAGACAAGGATAATTTAAAATATGTATGAATGTAAGAAGATTTCAAATTTCTACTTGGGAGAAAAATTGTTTACAAGAATGCACACTGCCAATAGCATACATCATCATATCAGTAGGTGGCTGCAGTAGACATAATTGGGCCACAGCTACTGCAATTGATTCAGACATGATGAAAAATTGAAGGCTAATGGAATGTGAGAAAAAGCAATTAAAACATGATTTATGTGCAAAAGAAGAATGGGTCAGATCCGAGGTACTTAACTGAGATGAGCTATATCAAACTCATCGGGAAATTTAAAAGTGGCAGCTGCACCAAACTTCTTGCGCTCTTCCCAATCTTCCATGGATTCTTCAGTGCTATCCTCCTCGTCTTCGTCATGGTGACTAACAGGTGAAGAGGGGTCGTATATGCTTTTAGATTGGCAATGTGGGGTAGCAAGCATGCTCACTTGGCCAAAGTGAGAAATTTCTACCACAACGGTATCATCATCAACTGGGAGGGGTTGTTTCCATGGCTCCCCATCAATTCTCATGAATGTATGGTCAGCTGCACCCTTATGGAACTCAAAACGGATTCCCTTTGCCTACGTGCATAGAGAACAATGACGCTTGAAAACTTGTAGTAATTTAACAGCAATTTGACATGCATTTAAACAAAGGAGCCGGAAAAAAAAAATGGAACCAAAATTCACTAGATACTTAATCCATTTCCTACCTGTGCAAGACGAGTCCCATGTCCATTTGGAGCAAGCAAAACAAGCCCATGCCAAGCATTTCTGAAACCGACAATCTCAATTAGGCCGTCATCAACCAATGGAGGAGTGAGGTCCCTCTGCAAATTTATCCAGAAATTGCGGTTCAAATGTGTTAGTGAGAGATATTTCCGCAAATAAAACTGCAATTTTGGGACAGCCTCTATTCAGTAAATATCTCAAAAACACAGAATGATGGAGATAAATCGGAACTAACATCATCTGATTTCTTCTTTTTTGGTGTTCCCCAAGGATTAAGTCCACCAGAAAAACTGGGCAAGTTGAGGCAAACAATAGACCTAATGCTGCATATCATAGAGAGGGCGCTAGACATGAGAAGTCAAATACGCATGAGGTGTTGAATGGAATTATAGAAAGGATACAAGAAGTATTAAGAATCCATTCTGGACTAATTAAACTTTTTGAATGAGGCAATTCATAAAGAAAGTGAATATAAGAAGCACTGACAAATGACCAAGGTTGCGTTGAAACACCAGTTGGTGCACAAAGTTTCTTAAATAAGTTTTACTGTCACCAGCGATAAAAGCAGTATGTTGGATAATAAAGAGTGAAAAAAGAAAATTAACAAATCACCTGCGAGGTATGCTAAGATCCTCCCACTGACCCTGTCTGTTCATGATCTTAACCTTTGTTAGCTGTGCTATGTTCCTGTAAGAAAATTAAGACATTTACACAAGCAAACACAACCAGACGGAAGGCTAGTAACGGGAGGCTAATCAATTAAAAAATATATACAAACTAAAATTCAGTCCATTTGGAAACATTATTTCATACATCCCCTACTGTTCCAGACGGCAGGAAGGTAAGACTGGAATAAAAACTTTACTATGCAAAGCATATACCAAAACCATCAGATCTAGTATTGCCAAGAAAAAAAATCCTTTCTTTGCTTCTTTAAACATAAACCCAAAAACTGTTGCACTATAGCCAAAAAGTCTGCTATCTAATATAATAGAACCAGGACTTACAACAGAAGAAAAGAGGAGAGGGGGGTATTGAAATGGACATAAGGACTAACAAAGGGGTGTTCTAATTTTATTGACCCTTCAAATTATGAAAGTATCCAAGTTCTGAGTCTGACAACCTTAAAGTTAGTAAGGAAAATTGTACTTGTTTGATTGCACACTTTACCTAGCTCATCACTTACACGTAGCAAATTGGATCCTGTGTACCCAATATTTACACTACAAATGTCAAACTGGATCCATTGCCAATGGCTCATTGTGGATAAGAGAATCACAATGAGGGCAGTAGCAGCAATGCAGCAATGGCATTCATCTGACTAAAACAGCGTGGTACAGCTCACTGGGGCAAATTGAGAAGGAAAGAATGAAGCTTCATACATTCTTCTTATATTACTTTTTCCATGGATAAATAAAAACCAGCACCACTCAGCCGAACAAATAAACATAAAAATTAAATCACTATAAAACCTATTTGAACCATTACAAATTCTAAACTTGAGGAAATCTAGACCAGAAAAACCTATACATAATTCCATCAGTTAAGTATGTAGATGAACTTCATTGAGTAAACAGCAATAGGATAAAACACAAGATTTAACTGTTGGCCATTGAATGTTATGCAATATGGTTAATTTCAGTTTATTCATAGGGCAACCTCCAATCACCTACCAGAATGCTCACCTTGAAGAAGGATGAAATAGAGAAGCACAAAACCATCCTTGAGTGCATCCAAGCTTCAAATAAGTACTCTGACCCATCAAGTAAAAGAAAAGGAAGGGCAATAATAAGTGGCTATGTTCATTTCACCATGATAGATAATCTATTCTAAAATCTAGAAAAGGATGTAAAGTACACCTAGAAATAATTTTGAGTATCATATATTCAGCAAGGGTGGTCCAAAAACCAAACTTAAGTCATAAACAGCCATTCTTTCTGGCTAGCAATAAATTTTTGAAACAGAAGAAAGTTGAATACTTTTCTACGGCCAGTTTAAATGCTTCATGCTGCAATATTAGGTTCAATTATGATGTAGGACATTTCAGGGTGGATTTGTGCAAAATTATATGGAAACTTTTGGAAGGAAAAAATTGGAAAACCGCGGTGTGAAAGTGGTGATCAAAAGCTATTCGAATGGAACTCATCTGCGTAGTGTGACAAAGAGCTTCGTTGGAAGATTGTGTGAATCACGTGAGATGCACATGGGATTGATAGTTTGGCTAAGGGTCAAGCATAATGCATTGTGGGAAGTCGTGATATAGATCAGTCAACCTATATGTCTTGTGGGGTAATTTGGTCAACCGAACTTCAACTGTTGTGGTGGACAGAATTGCTGCTGGGGTGTTTTTTTAGTCTTCTAATGTATTTTCTTCTTTATTTTTCAGAATAATTTTATAAGTTTTCTTGTCCGAGGAAATCGAATTATGGTTAGTTTTTTATCCTTTCCTTATTTTTAGGAGACATTAATAATCTTCTTTAATTAGGAGTCAACCAAGGCTTTTCTTGTATCCTATAAATAAACACGTATTGAACATCAAACTATCGTTGTTATTATGAAATTTCAATAAATTTTATTCAGAAGAAAGTTTCTATTTTCTTGGTAGATTCGAGATCAACCGAGGTTAATATATTTATTCGTGCATTCACTTTTGCAAGCATCAATTGGTATTAGAGCAAGGATTTGCCACATTAGATGGCTAATTATGGAGTTGAAAAAGGGGAAGAAGCTATTTAGGCAGTGATTGAAGAAAATAGGCAACAGATTACAGAGATTTGCATTATGCTTGCTAGGCTGTTGACAAACATGTTCACAATCAACCCGCTAATAGGTTACTCATTAGAGATGTCGCTCACAACCAACCTGTTGACAAACATAGTCAAAATCAACCCTATTCACATGATGTGGAGCCCACAAATCAAAATCCCTCTCATCCCCAAACTTCAAGTGAGGATGAATCTGACGATGCAAAGAAAGAGAATACGATTAAAGTGAATGAGACTTTCATCAAACAAAAGGAGAACAGAAAAAAAAAAAAAAAAAAATCGAAAGACGATAGAGATGAAAGTGGCTGAAGAAACGCTCCACCACATGAATAATCAAGAAGCTCATAGGTCTACAAAAGATGATAGAGACGTGGAAGTAACTTTAAAGGTGCTTACTCGAAGGAAAAAAGCGCACAACGGAAGATCTCCAAAATAATTACATTGAAATAATACCAAGTAATTGGTTATCGGAGATAAAGAAGATATCTCTAGATCAAGGTTTCATCCACTTCTTTGATACATTGAAATCTATTGGAGATTCAGGTATAATGATCATGTAGAAAAATTTAAAATATAATTTATCATATACGAGGAGAAACTACTTGCAACACAACAAAATTGGTCAATATATGAATGGTTGAAGTGTCATCCTCCTGATGAGATGACTCGGTCAAAACTCGAGGACAAGTTTTCTTAAAGTGGATGGGACCCATAATTCTTCGGGCGGGTTTGAACAAAATTATATGAAAAATTTTGGAAGGAAGAAAATTGGTAAACTACGGCATTCAAATGGTGATCAAAAGCAATTCGAATGGAACTCAACCAGGTAGTGTGGCAAAGAGCTTCGTTGGAAGATCGTGCGAAGTAAGTGAAATAGATCGGTTCACAGAGGGGTCAAAAAGATTATATCGTGCAAAGCACATGGGATAGATAGTTTGAAGGGTCAAATAAAATGTGTCCTAAGAAGCTGTGGGATGGATGACTTATGTGCTTCGTGAGATACTCCAGTTGACCGAGCTTCAACCTTCGTGGTAGACAGAATTGCAATTTAAGGGTTTTCTTTTTTAGTCTTCTAATGTTTTTTATTTCTTTTTATCTTATGTGAGGAAATAAAATTACGATTAGTTTTTTATTCTCTCCTTACTTTTTAGAGACATGAGTAACCTTCTTTCATTTGGATTCAACTAGGATTTTTCTTGTAGCCTATAAATAGGAATGTATTGGACATCAAACTATCGTTGTTATTATGAAATTTCAATAAATTTTATTCAAGAAAAATTCTCTCCTTTCCTGGTGGATTCCAAATCAACCTAGATTAACATGTTTACCCTTGTATTCACTTCTGCATTGCGTCAAATTACTAACAACATAATAAGTAATTGTAATACCTGATTAACGAATTGACTTTTAAATTTTTCTGGGTGTAACTTTCTCTCAGAGTGAAATGCATATGATACTTGAGCATCCATTCCTGAACAAAGAAAACCATACTGGTAAGGAGCTTGACAACCACATTAAAAATTTGAAGGTATGGAAATGTTGCTCAGATGGAGGAAAAAAGAAAAAAACAGAAGTATGGAAATGTTAAAGTTCATGCAGATTTATTCTTACTAGTTATTTACATCCCAAGTACCATAGACGTAAGAATAAAGTAAAATGATAAACAACAAGTGTATTGTCTCCCTTGGTTGTGTTGATACACATTACACATTAACCAGATAATCATGTTCTAAGCAGTAGCTACCTTTTTCCCCCCGAGGATATAGCTAATAAACTCAGATATATATACACACTGAGGCTTGGCTTTGGGCTGGACATCAAAGAAACAGCAAATCACAGCCGTAGATGCTCAAAACAAGAGACTCCAGCCCTCATAGTTGTGCAGTTACAAGACATAAAGATTCCCATCATTGAAGCAAACATCTGACCTTACTTAGTTTTGTACATAAAGTCCAACCCATATAATTCAGAAGTGAGATCTTAAGTTTTAATGCATTTATTTTAGAGACCTTCTTAGGTCTGCTCTGTAAATAGTCCTAATATCTAAAATAAGATCACATGAGAAAGCAATTTGCAATGGAAACAATAGCAATCAGAAAGCTACATTTTAAACTTGCATACGTTTGTGGGAATTTTGCTTAATTGGACATCTTTTTCTTTATTTCTGTGTTCTTCAATTTTCCTAGATTGTGATGTTAAGGGTTTATAAATTATTCTTTGTTGCCCCAAGCCTCTGAAATATTAATAGAAATCCGGTCACAAATTCAAATTTCTTACCCATGCTGAAGTAGTTCCAAAATCCCCCACGAAATGTGTGGTAACCCTCCTGAGAACAGTAAGCAGATGATTTGCCATTAAGCATGAAAGTCAACACCAAACCAAATAATGGGGAAAAAAAAGGGAGAGTATAGATGGATGATATGAGTTTCCAGATTGAAAAGGATAGTTTAAAATCTACATGTTACCTAACACAGATCACCCAAGTTGGAACTTACACTATGTTATCTAGACTAGAATGGCCTGTTAATTACAATGATTCCTGTCTGGTTGATACACAGTACGCAATCAATACATGTCCAATTGACAATCTAGTTACATGAAATTTACAGTGCCAAGTCATCTAGGCTAGATTATGTACCAACTGATAATTAAAGTCCCCAGAGTATTGAACATAAAAAATTCACGTTTAAATTAGGAATTTTTTTTTTTTTTGATAAATAATTCATTTCATTGAAAATGTCTAAATCTGACATTGTACATTTCGATTTTAGGGCAGAAGGTCTTTCCCATACCAAGTTCTATTGTCAGTCAATATATGCACCATTTCAACAAGATAATCAAGGGTAAAATTATAGGGAGCTCCCTATTTTTTGTACTATCTGACATTCACTGCCACCCCTCCTATTCCTAATTGACGTTGAATATCAACAAAAATTAAAAGAGTACTCTTATTATTTTAACATGCAGTTCAGGAAGATGACGTTATTAGTTACAATTATTACAGTAACAATATTGTAATATTTGAGATTAACAATTGTAACTGTTTGCCAACACTATCTCAGTCCAGGCCAGTTAGATTTAAACTGCCAAATAAAGTCTCCACCATAAAGTTCAAAGAAGGGAATGAAGGCTTTAGATTAAAACCTAAAGGAGCTTAGAATGACTCTACTTTTCCCGAGGAGAGGCCAGTGTCAGCAGAAACCTCAAGATGAGAGTCTACATAATAACCTAAGAATCAATATATACCCCATGAAGGAAGGAACTAATGTAACCTTAATGGCAATGGAAAAACGAACACAGCGCTGACCTCCCGTACTAAGAGGGAGTAACTAAGCTAGAGAATAAGCCAACTTCTATCCCCTTTAAGTTCTTTTCTGTATCATAATTGTCGTATTTGACAATTCTAACGTTGCTCACTTTCCTGCATGAAGGCCAGCTTGTCCTTCCGCTACATTTTTTTCTTCTTTTTTTACTTGTCATTTACCAATAACATAAAGGAGATCTAGAAAGTTTACGGACAGAGATTCCAAACAAGACCAGATAGTATAGATAGCACTGTGCATATAACTGCATAGCTTCTTGATTTACACACAGCATATGTGGAATTAATTATTTAAAAAACAAAGAAAATATTGTGTGCATAGCATAAATGGGAGAATAGTAATAAGAAGACTCACCATATTCAGTTTATCTGTCTTGGAGACACGATGAAATGCGTGCAATGAATGGGGTAGTTCAAGAGGTGCAATAGGGTCACAAGATCCATCTTTTGGAGCCCTCATCCTCATGATAATATGCCAGCTGAAAAGAAAAAATAATAGAATCAGTAACCTAAAAAAGGTTAAAAATCAAACAGACAAGAGATGAAGTGTCCCACTTCACTGATTAGTGTGCAAAACAGGTGGAGAAAAAGAAGCATACAAATGTTGGAAAAAGGTAAAAGCATGCATCCAAATCTAAATATCGTGTAACAAGCCCATTGTTAAAGTACTGATTGCTACAACAGTATTGAAACCGCGCGGGGGACGCAGGGGGTGGGGCGCTGGAAAGGGCAGGAAAATTAGATGTAATGATTCTAGCTCCACGTTATCATTTTGACAATTCACAAAGAATATTTTACCTTTTACTTCTCTCTTTTTCTTTTTTTTTCTTTTTTTTTCTTATGGATATGTCAAAAGTTATGGCCTATATAGTTTTTCTTCTTGAATTTGTACTTCATATTTGTTCTGGGAGAGCATATTAGGTTTTCATCTCATTCCTCTGTCCAGATCTGCTAGAAAAGCAATGAGGAGCAAGATTGAGAGAAAAGATATTACAACATTCTTCCATGATAAAATTGAGCTGATATGGATGAAATGGCAACATAAGGTTCATTTTTCTGGTTTGTGTGTGTGTCCATATGCTTTTCTTATTAAGTCAAAGCTTGAAGTATAAGGGATATAACCTGTCAATTTTCATTTCCTTTGCAGTCTTTACATGATTCAAGAATGATTCCACAGATTGACGATCTGTGCCTGGATTTTTCTTTCCCTGTAAGTTAACAATGCCCATGTTATGCAAAGCTGCTGAGTTCAACAAGCTTCAAATGCTGGCCACATTTATGAAACATTATTTCTCAAGATGCAGAACACCAATAGACATCCATATTAGATCTTGAAGAAACATAAAGAAAAAATTTAGCATCTCCATGATTTGACATGTGCATGCATGATGAAGAAGATGTAGTTTAGCGTCGTTTCCAGCTACAAGTAAATAACCACCAGGTGGCTAGCGCACTAAAGCTTTCACTTAAAAAGTATCATAAAAGACGTGGTGTTTTCTTCTATGAAATATATTATTGTAGCTACAATTACAGGGATAAGTTATAGGCAAGAAATATTCATATCATCTATACAGCAGTCAGTAAATCAGGGCAAACAAGAATAACAATGAGGAAATTAACACAAAAACCATCACTATACTGACATTCAACAATTTCATCTATACAATAACAGTAAACATCACATCTTACCCAGCCAAAAGAAAATGGTATGTTGTTTCCAGTTCCCAACGGTATTGTTGCAATTGGAGGCGGCTGTGGTAGCTTGAGATCACATACTACTCCAAGGAGCCAGCTGGCTGTCCCATCCCCACCAGCAACCTATTGATAAATGTGTACAATAGATATAAAAGAAAAGGAAATCGAGGTTAATCTGCAATTATTTTTTACACTTGTGCGTTTGTGTCTGGGAATTCAGAAGGAGATAACATGAGTCATACTTAAAGTAAACTCACAATTATTCTCAATTTCTTTTGAATTTCAGCTGCCAAAACGTCTCCACCGTACTTCAGAGTTTCTAAAGTAACATAGAGCTGGTGTAGCACCTTATCAGGAGCCATTTCTCCCAAATCAAAAACCTGAAAATCAGTCACCACAATGTCAATCCCATTAGTAACAAGAAATCTTATAACCACAACTGCATATCCTATTCTTAAGACATCTTTCACGAAGAATCTAACTTTTGGGCAAGAACTAGATTTACCTGGTTTTCATTTAGAAGAGCACGATACGTAACAAGAAGTTCCCCTCCCAGCTGGCCCCCGCTTTTAGAATTAATGAAGACTATTACAGGACAAGCAGGAATATGCGAAGCATTTTTTACCTCTGAATCAGGTACAAGTATGTAATTTGGAATGTAGAATTCCTTCATAGTTTTATCAGATACCATATCACCCATTACCACTTCCCAACTGCAGATTAAGCAGGACCGTAATCACAAACCTATAAGTAAGTTCACTAAAACTATATGGAAGCAATTTAGAAAAGAAATCTTTGATGACAAATACCAGGGCAAACAATAAGTATACTAATTATTGTCACATGTAAGTTGCCGTTGACACAAATTTGATCAGTTCAGGGCAAGACAATTTATGACACTAACAATTAACATTAAGCACAAACTTGTATAGTTGAATTTTTTTAGACTCAAATATGAAACAATAGATGGATAAACCAATTGATGCATAATATAGTCTAAGGTCCCTTGTTTGACAAGCTAACAAGCAAAGCACTACCATATACGCGATTAATAAGCAGAAGAATAACGATATTTCCATATTCATTACTCCATCATATCACATACATACATATTATGTATGTTTATATATCACATTGATCACAAGTGTAATATAGCTCCATAATCCCACACCTCCAAGCAAGATAGCCATGAATAGAAGCCCTAACATCCCAGGCTACAAGTTGAGAGAACTCAATGACAATTCACGCAAGCGATTCCCCGAACGGAACGAAATCATGTTCAGGAACTCCATTTCCCTTCTACGCTCCGTTCGGCCGAGGAGAAAATAAACGCACACAAAAAATTCAACCAAACAAATTTTCTTTGCTTTCGATTTGCTTGGATTTCGCGGCAAACAAACAGGGTTATTAGTTATCCACAGAGGCATAAAACGTTGTCGTAAAGGGAATATAAATCGAAAGAAGTAGATCCTTTACCTGTAGAAATATACTCGAAAGGAAAACAGAGAGAGAGAGAGAGAGAGAGAGAGATTCAAAGCGTTGAGAACAATGTTTGGGATCCCAAGCGATTCTTCGATTCTTACTCTGAATTGTAGTTTTAAGATTGAATGTCTTTGTTATTGTAAGCGCGTTTGTTTAGAAAATATGTGGGAATGAGAGAAAGCAGTGCGAACTGCGAAGGTGCTGATTCCTTAGCAGTTAAGGTTGATATATGAAAAGAAAGGGAATTTGGATTTTGTTTTCGATTGGCCCTTTCCGCGGGATTTGGTAGCTGAGAGAGCTTGTTTCTCCGAAAGTATCTGCGAGCCTGTGAGGGCTATTTGGCTTCTGTTGTTTGCGCCTAAAATATTTAAGTAGGTGCGTTTCGCACGTGGAACGGGGCGGAGGGGTTTTTCTTACGTGCGGTAGCGTCCAAGGGCCAACAACGAAGGAGCTCAATGGCTGATTATGGCTCAAGCAAAAAAGATATGGTTTCTTTAAGAGTAATTAAATTGGACGCGATTTGTGTTTTAAATGGCTTTTAATTTAATTTATAAAATTATCATGTATTCTTTGATTAGGTAAAAAGTACATATTTTTTTAATAGTATTAATAGAGTTGAAATAAATTTTATTAAAAAAATATGTGTTTTTCACATGTTACTAAAAAAGCATGTACTTTTCTCACATGTTAAAAGACACATGATAATTTTATATATTGAATTTAAAAGAAAAAATCCACTCCAATTAAAAAATTTATGTCAGATCCACCCCAGAAAAAAAAAAAGAAGAAGGCAAAGTTCACATATACTACAGAATGCATTTTATTATTAAAAGAAATATATATATCAGTAGATGGGCTGGAAAATTGAGTTTATTTTTGAAAAAAAATTAAATCAAATTTAAACATAAATGAGGAATTAAATAGATAAAATGTTTTAAGTTTTTAAAACTATCATATATTTTAAAACAAGCTATAAAAGAAAATACATAATTTATGAGTGAAATATTCTTTAAACAACTTGTCAATGAATTTAACAACGCGTCTTATAACCCCAGTGGAGAAAATATAATTAAGCCATTTCTTAAGTAATTGAAATGGCAGAAGCATGGGCAGTGTTACATGTTATGTTATTCAGTAAGGAAACGATAATTTTTTTTTATATATAATCTTTGAATAATGAGATGCACTACAAATAGTCAATGAGATCAACTCGGCCAATCCAACATGGAGCAGTTTTGGGCATTTTATTAATGGCATCAAAACAGAATTGAACTTCTTTCATTCTTACGGTGTAGCCCATGTAAGGAAGGATGTTACTTCAGCCGCATGTATATTAGCCAAAGCGATTGTAGCAGCTCATATATATCATAGATTTAATATCGTAAGAAATCTACTTTCCCTAACTTTTTACCTCAGGTCCTCTAAAGGTTATCGATGAGAATTGCAAATTGTTCCAGAAAAAATAACTATTGAATTCTTTGTCATGTTACCATTCTTGGAGACGTTGATGATGCACATTCCAAGTCAATTTTCACCACCGGTCCTTCATAACAAGTCAATTCATGAAATCGATTCTTTACGAAACGAAATTGCGGTCGCGTCCGTACTGGACCCTTTTTCGAAAATAACGGAAACGTGTGACCTAGTAAAGGACGCGGCAACTTCGACATTTGAAGTTATGAAAGGATGCGGGCTTTTCCGCGAACGGGACAAGCAATTGTTGGCTACGTTACGAAAGCTAGGAGTTCTTGCCATGGTTTTAGACAAGGGATTGACATATTCACAAATTATTTTGTTTGAATTTAATAGAATTTGGATAATTGATCGTAAAAGATTATTAATGAAATTTACCTGATTAAACAAAAATTTTGAATTATCCAACCATTTATCCGATTAGACGAGTCTTATAAGAGATATGTTAACTGCACAATAATTGCACAACAATACTGATGTGTCCAACATTTTTATTTGGGAAATGATCAAAACATTTACAATGCAACACCAAGACACATTAGGATGGAGCTCGCACATTGGGTCCCACCCCAATGTGCCTTGGTGTTGTGCCATTGTTGTACACAAAGAGTACAAGAATCACTTCCCTTTTTATTTTTTATTTTTTAAAAAAATGGGATTTGATTCTTGTACAACACCAATACAACAACTGTACAACAACCCCTCACATGAGGGTGGGCCCCAGTATGTGGGACCCACCCTCATGTGAGGGATTGTTGTACAATTATTATATTAGTGTTGTAAATCTAACATTTTTCTTTAAAAAAGAGATATGTTACATACACATCACATGTACATCTTTTGTACATCACTTTTTTAAATCAACCATTGGATATATAGGACCCACATGTGAATCCTTGTGGGTCCTACGAATCCAATGGTTGATTTAAAAAAGGAAAATGTTAGATTTACAACACAAATACAACAACTGTACAACAATCTCTCACATGAGGGTGGGTTCCACATACTAGGGTCCACCCTCATGTGAGGGGTTGTTGTACTGGTGTTGTACAAAATCAAATCCTTTAAAAAGTGATGTACAAAAGATGTATAAGTATGTGCAAAATATTTCTTAAAAAAATACTTGACACATCAACATTGTTGTGTAAGAGTTGTGCAAATAACATATCTCGTCTCATAAATGGTTTCTTACAATTATCTGTCCAAATTTTCTCAAATTCGAACAAATAATTTGAGAGGATTATAATCTAAAAAAGCAAAAACTCATATGTTTAAACAGATATCAAACAATCCATATTTACTCTTTATATTACTAGCCATCCAAGCCCTAAATCTTGAAAAATTATATTTACTGTTTAAAAATTCTCTCACAAAATGTTGGACATCCAGATTTGCTAGGAAATTGAAAAGAGTCTGCCCTGTCCGTGTGGATTCTGCACAATATTCATGGAAACTTAAAATAGCGCTGGAATTGTTTGGATTACGGGTCCAAAACTCTATATGGCCTGTTTGGAAACTTGTATTTCGGGAGGAGGCCTCCAAGTCCAAATAGTTCGTTTGGGGCCTTTGGGCCCATAAATGAGTATGGGATTTGAAGTTGGCGAAGCCAGCCTACCTACCTAAGTGAATTGTGAATTGACTTTTCTTGTAACTTTTTTTTTTTTTAATTATTATTAATTTTTTTTTTTAGTACATCAAATAGGAACACAACCAAGACCAACGACAAAGGATTGGGCAATCCAATAATAAGCTCCAAAATAACCAAATTAGTGCAAGTAAACAAAAACTTAAAAAGAATACATCAAATAAATTACGCAGCCCTGTAAATTTTTGGAACAAAGATCAAGAAAAATTGTTGTCATTTAAGATGGTTCGACAAGGCATGCAAGGGATAACACATCCAAGAGGCACAAAAAAAAATGCCACAAACCTCGAAAGGTCCATCAACCCTTTTCGAACCCTCAAAGAGACACAGTTCAAACAATAATTCAAAAAGATAACCATAACAGAAAAGAAGGCACCGATGAAGGTCGAAAAGAAAAAAGCCGCATAAAGCGGTAAAAGCACCTAAATAAGGGGCGATAGCTGGGGCATGACTCATACGAGACCCTTCAACCCTACTCGAAATCCCAATACAAATTACTTGGATATGAGGATGACCATTTAAATACTCTTCAACCATACCCAAACCCATATTTGGCAATAACAACTATAATAACAACAACAACAACAATAACAAATAAAAGCATAAATAAAACACCAAACCTATAAATCAATAGCACTAGCATCAAAGATGGTGGCAGAATAGACGTTGGGGACGCATGGGCAAGTGAGGGCCAAGCGGGGGTGCATGAGGGCCAGGCAGAGGTGGAAGGGTGGACTGAACTGAAAGACAAATTTAGCTTAGAAAAAACTAGGCTTGAAAACCAAGTCAATATCAAAAGTAGTAGAGACAGAGAATGGAGTAATGGAGGAAATGAACGACACAGTGGATCGGAGAAGGTGGCATGGCGGTGGTGGATATGATGAGGCTGTGATTTTAGGAGAAAGAGACGAATCCCTTCGGATAGATCACCAAAGGAAATGAATAAAGCCTCGAAAGAGGCGAAAAACTTTAAAAGGAAAAGGGGAAAAAGAAGGAGGGGAGGAGGAGGGAGCCAAAGAGATGCCTCCCTCCTCCCATGGCAGCTTGGTGTTCGTAGCTTTGAGAAGAATTTATTTGTTTATTGGAGAGAGAGTTGCGCTAAAGAGTTAAATAAAACTTATTGTAACTTGTTATCTGCCCAAAAATTAGTTGTTACTTCCTTACAAATCAATATGGTAGTCTATG
The DNA here is from genome assembly GCA_028654335.1 of Alnus rubra. Lineage (NCBI taxonomy): Eukaryota > Viridiplantae > Streptophyta > Magnoliopsida > Fagales > Betulaceae > Alnus > Alnus rubra. The sequence continues at coordinate 1,115,702 of JAJPGS010000001.1, read as the reverse complement.
TAACACTTACCACCAGCACTACAACACTTACAATCTAACATGTCAATCGCTTTCAAATTCACCCAATCACGTTGCAACTGGTGCAAGGAGGGTGGGAAGGTCACCGATACCCCATCCATCCACACTAGAGGTTGGTGGGTGGCCACTCACCCACCCTTAAAGGGTGTAGGTAGATTGCCCCACCCACACATATCCCACTAACACTAATAAAAGGGGCGTGGGTTGCCCCATCACCTCTCATTTGTCGGATGTGGGTCATGACCCACCCACGCTCTTGTGCCAACGAGGGCATGGGTGGGTTGTCCCACACACCCATGCTGCCATTAGCAGAGGGGGAATGAGTGGATTATAACCCACACCCTCTCCTAATATAGGTAAGTGGGTTGCAACATCAGAGGAGAAGGTGAAGTTACCCCTCTGCCCTGTTCTTTAACTGGCAAAGGATTTGGGTCACAAGACTCACCACACCCACTCGCTCTACCAGTGGGACACCCCCCAACATGGGTAGGTGAGGCGACCCATCCTCACCCTCCATGGGGTGGTGGGTGCTTGAAATTTGAGAAAAGATTTCAATTTATGCTTGTAAGAAGGGGAAAATAGTGGCTTTCACTCATGTTTATCTCTCTTGTTCTTCTCCCCTATATAATTAGGTAGAAGTCTCTATTTGTTTCAACGTAAAATGTTTTCTGTCATAAAAATATTTTTAATGAAATCATTTTTCATGAAAAATGATTTCCTTGAAAATATTTTTCGGCGTTTAGCTCTTACGAAAAAATCACCAACGGCAAAAAATCACTGGTGACAAAATTTCGTTACTGGCTAGCAGGATTCCAGCCACTTTCTCCAAATTTTGGCTATTGTTGCCGGATTTCGGCGATGGAGGCTGAAATCTAACGGCACTGGACAGATTTTGGGCCGAATTCCGGCAATTGCTGCAAGAATCTGAAAATTTATGCTGGAATCCGACCTGTTTTGCCAAGCCAGATTCCTGCCAGTGTCGCTAGATTCCAGCAATCAAATACCAAAATTTGGGGACCTTCGATGGTAGATTCGGGCTACCAACAAACTTCAATCGGTTGATTTCTAAAATGTTTTAGAAGGGTGGCTAAGTGATGTGACTATATTTCAACCTTTGGATGTTGATGCTTTAGACGTTGCCTATGTGGCTTATATGCAAAGAAGGGAAATGCTGGGGTATCCACCAGCATCCCACCAAGCCTACGTGGCTTTGTTTTTTTATTTAATAAATTCTTTTCAGTTTTTAAGATTTACTCATTTATTTTCATTTTTTATCCCGCATCTCTCTCTCTCTGCTATTTCACAAAGAGAAAAAGCCAAAAACTATTCCTATTCAGATTCCAACATCTTCTACTGTCCCCCCTCTCTCTTGCCAGAAAAGTTGCCATTTTTACCGGAAAGTCTCCATTTTTGCCGGAGAAAAAAAAAAAGTCTTCATTTTTCAACTGGACTCCCTCTTGTTCTCGTCGGACTCTCTCTCACTTTTCCCCCGGAAAAGGTCTCAATTTTCGCCGGGAAAGCTCTCCCTCGTTGGAAATCTCTTACTCACCGGAAAACTCCACTCTCGGTAGGTGCTCATTTCTTTCATTAATAACATCACTTGTATAAGGAAAGAGGGAGTGAGAGATGGATAGTCATATTTATGTGTTTATTAGAGTTGAAAGTAAAATGGGACTGTACTTGAAGGAACAAAATGTTAAGTTGGATATGGTAAGATTTAGGGCGTACTTGAAAGAAGCGTACACGAAGGCCAAGAAACTCATGGACAAGGAGGGATAGTAACGAGGGTCCCGAGATTATTAATTTTTGTTTTATTTTTCGCATTTATTTGTATAATTCATAAGAAAAATTAGAATTTGAAGATTTGAGTGAAGCATTACAAATTTGTTTAAACTTTTAGGGCTAACTAATTAACTAATGTGTTGCCATTGCCAATCCAAGATACGAATAAAAAAATGGAATTAATTAATCTAACACAATCTGATTGTTAACTTATATCATTTTGTTGGGTAAATTAATATTGTTATTCAAATGTAGCTACAATGGGCGGATTTGAAAAGAAGGCTTGAGTAGATGTAATATGTTTAATCCACTTTTTTGTTTGTGTTATCTGATTATGTTGTTATTTTGTAATTTTGTTTGGGTGGTGTTCACAATTTTGGTGTTGTCTTGTTTTTAGTTTGCTTAGGGGCTTTTTTTATAAACAGTAAATGTTCATGGTGAGGTTAGTTTTTGGCTAAGGTCTTGTAATCGGATCAAGACCAAATTCTGGTTTGAAGCCCCTTTGTCCCCTAGTCAAGTGGTATTTGTCTAGTTTTCCAATGTGTATATATATATATATTTCGTCTTAAAAAATTCTATCGTGTTTCCCAAATCTTGTTAATTGTAATGTTCTTCCTTAAATAGAATTATAGGCATATAGGCATTATAATATCTTATTATTATTTCACTCTTAATTCTAGGCCACATTTTGTTCTCTTAAATGGACGATTCAACCAACGAAGATGGACCTGAATTTAGTTAGGCTTTTAACTTTTGCATTATTTATCTAAATTCTATATTATTGATTTGATTTGATTTTTTTTTTGTAATATGTGATTTAGAGTTGGATGATGAGGATAATGAGCCACAATACAAGATGATAGATGTTCCAAATGATGACGATTCAACCGACGAAGATGAACCTGAATTTGGTTAGGCTTCTAAGTTTTGCATTATTTATCTGAACTCCATTATTGATTTGATTTGATTTTTTATTTTTTTGGTATTATGTGATTTAGAGTTGGATGATAAGGAGGATAATGAGCCACAATACAATATGATAGATGTGAATGATAAAGTTGAAAAACTTAAGGAATCAATGATGTTTGATTCGTTGGAATAAGTGGAATACTATTATAAGAAGTATGGTCAGCAAGTTGGTTTTGGTGTGGTAAAAAGAAACGAAAAAAAAGGGGAAAGATGGAAGTCCTAAGTACATAATCCTTACATGTATTCACCAAGGCAAACCAAAAAAAGGCAAAGGTGATTGTACAGAGGCAGTTCAAAAAATAATTAGAACACAATGTAAAGCCCGGATTTGTGTGACCTTGTATGCTGATAGAAAGTGGTTTTTGAGTTATGTTGTGGTGGAGCATAATCATTGTTTAAGCCCAGAAAAATCAAGGTTTTTTATATACTATAAGAATATAAATGCTGCGGTGAAAAGAAGGTTTGAGCTAAATGATCGGGCCGGAATACGTTTGAATAAGAATTTTAATTCCTTAGTTGTTGAAAAATGGGGGTATGGGCAGCTTACTTTTGGAGAGAAAGATTGTAAGAATTATATTGAATAGGCAAGAGAGCTCAGTTTTGGCAAAGGAGGTGCTCAAGCACTTCGTAATTATTTCAGTTAAATGCAAAAGCAGAATGATGGGTTCTATTATGTGATGGATGTGGATGGTAATAGTAAGTTGCAAAATGTATTTTGGGTTCATGCACAAAGTAAGGCAGCGTATGAATTCTTTTGGGACGTCATATCGTTTGACATGACCTATTTGACCAATAGATATGACATGCCATTTGCTCATTTCGTAGGTGTGAATCATCATAGTCAGTCAATACTTTTGAGGGCAGGACTAATATCAAATGAGAATACTGAAACATTTGTTCAGTTGTTTAGTTCTTGGTTAGAGTGCATGAATGACAAATCTCCAAGTGCAATTATAACAGATCAAGATAAGGCAATGAAAAATGCAATTGCTATAGTTTTCACTGAGAGAACTCGACATAAATATTGTTTGTGGCACATTACAAGAAAATTGCCAGAAAAATTTGCAGCTTACTCAATTCAATGGCATTAAGAGTGCCTTTAATGTTTGTTTGTATGATTCTCAAAGTTGTAATGAATTTGAAGAAAATTGAAAAAAATCTTCTTGAGACTTATAAACTTCAGGACAATGCATGGCTCAATGGGTTATATAATGAGCGGACTTTTTGGGTGCTAGCATATATGAAAGATACATTTTGGGCTGAAATAAATACTACACATCGGAGTGAAAGTATGAATACATTTTTTAATGATTATGTGCACTCATGAACTACATTGAAGGAAGTTGTTGATCAATTTGATAGTGGTTTGAAGAGAATGGTTGAGAAAGAGAAAAAAGCTTATTTCGATTTGTTTAATCGCATGATTTTATGTTTTTCTCCCTATCTTTTAGAGGCGAAATTTCTAGATGTGTATACTAATGCAAAGTTCAAAGAAGTTCAGAAGGAGTTTATAAAAGTTGTGGGTTGTAATAACTCTTGTCTTACAAATGAAGGTGCAATTTCTACCTATCAAGTGACTGAAGTTGGTGTCATTAATAGAAATATGAAAGACGTATCACATTGTGTTTACTACAATGAAGAAAATGAAGAGGAGGTAGAAGTGAAGTGCACTTATGCATTGTTTGAAACAAGAGGTATCTTGTGCAGGCACATCATTTCTATGCTATTGTCAAAAAAAGTTGAAACATTGGCACCGAGATTCTTTCTTCCGAGATGGAGGAAGGATCTAAGGTGAAAATACACATTGTTTAAGAGTAGTTACGACAATTTTGGTGGTAATTCTGATGACGAAAAATATAACAACTTCTCCAATAATTTAGATGAATTAGCATTGCTCGGATTAAAAGGCAAGCACATTTACATTATGGCGATGAAAGGAATTGATGTTTTAAAAGAGGAATGCGGTAAATTAAGTCTCATTTCAATCCCATCTTCTAGCTATAATGAGGTCGTTCAAAGTAATTAAGATTCAATGTTGCAAAGTAATACTTTGCTTAGTCCTGTTAAGGTTGCACGTAAAGGGAGACCACCGTTTAGAAGAATGGTGCCAGCAGTTGAACAAGCGGCGAAGAAGAAGTTACAAGTAACAAATGAGCCAACAAGTGACAACAATGCCAAAACAAGTAGACGCAAAAAACAGGTTCATTCATTTTTTTCCCCATAATTTTGAAACACATACATGCCTAAGTTTATCTTGCATTTTGTTTGAAACACATGAACCTAACCATTTTTTAATTGTAGATCTCCAAAAAAGCAAAGTAAGATCAAGTAAACAAAAGTCAAACTCCACTGCCTTCAGTAATTGATGATCAATGCGGTCATTTAGTTCGTACTCAGGTATTTTCATTAATGTGAACAAATATGACGGTTTATTTGATGCCATTTTTAAAATCTTTTCGAACTTTGGATTGTCTCATTTGTGTGTTAGGTTGGGGTGGCCATTGATGTAACAAGGGAGTTATTAAAATTGGTATATGAGCACAATTTTGAATATGCTTTCCACATAGCCCTTTCAAGATGTGATTTGTCATTGCGTCTTGGCTGTGTTTACAGGTGATTTTTCCATTGTGCCTTGGCTATGTTCACAATATGTGAAAATTTATGGGTTTTTTTTTTTTTTTTTTTGTGAAAGAATAATAACAACTCTTTCTTTGACATTTGAAGATACGCATGTGACTGATGCAACGAAAACTTTCTTTTCAAGTTGATCTACAATGGATATTGTCTGTAGTTCCTCTCCCTCTGAGCCAAGGAGTACTGCTCTACCTTCTGTGGCATTTAGTTTGTGATATCAACAACAGCCCATCCCCAAAACTTGCTTGAATGACGGTTGTGACCAATGCAATAATTCCAACCGACCCAGCGATTGCATTGCATGTGCAACCCATCTTTTTTCAAGTCTATAACATTCTCAACCATCAAAGCACCTTACCCTTACAAGCTGGTGTTGAGCTTTCAAATATTCATTTTTTTTATCAATGTCATCAATTCCATGATCATGACATCTAAATAGTTCTAAAGTTATTATATTTGTACTCTTATCATGGTCAGGTTATGTAATTTTGTGAAATATTATTACTATCATGGTCATGTAATTTTTTTTTTATTGTAACATATTTAAGTTATTATCTAGATGATTGACTTTTGTAGAGGTAAATTCTCGTGGAGGCATTGAAATCGTAATATGAAAGTGTTGATGGCTAAGTAATGGAGTTTCTTTTGTAATTAGTTTGATTTGAACCATTTCACAGGTGAAACGGTTGTCTGAGAGTTTCAATGTCATCTTGTATGTGATGCATTTTTTGGATTTGGGCATGTACATTTTGTTTGAAATTTTAGTCTCAGAATGCTTCCAGTCACAAAGTGATTTCAAAGGCATACTTGTGGATAATTATTTACATAAATTAAAATGATTTTCGAATTCAATTGGAGTAGTTGGGAGTAGTTCAATTAAAGTGTGACTTTGTTGTAAATCTTCACAAAAATGCACTTGCTTTCTCCTCGTTTTTTAACGCTTCCACGCATTCTTTTTTTGTTAGACTTCGGCATGAAATAAAGTGGTAGGCATTTACAATTTTTAGTGGCTCCCTTAGTTATATTTTTTACTAAATAATTGCTGCTTTGGAGAATGCAAACAAAATAGTCTATTTTTAATGTCAAAGTATGCGAAGAAGCAACAACTTGGTTTCATATTATTGTGTTGAAAGGGCACTTATCGTGCAAACAATAAAGAATTTTTCCTCCTTGCTTTGCTTCCTGATTGACATTGTCTATGTGCTCATTTCTGAATTAAAACCTGATAATTAGAAATGTTGTATAAGAAACTCAAATCAATTGATTAATTTTTATAGCACTTAGCAAACGTCTGTATACATATTTTCAAGATAAATAACACAAAAGAGGCAACTACATTTGATTATGTTAGCGTACATACACATCTTATAGCACTTAGCATTGAACAAAATTACAAAAACATTTAGATTTAAGAGAATGTAGTGACACAAAATTACAAGAGCATTTTCTCTCTATCCTTTAACTAAATTTCAAAACTAAGCTTAACTATATCATCATGTCAACACACCATCTCCCTGTGAAAAAAACACAAAACAAAAAAGATAAACATCACCACATAACCATCAATAAACATCACCGCCTAATCACCATAAAACCATTGGTAAGCCCATTATCATCAATCTTTCATTCCTACATATTACAACAACGTTGTTAAAGGTAATAACAAAGAGAACGTATACAATTTTTAAAACATTATAACTATATACGTAAAACAGAATGTGTATGTGTATAGTACAATGCAATTATAGCACTTGACTTAATTTTTCTACAACTGTTCCTAAGCGTAACAATCATATGTAACTTAAATCTTATAATATACTACATTGCAGTGCAGACTGTAGAGTAATAAAAACTACATATATCCTCAAACATATTGTCGAATTGCAATACACATGTATTTTACCAAGTGATCATCACATGTACACCATGCATGGTTCCTAATATTTTACTAAGTAATTTTTTTATAAACTAACAGTTAATCATAGTTGCAGATGTACTTGAAAGACTAAACCACTCTCAAGCAAAAAATACAAAAAAGAATGAGAAAAAGACAAATCACTCCCATTACAATAAAGACACCTCGAACTATAAAAGACTAGACCCACCTATAGTCCAAGACAGTAGCAGCAATAAGAGACATTGTGCAATATGCTAGCTCATAAAGCATAAAATGTACATTATAATATAAAACATAAAATGAATCATCGAATCACCCAAAAATGAATCACTAAATCACTTACAAATATTCTCTTTTCGTTTCCAATAGTTTGTCATAGTTCTCATAATCTAAGTACACAATTCTAAAAATAGGATTAACTGCAATATCTAGTCATTCTTCAATCTCACGTTTCTACATTAGAAATTTACAAATTCTAAAATTCTTGAAGTTGCAGGAGCCATTTTATAGAAAACAAAATAAAAAGGTGCACCAACCCATTTTATACAGATCATGTTGATAATATTGCGCATAACTACAAAGTTTAGGAGGTAATCTTGATATAAGATTGACTACAGGATGTTAGGAGTGTGGATGTCTCGAATTAGTTTGTGTATCACACAACATGATGATGGCAAATATTGGATTCTGTTTTGGTGGCCAATGAATGCGTGGATAGTAGGATTCGCTCTGGAAATCCGGGCATTATTTGTAAATTGGATTTGGAGAAGGCGTATGATCATGTTAGTTGCGAGTTTCTGCTTTATGTTTTAAAGAGATGTGGTTTTGGGGAGAAATGGTGTGGCTGGATTGCTCATTCTATTTCTACTGTTTGTTTTTCCATTAATATCAATGGGTCGCTTTCAGGGTTTTTTCGTAGTTCTCGGGGTCTTCGACAAGGGGATCCCTTGTCTCCGCTTCTGTTTGTGATGGTGATGGAGGCGTTCAGTCGGATGATATATGCGGCAGTGGATAGTGGGCGGTTATCGGGTTTCTCAGTGGGATCGAGTTCTCAAGATGCTATGATGGTATCCCATTTATTATTTGCAGATGATACGTTGATCTTCTGTGAGCTTATTGTTGATCAGGTCCGAGATTTGAGGTGTTTGCTGCTTTGTTTTGAAGCAGTTTCGAGCTTGAGAATTAATTTGTCCAAATCTGAGATAGTTCCGGTGGGTGCGGTAGGGGATGTAGAGGAGTTGGCTAGTATTCTTGGGTGTGGTGTGGCCTCGCTTCCGATAAAGTATTTGGGTCTTCCGTTGAGTGCTAAGTATAAAGATAATAATATGTGGAATAGCATTTTTGAGAAGATGGAAGCTAGACTAGCGGGGTGGAAGAAGGTGTGTTTATCTAAAGGAGGGAGGTTAACTTTTATCAAAAGCACTCTTTCAAGTTTACCTACGTATTTTCTATCTCTTTTCCCTATTCCAGTGGGAGTGGCAAATCGTTTGGAGAAACTTCAGAGAGACTTCCTTTTGGGGTGGTATTGGAGATGAATTTAAATTTCATTTGGTTAATTGGCATACGATTTGTTCTTCAAAGGCATCGGGGGGGCTAGGAGTGGGAAATTTGGTTATGTTCAATAAAGCCTTGATGGGTAAATGGTTATGGAGATATGCTATGGAGAGGGATGCTCTTTGGAGAAAGGTAGTGGATGTCAAATATGGAAGTATGAGGGGTGGTTGGTGCTCTAAGGAGGTTGAGGGTTTTTATGGGTTTGGCGTGTGGAAAAGTATTAGGAGGGGATGGGATGCTTTTGCAGCTCATGTGAGATATGAGATCGGGAATGGTTTGAAAGTTCTGTTTTGGCATGATGTATGGTGCGGGGAGATTCCTTTGAAGAATATTTTTCCATAATTGTTCCTTATTGCTAGAAGAAAGGATGCTTGGGTGGAGGAAAATATGCAGATACAAAATGGCACAATCCTATGGAATATTGTGTTTTCTCGCCCAATTCATGATTGGGAGGTCGAAGCGGCTAGTAGATTTTTTGGGATGTTGTACGCCCTCAAAGTTTAGCGAGGGAGAGGATAAATTGTGTTGGATGCCAGCGTGAAAGAAATCTTTTGAGGTAAAGTTTTATTATAAGGTTTTATCTAGTCCTATTCAGTCTTCATTTCTATGGAAAAGTATTTGGAAGGCTAAAGTTCCCCCGAGAGTGGCTTTCTTTGTTTGGACGGCAACTTTAGGGACAACTTTAACTCTGGATAATTTACGAAAGAGAAACGTTATCGTGATAGAGTGGTGCTTTATGTGTAAGACTTCTGGAGAATCCATTGACCATTTGTTTCTGCATTGTATGGTGGCTACAGAATTGTGGAGGACGATTCTGCAATTGTTTGGGGTGGAGTGGGTAATGCCGGGGTCGGTGAAAGATATGTTGGGGAGTTGGAGGGGTCAGAAGGGTAATCGGACTTTGATACCGATTTGGCGCATGGCTCCGTTGTGTTTGATGTGGCGCGTTTGGAGGGAACGGAATGCACGCTGTTTTGAAGATTGTGAGAATGGTTTGTTGAATTTGAAGAGAAAGATGCTACAAACGTTGTTTATGTGGAGAGAAAAAATTCAGTTTATGCATGAATGTTCTTATTTTGAATTTATAGATAGATGTTCTATTTTTTCTTTAAATTAGGGGCTTCTTGTATACGTCTTGTGTACTATGGGTTGCGCCCCTTTTGCGCCTTTTCAATATATTTTACTTATCAAAAAAAAAAAATTCAATCAAACCAACAAATCCCTTCTTCATTTGAAGCAAGACCACTTAAAAGTCATCAACCCATTAACTCTTTTCCACAACTTAAACCTCATTTATGCAGGACTAAAAGCTAACACATACCCAGTTGACAAATTCAATTAAAAACCAAATCTGCCACACACCCAGCTGATAAATTGAACTTGAAACCAAAATCTAACACAAACCCAAATCATAATTCAATCAAAACCAAACGCAAACAACATGAAAAACAAGGAATAAAAAAACTCACTCAATCATCAACCAACAATTGATAAGAAATTCACAAAACACAGAGGATTTTCAGTTCTCACCTCAAATCCCCAAACAACTGATTCTTTTTTTTTGGGCAATTAATGAGTCTACTTACCCAAAAAGAAGTCAACCTCAACAATGTGCAAGTTTTTCATCACCAAGAAAACCACAACACAAAGAACCCAGATCATCGAATGTAGAAAAACCAATACTTCGACCAGAACCCATATTTCTATCAAAATTTTTCCCTAAACACCCATATTTTGACCAGAACCAAGAACAAAGAAAAAAAGAAACCAGATAATTGAATGTAGAAAAACCAAATCGAACCCAGAACATAGTGCCTTATGTAAAAAAACAGAAAAAAAAAGTTTCAAAAAAAACCTTGGTTCCGTCGGATCCGGTTCCGTCTCACTTGTCGGTGGAGACGGCGCCAGTGAAGGATGGCTGTAGAGAAAGAGAGAGAGAGCTACAACTAGATCTTATCGCTGGTGAAGAACGAACGAGAGAGAGAGAGACGTGGGCCGGTGGAGACGGCACCGATGAAGAAGGATGGACGGCCGGTCGAGAGAAAGAGAGAGAGAGAGAGAGAGAGAGAGAGAGGGGATAGGCGGTGGGAGGGAAAATGAAAAACATTTACCCTCTCAACTCATTTTAGATTCAAAACTCAAAAGAAAGAAAAAAAAAAAGAAAAAATGAAAAAAGAAAAAATGAAAAGAAATGAGTAAATCTTAAAAACTGAAAAGAATTTATTAAATTAAAAAAAAAGCCACGTAGGCAAGATGGGATGCTGGTGGGTAGTGGGTACCCAGCATTTCCCTACAAGGAACAATCAGCAGGATACCAACCGGAGGCGAGGTGCGCCTTTCCGAAATCTCTTCAAATTTGGCGCCTTTTCTGCCATTTTCACACCTTCCAAGCCCTCGCCCTCACACGGTATTAGCGACAGAGTAAAAACAAACCCAGAAGTAGAAGGATCATAGACCACCACAGAACTTCCGTCGTCGCCAAGCCAAGATGGTTCTTCTCCACCAAGTCCCTTCCCGTAAAAGACCCTCCTCCTCCGTTCCCCCCTTCCTTCCCCCCAAAACTGCCAAATCCACCCAACCCGCCCGGCAAAACGACGTCGCGGAAGCCCCGACAATAGACAAGATGGTATCGGTTCTAGCAGAGGCCGGGTGCACCCTCATTAACCCGGCGGGGCCGCCATGCCTCCCCGCAGACCCTAACAAGTTCCGCCGCCACCTTCACCGCCTCTTCTCTTCTTCCGAAAATGCCCCTGCTCTCCGCTCCGATTTCCTCTCCGGCTTCTCTTCCTACATTCGTACTCCACATAATCTCCGCAGGTCAGTTTCTTTTCACATTCTAATTCTTTATTGGGTTTCGAACCCATTTCCTGTTTTACCCTATTTCTCATTCATTTCCTTAGGAACCATACGGATAATTATATCCTAAAACGAATTGTATTTTTAAAATATTTGGAAAAGAGGGGAAAGCCTAGGATTCTATTAACATGTTGGGCTTATATGTGACTTTCCAGTGCTTTCATTTTGCATTTTTCCTGTATTTTCTCGGCAATCAAACAAAGCGTATTTTTAAATTTTACCAAAACAACCTGACCCTCACTTCTATTCATACGTTTTAGTGTGTTATCTTTCAAAGTTGTCTGACATTTACATGTCTTCAGGGTTCTCACCCCTACGAATAAAGATGGTTTTGGTTCCACCAGAAGCGAGAGCTTTGTCCGACATCTCTTGCTGGTCCCATCTGTCCAATTAGACATTCAGAGCATGCTTCTCGAGAAAATTCCAGAATATTTCGATGTAATTCCAGAACACTTGGGAACATCTTTGTCGTTGGAAGATGATGTCGCTAGGCTTATCATTAATCAGTTCCGATGGCTTGATTTCATTGTCGATCCTGATGTCTTCACTGATAAATTGATGCAAGTCCTCTCGATTTGTCCTTTACACTTAAAGAAAGAGATCATTGGATCATTGCCGGAGATTATTGGTGATCAAAACAATAGTACTGTGGTTGATGGCCTTGAACAAATGCTTGAAGAGGATTCCTCTATCATTATACCGGTGCTTGACTCTCTTTCGAATCTTAATTTGGACGATCAGTTGCAAGAGCAGGTTTTCCATTAACTTTTAAATTGAGTCTCTGTTGGTGAGAAAATATAGGAAACAAAAATTTCAAGCATTTTGCATCGTACTTTAATTTGGTTTCTAAGAAATGCAAAACTTGCCATATAGTTGAATTGAGCTTAATGAACTGAAGGTTTCTGCTTTCTCAGGTTCCCTGCAATAATATGAATGAGATTCAAAAACTTGATTTATGTTCTTTGCTTCAAATTTACACCAACCAAATAGTGCATTAGGCTTTTTTTGGTTGCTAACGAATATGGAGTCTCTAAAATTTTATTCTTTAGGACTCGGGGAAAGAAGACAATTCAGTTAGTTGAGTTGGACATGACTGCTTTTCTTTTAGTGGATTATTTTGTTTCTTGGTAAACCATACCAACCGTTAGAGTGAGATTCATATTGATCGTCTTTTTATACATTTTCTATGCAATCAATTAGTGCTCAATAGCTATGTCTAAGTGTTTTCTTGGGTTTTTTTTTTTTTTTTTTTTTTTTTTTTTTTTTATATATATATTTTATTATTTTTTATTTTTAAATTGAAGGTCATCACCATTGCATTATCATGCATCCGAACGATTGATGCGGAGCACATGCCATATCTACTTAGGTTTCTACTGCTTTCAGCGACACCAGTAAATGTTCGGAGAATAATCTCACAGATTCGTGAGCAGTTAAAATTTGTTGGACTGTCGAACTCTCGAGCATTGCAACACAATAAGCTCAAAGGAAAGTCTCAAGTAAACAACACGGAGGCTTCTATTCTTGATGCATTAAGATCAAGTCTACGATTCAAGAATGTATGCTATCTGCTCTACTGTGTCTTGAGATTCTCTATATGTGTTTAACATAGCTTTTTGCATTTGCTGCTATCCACAGTTGCTCTGTCAGGAGATTTTGAAAGAATTGAATTGCCTTGAGAAACCTCGTGATCACAAAGCAATTGACATATGGCTACTTATGCTCATATATAGTAACAGTGAGTCCCTGCAGAAGAGCATTGAAAAGATGTTCAAGAAGAAAATTATTGAAGATTGCATTCAGGAAGTAATGCTTGATCAGTGCATTTGTGGAAACAAGGAATTGGTACAGGTATCTATGACAATTATTTGGTTTAAGGAATATTTCACTTCAATTTTATATGTTCTGAAACTCTATCTGCGTCTCATTAAATTTCGTAGGATTATTTTCCATTGTTTCTTTCGTTGTCTGAGTACCTGTTGGCTTCCAAAGAACAAAAAGCAAGGGAGTTTGGCATTCACATGTATACTCGTCTGTTTGAAGAGTTCATTGACACTTATTCAAGACAGGAAGTAAGCAGCCTAAAAATTAATTTGTTTGTGTACTAATGAATGAGAAGATGTATTATGGGAACTCTTAGTTGTGGTTTCTTTGCAGGTTCTTGGTGCACTGGTTACTCATGTCGGATCTGGTGTTAGTTTTGAAGTGCAGTCTGCTTTGGACACTATGGCTCTGCTGGCCTCCAAATATGCACAAGATTTGATTCCTCTTTCTTCTCATATGAATGGTACCTTCTTTGTTCTGTCTAGATTCTAGTGCATCTTTTAAGGTGATCCATTGCCAAGATGCCTTGATGTGTTATTCGTTTTGAAATCCAGGTATTTTGGATTACTTGGAGGGATTTACTGTTGAAAATCTGCACAAGGTATTTTAGTACCATGTGCATTATTATTTTAGTGTTCTACCTTCCATTGTTTCACTGACTTACTGATTGTGCAGGTTTATGAGGTTTTTGGCCATTTGGCACTTTCAGCTAGATCAAGTGCAGATTCATATGGATCTTCGATTGCAAATGAAGTATTGATGATAATAAGGAAGCAGGTACCATAAAAGCCCTTTTCATATGGAATGTATACATTAAATCCTTTGATCAACTTTGTTAAATGAGAGTATCTCTGTTTTGGATGTATTCATTGTCTTTTTAGAGTCTCTGGTAACTGTAAAGTATTTCTGCTGCCCCTCCCTTAGGTAAGCAATCCAGATCTGAAGTACAAGAAGATGGGCTTAATTGGAACTCTAAAGATAGTTTCCTGTCTTGGAGGTGCAAATAGTGTTTCCTATGCATCTGCATCTCAGGTAGGACCTTGTAATACTGAAATTAGAGATCTTCCACAGGTGAAGTTTGTTGCTGACTAAAAGTTTTATGACATTTATGTTAATTATCAGAAATATGGAGGACTGCATACAAACACCCAAATATATATGGATGCATATGTGCATACATAAATACATATATGTATATCTCTATCTGTGGTGAATGTGTTATATACTCTCTTACATGCATATATCCCCATAATTACCATATGTCAATCTTAACATTTATATTAGGATTTAACATCTGAGACGCTGTTTGCTTCTTGTATGGAGGTAATGTGTGGAATTGACAAGAATTTCTCAACAAAAGTAGTCTCAGGATGAAAAAATGTAATATTCTCTAGCTTAGTGCACATACAGTTCCATTGGCCTGTTGGACATCGCCATTTTGACGTCTGTGTATTAAAGAAAAAAGTTCAATTTATCCCGGAAATAATTGCTGTATGTTGTTTTCAGTGCTAAAATCATTTAAGAACTTGTGATCTTTTAATACTCTTGTATGCTAAGGATTTCTTTGAAATGCAACTAGCATTAGTTTGTTAAGTTTTGCCATATTTTTTCTCCTACTAATATATATTGCATGATGTGCATTTACCATTCGTGAACATTACTGGTACAGAAACCAAATTGGGAAGAGGCTTTGGAACTCTTGACAACATCTCTGGACTCTTGCAAACAGTTTTCATTACCTTTGATACTATTTTATGATGAACTGACTGCAATGTTGTACCACAGAACTCTTCATCCATCAATTATGGAATGGTAAGCTAAGTTTAACAACCCAATGCTTGTACCACATGGCTACTTAACAATATGTAAATAATATTGTGATTACTTTAAAACTTGTCTGCATTATTGTAGGATAGGGAAACATGTAGGAGAGTTCGAATCTGTTTTTCTGTCTGATCTTGAAGGTGGGAAAATGTCTTCTAAGGAATCATATTGTGGTTTAGAAGGTGAGTTACGTGGTGCAGTCTATGTTCCTGCCTAGACTAATAAAAAGATTATGCTGGCTTATAGATTAGTATCTTTTCTTGGTACTTTTTGCAGGCGAATTGTGGATGAACTTGGATGGTGATATATCTCCTGTTTGTTTGAACATTTTGCCATTGGCTTCCTCTTCCCTGGCGTATTGTTTTGGCCATGCTCTCCCATGTATCATACCATCAAGAACTTCTCTAAATGTTTATGAATGCTGAAGTTAAAATTTTATTGTATGCAGGTCAGCTTCTTTACAAATTCTTCCGGCTAACTTCCTTTTACTATCCGCTGTAAGTGTATTGGACCTTTTGGAAGTGAGACGAGAGATAAGTAATGGGATAACTAATTGGGATTCTCTGTCAATTTTCAGATCGAGAGGTTGACAAATCAAGGATCTCTTGAAGGAATTGACGCATTACTTGGCTGCCCTTTGCACCTTCCTTCCTCTAAGGTCAGAGCGACAAAAATTCTTTTCTTAACATCATTAAATTGCTTCTATACCTTAATGTGCCACTCTACTTGTGTTTTAAAGCTTAAGAGATTCAATTGCTTTTGTCTTGATCGGTGTTACTTCTCTTCAATAGCATCAATTTGTTAAAGGAAGACTTTGAGTAAATTGAAACTTTAGTTTTCCATAAAATCATCTAAACAAGAAGCAGAGATTATTATAAATATAGCCCGGGGAATAACTTTGAGCCGATGAATACAAACTAGACAATAGTGTCGAAAACTTGCATGCTGGCTAGGATGATGGACCTTAACAAGCCTTGTTGTTACGTAAAGCAAAATTGTTTTTTAAGAATTACTTTTAAAAAGATAAATCTAAGACTTAATGTAGCTGAAGATATATTTCAGAAACAAGAATCATTTTTCTGCTTTTGGTTCCCTATCTTTGTCTTTGCCAACTAATCATCTAAATGAACTTTAATTTCTATTTTCTACCATTAACACACTTTTCAAAACAACTCAGAAAACATTTTTCAAAAAACAAAAAAATAAAACACAAAACACTTTTTAGAGAACTTCCCACACCTTCATATAGGATGTTTTGAAAATATATGCTCATTCTCAGATATGGAAGCTGGCCTTGTTACTTAAAAACAATAAAAAAAGTATCAAGGTCGCGGGATTTGTGTGGCCGCTGCTGGATCTGTCTGGCCCATTGGATTTGCGTGGCGGTCTCCACCCCTCATAGATCTGCGGCTGCAGCCGCCACTGATGGAGGCTAACCTCCAACAGGCCCAATTTTTTTTGTTTTTTTGGTTTTGTTTCTTTTATTTTTTGAAAACACTTTTTCTGTATTTTTTTGCTTTTAGAAACACTTCCTAGTTTACCAAACAAATTTTCTTTTGTGGACCCCACAACAACACTTTCAAATGTGGTCCCTGCCAAAAGCACTTCTCAATTTTCACTTTTCAAAACCCAAAACACTTTTCGAAAACTTTACCCAACTTTAGAAAACTGTAAACTAAAAGAAATGGTGATTAGTGTCACTTCTCAATTCAACTTTTCATATTATAATTCAAAGTCTAAAATTTTTCTAGTCACTAGATCTTAGAGTATTACAAGTTCAGAATAATCAAATTTCACTTAAGTTGGTATTTCACTTTTTCTGTCAACAAAGTTAGGTTCAGAACTTGATTTGATTTTTTGGTTTGAGCTCAAATATCTGTCCCCCCCCCCCCCCCCGCTTTTCTTTCTTCTCTTGCACTTGGTAATTAAAGTTTTTAGAATCAAGTTTGAGAGGCTTTGGCGGAGCAAAACATTGGACTCTTTATTTGGTTCCAAGTAATGTGTGTGGGGAAGTGGGAGTGCGCTCTTTGGTTCCCTCTCCATTTCTTTGTTTATGTCAGGAAGGGCCTGCAATCGTATACATGACTGCCTTTGCACATTGGAATGGCTGCTTTTTTATGCCATGTCTTGGGCATTCACAGTCTAGTGATATTTTAATTTTTTTGCTACCTTTAGTTGTTGCAAGATTTTGGATGTAATATCTATATTTTTCTTTTCTGCTACCTGGCATTGTGATTCGAGTGCACTGCAGTTGTGATTGTCAATATCTGTTTTTCTTTTTTTTGCAAAATGGGCAACCATTGCAAGTTTGACGACTATGTTGGAAAGTCCTTCAATTGTTAAAACTTTAAAGGGGGCCCCGCGCGGGGGGGGGGGGTGGGGGGTGTTGGAGTATTGGTATTGTTTGAGGTGAACGGTACTTCAACTTCAAAATAATTTAGGCTGACAATAGGCAACTTCCTCATCAGTTCTCTTTTGAAGAGGTTCAGTCTTTTGCTTTTTTTTTTTTTTTTCCTGTACTGTGTTTGGATTAGTCCTCTAGATTACTATCTTAAGTTCCTCGCTGTCATTTCTCCATAGTTGAAGAGAATTGATCCATTATTTAAATACTGATTACATCCTTCAAATAACTTAATCTAAAAATTAACTTTTTTCACGAAATAAAAATTGATCTCTAATGTCTCCATAGATACATGCTAGTAGAACTTTGAGTTCCAACTCAGTTTCTTCTAGTTAATGTCCTGAATCTGCATATGAAATTATTAAGTGAAAATTATTTAATTTGCTTTTAATTTTATAGTTTTGTCTTGATTGATAACATCTTTTTGTTATTGTGATCTGGCATGGCTTCTATATTGAGCCTGTCAATACTGCCGACTGTGCCTAGTGTATTGACTTTTTTGTTTGGCTTGTGCAATACCAGTACTTCTCCGGAGCTGGCTGGAAGTCTTTGACCGGGAAGCAGAAACAGATTGTGTCCCTCTCTCTCTATTATGCAGCAAATTGGATACGGGAACTGGTAAATTCATGAAGTTTGCAAATGCTACCTTCATCTTTGGATGTGCCTGTTATTCACATTTTGGTTTGTTACACTCCTGCTGCCTCATGTAGCTTAATGCCTTCTGTACACAAGTAGAAGGAAGAATTGCCTGTACAAGTCAAGCTACAAAAGAGGATACTGTTTGCAAGCTATTGAAGCGTTTGAGGAACCTTGTGTATGTTCTTGTGCTTTCAATTCCTTGACAATGTTTGTTTGAATAGTTAGTTAGTTAGTTATTATTATTATATAATTAAAACTGTGTACTAATTTTCAGGGTGGTGCTTTGCTGAAATTTGTAACTTGAGCAGTATTTTCCTTGATTGTTTTCTTGTTTCCAACTTTTGATGCTTTAGTTCAATATGACTTTCATCTCTATTTTCCAATTTGTCTTGTCCAAGCCAATTTCTCTCTCTCTCTCTCTCTCTCTCTCTCTCTCTCTCTCTCTCTCTCTCTCTCTCTCTCTCTCTCTTACTGTAGTCGTAATCTGTGTCTTTAATAATTGATTTGCATCCATTCACTCAGTTTTGTCAATCTTGTTGCATTTCATACACAGAATAAATTTGAGAAGATTCATAAAAAGAGAATGTTTGGTAAAAGCTCCTGAAATGAAGTAAGTTTCGTGAAGAAAAATAATCAATAGTAAATTCAGCTATCGTTTTACTTCTGATGATAAAGAATAATGGAGATGTAAACCCTGAAACATAGATGTTGATGGAAGTCTTGCAAACAAAGAAAGTCATTACTTTATGCTTGATAAGTATTACTTATATGCAAAAAAAGAAAAAGAAAACTACACGTAATAGAAATTGGGTTCTTAAGTCTCATTACTTTTCTATTTATCTTGAAGTTTTTTAAAAATTAAAGTAATTGATTAGTCATTTATCTAGAGAAATATTAAACACTGCAATGGATGTGGGCTCTATCTTGTTTTAAGAGAAATACTTGTCTAAGATAGATTAGGTACTGCCTCTTGTGTCCTTGAAAGGAAGTTGGAAGATGTGAGGGAGCCCCACTGATTAATGCAGTTGAAGTGCTGCAGTTTTGTATTTAAACAGTAAACAAGAGCATGCTTTTTCACTAATGTGAACATTCTAGAGACCTGAGCATACTACCTGATTAGGAAATTGTATTTCAGACAAGAGACTGTAGTATGAGACTGACTTTTCTAGGTTGGATAGGGTATACAATGTAAAAATAGAACAGGCTTATAACAGTTGTTGCATATGAGGGAAAAAGTAAAAGTGTAGCATGTGCACACATTTTTCTATGTAAAAATAGAATAGGCTTACACATGTTTTTTTTCCTTTTTTGAGGATGGCAGCATGTGCACACATTTTTCAAGAGTTACAAAGAACTGAAATTCCTTAGGATGAACACTCAACAAGTTGATTACTATACTAAAGATGGTGAAACTTAGATGTTATTTGTGACAAGTGACAAGGTGTTTCAAAGTGTCATTTGTATCATGACTTTCGGATTTGTCTGTCTTGATAATGCAGATTTTTGGATATCTTATTGAACTATTCCATTGAGCGGTGCTCTATATCTCTACCTGAGCTTCACTTTTATGTTGATCATTTTGGACCTCCACTCCTAAACCAACCTAACCATATGGGGCATGTGGAAAAGAATGAGCATAAGAGAACACAAGACAGTGCATCGCCAAAGAAAAATAGGAGACCCAAAAAGATATCAAGGGCCTCAATTTCAGATACTAAAGGGAAACTCAAGCAGCCCACAGTATTGGATGTGTTGAAGAAAGCAGGAGCTTTGACTAGTCAAGAGGTGCCAAATGAGGAGTCTGTTGATCTAAATTCACATGGAAGGACATCTAATTCAGCAGATCAAAATCTCTGTGACTCCGATGAGCCTGTAATTATAGAAGTTTCTGCAGTTACCAAGGCTTTGGAAGCGCAAAGATTCAAGTTCAGGCCTCTTCTGGTGCAATGCTTTTCAATTTTGACATTTTCAGAGGTGTGTAGGATTGCATTGTATTTGGAGTGAGTAGTACCCATTGCATTCTCAAAGTACCACCTGCAGGTTCTTGTGAATTAGTGCAACTTAACTACTTAAGTTTTTGAAGCCATTTTTTTTTCCATATTTTCTTCAATGAAGAACAGAAAAAAAAAATCTATGACCAAGAATTTCATGTATGAAATATAATTTAGAATACGTTTGTTTCTCTAACAACTCAGACAAAATCATTCACTTTAGGACTTCAATGTTATTTACAATTGATCAATTGTTTATGAGGAGTTGAATAACCTTCTATTCTTTACCTGAAAGCTTACCTACTCCAATTATGTTATTTTATTTTTTTAACAATGTGATGTATCTCTAACACACTGTATTATGAGAGTGCTTAAGGACATGAATAGAAAGAGTGTTACAGTTGTCTTCTTTTAACATACATGCATGAAGTTATTCTGAGAAATATTATGAAATGCGTACTTCCTTTGAATATATTTTCTGAAAACTAATCACGTTATAAGGGTTTCAAGAAACTAGTGAGAACAAGAAGACTGAGAGTATATATTTGTGAATGATGACAATAAAATCTGATTTGTGAATGTTATAAAGTAGTTTTGCTAAGAAAAGCTCTATATTCGTAATAAAAACATTTAAATGCTAATAAGAAGTTACTTTTTAGTTTTAGTTACTCATGCTACAAATATATCCCGTCTCTCTGTCTCTGTTTTCTCCTTTCTCTCTCTCTCTATCCATCAATATTATTTTTATTGGTTCGTATTTGTGCTGCTATAAACATTGCCACAAATAAAAGTTACTCATAGTATTGGTTATGATTGCTCAGTTGAACAATGCAGCATTTGTGACTTTCAGTATTAGTAGGTGAAGCTGATTTTCAAAACGCAGTACACAAAAGGTCATCATGCTCAAATGGCAATGATGAAATTGATGCTTGTTTCTGATTTATTGAATCTGATTGCTGCTCGTCCAAGCACCTAACAATCTTTTATCTTAGTGAGATTTTGGCAAATACTGTTTACTTGCTGCTTTGGAGAGTGAAAGCTACTTCTGTATGCTGGGTTTAGAGGTATGATCATCTTGTCATAGATGGTTTAGGCTTAGCAGTTGGAACTTGCAATCTCTTAGAGATTGCCTAATATGCAAGTACAAGTCCTCTCAAATTTTGTGTTCTATTTTCAAAATACAGAATCTTTAATTGACCAAGATGTGTAGATTGTCAAAGTGCATTAATTAGAAGTTCCAGAAAACTATGTTGCACTAGAATTAGAATAACTTTAATTGCCCTAATTTAATTGCATTACTTCTAATAGTCATATCAGTCTAATTGCTCATTGCTGCTAATGAGATCTGGTCAGATGACCTGCGACTACATTACAGACAGTTTGTGCTTGGAAATGTGCAGTATATATGAATAGAAGAATGATGAGAGTTTTTTAATGTGTCCTTTAAAATGCAGAATCAAGGTTCCTGTTGCTCTGATCCTGCTGCAGAGGTACCATTTTAATTTTACACTGAATCTGGTTGACGAGTTTTTCTCTTAAAAATAAATGAATTCATAAAAATTGAAAGCTGGTTATTGCCTTCGCTAGTTACCTCTATATCTATACCTTCTGCGGGATCTTCACTACAAGCTGGATTATTTCGCTCCTGCTAAACAATTCTTCTCTAGAAGTTCCAGTCCTCCAGCTGGTTTCACCAGGATGACAGCGGATGATTTCTTGAACAAAATTAGATCACTCTTTCCAAGTCTTAAGAAGCATTTCGACAATGCAGTTTGTACGCTAAAAGAATGTAAGATGATAGCATTCAACTTGGTTGGATGAATACTATAACAGAGCTTCAATGTTCTTGTAATCTTAGATCAAACTCTTTGTAGGTGATGAAACTTGTCAAGAACATTGGAAAGTTCAATCTGCTTCTGCCGAAAACCCCAATGTACCCCATCTTGTGCTTTCAAGATCTGCAGTTTCTACATTCGTTTTCAAAGAAACGGTTCATTGTTTCAGTAAGGTGAACTTTTTACTTTGTCTATTTTGTCTCTCTGTTTGTGTGTGTGTGCATGTGGCTCTACCTGACCAATACCTCACCGTGCTGATTAATTGCAGAAAATTTATTGCATCCAAAACTACTAAACTTTTATTCTAACTTGTGAGCGCAGATGCTAAATCTTCCTTCCATTCAGAGAGAAAAAAAAGTTCTCTCAGATCTGCTTGAAGCCTTCCAGCCCATCAAGATACCGGATAGTGTTTTATCAGACATACAGCCCAACATTTTGCCTGGGACTGTCGAATTTTTGTATTTAGGTGCTTATTCATATATAGAAGGTGTCTTGAACATAGGTATATAATCCTGTTCTGTTTCCTATTGTTGTTTATCATGCTCTTTATGATTATTATTATTATTAACTAAATTTGTGTTGGCATCCGGTTCCTGCAGTATGCTCCTTTTGCTTTACACTGGCATCAGAATCTCTTCTTACCCTAGAATCAATTATAAACTCGTGCCAGAAATTTCTTGATAAGTTGGAGGAAAATGGTAAAAACATACATTCAGAATTTATCCACAGGGCCCTTCCTACCTTGCGAACCAGACTTGGAGCTTCTGCTCAGAAGCTTTTAAGGCATAACTGGGATAACAGCCAACTTCAGAGTGGTTGGAAGAGCAAAGTAAGACCATCTATGTTATGTTTTCTAGCACTTATTCTCCTTATAATTTTAGCAATGATTAGGAATGATCTTCGCACTTTTACAGTATGTTTGTTTGCATGTATAGAAGTGTTGAACCTTCTGATTGCAGGGAGAAATGGTACAGAAAGTATTGCACATTTACTTGGAAAATAGCGACTCACCTTCTGATTTGCTGGATGAGCTGGCCTGCTCTATCTTACCTCAGGTGCTTGAATTTGTCCAATACTTTTTTAATTGGGTTGGTTGTGTTGACATCCAGACTAATGGTGACTTAATTGTCCTTATGCTGCATCTCAACATAAGGAACTGTTTTGGAACTGGAAATTGATTACGCTAACACTACCAATTTCTAGATTATCAAAATTTTGTCCTTTGTTTAGGAGAGGAGAGGAGAGTGTAGGTATGACAGAACTTAATGAAACGTGGATTTAAGAAAACGAAAACACTAACACTGACTTGATTCAAGTTTGGATATAACGTCCAAAATAATTTGAACCTGCCAATCCATTATGCATTTTTCCTGGATTGGCTTTCATAAATGTATAAAGAGTCCCTTTCTTTAACAGGTTTCTTCAACAAAGGAAGAAGATGCTCATCATGGTTTCCAAACTCTATGTTCTGCAACATTTGTTGTATGGTACAAAGTACTGGTAAGGCATCTCTGGTTTCCTATTACGATATTTTATACTGTGTCTTGATGGACTTGTTACAGAAGGTTTAATGTGCAGCATGAAGTGAATCTTACTGTTCTTAACAAATTGGTAAGCTGTAGACTCTTATCTTTATATCTTCCAGTAATCATAGATGAGCTAGGGAGAACTCACTGTATGAAAGAATTAGAGTTGTTACTTGTTTCTCTCTCAATATTAGGTCAAGGAAGTTGTTCTCTTAGAGAAACCCAGAGCTGGTGTCCAACTTCAAATTGTTGAAAAACTTCTGATCAAGCTACAACATTGTGTGAACGTGGTGGTATCATTGGTTAACATGTGCAAAACTCATAGCAAGGTAAAGAAACAGAACTTCTGAAGTGTGTGTCAAAATTTGTTTTAGTTTTATGGTCACCTTCTGAAGTTTTGATGTAGTAGGATGTTAACTTATTAAAATGATGGTACAGGTAACTGTGCATGCCATGGCTGTCAAGTATGGTGGCAAGTTTGTGGACTCCTTCCTGAAAGGTATAGGTCTGATACGTTTTACATGCAATGATCCGAGGTCTAATCTTGGGGGTACTGAATTTGGAATCTTCTCCAGTTTTTGACTTCTTACAGGCCCATTACAACACGTGCAACGAGCTTATAATCCACTTGGTAAGATAAGGTGCACCAAATTTTTTCTGGCATGATTAATAGCAAGTAGAAATTCTAAAGATGCAAGTCTTTTTTATTTGTTCAAATTTTCTGGTTTGTTCAGGTGAAAGAGCTGCAAAAAGCCACAAGAACGATACAGACCCTATGTTCTGAAGCAAAGGTTTAACTTGTATCTCAACTCTTTTCCTTTTACAGAATGACTTAATCAGGAAAAGAATTAGGAGATTAAATAATCTAAATCTTCACTTAATTTGTTTTGTTCATATTTCAAAGGGCTTGAAACAGACAATTATCACCAGCAAAATCCCCGCTACAAAGAGATCTATGGAACGCTTTTTGTTCTGTGTCAAGGCTCTTCTCCATACGACATCAAGTGGATGCTCTTTCTGGATGGGTATGCAACAATTCAGCGGTTTCGTTGCAAGACAAATACCTTATTTTTTAGCCTTGAATTATGCTCACTCTTTTTGTTGTTTTCTAGTATAATTTTTGCCAAAATTTAGCTAAATTTGGTCAAGATTTTGGTGGACGAATATAAATTTAGATTGGAGAACTTATTTACAACTTTATAACCGTGCTTTGCTTTGGTTTTATTCAACACAGAGAGAGAGAGAGAGAGAGAGAGAGAGAGGTGGTTAATAAGTCCAAGGTGTCCATATCATCTATATTTATGTTTCACAGCTAACCATTCATCTCTTTTCTTGACAGGGAATCTAAAGCATAAAGACTTGACAGGACAGGTAGTGAGCTCCCAGGCGTATGTGGATGATCAAAATAACAACGATGAAGAAAATTCAGCAGAAGCTGTTGATGATGATCAACCTGCCGTTGTTTCCAGCGAAGAGGACAGAGAAATAGAGTGAAAAGTGACTTGGTGTCTTGAAAGCTTCATTAACGCTGAAACATGGTGAGTTTTGAGTGGTCCGACTCAGATTAGCAATCTTCACACTCCTGGGTGGGCCCATCGGCTGTTCAAGCTGCTCTGGCTTTATGAATTGTAGATAGTTATAGCCCTTTAATGTTAGGACCCATGCTTGGTTCCACCTCAATGTGTTTTGGAGTTACTCAATAGTTGAGTTAAGGTTATATTTTTGTCATTTCCCTTAATGTTATCATTGCTTTTGTGAATATAAAACTACATTTTTTTATTTTTTGTTTTCTAACTTGCTATAAAATATAGGAAAAACTTCATTTAATCCCATAAACTTTTATTACATTTGTAATTATCTCTCTAAACTTAAAAAAACTCTCAATTTAGTAGATTCATTTTTCATTTTTTTTTAATTTCATATTTCCGTCAGGATTTATTATTAAATTCTGTCAAAATTTCTAAAATATCACATTTTTTTTTAAAATAAAAAAATATAAAAAAATTTCAAAGATTCATACCTGGGTATTTGCGTTAAATCTTGATCAACGCTTAAATTTTTGTAATTCTTTTTTCTTTTTCTTTAAAGAAATGGATATTTTAGAAATTTTGATAGACCACCGTTAGTATTTAACGAGAAATTCTAATGGAGAGATAAAATTAAAAATTAAAAATAAAAATAAAAAGATGGATACACTAAATTGAGAGTTTTTGAAGTTTAGAAAAATAATCGCAAATGTGATAAAAGTTCAAGGGGATTAAGTCCCCCACCCCAAGCAAAAAAAAAAATAAAAAATAAAAAATAATAGCATTTGATGGCCGTGATTTGTGAGTATGCAGCTGCAAAGTGTTAGTCGCCAAATTGTATCCGTTGACCACACTTTTCTGCTAGAGTACAAAGAGATATGTTAGCTGCACAATATTTGCACAACAATGCTTATGTGTAAGTAGTTTTAATTTTTAATTAATTTATTTATTTTTTAAATGCTGAATAACATTAGGGGAAGGGAAACTCACTTACACGTAAACATTATTGTGCAATTGTTGTATAAAAATTGTGCAGCTAACATATCTCGAGTACAAATCCCTAGTCTCTCTAATACTGTTAAAGAGTCCAAAGATTATACAAGAGAGAGAATTGGATAGATGATATAATATAAGTCTTACAATTCTTAGCGTATAACTGTGTAATTTTCTTGTAAATCCAATCAATGGCCATATGTGACCAATGAATACATCCGTAAAAAAGACTTTGAGCGGAATGCCAAATCTTATCAAGACTAAGAAAAGTGTCTCCCAATGCCCCTACTCATTGGGGCACAACGGATTGAATATCTTCAATTGGCTTCGAGTTTCAACTCAAAGCTATATATTCAATCTCAATATAGTAATTTAACTGCCAATAATTGTATTATAAGGTCCAAGAAGTGACAAAAATTATGTTGACGGCGAGCATAGAAAATATGTTACCAAGTAGTCCTCTTTTTCCTCTCATGTTATTTAATATTATTCAATCGTTTTCTCAACTTGTGTCCTTTTAGACCCAATCAATTCCGTTTATATATAGGCAACATGTCAAAGTAGTAGTTGTCAAACCTAGACCTTATAAGCTTATAACTAATCAAAAGTTATACAAGGCCTGATAAGGTCAACAATAACAATCCATACAAGCTAAGTCACGTGGTAAGGAAATATGGTTATTTTTCCTCATTTGCCTAATTATTAGTTAATTAACAAGCACATGTAGTGTGAATTGCATTTGTCTATGTTGTCCCAATTTGCATAAATTGAGTAAGGAGTAGTTTTTGAATTGTTATAAATTGAGTTATGGAGGATTTTCATAAGAAATATGAACAGTACTACTGCATGATTCTCCTATATATGGACGTACTATATATATACTTGATAAAACTGAGTTAGAGTGACTCATTCGGAACCCGTTCGGACGAGGTTTTTTATAAAGAGATCACAAAGAGACTTGTTTGGTATCGTGTTCCGACTTTGTCCAGACGAGGCCAACCATAGAAAGCTTTGTTCGGATCCTGTCCGGACGAAATGTTTTTATAAGGGAGGCAAAAACACTCGTTTGATAATCCGTTCGGATACCATTTGGATGAGCTACTCAGGTAAAGAAAAATAGCGATTGTTTTGAGGACAATACTAATAAGTAGTCTAATAATTTTTAAGACTATGAGATTAAAACTAAAAACTAACATGAGATTAAAACATAAATTAATACAGATGGTTAGAAACTACGAGCTAGATATACACTATCAAGGAAGGAATAGCAAGTGTAAGTAAAATATCTCGATCAAGCCTTCATTAAAATGCTTTAAATTTCATAAATTGATGTGCATGCTTATTTAATGACTATGAGCCTATGCTTTAATTTAAATATGTTATTTATGAACTATACATGCAATACAATGAGCTTAGTGCTGTTTAAAGAAAAAGATGAAGGAATTTGAAAGAACCCATGTTAATCTAAACTATAAAATGTTTTATGTATGACCTAATATGTGAATGAGGGTTAAATGCTCAACATATGATCCCGTTAGTGGGGGTGAAGCACTTACATCATGACCCAGTGTGTGAACGGAGGGTAAACGCTCGACATATGATCCTGTGAGTGGGGGCCTCATAGGATTTAAACACTTATACCATGATCTAGTGTGTGAAGCATGGCTTAAATGCTCGACATATGATCCTATAAGTGGGGATTAAACACTTACATATATGTTCTATGTATATTCTATATTCTATACTGTATACATGATTATGTATCTGTTTTACACTCTAGCATGTTTTGGTTTAAGTAATGTTTACATTATAATTTGCTATCAAATGAGTTGATGAACTAAACTATAGATATATATATATACATATATTGTGATTTTAACTCTGATAATATCTGCATCTAAATTCTGAAAGAAAAGCATCTCTTAATGATTTTTTCCATGGTACAAAAACCCATTCCCTTGAAGAATGGGAAGTTAATACACCTTTAGATAGGTCGTTAGCAACATATCTTGAAGCTTCAGTGACAATGACCGATGATCGTCTCTCTAAATGTCCAAGAATCCAACTTGAAAAAATTGATGCCACCTCTTTGAAACGTGATCCAAGACTATGTTTGCAAATATGGGAATTTCATATTACCTTACAAGATGAAATCTGACGTGTTTATTTTAAAGTTGGTCCATCAACACAAGCTTTCATAATATCCATTTTTCAAGATTGGACAATCATCGTCGCCGATCTCAAGTTTCTAGGTTCAAGACTACTCAAATTGGTTGGAGTAGTCACCCTCAAAGTAAGCCATATTTTGTCTTTCATGCTACAATTTTGCTAAGAAATCAACATGTCGTCTAGGATCATATGCATTTACAGTGAAATGTTTTGACAATTGGAAAAAGTGAACAGTAGAATAAATTGTCCTTTAATAGGACAAGTGGGGAAAAATTCAAATTCATCACATAAAATTATTGAAATGTTGTGAAGATCCAATGCATTCACGGCATAGTTACAAGTTAATTGAAAAAAAAATCATGACAAGAAATTGAGAATAATTGGTTGCGACTTAAAACCTCAATAGATTGTGTTTGATGACTAGCTAGCATTCCACGCATGTACGTTTATAGATCATGATGAAAACTTTGACTAAAAAAATAGGATAATTTCATTGAATTGATAAAGTTGCCGGACTTGTCTTGAAAACTGCTTCACAACACTAATCCCCCCAAAATTTTTAAGAATCTCCAAATTTTTTAAAAAGTCCTCTAATTTTGCATATCCTTGCGAGTAAAGTTCAAGATGTATCGTGAAGAAATTGGGGATGTCAAATTTTACATTCTCATTGATGAAGCCGAGGATGAGTTGAAAATGGAGAAAATGACTATTATGTTGAGGTTTGTTGATAAATATGGTTTTATTGTAGAGTGATTCTTTCCTATTTTGCATGTCAAAGGTACTATTGCAAGAAATTTTAAAAATGGGATAATGTGTTGTCCCTTTTTCGTTACAACCTCCAAGTTAAGAATATTCGAGGTTAGGGAATTGATGGATGTAGTAATATGTGTTGAAAGGAATGAGCTAGAAGCTTTATTTCTTAGAGATTGTCCCTGAGCATATTATGTGCATTTCTTGGCTCATAAATTACAATTAGCTTTAGTTGTAGCATCTAAAGAAGCAAAATATGTTAATAAGTTCTTTATCCATTTGATTTTTTATTATCAATATTATTATTGGTTACTCTAAACATAATGATGAATTGCAATATGTTGAAATTGAACGTATGATTGCATGAAATTAAGATTGGAAATGTGGCAAATCAAATCGGTACTTTGCAACAAGCTAAAGATACTCGATGATCATCTCATTTTCAATTTGTTTGTAGCTAAATAAGAATGTTTGGTGTAACTTGCTCAGTTATCAACACTATCTCAAAGGAGGGAGCCACTATTCTCAACGTGATGATGTTGAAGCTGCTTACATGGTATTAATATCATTTGACATTATTTTGATATTGCATTTGAGGAAAGAGATTATGGGAATCACTAGTATTCTTTGGCAAACTTTGCAACAAAATTCTAAAGACATTGTAAATGCCATGAATATAGTTTCAACTAAAAAATACTCATTCAACAGTTGATCAAGAGATGATGGATGAGAGCCTTCGCTTGATACTGTTGTTGTAAGTTTTAAAGTACTCGCAAGCAAACGAATCGTTTGCAATATAGTGTGTATGCAAGTGCGAGGTCAAATCTACAAGGAATTGTGTTGCGAAAATTAATCTTTATTTAAACTAACCCTATTTTAACCTAGTTCCAAATTTAAGGCTTTTTAATAAAAGATAACATAAACTAAATAAATCAAAATATAGGGTTCTAAGGTTCAAGAACCAACACCTACCAAATCATAGCAACATATTCTTATGTTCATCAACAAACATTTGAAGTTCGCACCATACAAATTTTAGGTTTATTCTACTTTGCTTCAAAAATTGATTAAATCATTCAATGAATCCATTCTTGCACAAATCACAAAAGATATCTAGTTTTGACTAAATCATCAAATGTATCCGTAGAATAAAACACATCGAATATCCAACATTTTGATAAATAAAAACTCAAGCAATCAATTAAATGAAACTATCTCAAATCATTACATGTATTCGAAAATCACAATAGATATCCAAGATTAATCTCAATAATTGAAGTAGAACAATGAGAAATCAAAAACCTATAAACTCAAATGGTGTAAACAAGCATGAAAACATAGTTTCTCTTCAATGGTGAGGCTTCATCCTTAACTCTAGTTGATATTTTACCCTCTCATGGCAAAAGAAAGCATAAAGAAACTACAAGAATCCATTAAAAATCAAAGAAACTTGCAAAATATGGAAGTTCTAGGTGAAAATCACTCAAGAAACCCTAAAAACTAGTGAGAACAGTGCCTAGGACTCTCTCCTAGCATCCTCTGCGAAAGAAATGAGAAATAAGGGTATTTATAGAGCTGGCTAGGGTTTATGCACATCAAGGTTAGCAAAAGTGTACTTGATCGCACTTATGGTGTGCTCGAGCGCACTCGGGCATTCGTCAGGGCTTCTGCAGTGCAGCGCATGGGCGCTGTGTGCGAGGAATGCTCTCAAGTAGTTTTTTGCTTGATTAGAATCAAAGTTGCTCGATCGACTATTGCTGTCTGATTTTCGTCTTCTCCCCGCTTTTTTGCAATTACACATGAAAAACGCAATTTTTCTCTTAATGACCTACAAAACACCAAAACTAGTCAAAACATCAAAAAATAAAAAAACTAAAGGATTAACTTATGCAAATTAAGGGGGGTTCAAATGTGCAATATTTTGCACTCATCAATTATTAAATCATTTTGTGAATAACATGAAATTGATATTCTTGATATGAATACTTATTATACTAGAGTTTGAGGTAGATCCCTCAAGATGGAGAATCTTCGAGAACAATGAAGCATCATTTTAGAATTGATGTACTTACTGTTGCGATATACTTCTAATTGCAAGAACTTAATAATATATTTAGTGAGAATGCAGTGAAACTTCTCGTTCTTAGCACCACTTTAAGCCCTAAATATGCATAAAAATAATTTAAGATTGATGATATATGCAACTTAGTTGAGAAGTTTTATCTTTAAGATTATACTGAGCAATAAAAAATTCATTTGAGATTTTAATTGTAACATTATGAGCTTAATGTGCAAAACATATGGATTAGGAGTGTACAACCGGTTGCGGTTGCGGTTATTAGCTCATAACCGCAACCGCAACCGGGGTCCTCGGTTATTACTATTTTAATAACCGCAGCCGCAACCGGTAAGCCGGTTGCAGTTTTTACCAACCCCCGATTATCCGGTTATTTTAACCAGGTTATTAACCGGATAATCGGTTTTATTTATTTTTTAACAATAACAAATGGTATTACATTTAATTTGTATAAATTATTGGTCCTCTCGTTATTGGCCGGTGCAATTGCGTCTAGCAATTAAGTTGTAGGACTTTCACAAGCGGTGAATGGAAAGTTTTGGAGAAAGAGATGAAAGAATATGAAAAAGGAAAGACATCCTACTTGATGACTTTGAATTGGACAGCTGTTACATGATAGATTTCTTCCGCTGGTATTCTCTTTTCCAATGTCATTGGTACATTGGCTTTGCCTCTTGTTTCCATTCTTGCGGTAGTATTTTTCCATGACAAGTTAGATGGGGCGAAGGTGATCGCCCTGCTAGCAATCTAGGGCTTTCTTTTATACATCTATCAATATTATCTCGATGACTCTAAATCCAAGGTAAACAAAACGAGTGCTGATGAGGCTTCGAGCTCTATTATAGAGATTTGTTGAAGGTAAAGGATATTCAAAAATTCCTTCTTTGCTGATGACAGGTGTTTTTTTTCCCAAACTTAATGCATGTATACACTAATTATAATTTTATATAATAATAAAAACCAGTTGCGGTTACCCAGTTATTAACCGGTTTTCTAGAATGTAATAACTGGTAACCGCAACCGGGTACCGGTTACCCTGTTATCCAGTTGCGGTTATTTCTGGTTTCCCAATTTTTTGATTTTTCCTGTTGCGGTTATTGACGGTTATTAGTGGTTACCGGTTATTTCCAGTTAATAACCGTCCCGCTTGTACACCCTTAATATGGATTTTCAAAATATGTCTACATTATCTGAGTTATGCAAATGATTAGCAAAATTTCAAAAAATTCAAAGGACTATCATTTGATTGACAGGTTGATTTGTCTAATGTTGACTCTCCATGTTTCTATTGTCACTAGAGAACGAACTTTCTCTATCATGAAACTTGTAAAATCTAGATTACGTACGTACTAGAATAGAAATTGAGTTTTTGGTAGATAAGTTGATAGTTTATATTGAAAAGAATTGCAAAGAATTTCACTCCATAGATGATAATGGATGAATTTCATTCAATAAAATACTATCGTCGAGTATAATTTGAAAGATATGCACTACAAAAAATTCAAGATTTTTGGACGATTTGAAACCATCCAGAAATGGCAAAAACCTGTCTGGAACAAAGTCCAAACGGTTTATTCTGGACAGTTTTAAACCGTCCAGAAATATGGGTCGGGAATTCGGGTTATGGACGGTTTGGGCCAAACTGTCAGGAATTCCAGACGGTTTGGGAAAACCATTCAGAATTAGTTCTAGACGGTTTGAGACCAAACCGTCCAGAATTAATAATTTTTTTTTCCTGCCTCGATTTATTTATTTATTTTATATATTAATATCATTAATTAAGATATATTTTTAATTATTTATTTATTTTCCAGAATTTTGTTTTTGTTTTTTTGTTTTTTCTGTTTCGTTTCATTTTCATCAACGGTGCCGCCAGGTCGAAGACGGAGAGGATGGAAATAGCATTCCCACACTAAGCCTAGCTTCTGCACAAATCCTTCACAAACCCAAAAATTTTCACAAATCAAACCCAAAATTTTTCACAAATCCTTCATAACCCCTTCTTTTAGCCATGAATCATCACAATCCAAACCCAAAACAATTTCACTTACCCAAAGAAAAAAAAAAAAGAGGATCCGACCAGATCTCTCTCTGTATTCTGGCCAGAGATCCGGCCGAGCGTGAGTTTCGGTCGAATCTGTCAAACCCATGCATGTACACCAGTGTAGGTTTGACAATTTCGGTTGGATCTGTCAAACCGACACACGTACACCGGCGTAGGTTTGACATATCCGGCCGAAAACCCACTCTCTCCAGTTGTGAGATCCCGTCGTCCCGATCCCGTCTTCAATTGCCAGCCAGAGAGAGAGAGAGAGAGAAACTTCATCATTGGATTACCAAAGGTGAAGGATTTGTGGTCGAACCTTCTTAAAAAATGTCTCTAAAGGTAGATAATGGGATGACTTTTGTTTTAAAAATAAAGAAATAGGAAAAAAAAAGAGGAAAAAAAAATGTTACAAACGGTTTTATTGAAATCTTCTATAAGTTATAGGCTGTTTCAAAAAAACCGTCTCTAAATTTATTTGAAAATTAATTTTCAGACGGTTTTAACCAAACCGTCTCTAAATTTACTAACGGTTTTATAAAACCGACTGTAAAACTATAATTCTAGACGGTTTTCAAAATGGTCTAGTAAAAAACCGACTAAAATCAACCCTTTTTTTGAAGTGATGCAACGTTCTTTTTTAGATTTTTTTTTTTTTGTTCATGTCTAGCAAATTAAGAGACACTTGTATTCCAAAGAAAAGTTCTATTTTAAGATGATTTTATAAATATGTAACTTTTGTATACAATTATGACTTGTGACTGACTATAGAAATAAATTTAAAACTTATCTGTTTTTATTTTATATAATAAAAAAGGTCTAAACTTCTAGATATTTCGTCAAGGCCACATATTAAATTTCTCAATAATGTGAATGTATTGGCAAAAAATAAAAATAAAAAAGTTTATTTATTTATTTTTATATAAGTAAAAAGTTTTTTTATTTTTATTGGGGAGTATTTAGGAAAGTTTTAGATATTTCGTACGTCAACATCAAGGCCACGTATTAATCGATCAATAATATGAATGTATTGATTTTCTTCTTCTTCTTCATATTTTTCTTTTTAATATATATATATATATATAGAGAGAGAGAGAGAGAGAGAGAGAGAGAGAGAGAGAGAGAGAGAGAGAGAGAGAGAGAGAGAGAGGAAGAAGGGAGGATGATGTAAGCGCAATGCACGTATTGGTAGATGAATCGATGATATGAAATAGCACTAATTAATGATTCAAAAAGAAAAGAAATAGCACTAATTAATTGTATGCTATCCACACAACTCACTCGGATATCCTATTCGTGGAATCGTGGCAACCGGCAAGCCTTGTAATACGTGAGTTGGCTGCTTAAACACCTACGTCCAATATTAAACACACCTTTAATAAACAGAAATTAACAAAATCCCACCAAACTTGTGTGCATCAGCAAGTCAACTAAGACACGTGGGCAGCTAACTTAATCGGGTAGCTTAGCTTATCCGATCCGCGAGAAAGTCCTAGATTTCCAACATGTAATTAACTAATAATTAATTGGGCATTATGCGTAAGCTCTCCCTAATTTAAGTATATGTATATATTTCATGAGAAATAATTCCTACACTCATTTTTCACAACAGCCCCACAACAAGCTGACGTGGCTGGTAATATTTTATTATTTTTTTTGTTTTATTTTTGTGTAAAAAAGTAATAAAATATTACCAGCCACGTCAGCTTGTTGTAAGAAATGAGTGTAGGGATCATTTCTCATATTTCATAGTAGAATTTAGGACGTACGGGGTTAAGTACGTTTGAAATTGCGATTTTGTGAAGAAAAAGTACGATTTTAAATCAAATCGCAGAAAATGAACCGTTTGAAAACTGCGTTTTAAAAAAATTAGGATTTGAAAACGCAGAAAAATGTTTATTCAAATCCCAGGCAATGATGTGTTTTTTTGAAAATGCAGTATTTTAAAAGGTTAATTTGCGATTTTAAAGGCAAAATTGCGATTTTGCCAAATACTTAACTGCGTTTTTAAAAATCAATTTTTTAAATCGCACATTTTAAAATCGCTATTTTTAAAATCGCACTTTTTGAAATCGCAAACCCAAACGAACCCTAAGTGTGATTTTAAACCAAATTGCAAAACATATATTGTTTGGGAACTGCGTTTTCAAAAATTGCGATTTGAAAATACAGAAAATTTGTTTTTTTAAATCGCATATAAGATAATACTTTTTTGAAAATGCAAAATTTTAAAGGTTAATTTGTGATTTTAAAGGCTAAACTGTGATTTTGCCAAATGTTTAAATGCGTTTTTAAAAATTAATTTTTTCAAATCGTATATTTTAAAATTATTATTTTAAATCGTATTTTTTTTTGAAATCGAAAATCCATTAAACAAATTAAAATGCGCGCCTAAAAGTTTTTTCTTTGAATTATAGAGTTAACAACTTTTCAACCTGAGTCTGAGTGAGCGAATTGAATACGAACGATTGTTTTTTTTCTCTGCTGCTTAATTTAGTCAAGAACAAGGACAAGGACCCTGGAAAAAGTAGGAGTTAATTAATATTAATTAAATTTCCATAATTGGCTCCAGAAGTTGAGACATCACTGCAGGCTTGTCTTAATTACAAGATATATAATTTTATAATTAAAGCAAGTCTAAGAACAACGTAGGCAATGCCATAATTTTTAATTAGCTAATTATAATTTGTTCATATATAACGGGCCTTGCCACTTAGTGATAAATACATTTATAAATAATAAATTACAAAATCGAAAAAGAGGTGGGTGGATGTGAATTAATAACACCACGCGCGTATGATATTCTATAATATTTGAAGTGTCAGTGTGCATGACTCATATATATGCCACATATGATTTAATGTGGTTTAATTAAATATAAAAAATTAAAAGTGTTTAGTAATTTATTCTAAAAATAAAATTATTTATAAAATTCTAATTAAAAATTAGATTTTATTGATTGATGAGAGGAATAAAAGTCGATCGATCGGTCATGTTGATTTGGAAGGGAAAGCTTAGGATCGGAATTGTACACCTCGTTAGACATATTTTGGTTAACAAACTCTGTAATTTTTTTTTTGGATGAATCAAAAAAATTTATAAAGCTCAACCAACAGTACACGCTAGCTAGTAAGCACTAGCCCAAAAACCTCAAGAAGATGACACTATCCAGAACGACCTATACAGTCATTACTACAGGAACGCACCAAACTTATATCAACAACGTACTTTGTAAATTTCAACTAATTACAAGCTTTATACATTTATCTAGATTCTTAAAAGATCTTTTAGCGAGGATTCGAGTACGAAAAACTCTGTAGTTTTAGTTTGACTTGATATATATCGTATGATGCATGCAAATTAGAACAGATAAATAATTGCATGTTATATATATATATATATATATATATATATATATAATATAATAGCCCGTGCGTTCGTAGATATATTCTATGGATAGAGCAAATAAATATATTTCATGCATGCCACAGATCAGAAGAGAAAGGGCCATTTAATTTCTTGTCCACAAATGCACAAGATATCGTGTCCATTATTAACGTTAAAATATACAAAGCATGCATGTAACTTAACATATATATTAGACAATCATCCATCATATATATATACAGATCGAATTAATTTGATAATATATGCATATATAGGTGGTCGATCAATAGACGCTATGTTGGTGAGTCATGCTCAGAATTATGATCTGGATGTCTGTTATATATATACGTTTGAATAATTCTTCACAATTACAATTAAGCCTTAGATTTAAGCCAATTAAGTGCTTACCATAACGAGTATAGGATGTCAGCCTTCTATGGTTTTAAGTATATATTGAAACCTCAATCGAAACCCTCGTAGAATAATTAATTAGTAAGTACGTGTATATATATATATATATATATACCGTCTGAAGTACATCAAATATAATTGTTATAAGATTTCTTTGCCGGCCACCAAAGTTAAAGATATGATTAAGTGTTAATTAAATGATTAAATTTATATTATTTTAAACTTTTGGTGATCGAGTCAAGGCGTGGTGGCCGTAGTTAAGAATTTGGACCACGTTAATCTTTTATTTTTTTTCTTAACTGAAAGTGATAGTAGCTAGGTTGTTCTAACAATGTGAGTTAATCTCTTTCCTCCCTTGTAGAAGATCTATACGTACATATGGATGCCATGGAGCTGTATATAGGAATGAAAGTACGTTGCCGTTGTAAATATATAAAACAAAAATGGTTTTCTGAAAGTCAAAATTATCATTGCCACTAACGAGTTATTTTCCTCCAATATTATTAAAATTAGGGTTGTTGAGATCACAAGGAAAAAAAAATCTCAAGAGCATATCTTAATTAATTAGTTAATCGATAAAATAATATTTGACCCACCCCGGCCTTGTCGTGTATTGTGATTGAATTATTGCTTTATAAGCTTAATTAATTATCTAAGGAGAGTGTAGTACGTAATTAGTACACTCACACCTTATCTATCTGCGTTGGAACAAATCTAGGGAGTAGATGTAGATATATAGCTGATGATCAGGCCGGTTCCATAGCATAATTAGCATTCAATTATATTGCTGCTAGCTTGAATGAACAGACCTTAACGTTAACGTTAATTAGTTGCAGCCGGCAATCTCAATCGAGGGCTGCTGACTGCCGACTGGGTTCAGATCACTGTGGTCCACGTACTGGTCCATCAAGCACATGATCTTTGTCGGTAAGAATTGACCATGAACCGCGCTCGTCACAATAAATATAGAACCGTATATATATGATAAATTGATAAATATTAATAAATTAATTATACTATGAGACTGCAAATCTCATGAGCCAATTAGGCTTGTGGCCCTTGAGCCGAACCTGTAGCAGGAGCCATGGCTTCGATCAGTTCTCTTTTTTCTTTCTTTCTTTCTTTTCTTTTTTTTTTTTTTAAATTAAAAATTTAAATTAAGCTTATTCATTTATAATCATCACTATTACTAGATGTGTTTTTTAATGGATGCGTAGATCCCGTTTGTTTTTGTTCATAGAAAATGTATCTAAATGTATAGGAAGAGAACTGATCACTAGTTTGTGTTTATTGGTTTTATTCATCAGAAATACCATGGATCAAAGCTAGCCCATGGTATTGCATAATAAGAAATTTTATTTCAACTGAATAATCAGTTAATTGGACATTGTATTTCAGGTCAACAAATATATGCAATGGAGAAGAAAATCAAGCACGAGTGACTTCATCGGAGTGCCAACAGAGAAATACTTTAATTAATTTAGTGCCTAAGTCAGTATTTACTTGGGAGAAAAGAATAAGAAACTTAGAAGATTGTTGTGTGGTGATTGAATGAATAGATGGTTTCGTACCACTCAATAATTCCTTTAATTTATTTTCACATCATGTACGTGCTCTCTCTCCTCTTGAGCAATGCTTTGAGTTGGGAGTGTTTGTTTACTAACCTTGACCAATCACATCTCAAGACCTGCCTTGCCTTTCGGCGCGATACGATTCTGACGAAGTGATGATGTCGAATTAAATGTTACATACTATTGTTACAAGAAGGTAAGGCATCTCATGTATACCAAGGCGAGGAGTTGCCTAATATTCTGCTAATAATTTGGGAAGTGACTGAAGTAGCACAAAGCGGTAGGATGACACTCCTTCTTAAACTTATTGTGTATCGAGTTGTTGGGCTTTCCAGAGGCTCGATCGGGTTTGGCTTGCTTGAGTGTTACCTGCCAAATAGGCCTTATTAATTGGACAAAATTTCCTTACAAATTCTTACAAACCGGTCTTCAAAAATGACACGTGTCTTTTAAATTATTAAAAAAAATATGCTATGAGAAAAACACGTTTTTTACCTGCTAAAAAATATATATCATTTTTAGAAGTTGAATTGTAAAAAATTTGTGTTCTAACTCTATCTCGGACTTAGGGCCCACTACATGTGAGAATTACTCTTGAGTACACACCATCTACGCTTCTCTTTTTTCCATTTTTTCCCTCCCCACATTTGAATAAAGAAAGAAAAAGAAAAAAAGGGTTCTCTTTTCTTTTTATTAATTAATTTCTAACAACTATTTGAAGGGGTTGAGGCATATAGAAAAGGAATCTAACACGCGGCTTTTTTAATTTCCTAAAAGGAAGCATCGGCATCTTATTTTCCACTAGCTCTCCACATGATGAATTGAAGCAAGTGCTTGCCACTAATCATCCATTTATGGACCTTTTAAATGCAGTCAATAATCATACATTCTAGTCAATGGATTATTATTGATGATGAGTCAATGATTGAAAAGTAAAACGTGGGGCTCCGTCCTAACCATTAGCTTAGGAAAAT
The DNA here is from genome assembly GCA_028654335.1 of Alnus rubra. Taxonomy (NCBI): domain Eukaryota; kingdom Viridiplantae; phylum Streptophyta; class Magnoliopsida; order Fagales; family Betulaceae; genus Alnus; species Alnus rubra. The sequence continues at coordinate 1,076,050 of JAJPGS010000001.1, read as the reverse complement.
TGCGACACTTTCAAACCTAGCTAGCTAGATGCATTCACCCTATATAGCTCTTACAATTTGCCATGATTTAGTGGATAAATAGTACAAAAGTTTACTAAAATATTATATATATATCCGCAGTCATATTCATCATCAATTCTCCGAAAAGTTATTTTATCTCATTAATTCCGATTTTCCAAATTCTTTGCTTCACAGGATTTATCTTAAATTATAATGGCATATATATATATATGGAAATTATCAAGTTGCTGCAGAAGATCGAGAAACGGCACTTAGGAAAAGAACCACGTGTATTTTTTCTTTTTCTTTTTTGTTTGAATAAGAGATGGCAACTTGGCCTAGAAAAGCAAAAAAGCAAAAAAGAAAAATATCAGATGGGAATAGCTCTCTCTCTCTCTCTCTCTCTCTCTCTCTCTCTCTCTCTCTATATATATATATATATAAAATATGATCAGTTATTGCCTGGCCGGGTGCTAACTGTCATTAGATTAATTTCACTGCAATGTTTCAAACTTCTCCCAAACTTTTGTTGACAAGAGAAAGCATCCAATCCAATATGGTAGAAATCCTGTACAAAACAGTGATAGCTAGCTAGGGAAAACTAGTGGAACCCAGAAAGAAATGTGAGTAGGACCTTGATATGATTGGTGGACTGGTTCTTCAATAAATAGTTCATGGAAAAGAAACCTGATATTACGGCATATATAGTTCAGTTTTTTTTTTTTTTTTTTTGACTTTCGAGAGTTAGAAATACATAATTTTTTAAGCCAGAGGAGGCTAATCCATTAAAATCACAGATCAAATTAATTTGTGAAGATGAACAAACTTTTTCGAGAGTTAGAATTATATATATTTATATATATATATATTGCGGACAATATTAACTAGGTTCTTTTTCAAATTAAGCATTAATATTGCTACAAGCATACCGTGCTTTTAATTAATTTCCTTGTTATTTTTTATTAAGGAGAGCAATAAAATTCAGATAGAATTTTTTTAATTAATGTAAAAGATAAAGAATTATGACCAAACAACCATGCAAACTGTACATCACAGTATAATTAATGGTCAAACAGAAGAAACAAGAGATGGTCAGACACTTAATAGTCACATGATTAATTAATAGTTGTCTCAAGGAAATGAGTGGTTGGGGGAATTCGGAAAAGTATGGTCACTATGATGAAGATGAAAGCCACTAATACTACCATTACGTACTCCTTGATCTCTTCGCTAGCTCTAGAATCATCGATCCTTCCTAGCTAGCAGTACTCTTAAGACTCACCTACAATATTTCTGTCCAAATGAATTCCATCTGAAAGGCAATATTCATGCTAATAAGAGATCGATGGCTGCTTTACTCCTTGCAATCGATCTTTCGTTTTCTATGCATTAATATCTCCGTTTGAACATGACCAATACACAGTGAAAATCTATGACAAGAGCCTTTGCATACCGATCCAATGCATGGGGTGAATTAGTCCCATGATTGAAATGGGAACCTAATGTCCACGTAGGTGGCCTCTCGCTAGAACGTACCATATATAGACCAGCATACTTTTTTCTTTGGCATTTGTAAATGGACAGAAAAATAGACGTACTTGTTATTTACGATGAAGAAAAGGTTCAAGAAAATGAAAGCTCCCCCTCGATCATTTGTTGAAAAGTATATAGATTGTTGATGCAATTATTTGTTGCATATCTTTATCAGGAGAAAAGATAGGATTAAATAATGCACATTAGGCCAAAACCCTTGGGTTGACTACAATTTTGTTTGAGGACTGAAATTTTGGGTTTGGTAATGGACCCAAAAAAAATTGGGGTTTGTTAGTAACTATGGATTAATTAGGGCATGATAATTAGTTACATAAATGCAGCTGATTGGTGAGCTGCTAATTGGATTTCCTCTGGCTGGTACCCCTGTTTTGATTTATTATTATACTTTGTAAATAGCTAATTTTATATATTTGGCTCAAAATAATTAAGCTTGACCCCTGCCCAGAAAAAAGGCTTGGACATCGACCCTATTATAACAAAAATCGTTTTATACACTACAAAAGAAAAAAAAAAAACAAAAATTTAATGACGTTTGAAAATTAAGCGACACTAAAAATTTAGTGTCGTTCACTATTCAAACGACATTAAATTTCAATTAGTCATTTACCCCTATAAACGACACTAAAATTTTAGTGTCATTTACGATTCAAGTGACACTAATTTTAAATTTAGCGTCGTTTAAACAGTAAACATTACTAAAAATTTAGTGTTGTTTGAACAGTACTATACGACCCTAAAACGCTAACAATTGAGTTTTAGGGTTTTGAGTACTCAAAATCGAGTTTTTGCCACATCAAGATCACTCCCAGACTTTAAAGGATCAATCCTTAGGGTTTCTAGGACCCTGGGATTGATCTTCTCCTTTATTTATTTTTTATTTTTTAATTCTCATATAATGTTGAGAATAAACGCGAGTATAAAAAGATTGGGCCTTACATTTAAAAAAAATGTTACAAGTGTGTGTAAGTAATTAATATAGCATAGTTATGCTCAAATTCTTAAGCTTAAGATTTTGAATTTAGTAGTGTTTCAACGTACGAGCTATATTATAGTCTTACTAAAAGACTCTTGGAAGTGTCAATTTCCCTAAAATGTAGTATTAGAGTTGATAGTTGTATGCAATATGGTGGAATGACTTATTACAGATAATGGTCCTTTGAGTATAAAAAAGTTGCAGGGTCCTGGAGTTATAGGGGCAAAGGTTCATGATGGCACGAGCACAAACAAGAGTTCATAGAATAGTGACAAAAAGTGCAAGGTAGGATCGAATACGGATGATCGAACTAAGGTCCCTAGAGTAAGGGGCAAGGGTTAAAAGTTCATGTCAGTAAAGGTAAAGGTGCATGGCTCAAACAAACCCACATAGCACACAAGTGATCTTGGAGATCATCCATAAAGTTGATCGAATTAAAAAAAAGCTTCTATTTGAAGGGAGTGTAGCAATGTTGTGATGGACTTACACGTGAGGTTGAGATTATCAAATATATATACGTGTGTGAAAAAATTTGAGTCTCACGTTACAAGAATGTCACAAGTGCAAACGATTATTAATATAGTATAGTTGAGCCGAAACTCATATATTTAAACTTTTGAATAAAGTAATATTGTATGCATATGCTGTATTTTTTTTATTTCACTAAAAAAAAAAAACTCCCAAAAATGTTAGTCTCTCTCAAATCATATATCACTACTTACATACTCAACGGTTTGTATTGTCAGGAAACAAGTCAATTCGCTACCAAACGACCAAAACAAATAATTAATCGTTAGAAAAAAAAAATAGAGAAGAAGAGGACAAGCAATCCGACTCTACATATGGACATACATGATCGGCTTGGGGACTTGGAGTCATGCATGAGTAGTATGGACACAAGAGGTCCCTGTTACACGGTCTACGAAAGCGTCACTCGGGGTATTTATGTGGCGAAATAATATTGGTGACAGCTATTCCAAAAGTAAAATAAGCTGGACAGTGGCTCGCAGCGATTTGTAGCATTTGATCTTGATGATGACAGCGAATCAACATTTTTCAAACAATTTGTATATGTCATATTCACTATTCAACAATCCTAGACAGTCATATGATGCTGATCAGGAGTGAGGAGGGAAGGGAGACAAGACAAGGAGCTAACATATGTGGTTCTACGGGTTTCACTGGATTAATCCTACGACAACCAATAGCTTATTGCCATATTATAGACATTTGACTGCCAGTTTAGGATGATTAAGAAGCGATTTGACTACCACATTTACGTTACATTGATTATGAGGGTTGAAATTGTTCTCCATTTACAGTCCAAGAGAGAGAGAGTGTGTGATAAATTGACTGTGCTTGTGATTTTTTTCTACATTAGAAGACACGTCTCTTGAAGTGTAGCAGGGGCGGTACCGAATCCCATTGACTTAACCATTTTTGTTTGCTTGCATGCCTTCCTTCTCTAGTATTTGTTTATATATATATATATATATATATACGCACAGCAATACTTGGTTTTCAATGAAAGCTGATCCTCTCTCTGTCTCTCTCTCTCTTTCTCTTTCAATTCTCTCGGTCTCTCTGTCTCACACAAACACACTCGATCTTCTGTCAAAGTATTGATCACAACTTTTTGTGAAGATACAATGGGAAAATCTCCTTCTAGTGACAAAGATGGATTAAAGAAAGGTCCATGGACTTCAGAGGAAGATCAGAAACTGATTGACTATATTCAAAAGCATGGACATGGTAGATGGCGAATCCTTCCTAAGAATGCAGGTGTATATACTATCCCCACTTTTTAAATTTACACGTATATTTCTGCTTGGAACTTATTTTCTGTTGCTTTCACGGCTGATTTATATATAGATTGTGATGAAAATAAAGGTTTTTCCTTTCTATTTAATTTATCAGGTTTGAAAAGGTGTGGAAAGAGTTGCCGGCTTCGATGGACAAACTATTTGAGACCTGACATCAAGAGAGGGAGGTTTTCGTATGAAGAAGAAGAGACCATAATACAATTACACGGTGTTTTGGGAAATAAGTGAGTCCCTTATAAATTCATTTGTTTTTCCTTACTTATTTTGCTTATCCTTCACTTATTATAAGCAATAAAAGAACAAGAAAGATGCTACCTAGCTATGCAAAATATGTGCTGATAATATATAAATGGAGTACCTACTTCATGGACTTCTTTAGATTTGTGCAAGTCAATGATGTTACAGGAACGCACCCATTGGTGAATATTTAAAGAACAATTCCCCACAATATATAAATATATATATATAATTTTTTTTTTCTTTTTATCCAATGGTGTCTAGCTAACTTTTTCTTTTCACTCTATCTCAGGTGGTCCACTATTGCTGCTCACTTGCCAGGAAGAACAGATAATGAGATCAAGAACTATTGGAACACCCACATCCGAAAGAGGCTATTGAGGATGGGAATTGATCCAGTGACTCACACCCCACGCCTTGATCTTCTCGAACTCTACTCGATTCTGAACTCATCTCTCCACAACTCATCTCAACTTAATCTCCCCAGTTTGCTAGGAATCGGACCTATTGCCAATCCAAATCTCCTAAGTCTAGCCACAGCTCTCTTGTCATCGCAGTGCAAAAGCCCAAACACAACTTCTCAATATTTTCAGCAAAACCAACTTGACAACATCCTAATTGACCCAAACCAGTTCCAGTCCACCCAACCAATTCAGCCAAACACAAGTTATTTCCCACAAGAAATTCAACCTTGTGCAGCATTAAACTCTCTAAGCACTGCCTTTCAAAGTGAAACCCAGCTGACAGAAGCCAAAATGGAGCAGCTCTCTCCAGATCTTACCAATTTTAGCTGCCAAACTTCTGTACCAAATTTATGGCAAAATAACGGACACAATCCTGCAGGTTTAGCTATGAGAGATATTCCTTTGCCAAAATTCGACCCCACTATTATTGATCACCTTCAATTTGAAAACCAAATTTTGAAGCCAAACAACAATGAGCGCGTACCAAATTTCAGTTTTGGCTCTCTTATATCGACAACTTCATCAACTCCCACTCCCCTAAATTCGTCTTCTACTATCACCTATGCAAACTGTAGCATTGAAGATGAGAGGGATAGTTACTGCAGCAATATTTTGATGTATGATATGCCACATAGCTTGAGTGCCCGTGGATTGCACATGTAAGAAGACAACAGGCGTACGTATGCAGCAAGAAGCTGATATTTTCATATAGATTTAAGCTTTGTCTAGTGTTTAACGTTGAGATTTAGCTTGAGATTTTAATTGTATAATCTGCATGACTTCTACGTAGGATATTAATTATAATCATGCATTGATCTTTCTCCACCATTATAGTTTGCTTAATTAAAATCAATTTTATTTTATAGTCTTTTGTATGGATATTCTACGGTTGGTGTTGCACGGCCTCGTCCTTCCAAACTCCATGAGCATGCATACAAATTAATCAAGCATCCAGCAAATATTGCGTTTGCGTAGTGTGAACAAGGGACATATATTACGTACCTAGCTTTTCTGCCTGCACCTAGGTTGGAATGTTTAGGTTGCTTTTCATAGTTAATTACTTCATGCGAGTAAAATGAAACTTTCATAAATAAAATTTAAATTTACGTCTTCCTATATATCAGTTTAAGTTTAATTTTTTAAAAAAGTACCGGTGATTTAATATAATATCAGAGCCAAAGGTCATGAGCCAGTCATCCTAGTTGTGTGTGGGGGGGGGGTCTTTGAGCCTCTGACCATCTGCTGGTGTTTAACTGCTTAATGCCTGGTGTAGCGTCGGACATTGAGCCGGGGATTAGTCATTGGGTCCTGGTAGGCAGTAAATGCGCTCGAAAGGTCCGACTACCACCTCGGTGGGCCAGTCGTTCAATGAACAAGGTACATTGCAGCTATAGGATCTGGGAAATACCTAGTATCAAAAAAAAAAAAAAAAGTCATGAGTTCGAACATTGACTCCATCATTTATCTCTCATTTAAATTAAATATTCTACGCGTTGGTCAGGTCTCATCTATTAAAATGTAGTTAGAGTTCAAAGGTGAGGAGAAGTGTTAAAGTATTGATTAAATAATTAAATTTTCTCATTCTTATTCGTTTAAATTTTTGGGGTAATTATCTTTTCCCCCCATGAACTACCGGCCTATGTCATTTTGTCCTCACAAACTACCACCTCGACCAAAAAAGAGCATCAAACTACGATCTTTACATACTTTGCCCACTTCCGTCAATCTAATTCATGCAAAGACTTAAATGCCCTAACTCAATTTCAAAAATTACCTAAATATCCTCATTTTAAACAAAAAAAAAAAAAAAAAAAAAAAAAAGAAATTGAAGGAAAAGGGGGCCGCCACCCCCTGAGGTGGTCGGATGGCCTGCGAGCCACGCCGGCCTAAGGGGTGGCCGCACGACCTCCCCAGAACCTGGGGTGGCCGCGCAGCCACCCAGAGGCCGTGGGTGGCCGCGAGCCACCCCTTAAGTCGGGGTGGGCCGCGAGCCACCCCAGAGGTGGCCGGAGCCACCTCTGGGGGTGGCTCGCAGGTCACCCCTTTTCCTTCCTTTTTTTTTTTTTAATATATTAATTTTAATATTTTTTATTAATTACTGTAGGGGCATTTTGGTCTTTAAATCAAACTTAACGGTAAAAAATAGCATATTCCATCCAAGTTAACGGGATTCCCTGACGGAAGGGGGCAAAGCAGTAAAGATGATAGTTTGATGCTCTTTTTTTGTCGAAGTGGTAGTTCGTGTGGGCATCGTGCATTTTTTGATAGTTCATGGGGAAAAATGTAATTACCCTAAATTTTTTGAAAAAAATTGTGATTTAACAAAAACTAAAATAATTAAGAAATTGAAGAAAGCAAAAAGAAAGAAAAGCAGAAGGACTTGGGTGGGTTTGTGTGTATCTATTATTATTTAATGATCACTTCAATCGGAAGAGATGAAGTTCTATCAAATTAATTAAGCATGTAAAATCAAAATATACAGAATTTAATATTTCAAAGACTAAAAAGAATTTAATATTTAAATAGATTAAAACATAGTGATCCTAATATGTATGTCGTCACATGTTTCTTTATATTTTGATTATGTGAGGCCAATCTGTTACCTAATTAATATACAGAATTTTTCACCTTAAACATTGAAAAAGAAGCAAGAAAATTAATTGGTATAGTACTACAATATTAGGAGAAAGGTAAAGTGGACCAATTGATCGAAACTGCTAATTAAAATATTGAAAAAGAAGTGTAACGAATTAATACTGGAGTTCCGTCTACGGTTTAAACTCCTATCATAGGTTGCTCGTTCAATTCGTTCAAAGTGCGCATGATTTGCTAAAGAAAACCCGACAACAGTTGTTGGTCTCCGCAGGCTATGTAGGCGGAACTACTGGATCGAGCTAACGTACAGTAGCCTGGCACGTGTCCAGCGACACGTAAGGAGGTGATCACTCCCCTGAATGATGGTCCATGGCCTAGCTAGCAGTGACGACCTGCAGTAATGCACATGGGAAGGTTGCTGCCGTGCTGGGCTAGCTAGTATAGTTGTACATAATTAAGTGATCAGCAGTGACGACCTCTTCAATAATACCTCTTCATTTATTAAATATAAAAGAAATTTCCAAAAACTCCTGCAACAAATTTTTCTTTCCTTTACATTAACCAAGAGAAAGTTCTAGTGCTATCCAAAATTTAGGTCAGGGAATTGAGCATTTTAGCTTCTCTTATTCTTATTTATTATAAAAAATAAAATAAAAAATCTTTTGTTTTCACACTTTCTCCTAACATTAATATTGTATGGAGTATATTTGAATAAGAAAATAAAAAGTAGTTTAGTTTCTTAATTTTAAATTTTTTTTTAAAAAAAAAAAACCTTAAAAGTGCTCTATTATTCCTCGAGTTGGTAGAGCCTAGGTAGTATAATTTGACTATGTTCAGAGAATTTATCAAGTAATTAACATCGGAGAAAATTGAAAGCCTTTTTTTTTATTTTTTATTTTATTTTTAGGATCCTCTCCATTTTAAATGAAATGGATAGTATTAATTTAATGGTTAAAATTTAAAATTGGTGCATATAAAAGTGTACATGATACATAAAACATCATTTAAATTTTTAAAAGACATGGCAACATTGATTTCAAGTACAATATCGTTGGATACACCGAACTAACTTTAAATACGTACTAACCATGAAATAGATACTATCAATTTCATTTGAAAGACTAATACTAAAATGAAGATTTGTGTCCTTCTTGAGTCCTCTCAAAATTAAAGTGACTTTAAAAATCATCATTAGATGTGTGATAGATCACTATTGAATTTTGATCCAATAGTGATTTTAAAAGTCACATCATTTTTTGGAGGACTTAAGGTATGTATGGGTCCTCTCTTTATAACATTACTCCTGTTAAATCATAACTTAAATTGGTCTCAAAAGCTTAAGCAATGAAAAAGAGATGAATTTAATCATATTTTAACAGTACTCTAGGAAGAAGTAAATTTAATTAATCAATCATTTAACTTTATTTTAACTACATGATCATCGATCGGTCTTCGTAGTTGTTGAAAACTTTTATCCAACTATAATTTAACTTGACTTACCTACACAGATTGTGTTAGCATAAGGACTACTAACTACTTAAAGTGAATGAAATGTCAAACAAAACTAAGTTAATTAAAGCTAAGTTTGCATTAGAAGACCTCCGTTCTCACTCCTCCCTTCTCTGAAAAACCTGGTCATGCACCAAAACACCATAGGAGGTCCTCTCCTTTTTCTCATTTTCTCCTCTCCTTACTTCCCTTGCTATTGCCTCCGATGAAGCCCTTATCGTGCTGAAGCTTGTTGTAGCCTTTATCTTGCTAGAGCTTGCTCTAACCTTATCCATGTTTGTTTTTTTGCTTTTTTACGTACCTTCCAGCACAGTTCTCATGGGTCTCCTCCTCCACCGTGTTTTTCATTATGTTTTTAGCCAAGTTCGTTTAGGATCTATGGTCGCGGTTTTTAAACCTAATCTACGTACGCTACTCCTCCATAGAAAGCATCCAATCCAATATGGTAGAAATCCTGTACAAAACAGTGATAGCTAGGGAAAACTAGTGGAACCCAGAAAGAAGAATGTGATAGGAGTAGGACCTTGATAATGTAAAAGATAAGAATTATGACCAAACAACCATGCCAACTGTACTTAATTCACAGGATAAGTGGTCAAACAGAAGAAACAAGAGATGGTCAGACACTTAATAGTCACATGGTTAATTAATAGTTGTCTCAAGGAAATGAGTGGTACGGTTGGGGGAATTCGGAAAAGTATGGTCACTATGATGAAGATGAAAGCCACTAATACCGTTTCTCCTTGATCGATCTCTTCGCTAGCTCTAGAGTCATCGATCCTTCCTAGCAGTACTCTAAGACTCACCTACGTACATTTCTGTCCAAATGAATTCCATCTGAAAGGCAATATTCATGCTAATAAGAGATGGCTTTGCTTTACTCCTTGCAATCGATCTTTCTTTGTCTACGCATTAATATCTCCCTAGCTTTGAACATGACCAATACACAGTGAAAATCTATGCATGACAAGAGCCTTTGCATACCGATCCAATGCATGGGGTGAATTAGTTAAGGTTTCTTCACGCTAACATAGTATCCTATGATTGAAATGGGAACCTAATGTCGACACGTAGGTGGCCTCTCGCTAGAACGTACCATATAGACCAGCATACTTTTTTCTTTGGCATTTGTAAATGGACAGAAAAATTGACTCGTTATTTAGGATGAAGAAAGGTTCAAGAAATGAAAGCTCCCCTCGATCATTTGTTGAAAAGTACATAGATTGTTGATGCAATTATTTGTTGCATATCTTTATCAGGAGAAAAGATAGGATTAAATGATGCACATTAGGCCAAAACCTTGGGTTGACTACATTTTGTTTGAGGACTGAAATTTTGGGTTTGGTAATGGACCCAAAAAAATTTGGGGTTTGTTAGTAACTATGGATTAAATAGGGCATGCTAATTAGTTACATAAATGCAGCTGATTGGTGAGCTGCTAATTGGATTTCCTCTGGCTGGTACCCCTATTTTGATTTATTATTATATTATATAAATAGCTAATTTTATATATTTGACTCAAAATAATTAAGCTCGACCCCTGCCAGAAAAAAGGTTTGGCCATTGACCCTATTATAATAAAAATCGTTTTATACACTACCAAAAAAAAAAAATTAATGACATTTGAAAATTAAGCGAAACTAAAAATTTAGTGTCGTTCACTATTCAAACGATATTAAATTTCAATTAGTGTCGTTTACTTCTATAAACGACACTAAAAATTTAATGTCGTTTACGATTCAAATGACACTAATTTTAAATTTAATGTCGTCTGAACAGTAAACATCGTAAAAAATTTAGTGTTGATCGAACAATACTATACGACCCTAAAACACTAAGGGTCGAGTTTTAGAGTTTTGGGTGCTCAAAATCGAGTTTTTGTGCATCAAGATCACTCCCAGACTTTAGAGCATCAATCCTTAGGGGTTTTGGGACCCTGGGATCGATCTCCTCCTTTTTTTTTCTTTTTTCTTTAAAAAAAAATTACTTTTTTTGAAAAAGTCACGAAGTATAGTTAATACACTTTGTTTTAAAACCCATGTGTGTGTTTAAAAAAGATTTTTTATTTTGGATGTTACAGCTCTTTTTATTTTTTATTTTTTTTTATCTATCTTCTTTTGATCTTGCATTTTAAGGAAGACAACTTATGACAGGAAGACATATCACAATTTTTACAACTCCAATTGTGAATTCAAAATCGAAGCTTTTAAGAAAAAAGAAAAAAAAAAAGAAAGAAAGAAAGAAAGAAAAAGAACAACACGTACAATTCTCACGGTTTATTGATGGATAATTGGATATGACATTCTTATATATATATGTTGAGAATAAACGCGAGTATAAATAGATTGGGCCTCACATTTAAAAAATAAAAGTTACAAGTGTGTGTAAGTAATTAATATAGCATAGTTAGACTCAAATTCATAAGCTTAAGATTTTGAATTTAGTAGTGTCTCAACGTACGAGCTATATTATAGTCTTATTTAAAGATTTTTCTAAGTGTTAATTTCCCTAAAATGTGGTATTAGAGTTGATCGTAGTATGCATTAGTGGAATGACGTAGGTATACGTACAGACAATGGTCCATGGAGTATACAAAAGTTATAGGGTCCTGGAGTTATAAGGGCAAAGGTTCATGATGGCACGAGCAGAAACAAGAGTTCCTATATTAGTGACAAAAGTGCAAGCTAGGTACGATCGAATACGGATGATCGAACTAAGGTCCTAGAGTAAGGGGCAAGGGTTAAAAGTTCATGTCAGTAAGGGCAAAGGTGCATGGCGCAAACAAATCTACATAGCACACAAGTAATCTTGGAGATCATCCATAAAGTTGAATTAAAAGAAACTTCTATTTGAAGGGAGTATAGTAATGTTGTGATGAACTTACACGTGAGATTGAGATTATCAAGTATACATGCATGCAAAAGATTTGAGTCTCACGTTAAAAGAATGTCACAAGTGCAAATGATTATTAATGTAGCATAGTTGAAACTCATATATTTAACTTATGAATAAAATAATGTATGAACATGCTATATTTTTTATTTCCCTAAAAAAAAAAAACTCCGAAAAATGTTTTTAATCTCTCTCATATCATATATCACTACTTAGAGCACTCACATTGGATCATGTAAAAGCCCCTCTAAATCTATAATAGATAACAAACTCACAAAAACATCCCTCCATTGGATTACCTATCCTAAATCTAAAATAGAGTTTTGGTAGATTTGTGAATAGTGCAACTCTACATGTGGAGTTGCACTATTTACCAATCTATCCATTATTTTATTGTTTTCTACATACAAAAAGTGAAAAAGTAAATGACAAAAGTAGAAAAGAGATAAAAAGAATAAAATAAGAGTAAAAAAGAGTATAGAGTTAAGAATAGATAATCGGATGAAGTGTGCCTTTTAAAATCCATTAGCTAAACTAGATAAAGTGAGTTTTGATTAGCTATTTTAGATTGAAATATACACGATCTAATGTGAGTGCTCTTACGGACTCAACGGTTTGTATTGTCAGGAAACAAGTCAATTCGCTACCAAACCACAAAAACAAATAATTAAACGTAGGAAAAAAAAAACAAACAGAAGAGAAGAAGCGGACAAGCAATCCGACTCTACATATGAACATACATGATCGGCTTGGGGACTTGGAGTCATGCATGAGTAGTATGGACACAAGAGGTCCCTGTTACACGGTCTAAGAAAGCGTCACTCGGGGTATTTATGTGGCGAAATAATATTGGTGACAGCTATTCCAAAGTAAAATAAGGACAGTGGCTCGCAGCGATTTGTAGCATTTGATATTTGATGATGACAGCGAATCAACATTTTTCAAACTATTTGTATATGTCATATTCCACTGTTCAACAATCCTAGGCAGTCCTATGATGCTGATCAGGAGTGAGGAGGGAAGGGAGAGAAGACAAGGAGCTAACATATATGTGGTTCTACGGGTTTTACTGGATTAATCCTACGACAACCAATAGCTTATTGCCGCATTATAGACATTTGACTGCCAGTTTAGGATGATTAAGAAGCGATTTGAATACCACATTTACGTTGCATTGATTATGAGGGTTGAAATTGTTCTCCATTTACTGTCCGAGAGAGAGAGAGAGTGTGTGTGACAAATTGACTGTGCTTGTGATTTTTTTCTACATTAGAAGACACGTCTCTTGAAGTGTAGCAGCTGGGGCGGTACCGAATCCCATCGACTTAACCATTTCTCTTAGCTTGCCTTCCTTCTCTTACTATTTGTTTTTTTTTTTTTATATATATATATATATCTTTACTTTAGAGTAATATATAAAGCTGTAAAGGCCTCTCAATAGTGACTTTTGTTTGATGGTGCGGTTTTACGATTCTGCCCTTGTTCTTTCTTCATTAGACTTAAATCAGCTGGCAGGGTTATTTATGTCTTTTGATATGTAGATTTACGGTTATACCCTTCTTCCATCATCATTAGAATAAAATCAGACAGGGTTATTTTGTCTTTTGACAATTCTTTAAATTGTTACATTACTATGTTGCCCTTGTTTTTTTTTTTTTTTTTTTTAACAAGATAACACTGATTTTTCATTCATCAAGAATAGAAAGTGATCCACAATACAAAGAGGATCTAGGGAGCAACTGCTTCCCTAAAAACAATGGTGGAGATAAATATCCTCCCACTATAACACATTAAAATTATTACAAAGAGCTTCTTTAGCAAGGCAATGGGCCGCTGAATTTGTCTCCTGGGGAGTGTGAATGAATTGACTGGACCGTAACCCAAGTTTTTCCTTATTGGTGCTCTTTGTAAAATAGCCAACATTCGAAAGGTATGGAGGATTCGAATTAATCTCCAAAACAACCTGTAGCGAGTCCCCTTAAAAAATGACGTCCATAAAACCGACTTCCTTACTAAATATAACAGCTCCATGAGTTGCCATAGACTCTGCAATCTTTGCTTGCACCTTAAATTTTTGGACAAGGCTCCGAGCACCCATGAGAATACCCATATGTTCCCGAGCAACAATCCCCACTCCAACATAACCCTGTTGTGTGTCTAAAACAGCATCATAATTCATCTTCACAATACCTTGAGGAGGAGGACACCAGGCTGCAATATGAGGAATTTGTTCCATACTCGGTTGCCTTGTGATTTCCATCTGCTTGCCGTAAGGAGGTGATCACTCCCCTGAATGATGGTCCATGGCCTAGCAGTACTGACGACCTGCAGTAATGCACATGGGAAGGTTGCTGCCGTGCTGGGCTAGCTAGTATAGTTGTACATAATTAAGTGATCAGCAGTGACGACCTCTTCAATAATACCTCTTCATTTCTTAAATATAGAAGAAATTTCCAAAAACTCCTGCAACAAATTTTTCTTCCTTTACATAAACCAAGAGAAAGTTCTAGTGCTATCCAAAATTTAGGTCAGGGAAGCATTTTAGCTTCTCTTATTCTTATTTTATTATAAAAAATAAAAAAAATAATCTTTTGTTTTCACACTTTCTCCTAACGTTAATATTGTACGGAGTATATTTGAATAAAGAAATAAAAAGTAGTTTAATTTTCTAATTTAAAAAATAAAAATAATAAAAAACTTAAAGTGCTCTAATCCTCGAGTTGGTAGAGCCTAGGCAGTATAATTTGACTATGTTCGGAGAATTTATCAAGTAATTAACATTGGAGAAAATTGAAAGCGTGGTTTTTTTTAGGATCCTCTCAATTTTAAATGAAATAGATAGTATTAATTTAATGGTTAAAATTTAAAATTGGTGCATATAAAAGTATACATGATACATAAAACATCATTTAAATTTTTAAAAGACATGGCAACATTTATTTCATGTACAGTATCATTGGATACACCGAACTAACTTTAAATACTAACCATGAAATGGATACTATCAATCTCATTTGAAAGAATAATACTAAAATGAAGACTCGTGTCCTTCTTGAGTCCTCTCAAAATTAAAGTGACTTTAAAAATCATCATTAGATTTGTGATAGATCACTATTGAATTTTGATCCAATAGTGATTTTAAAAGTCAAATCATTTTTTGGAAGACTTAAGGTATGTATGGGTCCTCCTTTTATAACATTACTCCTGTTAAATCATAACTTGTCTCAAAAGGTTAAGCAATGAAGAAGAAATGACTTTAATCATTTAATCAATATTTTAAGAGTATTCTAGGAAGAAATAAATTTAATCAATCAATACTTTAACATTCTTCCTCACGTGTGGACTCAATAAATGGAAGTTAATGATGGAATCAATATTCGAACTCATGACTTTTAGCTCTGATACCATGTTAAATAACTACTTGTTCCAAAAACTTAAGTTAATAGGAAGAGATAAATTTAATCATTTAATCAATATTTTGGACATAAGATTTTCTTTTTTTCTTTTTTCCAATCTATTGAAAATTTGACTTCATGAATCTTAGCAGAATCTGGTCCACCCGTCTGGCGACAGTGGCAGGATATGCCGGACTCCGGCGTCGGCTGGATTCTAACGACCGACAATTGCTGAATTCCGACAATCGGATGTCAAACGTGTGTGCAAAGACGAAGAGTTTAATTTTAAAACCTTAAACCGTTTTCCAAAAATTAATGAAGCTTTTACTGTCAAACTAAAAATGATTTCTGTTGACCATTATTTTTGTCCCTACCAAACACCATAAAATGTTGAAATCTTTTTTCAAAAATCATTTTACGCCGAAACAAACGGGGCATTAATCAAAGATAATTAAGCTTCTCTTATCTATAAAAAGTCTCTATCCTTGTTGAGTTATTTACAATTGATAAAAGAATTTGTTGTAATCCTCAAAAATTAATCTCCCTATTCCATAGGTCAAATTCTGAATCTTTTTCATTAGTAATTAATAGAAGAAATACCATTGAACTACAAGATCATCGGTCTTCGTAGTTGTTGAAATTTTTTATCCAACTATCATTTAATTTGACTTACCTACATAGATTGTGTAAGCATGAGGACTACTGACTACTTAATTTTGTGTTAGCAGATAGGGGAAGCAATAACAAACGACCAAGGAATGATCGAGAACTTAAATCCCACTGAAAAATAAAAATAAAAATAAAAATTGACATTTCACCACGTGGTTACAGTAACTGGTAATTTACCACGTCGCAAAATGTACAACGTGACTAATTTGCCACGTGAATTATTGCTACGTTGCCAATTAGAGTTGTGACAAATAAACCAGATGGTTAATTTTTTAAAAAAAAATAATAATAATAATAACAATCAATTTTTTGAGGATTTGAAAATTTAGCCACGTGTTTTATTTGTCACGTTGC
This sequence comes from Alnus rubra, assembly GCA_028654335.1. NCBI lineage: Eukaryota > Viridiplantae > Streptophyta > Magnoliopsida > Fagales > Betulaceae > Alnus > Alnus rubra. The sequence goes on along the minus strand of JAJPGS010000001.1, from coordinate 1,059,585 downwards.
CAATTAGTGACGTAGCAAATAAACCACGTGGCTAATTATATATATATATTCCAATTTTTTGTGGATTTGAAAATTTAGCCACGTGTTTTATTTGCCACGTCGCCAATTAGTGATGTGGCAAATAAACCACGTGGTTAATTTTTGAAATCTTTTTCTTATTTTTTGAGAATTTAAAATTTTAGCCACATATTTTATGCGCCATGTCGCTAATTAATGACATGGCAAATAAACCATTCGGCCAATTTAAAATGATTTTTTTTTCCAAGTTCTAATTTCCCTCAAAAAAAAGTTGCGCTTTTCTTTTCACTTATTTCCCTTAACACATAAGAGCATTTGTAGTGAACTCGTCAAAATTTGCTGAAATTTTGACGAAAAATATCACTTTTGTTATTTTAGCTACCTAGTTTTCAAAAGCTCAAAATACCAAACTCTCTAAATATTCTCTACTTTAAAATAAATATTATTTTTTATTAACTTTTCAACCAACCAACGTTTCACTGTTCTAGAATCCTCTCTTCTCCACCGAACCCTCTTCTAGAATCCTTTGTTCTCGACCAGACCCAACTTCTTCGACGGCTGGCTTCTTATGAGCCTCCTCTGCTTCTAGATCCACTAGAACCCTAAAATTCCTAGCGATGCGCCTCGGATCGCCGCAACGAGAAAACCTGGCCCCGCCGCTGTGCCTTTCTCCGGACCCAACCCGTTCTCCGGCCGGCTTCTCCTCTGTCGACCTTGGCTTCCTGGACGACCGGCTTTTTTCTCCTCTACTTCTAGATCCTCTGGCGACGAACATAAAAGGGGAACAAGAAAGAGGATAGGAAAGAGATGAAGGAAGTTGGAACCCGCAAAAATGGAATAAAAACAGAAAAATAATAAGAGACGAGGCTCTCTTAGCTCGGCTGAAGAGACGATGGTGTCTGACACTCAACTGATTTACTGTAGCAGTAGAGAGTTTGTTGCAGAGATTTTTTGAGGTTTCTCTTCTGATTTTGATGATTTCGTCTCTTTGACGACTTCACAAATGCTCTAATAATATTATTGCTTTTCTTTTCTCTTATTTCCTCTTCTTGTCTTTCCTCTTTCTCCAGCTTCTCGATCCTTCTTCCCCCTTCTCCTCTCAACAAAACACTTAGCTGAACCCAACCGAAGAGTGAGATCGGAGAAACCCAAAAAGAGAGAGAATCGGCGAACCCGTGAGCTGAACCCATCAGACCCGAATCTTCATGGGTCGTCGCCGGTGAACCCAAGTGTTGCTTTTTTTGGCGGAGCAAAGGCGCGACTTCCGGTGGATCGTTGGCCGGTTGAGCTAAGAGTGATTTCCAGTGGTTTTGGCCGGAAATCCGACGATTTTTTATTGATTTTTTTGCCGACAGATCTTCGTACCTCCCCCTACCTTACCGGCCCTCGCCGGATAAAGCAGGATCCTTCATCAGATCAGGAACTACGGTGCCGGAGATATAGAGAGATATATAGGATCTGAAGAAAAAAAAAAAAAAAAAAAAAAAAAAAAGAGAACAGGAATTTATGTTCTTTTTTTCTTAAATAAAAAATAAATATATATATATATACACACACACATGTTAGCAACGTGGGTTAGTGGCACGTGGCTAAAAGTTTTTTTTTTTTTTTTTAAAAAAAAAAAATTGCATTTGACCACATGTTAGTAGCATGTGGCTAGTCGCTAAATAATCACATACATAAAATATCATGTTGCAGCGTCGCTAATTGTCATTTAGTGACAACCTAATTAACCACGAGGGACTCACGTCGCTAACGCCACATGGCGACCCGATAGTGATGTGGATGACCCTCATCCATGTGGCTAACTACATGTAGCTAAAAAATGTTTTTATTTTTTTGTAGTGTCTAGATGAAGCCTTTTTTTTAAAAAAAATAACGAAAAAAAAATAAAGAAATAAAAGAATATTAATAACATTCTAAAAGCAACCCACATATGCATCCTGATCAACTGATGTAGTTAGCAACCCACATTAAAAAATTATGATAATCAACATAAGCAAACATGCTAATTAAAAATATCAAAAAATTACAATATTCTAGAAGCTTCTCATTTTTTAGATTTAAATCAAGCAAATAGACGTTGCTATATAGCATTCTAGGTAAAACATGCTGTGTTTTTTAAAATAATGATGGTTTGCATTCCATATGCAAAATATTTCAGAACCCCTAGCTTGTATTTTTTTTTTTTAAATAAAAAATAAAAAATCAACTTTTTAGACCTCAATTTTAAATTTGTTCAATTTAAGACTCAAGTTTATGACAATTTTAAATCTAAGTAACAAAAATGACATAAATAATTGTAATTTTCTCAAAATTAATTAACTATGGTAATTAACACAGAGTGTTATGCATAGTGCCTCTACATTAATTAACTTGTAATTAACTGGAATTACTCCTTAAACACTAAGAGTGACATATAGCTGAAACCGAAAAATAATTGACTAAGTTGAAACTAAATAACTTCAATATTATCATTTAAGGAAAACTTCACAAAACTCCATGAACTTTCACTAGTTTCGAAATGATCCCCTTAAAGTTTGAAAATCTCAATTTCATCCATCAAACTTATAATTTGATGCAATTCCCCCCCTCCGTCAGAGTTTCGCATTAAATTTTAACCGCACCCTTAAAAATTATGAAAATACCCTCATGATTTATTTATTTTTCATTTAATATATATATATATACACCAATGAGGGGGGCGGAAGCAAATATAAAGAGGTCTTAGAAGAAGTAAGAAGTTGTGATAGTAGAGTGGATGGAAAAATGATGAGAGTAGGTAAACATAGTGATAAGCATACGAACTTCAAATTCAAAATTTGAATATAAAATAACAGAATATTCAAAGATCATGAAATACTTAAAGTAATATTTGAATAAAAGCTTTAAATAAAACTTACAAATTGACTTAGACCAAAGTTGCTCTGAGAGATACAAGCTTAAACATAAAACTTGAAAGAGGCATTACAAGTGTTTGTAAAGAGGTTTTACAAGTGTTTTGGGTTACAAAACTTTTTCAGAAGGGGTCTCTCTGATTTCCACTCGAATGAGCTCTGTCTTGAACTTCAGACTTCTGGTTCTTAAATAGACTTGAAAGGAAAGCTTGAGTGCTGGAATCACGAGATATCCGCGTGCATAAAGCTGCCACGCGTGCACCGAAAGTATCTGAAAGCAGATTCCTTCTGCTTTTACTTTGGGTAAAAATAACGAAAGCTAGGTGACTCAGGTGAATAGTGAAAATGTCACTATTCATAAACAGTACTTTGTCGGGTGGTTGACAAAATACTGTTCACTTTTGTCTTTTCGTGCCAACAGATGCAAACACAGAAGAACTCAGAAATCCAAACCTAAATCATAAGCATCAAGGGGGTCTTGGTAGAAATCGACTTGGTTGTGGTGAGTAGAAGATTCTGTTGTAGAGTCTTCTTCTTCTTCTTCACTGGCTTCATAAAATTGCTTTGCAAAGGCAAGAGCAAAGGCTTTAAAATCTTTCTTGGTAGGCTTTTTTCCTTTAGAGAAAGTAGACGATTCTGACTTAGGAGCTTGAGGAAGCTTAATATGAGGTTTTGGTGATTGAACCACTGGGGTTTGAGCTTGGGTAGCTGGAGCATCTTCTGACTTCAAAGGGAACTCAGTGTCTAGGCGGGATCGAATTCTGGTGAAGTCAAACTTATCCCACCACTTAAAATAGAACTGTCTTGCAATACAGTTATGATTTAGAACATATTGCCATTTCACAATCTACGAGACTTTGTAATGGCCAAAGAAGTGGAGGGTTATTGGCAACTGGGCTTCTTGGTGTGTCAACTTCTTGATAGTGGAGAAATATCTTATGGCTTCATTGACTTCTTCAGGGATGATCTCATTAACGGGACCATGAACTTGCCACTACCTGTAAAACCATAAAGGAATTGGTCCTTTAAAGTTTCTGTCAAAATTAACAAACCAGGAGTGGGAATGAGTTTCATTTTGGTACAACAAGACTTTGTACCAGGCTTCAATGTAATCATGGTAACTGTAGAGCTTCTTGTTGTTAAGACTTTTGAAGGCATAAGGGGGCATTCTCCAGTCTTTTTGGGAAATGAATCTAATGATGAAGAGAGAATGGAAAGCGATTCTTCCTGGAACTCTCTGGCATTTGATCGGGTTGATCTGTATGGACTTAGTTTCAAGGAGTACATCTCTATAAAACTCAATGGACTTATCTGAGTGGATGGCTCGGTAATGCCAGCGTGGAGGAAAGTAAGCTTTGGCAATAACTTCTGGAGATTTTAGGTGGCTAAAATCTGGCTCAACGAAAAATAGGTCATGGCTTGGGAGCTTAGCAAAATATGGAGAAGTTTTTTGAAAACTTCTAAAGGGTTTTTGTGGCTCAATGTTTTCAAAGGGGTCATAATGGCTTATTAAGGCAGACTGAAAGGACGGCCTTGGACTTATGGTACTTCCTAGAGTGGTGAAGCGGTTCGCCATTTGGACAGGTGAATTTCTTAAGACAAGGTCTCTGGAACTTAGTTGGCTTGGGGTAACAAGTTCAAAGGGCTTAGATTCTGGACTTAATTTGGACTTATTGGCTGAGGCCTTTTCTTTCTTTTTATCCGCCATTGTTTCCTTGCAAGAACTCACGAGTTAAGAAATCAGGAATAGAATTTTGATTTCTTTTGATAAATTCAATGTCAAAATCAAATATGCTTAAAATGACTTGCTATCTTGCAAAAATCTGTTTAGAAGCAATATTCTGAATATCCTTTTCTAAAACATGTTTTGCACTTTTACAATCAACACGTATCAAAAACTTTTGATTTAAAAGATCATCTTGAAACTTTGAAATACATAATACTATACATAAAATTTCTTTCTTACTAGTACTATAATTCTTTTGAGCTGAATTCCAAACTCCTTAATGGAAACGAATAATTTGTTCAGGTTGGTTGGAATGAACTTGCTGCTTGAGAATACCACTGTAACCAATGTCGGAGGCATCAGTTTCAATGATCTTAAAAGAGTCAGTAGTTGGAATGCCAAGACAGGGCAATGTCTGGACATGGAGCTTAATTTATTTGACAACGGAAGTATGAACATTAGTCCATGGAGGAGGATTCGTCTGAAGTCTATCAAATAACGGCTTGCACTTCTTTCGAAGGTTTTGATAGAAATCAACAGCATAATTGAGATCTCCAAGAAATCTTTGAAGTTGGGTTTTCTCAAGGATCTCATTAAGAAACTTATCAACAAATTGGATGACTCTGTTGATTAGACTTATCTTCGATTCATGGATATTGTATCCAAGAAATCGGATGTTGGTTTGAAACAACTTAATTTTAGTAGCAAAAACTACTAAACCATTAATCTTGCTAACTTATAGAAACGAATTCAAATGTTTCCAGTGTTCTTCAATGGACTTAGAGAATATGAGAACGTCATCTATGTAAACTATGGAGTATTTACTTAAGGGGCCAATTCTGGAACTCACTTGGGCATTCTTAAGACCAAAGGGCATTACATTTCATTCATATTGCCCAAAAGGTGTGACAAAGGTTGTTTTGTACCTATCCTTCTCATAAATTTGAATTTGCCAAAATTCACTTTTCATGTCAAACTTAGAAAAAACAACAGATCCACTTAACCTATTGATTAAGTCTCTCTTGTTTGGGATTGGATACGTGATCCATTCCAAGACTATGTTAAGGGGCTTATAATTGATGACCAATCTTGGGGCTCCTCTTTCTAGTTCAGCATTCTTCTGAACATAAAAGGCTAAGCATGACCAAGGGGACTTGCTTTTACGTATTATGCATTTACGCAATAGGTCTTCTATTTCGTTCCGGCAGAATTCCATAGTTTCTTGATTCATTTGAATTGGTCTAGCCTTAGTGGAGATTTTTCCTTCGTCAAAATCTTTGACATAAGGAAGGCTTGCTGTGTGCTTCTTCCTATGCCAGAAGGTAGTAGGGAGATCATAACAAACTTCACTTTTGATCCTATCTTCAAAGAGTTGAATTCTTTGTTGAAGGGTCTTTTGACTTAATTGTTCTTCAATTCTTTTAACCTTAATTTCTTCTTGTAAAAACTCGATTTGTTGAGTTTTTGATTTAATTAGGTTAATAGACTTAGAGATTGAATTGCTTTTGTAAGCATTCAATTGACTTAGTTCTGGCTTTGCTAAGAACTTAAACTTAACATTTTCATCCATGGAATGAGTAATCAAACCATCATGGTCTGTTGTAAAAGGGTATAACAAAGTAATGAAAGGTAAACCTAATATGACTTTATCAGTCATATTCTTAACCAGGACAAATGTTGTTTTAAAACAAACATTGTCTTGACAAACATGAGCTTTGTTTATTTCAAAAGTAATTTACATTTTGCTACCATTAGTAGAACGCAAAGTTTCTTTTGACTTACTATAATACTTCGTAGGAACCAACCCTTCTTGTATACAGTTTAGATCTGCACCTGTATTAATTAATACAACTACAGATAACTCAAAATCTTGTATCTTAATCTTAACCTTTGAATACCACTTTCTGATATGGATTCGGTTAATTATACTTAGACAATTTTCTTCAAATTGTGAGGTTGTGTCTTCAGGCTTAGGCTCAGGTTTGGCTTCGCTATCATTATGACTGCTAGCGGCTGACTTAAGTTTATGCTCAATTTTTAAGAGGTTGACATCTTGTTTTAACTCTTGATTTTCTTCCTTAAGTATTTTTATCTCAGACTTAATTTGATTAACTTCAAGTTGCAAATCATTTATCGTGATTTGTTTCTTAGGCTTATTAAATCTTTTAAGTGTGTTTAGACTTACTTCTGGGCTTTTAGACTTAGCTACTTCTCTCTTTGTGAGAAGTTTTCTTAATTTTTCCAAGTATTGTCTTTTTAACTCATGATTTTCAATTTTACTTATGAGATCAAGAAGTAACTCTTCTTGCTCTTCTTCTTTGGTCATGACACCAATTGTTTTACAACAAGTGTCTTCACAACTAAAACTTATTTCAAGACCAAACTTAGATTTATTGCTACTACAAGAGCAATATCTTTCACTTGAACTTATTTCAGACTCATATTCACTTGGTTTAGTGTCTCGTATTTCTAACATTCTTATTAAAATTTATTTTTCTTCGTTAGAAACTTTTAGCTGCTTAATAGTTTCCTTAGCTTTGCAACCTTTTGCAAAGTGACCTGGCTTTCTACACTTATAACAACCTTCTTTGTTCTTAAATCTTCTTTTCTTAGGTTTCCTCTTCTCTTTCTTATAAAACTCATTAGGTTCGAAGCTTCTTTTCTTGAATCTTATAAACTTTCCTTTATGTTTACTATATTCTTCATGCTTACGAGATTTCTTATGTTTCTTAGATGGTGCGATCGAAGGCAGACCATATTGTTCACAAAAGTTTCTCATTTCATACTTAGCATTTTTCTTATACTTATTGGCCTGGTTTGATATTTTAATATATATATTGGGTATGGGTACTCGTGGGGACCCAGTGTGACCCACAGCCGACGGGGTCACCACCAAACCATGTGGTGACCTGTGTCTGTGACCCACGCTAGTGAGGACCCGGCATGACCCATGCTGGGTAACAAGGGGACCCATCCTGGGTCACCTTGTGACCCACAGCCGGCAAGGTCACCACCAGACACTGTGGTGACCCGTATTGGGTCACAGAGTGACCCACGAAGGGTCATAAGGTAACCTAGTCGTGGGTCTCAATTTTTTGTTTTTTTTTTTAAAAAAAAAAAAGAATAATAATAATTTGAAATTAAGGGTAAATTGGAAATTTTATAAAATTTTCAGGGTCATAAAATCCATTTTACCCCTTTTGCCGTTTGATTTAACGTCAAACCCTAATGGATTGAGACGGAGGGAGGGGGGCTGGCAAGGGCCATGCCCCCCCCCCCCCCCCCCCAATTTTCTAAAAAAAAATTTCTAAAAAATTAAAAAATATAAGGTAAAAATAAAAATTTAGCTTATTTGGCCCCTACAAAAAAATAAAATAAAATTGGCCATTGGCCCCCTGGCTCCATCCCTGCTAATGGATGGGGGACATTGCAACAAATTCAAAGATTGATGGGTAAAATTGAGAGTTTTTGAACTTTGAAGGGGTAGTTTCAAGTCGAATGGAAGTTCATGAGGGTGTTGTGAAGTTTCCCCTATCATCTATCATCAATTATAAACAGAGCTTCCAAGAGAAGGTAATTCACAATAATCATTATTGTCTAAACAACACTATGTAAACATGTCTACATAAAATTTCCGCTAATTAGCATATTCAGCTTTATGAATCGCTTAAGTTTATTTCCTTGATAGCCTACTATGTAAACATGTCTACTTCAAAATACCGAGATGTTTTACAGATGAAAAAATAATTGCGTAAGTTCACGACTTAATAAATAAATTATCATGAAACTTGCCATGCAGTGAGTTTTAATTTATAAAATATAAACGATTGATTTTGATAATTGACAATGTCATAGCCTTATGGGTTTTGCAACATTGATAAGTATTGTCCCTGTTAGTATGCTAGCATCAAAATGGTTTTTGTTTGAAATTATGATTTGCGTAATTCCAAAGACAATTCGCATATTATTTAATGTAGAAACCATGCTGAATAGATATTTAAAACATTATTTATAATTACTTATAATCTATAACTTTCCTCCATATAATCTATTTGAGCCATTAATCCATTCTCGATAGGGTTTGCGTTGTCCCGTGGGACCTGTAGTACGACATTGGAACTCCGGTGAAGCACACATACCATCATTGCTAATAGTCTGGTCAGATTTAAACCCCGAGTTATTCACACCACTAACGATATTTTATATGTGACCACCAGTTGTACATGGTTGCGTTGGTCACTTATAAAATCATTGGGTCAAAAGCCAAACAACAACGTACAAAATAAACCATCGACCATAAGATTAAGCCTTTATACCCATGTGCTCGTCATCCGTACATGTCGATCCACATCATATTTTCAATTATCGTAATTCATTTTACATATATAATTATCTGTCTTAATGCAATTATAAACATCCTTTGAAAACATTAGGCTCGCAGGATGATTACCTAATAGAAACATGCATCTAAAGAATACTCAGTTTAATAAATATATCGCATGATAAAAAACCGTTCTACTGTTTTGTAAGTATTTATTTACCTAGATCTCCCATCCTCAATCATGAACATCTTAAAAGATTTACCTAGATCTCCCATCCTTAATCCGCATATGCTAAACCCTAAAATGTGTTCTTAAATAATGTGTTATTGTGTTTAAGTGTTTTAACTCTTTTTTAGGTCCTAATTGGAAACAAGAGCAAAATCATCAAAATTATGCCTAAGATACATCAAAGACAAATTGAAGATCATTTAAGGTTCAAGTCCTCCTGTCAAGAAGAGAAAAACCGGTAAAGTAAAATCGATCGATCGAAATTTCCATGCATAAGAATGTGATCGATCGATTCTGCAGTCAAACTAAAAGTGATCGATCTACATGCGATCGATCAAAAATTTCAAGGCTAAATAATCGATCGATCGACTTCGGATATTCCAGAAAAGATCTCCAAATGTCGACACATTTTTGTGTGATCCAAATTCATCCTCCAGCTATGCGGTTATAATCAGATGTTGTCACCCTTCATTTGTGCGACTGAAAGTGATTGAATGGATTAAATTTGTTGTATCAAAATTGTCTATAAATAGAGAATGAACGTAAGAGTAAGAGAGAGTTTTTAATTATTTTTCTTAGTTTTAGTTTTTTGTGCATTTCTTTGATGCACCATTTCCTTCATATTTTTCAGATAGCTTAGATTTAGTGTATTTTAGTTTTGTAACTCACTTTAATTCTGTTTTTATTCAAGTAAAGTTTGAATTTAGTTTGATGCAATTGTTCTTTATATTTTCCAGCAACTTCTTTCTTCTTCCTTTCTTGTTTGTTTTATTTTATGTTTGATACAACCTTGGAATCCGAAAATTCCAGAGAGTTTAGCTAGTTCCTTTAATGCTTTCATTTAGATTTTCCTTTCCTTAATTCTTGTTCTTTATTGTTCTCAGTTCTTAGATTAGTTCTTTTATTAAATTAAGTTGTTTTACATATTGTTAGTTTGATTTGTAATTTCTAATCCTCTTAGAAAAATGAGTTCTTCTTCTATAAGAGAATCTCATATCTCCATGAGTAGCTAAACTAGTTATAGGGTATTGATGGAACTCCTTCCAATTGCCATGGCTTGATTGTGTTATTATTGAATTTCTATACATGTGTGATGATTACATAGCCTAGAGGTTTGCAAAACTCTTGTTAATGTTCTTCAAAACAAATTCAATCTTGAGAAGAAGGATCTCTTGTTTATGAGAATCCTTTGATTCTTGATTGAACTCGACAATTCATTTTTCTTTGATTAAGGGAATGATGGTTATGTAATGGTACTTGTGACATAATTTATATGAACTTGATAAATCATGCTAGGGAACATGTATTACTCCACATCATTTTAGTTTAATTGTTGTTTAGATGTTTTTCAATTATAGTGTAATTGTATGCGAAGGTTATGTGCTAAACTAAGATGGTTATGCTTTTTCATGGATATGTATGCTTATTGAGAGGTCTTATAGTCCATACTATGGAGCATTAATCATCCATGCATAGATATTGGTTGGATGACTATTGTGTAAGTAGATGGATTATGATTGCTTTTTAACTAAAGCAATTTCATGTTGAGGTCGTCGTGTGATTGACAATCATTACGCGCTCATATTATACATGTGAAGGAAATCCGAGATAGACATAATATGCCATGTGTTTAAGGATTGAGTGAAATCAATTCCCTAAATTTTTCATTTTCTTAAATCTCTCAACTTTTAATTATTTTTAGTTCATGTTAGCTTAATGATAAAAACCAAACAAAATATCTTTTTCAAATTAAATTGGAGAACCTCTTAAGTATTTCACAACCAAACAACCATCAATCCTTGTGATTCGATACCCTCCTTAGTCTTATTCTGCAAAGTCTCATACTATTGCGAGTGGTTACAAATATTAAAATCCACGTAATTGTGAAAACCAATTAAGTTTCAAAACCAAAATTCTTTATTTTTAATCATCTGTTGGAACGCTACCAATTTTCATACTAAAAAACCATAATTTTAAATGTGAAACCCTAGTCACGCGTCTAAAAACCCTAACATGCAATTAACCTAATATTACACTTTATGTCATCATCGATCGATCGATCGATTGTTGTTTGATGACTGCCAAAAGCTAGTAATCACTAAAAACACCTACCAGAGCCTAATATCAAGCTTTAAACAATACTCCTAATGATCTCAAAACCCCTACTAATATAGACCCTACATCATGCACATACATTCTAATCAAGCATAGTTTCACACATAGCTTTAAACGTTTAAGATACTAGCTTTTATTCTTATAGTCATAATTAGTTGCAAATCAGCCATGAAAAAGTATCTTAAAGTACTGGAATGTAGATGCATTAATGCTGCTTCACATAAAAGGAAATCTATCTTTAAGGTTTTATAAATCTTCATGCAATAATCAACTTGCCTTTTATAAAAATATCAACTTTTAACTCATACAATTAAAAAAAGCAGCTAAACATGTTTAGTACCAAAATTACAGTAAAAGCATGCACAAATCCTATAAAAACTATAAACATTTCACATTTGAGTTGTTCCATAACAAAGCACGTAACAGATCAGTTAGGATTGCGTAGAAGAATGTTAGAGTTCTTTTTAATGTTTTTACAATGTTCATTTGGATGGGCATAAATATAATAAAAAAAAAGTTACATTTATGTCTTTCTAAATGACATGAATGGACACTAAAAAAATTCTAAAAAGAACTCTACCATCCCTCGATGAGTATAATAAGGGACCCAAAAAAATTATTTGAAGGAAGTAAAAGAGGGGAATTTGCAAAGGATGAAGTGTATCCCTCGTTAATTGTATGAGAACTGTATCCCTATTTTGTTATCAATTTTTTTTTTTTCAAAAATAATAAATAATAAAATAAAAAAGCAAGAAATAAAAACTAAAAAGGATAAACCCTAGTTACACGTTGGCCAAAACTAGTTAGCAGAAAAACAAGCGCTCAACCAGACGTTGGTGTTCCGCTAAGATCCGACCATTTCAGTCCTCTCACAGTCACAGCTGCCTCAATCTCTCTCACACACGAGCACGCACGCCAGTACGCCACCACAAACCACTACCATGCGCCAACTCAGCGCCAACGATCTATCGCGGCGGCGAGGGATGAGACACGTTAGACGCCGATGACGGTGTATGCACTGGCGTCGTCAAAAAAACGCCGGCCAGTGGCTGTGCTGCGCCACCTGCGTATTCCAGAGCACACCACCGATCCTGTGCACTGATCGCCATGTCAAGGTCAGTGCCTCTACAACTTTCTCTCATTTCGTTTAATTCTTTTAGAATTCGAACAATTGCGCTGTCTGGGAAAGTCGAGAAACTAGAAAAATGAAAATATTTGTTGCATTTTAAATTTTGAATTGAAAATTGCACCTTTAATAGGGCTAATAGTTTCTATTTGGAATATAATTGAAGAAAAGAAATGTGTACATGTTGCTGGATAAGGCATGTAAATGTAATGAGTTGATACCAGGAATTTGTGTCGTAGAAGAGTTTGTATAAATTATCTGATCGAAGCTGGTATATTCGCATTCTGGTAAGATATATCCTCGTATAGATGAGGAACCCACTGATGCTGTTTATCAATGAACCATTGCTGCTCTATTTTGTGCTTCTTGAACCATAGTTGTGGAGGCAGGTTTTTCATTTTCATTCCGAGATGTATTGCCATAGAAACTACACGATCCTTAGTGAAGAGAATCAAAAGTCTATGGAATTCTTATCATGAATAAACTAATTGATGCAAGGAGGCATATATGGCAAATTGATAACCTTGCTTTAATTATATTTATTCCTTTGCGAATAACGGAAGAAAAGCCTTTTCCAAACCTGTCTATTCTTCCTATAATACCAAGGTTGATGGCATCAACACTTGTTGATTCCCTAAGAATGCCAAGTGTTGATAAACAAAGAGAAATTCTCTTTCAAAATATTACTCAAAAGGATTCTGCTTCCATGCTGTAGAGAAAAGTATTGCACATCTGCAGTAGAAAAAATTGACAGTCCAGATTAAATCTAGTATATTTTAACTCAAATGACGTCGTAGAAATAACGTTTAAGGAAAAACACCACTAACGCCGTTTCAAAGGAGAAGCACCCACAGGCCACAACTTAGCTCTCTGTTCTCCCCTGTTCTACACGTGTAGACAAGAAAGATGGTGATCCACTGATGAGTCCTAAGTAGATGATGGTGTGGACTAATATAGAGACCCCACTAGTTTGCCTGTCTGCAAATTCCACCACTCGGCTATTTCTAGGCAGCTGGAACAACGGCCTCGACGTCAACAGTACAAATAGCACCATTGCTATTACACTGGCCCCCAATCTGCCATCTTTGTTTCTCTCTTTATTGTCTGTGCCCAAACCACTTGGAACCGAGCAGTCCCAAGTGAGAAATGAGAACCAAAAGACGATTTAAAATCGTTGAGTATATGAGTAGTAGTAGAAGTGTACATAAGGAGGCCAACACAACTATTATAGAAGTGTTGGAGGGATAGAATAAGACAAATAGAAATTGATGAGGACAAATTGACAGAAGGGCATTGAATTTGGATTCAACGCAATGCAAGTTTGGAAAAATACGGGATACGATGCCAGTGGTTGGCCTAATGGGCATCTTGCCTCTCCTTGGATGGCTGGGTCTTGTATAAGCGCATGAAGTTGCAGCTTCATGCTTCACTTCCCTTGTCTACAAAGCATTTCACAGCATTCCACCCCTTATTTACAGAAGCACTCAATGACTTGTTTTTTTGTTTTGATTCTTTTGAACAATGGATCATTATCCATGCCAAACGAATAAGACAGAGAGGTCGAATACTCCAGCATCATATCAGTAGTAGATTTGGTTTCAGATTCTACAGGTCTAACCACAATATCTGCAATTTGAGGTGACTTATCTGTTAAGTCCATGAATCCCTATTCCACCACAGCTCTAGTACTCATAGTCTTTTCTCATTCAATGCATTATTTGCCTTTGGAAACAGCAATGGTCTTAGAACCCATCATATAATGCATCTAAAGTTTTGCATCTCTCAATGACTTTTTATGTATTAACGTCATGCTTCATGTCCCTTCACGTTTGTTCTTAGGGTTTCTTTCCTTCCTTTGAAACAGTGTCAAAGCGGGTTTTTGTCTCCAACGTTTTTTAGGCTTTCACGACGTCATTTGGGTTTCTTGCGGTTCTAGGTGTTGTGGGTGCTGCATGCAGGTTTTGGGGTTGGTCCTTTAGAGTTTGTTTGGGTTTTTCTTTTTATAGGTTAGCTTTGGCTGTTTCTATGTATGCTTTCGGTGTACTTAAGGGCGCCATGCACTTATATATAAAGTTTTCTTACTTATCAAAAAAATAAATAAATAAATAAAATATTGGAGTGAATCTGGACTGGCAATTTTTTCTGCTGGAGATGTGCAGTACTTTTCTCTACAGCATGTAAGCCGTATCCTATTCAAAACTCCATGAACTGTTGTGTTCGGCAGCTACATATTATTATCCTAAACAAAACCCTAAGTAGAGCAAATTATGAAAAACCTAACTAAAATTTGCCAATTCTGATGCGCATTCCAAGTGGCGTTTGAACGGTGTTTTGAACATAGTCCTTCCCAAAGTCATAAATCTATTTAGTTCGAATAATGTTTGAACGGGACTTTGATTGGCATTGATCTAGAGAAGTCAAAATGTTTTGTTTGAAGCACACGTGAAACAATGTTCAAACTAGATCCATTCCAAGGAGTTTAGAGAGATTTGTTCAAAGCACATGGGAAACATTGTTCGAGCTAGGTCTATGTAGAGAGAGCTCAAGGAGCTTCATTCAAAGGGCACGTGAAAAATGAGTCCAAACGGCCTTGGATAGAGAGCTTCATTCAAAAGAAATTGGGTTTGAACAGCTTTTCAAACGAGATAGTTAGCATCTTGAACCTGTGGGAAGAGATGAGATATTCTGCAATGTGATTGGCATCACTAGGTGCTGAAATATTTTGCATCATCGTGATAAGGTTATAGATAAGATTGTATCTGGATCATTCTTCGCTCATCTTCAAACATTAAGATCTCTGAAAATCTGCATAACTTGCATAATAACAGTTCTTTAATGTTTAATTTTTTTTTTTTTTTTTAAAAGTTAATGTTCAGGTTTATGCTCGTCCTATATTATTCTCTTCTCGTTAGCTTAGTGCATTATGAATTCAAGATACATTTTGTAATGTGCAGATTTTGGACCTCTGGAAATGTGAGGAGGGTTGCACATTCCCTCCACCCAAATCGGAAGAGAGGCGGCTTAGAACTAAATGGTGATGGGGCATTTAATGTACTTGGGCCTTGTTCCTTCCTACGCCGGAAATTCTCACTATATAAATTTTCTTTTAGAGAACCTTCCCCTTTTACTTTATATAAAGCAAAAGAGAGTTTATTGCACAGTAGTGGTTCCAGAAACTTCTACGGCCTATCAGCAAGTAAGACAATTTCTCACCAGGTGCAAATTGCTTGGAAAAGGTTTTCTCAAGTATGTTCCTACAGTGGGCCAGCTTTACAACCAATATATGGGATTGCATGTGCAGTGAGCCTTGCTTTGACCCGATCAAATCTAGTTGTCCCTGGTGTTATTGCTATTATAATCGGAGAGCTTGCTTGGACACAACAAACATGGGCAGAAGCAGAATACTTGCCAACAAGGGATACATTTTATATGCATGCCCAAGATGGACATGTTTATTTGACCTTGCTTGTGTATTCAGTTCTGGAGGGTTTTATCTTGTTTCTTAGAGCTATTTATTTAGCAATTTTGTTCTCACCTTGCATTGCTATGGCTCCATTTGTGGATTCCCTTGGTGTTGAATTTAGGAAAAGATGGCTCCACATCGTTCATCTTACACTTGAAAAGGCAGGTCCAGCATTCATAAAATGGGGTCAATGGGCTGCAACAAGACCAGATCTCTTCCCCAGAGATTTGTGCACCGAACTTGCAAAACTTCATAGCAATGCACCAGCACATGGTTTTGCATTCACCAAAAACAGCATTGAAAGGGCATTTGGTAGAAATCTGCATCAAATCTTTGAAAATTTTGATGAGAAACCTGTGGCATCAGGAAGTGTTGCTCAAGTTCATCGAGCTACACTGAAATACAGATATCCTGGTCAGCCAATCAAACCTGTTGTTGTTGCTGTGAAGGTTCGACATCCGGGTGTTGGTGACACAATTAGAAGGGATTTTATGATAATTAATTTTGTGGCCAAAGTCTCTAGGTTCATCCCTTCTTTGAAATGGTTCAGATTGGATGAAAGCATACAACAATTTGGTGTCTTCATGATGTCTCAGGTTGATCTTTCAAGGGAGGCTGCTCATTTGAGTCGTTTTATCTATAATTTCCGAAGATGGAAGGATGTCTCATTCCCAAAGCCTCTATATCCCCTGGTGCACCCCTCCGTTTTAGTGGAAACTTATGAACAAGGTGAAAGTGTTCTACATTATGTTGAAGAGCTTGAAGGCCATGAACAAATTAAAAGTGCCCTTGCTCAAATTGGAACTCATGCACTCTTAAAGATGCTTTTGGTACCTTACATTCTCTTTGCAACTCTTTTTCCCTTTTCTTTCACAGTTCTTGTTATAGTAACTTGTGATTCTAAATACTGATAGTTGAGTTAGTGTTTAAAAAATTGTGTTGTATTCTTCATCTGTCCTGGAAAAGTTAAAGTTGCATAATAATCTCTCCATGAGTCACACTGGAATCTATGATGATAGGATCCAGACAATATTACTAATTTTGCAAGTGAATGATAATAAGCATATGACACGTTCTTTGGAGACTTATTTCCGTCGGAATGAGATTTGCATTGTCTTGATATCTGGTCAGTTAAGATAATTATTATATTTATCCAGTCATTTAATTCATGTATGAGAGGACCTTATTCCTGCACTTAAACCCCTGAACCATGTACCATCCTTCTTTAGATGGATAATGGTTTGAAAGTTGTTCCTCTCTCCCCCTTGAAGCATTGATATTGTTGTCCTTTTACTTTTCTATGTATGTCCATGTCACGATTGACAGCTTGACAAAGATATTGAGTTCCTTGTCCATGCTAAGGCGAATGTCTCAAATATTAGTGGCTACAATTTCTAGGTAGGTGTATCTTCTACTATGGGGCAGTAAAATTACAAGATTGTGTATAATACCTGTGGAGCGCGCTTTTGGTGTAACCATGAAGTGACTTGAGAGCAGTTCTCAAGAAGCTAGTAACATATGGTTTTACGGATTATTTTACCCAAAATGATTATAAATGTCTTGATATGTAGTTCAAGTTGCCAATTGTCACTTTGGTCTTTATGAAATTAGATGTTTCCTGAGTGAAATAGTTGGTGCACTATGCTGAGAAATTGCTTTTTACTCCAGGTAGATAATTTTATTCATGCGGACATGCATCCTGGAAATATTCTTGTCAGAGCAACACATAGCAAAACATCACATAAACAAATTTTTAGATCGAGGCCTCACATCATTCTCCTTGACGTAGGCATGACTGCTGAACTTTCTAAGAAAGATCGAGTGAATCTACTGGATTTCTTTAAGGCTGTTGCTCTACGAGATGGTCGCACTGCTGCAGAATGCACACTTAGATTGTCTAAACAACAAAACTGCCCAAATCCAAGGGCTTTCATTGAGGTAATGCATCTGCAACTTAGCTTTTGTGTGGAGGTAACAAATAGTTCTTGTTATCAAAAAATTGAGACTAATTTTTATTGCTTGTTGCTGCTTCTGGTAAAAGAAATCATGTATTTGTCTTGTCTGGTCGACATAAGAATCTTGCAAACAATTATCACATCATTTACTAAACTCTTTCTATTTTCATATATTGAACTTTTAAATCATATACAATGCAAATTGGATCCAGATTTTTTTTTTTTTTTGGGGGGGGGTTGGTGGGGGCACATGTGTGTGGAAATCCAAAACCTCATTCTATATATGGGGCTCGTAAGACGAAGATCAAGTTCTGAGGGGGTCATGGTGTAGTATGTCTAAGCACTTGTGTAAATTAAGCTCATAAATGATAAACTAAATTGCAACTTTTTGGAGTTGTGCAACCCATGGTTCCCCACCAACAAACTCCCAGTATATTTTACCCAGTTAATATGTTTTACTGTACCCAAGTTGGCTTTAGTTCATGAGGTCTCAGAATACGACCTTAACCTGGAGTCTGGTTGTCTAAAGATCTAGGTAAAACTCATTCTAGATTGAATCTAACAGCTGGTTTGGCTGAAGACTCCAAAGCTTCATTCCTTCCAAATTTTGGAGCCCAGTCGTTCAATATGCGGTGTTATGATTTATTCTTGTTAGGATTGTAATTAACCCATGGTTCCCCACCAACAAACTCCCAGTATATTTTACCCAGTTAATATGTTTTACTGTACCCAAGTTGGCTTTAGTTCATGAGGTCTCAGAATACGACCTTAACCTGGAGTCTGGTTGTCTAAAGATCTAGGTAAAACTCATTCTAGATTGAATCTAACAGCTGGTTTGGCTGAAGACTCCAAAGCTTCATTCCTTCCAAATTTTGGAGCCCAGTCGTTCAATATGCGGTGTTATGATTTATTCTTGTTAGGATTGTAATTAATGAATGGCTTAAGATACATCACAATTCACTATAGTTATTATAAGTTCAGTCAAAATTTTAAGAAGTTTTGCTGGTTTAACAGGAAATGGAGAAATCTTTCAGTTTCTGGGACTCCCAAGAAGGTTACGTTGTCCATCCTGGTGACTGCATGCAGCAATTGCTTGAGCAAGTTAGGCGTCATAAAGTCAACATCGATGGCAATGTTTGTGCTGTGATGGTAACCACTTTGGTGCTTGAGGTAATTTCTGCCTTTTTCTCTGTCCCCTTGTGTATCACTCTCATTTTTTCACCCTCTGAAATATAAAGTTGCTGATTTTTTTTTTTTGGTGGTTACCCAATGCGCCTATCAATTTGTACTATCACTTAAATTAAAGGACTCAACTGTGGTTCTTATAAGTCGCTTGTGTGTTAGTTGTGCCAGATTCTGATTTTGGATTTTTTTTTTTGAACAAATTCATTGAAATTGAGAATTATTCATCGTAACTAGCCAATGAATTGGTGGTGTGGGGATAGATCCATTGCACTCAGGTGGGTTGGGAGTTCACAATTTCATCCAGTTTAATCGAGCACTTATGAGAAAATGGTTGTGGAGATATGGTAGGGAGAGAGAGGCCTTATGGCGATTGGTGATTGACGCAAAATTTGAGAGCCTCAAGGGTGATTGGTGTTCGAAAGAGGTGTCAGGTTCCTTTGGAGTGGGTGTGTGGAAACATATTAGGAAGGGGTGGGAGAAGTTTCGCAATTTTGTTCTTTTTGAGGTGGGGAATGGAACGCATATTAGATTTTGGCATAATTGGTGGTGTGGGGATAGATCTTTGAAGCAATGTTTTCCAGCTCTTTTTAGTATAGTAAGGAACAAAGATGCGATGGTGGAGGATAATTTGGATGTTCATAATTCAGTGGAATGTTCTTTTTATGTGACAAATCCTGGATTGGGAGATGGATATGGTCCTTTCTTTCTTTAATCGACTATACTCCATTTCGGCTCGACATGGAGAGGGTGACAGGTTAGTGTGGAATCCCTCTAAAAAATGTTTATTTGAGGTGAAATCCTTCTATGAAGAGCTTATTAGGAAAGATGACCCATCTTTTCTCTGGAAGAATATATGGCGTGTTAAGGCTCCAACAAGGGTGGCTTTCTTCGTATGGTCAGCAACTTTGGGCAAAATATTGACGCATGATAACTTGCGTAAGAGGAATGTTATAATGATTGAGTGGTGTTGTTTGTGTAAGAAGAGTGGGGAGTCTATTGATCATTTGTTGCTTCATTGCGAAATCGCCCGGGATCTTTGGAGCTACATTCTTATTTTATTTGGGGTAGAGTAGGTTATGCCACGAACGGTGTTGGAGTTGTTGAATAGTTGGGGGGCGGTGATTGGGTATGGTCGTGCTAAAGAAGCTTGGCGGTTAGCTCATCTGTGCTTATTGTGGTGCATTTGGAGGGAGCGGAATGCGCGGCTATTTGAAGATGTTTAGACATCTATGGTGGAGCTACAGAAGCGGTTGCTCAATACGTTATATATTTGGATAGCGTCTCATCATAGCTTAAATGTTTTTACTTATGTAGACTTTTTAAAATTATTCTCTGTTCGTCCCTTCTAGGGGTTCTCTTATATACTTCCCGTGTATAAGGGTTGCGCTCTTCTGCGCTTATTTTTATAAATTGCAATTACTTATCAAAAAAAAAAAAAACTAGCCAATGAACCCCAGCTCAAATGGCACATTCCCTCACCCCCTACTCGTCCCCTCTGGGTGGTTAGAATGAAGTGGAGGGTGAAGTGTGGGTTTAAGACCTATAGGGTGCATGTATAACTTACCAGTTACCAATAATAGAAAAGGATTATTCATTGTTACTTTTAGTTATTGCAAATGCTTATTCTTTGTTTAGTACGAAAAAATATATTGAATTTCAATACTTCTGAAAGCATTTTTGTTAGACCTTTTAACTTTTAGGACTTAGTTTTAGAACCTTTCATCCAGAATTTTTTATTCATTAAGGTTAAAGGCTCTCAGGAATAACTTTGTGAATATGTAAATGTTTCGTGGTCAGAAGTTAGTTGGTCATCTTTCAAATTGTCATGGATATTTGATGCAGGCAATTTACAATCAAATGTTACATACTTGGCAAGTTTAAGAGGTTTTAAGCAAAAGGATAATTTATTGAGAACGTTTAATCTTCATAGTTAATAAATTTGGAGAAGGCTATTGCTGGCATGGTTCAACAATTTGTTTTCATGGTGCGTTCCTTAAAGAGTATTCATCAATGAATTCATTTGGTAGAAATGCAATTGAGGAAGTGTTGTTGCAGAACTGAAAATGTTGGAATTGTAACAATTATTAATTTTTTTTTTTTTTATAAATATATTTTGCTTTTTTTGATAAGTGGCCTCAATGGAGGGGTAGGGGAAGAATTGGATGAAGCGTCTGGCCATTCTTCCACCCCTTTTATCACCTGCTTTGTGTGTGAGTGTGTTTGGAAATGCACTTCTTTGCTTCAATAATTTTATGACAACATATTTGTAACCCCTGCCCCCAATTCTTTCTAACCTAACATTTTGGCCGCAAACACATTCACATACTTTCATGAAGGCTTTTCCTGTGAGCCTTAGGGGCAAGGACAATGCCATTGGCTAATATAAGATTTAGAATTATGGAATAGCATATTTATTTACTTTCTTTTAGTATTTTGTGATGTAGTAGATAAATCTGATTATGTGCATTGTTTACTTAGATATTGATGTGGCCTTGATCAACATATGTTTCTATAGACGGTCTAAAGAAAACTTTATCAGTTTTTATTAAACTTTATTTATTTTGTTGTTTTTTTACTCCCTTCCTGTAGGGGTGGCAGCGGAAGCTTGATCCAGACTACGATGTGATGCACACATTGCAGACATTGCTATTTAGAGTGGACTGGGCAGAGTCTCTCTTCTACACAATTGAAGGACTCATGGCACCTTAAAAGGTGCCAACCTGTTTACCTTGAATTTTTCTTCTTCTCTGGAAATATAGGCACTGATTGCATAAAAATTTAAAATAGAAAAATAAAGGAATGCAGATTAGAATCCTGAGAATAACTGTATTTGTTCCTAGACCTTTATATGATTTTTTGTTTTGGTAGAATCAGTAGGAGCTTGTTGTTTTGCTCTTCCTTTTATTACCATTACTTTTTTACGTGTTTCTGTAACTTATACCTCTCGATGTATAGCAAAATCATAAAAAGGAAGAAATAAAGTAGCACTTTCTTTTTCCTTTTGATATAGCTGTCTTTTTCTTCCATGTGTATGCATGAATAGCCGCGGTTTATATGATTGGTTGTGGAGCTTCATTTAGTGTTCTAAGTTTGTAATTTGACCTTGAAATGAGTAGATTGTTCTGATGGTTGGCTTTGTCACTTATGGTTCTGATTACTACTGAAAATCGCATTTTGTTTCATAGTTTTTTTTTTTTTTCTCATCCGTTTGCCTGATATTTCCTACTTCATAATGATTCTTTTCAAGAATTTTTATCATTCTCATGACGAGGGCACTTCATTTGCTTGAAAATAGTGTACAGCACAAATTGAAGATGGCGTTTGAAAAATCCAGTAAAAAAAAGGGGATGTGATCGCTTTGTTTTCTTCCTTTTTGCATGGGATAAAAGATTGAATGATGGACCAAACGAAGTGATATCTTACAAACTAAATTGAGAAAACACCAACGATTGTTGTACTTCATTTCCTGTCAACTTGTGCTGACACATTCCCCCAACCAATGTGTAGAATGGAGAAGAATCTGTCAAGGATGTCAAGGATGGTACTGGTAGAATGGAGAAGATCTCCATTGGGGAGATATTTTGCTTTGAGTTGAGAGACCCAAAGGATGTCATGGTTGCAAAGGAGTTTTCAGCCCAATTTGGCAATGAGAGCCTGTTCATCTCCTTCACGGTCCTGAGGCCAAGTCCACCCAAAGGGGAGGGAAACAAATTGAATTCCAGGACTTGAGGGTCTAGTTTCTGTATTTTTCCCTAGGAAAGCCCTATCAGAAGTCCTTAAACAGTTTATCTAGACTGCAACATAGGCTAGAAGGCTACAAAAAGGTGCTTATAAGCCTTTTAGCTCTAAAAAGGGAGAGCTGTCAAGCTAGACGTTTTAGATTCATGTTTTTTCAATCTAAAATGCATTTCTTGATCCCCATTAATGGTTGGGCCAGCCTCTCTACAAATACAGTGAGATTGGATTTGACCAGGCAAATTATCCGCCCTTCTGACCGAATCTGACCCAAAAAAGTTAATTCCAATGTTGGCTGGCCGAGGGTCAGTAAGAAAAATAGATTTCCAGTTGGCTATTGGGTGATGGGAATCGGAAAACTGACTTGCACCGATCCGATCAACCCCGGTCACCTAGGTGCTGCAAATGGCGGTGGTCACCGTACCACCAAATCTGGTGGCGGTGGGCTGAGATCTCACACACCGCCACTAGTTTTGGTCGTAAAAATACTACAGACGATTAACCTAAGGAGACTGGTGCCCACTCCTACAGTAGGAGAGAAAACAAGCTAAAATCAGCTAAATAACTGAAAAAACAGAAAACATAGCTAAAAGTACAAATGAGCAAGTAGTTAAAAACTCAAAAACAGGGCTTTTACTATGGCTGTTCATAGCAGCTAACAATGGTTTTAACAATGGAATTTGGTGTGACTGTAAAATACTAAAAATTTAATACTTTCGGCGACGCTTCTTCAAGACCACCAGGGATCTTCGCCTGTTCTGAAATCAGTTTCAACCCACGGAACAAACAATACCTTCCCGTCGTCAATATCTGCATGTGCCAGCGCCAATGACTGCTCCAAATGAAGATAAGAAGTATAATTAGCACTCAGAGAGAGAGAGAGGAGAAGATATGCAAGGGATTGATTTTGGAGGAAATGATATAAATACATCTTCTACACGTTTTATTTTCAAATTCATCATTGGATTTATAGAACTCATAATAGGTCTCACAAATTTAATGGTGAATTTAAAACTTGATTAAATAGAGATGTGTAGGGGATGTATGTGTATAATTTCTATTGATGTTGTGACTTACGAGAGGAGCAGGTCCCCTGACAACCTTGCCTTGGTTATTGTACTGGGAACCATGGCAAGGACATATGAACTTCTTTTCGGCAGTATTCCATGGCACTACACAACCAAGATGTGTGCAGACTGCGTTGATGCCATAGGTTGCTAGAGTTCTATCATTCTCCACAACAAGGTAGGTTGGGTCTCCCTGCAATTTGTTTACAATTGAGTAGGAAAAGACCATTAGACATTTGTTCTTGAAATGGAGAAAGATTTGAATATGCAGGCTATATAAATAAATATGGTCAAGAGTTATAAAGTGGTAATACAGCTGATTTGTATTAATGCTTAAAGTTTAAGCTCTTAGGATAAGTTTAACGCAGTATAAGAGCAAAGGATCAGAGTTCAAACTATGTCTCCGTCATTCAACTCCTATTTCAATTAAATATTATATATGTTGGGTCTCACAAATTAACGAAGAGTTTGATCCCACGCGTGAGAGGGAGTATTAGAATATAATTTAATTGATTTAGTCTACCTTTTCCTATCAACTTAAACTTTTAGAATAAGTGATGATTTAACAAATATAAGGAAGAAAAAAAAAATGAGGAAAGAGTACCTTCAACCCTTGAGTTAGTGTTCTGTCACCAGGGCCATGGGTCTTAAGCCATTCAGATGCAATGACATCATTTCCAAGGGCATCCTTTGCTACGGTACCGCCACCGGCACCACCCGACCTGCTCAGTTGCCGATAAGGAGTATAACAAATCAAAATTCAGGAGTTGCAGGAACCATAGTTAATAGTTTAGTGGCAAACCTGAAATGAAGTATAATAGTTACATTTGGATAGAAATAAGTTGATTTACTGGATTCTATCATTTTCAGTGGTCCAAAATTACTGGAGAATCTCCTGTTCAAAAATTAACGATGAAGATTGCAAAATTCGGGAAAAATTCCAGTTATTTTTTCACAGGAAGCAAGAAGATCTCCGGTGATTTTTTCACTAGAGGTAACTAGGTAAGCCAAACTCAATGCTTACAATACTTCAATATGAGAGCTGAAAGACTCTTTGTCTAAGAGACTGAATCAACAAGAAGACCATCACTGGTGATCCAGGAGAGAGAGAGAGAGGGAGAGAGAATTTTTAATTTTGGATACCAACTGAACGATCGCGTGGGAGTGGCAATTTTTTACACGACCCATGAACCCAACACAAAATTAACAGGATAGAGTAGAATTATCAACATTAAATGGGTTAGGTTAAGGTTGACTTACAGTCTTATATTTATGTCTCGACACGACCCAAACTTAACATGTGACATAAGAATTAGCAATTTTTTACACAACTCACGAATTCGATACAAACCTAACATGAAATTAGGAGTCCGGCCCTTTTAATTAAATGGATCGGGTTAGAATTGACTTATATAATCTTATAGTTTCAACGGTCCCTATAGTATGGAACTTCCGAGAATGCATTAGCGATATAAGGCTATGAAAGGAGACTGTAAAATTGACAAAGATATCCAATTAAGAGTTTGTTTCATGAACATTTAATGGAAAGCATGGCAAGTTACTCTTTAAGTCTGAAGCTTTTCAGTGTTCACAGAAAAAGTTAAATTAGCAGCAATATTATCAAACCCAGTACAAATTCTAGAACATGAAATTTCCATATTCGACCCTCTGAAGATGATAGTTCTCTATTAAAACTTTTAACGTACTTTCTCCATCTCCAAATACCAGCTTCTTTTTAATTGTTCCAATATATATATATATATATAAGAATTTTCAAGAATAAATGCATTTCATCTATTTAACTTTCCAAATTAATAATCAAAAAAAAAATATTGAACTTAAGAAAAATTATTATATTTTTATTCCGTTTAGTTAAAATATTTATGTTGGGACAGGAAACATGAATTAATTAATTAATTAGGATTAGAACTCACCCTGGTGGGGCAAAGAAGGTAGCATAAGGAACCAACATGCCAGCCGTGGGGAGAGATAAGGCGCCCAACAAAATCAGATTCAAGAGCTCCCTCTTGCCCATGTCAGGCACGCGGTCGGCCGGAATGCCGGTAGCCTGGCATTTGATTTTCATACCATTTTCCTTTCTCGCCAACTGGGTTCTTGCGGGCTTCAGCATCGACGCTTGGGATGAAGAAAACATCCCATTCTTACTAGAGCATAGCTGAAAACAAACACGAGCAACATGGTTGGTTGTTGCAGAGTTCCTGATGAAGATAGACAGTACGTACGTGAAGAATGAGTACTTACCTGGGAAGTGGTCGAAGGGGAGAGAGTAGAGGCAGCCATGGAAGAGAATTTCAGAGAAGAGAAGTGGGTCGATTGGGCATGTGAAGGAGATGAGATATGTAAGAGCTAGCTTGCGGATAAGGCAAGAGATGCGATTGATGGAAGGGGGACGGGGTTGCAGAGCCACATGTTGGAGATACGAACATTTAAATGTATTTTTAGTCCACCGGTTGACAATTACTTTTTTGGGTTTTAAAAAAGAAAAATTAATCGCACTCTTTGGGTTAAGGAAAAATAAATAAACAAATAAATAAATTTTTACCGTTTAAAAAATTGACCGAATCTATTAATATGTCACATCAATACGGATCATATTTTGACAAATGGCTTTCTAAAGTGTTAAAGGGAAATTTCCAAAGTTTGGGGTTAATTTTCAAATTAAATCTCGAACTTTTATATTTGTTTGAGTTCAAACTCTAAATTTCTTCTATTAATACTAAAAGTTTAGCTAGGTAATTTAATTTTTTAGATCATAACACATTTTGATAATTGAATTATAAAGCAGATTTCAGTTTCATTCCTTAACTATTAATTGTTTCGACTTAGTCATCAAAGTTCTAAAACAATCTTGAAAAATAGATTGCGAATTATCAAAAAAAGGAAATCACAAAAAAAAAAAAAAAGGGTTTATCCAGGCCGTAACTGCAACCGAACAAGATATGAAGTCAATGTTGACAAGTCTTCTAAAAAATTTAAATAATATCGAATCTTGTACATCGTTAGATACATCAATTTTAAATCATCACCATAAAATAGATACTATATATTTAATTTCAAAGATGGAGAGGAACTTTGTCTTTGCTTTAGACCCATTTTGATTCCCATCACTTTCTTTTCTCTCAATTGGACGTTCTACTGTGTGAAATCAATCCTGATGTTTTTGTGCTTTCCTTATGTATTTTGGACCTTAATTGATTGTTTACATTAATATTTGTCTTGTAACTAGCTTTCAACATCTTCATGAATCATGTTGCTTCTTGACATTTTTGCAATGAGATTGTATGTGTTTGATAATATATAAAGAGGCAAAGATAAGGCACCAGTCTTCAGAAGAACAACCCACCACCCATTGAGTAAGCTCTCATTTTTTCACATTTGTAGCTTAGATTTTGTCACGTCAAGTAAATGAAATCCGAGGGTCCAAAATAATGTAAAACGTTTTAATCCAACCACATTGAATCCCATGCTCCCTCATCACTTACACCCCTAATCCACGCCCAACTCTGACTACCAGAGACATTGCCATCACTAACACCACTGCACTGCCACTGTCGAGTGTCGACCATTATTATCCCATCCACACAAAATCAATGGACTCAAGGCCCCATTGTTGAGGTCACATAGGAGGCATTGATGTCACTAGAGATCACCTAGGTCTCGTTGCCATCTAGGTAAAGCCACCCACTCAATGGCGAGACGCATGGCCAGCAATCTCAACACGTTGTTGGACGGCTCTCCATAACCGCCATTTCGTTCTCATAAGTCATGGTCGCCGAGCCATTGATGATGTCAGTAACATCGCGTTTGGGTCGCATAATATGTTGGATAGTTTGTTCGTTGAACTTATTACTTATGTGTGGTATTGGGTTGGGTCTAACTCGAGTCAATCTTGCTTATAGGAACCCGAACTTGGAGCCTGAAAGGAGGAGCTAGAGTTTGCTATCATAGTGAGAGAAGATGGTACACCATTAGAGTTTCAGACAACAATGTATTGAAAAAAAGTGAAGGTGGTTGTGACGTTGGAAGTAGAGGTAGGGAGTTGAACGGTGTTGACATCGTCGAGTCTCTTAAAAACAAGAGCTCAAAGTATGATGGTCGACAATGGAATGGTGCTAGTGACGGCAATATGATGGTCGACATGGAGAAAGAGAAAAAAGCAAGTGACGAGGGAGCATTGAATAATTCAATATGGTTGAATTAAAATGTTCTACATTATTTTGAACCCTCATATTTCATTTAACACGAAGAAATAATAGCAAACTCAATTGGAAGTAAACCACTCTTTAAAACCCAAGGAGATATGGTGAGAAGATAAAGGGTTTAAAAAAGGGCGGGTATAGAAAACTGGTGCCTAACAAAAAGAACCATCTCATTAACAGCCCAATATGTGTATATAGATAATAGTATTACATACTCGACTCTCACCAAATGTGACAGTCTATTAGCTATTGGATCAGCATTTATTAAAAAAGAACAAATATATATATATATATATATAAAATAATTAATAAACACCGTCACATCAACCCAGTAAAATTAAAGTATAAGCAGTTTTATAATCATAACTTTAATTTACAAGGTCAGTATCCCTTGTTTCAACCCCTTTTAATCCTACCTACTATTTGTTAAAAAGCCCCCGTTTTACAAAAAGTGAATTCAAAAAAAAAAATTAAAAATTAAAATTTATGGTGAACCGTGGATTAGTCTAGACCCACAGCTGGCCGTGGGTGAGTGCAAGACTTTTTTTTTTTTAATTTTCACCAAAAAAATAAATAAATAAATAAGGGAAGGGACATTTTGGGCATTTTAACAAAACAAGAAAAAAAGATTAAATTAAAAGGGATTGCAAATTTTTAAACTTTGAAATTATGATTGAAAAACCGCTTATACTCAAGAAGTTAAATTTCCCTACTTAATAAAAGCCTAAAGAGCGTGCCACATGTTCTGTTTTTGTGAGACCTACATATGACTTAACGTGTCATATCATCATTACAGAGTATACAAAAATCATCTCAACTGATTTGATGACAAAATTAGAATCTATCACATAATTGAACCACCAAATCATATCAAACGTTAACTATATATCACATAATACATCCACTAATTTAACCAACCCAATCTAGGGAGTTTTATCAAGGGACAGTTGATGCAATATAGTGACTCGAGCCATGGGGTTCGACAACATGCAACACAAGAATATCCTCGCTGTTTGCTCAGCCGAAACAAACACGCAAAAAGATGCGAACTCAAGGGAGAGCAGCAGGCACAGAAATAGAAATCAATACAAAATTGAAAATGACAAACACGCAGAATATTATTTCAAAGAAAAATGAAAATATGGGAAATTCAATATGTTAAAAAAAGAAAAAAGAATCCGATATATCTGTCAAAGCTGCACTTCAAGGACCCTACAGCCCAAAGCACAGTTTGCTGATATGATAGCCTCATATTCTGAGATTGCATAGTACCTATTTTCTGCTGATTGGTATTTCCTATCCTTTTGGTGTATCTCAACTGTTAAGCCTCTCAAAGAAATATAAATACCCCATATCTTTGGGGGGATTAACGGAGGCCCCAACTTTGTCATCATTGAAAATAACCCACCTCCCATCTTTAAAGATGTGAGCCACATAGTGACCGCATTGAGTTGAGGTTCCAATGTGGCTTACTATTCCAATCAGTCTGTACCCTGGGAAAGCAAAGCCAACAATTCAATCAAAAGTTGTCACAAGCACAAGAATAACCATAAGAACTAACTATTAATCGTTGTTTTAACAGTAGTTAAACAGATATACAAAAGAAGAAAAAGAAACTAGAACATTTTTTAACAATCATCAATGATACTGCAGTATAAGTACTTCCTGCAATTGAGGGAAAATGACAATGCTTACTGAAGAGCGAATATATTTAACAGCTTAAATTTCAGCCATATCCAATTGCTTTTTGAAATTATTTGGATATAATTTAAAAAGTTTATCAAATCAGACTTTGGAACATTTTGAAACAGAATATGACATGAGGCAAATATGTAGCAATAATCAGAAGCATTACATACAGCACTCAACAATCAATAATTTAAATGATAAACCACGCTACGTATTTATACTGAGTTTACTTTATGCTATCGACAGGCATCAACTTGGACCAAAGAAAGCAGCTAATAAAAATGAAACACTAGTTTTTGGAAGAAAATTTTGTCATTGCCAATCAAGAGGAAAGTAAAAGCAGCCACAGAAACATGTAGCCAAGAAAAAATTAGTATGAGCTGGTATTAAGTTTTTTACAAAATAAATAAATTAACTTATGAAGAAGGAACTCACTCCCTCCTCCATCGGGTAGTCCAGCGCTAGTGGGATCAGATGCAGTGTTTGATGTAGTAGCATCCATATCAGATGGGACAGAAGCTTCAGGATTGTTAAATATCCAATCTGTTGCTTTCTCAATGTCACTACCCTGAAAAACAAAAAGTTACATACAACCAACAATCAAATACAAGATTTCCAGTATTTTGCAACCCAATAGTTAGATGAACCATCCCTTTTCTCAAAAGATTGAAAAGGTAAAAATTACTTACTGAAGCCTTCAGTGCTTTCCTAGCAATTTCTTCTGTAAAACCAAATGAGATCAAAGTATCAACTTTTGATTGGTCAACGCTTGACAAGAAAGCCTCAGCACCTTGTGCCTCTTGAGAAATTGGAAAATCGATATCTGAAAAGGCCAAAGTGCATTAATAAAATTTAGTGCAGTACAATATGACAAATAATTTAGGTCATAGCCCTCAAAAGCTGGATGGAGCTAAAAGCGGTTGTTTTCCTAGGTTTTTTACAAGAAAACACTATGTTCTAAAGTACCTGGATCATCCATGTGAGAAAGTAACCAATTCATTGCCTCTTCCACGCCAGCATTTGAGGTCTTTATGGCAGCTTTCTGACAATGAAGATGGTTGAATCCCATTGAGACAAGCTGGGAAACAATATCCTCATTTGGTACGGGCATATTTGATTCTACCTCTCCCCCAGGAACTGTGTTATTAATAGAAAACACGGAAAAAAAATATTAAAATCAATTGCCAATTCAAGCACCAGAGCAAACAATTTTATTTTTTTTTTATGAATAACCAGAGCAAACAATATAAAAGCCTTAAAACGCATTAAGAACTTTAATGATGGTAATTAACATATCATAAAGGAGTAAAGCAATGTGGTTGGATGGGGCACTGTATCCATCACCATCAGGTTTTGTATGCTAGCCTATGTATTAAGATAACATGAGATGAATGACACATTGCCGTCATTGTTTTAAATCATCATTTGAAACAAATACCTACACCAACCCCTAGGGGCAAAGGACCATTTTCCTAATTGTAAAAAATTTGTAAATGAAGTAACTATCATCTTCTGCTACAAAAACTATGAAAGTTAAACTTCCCTCGAACCTACTAAAAAAAAATACAAAATACAAAAATAACAGCGTCTACTAAATTACCACTTAGGAAGCTAATCAGCTCAGCCACAGGCATGGCTCAACAAGCATGGTTTGACGCATGTCAGGAAATTGTCACAGTTAGGCAATAAATATATATGCCCCTAAACTTCGCTAAAGGCAGAGAGAGAGAGAGAGAGAGAGAGAGAGAGAGAGAGAGAGATGCAAATTGACATAAAGATCTAGCAGGTATGCAGAATTAAGCATTTTCAGCCTGAATGCAGAATTAAGTTCAGAAATAATAAACTAAAAACAGATATTTTTTTCCAAAAGTAAGTTAGAAACATATAATCCCTATACAAAAACAAAGAGCCAGTAAAACTCAAAACCTATAAAAACAATTGGAGGAAGACAAGTAAACAGTACATAGGCAGATAATATGAATAACTTATTATAGAGTACTGACCATTGGCAGATATTTTGAGATGTAAAATGGAGTTAGCAAACTAGATTAATCGTGTAATCTCAGTAAATATCAGAGAGAAAACACAATACACGAGAATGCAAAGGATACAGTAACATGAAGAGAGAAAGATTGTCTCAAAGAAGTAG
Organism: Alnus rubra; assembly: GCA_028654335.1. Lineage (NCBI taxonomy): Eukaryota > Viridiplantae > Streptophyta > Magnoliopsida > Fagales > Betulaceae > Alnus > Alnus rubra. The sequence continues at coordinate 1,027,690 of JAJPGS010000001.1, read as the reverse complement.
CTTAGAGACGTAAAATACTAAAATACCAAAGCCGGTTCTTTTTCATTGATAAGATCTAATATTTTGATTCATTAGTAACAAGCTGCGGGATCTACAAAAGAGATAATCACTCTCTCTCATTGGCAAGTGTCACTTACATTGATCTGGTCAAGTGTCAAACAATAAAATAAATGCTTGTAACACAATTAAATAAACAAAAAAATATTTAAAGAGATTATATACATGCAAGCATGTGCAGGTGTGAACTTGAGAGAAGGGATATAAACATATATAAATATGTATGAACAATTCAAATAAACAAATAAATAAATGCCTGTGGAACAAAATTTAAAAGGAACTTCGAAATGCCAGAAAGACCACATACCACCGTCTGGTAATAGCTCCTCCCCAAGTTGAAGGCCCTTGCTGCGCATGTGACTAATATCTATGATATCAGGAACATCTATATAGACATCTGTATGGACAGAAACAACAAGCAATAAGAACAGTTTAGACAGTATAAAAAAAAAAAAATTAATAATAATAATAATAAAAAGAAAAAGACAAAAAAAAAAAAAAAAAAAAAAACCCAAGAAAGAAAAGACAACAAAAGTAAGCCACAGAAAGATACCAAGCTTTTTTGGCACCCAGCCCTCCTCCATAACAAATTTACGCATGTGTAACACCAGGTAATCAGGGAACGAAGTTAGACCTGCACTCCTGCAGGATAAAAATGAAAGAAAGAAATGAACAGCAGTAACCAGACATAAATACAGTTGTTATCAACAGTTCATCGTTCCCAACTCCAAGAAAAATCAACACTAATTTTTTTTTTGATAAGTAAAATCAACACTAATGTTTCCTGAAAAGAAAGTGATACAAATTATTTTCTTTAGAGAAAATAAATAAATAAATAAAAATTAAAAAAAACAAAACAAAACAAAACAAAACACTATAAAAGACATAACCAATCAATTCGGGCTTCATGACCGTGTGGATCAGTGAGAAATCTTTTTTTTTTTTTTTTTGATAACAAAGGTGTCCCCACCTTCGGTGAGACTAATCCCCTGTAGGGAGCTAGCGCAGCAACCCAGCGCCATGACTCCCCACTTCAATCACGAGTTTTATCCTAGGGGAATTGAACCCGAGACCGTGCGCCTCACCACACAGTCCCTTGCTCGCCCTTACCACTGGGCCACCTCGTGGGTGGTGGATCAGTGAGAAATCTTAGCCCACTTAAATCTTTATGATATGCATGTATAGACATAAATAAGCATGCATCCTAACTAACGAAGCTTACTTGATTGCACTTTGGGATAACATATTTTCAAAAAAAGAAAAAAAGAAAAATTGATGCCAGTGAATAATAACAAAGCCTACTTGATTGCTGTTGTCTTAGCCTTCAAGGCAGTGCTGTAAAAATCATGTATCTCCTCTGGAGCTGAAAAGTTTGCAAGGCATGCTTCTAGCGGTACCCTTGGACGTACAATTTCATCACTGAATCTGCATGAACTAGATACTCTAAGCAAGAAGTCTAAAAGGGGAAAACGCATGATGCTGAACCATTTGGACTTACACTTCCATTCCTTCTGAAATTTTTTCTGCTTTGAACTTGTGAAATGCTTCTAGTTCTTCTGAATTCTCAAACAACAAAGTCTTTAGTATATTATGTAGAATCGCCCAGAAAGAAAATTACTAAAGAAAGTTACCTTTATTGGTTGCCTCATGCAGTGGGATATTTAATGAAAGAATGTAGTCAAGCCTTCTATTGTAAGCAACTTTTCCAGATGAACATAAGATTCGATCTTCAATACCAAACTTAAAACTCCTTGCAGGATCCAATTCAGGTTTCACAGCATTAGCCCGTTCAACTTGGTCAACAAAATGTAAGAAGAATTCCAGGGCATCCTAAAAATAAATAAGTAACAAGTATTGTCAAATAACAATAACATCGTGAAAGGGATAAAATAATGGCTACCAGTAAAGAAAGAATTCCTCAGTCAACCCCTCAGATAGAAAACCACCTATGGCCTAAAACCCGGCTCAAGGCAGGTAACGGAAGCTCTACTTTATATACAGCCTACATTGGCCGTGGAAAAATAATATACAACACCATAGAAGTGAAGAAATAAGTGCTTAGCTACCTAGCGAGTTGTTTGTCACAGACTCACATTGACCCTAAAGCACGCTGTTCACACATGCTACAGATTACTCTTTTGATCGATCAGATATTTTGCACATTAAAAGCAGTACAGACTTACAGTAAAAGTGGAGATAGTCTAATATAATAACCTAGAGAAGGTTCTCCAATCGAGTTTGAGATCGTAAATATCATAAACCATAATCAGATTATGCTGCAACACTATCATAATAGAATTTGCCTAATTGTACGATTAACAATTCAAACCATCTGAACATTAGTGGATTGAAGGATCTATGACCCACTCTTGAACAATTACGTCCCAAACTTTCTAAAATTGCCAACTACAAAACTCTCGACTATTTGCCTCTAGATTCTTTGGGGGGAAAAAGGTTTTATATGTATGTTCTTCTCTTTGGAACCATGCCCTACTTGCCTCACATTTGCCATCGGCAGGTAAAAGAAAGTTAGAGATGCAATACAAGCACTCCTTTGTATAAATTACATTGATCTCTCTGCTTCATACTAAACAAGTTTTTGATTTGTATACAAAAAGGTCTTGTAAGGAAACAGGAACATACTTTTGTCCTATAAGAAATCTTAGAAATTATGTAATTTTTATGGGTAATGCTATTCTTCATACTCATTTCAACGTGCTTTAAGTGGCTTTCCTCTTCTTCTTTTCAAGTGACTGATATGAAAAATCACTTAAAACATGCTACGTCAGCCGGTGTGAAATGAGTGTGAAGAGTAGCATTACTTAATTTTTATTGTTTCATGGCCATTTGATTTATTCTTGAGATTTTCCATACAAAGTATCTATACATCTGCTTCCAACTTAACATCCACCAAATCACTAATGTTTCACTGCAAGTGTTATATGGTACCATCTACGATGATGTCTATAGTTAATCTTTCTAAATGTTTAAATGCTTGTTAGTGACCATATCTGCCACATTACAGAGCCATATAAAAACGACAACAGAAGGTATATGAGGGAGCATAAATCAAAATTTCATTTAATTGACCTGCTCCAGCAATCCCTAAATGCCGTATGCAGTGTCTTTATGCTAATTGACATAGCTCTCTTTTCTGAGTTAGAGCTACGAGTCATCTTATATCAGGAAAAAAAAAAACATATATTAAAGGAAGCAAATCACAGGTTTGTTATATCATAAAATGCAATTCTCCTTCATATATTCTTACATAAATTTGGGGGAAAAGAAGTTGAATATACCTGTTGTCTCATTGTAGAGAATTCAGGATGGCTAGCAGCAATAACTGCTTTGAACATACGAGGGGGTATCCCTTCCTGTTTCTATTGTTTATGGCAGACGGAAAAAGGAAACAAATATTTTTTTTGATAAGTATATAGAACAGGTCAATAAACAATCCTTTGAAGAAATTAAATAAAATCAAAAAATGTGGAGCAAAAAATAAAAAAGAATATCAATAGGCAAATGTAATCTCATTTAGACAATTGGACAAGATAGAAACAAGAAGGTTGAAAAGAATAAGTTAAAACTTGAATAATGGACATCAAAGTTTTGAGAAAGAACAAACAACATAGATAACTAAGAAAGTTGCTAACAATCCAAGGCCTGTTCAAAAACTTCAAGGTTTAGAAATCTCAGCATATTATTCATCATAAATCCCATGGTATAATTTAGCAATTTCAAAGCACAAAGCAGACACTTAGAATGCCGACAAAATTCAGCCAGAAAGCTTACAGCGCTTGCAGTTGTGGAGGCAGCATTTGCAGTATCATCTTTCTGGATGACAAATAAGAAAATGTGAAACATACAGGAGCAGAAACCATAGTCTAAAGGAACTCATTTTCTTAAAGTTACCATACCTCCAGTGCTGGCATAGAGTATTTACCAGATAGCAAACCATGCGCCAGCTTAGTTCTGCAACAGAACAAAAAAAGCCTATGAACAAAGCAGGAAGAGAAAAACTGCTGCAAAAGAGATACAGAACAGAAACATATTTAAACACATACGTATTATAATTACATGAAGACTACACACGCATGTGAACCACACACACACATACACATGTATATTAACTTCAGACTTTAAAGCATATATGCAAAGAATAACAGCAATATATACATATGCATTGCCAATCAATTTTTATCACCAGGAGATGCTCTGATCTCATGCAATTAGCAAGATGAAGGAAACCATAATTATCAGATGACAGATTGAACAAAAAGCATTAACAGCACCAATGTGCTAGTATCTTACAACTGCATATTCAGGTCTACGGTTGGATCAGCAGGAGCCATCTCGAAAGCCATTTTTAAACTTTGGTTTCTATAGTATCTGAAAATGTCATCGCAAAAATAAACAAATAAGCATGAACAATTCAAAAGAGTGTGATTAAAATTAGGGGGACAAACAAACTAGAAAATTTATACTCACCGTGAATGGAAGGAACGTGTTGAATACACCACTTGCATAGTTGCTGCCATGTAGCAGCTGCAAGAAAAAAACAAGATTCATCGAATGAGTAAATATTCCCAAGCAGCCCTGAAGAGGATCAAATATTACCTGTTTCCAAGATTGACAAGTCCCGTATAACCCGGTCCAAAGATTGGCTCCACTTCCTGTCCACTTTCTTGGATTCTGTCCCAATCAAAATTGGTATTCTGGTCAAGTTCTCTCTCAGCAGTTGTCATTTCAGTCTGAAATAAGAAAGTGATAGTATCCCAATCAAACTTTAATCGATGTAACAATACAAAATATACTTGAGGTCAATATCCCCACCTTAATTATAGAAAAATGAGCCAATGACCAAAACATGCATAGTTGAAATAGGAAAAGAACAATTGAAGCCTGGATATACCATAAATAACTTAATGAAAAAATAAAAAGACCCTCTAGATACCAACTAAAGTTGAAAAGACAAAGGTGCGAGACCAAATCAATCATGGTCCAAAGCTAAACAACCATAACCCAACCAAATCATTACACCACATTATGTTATTGAAAACTACATCTAACATATGTTGAGATCAGAAATGCCTTGTGTACACAGGTACTAGCTATAACACTGTTCCCAGAGGAAGAAAAGAGAACCTTTTGCAACGATGAAAAATCAATGCCAAAATGCGCCAGATGCTCTGCTAATAGCGGGTCCAGAACACCTTCATCTTCCGGATAAGAGAAAACATCTGAGCTGCCACAATATGTTACTCATCATTAGCACTCAATACTGTAAGAATGAATCCTCAAGAGAAACACTTGATATCGCATTAGATTTTGACTATTAAACTCTCAAAGGCACATTTGCCTCGTTTTTCAGGCTGCAAAGGCACTTTTCAATGCCAAGTAGCACATTTTTAATTCATGAATATGCAAGGTTAATAGCATTTAATAACATATTTGTGATGAGAAGTACAGAAACCAACTCAAATGGAGACAATCTGCAGACAACATACACAACATTGAAAAGAATCCTGCACGTAAAGAATAACAGCTCAACTGACTAACAATATTATCCAGCTTTCTATAGCTGCCAACTCTCCTAACAATTCTGAGATCCAATTCTCAGAGGGGATAAGTTTTCAAGTGATTAATCATCAACGCACACACAGTTCTGGCTTTCCAAAAAGCCCATATAATAATGAAGGTACAGCTTCCACAAATATCAAGCCATAGGATCCCATCCTTTGATCTCTCTAGTAGCAAACAGCACATCAAACAAGGACAAACTCCAATACCAAATCAACAATGTTTTTCACATTATACATCATAGTCTTTATCCACTAAAACAATTATCAAGTATCAAAATCTTACCCGGAGCCCCAAAACAATTATCAAGCATCAAAATCTTACATGATTTCTTATGGTGTGGGCTAGGCAAAGAGTTCCAAATATTACCTGATAAGCTAGTCCAAGATTTGCTTTCCGATCTTTGAAGGAGGGTTAGGGATCCAAAACTTGCTAATGTTCAATCGAGCTCTCTTAGGGAAATGGGTATGGCGCTATGCGCATGAGAGAGAGACTTAGGGGAGAGTGGTGGTGGACTCTAAATTTGGCAGTTCGTGGGATGGATGGTGTTCTAATGAATCTCTTGGGACATATGAGGTGGGTTTATGGAAGAGCATAAGAAGGGCTGGGGGAAGTTCTCTAGCCATACCAAATTTAAGGTGGGTGATGGCTCTGAGGCTAGTTTCTAGTACAATCTATGGTGTGGAGATATGGCCCTTAAGGAAACATTTCCAGATTTATTTGGCATTTTTTTTTTTATAAATAAATTTAGTCTTATTGAAAGCGTAAGGTGCCCCTAGTAAACTGGAAGTATACAAAATGAAACATCTAACTAGGAAAAACGGACAAGGAAATCAACAAAACTAATCAACAGTAGGGATAAAAAAACCACCGTCCAAAGACACAAAGTATGAAAAAACAAAGCTAAAAGATCCTCCATTGAACTCTCCAAATCCTCAAAACAACTACATTTATTTCCTTCCAAACACACCAAAAAATGCAAATGGGCACCATCTTCCAAATCGCAGCACTCCTCCGCCTTCCAGACTTCCACCAACAGACAACAAGTCGATAACTCTTCTAGGCATAACCCAAGGCATACCAAATCGCAGTGAAGAAGAAGGTGGTCCACTGATTCCTCATCTCTCTTGCACAAGCAACATCTGTCCACAATGATGATATGCCTCTTCCTGAGATTATCCACAATAAGGATCTTGCCTAGGGTTGTCGACCATATAAAAAAAGCCGCCCTCGAAGGAGCCTGAGTCCGCCACACACTCTTCAAAGGGAAGCATCTACCTTCAAAGCAAGCCAATAAGCTAAAGAAGGACTTGACCTTGAACAAGCCTTTCTTGGAGGAAACCCACCAAAGCCTATCTGCACGATCTCTACTCACAATGGCTGAGTGCAACACCTGGAAGAAGGAATCAAAGACATCTACTTCTCAATCATACACCTCTAACAAAGCTCACGTTCCATTGAGGAGAACCACCAAAAATCTCCATATTATTTGGCACTGTTTGTGCAAATGATTCTTCTATTGCGGCTCATTTGGAGTTTTTGGGTGGCACCACTCAGTGGAATGTAAGCTTTGCTAGAGCGGCTCATGACTGAGAGATAGATGTCTTTGCCTCTTTCTTCAAGTAGTAGTATTCAGTTTGAGTGAAACGGGAAAGTGAAGACAAGCTTTGGTGGATCCCCTCCAAAAAAGATTTGTTCATTGTTAAATCCTTCAATAGTGTCTTGGTTCGCAATAATGGCTTTCATTTTCCCTTGGAAGAGTGTTTGGTAGATTAAGGTTCATTTGAAGGTGTTCTTTCTTGCTTGGCCAGCGGTTCTAGGAAAAATCTTATCATGGATAATCTGAGGAAACGATATGTCATCGTGGTTAATAGGGTTTGTATGTGCAAAAGGAATGGGGAGTCTGTGGACCATCTTCTTCTCCATTGTAAGATTGTCAATGCCTTATGGGATGTTTTCTTCAGTCAATTTGGGCTATCTTGAGTTATGCCTACACAAGTAGTCAACTTATATGTGTGTTGGTGTACTATCGGTAGGGCTTGAAGTGCTGTTGTGTGGAAGATGGTGCCTCTGTGCCTTTTGTGGTGTCTATAGAGGGAAATGAATGACATAAGTTTTGAGGACCGTAAAAGGACTCTTGAGGAGATTAAGTCGTTATTTTTCTATACTCTATATCTTTGGACAACATCTTTTGCTTCTCCCTTGATGATTAATTATCATGATTTCCTTCTTCTTTTTTCTCCTTCTAGTTAGGTGTTTTCTCATATATATACTTCCTGTGTACCTTGGGCACCTTACGCTTTTAATAATATTTCAATTACTTGTCAAAACAAATTACTCTATATCTTGAAGTTCCATACCTTGAAATATAATCAAATTTCTGCCTTTCAGAGGTTATGTACATTCCTAAATCAAATAAAAATTAAGTGAATGACCAATAACTATATCCCACATCTCATTTCAATTCCATACAGTGTCCTCAGAGATTGGTCAAAGTCACATTCTCTAACTCTTGCTCTTATGTACATCATTTATTAGCTTCACAAATATGTAACCTTTAGCATTCTGCAAATTGGCACTCCCCCCCAACCTCCCTTTACATGCCAACTATAATTCTCGTACGCACCATATAGAATAGGATGACCTGGAGACTGGAGTGCACCATCTGTATACAAGCAGTTACTGGCTATTTCTTTAATCAAATTCGATTGCTTCTCAAAGAATTCCATTTTGTTTGGGGATGGGGGGGGGGGGGGGGGGGGGTTGTAAGGGTCGAGGCAGGGAGGTGGAAAGGGAGGAGAAATAAATAGAAGACATTGCATGAATTCAAATGCCTCAAAGCCTCAAACATTTATTAAATAATCTTGATTGATTTCAAAGTATGACTTATTTGCTTTGGGGTTCTTTCCCGTCACAAAATTTTAACTAGATTGAATGGTGTTTCCTTTCCTTACAAGAATAAGGTTGAGGGTAAGGTCATGATTTCAGAACTCACTTGGTGTTGTGTAACTTACCAACAATGATCTCGTCAGACAACGCTTTTTAGATTGTGTTTTTTACTTTTTAGTTGAAAAAGTGTCCTGACATGACATAAAGGTAGAAGTAGTTTTGAATTTTTTATATTTGAAGTTGTTTGTTAATGCTTTTGTTTTTTTGGTAGAAAGCAAAAGGCAAAGGCAAAAAGTGTTGCCAAACGAGGCCAAATAACTCTTTAAGAGGTCAAGGAGGAGGATAAGAGTTTCAGGTGTTAACAAATCATCAGTAAAATGATTACTTCTGACAACCAATTGGCATTTTGGAAGATAAATAAACCTTTCTTAAGACAAAATATGGTTGCTCAATAGCTTCAAACTAAGTTCTTTTTTTTTCAGCCAGCTTAATTATCAATCCTCAGGGAAAAATCTACTGTTGCAGCCCTTGGGACTTGGACGAGGTGGTATTGAGGCGGAGGTGGATGTAGGGGATGCTTCAGGACAGGTATTTGATTTGAATCTTGCCAACCAAATGAAGAAGAGGGAAAAAGCAAATACATTCAGCATTATCATTAATAATATTCAAGAATATTACTCATATACAGATAAATCAAATTGACAATCACAATTTAGCATACTTGACTACCTATGCCACTAATGATGACCATATGGATGATGCTCAGGATTAGCAACTTACATAGAACAATCTATGAATTCCACTGTCCTAAGCCCAAGGAAAAAAAAATAGAGAGAGAGAGAGAGAGTGACCATTTCACTTATGAATTGAACATGTCAATCCAAAATGCACAACATTGGTAAGATCATAAGTATACAACACCACATATTGCAGAGAAATAACATTTCAAATTAGTTCACTTCATCATGCTATTAACAGATGGTTCTACATGATTATATCAGTAGAATCATAAGTACGTGAAAGCACATATTACAAAGAGTATCTTTAGAAAACTTTTCCCATTTCATGGCCAGGGGGCATTACCTGCTGCTTCCAGATCGGCTGTAACTGTTCCAAGCTTTACAGCAAGAGGGTAGCCAGTCTCCTTGTAGTGATCAATAGCATGGTTGTTGCCACCGGTACCATCCCAGTTTCTCCTCCCACACAGGATCATTCCATCAGTCAGATTTAGCCAAAGATTGTCCCTTTTATCACACTTAGCACATCTCCACCCAGATGGAGGGACAATAACGCCATTGTCAATCTGTTGCAAATTCATGGCGTATGCACTTCTCTGTTTCTTATCAGCTATCCAAGCTGCAACTTGCTCTTTCCGCTCAGCACCCTCAGCCATCAAGATAGCGTCAACTGCCAACCTTACCTGCAGCATTTTACATTACTGGTAACCAAATCATACTCTTGTTTGAGATGGAAATTTTTTTGACGAGAAGAAAAAACAAGAAGCAACAAGCACCTTTTCTGGCAACTCCACTGAAGGAAATGGAAGAGTAACATAATCAGGCAATATGACTATATTGTGAGTTTCTTCATATTCAGGTTCATTGTTGTCAAATCCCCCATCAACACCTGCAATTAAATCATATATCAGATTATAAGTAAACTCCACTTCAGCACAGCAAATAATTAATATAAGTTAAAACAAAGATTCAGCATTTGTACAACAACAGCCAGAAGATCCTTTCATAAACTGCTAATAACAAATGTTTCAGAGCAACGTGACCAATAAAAAGTTCACTCTTTACAAACAGACTACGAGACTAGTAAGAACAGAAGCCAACAAGTTGGTAACAGACCAGAACCCTGAAGTTTTGAGCCTGTCTCGTTTGCATGGTATATTTATCAAAGCAACTACAGATTCCACTTGCTTGGAAGATGAAAATATGGTTTCCTTTATCACATAAAATGTAATATCCTGATTGTCTGACCAATCTAAATAAGTTGTAGCATCTGCTTGAGTTTTAGTATTAGAACACTGTATTTTCTTATCCGCCCATTACTTCAATTCCACCTGTAAATGGCTAGCAAAGATAATGGTAATAAAAAAAAATGAGAACATACATAGACTCCACAACATAAAGATCCCTGAACATATATTGTATTAAAGACATTAAACACCATAATTCAAGTACCTATAGCCAAGAGAGTCGGTTTCTTCGTAGGCCTATCTTCAGGAACCACTTTTTTTGTTTGTTTTATATGCAAATAAACTGGGTTCCCAGTCTTCTCGTAATTCCACGCCACACTGTCCTTCCCAAAAGCAAGAAACGTATTCATGTCGATGAACAGCCCACCTTCTGATCTCTGACATCCAAAAAACAGAACAAAGCATGAAAAAAAAAAAAATTATATATATATATATTATGACAGGGATAAACATTAAAATCCCGTTTAGTAGCAAGAAAGTTAAAGAAAAGGAAAATAAAAATCTTAAAATCCGTTGGAACAGAAAACCTCTAAAGTCAGATTGTAAAATGTACGACGGTTGAACCTCTACATGGTTGAAAAAAAAAAAAAATAGGAAAAGAAACCGCAACAAATTTTTTTGATAAGTAAAAAAAAAACACAACAAATAAAACAAATTTCAAGTTCATTTATATATTTTCACAATGACACTCTTTTCATTTTTGACATACAGAAAGTAAATTAACAAAGCTTTGAAATTTTACATTAATCTTATTTTCTTATCCCATATTCTCTCCGAATCCAAACAATGATAACAGAGAAAGAAGAAAGAAGGGGAAAAAAAACAGTCACATAAAGTTTTTTAGAAAGATAAAAATAATAATAATAATCACCATTTGGTTGGCAAAAAAAAATCATTAATAATTTGGAAAAAAAACTTAAGTTCAAAATTTGAAAAGAGAAGTACAAGATGGGCAAATAACAACGCCAAAAAAGAAAAATCCCAGGTACAATATTTGAACGTCACTTTCTATATTGCGAGTATGCCAAAAAGGGTCCTAACATCTTCTGTAACCTATACTTTCTCAGCAAACAAGCGGAACATGTACTGATGTACAGACGCAAACCATCAGAGGTAGAACCTTCAAGAAATAGAAGAGCTTGAACATAGTTAAAACTTTGGGAAAACTGAAGCTAAGAAGGCTAAGCCAACAAGAACTGGCATCTTTAACTCCACCTTTTTCTTTCTTTTTCCCGGTAACCAAACAGAGAATAAAATCGTCAAAGATAACTTTTGACAAACAGTAGAGCTTCAAGGGAGTGAAACTTTGGGAAACCGACAAGGAAACGAGGCTAACCAACAAGAACTGGCAGAACATTTTTCTTTTTCCGACTAAACTTTCTTCTCTCTTTTTTTCTCGAGAAACAAAGGGAAAATGAGGGAGGAGAGATTACCGGAGTTTCGAAAGTGAGGCAGCATTCTTGCTTGTAGATGCGATTGGTGGGTTCCGGGATCCGAACCCGCGAGAGATTGGATCGGAGCAGTTCCATAGGGTCTACCATGTCTCTCTGCAAAATCAAAAGGGTTTTGAACAGAGACAGAAAGTGAGAGTGAGAGAGAGAGAGAGAGAGAGAGAGAGAAAGCGCCTTCTTGCCCTAAGCTAATGCAGAGTCTCTTTGTGATTGTGAAGGCCACTGTAGAATCGCGTTTCTTGGGCGTTTCAAACAAGTCTTCTTCGTCAGTTTAATTAAAAATGAAGGTATATAAGTTCATAACTTACCTTTTTGTAGTTTTATTCTTTTCTTTTTACCCAATTATAGGTATAAGATGCGGATAAAGGTGATTACGTGGACTGTTAATTGTTAAAACTACGTCTACCATCTCTTATCCGCCCATCCACGTGGTTATGAGCAGATTTTCAATCTTTAATTTCAGAGGCAGTTTACAATTATTTTATTCCTTATAAAATAATTCATTTTTGCTTTCTACACGTATCCGGATGGATAGCAAAATAGGAATAAGTGAAAGCAAATATTATTCGTGTCCGGCTACCTATATATATAAAAAATAATAATAATAATAATAAATTGTTTATAAAACTATTTTTATACAATTTACAAGCCTTTTTTTTTTTTTGAAGAATTTACAGGACTATTTTAAGTTCATAAAAAGCTTACTAAAAAACAAGAAGGCCATACATATTAAGTTCATAATTTTAAAAACAAAGAAACAAAATCAAAAAATAGCTCAAAATGGAAAGCGGGTGTCACTTGTGGTTCGTACAAACGAAAGAATCGCTCGCTCGACAAACTTCGCCCTTCACATAGTATTGATGTGGGTGCATAATAAAGGTAATATTTGCTCATATAGAACGGTTTACACCCCTAAATACGAAGACAAATAAAAAGAGTACCGCTAAAATCAAATTTTTTTTTACAATTATCTTTTAATATTGATATGACAGTCTCAAACAACCATTTGATCAATCCTTGTTAAAAAAAAATATATAAGAGTTGGCTGGAACTGCTATATTAGCACTGTAAAATCAAAATATAGTGTTGTCTAACCCGTAGCTCTGTTAAGGAAATGCAAGATGTCTTTGATAATCGACTTGATTTCCTAATACGTCCAATAGTCTTGGCTCTAAATGCCTTAGATTATTATTTGAGAGTCACCTCCAATGGTGATGCTGTCCAAATCCATAATAGATGTTTTCGCAACTTTGATACAGGCTACTTGAGATTCACCAAATGTTAGGTCATGAGTTAGGCTTTTGGCTAATTAGACATGGTTTATATCACATGGTTAGAGATGGTAACTCATAATATGAAATTGAGCGTAATCAAAACAAGTAGGGGAAAACAAAGGATTGATGAAGATGACTAGGGTAAAATAACAAGTTACGAAGTAGCGTTTTAATGGTTCCTCAAATAACAAAGGAGGCGAAATATCACTTGTTCGTTTGGCGACGATTTTTAAAATGTGTATTTTGCTTTTTTATTGTAATATGACTATCCGAATTATAAGTATAATTACCTAATAGGATATTCCATGCCATTTTCAATTGTAGTCTTCCATAAACTATGGCATTCCGCAAGGTTTTTCAATCCTTGGCATCGAGAGGACTTGGAATGGGAAATTCATCTTGTTTAAGGTTGTATTCGAGTTGAGCTTAAGGCTGCCAGATTTGACTCGAACACATAAAAAATTGGCATGAGCTGGGTCGAACTCGAACCGAGTTTTGAAGGGTTGTTCGAATTCGACTAGCTTAACAAGCCGAGCTTCCAATCAAACTCAAACCGCTCGATTTTAACTTTGAAAAAAAAAATTACTCGAAAAAAAAAATTAAATATTAAAATTTAGGAAAAATTTTAACTTTAATCTATATTTCATATTCTAAATGGAACGTTTGTAATATTATATATATTATGTTTACTATGTTAATATTTATAAACTAAAATTATAAAATATTATATTTGTAAAACTTGTTTTTTTTAATATATATACACGAGCAAGCTAACAAGTTGAATCGAATTTATACAAGCCGAACTCACGAGTTTTGAACGAGCCGAACCGAGTTTATATGAGTATATCTCATTTAATATATGAGTAGATTATTATGTTCGCGAATAACTCATTTATTTTTCAAACCGATACTAAATCGAGTTTAAACAAATCAAGTCAAATCAAATTTACAAGCAGCTAGGCTCATTTAACACTATTCTTATTGATCGAGCATTTGGTGAACATTTATTTTTTGTCCCCTAGTCATGACTCCTACAATGGTATCTTCTAAGAACCCGAGGCAAGTGAATGTTTAGAATGTTATTTGTGGCTTTTATCTAGTCTATACTAGATAATATTAGGAAATCGAAGGAACAAACTTTACTTGATTAAATAGGGATTTCTTTTTGGAAATAAAAACTCAAAATTCAATAAAACTTTTTATTTTATTTTCTTATTTATTGTTTATACAAGGCCCTTTTTTTTTTTTACCCATCCACGTATTATCGATTCCATTACAATAACAAAATATACGTTGGTTAGTGTGTTTTGGAAAATGCTTTTTATTTTTTGTTTTTTAAAAAATGTTATAATGTGACCTACTAAGATAAAAGTATTTATTTATTTTTAATATTTTTATAAATATTTTATATTTTGAATCGTTTGTCACCATCTTTACTTTATATTATTACCACTATAAACTAAAAGATAGAACCACACGTAGCCAATTGTGATCCAAAAGAGTGATGATTAGGGTCAAATGTATCATTGAAAGAAGCAAAATGTCAATGATTGATTGGGCGTAGCTTATTGTCCTTTTACATCGAATGCTTATTTTCTTGCCAGTCTCACTCAAATAATCTTTTTAATATTCTTAACTTCGGCCCTAAGTTTGAATCTCGACATTGGGTATCACCCATACCTCTTTTTGTTTTCTACATATAGAGTAGAATTATATAATATTTTTAATGCTTAGAAAATCAATATCGTATCTACTATGTGTTTTTTTTGTGATTTTATTATTATTATTTATATTTTTCCTATATTAATGGATTGGAATGGAATGGAATGGACTGTAATAAAACTGTTGAGAATGCTCTAATGCGATTCTTAGGGGTCAAGTAATCGAGAACATTATCCACGGTCAAAATTCATTATTTTTTGTTAAAGAATTAATACTTTGAGTTGAAATGTTTATTCTTACAACTTTTAGATCATCGGCCATTGAAATTCAAGCAAAATTCTCTAGATAGCGAGGTGAATTCTTTAAGCCTGTTAGAGTGAAAATGATTTATAGGGAATGTTTTTTTATCTCCCAACCGTTACTTTTTAATTAAAAAATATTTTTTTATTAAAAAGTAACAACTAGGGGACGAAAAAACATTCTTTATGAATCACTGCTCTTATAAGAAAAAAAATTTATACGTACAAATTAGATTGCTAAAGCTTTGCCATGGTAATCTGTTATATATGGGCGTCATATATATATATATATAATGAGATGAAATCTGATGTGACAATTTATGTACTCTTACTTGTCATCTACCTCAGCATTCGCATCATACATATTTACCACCTATATATATAGAGAGAGATACATATATATGCGATGTCCTCTCAAACAAAAATATTCCATGCATGATCCAATGTGTACAGTGATGATCATGACATGACTATATATATGATCAATCCAGTGGTACTACTGTTGTCGATTTTGTGATTAAGAGCTAGAACATAAATAGGCGACTTTCATACTTTCTTTCTTTCTTAGGGAACGACTATAATAGAATTCTATTAGGTTTTGAAAAATTGCACCCGTGAACCACAAAAGATGAGTTACATCCGTGCAGGACAGGGTGCCTGGGGGGCGGGGGTGCGGGTTGGGCGGTGGGGGGTGGGTTTGGACGAAAGAGATGAAGAGACGAAATAAGAAACAAAATTATGAATTTATTCAATACAGAATCAAAGATCAAGAACAAGAAAAAACATCACGAATTTATTTAATACATAATCAAAGACCAAGAACGAGATAATAGCATATATATTTGTTTACATGAATCATAAATATTACACAGGCGTACCTTATGAATTTGGCAAATGAAGTGGTTAGGCGGTGAGGTTTGAAGTACTCTGAAAGCTGAATTTTGAGCTGAAGAATCATGGTCGCCAGTCTTCCTCATAAACGGAAAAAGAAAAGGGGGTCTTCCAATCTTCCTCATAAATGGAAGGAAGAAGACGAAGGGTGGAAGGAGGGTGAGGGGGTGAAGGAGAAAAGGAAAAAGATGAAGGGCAGGCGGCGCAAGGGTTTCCTAACAATTGCAAAAATAAAATAAAATGAAGAAGACGAAGGGCGGCGGCTAGGAAAATAGAAATGAAGAAGGGGTAGCTGGGTAGGATTTTTAGAATTTGATGTCTTTAAAAGGGTCAGCGGGGCAAGTTCTCGAGGTTTTAAAAAACCCTAACCCGTAACTGCCTAGAAATTGAAAAATTCTGAAAAATTCGGGGTGGGGACTGCGAGTCGGGTCGGGTGTGCGGGTTTTTGCCCACCCCTATTTGTAGCGGTTTGTAAACAATTTATGTCCATAAAAACATGAGCTCATCCAATTCACGTCACATGACACTCATAGAAACTGTCATGTCAGTTTGTAAAGGGTTATAATAAAATTAGTGTTGCATACTATACTCTCATTCAATTTTCATTTTATTAAACTGACAATGCTCATCAGCCTTTATAATTTTTTATTTTTTATTTTTTTTAAAAGGCTTATTCAAAGGCTGATGGGCCCATCAACACGGTAAGATGAAAGTATAATATGTAGCATAACTCGTATAACAAAATTATAAAAGTCTATTAAATATAATTAGTCAAGCTATAATACTCAAAAATAAAACATTTTAATAGTTTTCGAAGGGGTTCAACTAATTTCCCATTTTAAATAATGCACCAACAATCTGAATTCAAATCCAAATCAAATAATTTTTTCTTTGGAATAATGTTACTTTTCATATTAGTTTTATACCGATTAATATAATGTATTTTAAGTGGTTAATATTTTTGTATTTTTTTTAAGTGACTGGCATGAAAAGTTACTTAAAATACATCATATCAACAATGTGAAATTGGTGTAAAAATCATGTTTAAAGTATAACATTATTCATTTCCAAAAACTAAAATAAAAGGAGAATTGTTTTTCATAAAATTGCTCAATAAAAGTAGAATTGTTTTATTAACCCCATTTGGCGGTTCGTAAACACACCGCACGCATGCCAAAACACGAGTGCCAAAACGGGGAGGTTCGAGACTGAAGTATTTTATCACACCAGGCCAGTTTTGAATAAAAAACAAGCCCCGATTGTTGGGCTGGATCCAATTGTGCATTGCTTGTTTATTACTTAAAGCAATCTACAAGCCAATTTTGGACCAGGCCCAACACATCCAAATTTTAATTTTGGAAAAGAATGCTGGGAAGGTCCTCAGGTTTAGCTTTTTATCAATTAACTTCTTATCAGGTATTATCTAAAAAAAAAAAAAAAAAAAAAAAAAAAAAAAAAAAAAAAACACTTCTTATCGGGTATTTAGATGGGGTATTGAAGGAGAAATTAGAATGTTATTGATTAATTCGAAATAAGTTGCTTAGCATTTACAATTGCCGAGAGAAGTTGAGATAAGACTCAACCTAGACCTTAGTTAACTGCTTAGAACTAACAAGGTTTTCTTTTAAATGAGAAAAATGCACACATTCATTTTAACAAAAAAAAAAATTCAATAAAACCTAACTCATTAAAAAAATATTGGTATTTCTTAGTTCTTCGTGAATATTGTGTTGTTTGAATAAGACACAAATATCCCAAAAAATTTGATGAAAAAGAAGAAAAAAGCCGTGGGTCATGTGGCCCACGCCAGTACTGTAGTTTTGGTAATTCACAGCGGTCGTGGATCTGTCATCACTTTTTTATTATTTTTTTATTTTGGATATTTTTGTTAGTCGGATGACATTGTAAATTAAGTTTTAATTTGAGGGGTTCCTTTAATCATATTTGCAAAATATTGTATGCTTAAGGGATTATAGGGAGACAATCGCCTCCTTTAGGCTTTACGCCCTTTTCTTTTTCTTTTTTTTTCGTTTTCTTTCTCTTTGTTGTCATGTGTCAAGCTAATTTGTATGTTAAAGCTATTTTACTGGACACGTATACGAATGGAGCAATTTAATGGTAAATCATACATTAATTAATGAGTGGTTCGATAAAAGGTTAAACCTCTAAGAGCACTAGTAGCAGTTAACCTATATTGGTTCCCTTCCTTATATTTAAGGAAAATTTCATGAAAAACACCAAAAAACCTCCCACAGCAGATGCCCTATATTTAGATGGGGGAGTTGGGAATGAATAGTGATTCCCTATGTATACATGTCTACTATTCATTCCTATGTATTATTTTAATATAAAAGAAGAATAATTAATTGATATAGGGAAGAGAAAAAAAGTAGGAAAGAGAAAAAAATAATAAAATAAGAGTAAAAAAATAATATTTAATTGATATAGGGAAAAGTAAGGGAATCTATTGTGGGTATTTTTTTATAGAGAAGCAAAAAGTAGTTTTGTTCCCTAAATATAGGGAAAATGGTTGGGAATCTGCTGCTAGTGCTCTAAGAGCACTAGTAGCAGATGCCCTATAAGTGATTCTATTCTCTAAAATAGGAAAAATTTGAAAAAAAATTACAAAATACATGCCACAGCAGATTCCTCATTTTTCATGGACTTACTTGGGAAGCTACAGTGCTTCCCAATGCATTGGGAATCACTGTAGCTTCCCAACACATTACTTTAATGAAAAAAAACTCGTCTCTCTCCTTCCTCTGTCATTAAAACTCTCTCTCTCTCTCTCTCTCTCTCTCTCTCTCTCTCGCACGCCCGTCCTTTATCTCTTTATCTTTGTTCAAGCACCTAGCCTCTGTTCTTGATTTCTTCATTTTGTTCAAGCACCCAACCCTCTGGTATTGGTGTTTCCCAGCAAGTCTTCAACCGGTGATGGTGTTCTTGTGAGTTTGGACCGGTGTCGAAAATTGCGTCCTCCGACAACCCACCGACGACCCACAAAATCGCGTCTTCTGGTCACCGTCGGTAACAACCCATTAGAGGATCGGGTCTCCTCTGTTTCGCCGTCACTGAACCACGGGATTTCGCTGGAAATCGGCTCCTCTGGCTCTGTCGGCTACGGCTCAGTACACCTACCAGAGATTGGGCATGGGTTTCTCAAAATCGCTCGGTTTCTCTCATGGGTCAATGGGTTTGGGTAAATTGGTCTCGTTAGTCGAGGAGGCCGAATTGGTGTTGTTTAGCACCATCGTTTGTAGCCATCAGAATCAAAACGATAAAATAGGGTTTTTTAGTGTGTTTGTGTGTGAATAGGAGGATTTGACGAAAAAAAATAGAACAGGAAATCTGAGGAGATGAGCTCATGAGCGGTGGCCGTAAAGATATTTATGTAATAAAGTTAAAAAAGAAGAAAAAAAAAAAAGATAAAAAAAAAAAATTATTTTAATGTATAGGGGGAGATGAAAGGAAGTTGTTGTGGAGTGTTTTTGTATAGGGTAAAAAAATGTGGTTTGGTTCCCTAAATTTACCATAAATTAAGAAAAATAATTAGGAACCTGCTGCTAGTGCTCTAAGACATCTACATTATTTTTCCCTTAAATTTTAGTCGTCTACATGGTGATATGTATATAGCAGCATGAAATTGTTAAGCTCTATTCATAAAGAATCAAAGATATATTATTTGCATAATTTTTATATAATAATTACACAACAAAATTGATGTATTAAGTATTTTAAAAAAAAAAAATTAAAATAAGAATACTAAACACATCAATATTGTTGTATAATTAGTTGTACAACAATTAACATATCTCATTCATAAAACACAATATAAAAAGGAAAGAAAGAAAAAAAAAATAAAATAAAGAAAAAGAAGCTAGCTCAACAACGTGTATTTGGTGTTTGATCGACTCCGACAGTCACGGAATCGATAGCAATTCCTGAAAGCGCGTATTTGCGGAATTGCGCCTCTCCAGGTCGTTGCTTGACACTTGTGCGATGGTCTATAAAAAGTATAAACCGGTCCAAAATAACAATACAAAGACTTTGTTATTGACGAAAATAAGTCTAATGGCCAATTCAAGTATGTTCAAGCCAATTTGGTCATTAATCATATAAAAACAAAAATACCCATAGAAAAGTTCTTCCATGTTGACTCTGTCGCCAACGGCATGAATCATGACCATAAGTACATTAAAAATAAATAAATAAATAAATATCGGGGGTTGGCTATGCACAATAAAAATAAAATAAAAGAATTTACATATTGGCAATATCAGAGTATTCTAAATATGTTTTAATTTTATTACAAAAAAAAATGTTTTAATTTTATTATAGTTAACAATTTTCCATCTCTCCGTAAGAGCAAATATATAGGTTTTCTTTGATAATGTTTTTAGAGGGTATTTTTTGTTTGAGAGAAATATAGAAAAAGCCATATGAACTAACAATGATTTTATAATAGTCACTTGAATTTTTAAGTATACTAATGTGACCTATTGAACAACCAAAATGTGCCAAAAAATGTCATTTTTGTCGAAATATTCCTATAATATTCATATTATCTTAAAAACTAAAAAAAAAAAAAAAACAAAACAATTATTTTTTTTATAAAAATAAATGCAAAATAAATCATTGTAGATGACTTAAATTACAAATCGTTTACAACGGAATAAAAAATAATTCAAACATTTTCAAGGTAGCCAAAAAAATAACATGACATGTCACTCTTATTAAAAGAAATCAATTATTTTTTTAATTAAAAAATTTTAATTTTTTTAAGTTTTTAATTTCTTTAACTTTTTAGTTTTATATTAATAGTTTGTTTTATTTTTTTAAAAAAATCTTTCTTTATTTATTTTTTTTAAATATTTTTATTTTAGTTTTTAAAAGAAGAAGTGCATTATAGGAATATTTCGAGAAAAGTGGTATTTTTGGCACACTTTGATAGTTTAATGAGTGACATTAGTGCACTTGAAAATTCAGGGGCTATTCTAAAATCAACTGTTATTTCATGGAGCTTTTTTATATTTTTTTCTTTTTGTTTTGAGTGTTTTATGAATGTTTTATAGTTCGAATTATTTCTTAATATTTTTGTTTTAAAAATAAAATACAAAAGGAAAAATAAAAAATAAAAAAGAACGAAAGTTATTTTTAGTTTTTTAGTGGATGGCTTCTAATCATAAATCCACTTTTCTAATGGAAGAACATTACCCACTATTATACACCACCCTTTAAATAATTATTTTTAGAACACTTTTCAGTGGTAGTTTTTAAACGGAGCAAGAGGTAAACGAAGCGTGGCATCGCCGGCCCGTGGATGCAAACTATGTGCCCCTCCCAATTCCCCATCTTATATAAATCGCACAGGAAACACAAACACAAGCGCAACACACTTTTCCACCGCTTTCTCAGAGTCCTTAACCCCAACATTTTCGGGAAACAAACACCCCTCTGAATCCTTGCAACCACCGCCACCCCAGTTCATTCGAATCCATACCCTCGTGGAATCCAACAAGACCAGATTAAAAAACAAGAACAAAAAGAAGAACGAGTACAAGAATCGCAATATGGACAACAAGAACAGGTTCTTTCAGTGCTTTAGACCGGTCACCATGGACGGTCGGGGTCCGGTTAAAAGGTTGCGGCGTCCGGACGGACCGGGCGAACCAGCTTTCAAGTACATCGCTATGGGAGAGATGGAGGGCATGGTGTTCCCGAAGATATTGCCGCCGGATTTGGCAGCGGATATAGATAAAGAAGAAGGCGACGGTGGCCGGAGAGAGAAAAGCTCGAACGGCAGGCTATCGAGGATTTTGAAATCGGTTTTGTCCGGGACGTCCTCGGTTAGTACTTTCTCTGTTTACTCTGTTTGGTACTCTGTTTTATGGATGGTTTTTAGTCCCTCTCTGTTTCTGCGCTTTCTTGATTATATTGTTGTTTTCGGACTTCCACTTTGCATAAAAGAGAAGACCCATATTCCACAATCTTCTTCTCTGCGTCTTTACTCAGGAAATATCTACACTTGACCACAAAAAGCTTAACTTACCAATTACCATAATCTTCTTCTCTGTGTCTTTCTTTATAAGGTTTAGAGTAAATATAAACATGATAATTAAATTGCCATGATTTGATTATAATTAACCCGTAAATAGAGAATATTTCAATGTTATCCGAATATAGAATATTTTTTTTTCGTATATTCTAACAAGTTGATTAATAAATACTGGGTCCTTAATTTTCTATCCAATGCAACGCTTCTTAATTTTTTATTTTCTATTTTTTTTGGTATGCTTGTGATACATACTTTATTTACTTGTCAATCCCACTCCATACGTTTTATTGTACTCTGCTTTCCTGCCATCTGTGAAACTGATAATCCATGCATACATTGTCTTCAGCGGGCGAAGAGGAGTAGCAAAAGAAATCTTGGACAAAGATCTTTCCGGTTAGAGACATCGAACTCGACGGAGGAATCTCCGACGAATAAACAAAGTTTGTCCGACGATGAAAAAAAGCTCACAGTTAATTCAAACGATTCTGATACGAGGCCTTTGCTCGAAACATGCAACTCGTTTAGATCAAATTCACCAGGGCCTAAACAGAGGCGGGATGATGCCCAAAAGCCCGGAAATGAAGATGGAGGTTGTGGTTTTAATGCCGGCTTGTGTTTGCTTGTTATTTGTCTTTTGGTTTTGACTTTTTGGGGCAAGATTTTCGCTATCTTTTGTACTTCGACGTGGTTTTACTTGATTCCTCGAAGCACTAGATACGCATCTCCAGGAGATGGGAAGGTGTTTTCAGGGTTTGACTTTGAGAAGAATAATAAGAAGGTCATCATGGAAGGACTGTTAGAAAGGAACCATGCTTGCCGAGTCAAACCCTGTAAAAAATAATAATAATAATAATAATAATAATTTTTTTTTTTCTCCTGATCTTTGGGATTATCCCACACATGGCATCTCTCTTTAACGAGAAGATCACTAGATCAGTTTAGTTTTCTTTTTAATGTATGCATGTTTCAATTTCAAGAAATGGACGTGTATAAATATGTTTCTAAAATTTCGTACAGATAATTTTGATCCTTGTCTTTCGTAGATTTTATATCATATCAAGAGCATCCCAATAAGCTATTCATTTTAAAAAAAATTCATTAAATTTGAGTGAATCTCGATCTTAAATAAACTTATTTTAACAAATTATCTACAATTTTTTTGTTTTTGAAATTCCTCATTCATTTTACTTCATTTTCTTTCATTTGTTAGGAGTGGTTGCTTAAAATTAATAAAAAAAATTAATATTTAGTTAAAATAGGAAAATATTTGAAGAGTTTAGTGTAAGAAGTTTGTTAAAAGCAATAGTTAAAATAATAAAAGTAATTTTTTTTTTTTGTTGCTAAAATTTGGTTAAAGTTTGAAAAGCTTATTGGAATGATCTAAACAATTGCTTTTAGATTTTTATCAAATATATTGCTTGGATTTTCACTTGTTAGATTTTTTTAACTTTTCAAAGCATCAAGCTTGTGAATATGATGATGGAGTAATCATAGATTCATCTATCCATTCTCTCATCTTTTCGCTTTTTAAAATTATTATTAGATTTGTATAGTCCATATGTATCCCACACACAAGCCTATAAATTTAATAATAATTTTGAAAGTGTCGAATTTAAGAATTATATAAAAAATTAGCTGTGATTATGTCTAGTTCGGATAAATTGGATAATGTCAAAACATAAATATAAATTATATAAAACAAACATAACCCACCCTATTAATTAAACCGTCATATTGATCTTTAATCTTTATTCTTTAATTTCGTATTGAGCTCATATCAAATTCACAATCAAAAAGAAAATAAGTAGGTCACACTTTTTTTTCTAAATGGGGTCGGGATAATTTTTTTTTAACTTAATTTATTAAATTGATATGTATTTAAAAAATATGTGAAAATTACTGTTTTATTAAAAATGCTTTCTGAAAAAAATAAAAAATAAAAAATAAAAATATGAGCAAGGACTTTTTACACTCATTTTAGTGAAATTGTTCATCGAACTATTTTCAACGATGTCACACATGCGCCGGAGAAGAGCATATCACTACCAGCCTTAAACCCTGGTTAAACTTAAACCCTCCGTTACTCACACACAACGTTTCATTTCATTTCAAGTTTTCAACCCCGAGACTCATTCTCAGCCAACATGGTCGTAACCAGGGTCTTCCTCAGGATTCACTGTCTTCCCCTCATCACACTCTCCCCAAAACTCATCTTCCCCAAATTACCCCTCACAGTCTCTCTCTGCTCCACCACCACCACCCAAGCCCTAACCCAAACCCGAATTCATGACCCGGCCCTCTCTTACGGACCCTCCCTCCACAAAGGAACCAAGCCGCAACCCGAACATCAACAACAAGACCAAGAAGATGAGGTAATCGACGAACAAAGCTTCAGACGGGTTTTCGACCTGGCGGCGCTTCGTGTCCCGGCAAAAGATTGCTTTGCCCTCGAGAGGCGACTCCGAGGCCACCTCTTGAACTGGCCTCGCATTCGCAACATTGCCCGAGTCCCCGGCGACGAGGTCGACCCGGAGGTCTTAGATCTGTTAGGACCCCAAGGCCAAGGTTTGAGCACTGAAGAAGAAGAAAATATCGTTTCGTTGGAACGAAGAATTTACGGAAAAGCGGAAGGCGACGGCGACGTTTTGAGCCCGGTGTTGTACAGGGAAAAGCTGGCCAGGACGTTTAATTCGCGGGGGTATGTGAGATTCAGGAATTTGGCGCGGATTTCGAGGCCGAAGAGGAAGAAGAAGAGGAAGGAGGAGGAGGAGAGCGGTGGGGGCAATAAGGGAATTGGGAAGAATGAGATTGCGTTGGTGGAGGTTGTGGAGGGGGAGGAGGAAGGGGAGGAATTGAAGGGTTTGTTGGGGGATGAGTTTAAGGGGAAGACGAGGAAGTGGAGGGGTTCGACGAGGTTGTTGCTTTTGGACGAGCGGTATGCAGAGAGGGACGTGGAGGACTTGCCCGAGGCAATCAAGGTTAAAAGGCTGTTCCCAACACTTTGATACTCTGTGAGTTCGTTGGAAGATTTTTCTGAATTTTTTCTTTGCTTTGTGCTGTATGGACTGGTATCGCTAGTGTTTCCTGTTTTTAGATATTATCTTTGCGTCTTGATTTATACAGGCTCTATACTTCTCTTGATATCAGATTTGTTGATGATCTTGTATAGCCCCCATTATGACATTGGTTGCACATTGCTGTATTTGGTTTACCACTTCAATGTTTTTGATGTGATTAAAATCTTTTCATGAAGACAACATTTTCACTGCCAAGAGTAAGTAAATATGTCGTGGTGCATTTCATGACCTTGAGTTTAGGCAGGCTGTTTATGTAATGAAAAGGCAAAATTTGATATCAAAGCGTAACTAAATGTGTCGTGCTAATATAACTGTTTTCACTGACATGTATAACTATTTTCATGATGTCCTGCACCTGGAGAGTTCTCTCTCTAGGTTCCCGAGCCTCAAGCAACGTCTTCATTTTTATTGCAACTCTAGCGGTAGTTGGCCTTCATTTATTAATGCTAGTCAGGCATTTTAAGTGTAAATGATGGCATCCTGTGATTTTTTGACGCTATCAAAATGGTCAGAGTTTCATATTAACATGGTACAACCATTATTGTCATATTTGTCAAAGATATCTCATGGTATTTTGATAACATGTGGAAGTGGAGGTTTCTGGTAGAGCTTGTGGCTCCCCCCCTCAGGGCACCCTTTTTTACATGAGGGAGAGCTATTTATGTAGGCTTTGGCACATCACATATCTAGTCCTGATTGGTGAGCTCTCAGGAATTGGTGTCTGACGGTAACTGTAGCGAGGTTTCTTCATTACCTTGGTTACCAATTTTGGCTATTGGCACCGAGCTTAACCGTGGTTGGGAAAGTCGATCTTCACAATCAGCACATAGCATGCAGATCTGTTAGCGCACTTATATTGTACTGCAATCAATGTTTGAGTTTGTTCAAACATTATTGTGATATCCACCAAGATATACTTGTCAAATTTCCATAGTGTGCCACTATGGTGGAAATTATGTGTCGACTTTCTTTGCTAAAGTCACCATTAGTATTGTATCCACCAAGGTTAACTTGTCAAGTTTCCATAGCACGGTGCTATGATGGAAGTTACATGTCTACTTTCTTTGCTAAAATTTGCTTTAGAAATCCTCTTCTCCTTCTCCTTCTCCTTCTCCTTCTTAATGATTGAGTTCGCTCAGCTTCGAGGCTGCCATTTTCTCACTCCTTTCACTTCTTAATGATTGAGTTAATGATTGAGTTCGCTCAGCTACGAGGCTGCCATTTTCTCAAACCTACATTCTTTCAAAGCAGCCATTGTACCCAATCAGAAGTGTTAGTCTCAAGTCACAAACTTGTCTTAGTCCTTGTGACCTTAGGTATGGAGACAGTTGCCCTTTCCTTCTTAGATAACTTGTTTCCTTTTTTATTTATATATTCATTTATTTTGCAACTTATTTTAATCTGTCTTGTTTATTTTTCTATGGAAATCCATGTTCTACACAATCATCTTACCTTGTTTCGGATGAACATCTCATATATTCTTGTTTTTATGGAAGGATTTGTATGTAAGCTACTTTTTTCATCTATTTAATTAATATTATCTTCAAATTATCAGACCGTGTTGAAAGAAGATATGGGGGAAAGAACAGAATCAGCTTTTGAGCTCGCTAGATGCAAGCTGACCTTGTTTTATGATTACTGGCAGATGAATGAGGTAAATGACACAAAGGACATCCAACAACTAGGCTAGGTGACATCTTTAAGTAAACTATGCTCTGAACCTTCTGGATGCGAAGCATTTGATGACCAAGAACTGGACACTTTACATTGTTCTTTCATATGAGATGATAGATGGAGAGAAGAGGCCTTCATTTACCTGAAGTGTTCTCTGATAATTGTTCTCAACTGCTTTATTAGAAATGACAGTACTCAAATAATAAGTTAAATTAACATCCTGATTGTCACTTGACCTTTTATGCACAAGAATGAGGGTTGACATGTCTCCCTATTTCAGTAGTAGACCCATATACATTGTATCATAGACTTCTCTGAAGAGTAGAGCCTTCTCACATATCTAGATAAGTGGCCTCTGTATCTTTTTAAGCTCACTCTCTTGTTTAGGGGCATAGACCGTTGATTAGGTATTAGTATTCATATCTTATGGGGATTTGCCACTCTTAAATTGCCGAAAGTTTGCAGAATCAATGGATATATCAGGTCCTGTATGTTCTTGCAGATATTGGAGGCCTTGCTACCAAAGGGTATAATTGTTCCTTCAGCTTTTGAAACAGTTGGGCATATTGTTCACCTGAACCTGAAGGAAGAACATCTACCGTACAAGAATCTTATAGCAAAGGTGCTTTTTTTGGAATTTCTTTTTTACTAGTTTGACAATTGAAAAGTGATTTTGCATCTATCAATTTTTTTTGTTAGAAAAAAAAGAAATGAGAAGTGAATTTACTGTCACTTCACAGAAGAAGGCTGTTTTTGTTTCCAGGTTGTTCTGGACAAAAATAAGCCAAAGATAAAGACAGTTGTCAACAAGATTGAAGCCATTCATAATGACTACAGAACAATGCAGCTGGAGGTTTTAGCTGGAAACCACTCTCTTGTGACAACAGTAGTTGAGAATGGAATGCGATTTCATGTTGATTTAACAACAGTGTATGTTTCCTTTTGATTGCAAGCTTTATGGGAGAAGTCCATTAAAGTTATTGAATGCTTGCCAATGTCATGCTATGATTCAAAACTATTTGCTTCTGGTAAAGCTGCAAGCCTACCCTAGTACCCTTGCTATGTTCTAGTGCAGTATGCGCCTCGAATGTGCCGAACTCTGATCGAATATTGAGTTACATCTCCAATTTCTTTTTTCGTGAGGTCTCTGTTCTGGACATCTTTGAATCAATTTGAAGGCACGTTCGAGGTGTAATACAGAAAAAACTTCTTATAGCCTTAAAATCGATTTGTTAGCTGCATTTATCTGGAATCAGTAAGGCCTAAACGTAATATGTTGGAAATACAAGACACTGCAAGTCTCCAACCATAAAATTGTTACAGCCTTCTATTGACCTCTTGGGGTGTATTAGCATTTTTTTTTTTTTTTTATATAAGTAGGGTGTATTAGCAATTCATAAATAACCATATCTATTAATTTATCAAATCCATCTTCACCTTCTATCTAAAAGGTTGCCTGGAGAGGATCAATGACAGCCAGTATTAAATCTTTCTAGCTCATGCATTTGTTGATCACAAGTTAATCTGGGCATGTGAGTTAGATACACAGTTCACTCTTAGCACCATTCCTTGTGCGAAACTTACAAGAAACACCCAGTAGTTCCTTCTCCTGGTAGTGTCTGACCATTGATCATAGGCATGGGATAAAATATCTGGAATCATGATATTGTAGCCAGGGAATTGAGTGTCATGGTATACATGAATGTAGGAGTTGCTCCTTATTGGTTATATTGGAAGTTCATATTTAGAGTTGGTTTCAACTCTTATTCAAGTTTGACCTATTGGGTAGTTTTATTTCAGTAATGATAATATCATGAAGACAAACAAAAAGATAGAAATATTCGAGCTATACAACCCTTCTCATCCAACACAAAAAAAAAAAAAAAGGAAAAGGAAATAGACCAAGAAAAAGAGAAAACTGAAAATCAATGTTTTGGCATTTTGAATTAGGATGTGATATTCTGACTGAGGAAAATATTCATCAACTTGACAGATTATGTGAGTTTAACACCATAAGGTGGGTTCTTTTTCTGTTTGCTTCAGTTAAATTCTATTGTAGTCAGGTGAAGGTCTTTGATCTTATAAAAGTCTTATGCTGTTGGATAGAAAAATAGGGAAGTAAAAATCTAGTCTGTTATTATGTCTTTGGATACACAACAGGCTCAATATACTATAGCCTGGTTTGACTATTCTATCTATTGGGTGGGAATAAATTTGAAATTCTGTTTTCTAGAATAATCTATATGATTTGTTTTGTCAAGGACAGCTGCTTTTGTATCCCTTTTTGTGCTTAATTTTCATGATTTCCTTGTGTTTTTTTTCTCCTTCTAGGTAAGTGCTTTTTTTTGTATACTTCCTGTTTACTTGGGAACGTCTTACGCTTCTTATATACTTCTTGATTACTTATCAAAAATAATAATAAAATTGTCAAGCTTATTATAAGGATTTATAGAGAGGAAATGAATTAAGGCAGCAACCGAATAACAGTGGCTTCTGGATGGTTTTTCTCTTTTATGCAGGTATTGGAATTCAAGGCTTGCTACTGAAAGACAAAGGCTTCTGAATGGCTTTACTCACAATGATGTTGTTTGTATGTTTATGTCTTGGCCTATTTTTGTTTATATTTATTTATTTGTTTTTGAATAAGTAAAAATATTTTGTAAAATAGAGGAGAATGCTAAAGGGAAGTGCCAATAGAGCTACCCTTTTTAGTTTTTATGTTAGGTGATCTTATCTTGTTTCGAACTTTCCACCTACTTTTTCTGTCTCTGATAATGTCATAAAACCGTGGTGCTTACCTGTGTATGGTCGTCTTTTATGCAATTGACAGGCGATGTTTTCTCTGGGGTTGGTCCACTAGCAATATCGGCTGCAAAGATTGTAAAACGTGTTTATGCTAATGATCTGAACCCACACGCGGTTGAATATATAGAAAGAAATTGTGTGCTCAACAAAGTTGAGAGGAAACTTGAGGTATGTGACTGACTTGTTTCCGTATTGGTATTTAGTGGTCGTACCTTTTCTATGCTTATGATAATAAGAAGAATATTCATCCAATAAAAGATAATAAGAAGAATAAGAAAAATGAAGGATCTTCTAGTTTGACTGTATGGTGGGGAAAGGATTTCTTTGTGGTATGTAAATGATGAAGACAACGTGGGTAGATGAGAGTAATTCCTCTCAGAATATTGATAAGTTAGACACTGAGTATTGCACAGGAATTCTTTTTTTTTTTTTTTAAAAAAAAATTATTTATTAGTAAGTTACATACGCACCCGGTGGGACTTGAAACCACGACCTCACCCTCTACCTTGCTACAAAGGGAGGAAGTACCATTTGCGCTAAAGCTCATTGGTTTCTACTCATTGGATTCTTAAGCATCTCTCTTAGTAAGCATGACATGAATAAGGAAAGATTCATTTGTCAGAGATATTCTTGGAGGTTTCTTGATCGGTTGATAAAGTCAAAATGATGAATAAGCATATTTGCACAATGTATCCTGAATTTAGCTTCTTTCGCTAGTTCTCAGGCTTTAATTCATACCCATTTATGGGGCATTAACTCAGAGATACATTGCCTAGGCGTTTCACAGTATTAGTTTTCTTATGAATAGAGTTATATGCTTCTTCTTATGGACCTTGACTTCCCAGGTCTTTAACATGGACGGGAGGAGGTTCATCCAGGCTATATTTGCAAGTGAGAAAGCTAAGCGCATTACACAAGTGGTTATGAATTTGCCAAATGATGCTGCAGAGTATCTAGGTCTGTTGTTAATTTTTATGGACGTACTTGATCTCGTTTTTTTATTTTTATGCGTTAATATCACACTAGTATTCCATTGGATTCGTTAATTACTATTGTGCAGTCTATAAAAAAAATGATCAGAAGAGTTGTAATTAGCTATCAAGTTAATAATTTGGACCAATTCTGTTGTAAAATATCTTGACTCATCCTCTGTGTGAGTGTGTGGATGTTTTTGCCTCTATGAACAGATGCATTCAGGGGAATATTCAGAGATAGACCGGAGAATGGAGATTTCACTTTCCCAATGATCCATGTTTATGGATTCTCCAAAGCACAAGATCCAGAGTTTGACTTTCATGAGGTCTGTTCTAAAATTTCATACAACATGCACGTGTTATTTGCTTGGCTAATTGAACAAACTCCAGGCTGTTTGTTTGAAATTATCTTCCCTCATCCTTCTCCGTAATAATTTTAATGCAGCGGATAAGAATTGCATTGAAAGAGGTGGCAGTTGATGTAGAAATGCGAAGAGTACGCGTCGTTGCACCAGGAAAATGGATGCTATGCGCATCGTTTGTCCTCCCTGAGACTGTAGCATTTGCAGATAGTAGACCAGATATGTAAAAAGCTGAGGGTAAGCTGTACCCAAATTTCTTTAAACATCAATTATAAAATCGATATTTACAAATGTATTTTTATATGTACTCTCTATTTGTATATGCATTTAGGAGTAGTTAATTTATGTAGTCATTTTGCCAATGTTCATAATGTTATTGTTTCTACTCGTTTTATCATTGGAAAAAAAGGCCAGTGAAATAAGCTAACATGATCAGTACTACACCATTTAAAAGGGTTTATCTGACAATCACTTAGCTCCTTTGGACAAGTTACCTTCGCAGCAAAGAAAGGACCATTTTCTGATTGGCCGGAGCTCCCATCTCTGGCAATCTTTTGACCACTTGAATCTCTGGACAGCTGAGAGAGTGCTGACAAAGCATCCATGCAGAGTATAAGCGGAGTTATTATTAACCGGTAATAATCGTTATCCGCATAACTGCTTAGGTTGGTTGCGGACCTGCGGTTAGCAGTTTTAATAACTGCTTACCTTTATATATATAATATATATTAAATATAATTAAAAATAATAATATAAAATAACAGCTAGCAGACTGCATTCCATAATACCAACTGAAGTTCCAGTCACTAACATGCAGCATGAAGGAGGTGGTAATTGATCTATTGTTCCTCATACAACTATCATTAGTTTTCTTTATTTTATGGAGAAATAAAATAGATGAGACCACTGTAATGAGATGAGCAAGAATCTTAGGACGGGGAAGAACTCATCATATAAGGGGCCAGGAATGGAGTAAGGGCATAATAGAATGTTTTAATCAAGTAAACACTCAACAAACTACTTTGGATGGTAGCATATAGCACCTTTGACTACATGATTGAATTTATAATAATTGTGAAAGAAATGATTTGAGTTAGAAATATGCTACAGACAGTCAGTGTCAAAACTCAACAGTTTCAAAAAGCCCCCACATCAATTGTAATGTAGGGACACGCAAATTTTAAAATAGGTCTTAAAAATAGCCTAAAAATA
Organism: Alnus rubra; assembly: GCA_028654335.1. Classification (NCBI taxonomy): domain Eukaryota; kingdom Viridiplantae; phylum Streptophyta; class Magnoliopsida; order Fagales; family Betulaceae; genus Alnus; species Alnus rubra. Next base: position 995,444 of record JAJPGS010000001.1, on the reverse strand, counting down.
GCCTTAAAACACTGGAAGGGATTTAAACGGCTTATTATGTAACAGGTGGTTAATAGTTGCATTTTGGCTTTTAACAACAACATAATCACCGGTTAGTGGCTAATCAATCCTAACAAAACGGTTAGGATTATTTAAAAGTGAATAACTGCAACTGCTTTTATACGACAAGTAGGCAAAAGGTCCAAATATATAAAAGAATAAAGTAAATAAAAAATTAGCAACTAGAGGGATCAACGATAAACTGATTGGTTAAAGCAGCAACAAATCTTTATTTAAAAAATACAAAAATACAAAAAAATTCAGGAAAACTGACTTCTTTCCTTTTTTTATTTACGGTATTTTTGTCATTTTTTTTTTTTGTACGAAGGGGATGTATTGCAATTGTAATGTAATTTGGGGGGACATTGTTGTAGTTGAAAATATTTAAGGAGAATATTACAAATTATTCAATAGTTAGAACTTAGAAGGGGATATATGTATGTGTACTTTTTCAACAAAAAAAATAAAATAAAAACACACAAGTAAATGTCAATATATATGGCACTGGAGTGGCAGGGGTGCCCTTATTTAACATACCAAAAGGAAAAAGAAAAGAAAGTCCAAATTTCATTTTGGATTGGCTGTGATCTATTCTTCACCCAGACACCTCACAGACATATCTTGCTTTAATGTCTGAGTCTCTGTTTTGTAGTGTTTTTGTGCTGTACCACCACAACTAATCAATGACAGCGACCTCTTCCTGAATCAAAAATAATTAAACAAATTTAAAAAAAAAAAAAAAAAAAAAAAAAAAAACCAATTTGTACAGAAATGCATGCTATAGACACTGGATTTTTTTGTACTCAGATTTGTCCTCCTTGGACGGCCCAGATTCACCCCAAACATTTGCATGCTGCTCATCATGTCCTTCCTAAAAATCTTACTGTAAATCACGTACTCTGTATGCATCTGTTTTGCCCCACCCACAGGCCATGCCAATTGTGAAGAATAGGGTGGGGTGGGGTGGGGGCAGGATGGTCTTTCTGGGCACGGTGGGTTGGGGCAGGATGGTAAAACTAAAGGGGGAGAGAGAATGAAAGCAAATCTCAGTTCAGATTGAGATCTATATAATAATATCTTTCCTGTGGTCCTTATTTATGACTAAAAAAATGAAAGAGAAGGAGGGGGAGCAGAGGATCTTCTCTGCTACTTTGTGCAAAAATAGGTAGCTCATTCACCAGTTGCATAAAGCCAGAACTAACAGTTACTCTAACAGCTACATTCTTTATAGCAGCCAGCTCTAGGATACACTAATGTAATGCTCACCTGCTCACTCTCCACATTATTACAAAACAATCCTAAAAACACCATCACTCACACTAATCTTGAAACATAAACATAGTAATTAATGATTTAGGCATTCTAAAGAGACCGGGTGCCTCTTGCGAAATAACGGCCTTGTTTGGTAATACTCTTTAAAGAGTGTCGCCAAATGAGCCCGTTGTCTTGGCCGGAACCACCGACAACTATTCGATTTCAAACATAATCTTATAATTTGGCATGTCATGTTGTGAGGTTATAGCGAGAAAATAAAATGTTTTGGATACTACTATTTTTATTACAACCATCCTTTAGCAATTGAGAGTTACAATTTATAACTGTTAAAATGATTAAGAGTGTAGAATGGTGCTAGAGGAGCTACAACTTTTACTACGAAGTCATTTTTAAATTGATATGACTAGTCTATAATTGGTGAAATAATCAAGCAAAAAATCTTGCTTATCGTTTTTTTTTTTAATTATTTCACAAATTGTGAATCGTCATATCATTTTGGAAATGACTTTGTAGTCAAAGTTGTAGTAGTCCAAGCATTTTTTAAAAGCGTTTGTTTGAAGCTTGCCAAAGAAATATAGGTCATGTTTAGTAAACTTCTCTAAAACCCTTTTTAACTTTTCAAACGTTGAACTCTTTTGAAATGCCAATTAATCAAATAGATTTTCAGATGTAGGTACTACTACTAACATACTTTCCAATTTTGATATGTGAGAAATTGTCTATTTAGACAACCATTGTGCATCAGAATTTACACTGTTTACGTTGTTCTTTACATGAGGGTGGATGAAAAATGTCTTTTTTGATAAGTCATGGACATGCTAGTTTGAATTACTTTCTTCTTTTTCTTCTTTTCTTTTTTTTTTTCAATACTTATAATGTGGTAAATAAAAAAATGAGCTAGCAGGTTGAATAGGCAATGGTGCAGCTTTGAAGAAAAATCATTATATATATATATATATATATATATATATTATTTTTTCTCTCATAATATATAATTGTTAGCAAATGAAAGGTACATTAGCAGCCAAATATATACATTTCAATGAGTTTCCTAATAGGGTTAAATAGGATAGACACCCCTGTGCTTTATGAACTTTATTTTTTGCTCATTTAGTTTTGTTTTGTATCAAAATTGATACATGTGGTATGGGAAAAGCCAGAAATTGTAGTTTTTAATTTTAAGGTTTTTTTTTTTAAAAAATAAAAAAAAAAATAAATTATAGCGGTGGCTCAACCACCCCTTTGGGCCACATGGGGTGGCCGAATCACCCCTTGGCTAAAATGTGGGTGGCCGGCCACACCCAAGGGCCAAAGTAAAAAAAAAATAAAAAAAATTAGGTTTTGGTCTTTGGGGGTGGCCGAACCACCCCCATGGGCCACGACCAACCCCAGACCCCCAGGCCAAATCGAGCCACCCCCAAGGGCCAAAAACTAATTTTTTTTTTCCACTTTGGCTCTGGGGGTGGCCGGCCACCCACATTTTGGTCAAGGGGGTGATTCAGCCACTCCATATGGCCCAAAGGGGTGGCTGAGCCACCGTAATAATTTTTTTTTTTCAAAAAAGAAAAAAACCTTAAAATTAAAATCCACATTTTTTTTCCAATATATAGCCCTGTAGTTTTATATATTTCATGATGTGCCCCATGTGGTTTTAATAAGTATCAGAAATGGTACTTTAGTTTTGTAATTATATCATAAATGGTACTCTATACACAAATAAAATTTGGTATATTTGGTATGCCTGTTTTGAACAAAAAGTAACATGTATGCCCGACGTATATCAAAATAACATGTTGACAAGAATTGAACCCTTAAAAAAAAAAAGACAAAATAAAACACAATCAGTCATGTGTAACAATTGGAAACACAAAATTATATGCGTGTCCAATTGATATAACCCAAAAAATGACTAAATGTTTGTTACTTAAACACAATTTTTTTCCCATATATACCCATGTAGTTTTATAAATTTCATGATATGCCCCATGTGGTTTGAATAAGTATCAGAAATGGTACCTTGAGGGTAGCTCAGCCACCCCCTTGGCCAAAATGGGGGTGGTAGCCACCCTAATTTTTTTTTATTATATATTATTATTATATATATATATATATATATATATAAAAGAAATTATTAAAATAATAATAAAAAAAATGGTAGCCACGTCAACGCTGAGGTGTGCCACGGGGACATGTGTTGCTCATGTACGCCGACACCTGTAGGATGACGTGGCTGGACGTTAGTTTTGAACGGAAAATTGGACGGAGGTACCATTTCCGTCTTTTTCTATACCATAAGTACTAATTTTGATACAAAACAAAACTGAGGGGGCAAAAAATAAAGTTTGTAAAGCACATGGAGCAAATATGTATTTAACCCTTCCTAATAATCATTTTCTTAGACTTGATCCATGCCATGCCGGTCACAACCACTTCTCTTATCCACTAATAATAAATAAATAAATAAAAAGTGAAATTCCAATTTCTTCGTGTTAGTACCCAACCTTACAACTCATGGACTTTTGGTCCGTTTGTATTTGCAATTTCAAAAAGTAAGATTTTAAAATATGATTGAAATCATATTTGAAAATATAACTAAAATCATAATTTTACCTTTAAAATTGTTGTTTAGTCTTTAAAATCATGCATTTTTAAAAATCCCAGATTCTTTTCTTTTAGGGTTAAATACATACTTGCCCCCTGTGGTTTGCAAACTTTATTTTTTGCCCATTTAGTTTTATTTTTTATCATAGGTGATACTTGTGCTATGAGAAAATATGCAAATGGTATATCCGTCTATTTTTCCATCCAAAACTAACAGAAATCCACGTAAGCACCACGTGGTACTATTCAAAATACGACACATGGCCATAATATATATATATATATATTTTTAATTTTAAGGATTTTTTTTAAAATAATAATAATAATAATAATTTTTGGGGTGGTTCCTTTTGGGCCACATGGGGTGGTTCGGCTACCCTCAAGGGCAAAAAGGGAAGCAAAAAAATTTGAGGGTTTTGCCTTGGGGGTAGCCCATGAGGGTGGTTCGGTCACCCCAAGGGTAAAACGGGAAGTAAAAAAATTTAAATTTTTTTCCTTGGGGTGGCCGAACCACCCCCGTAAGTCACGGGGGTGGTTCGACTACCTTCAAACCGGCCGATCTGGGGGTGGCCAAACTACCCCTGTGGCCCATGGGGGTGGTTCGGCCACCCCAAGGACAAAACGGAAAGAAATTTTTTTTGAAGGTTTTGCCTTGGGGGTGATCGAACCACCTCTGTAGGCCACAGGGGTGGTCCGGCCGGTCCCAGCCCAGGCCAAATGGGGTGACTGGCCACCCTCTTGTGGCCCAAACCTACAATAATAATAATAAAAAGTGTGGCCACATGTTGCATTTTGAATGATGTCACGTGGCGCTAACGTGGATTTATGTTAGTTTTCGATGAAAAAATAGACGAAAGTACCATTTACATCTTTTTCCATAGCACAAGTACTACCTATGATAAAAAATAAAACTAAAAGGACAAAATATAAAGTTTACAAATTACATTGGGCAATTTTACATTTAACCCTTTTTTTTTACATTTTCGGATCGTAAATTTTTTTAGACACAATTCAAAACAACATATTTTAAAATCTTTTTTTTTTCCTGTAAAATCAAAATGTCAAACGAATTTTTAATTTGATCAGATACCCTCACACGTGTGAACTGGTCCCCACCCACAAAGAGACACCCTCTAGCCGCATCGCCTACATCCTAAATGCCCAAATCCCGCAGGCGTTCCATCATCCATGCAGGGCGCAATCTGCGTCCCCAGAACCCAAGAATCCACCATGTCTGTCCAAACCCATCTTCATACGTGTCTACCCAACAACCTAACCACCCTACCTTCGCACGTGCCAATCCCCCTTCAGATTGTTCTCCACGTCCCTTTTCCTTCAGCCGCCTATTTTCCATACAACACATACTTCTCTCTCTCTCCCTCTCCTCGTACCTCACACCCCAGTGATGGTCCCCCATCTGGCACGTAGTAGAGAGGGGTCCACCGAAAGCGGGACCCATGAAAATAATCTTTTAAGATTCTCAAAGAACAACTTTGTAGGATCGGATAACCAAGGGTGCTGCCTATCAGGACCTTTGATTCCTCTTTGATGCCTGATGGTGCCAAAATCTAGGGAAAGATCAATGCCCATCAAGAGAAGGTGGGAGCCCATTTGGGGTGAGATGGCCGTCCCTGATTGGCACCCATCTCAAATCATGATGGTCGTGGCATAGAGGCCGGCGCGAGTTCGTACACCCTACATGCCTTTTGGTTATGTGGGATCTCTCACCAAATTCGTATTTTGTCTAGCCTTGGTTGCTCACACGGTTCAGCTTTTGATCCATAGCCTCCCATTTTATATGTTATTTTTAAAATTATTATTAAATTTAAAATAAATTATCTTTAATTACCCTGAGAATGAAAATTTACAGTAATTAATTGCTAAAAATACTAATAATTTAAACAGTTAATATGAAAAAAATTATATGATATCTATTTATCCAAATAAATTTTCAAGTAAAATCTCTAATAACAACTGCTTAAATTTTTAGCCATTAAGATAATTAATTGCCATGAATCTAAATCAATAGACTGCATGGGTATGGCTAGGTTTCGCTCATTTATGAAGCCCCTCTTAGCCCTCTAGGTGAGGAATCGTGGACCAATTGATCTGTAAAGGTTAGATTTGGGGATTTTAAATCAATTCTTGAGAGTGAAGATCATGATGTTGTAGTCTTAAATGTGGATTAATTAATAAAGATTCTGGTTAGACCTAGTTTGAGTTAGGGGTAGGTCAGAGACCAAATGATGATTAGAGACATCATAGATGCCTAGCTTGGCACAACAATATTCTTTATTATCTGGTGCTAAGGATATGTTTGGATCATGATGTGGTTTTGTAACAAATCCGAAAAGGAATTTCATAATAATGGTCCTTTTGTTTTGCCTTTTCGGTATTTTTTAGTGTTTAACGAGAACAAAAATAATGATAAATGAAAATTATTTTTAGTTTGATCATAAAAGTTTATTTAATTTTTGAAAGAAAACCGTATTTTTTTTTTAATTTCAACTTTTTATTTTTGTATGCACGTTTGTGGAAATTCGTAATCGCCGGGCTTTAGAATTTGTTAGTAACCCGGCTCAACCGCCGAAGATTCCCTAATTTTAGTATTGGATTGCTGAAATTTAGTGGCAATATTGGTTGAATTCCGGCGATGGTCGCCGAATTTCGGTGGACCAGATTTTGGCAAGTTTGGTCAGAATCTGACCAATACAGCATTTTTCTCGGATTCCGGTCAATTTGGCCGGAATTTTTGCAGGAATTCGATGACAGTGGCCGGACATCGTCGGATTCCGTTTTACGCTGTTAGTAATTTTTTTATATGAGCCAAGCGCCGAAACATTATTTTGCCAAAAATATTTTACGTCGAAACAAACAAAGCATAAATTTAACTCAAAAGTACAAGAAATGGGTAACAAAAACTTGGATGAAGTGGTTGAAGGATCGATTTTTATGGCTGCTACTTTTTGGTGTTCTGTTTCCCTTCCCTTGCCTTAGTTCCATTATCATCATGGGATCAATGAGTGCAAGTTTGAAGAACTTAGGTTTAAATTACTTGTAGTAATAGTCTATGGAAATATAAACGAGGTGTTTCATAATGTTTTTTAAGGAGGTTTTTTGTGTTTTGGTTAAAAATGTATTTTGATGTGACATAAATCTAAAAGTAGTTTTAATTTTATTTTTTGCTGTCGAGTATTTTGTGTTTAAAATTATTTGTTAATTAATGTTTTTATTACATCTTAACCAAGGCAGGCAGGTAAGGAAAAGAGATAGATCCCAAGCTTGAAGCTTCCTCACTAAATCTAAAACCTAGCATTATATAGAGAGAGTATTTTTTTTTTTTAATTATCATATTACATTTATTTAGTAATTTAGATTCTTGAGGTAACCCCATAGAGTCATGGAGAGAAAAATCCAGAAATTAAGGAAGAAGCCCCTCCCCCCCTTGAATTGGTCCATATATATGCATATGTAAGTGGGACCCACCATGAGATTTTATCCCCCAACACAAGTTTTGCTTAAGCATTATTGTCAAATTGTCAATTAATTGCTAACTTGATTCATGTCCTTCTTTCTATCATTCTTCTCCTCCTTATTATTAATTGATTGCAAAAGGTAAATTAAATGTAGTATTAACAAACTCCTGCCCAAAAATCTTACTCTATATGATTGCCCAAGATCGAGGCCAGGGTTTAAATATCTTACACTACCCACCACGTGATCCCATGATCAGAGGATCATGACCGTTAAATTGGGCATTACATAAATTGATGTGCAAAATTACAAACACTTGCCTAACATAATAATTCTTTTGCTTATTTTGCCAAAACTGACTGCGTCCTACGAATTACAATGCAACCTGGCTTCCTTATTTTGGCCCTGGAGGCTGGACAATATTGTGGACAAGGCTAGCTCCATGTTCCCACCAGGCGCTCGAATAAACCGTCCGTTGGGTCTCAGACCATGACACGTGTCAGACCTACTCCATCACGCGTGTACTAGGAGCGTGCATTCATTCCATCTCTAGTACTAGCTACTTCTCAAGACTGAATTGAAACACACGCTCCGTAAAATGTTGTGGGTTTAGGCATACTTGTTCCAGCGAACCTTGTGTTCGAGTTTTTGCACACAAGGAGAAAAATCAACGGTCAACAGAGAGATCGTATGGTGTGTACGTGGAGGTAGTAAAAAGTAAAAACACATGGGCGTGGAGGTAGTAAAAACATGTACGAGAACGAGATGAGCAACTCATGGCACTACAGAACAAATTACAAACACAGAGTAGCATAGACATGCATAGAGCCATGTCTTTTTAGCTTTTCACACTGGTAGTTTTTCCCCGTCTCTCTCTCTCTCTCTCTCCCCTCTGTCTCTCTCTAGGCATTTAGCTCTCTCACCCAAAAAGCATTAGCACTCTCAATATTCTTACAAGTACCCCAAACTGTCTTAATTTTCTCCTCTTTCTCTCAAAACAACCACTCAATGGATGAGTATCCACTTCTTCTTATGGCTGCAGGCCAAAACACCACCGAGCAAACCAAACCCGAATCGGCAAAAACCCGAGGGAGAAAGCCCGGAAGAGGACCAAACCAGAAAAAACAACCCCAGAGAGGACTAGGTGTGGCTCAACTTGAGCGCCTCAGGCTCCAAGATACCGGAATACCCCACTTTCAGTCCTTCAACCAGCTCCCCGATCCTCAGCGTCAGTCCCGGACCCCAATGGTGCCCTTACCCTTCACCGACCAGGATGTGTCTGTTCCTCTACAGTACGGTGCACCAGTACTCTATGGTGCACCTTCACGGCCGGCTGTTAATGGCTGTGGAGGTCTGGTGGTTCAGAGGGCTGGAAATGGAGGTGGGTTTGGTGGGTTGTGCTATGGTGGGTCTTCTGGGATGGGAGGGACATTGGTGACGGTGGATCAGGTTGGGATGGATCCTTATGGTCGGGCTGGGGACCCGGATCCGAGAGTTTTTGTTGGGACTGTGTTTGAGGCCTCGAAAGAGCTCTCTTCAATGCCAAAGATGCTCTCTGGGCCTCAGCGCTGTGATGCCTGCTTGAAGGTTTTGGGTTTAGTTTTTTCGAGTACTTTTTTAGTCTTTCTGTTTGTTTCCCGAGAAAATGTAGGAAACGGTGGGGAAAATAAATATTTCGAATCATGTGCTTTCTAGACATTTTCATATGAAAAAGTTCAACCAAGCCATATAGTTGTGTTGGGCATGGTTAAGGCTTTTTGGTCTTTCATGTCCTAATTCATAAGTACACGTACTGTTCCACTGGGTATTTTCCTCCAAAACGTTTTTCTCTGCAAAAATGAAACGTTATATATAGTTTTCTACGTGTTTATCTCAATTCTTATGCTTCTATTTTTTTTTTTATTTTTTTTTGTTAATTGTGATGTCGTTTTTGGTTGCAGAAAAGGCGAGGCAATGCGGGAAACATGGGGCTTAATGGGGGGAGAGACAACTATAGTGAGATATGTCCAATCAATGGCTCTGATTTTCTCGGATCCAATCTGCAAAACATCCCAAACTTCACTGGTGAAACCGGAAATTTTGGTGTCAGATCATCGAGACGTGGTGGTCGCAAGCTTGATGAGGTAGATTAAACCTCCAAAATTTTGAAGAAAACAGAAACGAGAAATCAGTGAGACTTAAAAAGCACAATATATATGTTTAATCCATTATCATGTGTGCGTGTGTGTATATATAGACAATGTATAGAAATTTTCCATAACTCTCTATATTTCTTAATTATAATATAATATCTGGATATGTATGTCGCTGAATTCCGATTGGTTGTTTTAATGGGGTTACTGTACGTGTAGGGTGTAGAGGTGGTGGCAGTTCACAGGAAGGGATCAAATTGTTCGAAGGGTGGAAGCGTTTTGATGGAATATGAGTTTTTCCCTGAGAAAAGTGGCAGAGGCGGCACTTCTTCCGAGGGGCATGAATTTCCTACAGAAGCTTCAGTTGCTGTGGGCAGTGAAGCTTCTTATCTTCCTACTGCTGCTTATATTTCCACTTCTAGCTCTGTTGATTTGTCTCTCAAGCTTTCATATTAGAACCAAAGAGGGGTCTATTTTTTTGTTTTTGCTTGTTTTACGTGATCAGTGAGTAGCTAGTGAGTGTAAAAAACAACCCAAACACACAGCCTTTTGGTTTTCCTTTTGTTGTTAAGCTATTTTCAATCATCGACCTCACTGCATGATTTTGTTCAATTTTCTCATCTGATCACCATTATTTCTCATAATATTGATCTTTCCTTTTCATTTTTTTGGGTGCGTATGAGAGACCTTATTTAATTCTGTTACGGGACAAAGCTTAATGGCTACCCGTTGTGTTTTTTAATAATGAATGTAATCAAACAAGCTGAAGTACCAAAAGTAGTATGCAGAATACAAGCAGCCATGCTTCACAGTACATGTAAAATATATATATATCTTTCTTCGTTGATCTATAAATGTCTGAAGCTTTGAGTGGGATCGATGCACCCACAATAATAAACTAACTCAACCCAGCTACTATATGAGAATTATCTACTGATTGTACTATCTGGGATGTACCCAGATAAATCTCTATATTCTCAAACACCAACATAATCTCTTTATAAGATGTTTCAAGTGTAGACAATGAACAGAGAGTACTGTGGCATTGCCCACCAATTTGATGTGGAGAATGATCTTCTAAAATACAGTTTATCTTCTTGGTTTTTTTGGCCGGGGTGGGTCGTTTAGGGTTTGACAGCTACAAAGAAAGAGCTTTAATTTACTTCAAATCATTACAGATATTTGAAACAAAGAGTAGGGAAGAAAGAAAAATGAATCCTGGGAATTAAAACTAATTATATATATATATATATATATATATGTACAGGCTGTAATTTAAACTTGAGAGAGGTGAAAACCCTAGCAGTTCTTTTCTCCAACTAGCTTACTTGTTTTTTCTATAAAGTAGGGCCGTTTTTCTGTTCCAGAGTTAGTTTACATCTTTATGTGCTGAAACACAAGGTGGGCATCTCTGGCTTTCCGTTTATAGGAGTCAGGCAAACCCTTCTGTGGGGGTGCTTTGAAAACCGTGAAAGGAACTCCTGCCCCTACCTTACTGTTGCTTTAACGACAGTACTGAGCTGCGTGTGGATGGCTGATCATCACCAGCGGGTGGCTGCTGATCAGTACATGCAACACCACGACAGGTACAAATGTGTAATGAGTATAAATATGGTAGTAGACAGGCAGGTGACTGTGTGTCTCAGTACAAGTAAGGTTGTGGAAGCTTTTTCCGACTCCTTTTTTTTGATTGGTTCCTCACTGATCCGGTGATCCCCCACTGTTCTGCTTATTATGACCACCTTTTTCTTTTCTCTTCCTCTATCTTGCTATATCTATTATGGTAAAAAGCTACCTTTTTTTTTCTTTTATATATAGATATATATATGTTTGCCTTTGTATTTTTCTTTGTTGCCATGTTTTAAAGTTTGAAGTTTTGTTTCCATGTAGAGGCAGCAAACGTGTCCTAAATATTGGTTGATAATAGAACTCCCACTAGCTAGAGAAGAATATGGTGGGAACTATATACTTTCCCTTTCAATATATGCACCACCTAATGGGTAATGTTTCTCGTTTAATTTTTGTAATGTATTCTACCAATTTAATTACCACCTAGTTGAAATGTTTATCTTTTAATTTGTTAGAATTTAACATAAATTCTAACGAAATAAGGTATAATAGACATTTCATGTAAGTAAAAATGACAAAAAGATATTGCATAAGATAAATTTATTTTTCAAAAAATGAAAAAAAGAAAAGAAAAAAAGGCCCGTCAAACCCATGGCCTTCTAACATAATGGGGTATAAAGATATTTCACCCAACTAAAAATGACAAAAATATCTTGCATAAGACAAATTTATTTTAAGCAAAATGAAAATAAGCAAGAAAATCCTGTCAAACCCATGATCATTTGTTTTTTAAAAAATTATGTGGTAAAATGATCATTTTACATCACGTGTAAAAATTAACTCTTAATTTTCAGGCTTAAAAATTAGGTTGATCCATATAAAAAAAATTAGACTTAATCTCTCATTCATATTTTGATCATTCCGGATGAGAAATTCTGATTCTGTCCCTGTGTGATGTGCTTGCCGACTGTTTAAGTTTATAGAACACATTGCAAATGGAGTGATAAATTGAAATGATAAGAAGTATTTCTCCAAAGTTTTTATTTCTAGGCAAAGAATATACATGGCATCCTCCATAATAATAGTAATAATATACATGACATCTTCACATGTATGTGTGACTACATATGTTGGAAAAGCTGATCGTGTAATTATGCACATGAAGATTAATTATGCATGCATGGCTATGGAATTAAATCATTCCTGGTTCGGGTATCAAATATCGTACACTACAACTGACTATTACTTTTTGTAGAGATATTCTCCAAGAGGATCACGGCTATTAATTCCTTGGTATAGGAAGTGTTACAAGCAATTATTAGTTTGTACAAATGATTTTTTTTTTTTTTTTTTTTTTTGCAGAGCAAGATATATTCTCTTTAAAGTTTATTAATTAGAAATAATCGTAAATAATATATATCTTATCAATTTTTATAGAGTTTGAGAACTAAAAAAATAAATAGAAACCATAACAAACTTTTTAAAAAATTAATAATTGTAACGTGTGGAACCATCTTTAAATATTTAAGAGGGAATAATGCAGGAGATTAGATAGAATCATATATAGAAGGAGATAAAGGAGCTAGCTAGCGTGCAGAAATCAAGGGGAACCATGGCTGGATTGGACCTAAAGTTAGGTTCATGTACATATCACATGCATGAGTCTTAGTAAATGTGTAATATGTGTATAAATAATACATCTTTAAAAATAAAAGGGCAAAATAGTAAAATTAGAACATTTAAAAGGCATTGGCGTGTCTTTGTACATACTACTACATGCTTATTACATGGAAAAGAAAAAAATACCAAAACGACGTGGACGGCAGGATTCGAACCTGCGCGGGCAGAGCCCACATGATTTCTAGTCATGCCCGATAACCACTCCGGCACGTCCACATCAATGAAAGTACTATCTAGTTTAAATATTTGACTTATAGTTTTAGTTCACTCCGCAGGTCTCGGATTAATACAATTAATAAGATGACAAAACCAAAGCAGAATTCTTTGAAGATTTCTCGTTCTTACTATTGTCAAACAACACTTTAATTTTTGGTTAGTTTTATCTATCTCATTTTCAAGCTTTCATAAATTAAAACACAGTTTTAGGCTTTTCACTGAACCGATCTTTAACACAATCTAAACAGGCTCGTAGGCTATCAAAACTTTTATTTCAAGTGAAATAGAGAGAAATTATTTTACGGTTAATATTTTATTTTATGGTGTTTATGATGACAAATTATTTAAAACTTTTAAATGATATCATATCATATTCATCACATACATAGTTAAACAAAACAAAATAAAATCTTGATCATTAATTTTAAGGATTTGGTTTAAGTGCCGAAAAAAAAATTCACGACACTTATTTGATAATTTTTTCAAGGGTTCAGATTGAATTTTACTTCATCTCTCCTTCTCATAGAATACTTGAAATTCAATCTAGACGCTTGAAAAGATTACATCATAGGTAATGTAGTTTATTTATTTGATTTATTTTTACAGCACATAAACCCAATCCAAATTTTAAATGAAATGAAGAGAAAATCCTATTCCATCTCATGCACTTGTTGGTATTGCATTAAAGAGTTGTAATTATGTTTGACATTTAATAATGATAAAGAGTTTATGAGGAAAAGAAAGAAGAAGTATTCCCATTTTACATATCAAACAATATTTATTTAATTATGTAGTTTAATTATTTTTTTTTTTTTGGTGTAGTGGGCGTAAATCACATTATATTAGTACGGGCAAGCGGAATTCGCCTATAACTGCATATAAACAGGTCGTTTTTTGTACTAACCTCTGTAACATTCGCTATGTATTTTTTACTCCATTTTGGGCCTTTAAAAAAAAAGAAAAAGATCTGGACTTAATTTATATGGGCATATTGTTTTTGTTTACAAAAACAAAGTTTTTTTATGAGCTTTTTTAATGGACTTAATCTAATTTTTGAAAATGATGCATTAAGATTTTGTTTTTTACTCATTTCCGTAGACGAAACGGTGTCGTTTTGGGATTAAATTCGGAAGCGACGTTGTTTTATTAGCCAAAACTATTTTTCTTTTTTTTATTCGCCTTCATCTACTCACCTGATTCTGACCTGAACCCCCCTAATTTTTTTTTTTTTTACCAACCAGCCGAAGGTAATCTTGTTGTTTTGTGGGCTGTGAGATGCACCCAACCCAAGTAGTGAAATCCCCTGGCCGGACAGCGGACACGGTCCGAGCCCATCGAAGATGCTACACGCTGGTAGATAACAAGCATAACCCCTTTTTAACCCCTTTTTAGCCCGCCCTCCACTCACTCTTCCACTGTTTTAACCAGTCTAGAAAGCTCCCCATCTTTCTGAATCCGATCACTCTCTCTAGTCTGACCAAATGCATCCCCAAAACCACCACCAGCAATACGACTCCTCACTTGACCCAGACCATCCGCAGCTCCCAACCATCAAAATTCACCACCCGGCCTCCCCACGACACCACTCCGCCACGTCGGCGGCCACCCCGACGCCCACCGCCGGGGCCCGCCGCAAGATTGGCGTGGCCGTCGATCTCTCCGACGAGTCGGCCTACGCCGTGCGCTGGGCCGTGAATCACTACATCCGACCCGGAGACGCCGTGATCCTCCTCCACGTCAGCCCCACCTCGGTCCTCTTCGGCGCTGACTGGGGCTCTATTGACCTCTCGATCTCCCCCTCTGACGTGGATGGCTGCCACAGCGCCAACTCCGCCACGGGCACCAAAGCGCCGGACCAGAAGCTGGAGGACGACTTCGACGCGTTCACGGCGTCGAAGGTCACCGATCTCGCGAGGCCGCTTAGGGAGGCGCAGATCCCGTACAAGATCCACATCGTGAAGGACCACGACATGAGGGAGAGGCTGTGCCTGGAGGTCGAGAGGCTTGGCCTGAATGCGGTGATCATGGGGAGCAGAGGGTTTGGTGCGGCTCGCCGCGGCAGCGACGGTAGACTCGGCAGCGTTAGCGACTACTGCGTCCACCACTGCGTCTGTCCTGTCGTCGTGGTGCGGTATCCCGAAGATAAGGATGCCTGCGATCGCGCAGATGCCACTGCCCGAGCCGTGGCCGTCGTGAAGGAGGTGGAAGAGGAGGAGGAGGAGAACGATCTGAAAGGTTAGGGTTTTTGCTTTTGTTCTTTTGATTTTGTATCTGATTTTGCATTTCATGTTTGTATGAAGCAAATTGAATTAAGTAGAATTTGTGATTGGTTATGGGACTGGTTTTTGTACTTAGTGTGTCTAATTTCAGCTATGTTAGTGATGGTTGTTTTGTTGCTTGAGGTATGATTAGATTTTATAGGGACTGAGATGAGTGAATTGCCGTGTTAGTCTGTGACTTGGGAATGAGCTTATAGAGGCTCACCATATCCATAGTTATTTGCATGGTTTGAGGATTTTTGTTTCGTTCATAGCTGTTAGAGGCAATTATAACAAGCAAAAGTATAGCATTTGGGGTGGGATTGATTTGTTTGCTTGTTTTTTTTTTTTTTTTTTTTGTTAATTTATTAACTATGGACCAATTCGCATTGGGAAGGTTGGGTATGCTACAAAAGCCAAATTGCATGCTGTTTGAAAGCGGATGAAATTGCTTAGACGCCTTCTTAATTTGTGGTTATTTGTGCTTTTAGTAGTATGAAGATGTTTCATTTTTGGAGCATGCAAGAATTAGCAGGATTGCTCATCTTCTTTGGCAACATCTCATCTTGTCATTTTTGGGTATATGAGAGTGACCACATAACTTCAAAATTCTGGAAAAAGATGCCATCTAGAATGGATATTCTTTTTAGGCATGTGTTGGAATAACTAGTTGGGTAGGTCCAATGTATGTCTGGTTTGACCTTTTATGAGCTGTCCAGATGAGTCTGTTTCTTATTTTCGAATCAGATGGGAGATTGGGTTGCATTTACTTGACTGTGACATTAATGGTGATAATGTTACAGATGAGGTTTAAAAGTGGAATTCTGACTCTTCAATATAGTGACTAAGAACACGGATTTGTATGTGTGGATATGTGAGGGACAAAGTTTTACTGACACCATTTGTGGGGATCTTGTATAGAGCCACAAACTGACTGTAATTGCCGAATAAAAATGTGCTTCAAAAACTGACATCTGCAAAGTTACACATCTGAGAAGTATAGATTAATATGCATGGGATGAAGTTTGTAGTGCACATGCTCAATCATGCATATGATGATTAGTTTTTTTGTTAAAAGTCAACAAGATAATACTTTTAAAATATCTGATTTATAGAACTAGGGTTCAGACAAGTGAATTTTTATGCTTTACAGGAATTTATTAGATCCAAATTCATTGACATTTTAGGTTCCCTGTCGTATATGCTGTCGATTGCTGAAGATGTTTTGCTTGTGTCATTTCGGGGAGCCTTTGACCTACCTAATAACGATATTTATTGTTTAATATCGGCATTAGGGATTGGATTAGTAGCTGTAGGTATTGGTGAGTGGTATAGTTTGTGTCAACTTACTTTAAGCAGTAAAATAAAAAGATCATTGAGAACCATGGAATTTCTAGTTCTAAATTGAACAACCTTATGTTGCCGAAGCTTTTTGGATATTTTTTCTGGGCAAATTATGGGAATCCCTGGAGTTTTGTGGATATTTATTTTTCTTTATTAGGCTTCTATTCTCTTTCCATAATTATGTTGTTTAAACAATTAATAGGTGTATACTAAAGATGTCTTTGTCATCAGAATCGTTTGTTGGCACAGTATCTTTTCCTTATGGTTTGCACTGCACTTTGTACTTCTTCCATGGTTCAGTGTGCACCAAGTTTTGACCCTCAGACTTGTGAAACATGGGAAAGTTTTTTTTTTAAAAATAATTTTAATATAAGGAAACAAAATTAATTAAAAACGCAATTGGCGCATGAAGTATACAAGAAAAACACAATCAGAAAGGGAAAAAGAATAGAAAAGTCACGGAAACTAGAAATATGAAAACACTCATAGGCAGCCATATATTGGTATAGGGTATTGAAGAAGAAAACCTTTATCTCCACCATCGTCCTCTCATTGTCTTCAAAGCTTTGATCATTTATTTCCCTCTAGATACACCACATCAAGCAAGGCAGAATCGTCTTCTAAACAGCTTCACTTCGAGGACTTCCAAACTTCCATCTCCAACAAGTGAGGAGATCTATCACTTGGTGGGGCATGACCCACGCTAATCCAAAGAAACCGAAGATAGAGTTCCATAAGACACTAGCTATCTTGTTATGGAGTAAAAGGTGGTCTACGGTTTCTCCAATCTTTTTGCACAAGAAACACCAATCTACCACAATGATTTGCTTTTTTCCTAATTATCCAAAATGAGGATCTTCCCTAATGCGGCCAACCAAGCAAAGAAAGCTACTTCAAAGGGGCCTTACTCCTCCAAGGGAAAGGAGTACTAACATGAGGAATTTAGACATTATAAAATGATCTTACATCAAACAACCCTCTCTTGGAAGGGCCCAATAAAGCTTGTTCTCGCTGCCCCGTCTCAACTGAATGGAGTTCAATTGATTGAAAAACGAAGTAAAGAATTCCATCTCCCAATCATGCGTCGCTCTAACAAAATAACATTCTACTGAGAAGTGCAATTAGATAACTAAAGATGATCTACCACAGAGGCCTCTCTAAAGCAGCAAATGCTAAATGACTTCGGAAAGCTACCTTAAGGGGCTGCTCTGCTCCCCGCACTACATGTCATGTAAAAAACTAATATTTGAACTGTCACCCATCTCAAATCTAGTACACCTCGAAAACTCCTTTCAACCCTTCCTAATGAATCCCGTGTGACCCATTAACTTCATTAGAATACCGACCCCGTTTTAATTAGGCCTAGTTTGGAGAGTTTTAAGAAACATTTTATTATTATTATTATTTATAATTGCTTTGTCATGGTTTAGCTACTGTACAAGATTACCCCCCCCCCCCCCCCCCCCACCCAAAGAAAAAAACTTGGGGGTGCCCGAGTGGAGGAGCATACGAGCATCAATTATCATTTTCTGCTAACACTGCTGCTGCTTGCTTCTGTAGAAAACATCTTGCTTTTATTAGTGCATTGAACTTAATATATAAGCCTAATAAGTATATCCCCGTTTGACCAATTACAAATACTGTGATGAACTTTCATAAAGACGACTGCAAAAGGGACAATTTGTTTTCAAAATGGTTAAAGGTTTATCCTAATTAAGATTTAAATCAGGCTTCCTTTAACTGTGATCTTGCCTTGATCCAAAAGAAATTGTACAAGGATTGTATAGCTTCTATTGATTAATAATGCGTGGAGATTGGGTTATTACCACAATAATGGTTCAGAGTGAAGATTTATCTATTATCACATTGCTGAGTTCTACCAAGTGTTTCTTCTGTTCTGATATATCATATTCATGCATAAATGCATTGAGATATACTTGACAATGTCCATAGTATTACATGTCTATTTATTGCTCGCAAATTTGATTTGGATGCAATATGAAACAATACTGTCAAACTGATTTCTTACTTTTTTTGGGCACTTCTGAAACTTCGTGGGACTGCAGTACTGTTGCTTTATTGCTTTAAGACTTCAAAAGATGGGGAACAACAAATTTTGCAGTTATCTTGGTGTATTATTTCTTGTTGAAAGTGGCCTCAAATTCCCATTTTGAATAAATTGCATATTTAAGTTTTACTAGTGTGAGAGGTAAATGTTTTCCCTGTCACATTAGTAATTGTTATTCCTTGTTTAATAAGGAATAATAATTTGGTATTTATTGTAGAACAAAGAATCTGAATTAGGGTTTTAGGGTTGAAAGATGTCTGAGTGAGTGAGACTTTAGATGTCTTGGCTTAGGCTTGAGTATCTTTCAGCATCTTTTGTACTCTATCTTGGTTATCTTGGCCCATGAATGTTGGTTTTCAAGCTGAAACATGTAAATCTCGGTGCACGTGTTTGGTTTATTTTCTTGTTCCCTTCTCTACTTATACGTCTTCCAAAATTTTAATTTATTTGTAACAAATTGTTACCAGAGGTTCTGCCTGCATAACAATTCTTGCAAGTGATTCTTCAATTCAATAAAGGATATCTTAGAACTGGATGCACTAGGATGGTTGAACGCTGCTTTACGCACCAAACATGGGAGTAGGGGATAAGAAGGAAGAGTTCCACATAAGTTATCTTTGTTATTTATCTATTGGAGTTTATCAAGTAGAAAGGATAGTAAAGAATAAAGGATTGTGTATATCCTTGGTGTTAGTATGTTAGTAGAAGTTTGTAAGGGATGCCTCATACGTATCTCTGTAGTTATCTTTAGTTATGTTTATTTTTTGGGATTGTAAGGGTATATATAGCTGGTTGCTTGTTGAATAAAGTATCAAAGAAGTTAATTATCAACTCTAGTAGTTGTTTGGGGAGGTTTAGGGTTTCTCGAACTACCTTAAAATTATCCATTATGTGCTTGAGAAATTAGGCATGTAACATGCTGGAACGGTTGACTGGCTTTCTTTTCTGTTTTGAAATCTATAATTATCACTCATAAAACTAACATCCCTATTTGTTGCTAATTTTGAAGCAGATGCTTAGTAGGTAAATGGTGTCATGGCTTGATCCTCTCAAATGCGGGTATGAATATAGGAGTTAAATATTCCTCCTATCTATGTTCTTCATTTATGATTGCATTTTGCAAAAAGTTTTTCTGGCTTAGTAATTTGCTTCTTTTCTGGTCAGAGCTGGTTTATATAAACTGAGTTTCATACTTTCTGCATGCATATTGCACTTGCAATAACGAATACCATTGTTTCCTGCATGTGCTCTCCTCTCTTTTTGTCATCTAGATTCTTGGTTGCATCTCAGCTTGCTTTTGTGTTTGTAGGAAGTATAGAAGGAATCTGATTCAACGAGGATCAGCTGACACACTGAAGAATTAGTGTGGATTGTAGAGTGCTTTCTCTGTGTCGTGCCAATAAGATTCTCTTTATGTATGAACTATGAACTATGGGTGGATTAGGAATGATACATGTATGGATGAGATTTTTTTTTGGATCTGTTAGGCTTTATGCTGCTGCATTGTGATGTCGACCCCATTCTGATCTTAAATATTTTTATGTAACTATCTTGCTTCGTGCTCTTTTGCTGTGTTAAAAAATTTGGTTGACGGGCAATCACAGTGGTGCTTTGAAAAAGTGAAAATTGTTTTGTGTTTTTGTTTTCTCAAAACAAAAAACAACAAAAATTATAACCTGTTCTGCATCGTTTATCTCTCTTGTTATATTTTTGGACACGGACTTGTCTAATATTCCCAAACAGAAAAATCAAAACTATGAGTTGCTCAGCAAAGGGAATTATTGGAACTGACATGTGACATGGCATGCATCACATGCTACACTTCATTCTTCATGTTAATATTGTTGTCGTTGCTCAAGATTGACCCTGTAACCAACTACATCATCAAATATCAAGAAGTTCGTATTATTTTTATCATTAAAGAACTGGGGATCATCCATCTAAAGAATTCTGTAGTATGGGTGTAATTTTTTTTTTATTTTTTTTGTCTATTACTCATGGGTTTGGGGATTTTTAACACTTTGTAATTTGTTGTAAACTAATACTTTAGGATGTGAGAACTCAATACAATATGTTTAGACACCATTTACTTTAAAACTTAAAAGGGAAAAATTATATTTAACCCATAAATTTTCAACTTATTTGAATTTAGTCTTTACATTTTCAATTTTAAGAGTAAGTTCCTTAAGTTTTACTGAAGTTTTAAATTAGTCCCTCTATTATTTTATTGTCAAAATTAACGATTTTATGCTTGTCATGTGTGTCTCATTTGACGTGTTAGGATTTATCTCAACGTTAAAGTTAATGGTTTTTCCTCGAACGCTATAAATCTAAAAAATTAAGATGACAGAGAATATGGTTTTTGTTTTCTGAGTTTGGGTTTTTTTTCCTTAATAGAAAATTTGGTGCTTAATGATATGACATTGATATAAAGTGTTGATATGAACACTAGCATATCAATTGAGACATATGTGATATATGACAAACTATTTATTTTGACGAAAGAAATTGATAGAGTGACCTATTTAAAATCTGAGCAAAATTGAAAGATTGTATTACTGAAATTAGAAATCAAATGACTAAGTGAGCGTTCTTTTTGTATATATAAAAAAAAAATGGGTCGTTCAAAATATCAAACAAAGATTTTAGAATAAGATTAGCAGAGCAATCCACTTGGTGCTTTTCTCTGGTCAATCACCAGATAATGTTAGATTTTGTTTGAGTTTCAACAGTGGCAACAAGTTAAATGCATTCCCTGCGTAGATTGGGTTTCTGATTTTTGTTTTTGGTTTTTTTGGATGAATCTGCGTAGACTGGATTTGTTAGATGCTGAGGGTAAGATCAATCCTTATCTGATATTGTTGAATGAAATCGCTAGTATGTTCTCACATTAATCCAACACTTCCCTTGCTCCCCCTTCAAAGTTTCTTACCCATTGTCAAAAGACTAAATATTGTTGCACTTGAATGTAAAGAACCACAGTGGTAAAAAACCAATCTTGTTTTAAATTGAGTATATAGTTCTTGTCCTCTGAGGAAAATTTTTAAATAAAGGAAAAAGGAACTTTCATAAAATCTTTTTTCACTACCATATATATGTTAGTTTCAGGTGTTAATATATTAGAGGATTGAAATTATGATCAGAAAGTAATGATGTTATTTGAAATTTCTGGTCAAAACCACTTGATTGATATGGGAGCTAATATTGGATTGGTTGTATGTCCTTCCTTAAGCAGAGTGTCTACCAACGGATACAACTAAGGCCAAGTGTCGCCTAATAATAGTGTAATGACTTAGGAAAAACATTTACATTTGTACAATCACTTAAAAGTATTAGTCAAGTTACAATTTGAAAATCATTTATAAAGCTCAATATTTCATTGTAAGAAACCACGATGTGACACTTAGTATTCATGAGCACCTTAATAATCTACCAACTCAATGTGGGTAACTGAGCTTCCCAATGTAGGACAAGCTTTTCAGGGTGTCATAGATAAGGTACAACCTTGACCAAGTGTGAGCCGAATTCGTGTCCTATAGTGAGCTACATCCTTAACAAGGTGTCACTTGTTGATGAGGTACAACTCTGCCTGAACGTGTAATGCCCCAGAATTTTCACCTACTTAAAAATACAATGAGGTGCTACTGCTATGCCTCGATATTAAATTTGCAACGGAAAATGCTATAAATAAAATTTTTAGCTTTTAAAATATCTAAACTGTAAATTCTAAAAATAATACAGAGTAATAATTGAAACATAATTTTTTTTTTATTCACATAAAGCCACATATTTACATCAACTATTTAACTTACAACCTTAATTAAAATATCATAATCTATCAATTCTTACATTTGTTATATTTACAAAGCCAAAATATCAAAATCCCAATACCCTCAAAGCTTTTATCTATTGATCACTCCGGCTGCTCGTCTACTACCGCAATGTGCTCAAACTTTGTAAAACAATGTTTTACAAGTGGAAATATGAGTCAATGACTCAGTAAGTAAAACATTATCGTTAACATATTATTCAAATATGATACCATATTTGTATTATTCTCATTTACCATATTTCTCTTATAAATATAAGCCTTTTGTATTGTAAATCTCATCAAGTAAATAAGAGCAAAATGTAGTTCTTATGGCTTTAATCTCTGGACGTAGGTTATAGACTGAACTACATAATATCTTGTGTTTTTTTCTTTTCTTTCCTATTTTCTTCACTTTTAACTCAATATGTTATTCATTCTGTGATCATAACTATGTTGATATCACGAGTGGCATTAAACATTATTGATGAGACATCCTTGCCCTAACTTCCATGATTTATAGGGT
The DNA here is from genome assembly GCA_028654335.1 of Alnus rubra. NCBI lineage: Eukaryota > Viridiplantae > Streptophyta > Magnoliopsida > Fagales > Betulaceae > Alnus > Alnus rubra. Next base: position 972,454 of record JAJPGS010000001.1, on the reverse strand, counting down.
AGCATTTAACCACAGCTATGATGATGCCATAGTAATGGAAACACATCATTGCCCGGTCCATGGTTATGCTCACATCATGGGCCCCATGACTATGTTGACGTCATGTGTGGCAAAATCACGACTATGCTGACATCATTGAGGGCATACGAGCCTAGCTATGTTGATGTTAGTTAGGACATTTAGTAGGGGCAACTTTGGTTTAGTTTAGTAGGGGAAACTTTAGAAAAAACAGTTGGCATGGTTATCTTGCACAAGGAAATGAAATATTGTTATGTCTAGTCTCTTTCTTGAATACTACCTAAATCATAATATAACACATATTTACTTTCACATCTTGTAAAGAGATTTCTTTACCTATAAAACCACATTTAGTACTTAAGTGTGCAAACATATTTAACATGATAATCCATATTCATTTACACAAATCGTGCAATAAAACTTTTATCCACTTGTGAGTTGTGAGATAAGTATCACATATTTCGTCTCTTTAGACTTTCTACAAACTTTTCTGATTCATCTTTCTCATAATTTCATTAAGTTTTTCACACTCTCTCACGAGATATGTTATTTGCATCTATTTTATACACAAATTGTACACAATACATTTTGACAGTATGTTATGTTTTATTTTATTTTATTTTTTTAAAAAAATAAATTGCCAAAAAACATTATAGGTACAAAATGTGTGTAAATTATATATCTCTTCTCTCACCACCAATACTTTCAAAAATCTCTCTTTAGGTGCTAGCTAGAAGTCTAAGGGAAGGATAAACATGGAATTTTAACTTCAGAAACAGTATATTTACAGAAAATCTTAGAGGCTTGATGAATCAAGTTTTAGTTTTGTCGACCGAGTTTTCTGCGACTCGAGCAATGCAAGCTTTGCAAGTTGACATGTTGCTCGACGGACATATAACACAACGTGTTATGTCATTTAATTAATTAAGGAAAATGTTATTTGCACTACAAGTTTACAACATGGGCACAACAAATCATCACATGAGGGTGGGCCTCACATACTGGACTCCATCCTCATGTGAGGGGTTGTTGTGCTCATGTTGTGTGCTTGTAGTGCAACGATCAAATCCCATTAATCAATGAAACAAAACAATATTGGTAGGGTTTAGTTTTGTATCCACCTCCTACTGTTTGATAGTTCATGTCAAATGAATGGTGAATCAAGATAATAAAGTAGAAGGAAAATGATATTTACACTTCTTGTATACAACAACTACACTCACACAAGACATATTGGGGTGGGCCCCACCTCAATGTGTCTTGTGTGGATGTAGTTGTTGTGAGTGTGATGTGTAAGTATCATTTCTCAAAGTAGAAATTAAGAGCCCCGACATGTTTGGAACTGCAACACAACTCCTGCATGCACTCACCTCACCTAACCTCGCATATCCAACCAAACTGCCCTCGTGGCAGCTTCCATTCAAAATTCTATTGCCGGGGACAACCTCTTTAAACATGGCCGGCGAACATTACTTGCTACCCGTTCTAGGACATGTGGTCGAGGGAGGAGGGACTGTCCTACGATAAAGAAGCCTCTTGATCATTATCTATTATAATAATCTATTTTACTATAAATAGTACAAACAACCACCGCCATCCACATCTTCCCTGTTAACATCTGATCATCCACTTCTTTCTTTTTGCTTCAGGTCAAACAACAAAGAGCGACCTACTCTTTTTTGATGGATGAAAATACTAATGTAATTCACAAGTAGATAAGCAATGAGAAATGGTAAGGTTCGTTTGTGTTTGCAATTTTAAAAAGTACAACTTAAAACATGTAATTTTTAAACATACAGTTAAGCGTTTGGTAAAATCACAATTTGATATTTAAAATTACACTTTAACATTTAAAATTGTACGTTTTCAAATAGTAATGCCAAATGCACCTTAAATGCTAAAATTTTCGTTCATTATCATTTTATTGGATTGATATGTCAGTGGCCACCAGTCTCTTCTTTTTCCTTTTTTTTTTTAGCAAAGGTTAATCTAGAGACTGCATCAACCTAGTAAGACGAGGATGTAATCTATGTAGACTACAGATTCAATAAAACATCCACAATATTTAAAAGAGAAATGAAAGAAACCATCTTTCAATCTCAGCTTCTATCTAATACTTATTGATTGGAACTGCCACATTAACATTATAAAATAAAAATGTAATTTTTAGTATTACTATAATTAAAACATAACATTGAATTTTCACAATAACTAATCCAAGTCATGCCCATTAAGTAAGTAATAATGATATTAAAATTCCTAAAAATAGCCAAAATAGTGGGGGGCAGATGGAACCAGGGCACCATTGGCTCTTGGGAATGAATGGGATATGCTCCTCTCTAGGGTACGGATATCCGTCGGTTTCTTAGTGAATATGATAAATGAAGGATGCCACGCCACAATTTTAAGATCCAATGGTTTACATTTGGACAAATACATTCAATCATCAGCCTGACCAATTATACATTTATGTGTAAATGCAAAACAACCCAATCAATCCCGTCATTGACTTGTGTATTCACAATTTTAGCCTAAAAATTAGTGGGCAAATACGAAATGAAAAATAATAATAATAATAATAATAATAATAAATATTGAAATGAAAAGAAAATTTTGCTAAATATTAAAAATTTGCTAACCTAGTCTAATAGGGAATTTACTATGTATCATTACTCTTGCCTTAGAGCAAGAGGAGCGGTTACTTTATATTAATTTCCTTTGATACTCTATATTTAGATGAGAGAGTTAAAAATAAATAATAATTCTCTATATATACATGTCTACTATTAATTTCATATATATTATTTTAATATAAAAAAATATAATTAATTAACCTAAGAAAGAGAAAAAAGAGAAAAAAAAGAAATAAATAAGAGTAAAAAATTGCTGCTGGTGCTCTTATATAGAAAAATAATGATCTTTTCTATATATATTTATATAAATAAATAAACAAAGATAATCCCTCGCCCTCGGGAGAAAAAAGTTGGTTCAGCCTTGGCAACGGATGATATGCCATTTTCTTTGCCCAAAAGAATGCCCAAGGAGCCCAATCCCTAATTTTCAAATTTGAGGTTTAAAATTTTCCAGTTCAACAATTTTTTTTTCTTTATATTATTATTATTATTATTATTATTATTATTATTTTTCTCCACGTTGTGTATATGCAAAAAGAATTCTGTTGACGATGATCACTCTCTTGCAAATGATGCCAATAAACACAAAAAGGAATATTAGGTTACAAAATAAAAATAAAAATCCACTAACTCACAAGCCTCATACAAGCTAAGGGAAAAACTACCTCAAATTATGTGGTTGGGAATAATAAGTAGGGAAGGAAAAAAAGAAGAAAAAGATCCACAAATCAACGGCTGTGGTCTCTGCTCAGCTTGCAAATCCCAAGAACCGTAGCGGCCGCGTCGTCATCGTCTACGATCCTGTCGTTTTGGAGTCTTCTGAGCGAGCTTATGATCGCCGTCGATCTTGACTCTTCTCGAAGTCTCTCTGGTTTGTTCGCATCGGCGATTCTTCGCTGCTTCGTAGCTCTGGTTGAGCCCGAATAGCTCGCTTCCTCACTTGCTAATGCTCCAGAGGCCATTATAGAAGAGGAGCATCCGATCTCCTGCACTAGTCAGAATCTCACCGTTAAATCTTCTACTAGAGCCAAATATTAGCTACTTATCAGTTTGGTTGCTGAGAAATCGTAGGAAAAAAAGAAAAAAGAAAATGAACTGAAAACCGAAGAAAATCATCAAATTTTCTAACTAAAAGGTTTAAGAACAAAACAGAACAGAAAGAATCGAAATCTAGAAAACAAAACACTCACATCTGAATCGAGATCCGTATGCTCTCGCGTCCGCTTCAATGTCGAAATTGCAGTCGACAGCTCCTCCTCATCCTCCTCGCTACCAGAAGAACTCGCCGGAGGCGGCGGTGGCTCCGAATAAGTAGAAGACCAGGGAACCACCTGATTCTCTCCCTCCCCATCCTCATCCTCATCCTCATCCTCATCCTCATCTTCGCCCTCGCCCTCATACTCACCAAAACTATAATCTCCTTCATCTTCATCATCGTCATCATGACCACCATCATCGCTCAGCACTACAGCCTCATCCTCTCCGTCGCAGATCGGTCTGCGGTGGCTCTCGACACAGCCGTCGCAGACTGAGACGGTGAGAGTGAGCTTGGGCCCCGAGGCATTCCATGTAGTCGGAGACTGGCACACATGGCAAAGCAGGCTCCTGGAGTGCCTCGCCACCAGAAAGTTCGCGCAGTGCACTTTCTCGTCGCAGCCCCAGCACAAGCTAGCCTGATCCGCCTCGCAGTACATCCTCGCCGCGTTCCCACAGAGCTCGCACCCCTTCATCTTCTCTCTCTTTCTTTTTTCTCTCCAACTTTCTCTCTATCAGAGCTGGAAATAAGAGGGGTAGAGAAAGCAAAGAGCAAGTTGCAGTGTTTTATGGAACCGCCCTCGCTTTTCGATTTTAATTACGTGATTTTCACTAATTGGGCTGCACATTACGGGGTGGTTTCGTCTTTTCGCAGGTCGAAGTGAAAAAACATATCTTTACCCAGCTCCCCCTTCGAAGTTGTTGCTTTTTCGAGACGACTTATCAACTAGGGGGCCGTACCTAGACCTAATTGTATAATTTGTATTCACTGCGCGCAAAGGCCACAACTCCTGATTATTTAATCCACTGGAACTCGGCCACGTCAGGGATGACTAATTTCCCGGCGACGCTTTACACTTGTGGCGAAGAGGTAATTGGTTCCTCCAGTTTAGAAACTGCGACTGCTTTTGTAGCAGATACATACTCTGCACACCTCGCTTAGCCACTACCGTGAGCACCGGCTGACATTATGACACGTGTCACGTCGTCATGGAGCAAGGTCCTTGCGTTTCTAAGGACATTTTTAGATTTCCTTGGATCCCCAAAGATATTTCCCTGGGATTGTAAGATGACGTGTCTGCCTCACTGTATCAGCTTTAGATTCCCATCTTTCCTACGTGGACAGTTCACGTCCACAAGGGTTCGCGAGCCACGTGATGCCCACGTGATATCTCGGCTTTCGGCGTCCAAATAATTCCGCCTGATCCCTCGTCTCTTCCTTTTTAACAATTTTTTATTTTTATTTTATCCAATTAGCAGATAACATTTATTTCTTTTTCGAAAAACATAAAACTATGTAGAAATTGAAGTGGGCCCAGAAATGTATGGGCATGGATGAGTTTATGACCTTGTCAATGCTTTCTTTTTATAACTGATGGTATATATTTTTCATATTATGTTAGGTATATTTTTTTTATAATAATATTTTTTATTTAAGTTTGAGTTTTTTGTAAGGTTTATTTTTATTATGTTAAAATATTTATATTCTCTAAATTAGGTTTATTGATGTTTACCTTATTTAAGCTTAAATTTTTTTTTTTGTTCATTTTTCATTATCTTTATATAAATAAAAAATTATGTAATAATATTTAATATATAAATAGACAAGAGGTAGATTATACGTATCTTTCCACATTCACTTTGTTTATCTTTTTCTTTCACATAATATTATCTTTCTATTTTATATTTATTTGTACACAAATCATAAACATTATTACAATTAAAAAAAAGGTGGGGATCGTGGCTAACGTGGAGATGGTGATGTGGCAGTTAGTTTCACGTGGGTTATCCTACGTGGAATGGGAGTAGGTCGGTTCGTTGTAGATGACGTGGAGTCGTGGGAGGGTGTCTAAGTGTCAACGACCGTGAGCCACTCGTGTGGGAATATGTGCGAGAGAGGATTGTGTGGAGGAGAGCGAAGAGAAAAGGTTCTTTGCATCGTGAGTGGTGACTGAGGGAGGGGATGGTGAGTTGAATACAGTCATACGGATGAGGTGCTGTGAGCCGTGAGACCATTAAATAATGTTCCAATATATAATGTTAAATAATGTTAATAAAATTAACATTGGTGGAAAAGTCAAAAGAGGGCCAGATAAGTCCTTTTACATTACTATATTTCTGTGATGGAGATCATTTCGATCTGATGGATATGGGAAGGGAAAATAATGCATATTATGTAGCCTAGCTACCCTACTAAAAAAATTTAGAGCATTCTTTATCTCTTACTTTTAGTTATAATAGCTAAACAAAATTATAAAAAAGAATTTCATTTCATTATCTATTAAAAATTTAAAATAAATTTATCTCAGATTTATAAATAGTGTAACTCCACAATTGCATTTTTTTTATAATATTTCTTTTGGGCCTATCTCTTTCTCCTCTCTTTCCCTTCTTTTTTTTTTTTTTTCATGGTTGCTTTTGATTATAATTAATTAGTATTTATTTTTTACTTTTTCACAAAAAAAAAGTAAATAGTTCAAGGATTGTAATGACCCCTACTTCTTAAATCTTACGATTCACGATCGTTATTTGGTTTTCTGTGAAGGTTTTTCAGTGATACTATGTTGGTGATGATAGAGAATACGGCGGTAATTATGCTGCTAGATATGAGAGTTTTATTTAGTGTTTTATTTTGTTTTATTTTTTTATTTTTATTTTTATGTAGAGATAAGTTTTTAATTAAAATGAATAAAATATTATAAAATTTATTATTTTAATAAAATACAGAAAGAGTTTAAATAAGTTGTTGGAGTAAAATGTATTGAAAGGCAATTAGCTAAGTTAGCCAAAAATAAATTTTGATTAACCATTTTGCATAACAATTTACATAAATCCTTATAAGTGCTCCTTTTGAAACTAAATTCTTGTTTTTTTGTTTTAAGTTCTATTTCTTTTGTTTCAACTTAAACATGACAGGCGAATAAAATCACATAATTGAGTTTAGAGCTTCATAGAAACTGTGTACTTCCAACATAATATCATTTTTATAACTTCCAGTGATGCGCCGGTAAAGTTATTGGTTTTGGTAGCATTTTTATGACGTTTAAGGTTTGAATTTTATAAGATGCAAATAATTTATAGGATTCATTCCCGCGGGGCAAAAGCCGAAATCTTACCCGTTCTATTTGAAAGGACCACTTTGCACAAGTTTAAAGTTTGCCCGAGAAAAATTGGTACACAAAATAACCATGCTTGGAATGGTTCTAGTAAAAATAAAAAGGAAAAATAAAAAAAAAATCGCTTTACATGTGATAGATTTCGTGCAGTAAAAGTTATACATGGTACAAAATATATGACAAAATTAGGGTTCATCGATCTTTAAGAAAGAGAAATATTTTATTCTCTAGTGCAAGAGCTCTCTCTCTCTCTCTCTCTCTCAATTGAATTCCCTAGTTCCTAATTTAATTAGATTCCTTGGTAGGATAATTTTCAACTCTTTTTCAGAACAAGTTAAAAATATATTGAAATAAAATAGAGTACAACAGAAAAAAGAAAAAGAAAAAGTGTTGAATCACTAATTATCTAAAAAGAAAAAAAGCAAAAAAAAAAAGAAATAGTGAATTACGAAAAAAGAGTTTGAGCTTAAAACATGTACATTAATACCATATTAATTTATCAGTTATTTTAAAACCTCAAGTCTAATGGTAAATTTTAATCATTACTTAATATTCTAACAAACATTATAATTAAGAATTACTACACATTGGTAAGAACAAAATTATGTCAATTTTGAAATAAATAAAGCTGCAAGTTCAGATTATTAAATGAACAGAGTTTGAATAAAAATTAAGACTAATTTATTAAACGAGTCACACTAGTATAAATTTGGCTCGACCCGTATATAAACGTATAATTTTATTATTATCATTAACTTTATAATGAAGATAAAAATAAAATTTTATTAATAATGTAACTGATATAATTTGAATTATTATAATTGTGGCGTTAAAATAAAAAAACAACAATCGAACACACGATGAACAGATAATGTTAAATTTATAGATTTTTTGAACATGTCATAACCTTGGAGTCTCTTTCAATATTTCTCCAATAGTGAGAGGATTACGAGGGGCCCTCTGATTGGCTAAACATATGAACAAAGGAAAACCTCTGTTGTATTGTCTCAAGACTCTCTGAAGATACTCGACAATGGTTGCATGGCTGTCCTTGATATCCACGTCAATGTTTATCTTCTTTTTCTTTTTGGCGAAAAAATTTGAGGAGGGGGAGTCCAATTGATTGAGCGATGACGTCGGAGTTATCGGGTAGCGCTTGATTACTTCCACGCGCACCTTCCACTGGGCCCTTCATATGTCATGTTCGTTAATGATAACTTTGTCCACTTTACCCTCCTTCTTTGCCTTTATTAAAATCCGTGCAAGTGGGTCGAGCTTTTAATTTTTTTTTTTTAATAAGTGATCGAGATTTTAATTTTAGGATCTAAGGAATATAGTTTACTTATAGTAATATCCGGCCCAAAAATGTTTAGTTTAGTTTATTTTATTTATTTTTTTAACATATATATGTATAAAAAATGTGTAAATTTATCATTAAATTTGAGAGTTTATATATGAATTTCACAAATTTAGTGACAAATTTTTTAAAACCTGTTTATATATATATAAGAGACATACATCATTATTAAAATTCATGAAATTTATGATAAGTCATCTTAAAATAAAAAAAAGAATCGAAATTGACAAATATACCGTTTCATACATATTATATGTTTAATTAATATAATAAAATAACATCAAACAATCTTAACTATTAATTAAGAAACACCCAAATATATTAACTGTTACAAAAAATTAATATGATCAATCCCATAGTAAGTGACAAGCTACAAAAGTATTTAGTTAGATTTTGATAGACAACATACAAAAAGAAACAAGACAGATACTACATGTAAGTCCACAAAAGCAATGTGATCATCATCATTTTTGAGCCCATCTGAAGCAGAATATATCTGCAATATAATAAGTATTGATCATCCGCATGTTCCATCCACCTTCTCCTACTTCCTCCCCCGGCGGACCCTGATAAAATTGGTGATTCCCGCTGCTGAGAGGCTGTCTTTGGGCAGCGCCTCTCAGGACGGCTCCCAACCCTCATCCACCCGATGCTCTGCTGCTGTTGTTTTTTGTTTGTTTGAGCTTTTGTTTTGTATCCTTCTCCCCATGTTTACCTCTGTTGTTTTGGTGTTTTGGTCTTTGTGACTCAATACACCTATGAAATCACTTTTAATGGTGACCTGCCTTTATGGCATCCGTGCCTCAAGTCAAATGACCCGTATCTTCGAAACCATTGCCTCCGCGTACTTTCGTTCATAGTTTTAATTTTGGGTTGTTCAGACCCTTCTATTTTTATGTTTTTTCTTTTTTTGTTGTAATCGGTTACTGTTGTACTTATAAAATATAAGTATATTCTCACAATCGTTTGACTACAGACCATTCAATATTTTCTAGAAATGTTTAATTGATGATTGCTTGGTGTTTTCTAGCCATGTATAGATAAGATAGGCTGCACTTTTTATTTTAAGTTATTCGGAAAGAATAGAATGACTATTGTGATGTGACACCTCCACAAAGAAAAACAAAATAAAGAGATTTATCAAATAAAAGAAACTAGAATAACTTGACATACCAAGCTCTCCAAGTCAATAATTTCGGATGAATTTCATCTTTTCAATAGACTAATTATTAAGTCCCGATACAATGTTAACACTACCATGATACTCGAGTTTATGCAAATTATGAGTATCAATGTTAACTTCAACCAGCTCTTAGCAAAGATTAAAGGCTAAACTCTTCATGTGATCACTTAAAAAATCTTAATCCTTTTCAATATATTGCAGGCCCAAAGCTCTTAATGAGTATGCGTTCAGAAATAAAATCCTGCAACAACCATTGGTCTGTCACATTGGCTGAATGCAACTCTAACTTCTTTAAATTTTCACATGGGTGTAGGGTGATTTGGCATGGTGTACGTCATGAGATAGAAGAGTAAAGATTCAAGCTTTGATGCTTCAATCTTAATGCTATTAATTACATGTTTCGAAATCACCTTAATGGCCATCAGTTTAGGAAGACTAGAGACATGCATATTCTTCAACCCATCTCAATGCTCTCAAACACATAAATAAATATTTTTTATGCCAAGTACAAAAAAATGCAACATATTAAAACAATCCCTCAAAAAAATGCTCTTTCCTTGAGTGACATTCAACTTTTGTGGTTTACTTCAACACTTAAAATTAGTAAAAGAGCATAAGAGTAGGATTGAATAGTTATAACGCTCCCCCTTAATGGGATCTTCCATTGCTCAATATAAACATCCAGGTAAACCCAAAGTAATAGTCATAGCTCTGCCTCTAAGAGAGCTATAAATTTCTTAAGGCGATCACCTCTTTCTCTTTTTTTCTTTCTTTTTTTTCTTTTTTTTTTCGGTTTTTTTTTTAAATTGTTTTTATTTGTCTGTAAGTAACAAGTAAACCTTCACACCTAAGAAATAAGTGCGTGTTTTCTTAAAATATTCCTATAAGAAGGTATGAGAAGTTTTCTAAAACATATGTTCTGTTTTGTTTTTTGAAATGTATTTTATATTTTACTTTTTAGAAAGTGTTTTATTTGGTAAGTGTGTTTGAAAAGAGAGACTTTTCAAAACATAAACCAAACGAGCCTTAATAATATGTTTGGCTTCCCTTAGAAGTAATCATATTATACTTGTTTTTCAGGGAAACGTGAATGCGAAGGATTGACTTTTGGGACTGCCTATAACTATATGGATCGCTTTCAATTTTTCAAATGCCCATGGGTTGCTGGAAAATATCTACCCTGTCTACCTATACCAGCAATTTCTTAAATTGATTCTTCATAGTACTCTCTCTTCTTGGAGTTGGTTAGGGCATCTTTGGGTGAAATACTTTTTAATTACTGTTTTTTAGAATTTAAATTTTATTAAAATATTATCTTTTTTAAAAAAAATTTGGGTTCTCTTGCTCTCAATGATTTGATCCAGTGGCGGACTCAATCTCGTGAATATGAGGAGCCAAATTGAAAAAACAAAATTTGAGAGAGCAAAACTAAAATAATTAAGGGTAAAATTTTGGGAGAAAACTTTAGAGTTTGGGGGGGTCAGGCCTCCCTGGCCCCTATGTATGTCCGCCACTAGTTTGATCCTTTATATTGGGCTGCTGTTATCATTGGCGGCATTCCTATTCGATTTCCACCTTCATGGTTTCCCTCCGGTGCAATGGAGTGGTAGTTGTCTATTTAGTTTTGTATTTTTCTGTTGATTTGCTTTTTATTTGTTATGTTTTTCCCTGCATTTTATCGTTGTTGTCAATAGTTCGTTATGATGCACACACACACATATAACATATGGTTCGTTTTGGTAAGAAATTTTAGAGGGTGTTTAATTTTTAATTGTGATATGACATAAAGCGAAGGTAGTTGAGGAATGTTAGAGTTCTTTTTAATATTCTTCTGGTATCTATCTGGAAGAACATAAATGTAATAAAAAAAAAATTACATTTATGTCCTTTTGAATGACATGGATGCAATTTTTAAATTTTTTTATTACATTTATGTTATTCCAGATGGATACTAGAAGAACATTAGAAGGAGTTATACCATTCCTCGAGGTAGTTTTTAAATATTTGTGTTCTAATTTGTTTATTAAAGCATTTGCGTTTTTAATGAAAGTGAAAAATGACACGCATTTCTATGACTACACTCATACGTACACACTCTTTGACATGGTAATGAAAATCTTAATTAGATTCAAAGTCTAATAGTAACTCATCCAAAATTTAATGATGATCTTCATTGTCACTTAAAGAAATGTGTAATTAAAAGTAGGAAAAAATACAATTTAGCCTTCCAAACTACTACCATTTCTTCAGATGGCCCTCCAAACTACTAAGGCTTGTATTCTGGCTTCCCAAACTACTAAAACCTTTGAAAAATGCAAATTTTGGTGAAATATCCCCATAATACCCATTGCCACGTGTCATTTTTCAATTAAAAAAAATAATAAAAAATTAGAATTTTTTTTTAAAAAAAATTAAAAATTAAAAATTAAAAACTAAAATTTATTTTTATTTTTTTAAAAAATATTGCGATCGACCGAAGGACGTACTGCTTCTTTCCAGTATTGTCGTTGGGCATGATGCACGCTTGCAGCTTGGCGAACTAGTCCCCACCTCTTCGAATGCGGACATGACTAATTTCCTATCATTCGATGTCTATGATATTGATCTTTCGAAGGTTATGAATGATTTTAATCTGAATTTTGTTTTGTAACAAACGACGAGCAAGTCTATCATCGTTGTGGAAGACCTCGATCGATTTTTGATGGAGAAATCAACGGCCGTAAGCTTGTTCGTTGATGTTTATATTCATTTTTCTCTCTGTGATTTTTTGGCATTTAAAACGTTAGCCAATAGCTACCTCGGGCTTAAGGATTACAAACTTTTCTATGAAGTAGATGATATTTTCCAGAGTGGGGCCAACTTGAGCTCGGCTGAGATCAGAGAGCTGATGATTGCGAATCGGAACTCACCGAGTCGGGATAAAAAATTGGTCATCACGGCATTGCAAACGGACGGTGACTGTAGGGGTGTTGGGAAGATCAGCTCGCGGTTGGGAAATAATGCTACCTTAAACACCCATATTTTTTCCTTTTTTTTTTTTTAATAAAAATAAAAATAAGAAATAAAATTTTATTTTATTTATTTTTTAATTGAAAAATGACACGGGACATAAGTATTATAGGAATATTTCGTCAAAATGGATATTTTTCAAAAGATTTGGTAGTTTGTGGATCATAGTGTAAGCCTTGATAATTTGAGGAGCCATCAAGAAAAAATGTGGTAGTTTGAGGGGTTAAATTGTATTTTTTCCTTAAAAGTATGAACGGAGAATACATATAATAGTTTTTTTTTTTTTTTTTTTTTTTTTTTTTTTTTTGTTAAAAAGCAAAAAAAAGTCCTAAAAAAGTGTTATCAAACCAGCCAGTAGTGTACAATCTGCTATGTGGGCCCAGAGGGTCCAGCCCACCAAGCTTTGTAAAAGAGGATATGTCGCGACTCGCACCAATTATAAAACAGTAGAAAGACGGCCAAGAAAAGAAAAAAAAAAAAGAGCATGTGGCGCGAGAGAGATGGATTGATTGGATTTGCTCTGTGATTGCTTTCTCTACACCCAAGGTGTTTCACGTAAATTTATCGTGTTCTAGTTTTAATTTTAATTTTAATTTCAATATATATATATATATATATATATATATATATATATAAAATTAGGAGCGTACAAATAGGCCGGTTATTAACTGGAAATAGCCGGTAACCGCTAATAATCAAAAAATCCAAAAAATCAAAAAATTGAAAATAACCGCAACCAGATAACTTGATATCTGGTTGCGGTTACCGATTATTGTATTCTAAAAAACCTGTTAATAACTGGATAATATATATATAAATATAAAGTATTATTTCTTTCCCTCCAATAATCTCTTGTTCCTTTAAAATGCTCTTGCCAAATAATTGTCTTACATTTCAGAGTTTGGTCTATTTTTATGTCTGGTGGGTACTTTGTGAGCCAGGGGTATTATTTCTTTCCCTCCAATAATCTCTTGTTCCTTTAAAATGCTCTTGCCAAATAATTGTCTTACATTTAAGTGTTTGGTCTATTTATGTCTGGTAGGTACTTTGTGAGCCAGGGGTGTATTAAGCCGTTGTGCGATAGATAGATGAACACATACATACATAGTTCTCTAAAAAAAAAATAAAAATACACAGAGAGTTGAAAACAAAAAAAGTACGTACCTTCAAAAGTGAGAAGAATAAAAAGGAATTAGAATAGGGAAAACTAAACGAGAATGTTGCAGTGTGAAGATACAAGGTATGCCCAATGCAAACGAGAATGCAAAGGCTGCTATTATCAATCTAATTACAAAAATTACTCTCATTATTGGAGTCCCAAAATTTTTGTACTCAAGTGCTTAACAAATGGTTGAGAGCGATCTGAAATTGAGTCTAGAGATCAGTTTTCAGGTTCGTGACCCGAGAATAATCCGATTCACAAATTATTCTCATGCATGTTAGGTGATTCTTGTGATGGGCATTGCCCTTAAATACAAAGAGAACAAATTAATAAGAGTGATTATTTTATATTTTTGAAAATATTCAATAAAATTAAAAATATTCAACAATATATGAAAACTGGTTATCCGGTTAATAACTGGAAAACCGGTAGTTGGTAAAAATCGCAACCGGTAGACTGGATGCAGTTGTGGCTATTGAAATAGGAATAACCGGGAACCCCAGTTGCGGTTGCGGTTATAAACAAATAACCGCAATCACAATCGGTTGTACACCCCTAATATATATATATATATATATATATATATATATATTTTATGAGAAAGAGCGAGAGAATAAAATTAAATATAGATAGTTAAGTAGTTGATAACACATGGGCCAAATCTCATTTCGTTGGGTTGATGAGAGAGTGTCCATCAACCCTTACATTTTTCTTTTCTCAACAATGACAAATCTAAAGATTAATTGTCACTACCTCAATAAAGTTGTCTATTTGAACAACATAAATGAAAGAGAAAAAAGTATTCTATGTAAATATATAAATCAAATTTAGATCGAATGAAAAACTTAATGAGAAACCATATCAAATTGAACCTAAAGTACTTAGAACCATTTAGTACTTATGTGATGAGATATGTTACACTTCAGATCATATAACTGTTTTTTTGCCACAAGAGTTAAATGTTAAAATATATTACGAGATTAATTTGATTTCAATATTGATTGTAATCAAATAAAATCAGATTTAAATATATTTAAATTTGATTTGATTTGATCACTCATACTATTTTATATTTCCTTTAATTAGCTCCTTATAAATATGAATCTTTTGTATTGTGTCTACAAAATGTAGACTTTGAGCTTTAATCCGTAGACGTAAGTACGGTTATAGATCGAACCACAACCACTATTTTTCCTTTAATTTTCATAGCATTATTTTTTCTTTCAGTAAATACTACATAAATACAATTCATCTACTCGATGATGTAGAAATATACGAAGAGAATATGAAAGAGATCGAAAAGAGAGCGGAAGTGAAGACATAAATACAATTCATCAACCTCTTGTCTTCGTGTATATATTGAAGTCCATTGTTTTGTGCATGTCTGGCTCGGAGCCAAACATTTTAATGGGAGGGGGCTAAATAATTTTTTTTTTTTTTTCAAGTAGAAGTTAAAGTATATATATATATATAAATAAAGCCGAATTTTAAGTGAATTAAACCTAACTTATTTTTTATATTTTTATTATTCCCTTCAAATTAAAATCGTGACTATTAACCCGTGAAGCACATGCATTTAGCCTGGGTATAATTAAGGGAAAAATCAAAATTAGTCTCTATTTTTTTTAATGCAAATTTTCAATCTCAACAATTACGTCTTTAAGTTTTTATATGGTTTTAAATAAATTCCTCTGTACAATTGTCCATGTGGCATACTGTTAATTGATTAGACGATAAGTTTACTGATAGACCTATTTGAAATCAGATGAAATCTCAAGGACTTATTTGCAGAAATTGAAAACTGCATGAAAAGTAAGGACTAAATTTGATTTTTCCTCTTCATTAAAGTTAAAAGTTTTCATTTGCAAATAGAAAAGTAGAATAAATAAGGGGATTGGAGCTGCTATTTGTTGAATTTGGGTGTTAAATCACAAGTTATACCAAAAACTTAAAAGTCTTAAACCTTGAGGCTCATTGGACTGAGAGAATATGCCAAATCTACCTCTTTCTCCCTTTTTAATTTTTTCATTTTGGTGTATATATAGAAATTCCTTTTCTCTTTTTATCAGTAAACTTTCTTTTGGGTCTTTGATTATCAGCTAGTTAAGCCCAAGCGTTGGTTTTTGCACCAAGTTTTCTGACGTAGTCCAATCTGGTTCGAATTGAACTCGGAGACCTTCTTTTAGTCCTCTACGAAATGTCCCTGGCCATTTACAGGTTTAATTTACTACTATTTTTTTTCTTTTATAATTTTTTATTTTTTCTTCTTCTTAAGAGTGGGAGGGGGGCCGGCCATGGCCCCTACCGGCCCCCCTTCCTCAGTCATTGTGCATGTGGGTGGCGGGCCGTTGTGGGGAGTGACTGGGAAAGAAGCGGGTAAAGTTATGTCATAGTTGCAGGTTCAATTCGTAGCCCTCCTTTTTTTTTTTTTTTTTTTTCTTTTTATGTCCATATGGTTTCAAATTACAGTTTCTCGAACAACCACCACCGCTAAAATAATAAATAATAATAATAATAAAAAAAGAAAAGAAAGAAAGAAAGCCCACATTCTATTCTATCTAACGGTACTATATATACGTACTATGACATCGATCTTAGAGGGAAAAGTTTGTAAGATATTTGGCTTAAAGTGACTATTTCGAAGAGTCTCATCATAACTATAAGCTGCATTGTGAAGTTGTTAATTCCTTCCATTAAGAAATATATGCCATCTAAGAACAAATTTCTTGGCAGACTGTATTAATTAATTAATTATCTTCGTTCACAGTGGTTTTTGGATGATAATTGAAGCAGCTAGCATGTACTAAAAGTACTCTCTTTATTCCAAATAAACATTGAATTCATCCAGAAAAGATTAAGGTTTCATACAATTTACTTAATAGATATGAAAGCAGGCATGGAATTATTAAAGCCTACAACTTTTTTTTTGTTTTTGTTTTTGTTTTTGTTTTCTGGATGAATGAGAATCATGAGATGGCCGGCCGACGGCCGTCATTTAAACGAGGCTACATTTGATCAGCTACATCAAGATCTTCCATCAAGCCGGGGCTCAACCTAAACATGAGAATGCAGAACTCCATCTGACTCAGCGCACCATCGCCGTCAAGATCACCTTCCAGAAGCATGCACACAAGCTCGTCGTCCCCCATGTCATGGAGGCCAAGCAAAAAGCTGTTCCTCTTCAAGCTTTCGAACGTGATGAGCCCCTTCTCGCAATCCATCAGCAGGCGAAACCCGCTGCAGATCTCCGCTATAAACCCTTCTGTTCCCAGCCGCGCGATCATGGACGGGAAGTAGTCCTCGAAGTCGAAAGCATTGTCTAGTACCAGATATTGCGCCATTGTTGATCGAGCTAGCTAGCTTGTACGTAAATTAACCTGTATAGTACGTGAAAAAAAGGAGGGAGGATTTGATAGCTTTGTAATAAGGCTGGTGAATAGGAGTGATGGAAGATGAGGGACGTGAGAGGTGTATTATATAAGCAAAGGGATCGAGGAAGGTGAGGGACGCGTTCGTGGAAAGGGCGGGGATTGAGGAGCCAACAAATGTTTCAGGATCTGCGAAACAGCTTCTCCTTCCTGGAAGTTGCATGGAGATGGAATATTAATTTGTAGGCTCTCATGTTTTAACTACGCTTGGTTTAGGACATAATTACAGATTTAACATCTCACCCATCAATATCATATGCATATTAACAAACCACGTTTTTCTTTCATAAATATTTCGTCCCAATTACAATTGGTTGAAATTGTCACATCAACATTATAAGATTATTATAAAATAAAAATTAAATTATAGTAATTTCTAGCACATTATTATCATTACTCATTAATAAACATGCAGTTATATTCTTGAATCTCAAAGCCTATCCTTTATTGTGGGGGAGATCGAGAGAGGGCACTTAGCTACGATGAGCTGATTTTTTTAATCTTATTTAACGTAAAGCTCAACAATCATGGATAAGATGCTCTCCACTTCAAGTGAAATAAAAAGAAACGTACAATTTTATGATTTAAGTTTTTTTTTTATATATATATATATATATATATATATATATATATATATAATGGAATATAATAGTATATATGTTGTTAGTTGGTGAATATATATGTGTCGCGTCGCAAATTCATAACATCCATTTCACGGTGGTTATGGGCTTTTGATTGGTGATATGTCGTTGATATCCTGTCTGTGGTCCAAATTTTAGTTCTTACAAGATTGTGACGCATTCTTGAATAGTTAATCTCTCAACTTGGATAGAATGTGTTGTGTCAATTTCTAGCCCATTAAATTCCATATTGCATTTATAAGTTGGCACTGACGTTACGAGTGTGTCCTGTTAAATTAACCTGATAATGATTCAAGGTAATTAATTATCTATCTAAATTACTAACAATTTGAATAATTTATGTCCAGTCAATCCAGTTAAACCACACATAAAGTACGTGAATTAATAACGTGAAGTTTGAAAGACAATAAGCTTATTATAAATTGGTATGTCGATCGGGAAAAACATTGGTATGCCCGGCCGGTGCATGTCCTTTGATGTACTTCATTTGATTAGCCTTCCATTTCGGATATATAGTTCTTCTCAAAGCTATATACGTACATGAGAATATGAATTTGAATTTGAATTTGGTGCTTCATGCTTGTGGGATGGAGCTGAGCTGCATGCCTGAGCTCGAGCTCCTGTCTCAATCGCTAGCTGCTTCACCCAATTGGAGCTAAAAGAGTGATATATCAATACCGCAAGTTTGCAACGGATTCTGACTAAAGAGAACTATTATGTCACGTCATGCTTTTTTAATTTTATCTCGACGATTAGAACCCACATAAGGGAGGGTCATTTCATGTACCTACTCATCTCTATTGGGCAAATTCTGGACCCGTGAAGAGCATTCCCTCTACAAGAATCGGGTAATTAGATTGCAACTTCTTTGGCGGGCATGACCCCTAAGAATTGTTTGCATTTAAGGGATATGATCGAATCGAACATTATACCTAATGGTGATGCCACCAAAACCAAAGCCCTTATCACTTGAAGTGACCCCTCTAGAAACTTTTTTAAAGAAATGGATCCAACTAAAAGTCTAAAAGAACAAGAAAGAGCTCATCACCTCAACCAATCATTAATCTAGAAAATTTACATGCCAAATGCTACCAATTTCAGACAGTTTACCAATCGAAAATGGGTGAATCCAAATTGCATTAATTTTTATTACTAGCGTACCTCTTTGTATAGTACCATGTGTAATACAAGTTGTCGCATACACATTTAGTCCTAGCTTAATTGAAATTAGATCTAATCTATAAGTTCAATTTTTGTCCCACAAATTTGAAAGATTTTTTTTTAATTTCTTATTCCAAAAATATAAAAGACAGCAAATAATATTGTTCTTCCGTACGTTATTGCATGTTTACCATGAATGTCACATCAAATTATAAATTTACCGCAACGGTCTCCCATCAACCATGTGTATAATGATCAATTCATGGTTGATGAACTCATGCAAGATAACATTCTTCATCTTAAGATTTTCAAAAATTTGAAGAATGAAAAATTTAATTATTTAACCTAAACTTAATTTTAGGGATAAAAAACTATATACCAGCCTAGCTATATATCTACAACGAGTTCCATATGAGAAATCAGTATAATAAAGCAATAAGTTAGTGCTATTTTATTCTCTTTTTTTTTTAATATATATATATATATATTATATATATATATTTTTAATTGATTTTAGGAAAATATTACATGGGGATCCTTACCACTCCTGGTCCAAAAGCAAGAAGAAGTGGCTGATCTTATAAAAGAAAAAAGGGGTGGGCTCCGATCCCCAGCAATAGACCTAGAACAAATTAAAACAGCACTAAAATATATACAAAAAGTAGGAAATGAGGCAAATAAATAACCCGGTCCTTTCAAGGAGGTACAGACTAAGACAAGCCTATCTATACCCCCACTTGAGATCAACAACAATCACTCAAATGAGGCTGAAGTGGTAAAAGTACTGTTAAAGCCAGAATCTGAAACTACAGAAAAGAAAAGCACAAATACAAATTCAAATATAAAAGTTTCCCTTAAAAGGAGACAATAACCTAAGCAACATAAAAATACAGAAGCAAAGAAACAGCAAAACAGCCCGAAAATAAGTAAATCTAGCGATTGGCAGTGCAGAACACGATTGACTTGGCGCCGACGAACCACGCGACGACAGAAGAAGGTTCGGCCGGTGTCGTTGGGTAGAGGGGACGCCAGTGAGTGCGGTGGAGAGGCGAGTGTGTGACAGAAAGCATCGTAGGAACGTAGATCTAGCTTTTAAAAAACTAAAACTAAGAACTACAACAAAATCAGCCACCAACGTGGGAAGGATGGCGGCGAACGTGAATGGCATGGTGGACGGAACGGTAGAGAAGTCAAAACACTAAAGTTGTAAATTCAGGCGGGATAAGTCGTACAAGACGACGGATAAAACCTCAACAAATGTGAGGTGGACTAGAGAACAACAAAAACAGTAAAAAAACATAAAGGAAAGAAGAGAGGAGATGACGGAATTAGAGATGTAGTCCTTCCCTCTTTCCTCATTTAACTGAAGCAAGAAGAAAATTAGGTGAAGAAGCGAAGAGAGAGAATAGAGCTTTTTGTTCAACCGGCGATTGTAATCAATTTTTTAATTCATATTTTAGTATTTTCTTGCATGTTGAATTCTATTATAATTATAATACCCTTATTTTCAATAAATTAGAAAAAAAAAAAAAAGGATTTTGCACTCGGGCCCTCTTGAATTAATGAGATTTTTCCAGCTTTGAGAAGTATATTTCTAGTGTAGCCAAGTCAAAACAAATTCATCTACTTTAATTTCTAATCTCAAAAGGAAAGGAAAGTTCCAGAATATGTTTTTGTTATTTGAAATTTAAATGGAGAAAGGAGATGATGGTGTACTTTCTAGAACGAGGTAAATCTTTTACTGTATTTGGTTGCATCTCTCCGACAAAAGGAAGTTTCAGTGCAGCTTCCTTCATCCTTCCCCGTTAGAAGTACACATAGTAGATATCCTTTGGCCATTTGCCTTTCAAATTCTAACAATCCCACAAAACACTGGCGTTTTGCCTTCCAAAATCCTCAAATCCTACAAACCCATCAGTCCTCGAACAAACTATTTAGCATGTGAGTCATGTAAATCATGACCAAATTCTGAAGATGGTACGTGGAAGTTATAAGTTATACATGTTTTCATCATAGTACGTTTCACAATATTCCTGTAGAAAACTATATATAACTTAATTCCGTAGGCCCACAATTGACATCGCGTGTCTATTATTATTCTTTTAAATTAAAAGACGGTTCATAGGAGGATCGACTAACTATGACTACTCTATTTAGACGTGACTATTGTAGCACTTACTCGTTGGAAACCAATGACAGGAGGGCTTAGGCGGTAGGAAACCGCAAACACTTCCTCAATCCCGATTGAAACTATATAACCTAACATAGTCTTACCAAAACATGTATCGATCAAGGGAAGTGATTGTTACACTTCAGCTGTACAACACCTTTACTCCCTCAAGACACATGAAGTGGGGTCCACACACATGTGTGGACCCCACTTCATGTGTCTTGAGGGAGTAAAGGTGTTGTACAGCTGAAGTGTTTTTATCATTTCCGATCAATAAAACTCGATGCGGCTTAACACTAATCAGGCTTGACGTGTCCCATTGGAATGTATGGTCATGGGGCAATTGGCTGTGTTCCAAACACGATTTAAGTGAAGTGACTTTTAACTTCTGTATGCAGAAGAGTTGGGTTGGGTATCCTTCCTAGCTAAGTGAGGATGGCCCAAAGCTTATGTTTTTTAAGCCCATGGGTGGAGAGGCCCATTTGGGAAATTAGGGTTATTAACCCTATCATTTTCTGCTGTAAAAAGTAAGAGATAGCAATCAAGAAAACACAAAGGAAAAGAAAAGAGAGCTGCCGCCAGTTTCTGGAATTTCTGTCCAGTTTTGATCAACTACTCCGATCAACGAGCGTTTGTGGTCCGATTGAGCTGAAATTTTGTGTGGATGTTCATGACACGTGAATCTTCATTGTGAACGGTGGAGATTGGATTCTGAGCATCCGGTGTTGGTCTTTCAGGCCCTGGACAGTAGCCCCTGTTTTGGTGAGATGTTTCTTAATTCTTGTAGAAGTTGATTTAAGCCGAGGAATTGTATTTCTTGAAGATAGTTGCTGATTGTATGACTCTATTTGAGACTAGAGAAGACTCATGTATTCCCGTAATTGTTGATAGTGGAATTGTTTGAGTGGACTACGGTCATGTAGTTTTTCCTTCTCACACCATGAAAGTTTAACACGTAAAAATCGTGTGTCTTGTGATTGTGGTGTTTGGATATATATTTTCGCATCTATATATTGCTCTATTTTATAAGTTTCCTGCAGATTCATACAAAGTCTTCCAACAAAGTGGTATCAGAGCGAGGTGCGATCGAGCGCCCTTAAGTGGTTATTATTCTGTTAAATATCTTGTGTTGAATTATGGAGGTTAATCTAAGTAGCATGGTGTCTTTGAATGGTTCAAATTATCATATATGGAAAGGCAAGATGGAAGACCTACTCTATGTGAAACAATTTCATTTATCTGTGTTTGCTTTGGATAAGCCAGAAAATAAATCTGATGAAGAATTGACTTTGATGCATAGACAAGTTTGTGGATATATTAGGCAATGGGTAGATGATGATGTTTTGAATCATATTGATGGTGAGACACATGCACACACACTTTGGCAAAAACTTGAGGAGTTGTATGCTCGCGAGACCAGAAAAAATAAGATGTATCTGGTGAAGCAGTTGATGTATTTGAGATACCGAGATGGAACTCCCTTGACAGATCACTTGAACACTTTCCAAGGAATTATTAATCAGCTGGCTAGGATGGGTATCAAGTTTGATGATGAGGTTCAGAGTTTGTGTCTACTTGGTACACTGTCGGACTCTTGGGAGACATTTAGAATGTCATTATTTAACTTAGCTCCAAATGGTGTAATCAATATGGATCTAGTTAAAAGCAGTGTATTGAATGAAGAGATGAGAAGAAAATCACAGGGATTCTCTTTACAGTCAGAAGTTTTGGTTACAGAGAAAAGGGGAAGGAGTAAGAGCAGAAGTCCGAAGAATAGAGATAAAAGCAGAAACAAGTCTAACATGTTTGCTAATGTTGAGTGTCATCATTGTGGCATGAAAGGGCATATAAGGAAACATTGCAGACAGTTGAAGAGAGAACAAAGAGAAAGGGAAGGAGACAAAGAATAACGATGGCAAGAATGATGATCGAGTTGTCATCGCTGGGGTTCAATTTTGGTGTCTCAAATACATCAACTCTCGTAGGGACTGCTGTGAACTTTCAATGGTCTTGTTGTGGCTAACAAAAACTTTAAGAGGCCCCATGGTGGTTGCTATGAACTTCCGACGGCCCCGCATGCAGCGACCTAGTGGTAGTAACCAGCATTATAAGGGACTGGATACTCTTTAGTTCTCTTGAATTGGAGAGGATCCATTCCCTATCATAACCATCATTATTCTTGTGACATCCATCGATTTATTTAATCATAGTTTTTACTTCCACAATTATAGAGCTTAATTCATGTATTTGAGTTCACATATTAATTAGCTATAGGGAGAAAAATCTTTTTAACCTTTTGAGAAATTTGGCTTATAAAAAGCACTGTGGTTAAAAATCAGTAGGGTTAAAGATATTATAAAGCACTGTGGTTAAATGTTCAAGTTACTTTATATCAGAATGTAGATATATAAATACCTATAAATGTTCCCAGTAGGGGGACTGCATACTGCAATAAAAAAATAAACTAATATAATGAATTAGAGTGCACCAAATTAATATGATGTGCACCTTTAAAGATGAAAATCCCTGTCAATAATAGGGCAATATAACGAACAATACAATGCTAGTGATGAGGGATTTCTAAAGTCCTAAACCTTTCAAACCTGAAAGACATTCATCAATTATAACTTTCCTATGGCCAGTGTGAAAATAGTTCCAACGAAAGTTAGGCTAAGAAGGAAAAAAGATGGGCTTCATATCACCTAAGTATATGGAAACTTAAGCAGCAAGTTAAACAATAAAATTTAGGAGAAACTTTATTTAATTCTCTAAACTTTTATTACATTTATAATTATCTTTATAAACTTTAAAAACTCTCAATTTAATTACTGTATTCATTATTATCTTTTATTTTCAATTTCACTTATTCGTTAAGATTTTTCATTAAATCATAACATATGAGTGTCTAAATTCTCAAATACTACTATATTTTTTAGGAAAAGAAAAAAAGAATAAATTATAAGGATTTAAGCATCGGTAAAAATTTAACGAAATTTATAAAAATATTTTCACTTGATCCTTTGAATTATATATATATATAACCAAAAATTTTAACCAACGAGTGAAATTAAAAAAAAAAAAATTAACGTTTGAATGTGTGATATATATATATATATATATATTTGAAGGAAAGATAAATCTTTCATTGATCAAAGAAGAGTACAGAACAAACCACCATATAAGTGTACACAACACACCTTCAAACAGGTGAATACCCCACCTGAGCCAAAAGATTTAGACCATTACAGATAGAAATGCTACAAATAATGAATTCTAGCCAAACAGAATGATGCCTCTACGGTGACATAATCCTTATCTTTAGAGGGAGTCGGTCACACATTCTGTGCAAAAAGCAATGACTAGATTGATTAACACAGAGCACACTGCCAAGAGAACCAACACCAACAAACAACCCCTCTGGATCAACACCAAGGGGACAACTACTCCACCATTAGCTCACAAGACTAAGGGGAAAAAACAACAAAGACATAAACAAAAAATAAAATCAACTACAAATGCAAAGGCCAGACCATTTCTCCCACTTCCCCTTGTTGCGCAAACGGTTGGAATCACCTACTGAGACTCTAGAAAAATCTGGAATTGGTCCCTGAAACACGCTCCAAAACCGCACCCAAAAAAACTCCCTCAATCAAGCACTGCCGGTCCGGATTAAGCGTCGCACGTCGCTCCAATGGCGAGATAATTGGTGAAAAACAAAACTACCAAAGAAACCGCCAATCCCCGTTCCCCTTAATCGCCGTTCCAGAGGAAAACCTTAGGCCTCCACTGCTGCAGAACTACCACGAAAACACAATTGAGCTATTTCGTCTCCGGCGTGGCAAACCAAACCAGCAGCGGCAGATCAAAGCCTCCCATACGAAATCAACACTGTCAGGCCGGAAAACCCATGGAAGAAACCCAAAACTTGGACCAGTGCGATTCTTCTTGCAATTGCGTCTTCGGCAAATCTAGCCAAACCAGCGGCAAATCACGACCTCCTAGTTAGAGATTAGACCCCAGGCGCCACGAATCGGGAGAAAAAACGTATGCCATTACACCCTACTATGCGAAAAACTACGTCTCCATCCCGAAAAATGACGAGATAAAACACATCCACTTCACCTCAGCAGTTGCCGACGACACCCAAAGAGAGAAAATGAAACTTATTTATAAACAAGACCGAAAATAACCTACTGGGGAGGAAGGAAGGCTTCCCTCCTCCATTATCACGCTCAAAAAGTTCTTACTCACATAGGAAAAATCGCCAAAGGGGAGAGCGTAAGAGTTCACATAAGTCATATCAGTGTAACTCATAAGTCAAATGCAGTTTTTTCAATCTTGATCGGTGCCTTTGAAGTCGCATTACATGGGCCCTGTTTGCAGACAAGGGGATGGGAGAACCGGCACGTACTCTTCCTAAGTTCAAATTTGTAGAAAAGGAAATACATTGATTGAAAAAAACGAAAAAGTGAGAAAGAAAAAAAAGCCGAGATTCGAGAAGAAGGGTAGACACCGAAGAAATAATGCGCTCGATCTGTCGCTGCTTAAATCTCAACTTCCATGGATATATACTACTTTCTCCGAATGAGAAAAGATAAACCATTAGAAAATCAATGGAAACCTTTACCCAACTTTTTGTCTGCTCTTTCTTCTTCTCCCTCTTAAGAACCTCCATTACACAAGACACTATTACGGCAAGTCAATCCATCATAGACGGTGGCACTTTAGTTTCAGCTGGCGGATCATTTCAATTGGGATTCTTCAGCCCAGGTAATTCCAAAAGTCGATATGTGGGGATATGGTATGTGATATCTCCGGAGATAGTTGTCTGGGTAGCCAACAGAAATGCTCCGCTTAACGATCGCTCAGGTATTCTTAAGGTAACCGGTGATGGAATTCTTGTGCTTCTTAATAGCACGAATGGTATTGTTTGGTCATCTAATACATCAAGAACGCCTGAAAATCCAGTTGCGCAGCTCTTGGACACCGGGAATCTTGTTGTTAAAGATAAAGATGATGATAACAAAGACAACTTTTTGTGGCAGAGTTTTGATTATCCTTGTGACACACACCTACCGGAAATGAAGCTTGGATGGGATTTAGTAACTGGTCTAGATAGGTTTTTATCATCTTGGAAGAGCACGGAAGATCCTGCTCAAGGTGAGTATTCAATACGCATAGATCCTCGTGGGCTTCCGCAAAGAGTTTTTATGAAGGGAGATTCAATAAAGACTAGAGCAGGGTCATGGAATGGCCTTGGTTTTACGGGTCGTGGGTTAAGACCGAATCCAGTATATGAGTATATATGGATTCGTGTTGAATGAGAAGGAGGTCTATTACGAGTACAAACTCTTAAACAAATCTGTTTTCTCAAGATATGTGCTAAACCCATCAGGCGTTGCACAACGATTCAATTGGGTGGATCGGACACATACTTGGGAGCCTTTCTTTACATCCCAGGCAGATGCGTGCGAAAATTATGCCGTATGCGGTGGATATGCTACCTGCAACATCAATAACTCACCTGTATGTGCATGCTTGGAAGGATTCTTACCCAAGTCTCCAAAACAGTGGGATTCAGTAGATTGGTCTGGTGGGTGTGTTCGAAGGACCTCTTTGAAATGCGATGATGGAGATGGATTCTGGAAGCACAAGGGGGTGAAATTAGCTGACACATCTTCTTCCAGGTTCAACAAGAGCATGACCCTCAAGGAATGCGAAGAAATGTGTTTGAAAAACTGCTCCTGCACAGCATATGCAAGTTTAGATGTGAGGGGAGAAGGAAGCGGCTGCGTCATGTGGTTTGGTAGCCTAGTTGATACAAGACAATTCTCTGAGGGCGGACAAGAACTGTATATAAGAATTGCCATTTCCGAATTGGGTATGATTTCACTTCTATTTTTCTCTTTGGATTTTGCTGATTATTTATTTATTTATTATTTTTTTACTTACGAATGTTCCAGATGGAAAGTGAAAATAAGCCCAATGTCTCCGACCATCGCCTAGAATGGGCCTGAATAGGTGTTTACAAAATAATGCAGAGTTTAAAAAATTAATCACCACACAATTTGTTGGAACATTTTTCGGTAGACACATGCACATCACAAGAACGAACAATCAAAGGTTGCCGTGAACGTTTCTGACGGGGGATATCATTTGCAACTAGGACTAGTAGATATGAGGAAGTATATTGTATGAAAATTCCAACCCTTTACCTATGTCTAGAGCTGTCCTTTTAGAATAATGATTCAATGCCACCCAAATATACAACTTTTCACCACCTTGCCTATATGACAAGGTGGTCCCCCACTACCTTTTGAATTTTTTTTATTTTTTAAAAATAAATTAAGGTGAGAGACCATCTTACCACATAGACAAGGTGGTGAAAAGTTGTATATTTAGGTGGTAGTGAATCATTACTCGTCATTTTATAGGTTTTTGAGGTTTTTAGCCTAATGGCATGGATCTTGGGATAATGGGAGCAATATTCGGGATTCTCTGAGGCAGTTATCTCCCATTATCTCGGTTGTGGTTGTCCTAATAACTCGGTTGTAGGGTGATGTTCCTCACAAAGTGGCTCGTGCGCGCCTAGCTTTAGGGGATTCAGTTCCCTTCAACTTGCATAACCGTCCTTAGAGATAGGTGTGGCCCACTAGACCATCCGTTTGACTGTGGGACATAGGTTTGATGGTGGGCCATACATCCAGGTTTGGGCTTGGAGACTCACTGGCGGCCCAGATCCCAACACAATCAATCACAAAATATTATGAAAACAGTAAATTAATCAACACAAATATTTAGTATGGAAATGAAAACTTTTTAAAGAATTATTCGAGAGTAAAATCACTCCGGAGTAAGAAAACTTATCCACTATTGAAGAATTAAGTGACAAGCAGGACATTCTTACAAAACTTTTGTCACGAACACTTTATTTGTACCAAACGAACAACCCTTTAATTTTACTACAGTAGCTTCAAAGAGAGCCGATACATGGGAGATGGTTTTTCGTTCCCATCACTTTCTTTTTTATTTTTTAATCTAAAAAAATAAAAATTTGTATTTTGATGTGACCATCAAAGGACAAATTTTTATTTTTTTAGTTTAAAAAATAAAAAAGAGAGTGATAAGGAACGGTTTTTCGTTCCCATGAATCATTTCGGAGCTTCAAAACACTTAACGGCATGCAATAGAATATTAGAGGATCCTATAGTTATCTGCTTACTTGGCTGCACTAATCATCAATAACCACCATTTTTTAGGCATTGTCCACTTACCAAGACTAACACTGACAGATAGAGACATTGTCCACTAACCATCGACAGAGATATGGACAACAATATCTGTTAGGTTAATCTTCCATGGGCAAAAACAGGCTTATTATGGTTATGTTTGATAAATCACTCTAATTTTTTTTTTTTTTTTGAAATAGTGAACTTGAAACATTTCACTTTTTATATCACCTACAATTTAGAGTTTGTTCTGACTTTTTTTCTATTACATTTTTAATTAAATTTTTTTTTCCATTTTTTTATATTACATCATTACTTTTTAATAACATTTTTCATTTTTCCTTATAAAAAAGTTCAATTTATTTTTTATTTTTTTATATTTTATATCTCTCTCACACACATACAGATATGTTTGTTCTGACTTTTTACTATATGTTTTATGAGGTGAAGGGGGATAACGAACATTGATGGACATTATATAATATTTTTCAAAGCTTGCTTAATATGCAACAACAAGCTAGACAATTTGTAATGCCAGGGAAACTAGGAATTGGTGGTTGTGGTTGTGTTGAGCTCAACTTCTTTATCCAACTCATCTGTTACCCATTTTTCCCGTATAGACTATGTAAAAAAAAAGTCGATCTCTTTCTTTTCCTCAGTTATCCTTGGCCGAAATGCATGTGTAATATGATGATCTCAAAGTCACATGAATCAATTTTGCTCTTTCAGGTCGGCTTGAGAAAAAGAGGCACTCCAACAAGAAGAAACTAGTAGGAATTATAGTCGGCTCAACATTACTAGTCGTGGGAATGATAATAGTTGGATTGGTCTCATACATATGGAAGAAGAAACTCAGAAACCAAGGTAAATTTGTAAGAAATGGATTATGATAGTATCTGACTCATGATAGTCAGTTTAAAGCTAAGAAGTTTAAATAAGTATGTCTTTCATGGAAACATATTGGAGGGTAAGTAATTATTATTAGTTCTTACACTCTCCAAGATTTTTCATGCCCATGCATCTCTTGTTATTTCAGAAATGACAAAAAGAAATCAAATGAAGGATTGTGACAATGAAAGTGTGAAAGAAGATATGGTGTTACCGGTATTTGATTTGGCAACCATAACAAATGCCACAGATAATTTTTCAAACAGCAACAAGTTGGGAGAAGGTGGCTTTGGACCTGTGTACAAGGTACATAATAACATAAGTAGTTGAGCTATATTCTATTATTCTCCAACTTATATACTGACTATTTGATTTTCAGGGTACATTGCCAGAAGGGAGAGATATAGCTGTGAAGAGGCTTTCAAATAATTCTAGACAAGGACTGAACGAGTTAAAAAATGAAGTTATTTTGATTGCTAAACTTCAACACCGTAATCTTGTGAAGATTCTTGGTTGTTGCATTCAAGAAAATGAAAACATGTTAATCTATGAATACATGCCCAACAAAAGCTTGGATTGCTTTATTTTTGGTTTGAACCTTGATCGTATTCATATTTAGTTTTATCATCTTTCAATTCATGATTGAAGTTGTACTAACACGAATGTAAAATTGGACAGATCAAGCAAAGAGTAAATTACTAGACTGGCATAAGCGCATCAACATTATTAATGGTGTTGCTAAAGGGCTTCTCTATCTTCATGAAGACTCTAGACTGAGAATTATTCATAGAGATCTCAAAGCTAGCAATATCCTTCTAGATAACAAAATGAATCCAAAGATTTCGGACTTTGGCCTGGCTAGATCTTTTGGGGGAGATCAAATTGATTCCGAGACCAATAGGATTATTGGAACATAGTAAGTATGCTTCAAATTCTTTTATAGGTTAAGTTTAACTACTTTTAACTTCTTTTTCTTTGCAATGAAATTTTGCAGTGGTTATATGTCTCCTGAGTATGCGATGCATGGACAGTACTCAGTCAAATCTGATGTATTTAGCTTTGGAGTTTTAATATTAGAGATAGTGAGTGGGAAGAGGAACAAAGGATTTTGTCACCCAGATCACCAACTTAATCTTCTTGGACATGTAAGCTTAAAGAGTGACAAATACTACTAATTTACTTTTTTTTTTTTAAGGGAAACCTCTTATTAACAATGCAGTTACTGACAGTTCAGAGCATGACATGATGCTCATGTTATTTTGATGCTCTTTTAATAATCATTGGCCAATTTGAAGGCATGCAGTTTGACCCAAAAAATTTTGGTTTTCATTTCTTTCAGGCATGGGAACTTTGGATTGAAGACAGACCAATAGAATTTATGGATGACTTGGTTGGTGACTTGCGCACATTATCTAATGTATTACGACATATTCATGTGGGTCTGTTATGTGTGCAACAAAGACCGGAAGATAGACCAAACATGTCGTCTGTGATTCAAATGTTTAGTAGTGAGAGCTTATTGCCTAAGCCAAAACAACCGGGTTTCTTTACATATTCACCTAAAGCAGATTCTTGTTCTACCAAGCATGGAACTTGTTCAGCAAATGAAATGACCACTACAATAATTGAAGCACGATAAATAACGTCACTTGAGAGCAATTGTATTGTTATGAATTTATGTAATCTTGATTTCAACATATTTAGCTGAACAAAAAACGTCTGGAAGCTGCCATTCTACTGTATAATTTTGTAACCTTGATCAGTTCAGCAGAATCCGGACAGAAGGGTCAAAAAGAGAAGAAGGTAAATAGATTTGGCTTAGAGCAAGGCTGCTTCTACTGTATTTATGTTAATTATTCAACCAGTGGGTAGTGTTTGGACACTGGAATTAGGACTATATCATGCTTTTGAAAATGTATGTTTTTCTTTGACTAATTTCAAAATCAATACCTTCTATAATACATACTATAAATTTAGAACTAATTTTCACCATAAATGCATTTAAAGGTTGCAATTGAACGTTTTGATTGATTAAGCATATTCTAAAACATGGTCTCTGGAACCCTCTTGGTGTTTCAAACTTCTATTCCAATCATGTTTTGTAAGAAATCATGGTTGAAGTTAAAAAAAAAAAGGTGGAAAAAAAAAACATATCAACAATCAAATACGAGAACACAAGAATTTATTTAATTAGTTTCCTTGATTTGAAGAATTTCATGAGTAAGACAATCATGAATAAATTTACTAAAAAAAATAGGCCCCCCATGGAAATGTGGTGCTATTGTTGTGGATATAATTACCACAAGCTCACTTAGTCATCCCACTGCATGGCAATAAACAGATAGTTAACAATTTTGCCACATTGTACACAACTATTGTGCACCAATTAGCTTTCTTCTTCAAGAGAAAAGACTCTTGCATAACAGTTGTGCACTTTTGTAGACACATGGGGTGGGACCCAAGTAGTGTGACTCATCACATGGGTCTCACCTCATGTTGGGAGATGATACACTCACAACCTCCACCCAACTCTCACACAACCCTCATTTACATGTGTGTGGGTCCCATGCATATGGGTCCCACACACATGTGAGTGAGAGTTGTGTGGAAGTTGGATGAGGGTTGTAAGGGTTCCCACCTCATGTGTCTACAGTTATGCACAAGTTGTACACAACTGTTGTGCACCAATCAACTATCTTTCTTCAATGTGCTTCCTATTAAAAGAGACATTATGAGGTATACACATTTTTTCTTACTCTCTCTATTCAGTTATGTCTCTCAATGGCCATATTAACTTCAGCATAAGAGGCTCCTCGATCTCCCATTGGCCTGCATTTGATGACTTTTTGTCTCTATTTTATAGGAGTTTTTTAACCGATCTAACCGTCTGAAAATATGCTTCAACAATTTCACTCTCGTAGGACACAACACTGTTCAAACAATTTCTCATAAATCTCTTGGAGTAATTCTATTTCATAGACCATTTTAGGACTGGTATATGACTAAGATGACGTGGCATTGTTAAGTCACCCAACCACCTCAGCTCAATTAAAAAAAGAAAAAAAGAAAAATTGAAACAAAAGAGGATTTCGAAGCCGCTCATTCGCATTTTGTCTCATATTCCCGGCGTAAAAAAACTTAGCCCCAATTTTAGAATTGAAGTTGTCAATTTTTTTATTTTATTTTATTTTATTTTAATTGCTTCCGCTACGTTACTTTACATACGTAAGAAAATGTTGGAAACATCATAAACGATTAACAGCCACATACGTAAGAAAATGTTGGAAAGTTCATCAACGATTAACAGAGGAGAAGAAGAAGAAGAAGAAGAAGGATGGAAATTATATATCTTTACAAGTTCACATCACAATTATTAAATCCGTATTTGGCTTTCCAAAAAAAACAATGGAAATTATTAAAAACCATTCGTTTTTTTTCGAAAAAAATAACTTTGTGAAAATATTGTTTATTCAATTATGTGTTTGAGTAGTGCTAGATGTCATACTTTATCCAATCTTCATCTTATTTTATTGACGTGTTAGTGTTAATCACTCCTTAATTTTTTTTTTTTTTTTTTTAATAAGGGTTTATCCAATGAGAAGTATGCACTTGAGAGTATGGGAGTAGGAGTAAGAGTGTGTATCATTTATTTTTTCCATCAATCCGGTACAGTAATGCCACGTTAGGAAGTATGTACTTGGGAGTGTGGGAGTCGGAGTAAGAGTGTGTTTAGCATTTATTTTTCCCATCAATCCGGTAGACAGGGGTGGAGCTATTCTTTGGCTTGGGGGAGGCTTTCCCCCCTTAAAAAAAAAAAAAATTAAAAAGAAAAAAAAATTAAAATTTTACCCCTTATTTTTGTTATTTTCTTAGTTTTGGCTCCCCTCCAAAGGTTTTTTTTTTTTTTTTTTTTTTTTTTTTTTTCTATCAATTTGGCTCCCCCCAAAGTCTAAAACCTGGCTCCACCCCTACCAGTAGAGTAATGCTATACATACAATATTACTATTCCTCTATGTTGATGTAGTACGGTCAATCCACCATTAGATATATATTTTTCTTAACTAATGGTTGATCTAAAGGTGAATTGACTGTGCTATTTGTCATCACAATGAGTTGGTGGTGAAATAGTAGAATAATGCTAGAAACCATATTTTTATTATTTATTAATTTTTTTTCATTTAAAATTCAATGATTATTTTAAGAGCCACATTAATTTGGAGGATAAAAAGATAGTTCCTACCATTACTCAAAATAGTAATATAGTATACAACATTGGAAATAACTTCTATAAGGTCTTGCCACAAACCAAGTCCGTTTGTGCCTGGCTTTCAATAAGAAGTTGACATGTTGGCCAGGAATAAGAAAATCAAATTAGAAACTGATATAATGAATTAGAGGGCACCAAATTAATATGATGTGCACCTTTAATGATGAAAATCTCTGTCAATAATAGGGCAATATAACGAACAATACAATGCTAGTGATGAGGGATTTCTAAAGTCCTAAACCTTTCAAACCTGAAAGACATTCATCAATTATGACTTTCCTATGGCCAGTGTGAAAAAAGTTCCAACGAAAGTTAGGCTAAGAAGGAAAAAAGATGAGCCTCATATCAGTTATCACCTTTGATAAGTATTGGGAAACTTAAGCAGCAAGTTAAACAATAAAACTCAGGAGAAAGTTTATTTAACTCCCATAAATTTTCATCACATTTGCAATTATCTTCGTAAACTTCAAAAGCTCAAAATTTAATTAGTGTATCCATAATTATTGTTTATTTTCAATTCCACTTATTCGTTAAGATTTTTTTTTTAAATCCCAACATATGAGTGTCAAAATTTCTAAACACCTCTATTATTTTAAAGAAAAAAAAAAAGAAGAGAAAAAATTGTAAAGATTTAAGTATTAGTTAGGATTTAATGAAAATTACAAAATTACCCACGCCTGATTCTCGCTTGATTCTTTGAATTATATATATATATATATTAGCCTTACCAAAATATGCATCAATAAAACTTACGGCTAACAGTAATCAGGCTTGATATGTCCCATTGGAATGAATGGTCATGAGGAAATTGGCTGTGTTCCAAACACGATTTAAGTGAAGTGACTTTAAACTTATGCATGCAGATCGAACATGCATTAATTTTCAGGGACCCTTCCAGTGAAAACAAATGCATGCAATATGAACCCGCGAACTGCTTAAATCGGTTCAACCATTCTTTTCAAATCTTGCAGTACTCCTCAGCTTTTCAAATATTGGTGAAGGAATTAAGGTTTTAAATAGGTCAATTTGTTATTTTATCATCAAAATTAACGATTTGCTGTCTATGTGTCTCATTTGATATGTCAATATTTATGTTTGGACCACCTCATCAATACGTAAAAAAAAAAAAATACCAAAATTTGCGAAAAGCTTAACCTTTGGAAACATAATATTGTCCATCTTCACCACTGTTGCGCGGCCGGCTGAGGGTTCATTGCTTGGGTTTCCAGTTAACAACCCCAATTCCACTCGCATAATCCACGGAAAGTACAACCAATAGCAACAGCATGCTAACAAGAAGCCCAGCAAAATCCACACCTTTCAACAATCCATAATCCGGCCCTTCCTTCACCAATATATATAGGTCGATTTGAGATGACTATTTTTTATTTTTAATTAGTTTAAGCTTTTTTTAGCGTAATTGAGTACTGATATTTATGATATATTTGTCCGATACTTGCATCAAATTTGGTATTAGATTTGAGATGTGACTACTTCCGTCCATGTTATATATTAGGAACCTCTCACAGTCAACAAGGAGAAAAGAAAAGAAAAAGAAAAAGAAGAAATGGTCTTAAGTACATTTTGGCGTATTAGACCATATGTTCAATTAATCTTCGTCTTAGTCGTATTAATTTGCAAAACGGTTGCTTTCTAATCCCTCTCAGATTTGCAACAAGATCCTTTCAACTTCAACTAGAGAGGAAATATCATTTTGTATAACTAACTGGCTCCTGGCCTGGCCTTTTCGGTTCCTCTCAACTAGAGAGTATATATATATCCACATACTTACAAGGAAAGTTGTCCTTCGTTTGCTGGTAAATTATTAGATTCTTTGAAGTAAATTATCTTCTTCATAATACGTTGCGGAAAAAGCTAGTAAACACATTTAGTTAATGCTGGAAAAGGTATTTTTGCAATTACACAAATTTTCTATAAACAGTTTTTAGAAAATTTGAGTCCTCCTTCTATAAGCATTTAGTTAATGCTTAAAAAAGTTGCTAGATGTTGCCGTCAGATGTTCATGGTGGACACCACAGGGTTGTTGAAAATTTAGGACAGCCAACGTGGGATGGCGGTAGTTCTTGGAGGTGGCCACTGTGGGGGCTGCTGAAAGTTTATGGTAGCCACCGGAAGTTCAAAGTGAAAACTATTGGGCCGTTGCATGCGGGGCCGTTGGAAGTTCATGGCGGCCACCATGGGGCCTCTTGATGTTTTTGGTAGCCACAACAAGGCCATTGCCCATTGGAAGTTCATGCATGGCAGCCACAATGAGGCCATTGAAAGTTCACAGCAGTCATTACGAGGTCACTAGACATTGGTAGCGACCATCGCGGGGCTACCAAAAGTTTGTGGTTAATTAATTATTTTTTGAGAAATGTTTTGTGAAAAATATGTTTTGTTTTTTGCGAAGAAAAGTATATTGTTGGTCAGAGGCATATCTAAAAATCAGTTTGGATGTATGAGAAGAGTCTGAGCATTTGAGATGCGAAAAAGGGTTTTGGAAATTTTTTTCAAATAGACCCAAAATATTCTTAAAAACACAAAAGCAGTTTTCACCTATTATTGAACACATTGCTTTTTGATAAGCAAAAAGATAAAAATAAAAATAAAATAGTGGAGCATAATAATTAGTAATTTAGTCTCGGTTTGGTAAGCTTATGCAAAACTATTTTCACTTCTCAAACAATGAAAATCGTTCTCAAAATTGGTTAACCAAACAGATTTTCAAATGTGGCCCCCACTACTAAAATATTTTCATAACAAACTACAAAAGTCAAAACCCTTCTTAAAATAACTAGGGTTAAAATATTTTTTTACTTGTGCTTTTCCTCGTTATCAAATAGTTATCTTGGTTTGTATAAATGTTACAAATGGGACATATGGATATCTTATAATCATGGTTGGTACTTCTGTAAAAAAACTTAACAGCTTGTCGCATCAAACCTATGAGCGAGTGCCACGTGTTCCATATGCCATATTAGTACGTATTATTTTAAAATAAAAAATAAAGTACAAAAAAAAAATAAAAAACAGTTGATAGAAATTACTCCCTTTGGCCGGCTAGAAGGAGTGGTTTCGTCCACCCTCATTTGGATAGTTGTGAGTGGCTGAACTACTTCTAATAGTCATGAGGTGGTATCCTTTACATAAAGAAGGAAAATTGCTCCACGGTCGGTGGTGGCACCACAACCGTAGTGGCAACACTATTTCTAATCTGAACTCTAATTTATGTTCCGTCTTGACCAAGTTGTTTCCCATTTTCCATTGGTCAACATTGTTGTTGTATATAAGCGAGAATGTAAGGATTAAATTTCATATGGGATAATGATAACAAGAATAAGCGGTTAATATGATATTGTTGGGTCCAAACTTAATTGTAGACTTAAAATTTTGAATTGGATGATATAGAAACATGTTATCAAGACTTATCCTTAAATCCCCTTCCTCGTTATTACTTAAAAAAGAAAAAAGAAAAAAGAAAAAAGACTTACCCTTCGAAAGATGGAAGTCTTTTATAGACGTAGTTTCTTTAGCCCAAAAATGTGCACAATCTGGACGGTATCGAAGACACTGTTAATGGCCTCAGTGGGCTAGCCCAGTTAAAGATCCAGCGGGAACATTCAATATTTGAAAGTAATGCAATTGCTGATCGGTCATCTAACACCAAAAATGTCCTCCTTTTGGGGCCTTCTGATTTCTCTCGGGGCAGAGTTGGTCAATCTGTGATATGTAATTGTTGGAAATGGAGGAATATATACTATCCATTTTAAGAATTTTTTTTTTCTTAGACGTGTCAATATTGATTTCATCTACACCTAATTTTTTGCTGCTGAAGTTTTGGCAATGAGATATTTGCATTTGGATACGACAAAAATCACTGCTAAAAGCCTCAGTTTTTGGAGTGAAGAAAAGTGTAATTTGAACCACAGGCGCTA